>CM062815.1:594399632-595654071 GCA_031772625.1 Pinus tabuliformis | reverse complement strand
GCTGCGGAAGAGATATTCCGTGTACTATGAAAGCACCATCAGCAAATCCAATGTATGTTTGGAGAGGCATCGACATCTATAAACATGAAGGGTAAAACAAGATAAGCAAAATAATGACGAAAAACACACTCTCTAAGCTAAGCCTGTCTTAAACTAACAAACACACCAGCTAGAAGAAAAAATAACCTAACTAAAAATTCTCCATACCATCATTTAAGCATAATACCTCTTTAGGTAAAGTCCATTTCTGGGTTTACCCAAAGAGTCCGTCAAAGTCTACCAGCTCATAGGCCCCTTTTGCTAGCTTTCGCTTGACAATATAGGGCCATGCCACATAGGAACGAATTTTCCAGCACCTAATTTATCATTAGCTTGATCATATAATAGCACTAGGTCTCCTTCCGAAAAATTTCGAGGGGTCACATTTCGATCATACTGAGCTTTCATACGTTTTGCGTGAGTCTCGATCGCCAATGCAGCATCACGTCGAGTCTCATCTAATTGAGCTAAGTATAATAAATGCTTCTCCTCTTCGGAAGTAGCTGGAAGTCTCCTTCCGAAAATTTCGAGGGTCACATTTCGATCACACTGAGCTTTCATACGTTTTGCGTGAGTCTCGATCGCCAATGCAGCATCACGTCGAGTCTCATCTAATTGAGATAAGTATAATAAACGCTTCTCCTCTTCGGAAGTAGCTGGAAGTAATTCGATGGCCATTTGCAGTGACGGGATTTTGCATTCAATGGGTAGCACGACTTCCAAACCATAAACTAGTTGGAAAGGAGTGAACCCTGTTGATGTTTTCACTGAGGTTCGGTATGCCCAAAGCGCTGAAAATAACATGTTGTGCCAATTCGACCGATGAATACCAATGATTCGTCGGATCATGATAACTAAAACTTTGTTGATGGACTCAACCAGACCATTCGCTTGTGGATAATAAGGAGTTGAGCTATCGTGACGCAAATCAAGCTGGCCTGTAAGTTCTGTCATCATAACGTTTCGAAAATGGCGCCCATGGTCAGTGATTATCGCTTGTGGGACACCAAACCTAGCAATAATGTGATTGAATACGAAAATTGCAGCTGTCTTGCCGTCTGCCTCGAATGTAGGCATCGCCTCGGCCCACTTAGTAAAATAATCTACCGCAAGGATGATATACGCATGCCCCCCAGCCGAGTGAGGGTTACATGTAATAAATCGATACCCCATTTGGCAAAAGGACCAACGAAATTATAGGGTGGAGAGGAGAAGGTGGGTTTTATCGAAAGATGAGCAATGTCGAAAAACCAAGTCCGCCCCACGGCGATAAAGAGTATCTCCAATAATTTTGTACTGTTGGGACTGGAATCGAATTTTCCGACGTTTCGACTTTGAAACTTCGGGCTGAAAGGATTGGGTTTGGAGATAGACGATGATATCTCCATACCACGGATCTAAAGTGCTGATGAGAAACAAAGATTCGTCTGCAATGGGCTCCTCTGCCACAGTTTCTGTGTCAGCACGCGGGAAGTCACACATTAACTCTGCAAAAACTAAAGATTTCTTAGACTTAGATTTCTCAAACTCCAAGTCGAACTCCTGCAGGATAACAATCCATCTAGAGTACTTTCCCCCTAGCAATTTTTTAGTCAAAATATAGATCATAGGGTTGCAATCCGAAATGACTGTAGTTTTACGGAGTAAAATGTAGTGACGAAAACGTTGGACAGCTTGAACGGCTGCCAATGCCAATTTCTCCATATGTGAATATTTGAGCTTAGTTGGGTTTAACGTCCGACTAAGATAATATATCACATGTTCCATTCCAAATTCATCTTCCTGAACTAAGACCATTCCAATGGTGGAATGGGCGGCGGCGAGGTACAAAAAATAATCCTGGTTGTAGTTGGGAGGATGCAGCAACGGTGCATGGGTCAACGCGTGCCTGAGTGCATCAAAAGATGTCTGAGCTATCTCATCCCAAGAGAATTGAGCGTTCTGTTTCAACAACCGTGTAAAACCCTTTGTAACCTCGGCATAGTTAGGAATGAATCGTGGTAAAAAGTTTGCTTTCCTCTGCAAACTTTGGAGTTGGCGAAGACTCAAAGGAGGAGGCAATTTGATGATAGCTTCGACCTTCGAGGGATCGACGCGAATGCTGGCTTTCGAAACCACAAATCCCAGTAATCGACCCACTTCTATATAGAAGACACATTTGTGTGGGTTCAACCGAATACGATAATGCCTACACCTCATGAAAATTGCTCGTAAATGGACAAGGTGGTCAGCCCGATGTAATGAATGAGCGAGCAAATCATCGAGATACGGTTGCACAATGTGTTTGATGTCATGAACGCCTAAGACATCACCCTTTGAAAAGTTGCTCCGGCATTCTTAAGCCCAAAAGGTAATTTTCAATAAGAAAATGTCCCCCATGGACAAATGAAAGCCGTTTTTGGTTGATCGGCAGGTAGAATATTGATTTGATTGTAACCGGAAAAACCATCCATAAAGGAAAATATTTCACTGCCGGCACAATCATCAATTATTTGATCGATATAGGGTGTTGGGTAGTTGTCCTTTGGACAAGCTCGATTAATGTCTCTATAATCGATACATATTCTTATTGTTCCTGTTTTTTGTTAACCGGAACAATATTCGATACCCAATCCGTTAACGAGATCGGATAAATGAAACCTGCTTTCACAGCTTCTCAACTTCTGCTTTAATTGCAGTCGCTTTTCGTGGGTGAATCAGACGCAAACGTTGCCGGATGGGTTTAGCGTCCGGGTAAGTCTTGATCTCATGGACAACAATCGTGGGATCAATTCCTGGCATTTCCTCATAGGACCAGGCAAACACGTCACGGAATTCTTGAAATAGGGCCTTGTATGTCTGAATTTCGTCATCTGTACACGAGGCACCTGTATGAATGTTCTCAACAATTCCAGGCTTAACTGAAATGTCAATGGGAATAGTGCGAGAGATGTTTCCCAAATTCAGCTCTGAATTAGGATGTTTCATTGGATTCTGAGCTTCTGTGACATATTCAGCTGTAAAGATTGATGAGAAATCATTTTCAAAACGATCATCCTCAGGTAAAAACGAAGATCTGTGATGGAGATCTTCCCATGGTAAATCGTCTACACACAGGACTTCACGAAGTTGCTCGTCAGATGACACAACTTTGGGAAATGTTATTAACTCCGAGGTTGACGTGAAAAGTGATTCCTCACGGACCACATTCATTTGGTCGATTTTGGTTGAACGCGGGTCGGTAAAAGACTGCACGGCCTCATAGGCAATTTCATATGGACTCAAAGGCATAGCATCACCAAATGAGTCTATCTCAGATTCAGAAGGAACGACCCAAGGATCGTCATAAACAATGGTCTCTGATGTAATCATATGAATGGATGCAAATGAAGACAATGCGTTGATTGGAGGAAAAGGAAAAGTTCCCAGTAAACTGGCATCTTTAACTAATCCTACTCCAACATCCTTATATGGGATAGTCGTTTTACCGACATGCTGAATACTCTTTGAAGAGGCTGGGTCAGATGAAAAGTAAGCCAGCTGGTCTATGGTTACGATCTTGCCATTATGTGGAAACTTTATTACTCGGAAGACCGATGAAACGACCGCTATCATAGCATAAGACCAACTGCGACCCAAGAGAAGGTTGTAGTCTAGAGGGGCATCAACCACCTCCACATCTAGACTAATGGTTTTTCCTTCAACCCCTATAGGCAAATCCTGTAGAATGCCAAACGAATGAAACCCACAGCCATCAAAGGCCTTAAGAATTGTCGGGGATTGATTTAGTGAAGGAGAACCAAGCGATCTCCAACACTGTATCGACATAATACACGCGGAAGCTCCCTCATCAATTACATTCCGATGAATAGGCCTGTTTTTGACTATCACTGGGATCTGGAAAGCCATTTGATGAGGCAAACGCGGTGTACTATTTTCTAGATCAAAGATTATTAGGTTCGGGTCCTGAACATCAACAGCTCCTATAGCCGACAAAAGTAATTTGCGCTGTGCTGGGCATGATTGCAGCACTTCCAAAGCTGACATTGCTGAGGGAGAAACAGCTAAGTCCTCAACAATGTTATAATTCTGGGCCGCTCTCGCATGTGGATTGAAAGCAGACTTTCGAAGTATACCCTTGGCGGGCGGTTTGATTACTAAGTCCGGGTTAGGTTTCTCGATCTGTAGTGGATTGGAACTGGGAGCTGAGGTTGATGGATTAGAATGAGAAGATTCTGCTTCTTTGCCATCAACAGGAATTTTACTACCATAATCTTGCAATCGAGTCGCAATCCTTACATGAGACATCATCAATATGGGTTCTTCACTGGCACTCGAGGAAGAACCTATCATCTTACTCTCCTGCTTTGGAAATGGATCTTTCAAAACAGCAGGAGTTGGGGAACCTTTGACGATTTTCACAACCTCTGCCCGATGAGGGAAATCTCTTGTAAAATGATCCTCTTCACAAATAAGACAAGGATAACGAGGTTTGCGCTTTTCGTCATTGGTTTCCGACTTTTCAGTTTTCTCCTTTGGATTTTTGTTTGCTTTATTCTTCTTCTTGCCTTTCTTTTTCCCACCGGATTTTGATTTAGCCGTAGATGACTCTATAGCGTGAATATCAGCGGAAACTTCAACAGAAGAATCTCCTGTTGGGGAGTCAGGCAAGGTTATAATAGGAGAAGAGTTCTTGGAAGACTTCTTCTTACTTTTAGTGTTCACCGTACCAATCATACCATCAGCGGCATGAGACCCCGAAGGAGCAGGAGCGACTTGATTTGACTTAGGAAGATCTGGGATCTTTTCGTGTAACGTACCTGACTGAGTATAAACTAAGTCAAGGTACTGCGCTTGAGCAATCACTTGCTCCTCAGTAACTACTCCGACCTTAGCTACGTCTTCAGTAATCTTCGGTAACAATGATTTAACAAACCATTCAGCTAAGATCTCGTCCGGGATAAAAACTTTCACTAACCGCCTTCGACGTCTCCATTCATGAATATGATCGGAAATATAAGTGGACGTCGATTGTTTTAATGAAGTTAGTAACTCCGTGCCATTATCATATCTGACCGGCATTTGAAAATGAGTTAAAAACGAAGCAGCTAACTGGCTAAAATTATAAAAAGAGGCCCGTGGTAACTCAATGTACCACTTGGCCGCAAGACCACTGAGAGTATGCTGGAAAAGGCGTAAGCAGATCGAATCATCCGAGATGGAATTAGAGGCACACTAGAGGTGGTAAGTCATCACATGATTCGACGGGTCCTCTCCAGACTTACCTTCGAACTTGGGAATGTCACTGGGCAACTTATTTGGCATTGGCGGCCAAAACGGAAGATAATTTATTGGATCGTTCGTTAGGCGCGACAAGTCTGGTAAATCCAAAGTTGCGATAAACGGTAATTGCTGATTAGGATCCCTAAAACTCTGGGTCACAAGACCAGTGCCAGGAGGAGGATATCCAAGATAACTAGGAATAGGAATCGCATTCGGGATATTGTATCCTCCCGGAAAACCAGGATTAACCGGACTGTACTGGGGTTGTTGTGATTGTTGATAAGTGTACCCAGGATACGGTTGATACTCGTAAACTGGCTGCTGGACATCAGGCCCGTATTGGTACTGTCCCTGGTATGGTTGATAAGTGAATTGTGGTTAACTTGTGACAACCGTACTCAAACCAGGTTTTCCTACAGGCATCTTAACTGTAGTTTGAATCGTAGATCCAGACGATGGCAAAGATGTCTGAGGAGTAGATACGGAGACAGTAGAAACCGGAGCTGTCGATACTCCAGAAGTAGGTGGGGTAGATTGAACAGATGTTGCGGTAGTTGCAGCAGTCATTTGAGATGGAGTACTAGGTGCAATAGGCCCAGACTGAGAAACTACCGAAGGTACAGAAGTTTGAATATTAGACTGGACTGGTTGCTGGGGTGAACCAGAAACTAAGGGTTGTCCAGTTTGAGATGACAAATGTACACTTGGCTGCAATACCTGTTGAATTTGCGATGGATCCCACACTATGTTCATTCCGGGGTATTGACCCATAACAGGTTGAGGATATTGAGATCCATAACCGGATTGAGGGTAGGATTGATAATTGAAAGGTACATTTCCCGTACCTTGAACATAAGATTGACCTTGGGGTGGTAGGTAACCTTGACTCGAGTACTGACCTTGGGGTAGATACCCTTGAGGTAGGTACTGATACTGGGGTTGACCTTGAGGTATAAATTGATACTGAGGTTGACCTTGGGGTACATATTGAGGCTGGGGTTGACCTTGAGGAATGTACTGCACCACGAGTACATACTATCCTTGAGGTTGCCCCCCAGATGCAATTTGTGTACCTTGAGGTTGCCCCCCAGGCGTTAATTGGGGCTGCCCCCCAGGCGGTAACTGGCCACCTTGAGGTTGAGAACTGGGAATTGAACCTGACATCATATAAATGTCTCCTACGCTCAATGGTTTATTACCATTGTTTCCAGTTAATAGCCCATGTTCAATGGGTTGAGGAGATGATCCCGCAAAAGTACCAGAAAGTGACTGATACCTAGAGGGAACAGAAGGACCGTCGTACAAAAAAGATTCAGGCGATTGAGTAAACATGGACGATTGACCAGACATATTTACAGGAGTATAAAGACCTCCAGGTGGATAAGGAGCATGAGGTGGTGAAAAACTTAACCCTGAGTTGTCCAAATAATTAGTTAAAGAAAGATACTAAGTAGTACTTCTAGGTGGACTGTAAAAAATGGATTCACGCTCCCTTAGATCAATAGTAGGTTGATTTTCAGGGATAGGGACGCCTGTTTCTTCTTCTGGAGCAAGTTCTTCAATAGCTATCAAACCAGAAGGAAGATTTCGGTGATGACTCTTTCTACCCTAGGTGAATCAGGAGCACTAGAAGTTGGAGTAACAGGTTCAGATATCTCAGGTTCTTCGCCTATATCACTAGTAGATGAAAAACTACCAGCAAGCTCGGAAACTGCAATAGCTTCAGGATTATAACCTGTTTCTAGAGTTTGGTAATCAGGATGAACTACCAACGAAGACTCTCCTTCTTCAGGTGAACCTACTTTACTGCCACTAGGAGTTACGAGGACTTTCAAACCTTCGTAATGACCTGGGACGTCTTCAGGAGGTTGGCCCCGAAGTCTACGGGACTTCCTCAACAAATCGGCCACGGTTACAATCTCAGGAGACTGGCCCCGAAGTCTACGGGACTGTCTCGGTAATTCAGCCACAGTTAAAAACTTTTAACTACTGCACACACAAACAAAGTAAAATCTCAAAGCAAACCGCCTAAAGTCTCTAAAGAACCAAACAAATTCGAATCACACGCCTAAAGAATCTAGGGTGCCAAACCATACACAAACAGTAACCTTCCGGACCGAAAACACTAGTTGGTGATGAAATCCAACATCGCAGAATTTAGTACAGAAGTGGCGGGTGGAACAGTTACCCCGGCAACCTGCTTAATGAATAGACTGGCACAAGTTCCTCCACTTTAACCGTCTCGAGTGAAGTGAACCCCCCAGAAAATCCAAGTGAGTCTAGCCGACGTCTGCTCCAGGTACAGTGGGATCTTCTCTCCACCGTCACCTTGGGTAGAACCCTAAAGATAATGGTCACTAAGGTCACCAACAACAACAAATATACCTGGGGGAACAGTCTACGATCCGATAGCATGCAAGGGCAGAGTAACAAGCTCAATCCCCTTGCCGGCTCCTTGACAATAATCCAAGGTTTACCGACAAGTGACCCCAGGCTCCTCGACAATGGTCAATCCGAGGTTTACCATTTGTAGTACGTGCGTATCTGGCGTCGTTCCCAATGAAGGAGGATTGATCCCCTCACTGGTTCGGACACGATCTCGTGCTTCTCCTTTAAGAGGAGCTTTACCAGAGCATAAATGTAACTATTGGATTTATCCTACCACAAGATAAGCTACTTGTTTGGTTTTTCTGTCTTGGAGAGTTAATTACTCTCCTACTCCAATACACTAGCCTGATCTATATTGGTGTTTCAGAGCCCTAGTAAATAAAAAGTTACTAAGTAAATTTTACTTTAAGCGTTAATTTTTATGGCTTTTCTTTAGGACAAAAGGTAGTGGAGATGAAACTGATGGTGTGTAGACTCAACTCAAATCCACTAAAAAGATGCACCTAGGATGATTTAAACTATTTTTCCTTTTCAATGAATTCCCTAGCTAAGAGAGTTGGAGAATGCAAAATTTATAAAGACAACTTTCTTGGCAATGAAAATCAAAGAAACAATCTCTTTATCTTTTCCAAAGCACACAACACATGACCACTAATTATTTCACGAAAACTTCCTTTCTCTTTTCAAAGACTTCAAACGCTACTAAAACAAACTTTTCTTTAAAAGAGATTTTTGTATTTTTCCTATTTTAACAAAGCATGTAAAACTACTTAACAAAAATCAACTTTTAAAATCTATGAAAATCAAATCAATTTTACCTAAAAGCAAATCTAAGAGAAATTTACCTAAAAGCAAATCTAATGAGGTAAAAGCCTACAAAATATAATTCCAGGATGTTTTACTCAGTTACAATTCAACCAAGGACTAGTTCATGCAGAATCATAAACCAGTCAAAAACAAAAATAAAAATCTTTTGTTCTTTTTCTTAAGAATGAAATTCACAGCTTAACAAACAAGCCTTCTTGAAATTCCGCAAAGAGACAACACAAAGGTAGGTTTCTCACAAAGGTGGATTTTATGAAAGGTCCGACTCCTAAGAAGACTGAAAAGACCAGGGATATCCAAGGTTTTTACAACTTCTAAAGCCAAAGTCACTACAAGACCAATGCAAAAATCAAACCTAGGGCTAGAACTTCTATGAACTTCACTAAAACCCTTGATGCTAATGAAACAAGCTTAGATGAAGACTTCTGACAGGTAACCAGTGGATCTGGGCAGCAAAAAACAAATTATAAACAAAATCTAAGAGGCAAAAAGGAAAAAATGGAGATTTTCTAAACCTTTGACAGGGTACGCAGGCAGCCTGTTTGCACAGGTGCGGCCACGCTCTGTGTACAAAGCAGAAGTGCGTACAGATACGCACTGTTCTTAATGCAAAGGGTGCGTACTGCTCTCAAAATCAAGAAAAATAAAAACTAACTCAACCCTAAGCTATTCCACCCAAATTCACAGTCAATCAGTCAAAAACCAGAAAGAAATCGACTTTTCTCAAATCAAAGTATCAATCAAAAGAGAAATCAATCAAATCCATGGATTCCCCAGTGGAGTCGCCATTTTGTCATGCGGAAAGAGTCAATTTTGCGGACAAAACCGACCTCCCTAGAAGCTAAGGCTTTCTAGTGACAAACAAAACAATCAAGCACTATCTTTCCCTAAATATGCATTTAAAATACAAGCAACCAGGTGTTTAAAGCATACCTTTAGTCCAACGCTGTTTGTAGCAGCCAAGCCTCTCCGATCCAGATGAGCTCCTCCTTCTCTTTGAAACCTGCATTCACTAACAAGAAAACGATTACATAGCACCTGAATAACTCATATAATAAAACATATTCATCATAAAGACCAAGGAGTATATGAAACAAATTATATATAACAACTTGTTGAGAAAAATGAACTTAATTGTATTAATTGGAAACAAAAGAAACCATTACAACCAGTGTGGTGTTGTGCAGGTCCCTCCCAGGGTCTAGCAAGAGTTCTCCTTTACTTTGATCAGCTCACCCACTTCCAAATGAAGCTAAGAAAGGATGGGAATCTCTCCTCTCAAGCTCTATAAGGGAGTCCTAATTTCAGCAACATCTACCCTTAGGAATGTTCAGCTTTCAACCTCCCCTCCCTCTGGCCCAATACTTGTATTTATAATGCTTTGGAGGAAGTTAATCAGGTCCACCATCAATGGGATAAGCCCCTCTTTCAATGGGATAGCTCCCCTCTTGATGGGATAAGTTCCTCTTTCTTTGGGATGCATGAACCATCTGGAGGCGCTCAATCCACATCAAACCATCTTCTAGAATGCTCTAGATTCGACCACAAGTAACTTTTTTGAAGTAAAACTTGCGCCTTTTGACCTTTACAGGAGTACGCACCCACCCTTTTATAGACAGAGCGTACAAGTACGCAGGTATTGTGAACTTGAGGTGCGTACACGCAGGTAAGGTTAAGAGAAACTGCGTAACCAGAGTTAATTGACTTTTTAAGGACTTTCTCTCTTTCTTGGAGTTTGACATGAGGAGCAGAGGTATAAGACTTGCCAAGGAGGACAGTATGACAGTTGATGGAGCCATACCGACTGTAAATAGTCATGGTGACAAATTTTAGTGTAGCAAGCCTTCTTAATGTGTAAATGATAAAAAGAAAGCGAAGCGCAAATCTGAATTATTTTTCAAAGCGACAATTACTAACAAGTTTCTTTTCAAGACAAAATGAGGACAATGACAACACTTTGCGATTTGGAATTGAAAACTTGCTTTCGACACTAGAAAAACTACTAATTCAGATCAAATACAAGAGTAACAGTGTAATCGACTATCAAGAACAATAAGATTCTCTTCTATGACTAAAAATGACACTTGCGACACTTTCAAATCAAGAAACGACAGTACAATTACGCTACTTCTTTGTAAAGGAGAACTTGAAAATGACTCAAAAAACACATAAAAACATTTACAGTTCTTTGCACAATGGAGGCAGAATAACAGGAAGGAAAGGGGTTTCAAATAGGGGTGTACTGACTACAGGCAGCAAAACTCCTGAATAGAGCTAAAAAGAATGAACACAGAAACCAAAATTTAGGAACAAGGCCTTGTTTGATCAGCGCACTTGTAACACAGTGAAACTAAAATGCAACGCACCTACTACACTCGGGAAGTGCGATGCATTTGAAGTTCGTAGAACAGACAGTGCGCTGGACCAGGGACGAGACTTTGATTGGGTTCCGGGTCACAGTTTGCAGTTCAGTTCAGGGATTTAGGCCGAGCAAGTGGTAATCAGTAAATCAACCACAGGGGTAGATCTAAAGAGGTTACTAGAGCCACCATGAGGGCAATTTAGAGAGCTTGTAAATCAATTGTTTAATTCATAAACAAAACCCGGAGATAGAATGAAGCAGCGTTGATCTACTTTGCACTTGCATAGCAAATGCAGTTCGAAGGCTAGCTGGCTTGACTTCAGGCTCCCTCTGTAAGTTTATAAAGTAAACAAATGCAGATAAACAAACAATCTATTCACTCCCCAGCAGAGTCGCCATTTTGTTATCGGGAAAACTAGTGTCTATGCAGAACTGCTAGTCCCACTAAGGCTGGTAGCTACCTTAGAAACAAACAAACTAAAACCACTCTAGTTTTCCTTTATGAGAAATAGATGAGA
The DNA here is from genome assembly GCA_031772625.1 of Pinus tabuliformis. Taxonomy (NCBI): domain Eukaryota; kingdom Viridiplantae; phylum Streptophyta; class Pinopsida; order Pinales; family Pinaceae; genus Pinus; species Pinus tabuliformis. The sequence goes on along the minus strand of CM062815.1, from coordinate 595,642,677 downwards.
GAAGAATAAAGGAGACCAACCTCAGTCTTGTGCTTGGTTCCTTGTTTGATTCCTCTCCCTTCTGATAGTCCTTTGCTACTTGCTTTCTTGTATACCCAGCTTCAAAGAGCACCTGTAGAATCAAAGCAACATAACACTATACGAGAACATAGATCTATTATCATAAGCAATATAGGATCAGATGTATATTAACCACACAAATGCATAAAACATCAATCACACAAGTATGTGGAGGAAAACTTGAATAGCTTTATTGATAATCAAGAAAGAGCAAAGAGGATTACAACCAATTGTTCTGACCCAGAATCATCCTCTCAGCAAGTAAGCCCTTCTTCACCTCATGAAAATCTTAGATCACCCAACACTATGATATTGCACCAAGAAACCAGCAGCACTTCCTTACAAGATACAAAATTCCAGCCTCTGGATCTCTCAGATGAGGGATCCATATATAGATGTTTGCAAGGGGGGTGAGTCAGCTTTTGAGATTTGATTAGTGTCCTCTCTCTGATAGTTCATGATTCCACTTGGCGATTGATGATCTCTTACTCATCCCTGGTCGAATGTAGAGAGGCAAGTGTCACAGGAGAAGTTTCTGGAAGATTCCATGCTCCTCCACCTTGCGGATTGACCCTACCATTTGTCCACTCTCGCCCATCGCACCCTATAGAAGGGCTTTTTGACATGCATCGCACCTACTGTGTGTATTCAGGTGGGATGCAACGCACTTTGCCTATGGAGTAGGTGAAATGGTCCAGTTTTGACCAGTTCTGAGTAGTTTTTCATGGAGAACTTCTGGGAGAAGATGTAATCAGTTGACCTTGTTCTTTTAGGGGTCGGAACAACACTTTTAGGGACTTAAGATCCCTTGGTTTATTGACATTTATGATTGGGGTTGCAGTGCCCAAAAATGTCTATAACAGATGGGTAAGTTCCTATGGATTCATAGAGCACCTAAATATTGATTGTATGCAGGCAAACAAAAAAAATATATACCAAACTGGAGCAATCAAAGCTACAGGTACAATGTTGAGATTTGGGTTTGAAAAGCCTCTGGACTATATAAGTTTTGAAGTAATTTTTGGAAATGACAAACCATAGTATTTTAGCTGTAGACCCATGATATTCTTAATTATTTTTATAAAATTAGAAAACGTGGAGAATTTGAATCTCAGTGCAAGTTAAAGGTGTTTGATCTTCATACATTCTTTGTTTTCAGCATTACTATCCTCAACATGTTCTATTATTTAGAGTGATATTTTGTGAATTGGTAAGCATGTTTTCCCAAATTTTATTTTTATATCCCACACAATTGGAATGCTGCTACATTTGGCCTCCTATAATTCCCTAGGCTACATGTGTTAAAGAGGGTACAAAACACTAATGATGTGTTCTTTTACCATAAGTTCTTCTTATATTTTGGATGGATTATGTGGAAATTTTACGCATGCTAATTATGTTGCAGGAAACAATGTTCCATTATTCTTTTTTATCATCTCCTGTTTCTAAGTTAGCATGCTCCTATTGTACTAGTTCATTATGCCTATGTCATGTAAAGATCGAGTTGAGTGGGTTTTACATTTGATTTCCACTATATTCAACAACTGAATATATATGTTTTCTATGTAGGCTGGATGATGGGATGACACACTTTGATTTCCACTAGTGATCTCTTTTTGATATACTATCACAAGTGCACAAATACAAACTCATTTTATTTTTTCGCTTGCATAAGAAAATAATGACATCTTTGTATTTTTTAGTGACAAGGATAACTATGTATTGGATCTAGATCTTCAGCCCTTCAATTCATCCTTTCCTTACCCAACATGACCATTTGCTATTGGTAATGGAGTTCAAATTTTGAACCAACATTTTCCTTCAATACTATTTCATGATAATGAAAGCACACATCCATTGTTGGATTTCCTTCAAGAACACAAATACCACAACCATCTCATTTTTCTTTCCTTGGTTAATATATTTCACCATTTTGTTTGATAGTTAATTCATTACTATTTTATGCACAATAAATCTCTATCAAATAGAAGAGAAGGATGACCTAACTGTCTTAGATATATATAATATGAATTGATTACAAATTTACAGGTTTATTTTGATTCTCATCTTTCTATTTCACTTCTTTAGAGAAAACTATATATTAAAATACAAACTCAAATCAAATCAAGATGAAATAGAGAAGCCTAATTATGAAGACATTTCTCTCTCCATGCTTTGCAATGACATTATTTTTCTGAATTATACTTGAATTTCAGTGATAATAACCTGGATTTATATATTTCTTGTAGCACAAAATTGACATCATGGTAAACATAGAAATATCCCATTAAATATGACCTAAATATGATTGAAAGAATATTAACTTTAGTATAAGCACGTGGCAGAGTAATTTCTGAGGTGTGAAGTTTTATTAGAGGCATTGTTTGTTTGTTTGTTTTGGTTAGAAAAGGGTTTTCTTTTTCTTTTATGTGACTTTCAATTTATCATATGTGGCATGTTGAGAAATGGGAAAGAATAATGTGACATTTATCTTGAAAAAAATGATCCTGACTGAAAGGATATAGTGTTTAACCAAGCTACAATCTACTCTACTAAAGGCAGAGGGACATATTAAAAAGCTACCTAAGAATACATGATATACAAAGTTTTAACATAAGTAATATATGGTTTTCTATTTTGCAGATATATTCTTTTTTCTATCGAAGATATCACAGAAAGAAAAATATTGACATTGTAGAAACTGTTGGTGGACCTCGTTGAGGTCGATTTTTTTGATGTCCTACTTGATTGATACCTTCTCATGATAGGAAGGCTTTAGATATTGTTAAGTCCCTATACTACTAGTGTAACCCCATTTTGTTATTAGTACAACCCCCTTATTATATTGTTGTGCCCCATAGAAGCCCACTATTGTTATTATTGTGCCCTTACATTATTATTGTTATGTCGGCTCTGATTATATTATGACACCTTAGACTCCTATATATAGAAAGGAGGTCTTATCATTTGTATCATCCAAGAGTTGTTCATTTGTGTAATGTAAAGGAGGTTTCCCCTTCGAAGAGGCTTATTTATAAGATGTTTATCTATCTTTTCTATCTTTTTGTGAGCTGGTTTCATAACATTTGGTATCTTTAGAAGAACAGAAAAAATGAGTCACAAATATGTTGGGTTATGACTTTGAAATCATCTACAAAAAAGGGAAGAAAAATGTTGTTGCATATGCACTCTCAAGAAAGGATGAGGATGTGGAAGCATTATTTTGTGATATTTCTATTATCTAACCAAATTAGATAAACGAAGCAAGGGATGAATGGAAGAAGGATGAAGAAGTGTGGCCACTCATTCAAAAGTTCCAGAAGATCCCAGTTCAAACAATATTGCTAGAACTTGATGCGAAAGGAAAAATCATATTGGAGCCTGGAGCAGTCATAGAAACAAGAACTCAATAGCTACGAATCAATCAATTTCAGAGTATCTCATAAAGTGGAAGAATTTACCCGTTGAAGATTCCACATGGGAGGACAAGAATTTTATACAGAAGCATTAAGAACTACTCAAGTGTTGAGGACAACACTTTTTGAAGGAGAGGGGCATGTTGGGTCCCTATACTACTAGTGTAATCCTTTATTGTTATTAGTACAACCCCCTTATTATATTGTTGTGCCCATGTAGTCCCCATATTGTTATTATTGTGCCCTTACATCATTATTTTTATGTCGGCTCTGATTATATTATGACCCCTTAGACTCCTATATATATAAAGGAGGCCTTGTCATTTGTATCATCTAAGAATTATTCATTTGTGTAATGTAAAGGAGGTTTCCCCCTCGAAGAGGCTTATTTCTAAGGCATTTATCTATATTTTCTACCTTTTTGTGAGCTGGTTTCATAACAGATATGATTTAATATGTTCCTGAAATAGATTAGATTCAAAGTTTATAGATATAAAAGATAAAAACAAATGTCAATGCCTTCATTTGATTGTTACTTCATTTTGATGTGGGCAGGTTACATGAAATTTGATTGGAAAAAGTATGGGTAGACAATGCATATCACGTCTTTTATATGATTCATTTTCTATTGGAGATCCTTCTGACACTTGAGCCATCGACTTTGGAAATGTTTCTAGTAGGTATTTCTATGGTTTTTAATGTTGTGATTCTTTCACCTCATGGTTATTTTGGGCAAGCAAATGTTTTAGGAATGCTTGATAAGACATCGATGGACAGGTAAACAATTTTTTTATAATTGCAATGTCCATTCCATGATATCATATCTTTATTGTTTGATTCTATTTTGAACTTTTATTTTGATTTTTTTTTGTATTTTAACTATAAAATTTAAAATAATTGGTATCATGTTCATTTAAACAAAAACCAAAGCTTGAAGATTAAATTAGTATTACATGATATTGATTGAAATCATTTTAACTGTTTTGTGTTGAAATATTTTCATGGCTATTAGAAATGTTTACTTTCATGTTGTTGTTTGAGCACATGTTGTTTATATAGTTGACCAATTTCATGCGTTAGAGAACAAAATGTTGTTGCAAATAAAATGACAAGGACTAGACATCACACCCCATATTATTTTTTTTCACAAGGTATTTACAGCTTGAGCTTTTTAGCATGTAACTTAGTTGGCATGATTGTGCCTAAGCTTTCCCTAAAGGTTGAATATTAAGTTACTAAGGTGTTCTTTTCTATCGTGACGTTTATTTGTTTATATAGGTCATCTGGCCAAATAGTGGCCACTATCTCTCAACTGAAGAGAACTTGTTTCAAGTTTCTTGCTTTTACGGGGAATAATGGATTTAACATTGGTTATGTTGAAGTATATGTCATATAAATTCTTTATAGTCTACTTTAGTTTATATTATAATACTCATTGTCTTTTATGTCTTACACTTTGCACTATATATTCTTTTGTTTTCAGAAAAGGAACTGAGTATTGATGGTAAGTAGCAGGATTTAAAGAAAGAGGAAAATGCTAACAATGGAGTGACAAATGCAAAAACAAAAAGAAGAGAACGAGTCTAGTGATACCCTTAAATCCAATATCCTGCATAACACACACACATGGAGACTGATGTTCAAGTCTTCAGAGTTGGTGAATTTACCTACAATGGCGTGGAAACATAATGATAATGTTGTGTAGTGATGAAACAACATTTCATGTGTAAATTGTAGTCCAATCAATGTTAAGTTGGAAACTCATATTGTAATACTTAACATTTCATATAATATGAATTATGAGGTTGAAATTATTTATAGTTTCACTTGATATTGTTTAGTATTTTAATTAATATATATAGCTTTTCATTTTCATATTAGATGAACCAGTGCACATTATATGACATTTTTTTAATTTAGTCAAAAAATCATACTAATTATTTATGTTGATTAATAATGAACACATAAAATCAGTCTAAAACTACTAAATTAGTAGTTTATATTGATTAATGATAAACAAAAATAAAATGAATACATGACTAAATTAGTTGTTTATAATGATTATTAATGAAAACAAATGAAATGAATATAAACTACTAAATTAGTTGTTTATATAATGAATATGAAACGACCCAAAAAATATAAATGACCACTGCGAATGATTAATTTGTGACTACAAATGACAACTAAATTTTGCATATATACGAATATTAGTAGCTAATTTACAATATCTTATAACACGTAAAAAAATTAGTCATATTTCTTTGGCCATTAATTGGTTTTCTCAAATGATCATATAGTAATATCTTTTGTTGTATATTTGGTCATTAATTGTGGCAATTAATGAATAAATCAATGACTAAATTAATGATTAGATTTATGACTAAATATACTACTAGACAATGAAATATAGACAACCAATTAATGACAAAGCTAAAAACGACTAAAAGCTGGTCGCGTTATAAGATATTGTAAATTAGCTACTATTGGTCACCGACTGAAAAATTGTCATTTATATGCAAATTTTAGTCATTCTTTTAGTAACTAATTGGCCATTTTTTACTAGTGTCGAGTGACAAGGTTATATGCTAGGCAGTGCCAAGGCATGCTAGCGTGCTAAGGCATGTCAGGGAGTGCTAGGGTGTGCTAGGGAGTGCCAAATCTTGCCAAGAAATGCAAGCGATACTAACATGTGTCACATAGTGCCAAGCGATTCTTAGATCTGCAAGTGTTATGGCATGTCAAGATGTAAACTATGTTTCTTAGTTTCTTTATGGCCACGATTGGACGTGAGCCTTGACATGGTAACTTGTTAAGTGGGATGAGATGAGATTGGACATAAGTAGCCTGAGATGCATTATAGGTAGTTCTTAGGTGGACAAGGCATAGTCTAGTTATAGTAACTTTAACTTGGTCAAGTTGTTGTAGTTGAGGCAGGACTTGGTTGGGTTCCCAACTCTAAAAAAAAGTAAGGCTAGTTAAGAGGGCATGAGAGCTAAGGAGTGTCGGGGCATGCCAAGGAATGAAAAGGCATGCAAACACATGTTGGATAGTGTCAATGCATGTTGAGGAGTGTTAGGGAGTTCCAGGGGAACACAAGGGAGAAAAAGGTCAAAATTCTTGGAAATGAATGAACAAAAGTGTGTGCCAAGGACTGTCAACAAATTCCGAGTATCCCAACAATGAAGTGTGTTATCACAAAAAATTAATCATCTAGCCTTAATTTACTAGATGGATCGAAGTACACCATGTACGACCAATTTTACCATAGTAAAATTTCTTTCATTGCGAGAAATTACTTGATAAACCACATTTGTTAAGTAATTTATAATTAAACCCATGAAAAATAATTAAATAAATCACTATTTATTTAATTATCTTCTAAGAATAATTAATTAAACCATTGTTTAATTAATATTCCTTGTCATATTTGACTTAGTTATGAAAAATAAACAGATAAATTATTAATTATCTTATTTTTCTCTAGGAATAATTAATTAATCACTAATTAATTATTATTCCTTGTCATGTTTGACTAAATCCCTTAGGAATAATTAAATAAATCATTATTTGTTTATTATTCCTTAACCATATTTCTTGAGATGATAAATAAATCATTTATTTATTTATTATTTCTAAATAAAAGTTTAAATACTTTTTCCCTCCTAACCAAATATAATAAAATATTCCAAGTGGTTATTTCTAGAATGGGGTTAATAATATTATATTATTGCTCATTATTCGAGGATAACATAATATTTTGTTATAAATAGTAGGTTTTTCCATTCATTATTCACTTTTTATTATTTTAATTGTTGCACTCATTGTTGTAGCTCTGATTATTATCATGTTTGCACACCATCTTCTTTTTCATTTAAGTTCCCATTGAGCTCAAACAATTTATTTGTTGGGTTTACAAATTATAGAGGAGAGAGACTCTACAAAAGCTAAAGACATTTAAGGATAGCCAAGAACCCATCCCATAGAGGGGGATTGGTAACATTTATTTGTTCCCTTCGCAGGTGTTGTTTAATAAAATATATCCTTTGTATATTTGGTTTCCATTAGATTAATGGAGTTACCCACATATATTATTGTTTCATTTTGTTGTTTAACTATGATTGTGGCATAGATGAGGGCTTTTGCAAGTTTTTTTTATATCATTTGCTACAGATCTACAATGTTTAGCAGCCATTTATATTGTTAAGATTGTTTGTCATCCAGAGTCTTAAGTGTTTCCTTTTCATACACCTTTGAGGAGAAAACACTCTAACAAATTGACAACTCCACTGGGTTTTTACTTTTGATCCAGAAACCTGGGTGACCTTCAGTTTTCAGCTTAGGGTTTTTTATTTTCTCAGTCTCTTAATATTGTTTACTAGCTTTCTAACCCTAGATCTATCAAATTTCTAACTTCTGTAAGTTTTCTAGTCTTTTCCGCGTGTCACAGGAACCAGCCGCGACATAGATGACAATTTTTTTCGAGACTTGCCAACTAGGATCAAGAAGCAGAAATCACACTTTTCTACCTAAAAAGTGTTATCTACAGGTCCATAGCACACTTTCTAGCCCAAAGAGTGCAATATCCCAATAATCAGGTCAGTACCTACGATTTTAGTTTTTCTTGGATTTTTTCAGATCTGTTTCTAGGTTTTCCAAGATTTGTCTGTTGGGTTGGTTGACCACTACCCTATCCTGCTTATGCCTTGATCTACTCTATTTTTCCCATCAAAGTGGAATTTAGCCCCTTATGGATTCTAGTACGCTTCCACCTTTATAGGAGGAGTTTAGCTGAGTAAAAAGTCTGAGTTTTTGTAGCGCTTTCAGCCATATTTTCTACATCTATACCATTCTGTTTCAGATCTTCAAATATAGGTTGCTTCCATCCAAAGTTTCATCTTAAACCTTGTTTGGTCATTTTCCTTAGGGTCCCATTGGTTGCCTTAGCTTTCACACCCATCTCCCTATCTTTTTGCAGCTATTTTCCTCTTTGGTTTTTTGTTGTTGCTCCACCACTTTCCAGTATCATAGTGTCATTTGATCCAAGTCACACTGATGCTTATATATCTTGGTATTTTTAGTGTGTTTTCAGTTGATTTCGCCACCAACTAGCACAGTGTTTGCAAACCCAGTTTGGGTGGGGTTTAGTTAATTGATTTGTTGTTCATGTTCTGTTTTTAATTTCAGTTTATTTCAACAGTCTTTTTTCATTTTTCAAACATGATATGGGCTTAATTAATAAACATACTTGCAAAAAAAACTATACCTTAAGATAAGGGTGCTTGGTTTACACCACCAAGCCAAGACTTTACTTAATTAATTTATCTCCCCACATAGAGACAAAAACATATTGTTGATCTCCCTTCACCATTTCCATGTCACTTGTGTCTTACCACCATTGCGCCACCAAGGCGTTTGTCACGAATACTTTTAGGCCTTCATCACCAGTTTCCTCTTGGGCATATTACTCCTCCCCATAGGGTTCGAGTTCATAGTCCCCCGAGTCCCCATACCAAGTCTTCTCCTGGTTCATCTAATTCCTCATCTGATTCTCAGCCTCCTTCACTACATACTGTCAACATGTTTGGACCCACTGCTGGTGCAGGAACCCAACCTGGTGTTGGCTTCAGTTCCATCCCAGTAGTCACATTTAGCAGAATTGTCTCAGGAATCGTTCTGGAATCTCCCATGCTACCTTTCATGGCTGGGTTAAGCCTGCCATATTTTAGCCAGCTGATAAATGACCCTATACATCACGATGTTGGTTGGCCAGCTATGCCGACTAAGCTCCCCTTCAACATCCCAAAGTTTGAGGGTAATTCTGGAGAGGACCCCACCAATCAAGTCCACTCCTTCCATATGTGGTGTTCATCGAATTCCATCATCGATGACTCCATTTGTCTTCGGTTGTTCCAATGCACGCTCACTGGAGATGCTGAAAAATGGTATGTAGACTAGACCATCACCTCTCATTCCATTTTCACGATGCTTATTAAAGTGTTCCTCTCATATTTTTAGTTACCTCTTTGATTTGACACTGGTATGGAGCTCTTGATCGCATTCCATCAATCCTCTTCCACTCGTCTTTCTAATCATGTTCAAGAATTACGTAGAAGGAGGAGCACATGTCGTGCCCTGCCCTTCGAAGACCGTGTCTACCTCGATTAGTTTCTTAGGAGCCTTTTATCGCCCATTGCCAAATATGTCGTGTCTCATTTTCCTCAGACTGAGGAAGAATCTCTCCAAACTACTCTGAGATATGACTTGATTTATGCACAATCTGGTTATGTCTATACCATCCTTTCAAACCTCCCCTGTCCTAGAGGTGCCAATGCATGGGGTGTTGGCATTATGACATAGGTTTGGCACTATGGCACAGGTGTTTTCCTTGATGGCAACTCACTCAAAGGGCAGATCACAATTCAGGCTCTCAGAATGAAAGAAAATGAGGTATACGCAAGTTCCTCTTAACAAAATCGCATATACACGTAGGTGTACTGATCAAAAGGCGCGTATACATATGCACACACTTTCATGCAAAGAAAAGCGCGTACATGTGGGAAAACTTATGTTTGGTCCATGGTATTTAGTCTGACATATTTGAACCTATGGTTTTGGTCCTTGGTATTGCATCCAAAGTGTTGAACCAGGTATTGAGTCCCTAGTATTGGATCTTTATGGTTTTGGACCATGGTTTGAGTAAGGCCTAAGTCTATAAAAAGGGAAGGAGATCATTTGGCAAGAAAATCATCTGAAGCATTGAATATCTTATGAAGAGCAAGATCTAGAATACTATCATTGGGTTATGGTGCATAACTAGATCTGAATCAAGGAGGAACCTGAGCGCAAGGAGAAGAATAAGTCCTATTGATGGGTCAAGATCTTAAGGTGGTTTGAAGACAAGTATCTTTGTGTGATTTTTGATCTGTTATATTTGGCACATGACATGATCTATAAATATGATAATCTGGGTATAAATAATGTTTGAATAAGTAAAAAGGATAAATTATCTTTTATAGATCTGTATGCAGGTTCAGTGCAGCAGAGGTGCGTATACACGCTGGTTAACTAACTTAAAACAACGTATACACTGGTTGGCCTTGATACAGAAGCATATGCACGTAGGTTTCACATATTGAAGTAGCGTACATCTCATGAAATATGTTTTAGCTGCTTCTATTTATTGCTGCAATGCTCAGGGTTCAGAATTGGTGTTTGGTTACTGGTATTGTTTTATGGATACAACATTCTAAGAAGTTATTGGTTGATTCAGTATTTGTTTGTACAAAGGAGTTTGGGTAATGCAGATATACTTGATGTTTGATTGATATTCATGGATCCAGTCTGAAAATCTATGAAGCGTGGTCCCTGGAAGAAAAGAGAAGGTTGTAGCCTTCTGTGGGTCAGCACCTACGTACTAGTAACTTGGCTAGTACAAGAGCTAAGGGGGTTGTAGCTCCCTTCGAGGAGAAGCTGGAGAACAAGAGAAGGTTGTAGCCTTCTGCAGGTAGCAGCCTACGTACTGGTATAAGACTGCACCAGTACAGAAACATTGTAAAAAGAAGTTTCTAATTGAAAGAAGATAGAGATGAATTACAGCAGGTGGTTTTCACCCACATTGGGTTTCCACCTTATATCTTGTGTTCTTATGTGTGATTGCCTATTCTGTTTTACTGTTCCTGGTTGTTGTTCATATGGTTTGATGCACAGATTAATAATCAACATCTGAAGAATAATTTAAATTACAAGTCTACTTATATACGCTTGTTTCCTTAACTGAAGTTGTGTACATACGTGGTATTTACTAACTGAAGTAGCGTATACAAATCTGATTGTGAAATGAAAAATAATTGACCTGATAATGCTGGTTCACCCCCCCCTCAGTATTATTCCCAACAATTGGTATCAGAGTAGGTCCTTTAGAAGAAGCTTGATCGCTTGAAGGAAGATCTATCATCATGAGCAACTACGAAAAAGAAGCATCAATCAGGCCACCAATTTTTGATGGGAGCAACTTTGTCTATTGGAAGGTAAGAATCACTGCCTATCTTCAATCTCTTGGTACAGAAGTTTGGGATATTGTGGAAACAGGATACACTTTTCCATCAGCAACTCCTACAGATGCAGCTGGTAAGATGTAGTATGAAACAAATGCAAAGGCTGTTAATACTCTATTAGGGAGCCTATCTCAATTAGAATTCGTCAAGGTTATGCAGCTCAAAACCACAAAAGAAATATGGGACAAGATTGTTCTGAGCTATGAAGGAGATGAATAGGTAAAATGAGCAAAACTACAAACTCTCAAAATTCAATATGAAAATCTCAGAATGCACAATGATGAAAGCGTGGCTAACTACTTCCTACGTATAGATGAGATTGTTAATTGTATGAAAAACTTGGGTGAAGAAATAAAAGAAGTTGTTTTGGTTGAAAAGGTTCTAAGATCTTTGTCTCCTAATTTTGATTCAAAAGTTTCTGCCATAGAAGAAAAACAGAATCTACAGAGCATTACCATGTCACAGCTGCACGGAATTCTAACTGCTTATGAAATGAGAAAAGGGGGACCATCAGACAGGAGAGAAGCTACATTCAAAGCCTCAGGAAAAGGAGATTACAATGAGTCAGGACATATGTCAGAAGAAGAGGAAGAATCAAATTTTGTCAAGAACCTTCAACGGGGAACTGGAAGATTCAGAGGTAAGCTGCCTTTCAAATGCTTTGCTTGTGGAAGAGTTGGTCATTATGTTGCCAAGTGTCCTCATAAAGATAAACTTGACAAAGGTAAGGAACTAGTTAGATGGAATAGAAAATAGAATGTAAGTAAGAAGAGCTATTATACACATGAAGACAGTGATGGATATTCAAATAGTGATGAAGATGAACAACATAATGATTATAGACTTTGATGGTTTTTGAAGATGATTATTTCTTGGATGCTATAGATGAAGAAGGTCTCTATGAAGAAATTTCTAAACTCAAAATTTGTTTAGAGGAAAAGAATATGATTATAGATACTCTGACATTCCAACTTGCTAAAATAGAAAAACACAACGAAAAGTTAGAATGTGAAATTGTGGGACTTAGAAAAGATATTGAGAAATCAAAAGCTCTTAATCTTAGATTCGCTAAGGGATATGAAACTTTATATGAGATTATCAAAGTGTAGCGTTCTCCTGTAATCAATATAGGTCTTGGATATACTGAAGAAGCATCTCAAGCACAGAGGCCATCCACCTCCAAAAGTTATCTTGATGTAGTAAGAAAAATTGAACAGATTGACAATCGACAGCAAAAGCATAATGCAGATCCCCAAGTAAATCAAGGATGATTTGCTTCAAAAACGAACAAAGATTACCAAGTAAATCAGGGGCAATCTACTTCAAGGATGAACAAAAACTTCAACCAACCACAGGTAAATCATTCTCAATTTACCTCAAGAATGGATGTCAATAGAAACTACAATCATTTGGTTGGTAGGTTTGATAATCGCAGAAATTTCTTCAATGGCCAATGTTTCTCTTGTCATAACTTTGGTCACAAAGCTGCTCAATGTGTTTCCTACAAGACCATCATGACTAGAGAAGCTCAAAAACAAAGGAGTATGACTAGGATCATGAAGAGGACCTACAATAACTTTTCTGCTCTTGAGAATGAAGTAGAATGTTCTATTTGTAACAACTTCGATCATGAAGATTTTGATGCAGGAGTAGGTTTCAGAAAAAAAATCAGAAGGAACAAGTTTCATTGAATTCTAAAACATGGAGAAAGAAAGAATCGCAACTAGAAAGATGTGGGATAGCCTTATATGCGGAAGGACAGGAAAATCAGGGTGCATTGACAGTGGATGCTCATAACATATGACAGGTGATAAAGAAAAACTTCAGTCATATAGTGCCTTAGAAAAGGAAAAGGAGGTATCATTTGGAAATGACACCCCTGCACTCATAAAAGGTAAAGGTTTTGTGTTTTTGAAAGAAAAAGTCAAGGCTGGAAATGTTATGTTTGTTGATGGCTTAAAGCATAATCTATTGAGTGTCAGTCAAATGTGTGATCAAGGAAATGAAGTAATATTTCGATCAAATGGATGCATTGTTCATGAGATTGATACAAGAGAAACAGTGATCAAAGGCATAAGAACTCCAAATAATTTATACATACTCAAGGGAGGACAACAACAATGCTATCTAAGCAAGAATGATGAACACTGGCTATGGCATAGAAGATTGGGGCATCTAAGCTTCTCTCAGATAAGGAAAGCATGCAAATATCAGGTGGTTCATGATCTCCCTGACATTAGAATTCCAGACAATACAATATGCAAATCATGTCAGTTTGGTAAGCAAACCAGAACTAATTTCCTTGAGAAGGAAGGATCAGCTAGTAGGCCACTTGAACTTGTCCATACTAATGTATGTGGTCCATCTAGGAAAAAGTCTCCTAGAGGAGAAGAATACTTTATATTGTTCATTGACGACTTTTCCAGGATGTGTTGGTTAGGACTTATGAAGCATAAAGATGAAGCCTTCGAAAAGTTCAAAGCATTCAAAGCCTTGGTTGAAAATGAATCAGATCACAGAATCAAATGCCTCAGGTCTAATCGAGGAGGGAAATTTACCTCAGATGAATTCTTCGATTTTTGTGAAGAACATGGCATAAGAAGGGAATTCTCTACTGTAAGGACCCCTCAGTAAAATGGAGTATTGGAAAGGATGAACAGAACGGTTCAGCAAATGGCTCATGCTATGCTTGATGAGTCTGGAACTCCCACAACCTTCTGGGGTGAAGCCGCATTTGCTACAATTACTATTCTCAATAAGACAAATGTCTGGGTAAATAGCACTCAGACTCCTCATGAACTTTGGTATGGTAAGACTCCCACAGTTAAATACTTCAAAATTTTTGGAAGAAAATGCTACATCAAAAGGACTAATGAAAACCTTAGCAAGTTTGAACCTAGAGTAGATGAAGGCATTCTCCTTGGTTACTCTCCTCACAGTAAAGCATATAAGTGTTACAATAAAAGACTTGGAAAAATTGTCGAAAGTATTGATGTAGTGGTTGACAAAGAAGGGACCACTCCTAGGCAAGTAAAATTTGAAGATTTCGAAGATGATGAAGACTATCCTTCAACATCAAATCAGATTCATGATGAAGAAGAAACCCATGAGGCACCAGAAGAACAGATAAGAATAGAAGAAAAGACTCCATCCAGGTACGTTCAGAAGAATCATCCAGAAACCCAAATTTTGGGGCAAAAGGAGGCAGGTGTACAAACAAGAAGAACCATTTCAGAAGCTTCAAGTTATCTAGCATTACTCTCCTCCACTGAACCACAAAATGTAAGAGAGGCATGCAAGGATGAATGTTGGGTAAAGGCCATGGAGGAAGAACTTGAGCAGATTGAAAAGAATAACACTTGGGAGTTGGTTCCTAGACCAAAAGATAAGAATGTCATAGGAACAAAATGGATATTCAAAAATAAGCTGAATGAAAATGGAGATGTGATTAGAAATAAGGCCAGACTTGTTTGTAAAGGGTATGCTCAACAAGAAGGTATAGACTTTGAAGAAACCTTTGCACCAGTTGCTAGACTTGAGGCCATAAGAATGTTCCTTGCTCTTTCTAGCTTTCAGAAGTTCAAAGTATTTCAAATGGACGTGAAGTCTGCCTTCCTGAATGGAGACTTGGATGAAGAAGTATATATTGAACAACCAGATGGGTTTATTCTTGGAAATGATCCAAAACTTGTATGCAGACTCAAAAAGGCTCTCTATGGCCTTAAACAGGTTCCAAGGGCTTGGTATTATCGGTTGGATAAGTACCTCCATCAACAAGGTTTTATAAAAGGATCAACAGATAGCAATCTATATATAAAGATTGACAATGATAAGTTGCTAATACTTGTTGTGTATGTTGATGATATCATCTTTGGTAGCAATGAAGAAGACATGAGTCAAAATTTTGCCTTGGTGATGCAGAAAGAGTTTGAAATTTCCATGCTTGGTGAACTCACATATTTTCTTGGTTTACAAGTCCAACAAAACAAAGACGGCATTTTTCTATCACAAACCAAGTATCTCAAGCAGATCTTGAAGAAATATGGGATGGAGGATTCGAAACCAGTGTGTACCCCTATGGTAATAGGATGCAGCCTCAGCGCAAATGATGAAACAGCAACAGTACATCAACCAACCTATAGATCCATGATTGGTAGTCTACTCTATCTAACAAGTACCCGACTAGACATTATGCATGCAGTGGGAATAGTTGGAAGGTTTCATGCAAATCCAAAGGAAACTCATCTTCATGCAATTAAGAGAATTTTCAAGTATCTTCAAGGAACTCAAAAATATGGCTTACGGTATCCTAGAGATACAGATCTCACACTTCATGCATATACAGATGCAGATTGGGTAGGAAGCTTGGATGATAGAAAAAGCACTAGTGGTGGTGCATTCTTTATGGGTCCTAGATTAGTATCTTGGTTCAGTAAGAAACAGAGTTCAATTGCATTATCTACAGCTGAAGCAGAATATGTAGCTGCTGCATCTTGCTGCACACAACTCCTTTGGATGATGCAAACATTGCAAGACCTACAAATCACTTGTACTCCACCTATCTCCATTTTTTGTGATAATACAAGTGCAATCAGTATTTCAAAGAATCCTGTTATGCATTCAAAGACTAAGCACATACCTATCAAGTATCATTTTCTCCGGGAACAAGTGCTTGAACAAAAGGTTAAACTGGAGTATGTTCCCTCTAAGGAACAAGTTGCTAACATACTCACCAAACCACTGTCGAGGGAGACATTTGAATACCTCAGACAGAAGCTGGGGGTAGTTGATGCATCATCTTACTGTTGAATCTTGTCTGTTTTAGAGAAAAGTTGTTGTACGCGAGTTTCATGAGGAGGATCCGCGTACATACGCCAGTTTATGAAGATACAGTCGCGTATATGTTGGTTTAAAGAAAAACAGTGGGCCAGCTTCAGGATGAAAAGAGTCTGATATAGGTCTGGCAGAGACCATCTGGCACAGGCTCAAGGGGAGCATTGTTGGTATTATCTTAGAAGATCTTGGTTTACATTCACTGTTTTTTTAATTTCAGGTGGAACAAGTGCATGAGGAAGAGCATGGTTGCTGGTCTGAATGATGATTGATGGTTATGATGATTGATGATTGACAGATGCTAGTCTTGCTGTAGATATTTCGTCTCTATGTCATGTATTTCTTTTCTTATCAAGGCCATGTAACGGCCTATCTTGGTTTCCCCACTATGCCTGGGATGGATGAAGTAATGTTCTTGTTGTTATCATGTGTAAATTCTTGGTGTATCTCCACTTGGTTGGGAGATGGATGTATGTATGAGTCTTTGGTGATAGGAAGGTCATTTATAATGTATAAAGTCATGTTTCTTTTGTAGAACATTTTCTTGCAGACCTTGTCTACAGTCAGGGGGAGCTTGGATAGCAGAGTAGACCAGAAATTTCAGCATGTATTCAGGGGAGCATAACCCTTTGCCCTTGATGTCAAAGGGTGACAATGATTTTGAGTGACTTGGGGTTGCCATCAAGTCCAAAGGGGGAGATTGTTGGCATTATGACATAGGTTTGGCACTATGGCACAGGTGTTGTCCTTGATGGCAACTCACTCAAAGGGTAGATCACAGTTCAGGCTCTCAGAATGAAAGAAAATGAGGTATACGCAAGTTCCTCTTAACAAAATCGCATATACACGCGGGTGTACTGATCAAAAGGCGCGTATACGTATGCATGCACTTTCATGCAAAGAAAAGCACGTACATGTGGGAAAACTTATGGTTGGTCCATGGTATTTAGTCTAACATATTTGAACCTATGGTTTTGGTCCTTGGTATTGCATCCAAAGTGTTGAACCCAGGTATTGAGTCCCTAGTATTGGATCTCTATGGTTTTGGACCATGGTTTGAGTAAGGCCTAAGTCTATAAAAAGGGAAGGAGATCATTTGGCAAGAAAATCATCTGAAGCATTGAATATCTTATGAAGAGCAAGATCTAGAATACTGTCATTGGGTTATGGTGAATAACTTGATCTGAATCAAGGAGGAACCTGAGCACAAGGAGAAGAATAAGTCCTATTGATGGGTCAAGATCTTAAGGCGGTTTGAAGAGAAGTATCTTTGTGTGATTTTTGATCTGTTATATTTGGCACATGACGTGATCTATAAATATGATAATCTGGGTATAACTAATGTCTGAATAAGTAAAAAGGATAAATTATCTTTTATAGATCTGTACACAGGTTCAGCGTAGCAGAGGCGCATATACACGCTGGTTCACTAACTTAAAATAGCATATACGCTGGTTGGCCTTGATACAAAAGCGTATGCACACAGGTTTCACATATTGAAGTAGCATACATCTCATGAAATATGTTTTAGCTGCTTCTGTTTATTGCTGCAGTGCTCAGGGTTTAGAATTGGTGTTTGGTTACTGGTATTGTTTTCTGGTTACAGCATTCTAAGAAGTTATTGGTTGATTCAATATTTGTTTGTACAAAGGAGTTTGGTTAATGCAGATATACTTGATGTTTGATTGATATTCATGGATCCAGTCTGAAAATCTATGAAACGTGGTCCCTGGAAGAAAAGAGAAGGTTGTAGCCTTCTATGGGTCAGCACCTACGTAATAGTACGTTAGCTAGTACAAGAGCTAAGGGGGTTGTAGCTCCCTTCGAGGAGAAGCTGGAGAACAAGAGAAGGTTGTAGCCTTCTATAGGTAGCAGCCTGCGTACCGGTATAAGACTGCACCAGTATAGAAACATTGTAAAAAGAAGTTTCTAATTGAAAGAAGATAGAGATGAATTGCAACAGGTGGTTTTCACCCACATTGGGTTTCCACCTTATATCTTGTGTTCTTATGTGTGATTGCCTATTCTGTTTTACTGTTCATGGTTGTTGTTCATATGGTTTGATGCATAGATTAATGATCAACATCTGAAGAATAATTTAAATTACAAGTCTGCTTATATACGCTTGTTTCCTTAACTGAAGTTGCATACATACGCGGTATTTACTAACTGAAGTAGCGTATACAAATCTGATTGTGAAATGAAAAATAATTGACCTGATAATACAGATTCACCCCCCCTCTCAGTATTATTCCCAACATGGGGTGCATCTGACATCGCTGACGGTATCGTTGGAGCCATTTCACATCCTTTGCTATATACTCAGCAAAGTTATGGCTATCCGCAGGGGGGCACCAGTTCCACCAACAATTATGCCCCTCCTACTAGCAACATGTTTTTAGGGCTAGCCAATGCTCAACCTGTCTACCAAATCGTTGCCCCTCCACCATATTATCTCGATTCACAACTGAGCGCTCCAACCCCTCAAGCATTAGCGCCACAGCCTCCCATGCATCCTTTACCCTAGCAGCCACCGCTCGCTCAGGGTTAAGTGTTTGCACAATAGAGTGTGACTGATTGCCAAAATTAGCAAAAAAAGAATAAGGGAAAAGGTAAGAAGGAAAACCAGGGTAATCAAGGTAATCAGCCTAGTGAACCCCAGGGGAACTGGCCTAACACTAACAACCAACAACAAGGCAGTCAACCCAAGAAGAAAAGGGCTACTCATACGAACAAGCCTTGTGCATTTTATGGTGTACATGGCCATTATACACATGAGTGTCCTCTTTTACCCCAGATGCGCCAAATGTGGGAGGCTTAAGCATCTTCTAGAGGTCAACTTCCCATGCAACAATCGCCTCAAAATCTTACACCATCTCAACCGGAAGTGCTTATGAATGCTTCCCCCAACAAGGATTTGTCGTTGCTCAACCTCATCTAGGTCAAGCAGCCCATCCCCCCCAACCTTCTAGTCCTGGTGACTACCAGATCCTCATGATGAATTCTGATGAGGTTAATACCTCTGATATCAACCTGCAAACTTGTTCGCGTCAATATGACAAGCCATCGATTTTGTGTGCCACTAAGTCCAAAACCAAAACATCTACTGAGCCTCTTATGACACCAAATGGTCCGTTACAGATCCCTCAACCTAAAGTTGAGGCAATTCCTAAGATTCCCAATGGACCATTACGCCATAACGCGACTTCTAACTAAGCTTCGCATACATATAGTATAGTAGATGACTTGGTGTAATCACCTGTTGCCATGTTAAAGTTGGAGGTACTCCAGTCATGCCCATCTCAAAAGAAATCTCTACTAACTTCTTGGGACGTGGTAGATCCTTCCGAAGATCATTTTATTATCTTCCCAGTTGATACATCTAACATCTCCCAATACCTTCATCTTTTGCTTTCTAGATACCAATCTGAGTCCATCCTTGTGGCCCTTATCACTGCTCTAATTCCACTGCAATGTCCTAAACAGGAACCCACTCCTATTGCGAAAGCATCTGGATATGTGGGCAAAGCCAAGAAGAAGGAACGTAAGCACAAGGTCCCCAAGCACCTCCAGCTCCCAAAGTTCCAAAGCCAAGACCACCGTGGGATTTTTTAAGGTTGTTGGGCATGCCACCAATAATTGTCCTAAGCTTCCTCGTCTCAAACCTTTGGTTCATGAAATGTTCCTTGAGTCAAATATCCCTAAGGTCCAAAGTACCTTATCGAGACCAGCCAAGAGACTTAGAATGTTGTGCACAAATCACCCTTATTCCTTGTGCGATCATTATGGTCACTATTCCCATTTTTTCCCTCATCTCGATGAATTTCATGATTGCCTTCATACGCTTTGCGAATATGAGGCCACTCATAGTGGATCACCTACTCCTCTACCTATGGATTTTGGTACCACTATTGCACTAGAACAGGGGGACTCTAGTCCCACCATCATGATCCCTCCCCCCGATGTCGAGATGACAGACTCTGTGATCCATATCCTTTACCTGTCATCATCCTTGAGTTCCTCTAAGGAAAACCTTTCGGAGTTTCCTGTGCATGCTTCTGTCGAACCTCCTTCATTGGAAGCCAAGGTCTCAACATTGGTAGATTTTGTATCTACTAGCTCATCATCTAGCATTCTAGATGATGCGTATGTGAACCTTCTTTCTTAGGATGATGCACCAGGTACTGTCGCTACATCATGTAGTCAATATTCCTCTCACCTCCCCATCTTCCATTTTGATGAGGACATTATGGAAGTGATGACTACCCCTAATTATCCTTGAAACAATATGCAGCATCGTGCATACTTCCTCCCATATTTGGATTCCACCACTCTAAATACATCCAGTACACCCATAGCATACTAGGAGGAACATAGGCCCCTACATCTCCTTATCATCCTTTGTAGGATCTCATGCCAAGTTGGGTCGAGATGCTTGAATCCCTTTTTCAAGCAATTAGAACATAATGGCACTCCACAAAGTCCACCTGCTAGGGGGCATCATTCTCACCTTTGCATACCAGATCAGTCCCCTTCATCACATATTAATGCAGGTAGTATCCGATGCTTGGGGGCATGATGGTTTTCCCCTGGCCATCTTCTCAATTGATTAACATAAGTCTCGGCCTAGATCCCACTAGATCTAGGTATGGTCGATTATCCTCCTATTCCTTGGATAGTTCGTCCTACCGGCCTCTCCAGTGAGCCATATGTGCATCGCATATCGTAGACATTTGATACCATATCTTCAAATATTCTACTCTATG
The DNA here is from genome assembly GCA_031772625.1 of Pinus tabuliformis. NCBI lineage: Eukaryota > Viridiplantae > Streptophyta > Pinopsida > Pinales > Pinaceae > Pinus > Pinus tabuliformis. The sequence continues at coordinate 595,621,545 of CM062815.1, read as the reverse complement.
TCCACATAGTTCCGATGTTTGACTTAGTCAGTGAGGATGATTCTAGACCTCCTCTAGTAGTTCATTCTCATTTTCCTCTTCCCTTAATTTGTCACCAGGAACCATCATTCCAAGAAGCATTAAGGCCATCTTTAGAAAAGTAAGGCCACTTTTCTGAAAGCCTTAGATCTCAATTCTGATGGTTAGTTTTTATGCTACAATCTCCACAAGATTTAGGGCCTTCTCCTCCTCTCAAATTACATGGAAAACATCATTTTATAGCAAAACACATAGTTTTTTTGTCACCCATTGTGACCAAACCGTAGCTTAGTTTGAAAAACAATCAACACCGTTGGAAATATATCATCGAGTATTATAATGGGTGTTTCTTAGTTTTTGATGATTTTACACTTCACCCAGAAACCATCTTTTCAAGAAGGGTCACTTCATCGCCTCTTAAAATCTAATTTCTTCATATGAGATGCTTGTACCATAGGGACCGCCTTCCCTTAATGCTTGTTGTTTCATGCATTGATTCTCATCATGGTAAACCATTATTTAATCATGCTTTCATGGTCCCCACCAGGCCTATTCTGTGTGGTAGCATCATCGAGTCACCCTTGTTCAGAGCATCCGCGATGAGTCACCTTTGCATCCATGGAGTCTATTTCATGTCTCATTGTATCATGTCATAGTATTCCATCCATATTTACATATCGTTCATCTTATGTTGCCCATTTTTACCTCTAATCATACTGTTCCCAATCCCCTTCAGAGTTGAGTCACTCGCTTCCACGTCAACCATGCACTTTATGCTCTGATAAGGGAAGTCGCATGTTTGTCCCTCAGTCCCATTTTTCCTGGTGTCAGTCCATCAGTCACATTACTATTTTCGCTCGTGCCTTAGTTGATGATCCTCATTGCCTCACCTATGGGGGGCCCTATTCTATCGACATCAACATAGTTATTCCAAAAGAATGGCCTAGAGGGCGGTGTATCTTGGCTCCATCTTCCATTCTTGTTTAGTGCCTCAGATCTAGTAGAGTTACTCATTAATGCCCTTTGACTTGGTTGTTTCATGCTCGTAATTCATACACTCGATGGTCCAATGATGCACCAGATTGTACCAGTGATTTTCGGGTCTGTGTGAGATGTTTCATCCCTCATGAGGGGGTGTCCCTTCAGGTAGCCCCCGACATCCATGGATGCCTTCATATTATGCTACAACTTTAGATTCAATTCTGTAGATTTGATGGGTTTGGTTCCTACCGATTCAAGTGTTCATAGCATGCACGTATCCTTCAAATGATCCATTCAGATTTGTAGAGCCCTTCCCTGTTCAGCAAGGCTTCTTCGGTTATTCTACCCTCCATCCCACCCATTTTTTGAGGGAAGGGCCATTATATCTCATGTACTCAGATGTTATTGTATTTAGTCCTGGCTCATGTTTTTTCAAGGTGAATTATGTAGATGGGACACATTGTATTATTTTCTGGCTCAATTATGCCAACATGTCATGTACCATTCACCATGTACTTTATTGCTCAGTTTTCTGTTTCTGGGCGCATCATTATTCTTGTACTAAGTTATCTTGGCGGGTATAGGTATGCCTCCCCCGCCTCACTGAGATCTAGTACCACAACATAAAAGGATACTTGCATTGGCCTCGCCCCCTCTGTCCCTATCCTATTTCGCTTCAACACTCTCTCTCTCTCTCTCTCTCTCTCTCTCTCTCTCTCTCCACTTTTTTGTCTAGTGATTGCATCTTTACAACATACTTCGGTCATACGTTTTTCTCCTAACACTCATATGTTGTGGGGCAATCTGTTATCACAAAAAAATGATCATCTAGCCTTAATTTACTAGATGGATTGAAGTACACCATGTAAGGCCAATTTTCCCATAGTAAGATTACTTTCACTATGAGAAATTACTTAATAAACCACTTTTGTTAAGTAATTTATAATTAAACCCATGAAGAAAAATTAAATAAATCACTATTTATTTAATTATATTCTAGGAATATAGAATTAAACCATTGTTTAATTAATATTCCTTGTCATATTTGACCGAGTTATGAAAAATAAACAAATAAGTTATTAATTATCTTATTTTTCTCTAGGAATAATTAATTAATTACTAATTAATTATTATTCCATGTTAAGTTTGACTAAATACCTTAGAAATAGTTAAATAAATCATTATTTGTTTATTATTCCTTAACCATATTTCTTGAGATGATAAATAAATCATTTATTTATTTATTATTTCTAAATAAAAGTTTAAATACTTTTTCCCTCCTAACCAAATATAATAAAATATTCCAAGTGGTTATTTCTAGAATGGGGTTAATAATATTTTATTGCTCATTATTCTAGGATAACCTAATATTTTGTTATAAATAGGAGGGTTTTCCATTCATTATTGACTTTTGATTATTTTCATTGTTGTACTTATTGTTGTAGCTCTTATTATTATCATTGTCGCACACCATCTTCTTTTTCATTTGAGTTCCCATTGAGCTCAAACATTTTATTTTTTGGGTTTACACATTATAGAGGAGAGATTCTACAAACATAGACATTTGAGGATAGCCAAGAACCCATCTAATAGAGGGGGACTGGTAACATTTATTTGTTCCCTTCACAAGTGTTGTTTAATAAAATATATTCTTTGTATATCTAGTTTCCATTGGATTATTGGAGTTACCCACATTTATCACTGTTTCATTTTGTTGTTTAACTATGATTGTGGCATAGATCAGGGATTTGGCAGGTTTTGTTTATATCATTTGTTGCAGATCTACAATGTTTAGCAGCGAGTTATATTGTTAATATTGTTTGTCATTCACAGTCTTAAGTGTTTACGTTTTGTACACCTTTGAGGAGAAAACACTATAACAAAGTGTTTTAGGAGAATTACATAATAGGACTTACAGGAGGCAATCATATGATTGTGATAAGGTGTGGACAAAGAAATTTTAGAGAAAGGGAGACTTTGGGTTGGGTACAACATTGTTTTTCCAATGACTTGGTTGGGTTCCCAAGTCACAAAAAAAGGCTATCTATGAGGGCATGACAACTAGGGAGTGCCAAGGTGTTCTAGGGAATGCCAGAAAGTACTAACAGATGCTAGATATTTCCAAGGCATGTTAGGCATCCTAGGACATGCCAAGATGTGCCAGGAGCCAAGGTGTAGTGCCAACGCATTCTAGGGTGTGTTAGGTCCAAGTTCTAGGGAAACACAAGGAGAAATAGTTTCAAATGCATGGAAATGAATGAATAACAATGTGACGAGGAGGAGTGTCAGCAAGTTCTATGTGTGTTAGGTGTTAGACAGTGCTAGGATGTGTTACGGAGTGCCAAAGCATGCCAAGGAATGCAAGGGATTCTGACATGTGCAACATAGTACCGAGGGATTGTTAGACATACCGGGTTTTATTGCATATCAAGATGTAAACTATGTTGCTTCATTGTTTTACGACCATGATTGGATATGACCCTTGTCTTCATAACTTGTTAACTTGTATGATTTGAGATTCAAAATTAGTAGCCTAATATTAGTTATAGGAAGTTCTTAGGTGAACAAGAAATAGTGTAATTGTAGTAATTATAACCTAGTCAAGTTGTTGTATTCAAGGAAGGAGTTGGTTGGGTTCCCAAGTTGCAAAAAAGGTAAGGCAAGTTCTGAGGGCATGATAGCTAAGGAGTGTTAGGGTGTTCCAAGGAATGAAAAGGTGTGCTAGCAAACTCTAGATAGTGTCGATGCATGCCAAGGAGTGTTGAGGAGTGTTAGTGCATCACAAGGGAGAACTAGGGAAAAATGCATAGAAATGGAGGAATAAGAGTGTTTTCTAGGGAATGTCAGTGAATTGTAGGTGTCCCAAGGAAGAAGTGTGTTAGGATAATTTTAGAGTAGGACTTGCACGAGGAAAATATATGATTGTAATAAGGGGTTGTAAAAAAGTATTTTTAGACAAAGGGAGACTTTGGGCTAAGCACAACACTATTTTTTCAATCACTTGGTTGGGTTCCCAAATAAAAAAAAACGTAAGGTTAAATATAAGGGCATGATAAATAGGGAGTGCCAAGGTGTGTCAGGGAATTCCAAGAAGCGTTAACACATGCTATACAATTCCAAAGTATGTTAGGCATGCCAAGGCATGCCAAGATGTGCCAAGTGCTAGGGTGTGGCACCAACGCATGCTAGCGAGTATTAGGAAGTTCCAGGGAAACACAAGGGAGAACTAGTTTTAATTCCATGGAAATGAATGAATAAGAGTGTGTGACAAGGAGTGTCAATGAGTTTTAGGTGTGTTGAGGGAGTGACATGGTATGTTAGGCAGTGCGAATGCATTCTATAGTGTTAGGGAAGGATTCCAAGATGTACCAAGTGATAAGGTGTGCCAATGCGTGTTAAGGAGTGTTAGTGAATGGTAGGGAAAATCAAGGGATCACTAGGTCAAAAATCATGGAAATGAATGAATAAGAGGGTGTGATAGGGAGTGTCAATGAGTTCTAGGTGTGTTAAGGAGGGAGTGACATGGTATGTTAGGTAGTAGCAAGGCATGTTATAGTGTCAGGGAAGCATGCAGCCAAGATGTGCCAGGTGCCAGCGTGTGACAACGCATGCTAGGAAGTCTTAGGGAGTCCAAGGGAAACACAAGGGAGAACTAGGTCCAATTAATGCATGGAAATGAATGAATAAGAGTTTGTGATAGGAAGTGTCAGTGAGTTATGGGTGTGCTAAGAAGGGAGTGACAAGGTATGCTAGGTAGTGCTAAGTTATGCTAGAGGCTAGGGAAACATGCCAAGATGTTCCAGGTGGTAGGATGTGCCAATGCATGTCAGGGAGTGTTTGGGAGTGTTAGTGAAACACAAGAGAGCACTAGTTTCAAAAGCATAGAAATGAATGAATACAAGTGTGTGACAAGGAGTGTCAATGAGTTCTAAGTGTGCTAATAAGGGAGTGCTAAGGTATTCTTGATAGTGCCAAGGAATGATAGAGTGATAGGGTGACATACCAAGATGTGCCAAGTGCTAGGTTGTGTCAATGCATTGCAGGGAGTGTTAGGGAGTGTCATGGAAACAAAAGGGATAACTAGTTCAAAATGCATGGAAATGAATGGATAAGAGAGTGTGATAGGCACTGTCAGTGAGTTTCAAGTGTGCTAATGAGGGAGTGACAAGGTTATATGCTAGGCAATTCCAAGGCATTTTAGAGTGCCAAGGCATGTCAGGGAGTGCTAGTGTGTGCTCGGGAGTGCCAAAGCATGCCAAGGAATGCAAGGGATGCTAACATGTGCCACATAGTGCCAAGGCATTCTAAGACATGCCAGGTCATATGGCATGTCAAGATGTAAACTATGTTGCTTAGTTGTGTTACTGCCATAGTTGGATGTGAGTGTTGTCTTGGTAACTTGTTAAGTGGGGTGAGTTGAGATTGAACATGAGTAGTTGAAGATGAGTTATAGGTAGTTCTTAGGTGACCAAGGCATATGTTGAATTTCCATATCACACGAGACTCTGGGTTTGGTCTTAGAATCTTTGATGCAAACAAACTAAAGTGGCACAACACATCTACTTTAATGCACAACAAAATCTACACAAATCAGGGAAGAAACTAGTGCACATGAAATTTTTTAACTTTTTCAAACCCTTATTCATTATATTACAAACTATAATAAAACAAGCTAGAGCTCCTATACCAAGGATTGTGGCCCTTTACAATCACAATGATACAAGGAATACAACTAGGTTTTGGTGTTAGTCCTTTGAAAACCAATCTATCCTTAACATGACAACACTTGACCTACTTACTAATGGTGGCCACACACTATTGGCTTAGGCTGGGCTAACCCAGGTTCAATCTTTACTATGCACCAAAAAAACCCTCAATCACTGTCCCTTTTAGTAACAACCTACAAAGTAGATCACAGTCTCAACCGAAGTGACTATGGGAGGATGCGGAACCAGGTTTTTGTAGCCCTGAGGGATGATGCAATGTGGTATTTTTATATTTTATTTTATATTTAACATGAATAAGTTACTTCGCAATCATACATTACTTTTTCCTATTACATTCTTCACTTAAAACATGCCATAAAAAACCATAAACAATACTACGAGGAGTTAGAATATAACCAAAATATTGAACAGAAAAAAAAATATACACAATAATAATACACAAGTTATGTCCATCAAAACTATACTTCATATATTAATTATTTGAAACAACTTACAATTTCTCAGCCTGCGCACCTAGCTGCATGTTTCTGTACACTCAACTACAGAATTTAGGTCTCTGCGCACTCAACTACAAAGTCTTTCCTTCAAGACACAAACACAAATTACAGAGATATTTTCTTATGCCTGTATCATATCATTATCATTATTATTTGGACTTACATGTTTTCTCCTATATATACTAATTACATCAACAAGTAAATCAAAATACCATGGTCCTCCTAAAAGAAATAAAATATTTCCCAAAACTATTACAAAAATAAGGGACATCAACCCACCCCGAAGGCCCTAAAACATCATGTGGTACCACACAATCTACTCCCTAAAATGTGGAGTTTTAACCAAAACTTCGATGAAGTTGGGCTATGCCCAATAGGCCCCCAACACTCACATGTGACTCATCTCGAGTCACTCAAATGCTTTGCCTCAAATATTTGTTGTGATGTTGTTGTACATGACGTTGTACTATTGTAGCATCTCTTCTCCCTGCTTCTCTTCTTTTCGCACTTCTTCTAGTAGTTCCTTTGTCACTGGTCCTGCAGTCTTTTGTAACACTGCACCATCCTTTTGTCCAAGCTCCTAGAAATTCCCATCCACTTCATGTGATAGTTGGAGAGCCTCATCCTACCATGATTAAGTTCTCCCCGTCAAAATTTTCTCTTTCCTTCTGAGTTCTTCTATCTATTTCTGAAATTCCTTCCCTTCATTGATTTTGGTGAGCTTTAGTGAGACTAGAAAGGTCTTCAAAGTTGCTCAAATATCCTCTAGCTACTTCTGATTCTATTGGATGTTGTCTTCTCTCTTTTGTACATTCGAATCTTCTGGTAGTGAATTCCAAATCTACAAGGTCTCGTTTAATAATTTTCCACACTCTTCCACTGTCTCGGAGATGCCTGTCACTGCATTCTTTAAGTCGTCCTCCCATTATAGCTATGCATTTATCCTTATGCTTGATGGCTTGGTCGAGTTGTTTCTTCACCGTAGCACACACTTGTTCTACATGAATATTTAACTGTGAGGTGCATTGTTGATGCTCCTTTAGCTCATTTATGATGCCTTGATGTAGGTCATGTATTACCAGAATGGGCAGCACTGTAATGTTCATATTAGAATGATCCAAACCTTTTGCCTACTTCTTGACTTCGACAGAGTCAAGGTGTAGAGCTCCAATAGGTATCTTCATCATCCTCATCCCAAATGTTGTCTCTATTAGTCTTTCTCGTTGGAGTCCCTGGCCTATCTGCACTAGTCATCTTGATGTTAGTGCTAATATTTTCAATTATGCAATACTCTTCTCGACACCTATCAAGAGTGCGTTGTAGTGGTCCTCTATTTTGATCCATCACTCCATTGTGACTTCTTGAATTTTCTCGCAAATTTCATCTAGGTCCCCATCAGTAAGGACTAGTGGCATTGCACCCTTGGATTTATCTTCTTTCTGTTTCTTTCTACTCCTTGGTGAAGTTCTTCTTTGCATTTTCATCTTTCCTTTTTTTGTCTCTGTCTACTTCCTAGTCTGCTCTTTGTCATTCTCTGGCTCTTGTTCATCCTTTTCTTTATCCTTTTCACTTCGTTCCCCATGTTGCGAAGTTTTCTCCTTTGTTTCACTACCTCTTGCATCTTTCTCCATTGCAGTCATCCATTTTTTGGGCCACTATTGTATTAATGTCACAAGATCATCTTCAATGACTAAGTATGGCAGAGGATTCCATGCCTTCATTGTATCCTTTTGAGCCTATATATAGATCGTATGAAAGTTTGCTTTGAACTTCACAAAAAACTTATATTGATGCCATAAGCTTGGTGGCAATCTAGGGTGTTGCTTTACCACCATATGTAAATCTATGTGATACCAGAAAAAACATATTTTGTTATCTTGTGCTCACGATGTCTCCTTGGTATTCTAGAGTGAGGCATACTGTACGACTTCACACACGTCTTCTTCTACCAGAGGAAACTGCAAATCCTTTGGCTCCTTCCATGTTGAATTTGTTATGATCATAATCAACCATGCATAATAAAAGGTCTTACCTTCCTTCTGAGCTTTCTGACAATCTTTTAGGAATTCTCTACATAGATATCTGACCTAGTTGTACTAGACCCCGTTGTTTCACTTCACAACTAGGGAAACAACTATTGTGGGGATTTCATTGAGTCGGCATTTTCACATAATATTCCCAGCTAAGATATGTTCGATGAAGCATACTCCTTGGTCACTGATCAAATTTATGTCGTAGCCTCGTGTTTTCTTGACCAAGTCTAACTTCTCCTTTAACGCTATTACTTTGTCCTGATCATTACCCATGAACTCTTCAGCGAGGTCCCTTCATCGGTATGGAAACCTGGTAATCCACCATATTAACATCTCATCAATGGGGATCATCTTTCCCATCTAGAGGCATCCATCATGCCTTAGCACGAGAAATTGTCTTACGCAAGCTGTGTTAGGTGTACTTCTACCAAAGTGTGACATATTCAGCATGTTCAATAAGCCTGATTGCTCCAACCCTTTCGCCCACTGATGTGCTTCCAATATTGTCACTCCACTCTCTAGGTAATGGACTTGCTTCAGGTACCTGCTTGGTGCGAATTGTGTGTATTTTTTATGGTCATTGAATTCGTAGTCCTCAAACTTCAACACTAAGATTTTTATGAGAAATTATCCTTCAAATGGTATTTTATCTGGTAGAAATGGTGTAAATGTTCCATACTTCACATCCTTAGTGTCTTTGACTGGTTTGGTGTTGGGTTTTCTAGGTGGTAAATATGGCGGCAGCAACGACAGAATTGTTGCACACTTTGTCTCCATCTATTATTATGCTTCTTCTCCATCATTGTCGCTTACAAATTGGGGTTTTGGTTGTGGTTCAATAGGCTTCTGATCTTTCTTCTTCTTTGTTCTCTACTCCCCAGTTGGTTTCTTCCTTGGCGATATTCATTGCATGAGGGGAGATGTTGCAGGTGTACCAGATGGTTTTGTATCTTCAATAATCTCCTCTATACCTCTCTTTTTAAATATGTATATGATCTCTTCAATTTTCATGTAGCAGTGCAACTTCTGCAATTTATCAATACTTAGCGATTTTTGAGCTCTTGGATAGCAAAGTGCCAAAATCTTGGTGGGATGTGGCCTTTCATAGTGCTCCTAATTTTCTATCCCCATCATTATCTTAGATCTTTCTTAGATTTTTTTAATTATATGCATATCTATCCCTAGATCCTTGCCAACATGTTTCCATAAATGCAATTTTCACTCCTCCAATAGCAAGTTTCCTTTTTAACAGTCATATTTCTAGTGAACTTCGATGCACATTTCATTGTAGCAAACAATATTTCTTGTGTCATGGTCCTTATGAAATCCGAAATAATCTTGACTCTCATGAGGTATACTTGATATGTCGAAGCTCTTTTCTCTCGCGGACCCCAAAAAAACATCGTTTAGGGGGTCAAAACTACTAAAAATAGTAAATGATGAAATGAACAAGGAAAGATATGAAACTGAATAGGGGATCTAGGTGGAATAGGTGGGTGGCCACCAATATCCACTTGGATCATTCATCCCCCCTTAGGAAGAAATTGTCCCCATTAAGTGCAAAGCCTCCATGAGGTGAGGAAATTTCTGTTGAACTTGGTCCCTAGTGAACCACTTGTCCTGGTGAAGGAGTTGGCCTAATTTGACAAATCGATATAGTTGTATCCTATATTGCTAAGTGTTCTTGATATGTGTGTCCATGATCTGATTAGTTGTGGCTTGTTCCATGGAGTCTGCATTGAGCTCTATTGGTGTGAGTTGTTTTGCAATGTCAAATGTGTCCAACAGTGGTGCAAAGAATGGCTGAAGGAAATCTACATTGAACATTGGGTGCAGACCAAGGAATGGTGGGATGTTGAGCTCAAAGGAATTGTCACTGATGGCCTTGGTGATGGTGTATGGCCCATATCAGAGTAGGTGAAGCTTGCTGTGGGGTCAAATAAGGTGCTCCTTCTACAAATGTAGCCAACCTTTGTCGCCCACCTGGAACTTGTGTGACACTCGATGATGATCATGGCACTACTTATACTTAGCATTTGCTCTATTCAATATATCATGGACTTGTTGGTGGATGTGTTTAATGCTCTCAATGAAGTTTTTATCCCTTTCAGCTTCAGAATGAACGTGAGCCAAATTAACCTCAGTGGCTGCAAATAGTATGGCCAGATCAATGGGGCATAATGGCTGAAATCCTAGCCCTACCTAAAAGGGGATGTGGAATTTTGAGCTGTGGAGAGCTTTGTTGTAGCCATGTTAGACATAAAGTATACTTTCATCCCACGTGCGTGGATTCTTTGCATTGTACATGTGCGGAATTTGTACAATCATCCTGTTGACAACCTCTGTTTGGCCATGAGTTTAGGAATGGAAAGTCATGGAATTAGTAAGTTTTATATCTAGCATCAACCAAAGAATTGACCAAAATTCACTCAGGAATCTGCTTTCCCGATCTGAGACAATGGACTATGGGATCCCAAAGTGTACGCATACTTGCTCAAAGAAGAGCTTAGTAGTGGCCTCTGCCGTGATACTCTTCTTGCAGGATGTCGTGATGGCCATCTTAGAGAATTTGTCGATGACCATGAAAATGCGCTCATTGCCGTGCTTCGTAGAAGGAAGGACCGACATGTAATCCATGGAGATAGATTCCCAAGGCCAACTAGGAGTAGGTAGAGTATTATATAGGCCTTTCTTCTTGATGGTTGGTTTGGAAATGGAACAAGCATTGCAGGATCTAATGTACTTCCCAACATCCTGACGAAGTTTCAACAAATAAAAATACTTCTGCAATACTGCCACTATTTTCTCTACTCTGAAATGTCCAGCGACCCGACTCTAGTGCACCTCAAAAATCATCTTGGCACGCTCACTTGAAGGAACATAGATGTGTCCTAGGTGGCATAACAGTGCATCTTGAAGGTGAAAATTTGGAACTTGCTTCCCTTCTAGGTGTGTCTGGTATATGTTTCCGAATTCTAGATCACTCTTGTAAATATGCGGCCACCCCGTTGTCTCGTGCCCACAGGAGTCAAGCACAATTATCAACGCCATGACTGGTGGTCGGCTAAGGCAATCAATAACATTATTGGTGTTTCCCTTCTTATACTCTATGTTTGAATGGAACTGTTGCATATAGGTGGACCATTGCTGATGACGATCGTTCTGCAACTTCCCTTGTGTCTGTATGAACTGTAGACGTCAGTGGTCTATGTGGATGACCGTTTCCTTCCCCATAATGTAATGCTTTCATTGATGACAAGCCTACACAATGGAATACATTTCTTTTTCGTAAGTGGCGTACTTTCAGACTGTGTCTAAAAGTGTCTCACTGTGGTAAGCCATTGGATTCCCATGCTGAGTAAGAACCGTACTAATAGCATAGTCGGAAGCATCTGTCTCAATCTCAAATGGTTGTTGCAGGTCTGGTAATGTGAGAATTGGTGTAGAATAAAGACGATTCTTCAACTTAGAGAACACTTGTTGTTGGGTTTCTGACCAATAAAACTTTTCTTTCGCTCCACCCTTGGTGAATTGATTTAAAGGCCATGTGATATGAGAGGACCCCAACACGAACCTACAGTAGAAATTGGAAAGACCCAAAAAGCTACGGAGCTCTATTAGAGTGTTTAGGGCTGGCCAATCCCAAATGACTTGTATCTTGAATGGGTCCTCATGTACGCCCTACTCATCAATGATGTACCCAAGATATTGAACCTGGGTTAGGACAAAGGTGCATTTCTCCAAGTTAGCATACATCTTGTGTTGGCGCAAGGTTTGAAGGACTTGTCGAATATGGTGGAGGTGCTTTTCCCAACTCTATTTGAAGATCAAGATTTCATCTAACTACACCACCACGAATGCATTGGTGAAGGGTCACAAGATGTCATCCATCAGTATCATGAAGGTTGCAGGGGTGTTCGTTAATCCAAATGACATGATCAACGATTCGAGAAGACCCTCCTTGGATTTGAAGGCAGTCTTCCACACCTCGAAGGGTTCGATAGGAACCTGGTGATAACCTAACTTCAACTCAATCTTGCTGAAATATTTGACCCCTTGAGCTCCTCCAGAAGGTCATCAATCCGCGCGATTGGGTACCTATTTCAAACAATGATATTATTCAGTGCCTAATAGTTAATATAGAGCCTCCAGGTCCCACCCTTCTTCTGTACCAATACAATCGAGCTCCCACAAGGTGATGAGATTGGCCTGATGTGACCTTTCTACAATAGTTCCTGAATCTTCCTCTTGATCTCATCATTCTCTAGAACAAAGCATCGATATATCGGTGCATTAGTAGTGGCATGCCCCAGGTTAGATTGATGGAGTGCTTGACTTGATAATGCATGGTACCCTTGTGGGTGAGGCAAAAATATCCCTGTGCTCCTCCATGACCTTATCAATCTACTACTGCTGTGTAGAGGAGCCTTGCCTAGAAGCCATGGCCACAACCTTCTTCTTGCCCTGGGGACGAATGATAAGGAAAAGAAATTTCCTAGTATGGTAAATGATCTTACTGCATTGCTTTGCATTGATCAAAGAGATGGCAGTAGGCGAGGCTACCTTTGGTATCCTGTACAACTTATTAGACAAATTAATAATCAGAAAGAGAGGTCTAGACTCACATACATCATGTCCTTTCCACAAGTATGGTTGTCTTAACAATACATCATAAACCTCAAGAGGAGAAACGTCACATAGTACCTCATCCGTGAAGGGCTTGATTCTGTAGAGAAGGCGACACTGCTGGCTAACACGAAGATCTTGTCCTTGGTGAAGCCACTCGATGGTCTATGACTGTGAATGTGCTATAGTATTTAGGCCCAACTGCTACATGACCTCTACTCAATTGAGGTTCTTTTCGCTCCCGCCATCGACAATGAACTACAACAAAGAACCCTTCACCCACATCTATGAGTGGAAGAGGTGTTCCCCCTCTTCTGGATCTTCAGGTTCTGCACCTTCTAGATTTTGGTGGTGGCCATGGTGGTATTGGGCTTCACATCAATGATCTGATTCCCTTTGTTAGTTCCCTTATCGGGTTCTGATTCAGAGTCGGAACCTGTGTCTAATTTGGAAGCCTTCTGCTCGACCACCAGTGATTACTTGGCGTGACACTTACTTGTATTGTGAGTGGAGCTCTTATGGAACCCACACAATTTTCTCTTGTCAACAATGTGAACTTTGAAATGGGAACTAATACAATTACCCGTTTCGTAGAGGTAGCAAAAAAGTGACCCGATTTTGAAAAGTGGCGATGCAAAATACACATTTTTTTTAGCATAGTTTTTGGCACTTAAATTTATTTATTTATTTGTACATTACTTTTCAGAATATTAGTGATTTGCATGTTGATTTTAAAAAGTGTTCATTCTTCATGAGGCCCTTTTTTTAAAAGACCTATTTTTTGACTTTAAATTTTCTAATGTATGAAATGTGAATAATTATTTTCTAAGTTTAACAATTTTTGAAGTGGTCTTCTTCTTCATATTTTCTTGTTTTTTCTTTTTTTAGTGAGGTTTGTATTGTTTTGCATATTTAAAGAAGAAGTTCAATATTTTAAAGTTTCGATATTCTACATATTTATATATCGTTAATTAATTTTTCAATGCACATCAAATAATTGTCCTTAAAAAGCAATAATTTTTAACAATTGACATAAAAATAACCATTTTCAACATAAATATAACTAAAAAATTACACATTTTGATAATATTTTGCTAGAAATGACATGTCAAAATCACAATTTTTATAGGAAAAATTTAACAAAAAATGGTTAAATAATAGTTTTTTTTATGAATTTCATGTCAAAAAAATAATAATAATCATTGCTTTTTTCAAAAAATAATGATTCACATAAAAATTAATGCAAAAATCACATAATAAAAATATTGAACACAACAACATTAATTGAATGCTTATTCTTCTCATAAAATGTCAAAGTCAAAACATTACAAGTATAACTAATTAATAGTTACAAAAAATGAGCTTGATTTCCAAGCATAACTTAAATTTAATCAACAATATCACGTAGTCCAAACTCTTCATCCTCTAGAGTTTCATCATTGTCTTCTTCCATAATATTTTCTGCTTCATGTTGCTCATTTTCCTCTTCTAATGGATCTTTGATGTCTGCGAATCTACCAATGTATGCCTTTCCAATCATTCCATGTAATGGTGGTTGAGGTTCCTTTGCATTTTTTGCCATGCACGATTCACTAAAATCCGCTTTCTTCAACCCAATTTCTTGCATTGCGTCTGGAAGAAATTGAAGAGCATTAATTCTTTACTGAATAAAATTGCACTGTACTGGATCTTTTTCAATGACAGTGCAATTTCTTCCTTTTTGTAGGCAACATGCTAGTGTTGTACCTAATTATCAAGCACAAAATAAATAATGAAGTAAATTATTATAATGACATATAAATTAAGAAAGAATATATTGAAATTCAATTCCATATAATAAAACTTACTTGAGCCAGAAAATAAATCCAAAACCCAATCTCCTTCATTTGAACATATGTCTATAATATAGTTAATCAATAACTATGGTTTTTGATAAATGTTAACTATCTCTCATTTTTCTTCTTTGTCTTCATATGTTAGTTTTTTCACAACAGCATCATAAGCCAATACTTGGCTATGACTCTTTCCATCTACCCAATTAAAAAGCATCAACATATACCTATGATATTTTGCCCAACTATCAATATAGATGAACTCAGAATCATTTATAAATGGTTGATCTTCATGGTTAAGAAGATTTGACTTTTGCCTGTAACATGAAATAGTAAAAGTTCAATTAACTTGTATATAAATGAATTTTTTAACATTAATCAAACATACATTTTCAACGTGTTACCTTGTAAGTTGCAGCCTTGACTTTGTTTTCCCCTTGAAGCTTGACAATAACATTTCCAATTGTGTGTATGAATGAAATGTCACAAATCTCCATAATGGTGATGATGTGACTTCTACAAATCTAGCAACCACTTTACTAAGAGCTTGATAAGTATAGGGGTCACTATCATAGTCAATGGTTTGGATATTGAAACCATGAGGAATGTCTACAATAACTAGGGCATAATCCCTTTTAGGTATGAGTTTAGCAATGTCTTCACAGTTTCCATGTGTTACTTGATATTGAATAGTTTCAAGCCCATTCAAATGAAATGAGTAAGAGTTGGATCAAGTTCAACATTCCTAAGACGCTGCTCCTTCATTCTTTCGATCTTAATATTTTCTATAAAGGTTCTGAAACAATATGGTGCTCCATTTGCATTCTTCCTCATATTTAATAAAAATAAACAAATATAGGTCTAAGTTATAAAATAAAAATAGTATATAGATGAATAAAAATGAATGTATAAATCAACATACCTTTTTAATTGCAAGATAAAAAAAAAATAGTGTTGATGTAGAACTTGAATCTTGATAGTTGCATACAACATCATCTCAACTATATTCATTCAACAAGTTAACCATTTGTTCTTGTATTTTCATGTAAACTTTGTGAATGAATAGATAAAGCAAAAAAAGTTAATATAATGATATGTATAACAAATAATACCAAGAACAATATGTTATATTTAAAAGAAAATTATAATCTAGAAATAAGTAAAAATAATTCAACAAACTTACTTTTGAAATTCCTCATACATTTCCTCCAATGATATTTCCCTTGACCTCACACGAGATGAAATTTCTTTGAAAAAAATTTCATCCTTCACTCCTTGCAATGCTCTCCAAGGTCTGATAGTCATATCTTCTAGAAGCTGCTTCATTTCAGGACCTCATTTATTGTTGCTACATATCAATGGTTTAGACCTTTTGGCCTTTTGGGTTTTAATGCCAGTGTTCTCCCACATGCTAAAAATCTCATTAATAAATTTCCATATCTCTCCAGTTCTAAATTCCAACTGGAAAATGTTATCAATACCTCTGAACATATCAATATTTACTCTGCCGCCTTTTGAATTGATTTTCTCCTCAATTTGATAGCCTATTTCCATACAAAATTCATTTCAGAAATCTATAGTAACATTTATCTTATCCCCACCACATTTTTCTTCAAATTCACTATGAATAAATCTAACCCTTTGGATGAAATTCATAGACATCCTATACTCATTATCTGAATTATGATTCCATGCCACTAACTTTTCTTCTGTATCTGATAAACCAACATAAATGATACATTTCATTTTTCCAAAATGTGAGTTATTGGTATATTCCTCCATCAATTATCTTTGAGCTTCTACAGAATGGTTCCCCCCCAAGCACATAATAATTGTATTAAAAACATTTTGACTTATCAAATGCTTCTTTGTTAGTGATCCAAATTTAAACAGGAACGCAAAAAATTATAGAGATAACCATAAACGCATATATGCAGTGGAAATAATACTTTATTTCATTAATGTAAAACATTGAGATATGCTTACAAACAGTAATGGAAATAAACCAGCTAGGGCGATAGTAGCTTATCTCTGAGAAGAGATGTGTGGTGGCTACATGCCTCTGAACTGTGTTACAATGAGGCTCAAAGGCCTATTTATTGTTGAGAAACAATGGAAAACCCTTAACCTTCCAAAACCTAACCATAGGAGATGAAACGCCAAACTGTGGGCCCCGTTTGGGTAAATTGGTACATCAACTTCCCGGGGTCGTAACTTTGGCATACAATCTCCGTTTGACGCATACAATAGCTCGTTAGAAAGCTCTATCCGAGCACTGCCACTTTTGGAAGGGAAACATTAGTCCATGGACCCATGTTTCCCCCAACTTTCCCAAAAAATGTCGTTTAGGGCCTCAAAACGGCTCCGGAAGTTCAGGACCCGAAAAACTGCGAAAAATAGTAAGTTGTGCTACAATTAAGGAAACTAAAAATGTTGAGAGAAACAATGGTGGGGGTCTAGGTGGACTTTGTAGGTGGCCACCAATATCCACCTGGATCATTCCTCCCCCCTTAGGAAGCAATGGTCCCCATTGCGTTGAGTTCCTCCATGAGGTGAGGAAACATTTGTGAACTTGGTCCCTGGTGAGCCACTTGCCCTAGTGAAGGAATTGGCTTGCTTTGACAACTCTATACAGTTGGATATTCTGTTGGTGAGTGTTCTTGATCTGTGTGTCCATGATCCGATCAGTTGTAGCTTTTTCCATGCAATCTGGATTCAATTCTGTGTGTGTGAGCTGTTCTGCAATGTCGGATGTGTCTAGCAATGGTGGAAAGTATGGCCGAAGGCGGTCCACATTGAACATTGGGTGCAGGCCAAGGAATGGAGGAATGCTGAGCTCAAATGCATTGTCTCCCACAACCTTAGTAATGGTGTAAGGACCATAGTGGATTGGTCTCAGTTTCTGATAGGCTCCAGTAAGGCGTTCCTTTTGCAAATGCAACCAGACTTTGTCGCCCACCTAAAACTTGTGTGGCATATGATGTTGATCATGTCACTGCTTGTACTTGGCATTTGATTTCTCCAGAATGTCATGGACTTGCTCGCGAATATGTTGGATGTGCTCAATGAAGCTCGTTGCCTTGTCTGTTTTGGACTAGACATGAGCCAAATCTATGTGAGTAGCTACAAGTGGCATGGCCAGATCATTGGGGCATAGTGGCTGGAATCCCAAGCCCACCTAAAAAGGGCTGTGGCCAGTCGAGCTGTGAAGAGCTCGGTTGTAGCTATGCTGAACATATGGGAGGCTCTCGTCCCATGTGCGTGGATGCTTTGAGTTGTACATGTGCAGAATGTGTACAATCATCCTATTGACAACCTCTGTCTGGCCATCAGTTTGAGGATGGAAGGCTGTGGACTTAGTGAGTTTGGTCTCCAGCATTGACTAGAGACTAGACCAAAATGTACTGAGGAACCGACTGTCATGATTTGAGATGATAGATTGTGGAAGCCCAAAGTGCAACCACACTCGTTCAAAGAAGAGTTTAGCAGTGGCCTCTGCTATGATATTCTTCTTGCAGGCCACCATAATGGCCATCTTCGAGAACCTGTCTATGACCACAAAAAAACAGTCATTTCCATGCTTAGTGGAAGGAAGGCCTGACATGTAATCCATGGAGATGGATTCCCAAGGTCGACTAGGGGTAGGCAGTAGGGTATAGAGGCCTTGCTTCTTGATGGTCGGTTTGGCAATGGCATAGGCAGTACATGATCTGACGTACTTTCTGACATCCTATCGAAGATTCAGCCAATAGAAATACTTTTGCAGTACTGCCACCATTTTCTCGACCTCGAAATGCCCAATAGTATGACTGTAGTGTGCTTCCCAAATCATCTTGGCACGCTCACTTGAAGGAACACAAAGGTGACCCAGGTGGCATAATAGGGCATCTTGGAGGTGAAAATCTGGAACATGCCGACCCTCCAAGAGTTTCTGGTATGTGTGGCCGAATTATGGGTCACTTTTGTAGGGAAGTGGCCAATTAGAAGTCTCCTGCCCACAAGAGTTGAGCACGGTGGTTAACGCCATGATCGGTGGTCGACTGAGGCAATCTGCAACATTACTAGTGCTGCCCTTCTTATAGTTGATATTCAAATGGCACTGTTGCAGGTATGTAGACCACTTCTGATGGCGATTATTCTACAATTTCCCTTGGGTCTGTATGAACTACATGGGTCGGTGGTCTGTGTGGGTGACCGTTTCCTTCTCCAAAATGTAATGCTTCCATTGTCGGTAGGCCTGCACAATGGAATACATCTCTTTATCATAAGTGGGATACTTCTGGACTGTGTCTAAAAGTGTTTCACTATGATATGCCACTGGATGCTTGTGTTGAGTAAGGACTGTTGCAATAGCATAGTCAGAGGCATTTGTCTCGACCTCAAATGGTTGTTGTAAATCTGGTAATGTGAGCATTGGTGTCGTGCAGAGGCGATCTTTCAACTCTATGAATGCCTTCTGTTGAGATTCAAACCAAAAGAATTTTTCTTTCGCTCCTCCCTTTGTGACTTGACTCAAGGGCCAAGTGATATGAGAAAACCCCAACACGAACTTGCAGTAGAAGTTGGCAAGACCTAGAATGCTGCGAAGCTCTGTTAGAGTGGTTGGAGATGGCCAATCCCGAATGACTTGGATCTTGGCTGGATCCACATGCACCCCTGTTCATCAATAATGTATCCCAGATACTTAACCTGGGTCATGCCAAAAGTACATTTCTCCAAATTGGCACATAGCTTGTGTTGTCGCAGTGTTTGGAGAACCTGTCGGATGTGGTGGAGGTGCTCTTCCCAACTCTGGCTGAAGAACAGAATGTCATCCAAGTATACCACTACAAATGAGTTGGTGAATGGACACAAGATGTCATCCATTAGCCTCATGAAGGTTGCAGGAGTATTCGTCAATCTGAAAGGCATAACCAACCATTCGAAAAGGCCCTCCTTGGCTTTCAAGGTAGTCTTCCACACATCAAAGGGTTCGATTGGTACCTGGTGATATGCTAACTTCAGATCAATCTTGCTAAAATATTTTTCTCCCTTTAGTTGGTCTAGGAGGTCATCAATCCACGAGATCGGGTGCCTATTACGGACAGTGATCTTTTTCAGCACCCGATAGTCAATACAGAGTCTCCAAGTCCCATCCTTCTTCTGTACCAACACGATCGGGGTCCCACAAGGCAATGAACTCAGACGGATGTGACATTTCTGCAGCAACTCCTGAATCTGCCTCTTGATTTCATCATTCTCCAGAATGTAGCACCGATAAATTGGTCCATTGGGTAGCGGTGCACCTGGGGTTAGATTGATGGAGTGATTGACCTGACAGTGCAGAGGAACCCTTGCAGGGGAGGTGAAGATGTCCTCGTACTCCTCCACGACCTTGTCCATTTGTAGTTGTCGTGCAGAGGGGCCCTGTCTGGAGGCTGTGGCCACCATATTCTTCTTTCCTTGAGGGTGTATCATCAGGAAAACAAATTTCCCGGTTTTGGAAATGAGCTTACTACATTGTTTTGCAGTAATCAAAGAGATGGCAGTAGGCGGTGCTACCTCTGGTATCCTGTACAACTTATTTCCCAATGTAATAATAACAGCACAGGGCCTTGATTCATACATAGCATGTTGCTTCCACAAGTATGGTTGTCCTAATAAAACATCACAAACTTCAAGGGGAGTAATGTCACACAATACCTCATCCGTGAAGGTCTTGATGTTGTATGGAAGGTGACATTGCTGGCTCATGCGAAGATCTCGTCCTTGGTGAAGCCACCTGATGGTGTACGGTTGTGGATGTGCTGTGGTCGGTAAGCCCAACTGCTTCATGACCTCTACTGAAATGAGGTTCTTTTGGCTCCCACTATCGACAATGAACTGTAGTGGGGAGCCCTTTACCCACATCTGTGAGTGGAAGAGACACTCCTCCTCCTCTGGATCTTCGGGTTCATTTTTTTGGATCTTTGTGGTAGCAACAGTGGCATTGGGATTCGCATCAATGATCTACTTCCCTTTGTCATTCCCCTTATTGGGTTCTGGCTCAGAGTCAGAACATGCATCTAATTCTGAAACCTTTAGCTCAGCCACCAGTGACTATTTGGCTCGACACTCACTTGTGTTGTGAGTGGAGCTCTTATGGAACTCACACCATTTTCCCCTATCCTTTTTTGGCTTCGGGCACTATTCTTTGCTTACAGCTTTGGTGGGTTGTCTTGGGCTGCCTCGCCTTGGCTTTGTCCTTTGTTCTGTTGTTTAGGGGCACCTTTCCCTTGTTTCGGATTCATATATCCAAAGTCTCGCTTCTTTTGTTTAAACTTTTGCTCGACCTTGACGGCATATCGGTATGCTATGCCGAGCGAGGAGATGTTCAGGAATTCTATTTCTTCCTGGATGTACTTGTGCAAGCAGCCATGGTATTTGAGTATCAAATTCTATTCTGAATCCTTGATACCCAACTTCGTGCGAAGGGTATGGAAAAGATTGGTGAACTCCAGCACGTCTTGGTCCCTTCCTTGCCGCAGCATGGTCCACTTTATGTATTCATCCTTATAGCTTCCGACAGGGTAGTATTGCTCCTTGATGGCATCCCGAAATGAATTCCAGGTGGGTGCGGCTGAAAATAGTGAGCCAGTATTTTCATCCTTCTGCTCGCAATAGGTTTCCCACCAGTCCTTGACGTGGGGGGTTGCTTTGAGAAGAGCCAAAACAGTATTTTCCCGACTCAAAAATTCATGAACAGAAAAATAACCCTCTAGCAGATTTAACCATTTATCTATGGCATCTGCGTCTATCAGACCCTCGAATATGGGGATTTCAAAATTAACTTGTACCTTAAAGGGCGTGGCATTTTCAGAGTAGCTGCTGGAAGCCGATACGTCAATTCTCGGTAGCCGCTGAAGGATCTGGGCAAATTTGTCCATCATCGCATTCCGTTGTCGCTCGAGGGCTTCTTCGAGAAAGATTTTGATAGGATCTCCTGCCCTCTTGTCTTTCTTCTCATCCGCCATGGGAGGCCGTCGGGATTGGCTGGTCTTGCAAAGGTTCGACCAGTTCAAGCCCTAACTCCTTATATCCCGACCTTGTTGGGGACATGCAAAGAAAAATAGAGAAAAAGCAAACTGCTTTGATACCACTGATCCAGACTTAAACAGGAATGCAACAAATTACAGAGATAACCATAAACACATATATGCAGTGGAAATAATACTTCATTTCATTAATGTAAAACACTGAGATATGCTTACAAACAGTAATGGAAATAAACCAGCTAGGGCGACGGTAGCTTATCTTTGAGAAGAGATGTGTGGTGGCTACATGCCTTTGAACTGTGTTACAATGAGGCTTGAAGGCCTATTTATTGTTGAGAAACAATGGAAAACCCTTGACATTCCAAAACCTAACCCTAGAAGATGAAACACCAAACTGTGGGCCCCATTTGGGTAAATTGGTACATCAACTTCTCGGGGTCATAACTTTGGCATATGATCTCTGTTTGACACATATAATAGCTCGTTAGAAAGATCTATCCGAGCACTACCACTTTGGGAAGGGAAACGTTGATCCATGGACCCATGTTGCCCCCATAATTCCCAAAAAATGTCGTTTAGGGCCTCAAAACGACTTCGGAAGTTCAGGACCCGAAAAACTGCTAAAAATAGTAAGTTGTGCTACAATTAAGGAAACTAAAAATGTTGAGAGAAACAATGGTGGGGGTCTAGGTGGACTTTGTAGGTGGCCACCAATATCCACCTGGATCATTCTTCCCCCCTTAGGAAGCAATGGTCCCCTTTATGTTGAGTTCCTCCATGAGATGAGGAAACTTTCGCTGAACTTCGTCCCTGGTGAGCCACTTGCCCTGGTGAAGGAGTTGGCCTACTTTGACAACTCTATCTAGTTGGATATTATTTTGGCAAGTGTTCCTGATCTATGTGTCCATGATCCGATCAGTTGCAGCTTTTCCATGCAATCTGGATTTAATTCTGTGGGTGTGAGCTACTCTGCAATGTCGTATGTGTCTAGCAATGGTGGAAAGTATGGCCGAAGGTGGTCCACATTGAACACTGGGTGCAGGCCAAGGAATGGAGGAACACTGAGCTCAAATGCATTATCTCCAAAAGCCTTAGTAATGGTGTAAGGACCATAGTAGATTGGTCTCAGTTTTCGATAGGCTCCAGTAAGGCGTTCCTTTTGCAAATGCAACCAGACTTTGTCGCCCACCTGAAACTTGTATGGCATCTGATGTTGATCATGTCGCTGCTTGTACTTGGCGTTTGATTTCTCTAGAATGTCATGGACTTGCTGGCGAATATGTTGGATGTGCTCAATGAAGCTGGTTGCCTTGTCTGTTTCGGACTGGACATGAGCCGAATCTGTGTGAGTAGCTGTAAGTGGCATGGCCACATCAATGGGGCATAGTGGCTGGAATCCCAATCCCACCTGAAAAGGGCTATGGCAAGTCAGGCTGTGAAGAGCTCGGTTGTAGCTATGCTGAACATATGGGAGGCTCTTGTCCCATGTGCATGGATGCTTTGAGTTGTACATGTGTAGAATGTGTACAATCATTCTATTGACAACCTCTGTCTGGCCATCAGTTTGAGGATGGAAGGCTGTGGACTTAGTTAGTTTGGTGTCCAGCATTGACCAGAGATTGGACCAAAATGTACTGAGGAATCGACTGTCCCGATCTGAGATGATAGATTGTGGGATCCAAAAGTGCACCCACACTTGTTCAAAGAGGAGTTTAGTGGTGGCCTATGCTATGATATTCTTCTTGCAGGCCGCCATAATGGCCATCTTTGAGAACATGTTTATGACGAAAAAAACATAGTCATTTCCATGCTTAGTGGAAGGAAGGCCTGACATGTAATCCATGGATATGGATTCCCAAGGTCGACTAGGGGTAGGCAACGGGGTGTAGAGGCCTTGCTTCTTGATGGTTGGTTTGGCAATGGCACAGGCAGTACATGATCTGATGTACTCCCGATATCCTATCGAAGATTCGGCCAATAGAAATACTTTTGCAGTACTGCAACCATTTTCTCAACCCCGAAATGCCCAGCAGCCCGACTGTAGTGTGCTTCCCAAATCATCTTCGCACACTCACGTGAAGGAACACAAAGGTGACCCAGGTGGCATAACAGGGCATCCTGGAGGTGAAAATATGGAACACGCTGACCCTCCAAGAGTGTCTAGTATGTGTGGCCGAATTTTGGGTTGCTTTTGTAGAGAAGTGGCCAATCAGAAGTCTCGTGCCCACAAGAGTTGAGCACGGTGGTTAACGCCATGATCGATGGTTGACTGAGGCAATCTGCAACATTATTGGTGCTGCCCTTCTTATACTTGATATTCAAATGGAACTGTTGTAGGGATGTAGACCACTTGTGATGGTGATCATTCTACAATTTCCCTTGGGTCTGTATGAACTGTAGTGGTTGGTGGTCTATGTGGATGACTGTTTCCTTCCCCAAAATGTAATTCTTCCATTTTCGGCAGGCCTGCACAATGGAATACATCTCTTTATCATAAGTGGGATACTTCCGGACTGTGTCTGAAAGTGTTTCACTATGATATGCCACTGGATGCCCGTGTTGAGTAAGGACTGCCCCAATAGCATAGTCAGAGGCATCTGTCTCGACCTCAAATGGTTGTTGTAAATTTGGTAATACGAGCACTGGTGCCATGCAGAGGTGATCTTTGAACTCTATGAATGCCTTTGTTTAGATTTAGACCAAAAGAATTTTGCTTTCACTCCTCCCTTGTTGACTTGACTCAAGGGCCAAGTGATATGAGAAAACCCAACACGAACCTATAGTAGAAGTTGGCAAGACCTAGAAAGTTGTGATGTTCTGTTAGAGTGGTTGGAGATGGCTAATCCCGAATGACTTGGATCTTGGCTAGATCCACATGCACCCCTTGTTCATCAATAATGTATCCCAGATACTGAACCTGGGTCATGCCAAAAGTGAATTTCTCCAAATTGGCACATAGCTTGTGTTGCCGCAGTGTTTGGAGAACCTGTCGGATGTGGTGGACGTGCTCTTCCCAACTCTGGCTGAAGATCAGGATGTCATCCAAGTATACCACTACAAATGAGTTGGTGAATGGCCACAAGATGTCATACATTAGCCTCATGAAGGTTGCAAGAGCATTCATCAATCTGAAAGGCATAACCAACCATTCGAAAAGGCCCTCCTTGGCTTTGAAGGTAGTCTTCCACACATCAGAGGGTTTGATTGGTACCTGGTGATATCCTGACTTCAGATCGATCTTGCTAGTACCTATTACGGACAGTGATATTTTTCAGCACCCGATAGTCAATACAGAGTCTCCAAGTCCCATCCTTCTTCTATACCAACACGATCGGGGTCCCACAAGGCAATGAGCTCAGATGTATGTGACCTTTTTGTAGCAGCTCCTAAATTTGCCTCTTGATTTCATTATTCTCTAGAATGGAGCAACAATAAATTGGTCCATTGGGTAGTGGCGCACCTAGGGTCAGATCGATGGAGTGCTTGACCTGACAGTGCAGAGGAACCCCTGTGGGGGAAGTGAAGATGTCCTCGTACTCCTCCACGACCTTGTCCATCTGTAGTTGTCATGCGGAGGGGCTCTGTCTGGAGGTCGTGCCCACCGTCTTCTTCTTTCCTTGAGGGCATATCATCAAGAAAACAAATTTCCCAGTTTTGGAAATGAGCTTACTGCATTATTTTGCAGTAATCAAAGAGATGGTGGTAGGCGGTGCTACCTCTGGTATCCTGTACAACTTATTTTCCAATGTAATAATAACAACATGAGGCCTTGATTCATACATAGCATGTTGCTTCCACAAGTATGGTTGTCCTAATAATACATCACAAACTTCAAGGGGAGAAATGTCACACAATACCTCATCCGTGAAGGGCTTGATGTTGTATGGAAGGCGACATTGCTGGCTCACGCGAAGATCCCGTCCTTGGTGAATCCACCCGATGGTGTACGGTTGTGGATGTGCTGTGGTTGGTAAGCCCAACCACTTCATGACCTCTACCAAAATGAAGTTCTTTTGGCTCCCACTATCGATAATGAACTTTAGCAGGGAGCCCTTTACCCACATCTAGGAGTGGAAGAGATGCTCCTCCTCCTTTAGATCTTTGGGTTCATTTTTTTGGATCTTGGCGGTAGCAACAGTGGCGTTGGGATCCACATCAATGATCTACTTCCATTTTTCATTCCCCTTGTTGGGTTCTAACTCAAAGTCGGAACATGCATATGATTTTGAAACCTTTAGCTCAGCCACTAGTGACTGCTTGGCCCGACACTCACTTGTGTTGTGAGTGGAGCTCTTATGGAACTCTCACCATTTTCCCGTGTCCATTTTCGGCTTTGCGACACTGTTTTTTGCTTGTAGCTTTAGCAGGTTGTCTTGGGCTGCCCCGCCTTGGCTTTGTCCTTTGTTCTGTGGTTTAGGGGCACCTTTCCCTTGCTTCGGATTCGCAGATCCAAAGTCTCGCTTCTTTTGTTTAAACTTTTGCTCGGCCTTGATGACATATTGGTATGCTGTGCTAAGCGAGGATATGTTCAGGAATTATATTTCTTCCTAGATGTACTTGTGCAGGCAGCCGTGGTATTTGAGTATCAAATGCTATTTTGAATCCTTGATACCCAACTTTGTGTGAAGGGTATGCAAAAAATTAGTGAACTCTGGCACGTCTTGGTGCCTTCCCTGCTGCAGCCTGGTCCACTTTATGTATTCATCCTCATAGCTTCCAACAGGGTAGTATTGCTGCTTAATGGCATCCCGGAATGAATTCCAGGTGGGTGCGGCTGAAAATAGTGAGCCGGTATTTTCATCCTTCTACTCACAGTAGGTTTCCCACTAGTCCTTGACGTGGGAGGTTGCTTTGAGAAGAGCAAAAACAATCTTTTCCCAACTCGAAAATTCATGAACAGAAAAATAACCCTCTAGCAGTTTTAACCATTAATCTATGGCATCTGTGTCTATCTGACCCTCGAATATGGGGATTTCAAAATTAACTTGTAGCTTCAAAGGCGTGGAATTTCCAGAGTAGCTGCTGGAAGCCGATGTGTCGCTTCTGGGTAGCCACCGAAGGATCTGGGCAAAGCTGTCCATCATCGCGTTCCGTTGTCACTCGAGGGCTTCTTCGAGCAAGATTTTGATAGGATCTCCCGCCCCCTCGTCTTTCCTCTCATTCGCCATGGGAGGTCGTCAAGATTTGCGAGGCTGGTCTTGCAAAGGTTCGACCAGTTCAAGCCCTAACTCCTTATATCCTGACCTCGTTGGGGACATGCAAAGAAAAACAGAGAAAAAGCAGACCGCTCTGATACCACTGATCCAGACTTAAACAAGAATGCAACAAATTACAGAGATAACCATAAACACATATATGCAGTGGAAATAATACTTCATTTCATTAATGTAAAACACTGAGATATGCTTACAAATAGTAATGGAAATAAACTAGCTAGGGCGATGGTAGCTTATCTCTGAGAAGAGATGTGTGGTGGCTACATGCCTCTGAACTGTGTTACAATGAGGCTCGAAGGCCTATTTATTTTTGAGAAACAATGGAAAACCCTTGACATTCCAAAACCTAACCCTAGAAGATGAAACGCCAAACTGTGGGCCCCGTTTGGGTAAATTGGTACATCAACTTCCCGGGGTCGTAACTTTGGCATACGATCTCCATTTGATGCGTACGATAGCTCATTAGAAATATCTATCCAAGCACTACCACTTTGGGAAGGGCAACATCGGTCCATGGACCCATGTTGCCCCTAGATTTCCCAAAAAACATCGTTAGGGCCTCAAAACGGCTCTGGAAGTTCAGGACCCGAAAAACTGCTAAAAATAGTAAGTTGTGCTACAATTAAGGAAACTGAAAATGTTGAGAGAAAAAATGGTGGGGGTCCAGGTGGACTTGGTAGGTGGTCACCAATATCCACCTAGATCAGTTAGGAACTTGAACTAGATAAACAAGAAGCACATAATTAACCACATGAGCATGTGGATTGTACCTCATCAATGTCTTCAAGTTGTGAACATGCAAGTGGTGTGGCTTTCTGATTTGATATTTACATTTTCCTTCACTTGATTTATAGATTTGTCTCACATTAAGCTGAAATGTACGACCAACCTCAATTAAGTTTCTCTTTGTCAAGTTCTATCGAATGGCATTTTGTTTTGTTTTAATAATGCCATCCTCTAAATCAGATCCTGGTGTAATGATTTCCCTACTTTCTTTTGAAGTTTCACTATGATCTTCACTGTTGGTAATAACTACTTGAGAATGTTCAACTTTACTTTTCTTCCTCCTAACATTCTCATGATTAACTAGAACAAAGACATTCTTAGGCATTGTGACCTTTTCTCTTTTATGGCTCTTCTTCTTTCTAACATTAGTTCCAATGTCATCCTCAGTAAAGACAACATATTCTTCAATTTCAGATTCAACTTTCTCATCTTCAAAAGTAACCTGTCTACCTTTGCTAGATTTATCCACTAGAGGAATTTTTTTCTGATCCCTTGGATGTAGTTTTGTAGCATCATGAATTACTACTTTTTTCTTATTTGCCATATCTTCTTCTGACCCTGAGTAGAAACTGCTGACAACATTCATAACATCTTGCTCTATGAAATGAATGCCTCCCAACATAATTGAAAGACTTTCAACAAAATTCTGTCAAACAAAATATCATATGTCAATAAAAGCTAAGTTATAAAAATATAATGAGATAGTTAAAATAACGCAAAACACAAAAATAAATAACAATACTTACGATATCTTGTGTAATCTCATTTATGATTTGTTTACACAACTTTGTAGATACCTTTCTTGTGTCATACAATGAATATAATAACTGATATTTAATCTTGTCATGTGACTTGGGCAGTTTTGTAAGTATATAAACAACTTCAGTGTCTGGTACCAAACACATGTCTATGACCTTTCCCAAAACCTCATAAATTCCACTATCATTAGGGATATCAACATATAGATATATCTGCACATATTTTCCTTCTCTTTCTTTCACATACCATATATTTTCTGAAAGTCTCATTTCTTTTGATTTCTTCCACTATGAAATCATCTTCTTATCATTTTAGGAACTTGAAAGATTTGTAGCTATCATCTTAGTTTTGGTTCGTTCAATAGTTATTTTTGAGGATTCACCTTTAATTTTAGCAGTCATTGGTCCAAAAAGCTTCAAAAAAATCTTCTTTGATGCCATTTTCCTACACAAAAAATACACATATATAAATCAGTAAATTACAAAAAAAAATAGCTTAAATTAAGAAACAAAATGATAAATAATAATTAATTTTGTAAAACATAACAATTTAAAAAAAATAATAAGAAATAAAAAATCTGGAGCCCCCTGCCGCCCCACCTCAGAAAATCGGCTCGCCACTCAGCCTAGCTCTCGCCCCCTCGCCCCACCCCAGCGGCCTAATGGCCCGCCACCCAAGCTGGCTGTTGGGCCACTAAGGTGGGGCGGCGGGGTGGGGTGGGGGGTGGGGGGGGGGGCGGCGCTGACGGTTGGCCCCCCACTCCACCCAGTGGCCCAACAACCCGCTGGGGTGGTAGGCTGATTCTGCCGCAGTGGGGTGGGGGGGCTAGGCGGCCAACCCCCCGCCCCTCCCCCACGGGCCCGTTGGGCCGTCGGGGAGCATGACTGGGCCCACCACACCCACTGCGGACGTAGTGGGTAGATATGAATCATTTAAATTTTTAATTTCTAAAAATAAAATAAAATTTCATTAAATGTATTGAAGTTTAAAACTTACACACGACAAAAGAAAAACTAACCTTTCAAATGCGATAATCTTTCATTGAATATGTTGTTGATAGCAATGTAGCTACTCCACAAATTTGCTCCAAGTCTTTTAACGAACCTCAAAGAACCTTGATGTGATGTGAGGAATAGTGATAATGAAATTAATGTTATAGCAGAAATTACGAAATTGTTTTACCACATGGTTAATGTGGGACTAATTTGTTTTTATAAAAACTTTAACATGTAAATTTTGCTATGGTGATATAGAGAACTATGATAAAACGAACATTATAGAATTATTTTACCGCACGGTGAATGTGGGATTAATTTGTTCTTATAAATACTTTAACGATAATTCTTGTTATGGTGATATAGTAAAATATGATATAGCGAACATTACGGAATTTTTTTACAACACGGTGAATGTGGGATTAATTTGTTTTAAAAGATATAATAAAAATTAAAAAAAACATTCAATTGTCTAGTAAATATTATATAGTTTAAGTAAAAAAATAATTTAAGGAAAAGATTTAGTTTACAATTTTAATTTAAATATTTAATTTAAAATATTTATTTCATAAGAAAATTTTAGTTAATTTTTTTTAATAAATTGTAGAAGAAAATTATGGAGGGAAATACATGAAACAAAATTTTTGGAGGGAAAAATTTTGGCGAAAATTTTTGGAGGGAAATTTTCATTCTTTAAGCTATATATTATCATTAGGAGAGAGTGCATTTGTATCATTGAATGCCTTATGTTTGAAAGGCATGGATTCTTCTGATAGTGAAGTTTCGATTTGTGAAGGATCAACATCTTTGTCATGTAACAACTCTATTCATATTGATGAATATAATGGAAATTCTTCCAGTATGAATAGAGAGTCAAATCTTCCACTTAATCCTAATCCTAAGGACTATGAGAGAAACACTGATGAAAGACAGGATGAATAATTTCAAATAAGTAAAGAGTCACAGTTTCCACTTAGTCTTAATCCTATGGACTATGAGAGTAGCAGCGATGAAGAGCATGATGAAGATTTTCAAATAAATAAAGAGTCACGGTTTCCACTTAGTCGTAATCCTATTGACTATGAGAGAAGTAGTGATGAAGATCATGATGAAGAATTTCAAATGAATAGAGTGTCACGATGTCCACTTAGTCCTAATCCTATGAACTATGAGAGCAGTAGTGATGAAGAGCATGATGAATAATTTCAAAAGAATGGAGTGTCACGGTATCCACATAGTCCTAATCCTATGTACTATGAGGGCAGTAGTGATGAAGAGCATGATGAAGAATTTCAAAAGAATAGAGTGATATAGTGTTCACTTAGTCCTAATCCTATGGACTATGAGAGCAGTAGTGATGAAGAGCATGATGAAGAATTTCAAATGAATAGAGTGTCACAATGTCCACATAGTCCTAATCCTATGGACTATGAGAGCAGCAGTGATGAAGAATTTCAAATGAATAGAGTGTCACAGTGTCCACTAGTCCTAATCCTATGGACTATGAGAGTAGTAGTCATGAAGAACATGATGAATCATTTCAAATGAATAGAGTGGCACAGTGTCCACTTAATCCTAATCCTATGGACTATGAGAGCAACAATGATGAAGAGCATGATGAAGATTTTCAAATAACTAAAGAGTCACCATTTCCACTTAGTCTTATTCCTAAGGACATGAGAGCAGTAGTGACGAAGTATATGATGAAGAACTTAGTCTTAATCCTAAGGACTATGAGAGCAATAATGATGAAGGGAAGGATGAATAATTTTTAGTAAGAAAAGAGTCACATTTTGACGTAGTCCTAATCCTATGGACTATGAGAGTAGCACTAACAATGCACATGATAAAGAATATCCAATAAACATTGAGTCAAATTTTCCATTTAGTCCTAATTCTAAGGACTATGAGAGTAGCACTAAAGAAGGGCAAGATGAAGAATATTCTCCAAGTCAGTATTTCAAAAGGATAGATGATCATAGTGAGGATAAAATTCCTCAGAATGATGATGACAATGATTATACGAATGATGATCAAATAATGGAGATGTTGCCAGGAAATATTGTATCGAGGAGTAGGAGAAGACCTTTTCATATCAATCCAAGATGTTCTAGTTATACAAGGGTAAGAGCAGAATATCCGACGAGAAGAAGTTCTATCAGTTCTCTCATTTCAAGTGAATGTTGTCAAAAATATTGCTTAAAACATATGGATTTCAAGTTTGCATTAGAGAAAAGGAAGATATATTTTTCAATGAATAAAATCATGCAAAATTCATATTTTGTGGGGTGCATGCAATCTACATTGTCAGGTTATGATTATCATATTGGGTCTTTATTTATTTGTATAAATGATTTCGAAATGTTTCATTCAATGGATAATTTTTGTTTGTCAAGAATCCAAGAAAATTTGGAAAAGGATCCCACATTTTATTCAGAAGTACATCATAAACAACAGTGTAGGCCATTATCAAATACTGCAATGTCATGGATGAAATATTTATTTTCAAAGCATGGAGAGTGTATGCAAAATAGAGAGACAATACATATTCCAAATAATTTCTCAAGATGAGAAATATACAACTTATACAAATAATATGCAGAAGGTGTTGAGGGACATGGTCGATTTATTACATATCAATATTTTGTGAAGGTATGGAAGAAAGAATTCAAAAATGTCTGTATTCCTCAGAAGACAAGGATGGGGATTTGCAGTACATGTACTTCTCTTAAATAAAAAAGGGAGAAATAGGAAGGGTCAGAAAGAGGTAAGCATTCATAACTTTAACTTTTAAAATTGTAGTCATCAACTATGAAAACGTATTTCTTAATGACTTTCTTTTATGTTTTGTAGATTCCATTGTCAAAGAACTTCGAGAGCATTGTGAACAAAAAAAAAGTGAAAGGAAAAAGTTGTACAAGCATCGAAAGAAATGTTATGATAATCCGAATAAATATTTGGGTTTGATAATTGATGGTATGGACCAGAAAAAAACACTTTTACCACCTTTTGTTCGGAAAACCAAAAATTTATAGGAGGAAACTTTTATTCAATATCACTTGGTCAGTCGTATGGTCTTCAATGGGAAAATGTTGCCAAGGGTGTACTTCACAGCTCCAAATATTCATAATGATTCAAATCTGACAATAACCATAATTCATGATGTGCTTTCTCATTGGTCTGGTAATATTCCTAAAGTTTTGTATCTACAATTGGACAACACTTGCCGTGAAAAAAAAATCAAATTATTTTTGGATATCTAAACATGCTTGTTAAATTGAGAATTTTTCAGAAGGTAAAGGTTGGTTTCCTTCTTGTTGGGCACACTCATGACCATATTGATCAGATGTTCAGTTGTTTTTCAGTCACATTGAGTAGGAAGGAATTTGGGAGCTTGCCATCATTAATTTAATGTATTAAGAGATAATACATTCTAGAGCCTACTTTTGATGTTTTGGAAGAAACTGTTGACATGCAAAGGTTTATTCTGGGATCGCATGGTGAGGAGAAATGCATTGAACAACTTAATGACTTTAGCTTCCAACATCAATTTCGTATCAAAACAATTGATAGGGAAACACTAATATGGGGCAAGAAGTATTCAACTACTGTAGAATGGGCACTGTCATTAGGTTTTGAAGTTCATTCCAGATCATCCAGTATTTTCATCAAATATATTATTATTACAATCAATTGCTGAAGTTCATAATGCATGCAGACAGAGTAGAGATATAAATTATTCTGATTTCCTAGAAGAAATTTAAAAATGTATTAGATATACATATGAGTACTTTGATATTGTTGGTTTAGTTTGGTGGGAGTCTTTTTTCAATAATCAAAGTGATATCATTTCAAGAACCAAAAATTAAGACATACCTTTGAAAAATCCATTTATTTGGCCACAAAATGTGTCAAATGAACATGAGGAAAGAAACATTGTTGAACAACAACAATCTCAAGGTATTATTAATTCTTAACAGGCAGAGGAAAGAGAGATGTATATTGGTTCCATAAGGTCTCATGCACAACGTGAAGCCATGGAAGACCTTTACAGGGGTTCAGTACAGGATATTAAGGAGGGTTGCATGATCGTAGTGCTAGCAGATGGAGATCCCAATGGCTATCCATTCTGGGTTGCTAAGGTTATAAAGGTCATTATAGAAAATGAAGATGTTACAAGTGTTGAATTACATTGTTATGCCACAAATACACACCCATTCAATGGTGTGCATAATCCAGAGATGGTAGTTGATAAAAAATTTGGTGGAAAGAGAAAAAGAAAGGGTACAAATATAAATCGTTGCCGTACAGACCCCTTAAAATTGGAGGATGTTGACATACTTGTTTATGGCTTCAATTTAACAAAGAGAGGAACTCTTTGCTTTGAGACGATAGAGATTTTGAAAAGGTTGTTACTAGAAGGAACAATGTTGATATGGGAGTCTGCTGAAACCAGTCGTAGATCTAGAAGAATTTTAAAACCTAAAATGGTGGGCATGCACGTGGAATGAGATGGGGCACTAGTTGATAAAAGAGAAGAATATGGAACATCTTCATCTGCATCCAATCATTTATTTGAAGATGTGAATTCAGATGGTGTGCAAGAAAATATGAGTGATTTTGAATAACTATCTAAGACAGTTTATATAACTGATGTTTGCATCGTATGTTTGAATATAAAAAATAAACTGATTTTGAATAATTGTCTTAGAAAATTATTCAAAAATAAACCGATGCTTGAAATTATACTTAGGAAAGAAAAATGTGATTCTACCAAAAACATTAGTGTGTTTTTTTCCTCAAAAATAGTTGTTTTTTTCACATAAAAAAAACAGTTTTAATGCCATTTTTTAAAAATGTTGAAAATTGACCCTAAAAAAAAACCGTCATTTCAGTATCAACACTTTTCGTTTTTAGGGTGTTTTTTTCACAATTTTTGCACAAAAAAATGGTTTTCACTGCCATTTTTAAAACATGTTGAAAATTGAACCTAAAAAAAACCATCGTTGTAGTATACACACTTTTCGTTTTTAGCACTGTTTTTCATGTTTTTTTGGGGTTTTTGTGGCTAGAGTTCACGTTTTGAGTTTATAGTTCCCGTTTCAAAGTTTACATTGTTTGTCCTTGTTCATCTTCAGGGTGTTGTTCTTTTCTTTCGGCTTCGATGTGCTGTCTTGGGTAGCACCACCTTGGCTTGGTCCTTTGTTCTGTGGTTTATGGGCATCTTTTCCTTGCTTTGGATTCACAGATACAAAGTCCTGCTTCTTCTGTTTAAACTTCTACTCAATCTTGACAACATACCGATATGTCATGTTGAGCGAGGAAATGTCCAGGAACTCCATCTCGTCTTGGATGTACTTGTGTGGACAATGGGGGTAGTTGAGCACCAAATACCGTGCAGTATCCTCGATACCCAACTTCGTGCGAAGGGTATGGAAAGTATTTATGAACTCTGGCACATCTTGGTCACTTCCCTATCATAGCGTGGTCCACTTTATGTATTTGTCTTCTTAGCCATGGTAATATTGTTCCTTGA
The DNA here is from genome assembly GCA_031772625.1 of Pinus tabuliformis. Classification (NCBI taxonomy): domain Eukaryota; kingdom Viridiplantae; phylum Streptophyta; class Pinopsida; order Pinales; family Pinaceae; genus Pinus; species Pinus tabuliformis. The sequence continues at coordinate 595,586,526 of CM062815.1, read as the reverse complement.
TGGCATCTCGAAAAGCATTCCAAGTGGGTGTGGTTGAAAACAATGAGGGTTCACTCTCATCCTTTTGTTCATAGTAGGTTTCCCACCAATCCTTGACGTGTGGGGTGGCTTTAAGAAGTGCAAAAGTAATCTTTTCCTGATTGGAAAAGTCATGAACTGAAAAATATCCTTCCAATAGATTTAACCATTTATCTATGGCATATTCATCTATCAGGCCTTCCAATATTGGAATGTCAATGTTAACTTGTACCTTAAAAGCAGTGGTGCCTCCAAAGTGGTTATTGGATGAAGATGCATCACCTGTGTGTAGCCGTCGAAGGATCTGGGCAAAGTTATCCATCATTGCGTCCCTCTATCGCTCGAGGGCTTCTTCGAGCCACATTTTGAAAGGATCTCCTGCCCCCTCGTCTTTCTTTTATTCCACCATGGAAGGTCATTGGGTTTTGTGAGGCTGATCTTGCAATGGTTCAACTGGATCAAGCCCTAACTCCTTATACCCTAACCTCATTGGGGACATGCAAAGAAAAACAGAGAAAGAGAAGACTGCTTTGATACCATTGATCCACACTTATAGAGGAACACAACAACTTACAGATATAATCATCAACACAAAGATGTAGTAGAAAAACACTTCATTTCATTAATAGAAAAAAATTGAACTATGCTTATACAAATAGTGGAAATAAGATAGCTTGGGCGATGGTAGCTTATCTCTGAGAAGAGATGTGGCAGCTACATGCCTCATAACTCTATTACAATGAGGATCGAGGGCTTATTTATTATTGGAAAACATGAGAAAACCATAAACAACCAAAACCCTAACCCCAAGAGATGTAACACCAAGAGTTTGTGGGCCCTATTAGGGTTCATTAGGAAACCAACTTCCCAGGGTCGTAAATTGGTCATATTATCTCTATTTGGCGCATGTGATACCTTGTTGGAAACGTATCTCTGAGCACTATAGGTTTCACTGCAGGCCCTTTCCTATGGCAATGGGCCTGCCTCAGAGCCCCAAAAGAATGTTGTTTAGGGGGTCAAAACTGCTCCACAAGTTATGGACCCGAACAATTGCTAAAAATAATAAATGTTGAAATAAACAAGGAAAGAGATGAAACTGACTAGGGGGTCTAGGTGAAATAGTGTGGCCACCAATATCCACCTGGATCATCAACCCACCTTGTCAAATAATTAGTTGTTGTGATTAGATACCTCACAACAGTCTTCTTTCTAGGTGGGTTGATATGCCCTATGAAATCAATGGCCCATTTGTCGAAGGCATGCAATGTCACTTGTGGAACCAATAGAATTTCATCCCTCCTTGATGACTTCCCAGTTCTCTAACATACATCCCATGCTTGACAATACTCCTTTGCATCCTTGTGTAGTGTGGGCCACCATTATCCTTCTCTTAAAACCTTCTTCACAGTAGCCTTCCCTGCATAATGTACACAAGCTATGCCTCCATGAGCCTCTGCCAAAATAGTATGTCTTTCATGTTCAGGGACATACCTGTGCAATATTTCATCTAGTTCCATATTATACAAATTTCTTTCTATCAACAAAAAATCAGCTGCTTTTACCACCAACTCCTTCTTTTGCTACGTAGTGTATTCCACAGGGGCCATTCTTGTAGCCAAAAACTAAATAATGTTTGTGTTATCTTCAATGTTTGTTGGTTCTTCCCCTGTTACCAACCTTGATAAGTGATCATGCTCGACATTCAACCTTCCTGGTTTAATAAAAACTTCAAAATCGTACTCCTAAATAACAACATCCATCTACAAATTTTCCCGCCTAGGATAGGCTTATTCACCAAATATTTCAATGCAGAATGATTTTTGAACATATTGAAATATGATCCCAGCAAATAATGTCTTAATTTCTGTAATGCCTATACTATAGCCAAGCCTTCTCTTTCTGTGGTAGTGTAGTTATTCTCTACTTTAGATAACTTCCTTCTTCCAAAATCTATAGGGTGATGGATTTCTCATCCAATAGGTTGTGTCAATACTACTCCCCAATCTATGCATGATGCATCTACATGAACATGAAATTCCTTATTCTAGTCCAGGAAAACTAATATAGGTGCAATTACCATCTTTTCTTTCAATGTATCGTGACTTTTTTGGCATTCTTCCTTCTATTGAAAAGTCACATCTTTCTTCAATAGTTTCTCCATAGGCACAGTTATTTGCACATACCCCTTAATTAATTTTCAGTAATATCCAGTGTGTCCCAATGTAGTGCACAACTATCTCATTGTTTTTGGTGGAGGTAAGTTCAAAATGAGTACTATCTTCACGGGATCTGGCATCAAACCCTACTTGCACACAAAATGCCCAAATAGTATGCCAAAAGTCACACAAAATATAGATTTCTTTAAGTTCAATGAGATCTAGTACTTCCTACATGTGTCCAGCATAAGCCTTAAGCTCACAACATGCTTTTGCAATAGTCCAAATATTATCCAATCATCAAAGTATACCTCTAGAAAGTTGTGTATGTACTCCTTGAATGTCGCGACCACAACTCTCGAAAATATGGAAGGGGCATTCCTTAACACAAAATGCATCACTGTACACTAATATGATCCCCACTCTATTGAAAATGTGGTCTTATGCCTATCCTCTGGTGCAATCCTGATATGATGATAGGCAGAAAATCCATTTGTGAATGAGTAGGCCTCTTGTCCTCCTACATTATCTAGCACCTCATTTGTAAAGGGTGTAGGGAAGGGATCATGCGTGCATGCATCATTTAATTTCCTTAAATCCACACCAATCCTAATTTCTCCTTTAGTCTTATTTTCCTGGACCACCATAAGACTTACCCACTCTGATTCCTCTACAGGTTCGATGATCCCTACCGTTATCATTTGATCTAACTCCTTTGTCACCTTTTCCTTATATTTTGGGTTCAATCTGTAGGGTCTTTTCTTAACCATCTTCACATCAAACTTAAGAGGTATTTTCATAACTTCTAAATATCCTACTATACCCTTCATTTCTAAAAACTTAGTAGGGAACAAATCATGATATTCACGAAGCAATTTTGTAACCTTGATGACTGTCTCTTCATCCCAATAATCTCCTATAGTTGCAAACTTTGGTTCCTCTTCTGGTCCTATATTCATGTTCTTAGTAATTAATGGCTTCACTATATTTGGTTTTTTTGGCTTAGGTCCAGTGACTCCATGGTGTCCTTATGATCTTGATATGTCGATAGTGTGCGGATCTTTATCTTCTTCTGCAATAATGTTATAACATTCCAATGCATGTTCTAGCAGCGCAGTCCAATCCGGTTGCTGCCATGTCAACGAGGTCACATTCCCAAATATATTTTCTCTGACTGTCTGAAGAGCCGAGTCTATGCATGGGCAATCATCTTCAAAATTGAATGTTAATATAAAATCTTCAATCAAATCTGCCCAATTTATAGTACCATGGCACAGTTTCGTTTCTAGGTACGAGTTCATAGGAATTGTCTCTAATGTGTGGATAAACCCGTGTACCCATTCCTACTCTGGCACTTCCTCCCATATTGTAGTGCATCAGTGAATATGATCCCTAGAGTTAGCTTTACCATCATATTTTACCTCTATTTATGTATCTACTGGCCCAAACCTAATCCACATTAATCTTCGACACTCCTACACATCTACTATATTTCTTTTATGTGCACCCCACCATCTAGTAAGGGTAGATCTTAGGGCCACATCCAAAGCTAACAACCTTTTCTCTTCTCGTATTTGTCTTTCATAATCATCAAGGAAAGTTCTTACATTACCTAAACCATCATAGTAAGGCAAGTTACATACCTTAAAACTTATACAGCGAAGTGATTTAGTGATCCTTTGCACATCGCCTTATAGACACTTCGTGTAGCCTATTCTGCCAATTTTCCATTTCTTCTTCTGAATCTAAGGTACAAGAACTATCCTTCTCCAAACTAAATTTTCCATCTACAGTGGCGTTAATCCATTCCTCTTCTTTGGTTGTCAATTGTTTTCACCCTCCAAGGAGGTTATTATGAGCAAATATCTGGGGTGGAAATGGGATCACTCCTCTCACCAATTGTGGAAAACTTATACATGGAATACTTTGAGAAGAAATCCCTTGAATCATATCCTTTGAAGTCAGCTTGGTGGAAGAGATTCGTTGATGATACCAATGTTAAATGGAATTATGGTAGGATAGAACTTGAAAAGTTTTTTAAACACCTTCATTCTATCTGTCCTAAAATAAAATTTACTATGGATCTTGAGGAGAACAAGAGCATTCCACTTTTAGATGTCCTTATTATCAGAAAAGAGGATGGCTCTTTAGGACATAAGGTATTCAGGAAGTCAACTCACACAAAAAAATACCTCCACAATGAATATTATCATCATCCTCGCTACAAGTTTGGTGTTCTTAACACTCTTACTATTAGAGCCCTTAGAATATCTGACTTTGAGCATCTTGATGGAGAAAATAAGCATTTACCTTCAGTATTTAAGAGTATAGGCTATAGAGAAAATGAAATTAAAAAGGCTATAGAAAGATATGAAAGGAGGGTTTTATCCCAAGAGCCTCAGGATCAAGCCCAACCTCATTGTGGTAGAGTGTTCCTACCATACATTCAAGGGGTGATAGATAATATTGCCAAGATCTAGAGGAAGAAAGACATATTCATGAAGTTCACAACACCTAGAACAATTAAGCAAGGTATGAGGTCTATGAACGATAATATTGATAAACATCAACTCAAGGGAGTGTATAAAATTAACTATTCTTGTGGCAGGAGTTATATTGGAGAAACAAGTCTCTCCCTGCAAAAGATACTGAAAGAAGATGGAGCCGATATTAAGAATGGAAGGTCTCGCACTTCGGCCCTTGCAAAACACTCCTAAAAAGCTAAGCACCATGTTTGTTTGGAGAATGCCTCAATTATTGCAAGAGAAGAGGAGTATCAAAGGAGGAAAATTAAGGAACCTCTTCAGATTATAAAGCATCCACATAATCTCAATAGGGACAATGGGATCGAGATCAGTGGAAATTGGCTTTCTTTAATCAGGTAGATTAGGTCCATCAATTCTTTTCAGATATAGCATCTCATGCACTGTTTTCCTTTCCTATCCTATTAGAGAAATATTAATATATATTAATGATCAAATCTTATATTATAAATAAATAGATTATTATTATTATTATTATTAATTATTATAAAAAAATATTTATTTATAATAATAATTAATCAATTATTTATTTATAATATCTATTAATTAATTAATCAATTATTTCATTTTAAAAATATTAATGGCATCATCTTTAAATTTATAAATAAAAGAAATTATTTTTAATTATTAATTTTATTAATTATTAATCCATTAATTTTTTATAATAATATTTATATTACTATTAATAATTAATTTCTATTTCAAAAATTAATTAGTAATTATATTAATTTATTCAATCAATTATTTATTATAATAATATTTATATTATTATAAATAATTTATATTTAATAATATTTTTGTTTTTAGGAATAATCTATTTTTAGTTAATTTATTAATTCATTATTTAGATCATTCTTCGTCAAGTTGTATTATTATTAATAATAATAACTAATAGTTAAATATTTTGTTTATAATAGTTATTTAAATTATTATTATTTTTAGGTATAAAAAACATTATTAATAATAATTATTTTTAACTTTTAATTTAGGTTTTTACTTCATTATTAGTGGACCTTTTATCTCATCCTATAAATTTGTTCATATAACTATTTATTATCCGCTCAAGCTCTTCTATCATCATTCAGAAGTCCTGATGATGGATCCCTTTTGGGATTTGAAATGTTGACAAAGTATGATTATTATTTTGGATACTCTGAAATACAACTTAACAAATGTTGTCCACATCTGTTGCGCAATACTCATCTCTGACAGGCTCTGTATATCTCGCCCCTTCTGATGGGTCCAATGGAACAATTACTCTCATGTTGTCCTTTTCAAATACCATTTGCCTCTTCTTTAAGTTGATTATAGAAAAAATGTCAAATGCCCAATCTAGTCCAAGCAATGCTGGATAGGGGTTTTTGTCATCTACAATTTCTATCACTTTAAAATCTACAATAATGCGTACTCCTTCAATGTCTACTGTTACACCTGATAGCCTTCCTAAGGGCAAGTACTTCTACTTATTTTCCATTCATAACTGAATATGTTACCATTGAAGCTTCGGCTTACCCATCAACTCCCATGTCTTCTTTGGTAAAACATTGCCATCAGATCCTAAATCCAGAATAATCTGATCCATTTGTTATTCTCTAATCTGCGTAGGGAGCCTCATTTATTTTCCATTCCTCCTCTTATGTCGATGTAAATTGTTAACTGCGTGCATGTTGCTTTGCAGTACTTCTTTAGAAGCACAAGAGTCTATCGATTCCTATGGCCCTTCTACAACTTTTTGGTTTCTTAATAGCTTCATGCAAGTTTGTAGGAAATACTTTAAAATGTTTGGATCCACATCTTGTGTCGTAGCTAATATTATGTCACAGTTATTCTTCTACATTGCTTTTGGCTTCCTGCTAAAGGTTGAATCCCCATCATCCATAAAGCTTCACCCTGCCTCCATAAACACTTCTTTTTCCTTCTAAACATTGAAAGAAAGAACTTTCTCCACAGTCTTTATTACCCATGTAGCTTCAAATTCCTTATTTCCATTTGTTTTATCACCTCCAGTCGAAAATCCACTCCTTGTTATAATACTAATGAAAGGTTTATTGGTCCTTGGTTTTGCAGCTATCACTTGTAGGTTCTATGCTGGTTTTTGGTTACTTTTCTCTTGCATCTTTGTCATAAGAATAGGACACTCCTCAATAACATGATCAAAGGGTCTACAATAATTACATGTGGTGGTGGGATTCTGACAATGTCTTGCAAAATGTCATGCTTGGCCATAGTTATAACAAATAATCTGGTCATGTCCTTCACCAACTCCTCCTCCTCAACCTCTTCCTTGGAAGCCTCCTCAACCATTGCATTATCTTTGGCCTTCGTGTCACTATTCTTTTGCCTGCATTCTATATGCATCAACACCTTGCTCCATCAAAATTTCATAAGATCGACATTTGTTTTCATCATGTCCCAATGATTTGGAGAACTTGCAGTATAGGTTCCTTAGAGTTTTCACATACTTTTGCAACAAATAGAAATCTTCTGATTGGTGTTCACCTCTGTTTTGCATATTTCACACCAGAGACTAGATCATGTATTTAATGGATTTGGCGCTCCACTAGCCATATATTCTCTAAAAAGAGGGCACTTCTCCTTAGAATGACCCTCTGATTTGCACTTTTTACACCATACTTCTTTGTGAACTTCATTTCCGTTATTAATATTATCTTGTATCTACAGGCTTAGGTTTGCTAGGTTATTCTGAATTTGCTACACCCTTACATTGGTATCCCCTATAGGTGAAACTTCTAATTTCATCGTAAGTTCTAGAGCTTCGAATTGAGTTTCTAGCTTCTGTTGCGTCAAAGAAAATCTTATATATGGAAGAAGTGAAACTATGAACCATTCCTTATGCTGCTGTGGAGCTATGTCGAAGCTCACCTGATCTAATAATACATTGAATCTTTGATTGAATTCTAAAACAGACTCAGTAGGCTTATGTTTGATTTCTTTTAATTATGTGATGCACTGTGACTCAAACTTTGACTTCTTAAATTCTTTTACTAATGTTTTTTTAATGACTGAAAAAGATCTAAGCTGATTTCTTGAATACTTCATGTACCACATCAATGCTCTATCTTGGAATGTTGTGACAAGTTTTATATTTCTTTATATTTTCATCATGGACCTACTTCATTGTCCATACTGCTTCACATAAAAATGAGAACTTCTCTAGATCCTCTGATCCAGTTCCTTTAAAATTAGGTAGATATCATCAGCCATATTTATGCCTGAAGGGGGAGGTGGAGGGGGGCTAGGATTCATAAGGGGCAAGGGGATGGGGGGATAGGGGGATGGGGAAAATCAAAAGCACCCTGATTATTACTCAATTCTGGCTTCAACAAACTTTTAGGCTGGAAGGGTGAATACTGTGGAGTTACTTTGGGGTTCTCAGGGAGGATTCCTTTAATTTTAGATTCCCTCAAAAGATGGCTATGGTCAGCTTCTATCAAATTCTTTGGATATTGGCCACGATATCTCTTTATAGTGTATATTCTATATCTTTTCCCACTTTCCATAGCTTCGATTTCTAGTTCAGGCTTATTCCCTCTTCTTCCAAACATTAATTTGACTGCATCTGCAAGACTCCCTTTTCACAAAGAAGCATCTCCACAATTTTAAATGATTTAGGTACTTACCTTGCAGTCCTTTGAAGAATATTCACTCTTCTTCGCTATAGGACACAATCAAGTCTACATCAAACTTAGTAATAAAACCTCCCATGATTCTATCGATCTAGAAGTCGACAACCCTTCAAATTTTGTTGTCAGTGTTCTTGAGTTGTTCTATCAATTTAGGAGTCCACTCCTCATGTTCGTCACCTTTAAAGTAGTCTTTTCTTTAGGTGAACCTTGATATCCACTCGTACATCTCAACATGAAATGAATCAAAGAATATTTCATATTTATATTCAAAGATATACTTCTCCAGCCACCTTTCACATGATAGACGAGGGCTTCTATTCTCTTGCTCTGCAAATTCTCATTCCTTCTATTGTACCCAATCCCGAATCTCTTTCTTCAATGGATGCCACATAAACATATCCCTTAAATTGATCTCAGTCCCAACAATGAAACCATTTTTTTGCTTAGGTTGGGTTGACCCAGGTTTAATTTTGACTGCACACTTAAAAAAGCCTCAATCACTAGCCCTTTCAACAATGACCTACAAAGAAGATCAAAGTCTTACCCAAAGCGACTATGGGAGGATGAAGAACCAGGTTTCTATAGCCTTGAGGGATGATGCGATGTGGTATTTTTATATTTTCTTTTATACTTAACATGCATAAGTTACTTCACAGTCATATATTACTTCACTCTATCAAATACTTATCAGAAAGAAAAAGATACATAATAATCATACACAAGTTATGCCCATCAAAACTATATTTCTTATATTAATTCTTTGAAAAAACTTACAATTTCTTGACTTGCACACCCAGCTACTAACTTTAGGTCTCTGTGCACTCAACTACAGAGCCTTTCCTTCAAGACCCAAACACAAATTACAGAGATATTTTCTTATGCCCGTATCATATCATCATCATTATTATTTGGACTTACATATTTTCTCCTATATATAATAATTACATCAACGAGTACATCAAAATACAATGGTCCTCCTAAAAATAATTAATTATTGCACAAACTCGTTACAAAAGGAAGGGAATTTCACCCACCCCGAAGCCCCTAAAACATCACTTGGTACATATCTCCATGGTACCACGCACTTCGCTCCCTAAATTGTAGAGTTTTAACCAAAAATTGGGCCAAGTTGGGTTGCACCCAACGCACACAACCCTTTCAGTCCACATGTCTTGAACACATCTGGAAAGTCCTCTTGCTTCCCATTATGTAACTCCTCAATCTGCCTCTATCAATGAGCTCAAATCCTTTAGGTTACTGAACTTGGATCAACAAACTCTTCCCTCTAGTTGCCTCCTTTGTCATTCAAGGTTTGCAATATTTACGGTCTTCGATCAACTATTCACAACTCCATTTGTGAACATCTCTTTGGTATGCCCACTTTTTCCATACTACTGCTCCAAGATGAAAAGTCTAGGGCTATGGAGAATGCCCTTCTTCTCACTAAATCAATCCTCTACAATACAATGAACTAGAGCTAGTTGGTTGGCCCACTTGACTGCCACTTTAGTCCTTCAATGTTTGCACATCCTTAGGCCCAATACACCTACCCTTATACCACCCTTGTTTTCCTTCACAAGTATACGACTTAGGGATCTTCTTTGACATTCACCTAACAAACCTCCAACTGTACATGGATTGCCATCAATTTTCCCAACCACAGTAAATTATTTTACTGATCTAGAGCCCACAACACTGCCCTCATCTAGGGATCTTCAAATTTTCCACCTTACAATGATTTGAGTCCTCTCAAAATCATTGTTCTTGTGTACAAATTTACTTGTTGTCCAATATATGAACATATCTCAACTACTCCTCTTATCATCCTTCTAACAATCTTTAGATGATTGAGCTAGGGTCACAAATCAGCCACTAATAGTCCATTGACTAACTTCTTATAGGTAGCTTCAGATCTCTATCAAAAACTCTATGGAAATTCCACCAAAATCAAATCCTCTTCATGCCAATACATTCTTCATTTGGCACATTTCTTATGCTCAATCTTCTTCTCAGGTTCCACCCTCCTTTGGATCTACTATCTCCACACATACTTTTACAAGCCATTTTCTAGATCTGTAGTCTATATTGCAGAGATAAACATCACTTTAAGGGTCACAACCCCTCCTCTTCTACATAGATTTGTCAATATATTAAGGGCATACCATATGTAGTAAACATGCTAGGAAACCACACTAACTAGGGAATTATACTTTGTTCTAATTTCTCTAGAACAAATCTTATCCATTGATATAAAAAATAACAAATCTTGCCTCCATAAGAGACTCGACCTAGCTCATACAAATACATATATTTTGGGAATTTCTTTGACTGAATCTCGACATGAACTTTAGATCTGTATGACCCCCAAATTAGGGTTACCTCAATCAATATTACACATGCAACTACTTATGTTTTGGACCTAAATTATAGTGCAGGTCCTCCTCCATTTGTGTTGGTATTTATCATATACTTTGTGGCCTACTAACCACCACAAGACAGGGTCTTTGTTGAAAACTCTATGGACAGTCCACCAAAATCAACTCCTCTTCATGTCAATCCATTCTTCATATGGAACATTTCTTCTACTAAATCTTTTTCTCAGGTTCCACCCTCCTTTGGATATGCTATCTACACACATACTTCTACAAAACATCATCCAGATATGTTGTCTATATTGCATAGATAAACCTCACTTTAAGGGTCACAAGCCCTCTTCTTCTACATAGATTTGTCACAGTCTTAAGGGCATACTGTATGGACTAAACATGATAGGAAACCACCCTAATTAGGGAATTATAATTCTCTTCTAATTGATTTAGAACAAACCTTATCCACCCATAGAAAAACAAAAGCTCATGCATCCATAAGAGACTTGGCCTAGCTCATATGAATCCATAGATTCTGGGAATTTCTTTGACTAAATCTTGACATGAATTTTAGATCCCTACGACCCTCAAACTAGGGTTACCTCAGTCAATATTACACATGCATCTACTTCTATTATGGCCTTAAATTCTAGTTGAGACCCTCCTCCATTTGACTTGGTCTTTATCACAGACCTTGCAGCCTCCTAACCACCACAAGATAGGGTCTTTGTTGAAAACTCTATGGATAGTCCACCAAAATCAACTCCTCTTCATGTCAATCCATTCTTCATATGGAACATTTATTTTGCTAAATCTTCTACTGAGATTCCACCCTCCTTTGGATATTCTATCTACATGCATACTTCTACAAACTATGTTTCAAATATGTAGTCTATATTTCATAGATAAACCTCACTTTAAGGGTCACAACCCCTCTTCTTCTACGTAGATTTTTCACGGTCTTAAGGGAATATTGTATGGACTAAACATGCTAGGAAACCACCCTAACTAGTAAATTATATTTTTGTTCTAGTTGATTTATAACAAACCTTATCCACCCATAGAAAAAATAAAAACTCTTGCCTCCATAAGAGACTCGACCTAGCTCATATGGATCCATATATTCTAGGCATTTATTTGATTGATTCTTGACATGAAGTTTAGATCCCTATGACCCTCAAACTAGGGTTACCTCAGTCAATATTACACATGCAACTACTTCTATTGTGGCCCTAAATTCTATTTGAGACCCTCCTCCATTTGGTTTGGTGTTTATCGCGGACCTTGTGGCCTACTAACAACCACAAGACAAGATCTCAACCCTCTCGGTTATTTCATAATTTGATGCGACCTTCACACAGAGAAACCACTGAAACCACATGCCCAAATTCTCATGAGAAGCCACTCTTGAGCTCAATCTACCATAAGAGAACCAACAATATGCCATCCTACTTCAAAAATCGAAACCATTAAGACATGTGGCATTCTTGTGAACCCTCATATGATGATATTACTCTTGGTGGATGATCATGGCCTCCCTTTAGCATCCCTTGATCGACCCTCTAGCTCAACCTAGTTTAGGAATACACCTCTCCTTGCCTCTTTGATAAAATTAGCTCTTTCTCTCTTGATGTTCTTCCCTTCATTCTAAGGCCTCTTTAAATAGATTTTCCTAGGCCTCTTAGTTGTAGAAATTTTAAATAATATGACACTTATTCAACAAAGATTATCCTGATTATACACTATTGTGGAAAACATGCATAATACATAACCTCCTCTACATTGATCATCAATTTACAGACGCAGAAACAATAACATGCGCACATAGAAGCATCAATCACACATATCAACACAATATTTTCCCGGGGAAAGCATCTCGCTAAAAACCCCAACTATATGTATATTATATTGATTGAGAACATGTAACAATACATAGTAAAATACTCCTCACAAGTATCCAGCACTATCTCCACCTATTACACACAATACAGCTGAGATCTGATCTCCAAATCTCCTCCGCTGCTTTGCCTGCCTCCATTGCACAATACCTGCTGAGAATGAATGAGAATGGCTGAACCAAACTCGTTTTTACCTCAAGAGAATCACCCACACTGGGAATCACGTGATCAGAGGCTATATTTCACTTGGTATTGGCCCACACTATGCAAAGATCATTGGCATAACTCAATCCCATGCATGTGCACAATCTCATGCACAACTGATAACAATCTCAACCTCTAACACCTGTCTCCACTGAACTGTACATGCACTGAGTTAACTGATGTATTCTTCAGTTGCATTATGAGTTAATAATTAGTGAATTGATTAATAACTAATTCACACAACTCATCACTTACTCTATTGATCAGTTATACTAAATACAACTAGTTCAACTAAGTCAAACTGAACACAACTCCATTAACTGCTCATCCAACTCCACAGAACTCAATCACAAGATTTCTAACTGATGTCCTGCATGCAATAGCTCAACTGACTCATAAAGAAAGTGTATTTCCTTCTGACAGCTACAAGTGCCACATCTGTAGCTCAAACTGAAGTGATCCAAGAGGATAAGATAAAGTTTATAGTCTAAATATTATTATGAGACAATAATATTTGACTTTTCTATTTTTGACTAGCAGTCTAAAAATAGACTCTTATCACTCCTGCTGTGATAGACTTTGCGCCATAATTTGCCTGCGGGCCCACTTAGTGAAGGCGACTCCTTTCCACTAAGCTCCATCATCTTGTTGCATTCTCAACAAGCATTTCTTGTTGCACACTTTTCAACACTCCCTCTCAACAAGAAAGGCTTCCTCTCAAACCCGATCCTGTAACTTTGGAATGTTCCGTGTGCAAAACATCTGCCCGGTCAACTTTGCTCCAACAACACTTGGAAAAAAAACACTCCCAACTGACCACTTTGTTGGGCTAGGAACATACTCTGATGCTGAAGCTCTACCTGCTGCTGACAAGTGCTCCCTCTCTGACATCTGCGCTACTGCAACATCTCCATGCATCTCGCACCATTGCACACCTCTCTGTGCCACCTAGCACTGTGCAAAACACTTGTGCCTCTCGCATTGCTGCAACCTGCATGCTATGCACTATCCTGGGATTCCCTACACTATCGCTCTCTCTGCCACTCCATCCGCATCTGTCTCTACCCAATCAATCAGTTCCTGCTACTCCACATCGGGGCTCCCATAGCAAGGTCTCATCCAAGAGGTTGTGTACCTCAAGGATCCTGCCCCTCCTCGTTGGGATGATCAACCCACATCACCCGACCTCCTACCTAGAGGTATGGCTACATGCGATCCCTCAGCCCACCTGGCTCGAAGTTTCCCCCTACTGGAGGTCTCTGCATGAGTAGATGCCTCTACTCGATCTCCTCTCAGCTTCCCTTGTTGTGGCTACTCCACAACCTCCTAAAGCTGCTGCACCAATCGTGGCTCCTCCGCAATCGTCTGAGACTTCTTCTGGCTCTGCATGTTGAGAGGTAATATACGCTCCCTCTCAACCACCAAGTCTCCATCAGTTGCCTTGCTGCTCAAGGCTTTACATGCATCTTGAACCTGAAGAGCATACAGGTTCTTGACCTGTGAACCAATCTGCTTCACCTGTCTAGTGATGTTGTGTCTAAGGAAAACCTTTCCCTTACTGAAGACTACATCATAGCCTCTGTCTTCCAGCATCGTGATCGACACCAAGTTTCTCTTCAGTCCTGGTACGTACTTGACATCGGTCAAGGTAAGGCGAGCTCCATGCTCCCTCTGAAAAATAACCGTGCCTACACCTGAGACACTATACTTCTCATCATTACCCATCCCTATGAGTATCTGGAGAACTTTCTCCTCCAAAGTACTAAACAAACTTTTTTCACCGGTCATGTGGAAAGAAGCTCCACTGTCAAGAAACCAACCACTTCCCACCATGCATGAAACCATGCATGCGAAGAGTGTGAATTCCAACTCAAACTGTGAAGCAAGTGAGGCTACCTCACCTTCAGATCCTTCCTCGGATCCCTTCTTGGACTTCTTGTTTAGGCAATTAGTAGCATAATGGCCCAACTCATGACAATGAAGGCATCGCACCTTCGACTTGTCAACCTTCTTCCCATCATTGGAAGAACTAGATTCGGAAAGAGAAACCTTCTCCTTCCCCTTCTTCACCTTACTCGCTAAGGCACAGTTCTCCTCATCATGCATAGATGAAGAACTGTCTCTGGTGCTCCATCTAATCTCCTCCTGCACAAGATCCGACCAAATTCTTTCCCATCCTAGCAGTTTCTCCCTTCCATTCACCGAGTCCTGGTAGCTATGCCAACTCTTAGGAAGGTCAAGGAGTGCTAGACTCACCATCCTCATCCGACAGTCACCCCCACACTTCCTGGCTCATCCCGGCATTGGGTAAACTTCGTGAGATACTGGGGCATACTGTCACCATTCTAACACTTAATGTTTTTGAGTTTTATCTCTTTCTTTGGAATTAAATTCGAATTCCACCAGCTCAAAACTCAACCACCTCTGATCTAGAATTCGTGAGAACAAAGTATTTCTCGTATAGAGATTGACTGTATGGGCATTCACCGATATCTCACCTTCCAAAAGAAGGATGAATCTAGAGGCTACCTGGCTCGATCACAGACTCTGCCTGAAGAAATAAAATGTAAACACTTTCTGAATAATAGATCTGATGATCAATACAACACTGACATCATGTAGAACTTCTTCTACAAATCAGCTAGCTCTGATACCATGTAGAAATTTTGAATAATATGACACTTATTCAACAGAGATTATCATGATTATACACTATTGCAGAAAACATGCATAATACATAACCTCCTCTATGTTGATCATCAATTTACAGATGCCGAAACAATAACATGCGCACATAGAAGCATCAATCACACATATCAACACAATATTTTCTCGGGGAAAGAATCTCGCTAAAAACCCCAACTATCTGTATATTATATTGATTGAGAACATGTAACAATAGATAGTACAATTCTCCTCACAAGTATCTAGCACTATCTCCACCTGTTACACACAATACAGCTCAGATCTGATCTCCAAATCGCCTCCGCTGCTTTGCCTGCCTCCACTGCACAATACCCGCTGAGAATGAATGAGAATGGCTGAACCAAACTCGTTTTTACCTCAAGAGAATCACCCACATTGGGAATCACGTTAGCAGAGGCTATATTTCACTTGGTATTGTCCCACACTACGCAGAGATCATTGGCATAACTCAATCCCATGCATGTGCACAATCTCATGCACAACTGATAGTAATCTCAACCTCTAACACCTATCTCCACTGAACTGTACATGCACTGAGTTAACTGATGTATTCTTCAGTTGCATTATGAGTTAATAATTAGTGAATTAATTAATAACTAATTCACACAACTCATCACTTAGTCTATTGGTCAGTTATACTAAATACAACTAGTTCAACTAAGTCAAACTGAACACAACTCCATTAACTGCTCATCCAACTCCACAGAACTCAACCACATGAGTTCTAACTGATGTCCTGCATGCAATAGCTCAACTGACTCATAAAGAAAGTGTATTTCCTTTTGACAGTTGCATGTGCCACATCTGTAGCTCAAACTTAAGTGCTCCAAGAGGATAAGATAAAGTTTATAGTCTAAATATTATTATGAGACAATAATATTTGACTTTTCTATTTTTGACTAGCAATCTAAAAATAGACTCTGATCACTCCTGCTGTGATAGAATTTGCGCCATAATTTGCCTGCGGGCCCACTTAGTGAAGGCGACTCCTTTCCACTAAGCTCCATCATCTTGTTGCATTCTCAACATGCATTTCTTGTTGCACACTTTTCAACATTAGTAATCATCTAGAACTTACGGGTTTTAACCAGTTAGACCTTAGGAAATATTAATTTTCCTTTTTAATTTTCTTTTAGATTTAAACCCCATCTTGGGTCCAAAACCATTTCACTTGGGTTCTTTGTCCATAAATAATTTTGTGACCAAATTCACATAAACCCATCTCACTAGGCTTGTGGAGTACCTCCCAAGTTACACAATTCAACAACATAGTCTAGTTGTAGTAATGATAACTTTGTCAAGCTCTTGTATTCAAGCAAGGACTTGGTTTGGTTCCTATGTTGCAAATTAAGTAAGGGTAGTTGTGAGGGCATGATAACTAGGGAGGGTCAGGGCATGCCAAGGAATGAAAAGGCATGCTAACACATGTTAGACAATGTCAATGCATGTTGAAGAGTGTTAGTGAGTGTCAAGGCATCACAAGGGAGAAATAGGTCAAAATTCATGGAAAGGAACAAATAAGAGTGTGTGTCAGGGAATTCAAGTGTGCCAAGGACAAAGTTTGTTAGGAGAAGTTCATAATAGGATTTACAAGAAGAAAACCTATGGTTGTGATAAGGGGCTTGCCATAGCAATTTTAGACAAAGGGAGACTTTATACTGGGAACAACACTAGTTTTCCTTTAGCTATTATTTTTATATGATATGTGGCACACTTTGGCCACATGCTCATGTTTTAAAATATTCTAGATAATTACATATTGTACATTGTTGTGTATAAGTTTTGGGGTACTCATCTTGTGTTAGATTATATCTTGTGTGCCTTGTGCATATTGTGGTTCTTTCAAACTCTCAGTTAATGATCTATCGTTTATATGAATTGGGCATACATGTGAAATATTTCCTTTGTAATATATGTTTCTTAGTTGTTTTATGGCCATGGCTAGATGTGATCATTATATTTATAACTAGCTAAGTGGGACAATTTGATCTTGGACATGTGTGGCCTAAGATGAGTTATAGGAAATTATTAGGTGAACAAGCCATAATATACTTATAGTAGGTGCAATTGGTCAATTTGTTATGACTGAAGCAAGCCAATGTCACATGAATTGGAGTAGCCAAGGACTTGATTGGGTTCCCAAGTTGTGAAAAAATATAATGCTAGCTAGTTGTGAGAGCATGAGTGCCAAGGCATGATAGGGAATTCTAGGGCATGGTAACATGTGCCAGATAGTGCGAAGGCATGTCAAACATGCTAAGATGTGCCAAGTGTTAAGGCATGCCAAGATGTGAAAGGGTGTGACAATGCATGCTAAGGACTGAGAAGGCAACAAAAGGCACAAAAATTTTAAACTACAAGGAAATGAACACATAAGAGGGTTAATATGTCATCAATTTACCTTTTCCAAGAGGGGCGCACTGGGCACACCAACACTACGTTCCAATAGGTGTCAAGTGCCAGGTCTTAGTGCATTCTAAGTGCCAAATCTCCCTATGTTGCTTCTCGTCTAATTTCCAATAATTAATCTCAAATAAATTTAATATTAAATGATGAAAAAGCATACCAAGACATATAAAAATATGCCATACATGCTAAGACTTGGCAAGCGCTAACACATTCCAAGTACCAATGTGTTTACAGAGTGTTATGCATATGCATGCTATGAAGTGCCATGGCATGTCGAAGAGTGATAAGGTGTGCTAGACAGTGCCAATGCATGCTTAGGAGTGTTAGGGAGTACTAGGACAACAAAAGGGAGCACTAGGTCAAAATTCATGGAATTGAATGCAAGGATAATTTTAGGGGCGAATGTTCGCCCTTTGGCGAAATTAAGGGGTTTTAAATTTTTAGTGGGCGAGTATTTTGTATCATAGTACATTTTTACAAATCACCTCAAATATCCCACCTTATTTTAAGGGAGAGGGTAAAAAAGGTAAATTTAGCCCTTGAAATTAGGAGTTACAACCTTCCATTCGCCCATTTTCAAGAATAGGTTTTATTTAAGTGAATCCATTCACCCATTTTCAAGAATAGGTTTTATTTAAGTGAATCCTATGGGCCAAATACCATATTTATAAAAGAGGTATGGTAAATTAATAAAAATATAAATAAATGAGAGGTATGGTAAATAAATAAAACATTTTTCATATTTACTCCATAAGTCACCTGGTGTAAACGAATAAAAATATAAGTAAAGTGGAGGTACGGTAAATAAATAAAACGTCTTTTTATACTTACTCAAAAGGTATGGTAAATAAATAAAAATATAAATAAACTAGACGTATGGTAAATAAATAAAACCTCTTTTTATATTTAGTCCATAACCCTCGTTCTATTTATGAAGGCTCAAGAAAGAGGTTTTATTTAAGTGAATCCTAAGGGCCAAATACCATATTTGTAACAGAGGTATGGTAAATTAATAAAAATATAAATAAACTAGAGGTATGGTAAACAAATAAAACATTTTTTTATATTTACTCCATAATTCACCTTATATTTACGAACACTCAAGAAATGGGTTATATTTAGGTGAAACCTGTGGGAAAAATACTATGGGACAAATACCATGGACTAGATTGCTATTAATACCATGCAAAAAACCATTATTAACCCTAATATTAGAATTAATAAAAATAAAAATGGCACATGGTATTGACCCATGGTATTCACCTAGAATGTAGCCTATTTAAATGGGGCAATTAAACCAGCATAGATCCATTTTTAGTCTTCTCTAAGATTTCACAATGCTAAGATTCACTAGGACTTTACAAAGTTTTATTATTTAGTGAAAGACTCGCCAAGATCTTACAAGATCTTATAATTGAATAAAATATTCGCCATGCCTGCTGAGAGATTCGCCAAAAAATTATATATACATATTATATTATTGATAAAATCGCCTTCCATTTTTCCTATATACCATGGAGATTCGCCCATTTATTATATTTATAAATTTCGGGGGGGGGGGGTTCTTAAAATTTTCCCTGATTGAATGAATATGAGTGTGTGTCAGGGAGTGTCAATGAGTGGTAGTTGTCATGCCAAGGAGGGAGTGATAAGGTATGCAAAGAATTGGTAAGGCATGCTCAGGAATATCAGGGCATGTCAATAAGTGTTAGAGTGTGCTAGCGAGTTCCAGGGTGTGCTAACATGTGCCAAATTGTGTCAAGGCATGCCAAGACATGCCAGGTGCTAAGGCGTGATGGGATATGTAGTGATCCAAGATCTTTTGCTTATATATGTATTAAAGAGTTTCATGAACAAATTTGCAGCTTAACCATAGAAACTTAATGTGCACATGAAAGAGGAGAGAAAACACATAAGGCATGAAAAGAAGATAAGAGACTTGATAACGAAGTTTATCCAATTTTGACTACATCTCCAGGCCCTGCTCGATCAATGGGGAGGCCTTCATTCATTAAGTGGCATAAAAGAGAAAGAAGTACAATCAGCGTTTAGATAACTAGTCTTATACCTCCAATATGGAATATGGTCGAAAAATGGAGAGCTATGTTGCAGAAATTGACATCACTGTTGAGTTCCCATTGCCGAGAGGTGAAAAATCGACATAAAATTTTCCCAATTCTGACAATGGACCAAAAATGACCCTCTGAAAATTGTGCTTAGGTAAGGTTCCGCCCCCTACCATAGGCCACTCAAGGTTACACCCCTCCTGCAATTAAATTATGTTACTCCTCGTTCTCCATGCCAAGTCTGCCCTCCCTATTTGCATTGTGCAAGAAGGACTATATAAGGTTTGGGCTAGTGGATCTCCCAATGGAGTTCGTTGGTGCAATGGTGAAAATGGCATAGTCGTTGAGGAGGGGTCGGGGGTCAAATTCCTCCCCTCTTGTTTTAACTCATTTATGTTGTTGTTTGATGTACCGGGTAGAAGGTCCACTAGAGCAGTGGCTCATCCGCATCCTCCACTGTTTTTTTTCGTTATAAATGGAGTGGGGTGGAAGGATGGTGGGTTTGATAGCCCACCCCCAACTCTTTTTATAAATTATGTTGCGGTGGTTCAAGGGGCAGTAGCGTCATGGCCACTTGTCCCTTTTTTTAATACTAATTCATTGTGACGGCTCCTGGGCAGCAAAGCCATGGCCACCCACCCCTTTTTTAATACTATTTTGTTGTGAGCTCCACCAAGGGCGGCAGGGGTCATGGCCTACCCGTCCCTTTTTTTAACACTTATTACCCATTTTATAAAAAAAATTGAACCTTAGGGGTTACTCAACAAATTAATCGTGCTACAAATTTTCCTGGAAAAATGGCCATATTTTAGTGTCGGGTTTCTGCCAAATTGCACCCTCCTTAAGCCTGCCACATGGGTAAGTCAACCCTGAAATTTGACTACTTCTATCTTCCTCATACAAACTCGGATTAGAGTGTTTTTCACATCGTTGGAATCAGGGCGAAAAGCACTTTGATCTAGTGTCAAGTTAATAAACTTTCTTCCACTTTGAATTTTGAGCCTTTTACCATGCCACTAGTATCTAGAGATCCACCAGGATCAATCCTCCCCATTGAGAGCTTTTGTACCACCAAAATCATTAACACCATTCAACATACGACGTGTGTCCTTTCCAAACCACACTTTCAATCATCTGCATGCAAAACTAATACATCTTCTGCACTGATATGCAACCACTCATGAATCAACAATCCCTCACTTGCCAAGAGTTTATAGAACACACTCTTTGGTCAAGGATTACACAATAAAAACCAATACCTCAACTGCTAATAAGAAGGCCCAAAAAAATCATCATTTCATTTTGAAGTGATGGAAACACATCATCACTTTTAGATTTACTTGCAATGCATGATTTACAAACCGAGGCCATACAAACTACTATTGAAAAAAACGTCCTTTCCTTAATAAAGTGGACCACCATGAATGTGTTTGAGCATTGTCACCAAATGGCTTCTCTATTGCTACTTTCTGGCTATGGAGCATTTGGCATGTGCTTTCCTAATGTCCGTCCTCATTGCAGCGACTACAACGATTTTTCTTTCTCCAAACCTTCTGGGTCTTCTTGAAGCACTTCCCCTTGGTGTTCCTCTGATAAGGGTTCATGGAGCCCTTACTATCACTGGAATAGGAGGAGGAAGTCTCGTCATCCATCATTGACTGGTCACTAACTACTTTGGAGCTTTCCCCAATGTCCTTCTTGACATAACCGAGTCTTGCATGACGAGGAATTTCCTCTACTTTGATGGGGTTCATGATGCCCTAGCCATTAATGCCAAGGCCCTTTCCCTGATATCCCATATTCTTCAACAGCTTGGACCCGATACCTGTAGTATAATTTTCAAAAGCAGTGAAATCATCATCAGGAAAAGTACATGAAATCGAAGAACTATTTTTTACCTCAAGGGGGTTAGGCTAGAGTCTTCCCAAGGCCTTGTTCTTATCTTGCAACTAGCGTAGCAAACTCTATTTCTCCTCCTCTACTTCCCGTAGGAGCCTCCTTAGCTTAGAATTTTCTGCTTGAAGGTTTTGGTTGGTCTCCTCAAGTTTCTGGAAACTTACCACATTAGGTTTCCTTTCCATCTTTGGTACAATATCTATTGAATTTTTTTCTTCATCACCCGAATCAGAACCTAGATCGATGGGTCCGTCTACTGCAATCCTCCTTTCATCATTGGAATTTGATCCCAATTCAGTGGGTCTACCTCATGCAAAACCCATAGTTGTGACTTTCTCATCTTCTTTTGACTCAAATGTTTGATCTTGTTGCATGGTGGCAGTTGTCTTCTACTTCTCATTTCTGTCATTTCTCTTAGGTCTCAACTCAGGGTGAAGTTTCTAACAATTCTCTTCATTGTGCCCATCTTTCTCACAATGTGTACAAGAGGGTATTACCCCTCTTCTCTTGGTTGTTGCGACTCTTTTTTGGTGGTCATTTTTCACATGTATCCTACTTCTTTCAAGATGCATGGATTTTACATTGGCCTCATTGATAGTAATAGGCTCAAACAATAATAATGAATGCCTTATGTAAATATGTAAAGAACTAATATACTTAGTTGCAATCTCTGATGAATCTAAGGAAATGCTCAAATTCAATGCTTGTCTTCCAAATTCTTCAGTAAATTTTTGCACATTTTGACCTTTTCTTTGCCTTATGTGTTGTCATTCCATTAATGCCTTATTCCTATAGCCTAAGGGGTAAAATTGTTTTTTCAATGTAGACACAAAATTTGACCATGAGGAGAGAAGGTTACCCTGATACTTGTTGTTGTGCAATTTTTTCTCCAAACGAGAACGGTTCCACTCAGTCGAAGGGATGCCAACTAGATCTTTGCCTCATCCTCTTCGATCTGTTGAATTCTGCAGTAGACTTCAATCTGCCTAATCCAATTGTTAAGATTTTCTACATTACTTTCACCATTATACATGGGAAGATCAAATTTGACATCTAATTTAAGGAAAGGTTTCTTAGATGCATTTCTTGAATTCCTATGATGATGGTGAGAAGAAGAAGAGGAACTTTCACTCGTGGAAGGAGAAGGAGGGGGTTCCTCTCCACCATTTCCATGCGCCGAACCTTGTTCTTCTGGCCCATTCTCCTTTGCTTTTATTGTCTTCTCAAGCCTTGAGAACAACTTTTCGACCCTTTCCGCCATTGTATAGAAGGTTTTGCAGTAATTGCACTCCTCCTCATAGCGAGCCTCGTCATTAGCCATGTTCCTCCTTCGATGTGCACGCCCCACTTCGGGATCGAAAGACTTTAGTTTCCCTTCACCTCTTTGGAGCCTGTTTCTTGTTAGAATACAAAAATACAATTAACATCTACAAAGACCTGCTCTGATACCACTTGATCCAAGATCTTTTTCTTATAGAGTATTAAAGAGTTACATGAACAAATTTGTAGCTTAACCATAGAAACTTAATATGCACATGAAAGAAGAGAAAAAGCACATAAGGCATGAAAAGAAGACTAGAGACTTGATAACAGAGTTCATCCAATTGCAATACATATTTGGCCCCTGCTTGATCAATGGGGAGGCCTTCATTCATTAAGTGGCATAAAAGAGAAAGAAGTACAATTAGTGTTTACATAAGGAGTCTTATACCTCCAATCTGGAAAATGGCCGAAAAATGGGAAGCTTCGTTGTAGAAATTGACATCACGGTTGAGTTCCTGTCATCGAGAGGTGCAAAATTGACATAACATTTGCCCAATTCTGACACTGGACCAAAAATGACCCTCTGAAAATTGTGCTCATGCAAGGTTTTGCCCTTGCCACAGACCACTCAAGGTTCCACCCTTCCTACAATTAAAATATGTTACTCCTTGTTCTCTCCGCCAGGTATGCCCTCCCTGTCTGCACTTTATAAGAAGGATTATATAAGGTTGGCGTTGACAGATCTCCCAACGGAGTTCATTGGCACAATGGTGAAAATGTCATAGTCGTTGAGGAGGGGTCGTGGATCAAATCCCACCCCTCTTGTTTTAACACATTTTCATTGTACTCTGATGTACCAAGTAGTGGGCCCACCAGAGTGGTGGCCCCAACAGAGTGGTGGCCCATCCCCATCCTTCGCTATTTTTTTGTTATAAATGGAGTGGGGTGGAGGGGCAGCGGGGTTGATAGCACGCCCCCTAACACTTTATATAAATGTTTTTGTGGTGGTTGTGAGGGTGGCAGGGTCATGGCCTCTTGCTCATTCTTTTAATACTAATTTGTTGTGGTGGCTTCGGGGGTAGTGGGGTCATGGTTGCCCCCCCCTTTTTTAATACTATTTTGTTGTGAGCTCCACCAGGGGCGGCAGGGGTCATGGCCTGCCCGCCCCTTTTTTTAACACTTATTACCCATTTTATAAAAAAATTTGAACCTTAAGGGTTACTAGATGAATTAATCATCCTACAAATTTTCCCAGAAAACTGGACAGATTCTAGTATCGGGTTTCTGCCAAATTGTGCCCTCCTTAACCCTGTCACATGGGTAAGTCAACCTTGAACTTTGACTGCTTCTATCTTTGTCATACGAACTCAGATTGGAGTGTCATTCATACCATTGGAATCAGGGTGACGAGCACTTCAATCTAGTGTCAAGTTAATCAACTTTCTACCACTTTGCATTTTGAGCCTTTTACCATGCCACTAGTATTTGGAGACCCACCTAGATCATGTAGGGTGCCATGGTATGCCAATGTGTGTCAAGGAGTGTCAAGGAAAAAAAGGAAGAACCAAGCTAAAATGCAAGGAAATGAAGACATAAGATGGTTAATAAGTTGGGACTTTATCTTTTTCAGAAGGGGTATGTTAGACACACTGATTGTAGGTTTCAATACATGCGAAGTGCCATTGTGTGCCAAGTGCTAATGCATGTCAATGAATTCCAAGGTGTTCTAGGGAATTCTAGGGACTATAGGGCATGCCAACACATGTTTGGAGAGTGCTATTTTGTGTTAGGGCATGCCAACATGTGCTTGGACATCTTAGTCATGGAAAAATGTTCTAGGTACAAAGATGTTCCAAGACAAGCGAAGTGCCAAGGAATGTTAGTGTATGCCAAAGGATGTTAAGGTGTGCCAAGACTATTGAGGAGTGTTAGGTATCTCTCATTAATAGAATTGATAGAGCTTGATTATTTATTAAATAATATAGTTCCTACACACACTAGTGGAACTTTATCTAAATGGAATTTTCTAGATAATAAACCTAATAGAGATGAATCATGTGTTGACTCATAGGAAAACTATATTCTCATTACTTGAGGGAAATGATACACACTAATTACTTCTTAACAAATTGACTGAATCTAACCACTATGGCCTTGGACACATAATGAAAAAGACTCCACAACAATGGTCTTAAATCATTATATTTTGAGAAAAATATAGTAACAAGCATATAGTGTCATCAAAAACTTATTGGAATGATCAATGATGACGAATATTTTTTGACCGTCACCAAAAGTAACCAAAAAGAGCATTGGTGAGGGTTAATAAATGATCGTCACTAGAAGTGTCACCAAAGAGAGAATTAGTGATGGGCCTTTAATGACCCTCACCAAAAGTGTCATTGAAAATGGCTTTGGTGACAAACCTTAAAGGACCATCACTATATACACTTACAACAACGCTTTTTTAAGGAACGTCACCATATGTGACATTGGTGACAAACCTTACAAGTCCGTCACAGGCATGATCCTCACCAATGACCTTTTTTGTTGTAGTGACATATTCAATAAGTATTTGTAAATGGTTTCCTTAAGTGATTTTTAACTCATATTAAAATGATTCCACCAATTCCATGACATTATATTTAAAATTGGGTAATCCCTCTGAAAGCATTCATACCCCAGATGTTGTTTCATTTGACGAATCCAAAGCTAGAGTGTCGCACAATAACATGCAATGCAATTTTTGCATTAAATAAAATAGTCACGTTTTCAAACTTTGCCATAGGATAGATCATATCAACCTTTCCAAAACACACCTTTACAATGTTACATAACATAATCATGTTTCTTGATTTGGCTTTTATTCCCCAGATAAAAATTCCCATGTTTCCATAAATTGTGTCAGAAAGTGAGTGCAAATTTCCATAAAATAATAATAAATACCCAATTTTATGAACCATCAATTATGTTTGGACACATGACAGCAAATTAAAACTATGGGAACCTCTCTCTCATGGATCCATATCCATGCATACCATAGATCTATTGTTTTTGTTGAATTTTGAAACTATGATATTTCTTAGTAACATGCAATGTCGTTTTTCATTAAAGGTTCAATTTTTGAAAAGTTTTCCCGAAATAATGTAGATAGTGTTCTCACATCAACCATTACCCAAAACACTTGTAGGGGCTTAAAAATTAAATTCTACTACTCAACTGAGTTTTTATGTCCTCAACACACATTCTATGAGTGTCCCTAAATGGATTTATAAAGAGAGTTGCAACTCACCATGTAACACCCATTATGTTAACCCCTATTTTTGTAATGATAAATGATGATTGTGTAATTCCAGTATGGAAATAATGGTTGGCTGACACTTTGTGTAATTATAGATTAAATATAAATATGAAATTTCTAATTTGTTGTCTTGGGGAGAGGGACACATGGATCCATGGTCTGAGGGGAGGCAAAGAGGTGGAAGAGAGTGGTGATGGCAGGAATAATAGAAGGTTCCACACCTAACAAATAGTAATGAAATGATTGGGCAGAATAAATTCCTATATTTTTCATTTTCCCACAACATGTAAAATTGGAAGTTGGACAACCCCACAGGAGGGGAAGAAACCTGCAGGAAAAGAGGAATGCAAGAAAAATTTAGCTATGGATAAATCGAGGAGGGGAGATAAGGATGAGTGCAAGAGTATACAGGAAATATGACAAATATATTTGGTCATACTATTGGAGTGTGACCTTCAGTGTTTGTATGTTGAAAAAATTAGGTTCTGGTGTCCAAGCCTAAATTTTCATTGGTAGGATCAGTGGAGGATTGGGCTATGAGTTCTTTCTGTAAGAGTTGATAAACTACTCAGGTGTTTGCTATACGGATGATAAACCACTAGGAAGGGGAGAAATTCACTAGGATGCTTGTTGAAAAGGGAATGATAATGCACTAAGTTCTTGATGAGAAAGATAATAAACCACTTAGTGCACACTATGTATGCTAATAAACCACCTAGATAATGAGCTACAGATTCCTGCAGTGCTTTCCTTGAAAATATACCTGATAAACCACCTAAATGTAGAGGCATACATTTGGAACTATGTAATACCCTAGTTGAAACTTGGTTGAAATTTCCCTAAGAAAGCATTCCATTGGACTATGGATCTAGCTCGGGGGTTGTTAGATACAAAAGAGACTGTGCTGTAGCTGGTGTATGTTTGGGTAGAGAGTTCAAGTCCCTCCTTAAGTTTCTATCCATCTTCAACCATTCAAATAACTTTAATCACTTGAATACATTTGAATGATTAACTTGAATGGTATATGACTCACTAACGATTGGTTAATCTAAATGTTGTATGACCTTGGTGGACAAGTTGATTTATACATTCTTGTAATTAAGTTGAAATATCAACATTATGTGAATATCAAGAATGTATCATGAATTGCAGGGGAATTTGTATGGCTATGACTGACTACATGAGACCACTCAGTAAACATTACTACCAACATTTTATTCATTTCCATGTTTATGTATTTGATGGTTCACTACCATAAATTAAGCTTATTTACTTATCGATAGAATGACTTATGTGTTGGATGTTAAACAATGATACTACTAGAGTTGTAGGTCTATGATATTAAAAGTGTTAATATTAGTCTATGAATTATGCATACCTTCTTATCAAGGTGATATCTAGAGATTTCGTGAGTATCTTGGTCTATAGTGTTCTAGTGAATTCTAGTCCCTGGAGTCACTGCCCCCTTTGGGCCAAATATAATATAGGATGGGGATGTTAGAGCCTTGGATATTTCATGGTCATGTAATAATATCTTGAAGGTCGGTGATCAGAGTTTATGCATGTACTTGGAAGCCTTGAATTTCTATGGTAAATGTCCTACTTAATGAAATTTTAATTCAAATTTCCTTCTGTATGTGTTTTGGTGGAAATTTGGATTCATCTAGGGCCAAATCGCCTTGGGAAAAACTTTGCATCTGAGGTTGGATACCATTTTATGACTCAAGTGTTAATTTCACCTAGATATATGAGAGAGGTGGATATTCCTCTTTGTTGGTGGATGTATCCAGAGAGCTGACATATGGCTAGCTATTGTAAGTGCAATTTCAGGAAAGGCCTAGATCAATATTTTGGAAAATAATGGAGGTATTCGGGGTGGGTCCAATTGAAGGATTAATGTGTGAGGCCTGGATGTAAATTAATCAAGATAGAGTTTATCTAAAGAAGAACCTACTATGAATATTATATTTGTGAATTTGGATTTGAACAAATTTGGACTTCAGTGAAGAAAGTGGAGTATCTGGGAGGGGCTCCACTAGAGAAAAACTTGTGTGACATCAAATTGAATGGATCTAGAGTAATCTAGCATATCTAAAGTGGACCCAAGGTGGTGAACTATTTGTAACAGGATGGATGTGGGAAAATAATCAAATTCATTTAGAATTGAGAGTGAATCTGGAGTCTAGGGATATAGGAAGTGTGCCAATGTACTCAAAATTTCTTTACACTAGGATATCCCCTAAAAATAGATATAACGAAGAAATGGTGGAAATACTTAGTGGGGAATGTCTTGTGGGTCTCATTAATGAGAGATGACTTGGAAAATGCTACAATGTCATGATATGGAAATGAGGGCATCACATTAGACCACAAGAAATGTGGAAGACCTTCATAGGTCACTTATGGGTGCCACATGGTAGTACGTCGCTAATATGGAAAGGTTTAATGGGTTTAATTTTCAATGTGGGATTTTGATTGAGGTGAAGTTTATATTGTTGGAAATATCTGAATGAGCTAAATGTAATGGGGGTAATGGTTTTTAGTTTCAGAAAAGTTGGAAATTGAGGATTTTTGTAACCCTCTCTTCATAGTAGACCCCAAATATCAGGTAAATTTTATAAGTAACATCTTCCACAACTTGAGAATAAAACGGGGGAGAGAGGGAGTATTAGAAAGTGGTATCATAGCATGGTTCAAGAATGAACTTGAATAGTCTCTCTCTCTCTCTCTCTCACACACATAGAGGATAAACGTTTAATATGCTTGCTTCATTCTTATGTACATATATATGTTGATTTCAAGTTAAAATTGATTATAAATGTTGATTTGAGCTTAATGTTAGGTTGTTTAATATTTAAACTTGCACATCAACTTTACAATTAATGATTGAACTAGTTTCACATCATCATGCTTATTGAAAACATGCCAAAATGTTGGTTAAATATGTTTATTTGTGTTTTTATTTGACTAATAGTTATGTGTGTGTAACAACACATAAGAAGACACTAAGGAATAATAAGAAAATCCAAGAATGACTAGCAAAATGGTGGAGTATAGCACAGACAGATCCTAGAATGGTTAATAAGAAGACTTGTTTGGTAAAAGGAGAGAAGAATCCTCATTTAGGAAAAGGAGAGAGCAAGAATCTCCTTATTAGATGGACACTCATATAAGTTTAAGAGCTAAGTTGTGGAGCTGAAAAGTAGAAAATGAAAATATTGTTAGGGAACATGAAATGAACTTATAGCTAAATGTAGTAATATTTCATATCCTATTATACCTACAAAGAATGAATCAAAAGGATATCATTTCCAACTATCTAGGAAGGCACAAGTCCAAACTTAGCCCATCAAATGTCCAAAAGCAAAATTGGACACCAATAGAGTAGGAAGTGTCAAGTCAAGGAAAAGTCATAGGCAAGAAAATGAAGACACTATGAGAGGAAAAAATACACAACAATCTGGAAAGCAAGTCAAGAAGCCCTAAATGATCATTATATACTACAGCTAAGAGACACCATCATTGATTGAAAAGGAAAGAGAAATATTGGATGCTAGAAGAATTTAAGAAGGAAAAACCTCCTACATTTGATCTGAGAACATGAAGGTAAGAGTAGCCATATTTAGATTGGAAAGAAAGGTTATTATCTGGTGGGAATACCTAATGAATTTCAATAGAATTAGAGAAAATAATTTTTCCTGAAGGATCTTTTAGAGATATTTATGGGAATAGTACCTACCTAAAAATACTATGATAACAAGGTCAAAAAATTGTATGAGAAAAAATTACGGAAATTGATAGCTAATGAGTACACAAATAGATTCTTCAACCTGTTGAGGTATGTGCCTTACATTAAGGATGAGAAATTAAAGATCCATAGGTATCTAAATGGATTTACATAGGCTTACTATGACATAATAAACTTTGATGAGTCAAAAACCCTAGAGGAAACCATCCAAAAGATGAGGTATTACTATGAATAATCCAAGCACAAGTCCAAAGTCTAAATAGGCTAGAAGAATAAAGATAAGATAGAATTCAAAGGAAAAGGGATAAAATTCTTAGTTTATAAGAAAGGAGGGAGGAATGGGAAGTTAACCACTCCAACCAAGAATGAATATCAACAAAATTTCATGATGACTAGTAGAAACGAGGCCAAAAAATAGCACAAGAGGAGGTTGAAGGGTTTATAAAGGAGCTTGTGCAGTGTTGGAGTTATGAAGAAAAAAATCCAGAGAGGAATTTCCCTCAGCAACAATATATTGGTATAAATTTGTACAGTGTACAAGAAGTGGCAACAATGAATGATGTGGCTTTAGAATATACCACAAATTTATGCCGCATTGGATAATATGTAGGTAGACCAAGAATCTGTAGTAATCAGAATGGAAGGTATTTAACTAATCTATTTCATTTTAATTGACTTGGGTTCTGATTTCAGTTACATCATCTTGAATGTTGCAGCAAAATGTGATTTCCAAAAGAAAATCCATGAAAAATCATGGTTGGTTTAGTTCGCCCCGGGGACAAAAAGATGGGTGACAGACATGGTGGAGTCATGCCCTATGGAAATGAGTTGCATGTCCACTTTAGTTGCTTTCAACTTCCTACCCTTATGGTCATATGATGTTTTAATTAGCATGGGTTGGTTAGAAACCATCAAAACCAATATTGATTTCTATATCAAGTCGCTAGAGTGCCTTAGCGATGTTAGTGAAAAGGAGATTCTACAGGGGATAATGGAATCAATCATGCTAAAGAAAATAACTATGAGTGATGCAATAGGAAATAGTGTGTGTTGTATGCAATCCACGTGACCAAGAAATTGGAAAGAAGTGAAGTGATATTGGAAAGTAACCTAGTGTTAAAGAAATTTGATGATGTATTTTCGGAGGAAATACTGAGATTACCACGTCAGAGGGATATTGACTTTAGCATTGAATTAATTCTTGGCACAGTGCCAACAAAAAAGGCTCCATATCGCATGAGCAGTAGAATATCACCTTGGGGAGCCCTAGTGTTATATGTCAAGAAAATGGATAGCGCACTACAACTATGCATCAACTACCGACATCTAAACAAACCTACAGTGAAGAAAAATTACATTTTCCCCAAAATTGATGGGTTATTTGGTTAGCTAAGATGAGTATTAGTGTATTGAAAATAGATTTGAGGTCTCGATACCATTAGGTTCTTATTAAAGATGAAGATATCCACAAAATAAACTTTAGTATGAGATATGGACACTATGAGTTTGTAGTGGTGTCATCTGGATTTATAAATGCACTAGCCCCATTCATGTGCTTGATGAACAATGTCCTCAAACCCTATTTGGACAAATTTGTGTTGGTCTTTGTGGATGGAATTTTGGTGTATTTGAAAACTAGAGAAGACCATGAAGAACACCTAAAATTTGTGTTACAATTACTAAGGGGGCATAAGTTGTATGAAATAATCAACAAATGCAAGTTCTTCTAAAATCAGGTTCACTACTTGGGACTTGTTATATCAAAGGAAGGAGTGGTTGTGGATATTGACAAGATAAAGGTTATAATAGATTTTCCCACCCACGAAAATGTTACGGAGCTCAAATCCTTCATGAGATTAGCTATATATTGTCGATGGTTCATATAATATTGGGAATCCAATCACTTCCTTATGAAGGAAAGGGGTCAAATTTTAGTGGAAACTAGAATGTCTAGCCAATTTTAAGCATCTTAAGAAATTAGTCATTGAGAGTAAAATATCCATAGAAGGAATTCCTAGGTTGCATCGATTCTTGTAAGGAAGGATTAGGTGGA
The DNA here is from genome assembly GCA_031772625.1 of Pinus tabuliformis. Classification (NCBI taxonomy): domain Eukaryota; kingdom Viridiplantae; phylum Streptophyta; class Pinopsida; order Pinales; family Pinaceae; genus Pinus; species Pinus tabuliformis. The sequence goes on along the minus strand of CM062815.1, from coordinate 595,554,252 downwards.
GTCCTTATGCAAGAAGGACATGTGATTTTCTAGAATCTAGGAAACTAAATAAACATGAGAAGCACTAAGCTACCCAAAATTTAGAGCCTATAGCAACAATACACACCTTGAAAATGTGGAGGCATTACTTGTTGGGGAGAAATTTTGTGTCGAGGATAGACCATGGAGTCCCGAGATAAATTTTTGACCATCCTATGTTAAGTTCTATACAATCCAGGTAGTTGGCTTTGATCGATGAATTCGATTTTGAGATAAAAAATATATTTAAGGAAAGGAAGATAAGGTAGTAGATGCACTTAGTACAAGCCTATAAGTGGCTCATGTAGGAGTAGTGAGAAGTTGTGAAACTAATATCAAAGCATTGATTAAAGAGGAATTTCTACATAATGAAAATCACTATCATGTGAAGGACTATTTTCAGAAGGAACTAGACGGATTGGTGGGCAACAACTACAAACTCAGTGATGATGGTATGCTGTTTTTATAGAACAAAAAGTATGTGCCTGAAGTAACTAAACTAAGGAGGCTCATCATGGATGAGTTTAATAAATTACCATACTCAATTCATCACAGTTATTAGAATATGATAATAGCCATAAAGAAAAATTATTGTTAGCAAGGATTGAAGAAGGAAGTTACTGACTATATCGCCAAGTTTCTAGAATACCAAGAAATTAAATTAGAATGTAGGCACCTAATAGGATTGTTGCAACCAATTCCTATTCCTGAATGGAAATGGGAAGCCATATCTATGGACTTAATTATAGGATTCCGAACACAACTAGTGAACATGATGCCATTATGGTGGTAGTGGACAAGCGAAGTAAGGAAAATCACCTCATAGCTATCAAGTCCACTCACAAGGGCATTGATATAGATTAGGTATTCATGAAGGAAATATTTAGGTTTCATGGTGTATAGTAACAATATTATCTCAGATCAGGATGCCAAATTCACTTCCAAGTTTTGGAGGGCATAATTTTTTGGTTTTGGAACCCAGATAGCTTTTGAGTAGCATTTATCATCACTGGATAGATGGTGAAATGGAAAGAGTGAAAAAAAAATTAGAGGTCATGCTGAGAATGTATGTAATGCATTAGCTAAATAAGTGGGAATATTTCCTACCATTGGTGGATTTTTCATACAACAACGGATATCAGGATTCACTATGGATGAGTCCCTTTGAGGCACTGTATGGTTGAAAATGCAACACTCATATCAGTTGGGATGACCCAATAAGCATAGTAGTTCTTGGACTTGACATGTTGAAGGAAATAGTAAAGGAAGTGACCAAGATTAGGAAAAACTTGAAGTCAAATCAAGATGGGAAGGAGAGTTATGTTGACCTGTAGAGGATGCATAAAAAATTCCAAGTGGGAGAGCATGTATACCTCCACATGATACAAAGGAAGATATAACTTAATGTGGAGTCTTATGCTAAGTTGGCACCTAGATTTTGTGGGCCATTTTAGATCTTAGAAAGAGTGGGCCAGTGGCCTATAGATTGGCCTTACCACCCACAATGAACATACATGATGTTTTTCAAATTTATTTGCTGAAGAAGTATTTGCATGATGCTAATCATATCGTTGAATGGTTTGTGATATAGGTGGAAGCTAGGGTAGATTTCAAACTAGAACCAATGTGCATCTTGGACCAAAGGTAGATCGCACTCTAGAATCAAGCAATAGAGTAGGTCAAGGTGCAATATAAGCACTTTGGACCACTCATAAGTATGTAGAGTGGGTAATCATTGGATGTGGAATTTAATTATGCATCCAACGTGTGTCTACACTTGAAATTTGAGTAAACATTTATGGAAATAAGTTGAAAATACAATAAAAAGTAGTTTACTTCTTTTATTATTTATTTATAAATTCATAACTCTTGATTTATTATTTTAACCATTATTTTATTATTTTCCTTAGGAGGCACATTTTACACCTCAAAATTCCCCTAATGGTTTACCAAATTACTTCATGCAGTCAATCATAGCCAATATAAATTCTCCTACAATTCATGATTCATTCTTGATATTCACATAATGCTAAGATTTCAACTTAATTACAAGAATATATATAAAAACTTGTACACTCAAATTTCAAGTATAGAGAACCATTGGATGCAAAATTAAATTCCACATCAAACACTTAAACACTCTGCATAATCCTGAGTAGACCCACATAAAAGATATGAAAATACAGGAAAAAGTGTGTTTCAACACAGTTTTTTCATGTATTTTCATTTTTTTTCGATGTGGTTCTGCATAGAAGTATCTAGAGTGGGTGATCATTGTATGTGGAATTCAATTCCATGTCCTATGAGTGTCTACACTTGAAATTACAAAGGTAAGCCAAAAATATAATTTTAAAAAGTAGTTTTCTTCTTTTCCCTCCAAAATATTTAACCCTGGGGATGATATACTCATCTCGAATCCTATTGGTTATTTTGGTTAGATATATTGAGGGGCAGTGAATCATTATTTCACATTTTATTACAATTTGGTACTAAAATTATTAACCAATAACATCGGATCAAAGGAACACAAGATATATATAAAAAAAATAATTATATTATGAGCAAAGCTACAACTTTTGGGTTTTCCAACTACAACTATAAGGGCTACAACACCAGGTTTACTAGCTCCCATTGGAAGGAGGAGAAAAGCCTCCTTGAGGAAGCAACAACTTCATTGCCTAGGAACACCATGCCAAAATAATGAATAAAGCATAAAACACAAACCTCTTAAGTTGTTGTACTAGGGATAATGACCTAAATCGAACAATATTCAATCACCAATACCTCTACCTAAATATATTCAACTTTATATATGCTCCAATAATTATACCACTATAACTCTAACCTCCAATATATAAAGAATGATTATAATTCATATCTTAAATCACCTGCATCATATATTCCTTAGAATATACCTTGGATTGTGCTTTTTCAAGAAAGATCTTCCATAGACACTTTGCCTTATAAAGGACTGTTGATCTTCCTCAAAATGTGACTTGGGTTTGCTTCAAAGGTATGCCTCATAATCTTCTCCAAAATTCTTTAATAATGATATCAAGGTTAGCCTCAAACTTATTCAATGATGGCATCTAGGTCTACTTCAAATACTTTATCAAAGGTTTCTTCAAATATTTTGTTTGAAGGTCTGATTCAAACTTATTTCCTTAGGAAAATCTACCACAAAACAAGGCTACAGATTCCTTTAGAAATTTAGGCTACTTCCAGGAATCAGATTTCCTCAGACCTTAAATATGACATCCAAAAAATAGATAGAACTCTTCCCTAAACAGGGTAGAAATTCCTTTTAGGATTGCTTTAAACATGGTTAAAGTCTTGACCTTAGGGTATATAGAAAATTAATGTGTAGATTCGAAACTGCTCATGAAATTTACTAAATCACAAGACTCAAAGCTACTCTATACATTTACAGAAGTTAATTCATCATATAGAACACAAATCATAGGCATGAAAAAGGAAACATTGCACATGCATATATGATGAGCCCCAATTTTGGTACAATTTGGGCTCATTTTGGCCTATTCTACTTGCTCAAACCATTCATTTTTTACTGCTTATGCATGAATTTCTTAGTTTATTCATGTTGTTTGTAGGAAGAAGGGTAGGCACTCTATCTACGTGACTAATGCATTGTGATTCCAGGTTTTGGCATTAAAAGGGAGCAAAAGACAACGAAAAGGAGACAAGGAGACAATGAGGTGGCACTGCTGACTTTTAGGAGAGGATGTCCACGGTCTTGGGGACATTCCTCGTGATTCCCACCAAGAACTCCGAGCTCCAATCCATCTCCCCTCCGAGCTTAGAAGCAGCCAGCTGTTCTACAGGAACAGCAGTTATAAACTGCTCTACAGGAACAGCAGTTATGACTGTCCTACAGGATCAGCAGTTAAACTCTAGTTGGATAGCCGAGCTCCTAAAATCAAGGACACTTGTTGGATCATCGTTTTTGTATAAGTGTAGAGGCCTTAGCCTTGGATAGGTTGTTGAAACTCTCGTATTGCTATTGTAATTTTGGAGCACAGTTTAGTTTTCGTTCCTTTTTGTAAGCCAATTTGGCATGACATCAGATTATGAATAAAGAAGGCATTTTGTGATCTAGTTCTGAGTTTCTTAAGGAGACTATAGCTCTCAGGTTAGGGCCCAACCTGAGAGCCATAGATCCCCTCTACTGTAGTGTTGTTTCCATTTCATTTCAGCACTTTGAGATTTTCATTTGCACATGCAATTCAAATTACAGGCTGTTAAGTTGGTCTTTTTCATGAGTTAGATAGGATTTACTTATGGTGAGTTTGTTTACAGTTGTTTAGTGTAGCAGAGGATAGATATAGTCCATTGGAGCTCCAACAAAAAGGGTTGTTAAGGCTCACTGCCGTCTCATTTGGGATTGGGGTGCAGTCCATGACTAACCACCAAAAACACGCATTTCTTTATTTCATGATTGCTGCAAACACAGTCACGTTATGTTAGATGCTTCCTTGTCATTCACACCTGCACCACACTCCTTTACCACAGCTTCATGCACATTCTCCTTCGTGTTTTGGATTGCTGTTCCTTGAATTTACAAGCACAGGTAGTTTAGGTTAATGCATTTTCGGTTTGGTAACAGTCACAAGCATTTGTTTCACTTGCACTGCCCTCTCTCGTCCATTACTTCATTCTCCATCTCGATCACGCATGCAACACATCTCCTCGACCTTTACCCCGCTCTGTCATCTCCCAAAGTCTTTCACTCCTCACGTACTTCCATTCTCTAGCCCTTTCATTGACCTAGCCCTCTATCTTCCAACCTACTCCCTCCATTCACTCCCTATCCTATTCCTCCACTTCTACAGCCATCACCAGCCTCATTCCTACCTTACACATCTCCCACTACCATTTCATCACTCCTCCATCATGCCAAACACTCACGGTAGGTCATACTGTAGCCGTTTATAGACATCCTGTAGAAACCTCTAAGTATCCTGTAGGATCCCTTGCAGACATCCTGTAGGAGGCCACTCACTCGGTTGCTGAGCTTCTGAATGCGAGGAACCTCTGTGGATGGATGCTAAGGATCCCTAGGGACCTCTCCTAGCCTCCCCAACCTGTCCCACACTTTCCTTCCTTCTCCATCCCATCTGCACAATCAAACCCTAGTTAGCACAAAATCACAATCATTCCACACACTTAAAGGTAAAATACAAAAACATGTCTTTTATGATGCAAGCAGCTTAGATCCATGCATTTTCACTTATTAGAGGTAACAACAGCATTGGTAGAAGTTTCATTCACATTTCTTGTATTGTAGAGGTTAGACTAGTTAAATTAGGGTTTCCTAGGTTTACATGCTTTGATTTGCTTTCAGTCCATTTTGTCAAGTAGAGTAGTTTTCCTTTGAGCTAGCTTTCGTCCATCATTGATAAAGCTTCTTCTGTGAGCCTATAGAAGTTGGCTTGAGCCCTAGCAGACTTGTGCCAGCTGACCAAGTGACAGCTGCGACAAGAGCTAGTACTTGTGCATACAGCACCGTCGCTTCCAAGTTTGTACGAACTACCGGGTTGATAAAATGAGAGACAGGAAGCCCCAGGAGTTGTAGAATTATTGCTACAATACTGGAGCTCACCAATATATATTTATCTAGGGGAAATCAATTGCTCAAAAGCCCTTCCTATGTGTATTGCATTAGTCAAAGAATAGAGAAGGAATACATATGCTTGTTCAAGCCTTAGCATAACTTGCAAGTGTATAGTCTATCCCTCTACTTGACTGACTAACTCTGGCCAACACATAGATAATTTTCAAGCCCTCCAAGTCCTATTTCCTTGCATTGTTACTTCAGGAAATTAGCCCCTATTATTTAGGAATTCCCACTATTGAATTGTGCAATTCCTCTAGGTCCTTCCTCTGACTACATGCACCACCTTTACACATGGGAATATGCTGCAAATGATAGTACACTTCCTTGGAATCTAGATTCAACTGGATAAATTGAATTCTCTACATGCAACAATTATTTTGGGTTGATTGATCAGTTAATTGGTTGATCACTGAGTGTGGCTGAAGTTCCACTTCCAAAACTTGACCTTCACTAGTTCTTCTGACAGTTAGAACCAAATTAACTGAAAATAACTCAAGTTAACTGAAATATATTGTTACAAATTAGGAATCAATCATATTTAAAAGAAATCAAGCCTCCCCAACTTTAATTAAATGAGTTAAATGAGTGACAAGTTCCATGTTTCCTTAGTTAACTACCTCCAAGATTTCTGCTAAAATAGAAATTCAAATTTTCTCTAGTTTGACAAAGGCAAAGCCAAACTAAGATTTTATTACTACATTTTAAAGACTCCCTCTTAGCAAGAAAGGGATTATCAACCATCCCTATCCTGCACCTGTGGAACTCAAACTTCCCTCTTGACAAGGACTTTGTCAAAATATCAGTATCTTGCTCCTTTATCAGAATATGCTACAACAACATAATCTTCCTCTAAACACAATTCCGTAAATGGTGATACCAGATATCAATATGCTTGGATCAATCATGAAAACCAATATTTTCAAAGAGTTTGATGCAACTCTCATTATCACAACAAATCACAGTTGGATCCATCATATGAATAAACAATCCAACAAGTATCTTTCTCATCCAGATCACCTCACATGCTGCTTGACTGGCATCCATGTACTCTTTCGATCTAATTGACTCCCCACCCAATCTACATCTACGAAGCCACACAACTTCACTCCCTGTATCTATTTGTACCATAGTAAAAACTGGGTAGTGCCTCTGAGGTACCGTATAACATGCTTAGCTTCCCTCCAAAACAGTTTGGTTGACCTAACCATAACTTGTCTTAGCTGGTTGATTCCATAGCATTTGTCTGGTCATGTGTTCAAAAGTTACATGAGTGAACCCACCAACTCTCGGTAAAGATTAGCATACACTTCCTCACCTAAAGTAGCATCCTCTTTCCTCCAGTTGGTCATTAGAGGAGTCTCCATGGGTTTGCACCTGTCTGTGTGAAACTTTTGAAGTATCTCGTTGGCATACTTTCCTTGAGAGAAAAACATTTCCCCATCACCTTTCCATACATAGAATCCAAGGAAGTAGTGCATGAGACCCATGTCCTTCATATCAAACTCTGTTGTAATGTCCTACTTGCAAGATCTGATCAGCTACTCATCACTAGTCAAAATCAAGTCATCAACATATAATACAATAATAAAAAATTTACCTTATACCAAAATATGATAGATGTTTGCATCCGCATCAATTTTGGTGAAGCCCAAACCAGTGAGATAGCTACCGATCCTAGTGCACCAATCACGGGGTTCTTTCTTGAGACCATACAACAATCACTTGATTAAGCACAGATGATAATCTCGATCAAAAGTATCGAATCCTTTTGTTTTCTCGATATACACCTCCTCCTCAATAACTCCATTGAGGAATGTTGTTTTCACATCCATTCGGTGGACCTTCCACCTCATCTGTGTGGCCAAAGGAAGGATTGATCTAATGGATGAGCATCTTTCTACAGGAGAAAATTTATCCTCATAGTCAATCCCCTCCAGTTTAGAGTACCCCTCGGCCACAAATCTGGCCTTGTACTTTTCTATGTTTTTGTTTTTTGCATGCTTCACCTTTAAGATCCATCTCAAACCCACAACTGATTTGTCTATTGGGCTTGGGACCACTTCCAAAACACTATTGTTTACAATGGATTCATACTCAACAATTGCACCAACCCATACAGGTTTCTCTACTACTTTCTCGAAAGAGGATGGCTCAGTATTTACTAGCTCAGTCACTAGAGCCATGTATCCACTATACTAATCTGGTGACCTTCTTTTCCTGCATTGATTTGAAGGAGAACCCACATTATCCCTCGCATCATGCACAAGTCTCTTAGATTTCCTGGTCCTTTTCCTATCTTCTTTGTATGGTTTTGCTTGAGTGATTATTTCCACTCTCGTCTCCTCAACTTATGATTTCTACACAAAATCGTGAGGTTCCTCCTTTGGAGTTAAAATATCCTCCTCTCAAGGGATTTGATGCTCCCTCTCAAGACAACACTACATGCATGGAAAATTTTAGGGGCGAATTTTCACCCTTAGGCAAAATTAAGGGGTTTTAAACTTTTAGTGGGCGAATATTTTGTATCATAGTACATTTTTACAAATTGCCCCAAATTTATTTTATAAAAAAATTAGGTATGGAGGTTAGCCCACCTTATTTTAAGGGAGAGGGTAAAAAAGGTAAATTTATCCCTTGAAATTAGGAGTTACAATCTTCCATTGGCCCTAATTTTCAAGAATAGGTTTTATTTAAGTGAATCTTATGGGCCAAATACCATATTTATAAAAAGAGGTATGGTAAATTAATAAAAATATAAATAAATGAGAGGTATGGTAAATAAATAAAACATTTTTTATATTTACTCCATAAGTCACCTTATATACATGCAAGGGTGTAAACAAATAAAAATATAAATAAAGTGGAGGTATGGTAAATAAATAAAACCTCCTTTTATACTTACTCAAAAGGTATGGTAAATAAATAAAAATATAAATAAACTAGAGGTATGGTAAATAAATAAAACCTCTTTTTATATTTAGTCCATAACCCTCTTTCTATTTATGAAGGCTCAAAAAAGAGGTTTTATTTAAGTGAATCCTATGGGCCAATTACCATATTTGTAAAAGAGGTATGATAAATTAATAAAAATATAAATAAACGAGAGGTATGGTAAATAAATAAAACATTTTTTTATATTTATTCCATATTTGTAAAAGATGTATGGTAAATTAATAAAAATATAAATAAATGAGAGGTATGGCAAATAAATAAAACATTTTTTTATATTTACTCCATAAGTAACCTAATATTTATGAACACTCAAAAAATACGTTATATTTAGGTGAGACCTATGGGCAAAATACTATGGGCCAAATACCATGGGCTAGATTATTATTAATACCATGCAAAAAAACATTATTAACCCTAATATTAATATTAATAAAAATAAAAATGGCACATGGTATTGACCCATGGTATTCACGTGGAATGTGGCCTATTTAAAGGGGGGAATTAAACCAGCATAGATCCATCTTTACTCTGTATCTATTAAGCCCCAGAGGGATCAAATATCATGATATGAAAACTAGCACAGAGTGAAAAAATAATTGATCCCTCTCTGGGCTTGGCGGATCAAGAGTAAAAATGGATGTTGTAATTTAATGTATGTTAAACATTTTAACTTGGTTAAAATAAAAAATAAAATAAAAATCATTTATTAATCTTATTAATTTTTATAAATTACTAATAGTAATTTTTAAGCTCCAGGTTTATGATAACCCATGGTATTGACCCATGGTAATACCATGGTATTCATGTGAGCATAGACTATTTAAAGGGGAAATTCTATCATCTTAGATCCATCTTAATTTTGGGTCTACCAAGTGCTCAAAGGGATAAATAGATTTCATCCCTCTAAGAGTGGTAGATCTAGAATTAAGATGGATATAGGTTGGTTTTTATGATAATGAAGATATTAAATAGACTTAGGAAATTATATTGTAAAAACATCTTAATGTGAATGGTTAAAGCTACATTTAGTCACTTCACAAAATTTAGTAAAAAATACCAATATCTCCATTAATATTGGTTTTTCTGATTTAACAAAAAAAATTCGAAACAATGAAACCTTATCACTCTTTCCGCATCACCCTCGCAGAAGATTTCCCACCATTTTTCAAACATTCTCAATATGATATCTTCATGAAAAAGTTTAGGTACTGATGTTGGATTAGTTGTTTGAAAAATAAGTTGGTTTGTACAAACTTTCATCTTCTGTGCTATTCTTAGTTTGTCCTAATGATATGTGGGGGTTGGAGCCACTGCACCATATTTTCCTTAAAGGTGGATATTGTTCACCAAAAAGGAAATTAATCTACATGTTACAACATTGTTAAAAAATACAAGACGTATGAGGGTAGTGAATTATGCTAATAAACAATTTAGATTCGGAGAGATGTAATTAAATTTTATTATTTAATTCAAGATTTCCAATTAAAATAATAATAAATGTACATTTATATATTCATATATTGATTGGAAGGCTTCTCACAATGGTCACTTCTTTCAATTAGATCCCCTTCAAGCCTTTGGGATACCTAATACTTTCTTATATAATATAGTTGGGGCTTTCTACATGTTGGCATGTTGGGGTAAACAAACTTGATGTGTTTTTTTTTATCTCACAGTTGGAGTCTATGGAATAAGAAAGAAATTTGATAACTTGAAAAAAGTGGTAGCTTGACAAAATTTGTAGAGAAAATATTAATCTCTCCTACCTTGACAGAACTCGTGGTCAATATCAACACCTACAAGAACATTGCTGTGGAATATTATCAAAACTAATAAAAGGATATGAAAGAGTGTATTGTAAGAACCTTGACAAACACAGCCACTAAAACTTGGAACATTGTTTGTAGGAAGAGAAAATTATGTTTCTTTTTCCAAACATGTATGTTAGTATATTACAATTTAATGAATATGTTTTCTTATTATCATATATGGTTTCATACTTTAACAAAACATTCGCCAAGACTTCACAATGCTTTATTATTCAGTAAAGATTTGCCAAGATCTTACAAGATTTTATAATTCAGTGAAAGATTCTCCATAACTGTACAAGATAATATAATCTGGTCAGAGAATTGACAAAAAAATTATATATACATATTATATTACTGATAAAATCACCTCCCATTTTTCCTATGTATCATGGGGATTAGCCCATTTATTATACATATAAATTTAGGGTGGTTCTTAAAATTTTCCCTGACTACATGGCTTTGTCTTAATCAAATTTTACATCCCTTCACACAACTATCGTTCTGAGGGATGGCACGTACACATAGTAGTTGTGGGGATTTTATGTGTAACCCCCACAAATACCCCCAAATCTATTGTCAACTCTAGCTTCTTTCTTTATTATTTGGAGACATGGTAGTAATCAAAGGCTCCAAAAATCTTGAAGTGCGACACATCTGACTTCACCCCTGAGAAAACCTCCTCTAGTGTAATCGTTCCAAGAATCTGATGAGAACTCTTGTTCTGCAAATATACTAATGTGTTTCATGCTTCACTCCACAAGTGCATAGGTAGGCTTTGGTCATGCAACATCTCCCTTGATTCTCCCACAATGATATGGTTCTTCCTCTCAGCCACCCCATTTTGTTGTGGGTTGTGGGGTTCTATAAACTCTCGTTGAATGCGCTCTTTTGCATAGACATTTTTAAACTCATTCAATACGTACTAACCTCCATTATCCCTCCTAAGAGCCTTCACATTCTTACCATTTCTTTCTCGACTAGTGATTTGAATTCTAAGAACTTGGAGAAAGTATCATCCTTATTCTGCATGAAGAAGATCCAACACTTCCATGAGAATTCATCCATAAAAATGACAAAATATTTGTGCCTCAGAGTGGAGGCTGTTGAGAAAGGTCCATAAACATTAGAGTGGATCCTTTCAAGGATTACATGTGCTCTATTGTCCCAATAATGGAAAGTGGATTTTTTGTACTTCTCCAAGGTACACCATTTGCATATATCCTGCTTCTCTAGTTCTCCTTTGGGTAGGCCTATAGTTATATGCTACATGATCTTTAAATCTCCATGATGCAAATGGCCAAGTATTCTATGCCAAAGTTCACTGGCATCACATCTTTATACCTTCTTCGCCTTTTTTCTCAATGCAACACAATCCTCCACATCTAGCTTGTATAGGTTCTTCACTCGAACCCCGATTTGCTTCACCTATCACATGGCTATTGTCTAAGGAATTCCTTTCCTTTGCTAAAGATCACATCATGACCATGGTCTTCCAAAACTACAATAGAGATAAGATTATTCTTTAGACACAGAATAAACATCACATCCTTGTGTCTGAGAGGGGAGCCTAACTCCCTCTAAAAGATGAATGTACCAATCTTGATCATGCTATACCTTCCATCATCTCCCATATTGATGTGCATCTGGATATATTTTTCCTCCAAATCACTGAAAAAATATCTATTCCCCGTCATATTGTACGATTCACCCCTGTCCAAGTACTACAAGCTCCCCATCACTATGTTGTACATGCATGCAATTAAAGTAAAATCAAGATTCAACTGTGAAGCCAAAGCTTCACTTGTTGATACCCTTGAGGTCTTCTTACTTGTCTTCTTGTGTGGACACTTAGTGGCATGGTGCCTGAATTCATGACAGTGAAAGAACTTGATTCTAGACAAGTCTTTCTTCTTGCCCCCTTGACTAGATTTTTATTTGGATTGGGATTTATTCACCCTTTCCCTTGGATGAAGTTGCATCTTTGGTATTACACCTTATTTCCTTTGGTACCAAATTGGACCATAGGCATTCCTAATTTGGCAGTTTCTCCCTCCCATTCATTGAATCTTTGTAGTTCTGCCAATTTTTCAAAAGGCGTAGAAGGTCTAGTCTTCCCAAATAATCCTCTGCTACAACAACACCAACTTGAACAAGTTCATCATGACATTGTGTGAACCTACTTGAATATTGTGGAATGGTCTCACTCTTCTGCATCTTGATATTTCAAAGTTTTTCCTTGAGCGCTAGCTTCCTATGGTCACTACTATTCTCGAATAGATGTGTCAATGCTTTCCACATTTCATACGAAGTCTCTTTCACATGGACATTTGAGACAATATGGTCTCGTAATCCCTACAATATGATTCTCATCGTCTTGGCTACACACTTCTTCCATTCTACTAGATTTTGATAATGGTTTCAGGATACCATTATCAATGAATTCCTTCAACTGATTATCTTCCAACACTGCCTCCATGTGGTCCTTCCAAGAAACATACTTTGAGCTTCCCTCAAGGGCATACTTGAGCCTTATTCCATAGAAATCCATCCTTCTAGCTATGAAGAATTGATCCTGCAAATCTGATCCCCTTGCAATAACAAATTTGAAATCTTTGCTCTACAGTGAATTATGCTCTGATACCATGTAGAAAATTAATGTGTAGATTTGAAGCTACTCATGAAATTTACTAAATCACAAGACTCGAAGCTACTTTATTGATCTATGGAAGTTAATTCACCATCTAGAACACAAATCATAGACATCCAAAAGGAAACATCACACATACAAGGAAATTTATCTAGGGGAAAGAAACTCCTCAAAACCCCTTCCTATATGTTTGCATTAGTCAAAGAATAGAGGTGAAATACATATTCTTACTCAAGCCTAAGCATAACCTACAAGTGTATAGTCTATCCCTTTGTCTTACTGATGCACTCTGGCCAATATTTAGCCAATTTTCAAGCCCTCCAAGATCATATTTCCTTGTGTTCTTCCTTGAGAAAATTAGCCCCTATTATGTAGGAAATTCCCCCAATTGAATTGTGCAATTCCTCTAGGTCCTTCCTCTGATTGAATGCACCACCTGTACACATCAAATATGGTACAACTGATAGTACACATAATTTCATACAGTTATCCTTTCACTTAAAAGATGCATACAAAATTCCATTTAAAAGGGCTTGTAACCATAATATGAATATACATAAAAGAAGCGGAAATAAATGACAACCATGAGAAGCAAAGACACAATAGGCCAATGATGGAGTTCACCCAGTGTGGGTTACATCTTTAGGCCCTCCTCAATGTGGAGAGACCTTTTCTATTAATCTTCAGTGAAATCAAATTACGTGCATGTATAACATACACTTTATACCTCTGATTATGGGGATGGCCTGAAAATACACACCTTTGCTGAAGAAATGGACTGCACCATTGAATTCATGATGCAAAATCATGTCAAATGACTATAAACTCGACCCCTTTCTACTTCGGTCAAAATATGGACCTTCAAGAATCTCTAAGATTTCCCAAATATTCCTTCACACTGGTTGAGTGGAATTTTGTTTATCAGATGACGAATCTGACTTCGCCACTCCACTCTTTATGAAAAACTGAGTAAAATTGATATAAATTCGGCCTAGTTCTGAAACTGTCAAAATTTGGCCCTTAGGGAATCTTTTAGATTCCTCGTGATTCCACAAATATTCCTATATGCAATTTGACTGAAATTCCACTTTTTAGATCAGAAAACTGATCACGCCATCATACTCTTGGTGAAATTCTAGTTAGTTTGAGTATAAAGTTGGCATGATTCTGTCACTGTGAAAATTTAGCCCCATAGGAATCTTTAAGATTCCCTACATAATCCCTGCATCAGGGTTCCAAGTCTCGGTTTGTGTGTTGGCTCCAGGTTTCCTATTGTGTGCTTTGTTCTCTCCTCCCTTGATGAATGAGAAAATCGGTTTATATAAAATAATGTGTCAGAGTTTACAAAGAGAAGCTCATTGGGCTATTGGTGGAGAGGGTAAGTTAGAGGGCAGAGGTCCTGGGGTCAAACCTATGGGCCTCTTTTGTTTAGCCAATTTGTTGGAAACATTTTGGAAAATTGTTAATTCCTTTTGGTGGTTTTTGGTAATGGTTGGTGGAACATTGTTTATATTTGGGGATGCCCAAAAGGTGGGTCGGTGAAACCGATCGAGTGAGTTTGATCCCCGTCAGCCCCTCTCCATATGGCATAACCGTTTATGGTTGGGCGGTGGGTTCGCTCACCAAGGCCCACCCTCATTTACTATATATATGTATATTTATCGATCAATTTTTTGGGGTTACCGGTTTTTTTAAGTAGGCGACAATTTCATCAGTTCAATGCCTCCTTCACTTGTAACTAATGTTGTAGCCTTTATTTCTCCTCCTCTGCTTTTTGTAGGAGTCTCCTTAGCTCCGAATTATCCACCTAAATGCTTTGGTTTATCTCTTCAAGTTCTTGGAGCCATGCAACATTTGGTGCCCTTATTTTTGGCACAAAATATGCTAAAATCTTTGTGTCATTGCCCGATTCTAAACCCAAGTCGAATGTCCATATTTTGCAACACCAAGAGCTACACTCTTCATTTCATCACCTAAGTCTAATCCCTTGTCAATTGGTCCAACTCCTACAAATCCTGCAGTTGTGATCTTCTCATCATCCTCTGATTCAAATTCTTGGTCTTGTTGCACAGTTGCAACTGTCTTAGGATTCTATTTTCTGTCGTTCATCTTTGGCCTCAACTTTGGATGCAATTTCTAACAATTCTCCTCATCATTCCCTTCTTTTTCACAATGAGTACAAGAGGGTTTTGCTTCCTTTCTTTTAGTTTTTGTTGTCCTCTTTGGGTGGTCATCTTGCTCATGCTTTCCCCTTCTTTCAATATGTACAACCTTCACACTAGCCTCATCAATGGTTTTACGTTAAAATAATAACAATGAATCACGCAAATAGCCATGTAATGAGATAATATACTACATCAACGTTTCAAAAGAGTCTAATGGAACATTCAATGCTAATGATTGTTTCCTAAACTCTTCAATATAATTTTGAACATTTTGTCCTTTTCTTTTGTTATCACCAAAAACTTGATCATCTAGCCTAATTTACTAGATGGATTGAAGTACACCATGTAAGGCCAATTTTACCATAGTAAAATTGCTTTCACTGTGAGAAATTACTTAATAAACCACATTTGTTAAGTAAATTATAATTAGACCCGGGAAGAATAATTAAATAAATCACTATTTATTTAATTTTCTTCTAGGAATAATTAATTAAACCATCAATTAATTAATATTCCTTGTCATATTTGACCTAGTTATGAAAAATAAACAAATAAATCATTAATTATCTTATTTTTCTCTAGGAATAATTAATTAATCACTAATTAATTATTAGTCCTTGTCAATTTGGACTAAATCCCTTAGGAATAGTTAAATAAATCATTATTTGTTTATTATTCCATAACCAATTTCTTGAGATGATAAATAAATCATTTATTTATTTATTATTTATAAATAAAAGTTTAAATAAATTTTCCCTCCTAACCAAATATAATAAAATATTCCAGGTGGTTATTCCAATAATGGGGTTAATAATATTTTTTTATTGCTCATTATTCAAGGGTAACTCAATATTTTGTTATAAATAGGAGGGTTTTCGATTCATTATTCACTTTTGATTATTTTCATTGTTTCACTCATTGTTGTAACTATAATTATTTTCATTGTCGCACACCATACTTTTGTTGGATTTACACATTATAGAGGAGAGACTCTACACAAGTTGAAGACATTTGAGGATAGCCAAGAACCCATCCCATAGAGGGGGATTGGTAACATTTATTTGTTCCCTTTACAAGTGTTATAATAAAACTATTCTTTGTATATTTGGTTTCCATTGGATGATTGAAGTTATTACGGTTTCCTTTTTGTCTTTAACTATGATTTTGGCATAGATCAGAACTTTGGCAGGTTTTGATTTTATCAGTTGTTGCAGATCTACAATGTTTAGTAGTCATTTATATTGTTGAGATTGTTTTTCATACACAATCTTAAGTGGGTTATTTTCTTATATCTTTGAGAAGAAAACACTACAACAAAATTGATGACTCCACTGGTTTTATACTTCAGATCCAAAAATCTGGGTGACCTTTAGTTTTCAGCTTAGGGTTTCTTCTTTTTTCAGTCTCTTAATTTCTCCTATATTTTTAACCCTAGGTCTGTTAAATTTATGACTTTCGCAAGTTTTCTGGTATTTTCTGCAGGTCACAGGAACCAGCCGTGACAGAGATGATAATTTTTCTGAGATTTGCCAACTGAGAATCAAGGAGCAGAAATCACACTTTTTAGCCCAAAAAGTGTGATCTGGAGTCCAGAGTGTACCTTTCAGTCCAAAAAGTGCGATCTCACCTTAAAACAGGTCAGTACCTGTGATTTTAGGGTTTCCGAGTTTTTATCAGATCTGTTTATGGGTTTTGTTGAGAGTTGTTTGCTGGGTTGTTTGACCTCTATCTCATCCCACTTAGGCATTGATCTACTATGATTTACTTGTTGAAGTGGAATTTAGCCCCCATAGGGCTTCTAGTACGCTTCCACCTTTATAGGAGGAGTTTAGCTGAGTGAGTAGTCTGAGTTTCTGCAGCACTTTCAGCCATATTTTCTAGATCTGTACCCTTTTGTTTTAGATCTATAAAGATGGGTTTTCACCATCCATAGTTTCTTATTAAACCATGTTTGGTCATTGGCCTTAGGGTCCCATCAGTTTCCCTAGGTGTTTCACCCATGTCCCTATCTTTTTGCAGCAATCTTCCTCTCTGGTTTTTTGTTGTTGCTACACCACTTTCCATTAGCCTAGTGTCATTTGATCCTATTCACACCGAAAATTAGATATCTTGACCTTTTTATTGTGTTTTCCATCGATTTAGCCACCAATGAACACAGTGCTTGCAAACCCAGTTTGGGTGGGGTTTAGTTAATTGTTTTTCTATTCATTTTCTATTGTTAATTTCAATTTATTTTTAGCAAGATTTTTTCCTTTTTTACAAACATGATCTGGGCTTAATCAATAAATACACTTGCACACACAAGCACAACATAAGCGAAGGGTGCTTGGTTTACACCACCAAGCCAATAATTAACATAATAAATTTATCTCCCCTCATCGAGACAAAAGCATATTATTGATCTCCCTTCACCTTTTCCATGTCACGTGTGTCGTATCACCATTGCACCACCAAGGCATTTATCATGGAGACTATTAGGCCTTCACCCCTAGTTTCTGCTTGGGCATATTACTCCTCCCCATAGGGTTCGAGTTGATAGTCCCCTGAGTCCCCATACTGACTCTTCTCTTGGTTCATTTGATTCCGAGCCTCCTTCACTGCATATTGTCACCATGTCTGGACCCACAACTGGTGCAGCAACCCAACCTTGTGTTGGTCAGATTCTACTCCAGTGGTCACATTTAGCGAAATAGTCTCAAGAACCATTCCGGTAGCCCCCATGCTACCTTTTATGGCTGGGTTAGGTCTCCCAGATTTTAGCCAGTTGATAAATGACCCCATACACCATGATGCTAATTGGCCTACTACGCCAACTAAGCTTCCCTCAAACATCCCAAAGTTTGAGGGTAATTCTGGAGAGGAACCTACCAGTCATGTCCACTCCTTCCACATGTGGTTTTCATCCAATTCCATTACTGACGACTCCATTCATCTTTGATTGTTCCAATGCACGCTCACTAGAGACACTGCAAAATGGTATGTAGACCAGTCCACCGCTTCTCATTTAATTTTCGTGATGCTTGCAAAAGTATTGCTCACATATTTTCAGTTAACCCTCCAGTATGACACTGTTACAGAGCTCTTGACCTCATTCCGTCAATCCTCTGTGACTCGTATTTCCAATCATGTTCAGGAATGGCGTAGAAGGAGGAGCACATGTCGTGCCCCACCCTTCGAGGACCGTGTCTACCTAGATTGGTTTCTTAGGAGCCTTTTATCATCCATTGGAAAATATTTCATGTCACATTTTCCCCAGATAGAGGACGAATCTCTCCAAACCGCTCTGAGATATGACTTGATTTATGTGCAATCTGGTTATGTCTATACTGTCATTCTAGACCTCCCCCATCCTGGAGGTGCCAATGCACTAGGAGAATCTCATGTCGCTAATAGTATCGTCGGAAACCTTTCACAACCTTCACCATATACTTAGCAAAGTTATGGCTATCCATAGGGGGCACCAGTTCCTCCAACACTTATGCCCCTCCTGCTAGCAACATGTTTTCAGGGCCAGCCAATGCTCAACCTATCTACCAAACTCTTTCTCTTCCCTATGCACAACCGTGCGCTCCATCCCCTCAAGCATTAGCGTCGTAGCCTCCCATGCATCCTCAGTCCTAGTAGCCATCGCCCCCTAAGGGTGAATTGTTCACACAACAGAGTGCAACCAATCCCCCAAATTCGAAGAAAAATAATAAGGGGAAAGGTAACAAGGGTAACCAGGGTAATCAAGGTATTAAACCTAGTTAACCCTAGGGGAACCAAACTAACACTAACAACTAGAAATAGGGTAGCTAGGCCAAGCAGAAAAATGCTATTTGTATGAACAAGCCTTGTGCATGTTGTGGTGTACATGGCCATTATACACATGAGTGTCCTCTCTTACCCCAGATGTGCCAAATGCGGGAAGCTCAAGAAACTTCTAGAGGTCAACAATCGCCTCAGAATCCTGCACCATCTCAACCGGCAGTGATTACAAATCCTTTTCATCAAAAAGTATTTTTTGTTGCTCAACCTCAACTAGGCCAAGCAGCTCATCCCCCCAACCTTCTGGTCCTAGTGACTACCAGATCCTCATGATGAATTATGATGAGGTCAATACCTCCGATATCAACCTACAAAATCGGTCGCATCAATATGACAAGCCATCGACTTTGTCTGCCACTGAGTCCAAAATCAAAGCATCTACTGAGTCTCTTATGACACCAAATGGTCCTGTACAGATCCCTCAGCCTAAAGTTGAGGCAATGCCTAATATCTCCAAGGGACCATTACACCGTGACGCGGCTTCTAACCAAGATACCCATACATACAATATAATAGACGACTTGGCACACTCACCTACTGCCATGTCAACGTTGGAGGTACTCCAGTCATGCCCATCTCAAAAGAAAGCTCTACTAACTCTTTTGGGTGCAGTAGACCCTTCCTATGATCATTTGATAGTCTTCCTAGTTTATACATTAGAACATCCCCCATTACCTTCATCTGTTTCTTTCCAGATACCAATCTGAGTCTGTAATGTCATCATCTCTCGATGCATTATTGACAAAGGTGCATCCACCTATGTGATGTCCACTTCCATTTGGAAACAACTTAATTCACCTGAGCTATCCCCATCCACGATCACTTTGCATGTTTGGGACAGTCACTCCTCCCAACCTCTTGGCATGTATCACAATTTTCCAATGACTCTTGCGGGTAAGACTGTCCATTGATACATCGAGGTTATCAATGCCCATTTAGATTAAAACATTCTCTTGGGTTGTAGTTACATGTATGCCATGTTAGCCCTCAGATCTATAGTTGTCTACGAGATGTGCTTCCCCCATGAAGGGAAGATCGTCACCATCGATGAGTTGACTTACTACAAGCCAGCATCCATGACCTCCCTCAAGTCCATTATCTCATCAATGTTAGATAAGTAGTGTTCAACTACTCTCACCGATGTTTCACCCAGAGTCTACAAAGATTCCTCATTATTGGGTGCTTTCCTTGGTCCTCCCCCTCTCATCTCAGAGTCTAACTCTTTGAGTGTTTGCATGTTACAAGCATCACGGACTGCTCTAAAGCACTCTGGTACATCTGATCAACAGCCAGCTCCTTAGCACCCTGTTTTTACCCTCTCAGCCGAGCCATCCTGATCCCCCCACCCAGGACCTCCTCCGTTTGTGGGTTCCTCTCCTATGTTCCCACTAGGAACAGTTCCTCCAGGTCTCAAACATCCAGGAGTTGTTCCACTGGGACATTACCCTGCAGGCTAGATACCTTTTCCTCCCCCAAGAATCCTTTCTCTCCCTATCATGGCTTCACTCGTCCTCCCTAATATGACTTTGGGGATCCCAGTATGATACATTGATCCCCCTGCAACCACTCTTCCTAGTCAACTAAGACCTTATCATGCTTTGACCCCGATTCAATTTGTCCCTATGACCCTGCTGCTGCTCCAGTTCCATAACAAACTCAACAAGAACCCACTCCTATTGCAAAAGCATCCATACAGGGGTAGGAAGCCAAGAGGAAAGAACCTTAGGACAAGGCTCCCCAAGCTCCTCTAGCCCCCAAGGCCCTAAAGCCATCACCTCTGTGCACTTTGTGTAAAGTTGTTGGGCATTGTTACACAGTAATTTGTCACCATTTGTCACCGTCCCTGTTACCCCTCTCCCGCACACTGGAGGACTCATTTTGGGACCTGTGAGAAGTGACATGACCTAAAAACACTTGCATTGTATCCTTCTAAGTATGAGCTTCATATGCCCTGAAGACATCTCTTGTAGAATACCCATAAAAAGACCTCTTTTTTCATTGGCACGGTTCTGCAGTGTACTACTCGCGCCAATGGGGGAAATCCTCCAAAGAGGGCGCGCCAGTTGGCGCTCTGTCTCAAAGTTGTAGTCGCGCCAATCGAGTTTGGGAAAGCTTTTTAACAAACACACGTGCGGAGGTTCTTTCCTTTTGACTCATGAAGCTTTTTAAGGATAATGCCAATCCCATGGATGTCGTGATTGATCTTATCTCCTTCTCATCCATCTATAAAAGCTTGTTCTGTTGCCTTTGACAAGCTAGTTCGAGCATAGGGAGAATTACACTTTCAGAAGTCTAAGAGATCGCTGCAAGAGCCTTCTTTGCATTCATAACCAAAGAGAGAGAGGCTTGTTCCTAATCCCAACAAGCTTTGCAAGACATGTGTTGCTGACCACCCAGCCAAAGGAGGATTTGACGTCAGAACTATGGTTGTATTCTTCTTTGTTGTTTATCAATAATAGATTACTATCATTATGGTTCCACTCTCATTGTTTCTTGTAATGATGTTTGAGTTATATCTTTTCTTACTGATATATAATTGCATCTATTGGATTTTATGCTTGTATTTGTGTTATTCTTTGCATGTGCAGGTGTCCATTCACGGATATCGTGGGGATCGTGACCGGCCAAGGCAAAGGAATGAGAGCGGTGACTCTTCTACGAATACTAGCGTTGGAATCCAAGTAGGCTCTCATCATTGACCTTTAATTTGCAATTAGGAACTTGCGTGATAGCATTGTTTGATTGTTGCTAGACCCAGTCTGGGCTAGTAGGGATCGCCTCTGTCCGTAGAGGGGATTTACCTCCACAACAATTTGGCGAGGTAAATCCCCTCTGTGGACAAAGGCGATCCCTACGAGCCTAGACCGGGTCTAGCAACAATCAAACAATGTTATCACGCAAGTTCCTAATTGCAAATTAAAGGTCAATGATGAGAGCCTACTTGGATTCCAACGCTAGTATTCATAGAAGAGTCGCCGCTCTCGTTCCTTTGCCTTGGCCGGTCACGATCCCCATGATCTCTGTGAATGTACACCTGCACATGCAAATAATAACACAAATACAAGCATAAAATCCAATAGATGCAATTATATATCAGTCAGAAAAGATATAACTCAAACATCATTACAAGAAACAATGAGAGTGGAACCATAATGATAGTCATCTATTATTGATAAACAACAAAGAAGAATACAACCATAGTTCTGAAGTCAAATCCTCCTTTGGCTGGGTGGTCAGCAACACATGTCTTGCAAAGCTTGTTGGGATTAGGAACAAGCCTCTCTCTCTTTGGTTATGAATGCAAAGAAGGCTCTTGCAGCAATCTCTTAGACTTCTGAAAGTGTAATTCTCCCTATGCTCGAACTAGCTTGTCAAAGGCAACAGAACAAGCGTTTATAGATGGAGGAGAAGGAGATAAGATCAACCACACCATCCATGGGATTGAGTTTATCCTCAAAAAGCTATTATGGATAGAGGAAAGGGAGATAAGATCAATCACGACATCCATGGGATTGGCATTATCCTTAAAAAGCTTCATGAATCGAAAGGAAAGAACCTTCGCACGTGTGTTTGTTAAAAAGCTTTCCCAAACTCAGTTGGCGCGACTGCGACTTTGAGACAGAGCGCCAACTGGCGTGCCCTCTTTGGAGGATTTCCCCCATTGGCACGAGTAGTAAACTGCGGAACCGCGCCAATGAAAAAAGAGGTCTTTTTATGGGTATTCTACAGGAGATGTCTTCAGGGCATATGAAGCTCATACTTAGAAGGATACAATGCAAGTGTTTTTAGGTCATGTCACTTCTCACAGGTCCCGGAATCAGTCCTCCATTGTGCGGGAGAGGGGTAACAGGGACGGTGACAAACGGTGACAAATTACTGTGTAACAGATGCCCCCTAAAGCATGAGCCCCGAGAGAGAGAGAGGGGTGAAATGCTTTACAAGAACACGTGCAACTGAAAACGTTGCTGCCGGAGAACCTGCATAGAGAAGTACAACTGATATCTCAAATACATGATATATGTGGTATGGGCGCAACCATCCATAACAGAGTAGATCCAAGGTATGGACGCAGCCATCCGATGAGGATCGATGAATAGACTCAGGCATGGTCGCAGCCATCCAATGAATGAGTCATGTAAGAAACATAATAATCCACAAAATCGCAGCCTGGACTCTAACGGACAAAATCCAGGGTCTTGCGCTCCATCTCGACCCGAACAAAAGTACAAGTTCAAGCATGCAAATACAGGAGTTGAAGTCGAAAATGCATGAACATCGTCTGAGTACCAGCCAATAGTGGGGGCTGTTAACAGACGCGAGAGGTACCACCCATAATGACAATGGCCCTCAAGGTACTATAGGTACAATCTACGGTGTGCGAATCAGTGAGCTGGCGTCGAACACCCGTAGAATCATTCGATTGGAGGCCAATGATGAAAACCTCGCGTCGAACACGAAGAACTGGCCATTGAGGCATGCAAGCTGCAAGGCACCAGAAGGGAGTCTCTAGATCAGCTTCCTGGATAATGAGTTGAAGTCGACAGGAAGTGACCTCGATCGAAGGTGGGCCATAGTGTTTCCCACATCATCGACATGAGACAGAGGAAGAATGTTGTGGTGAATCAGAATCATGTGAGCTATCAGGGGGGTTGTTATTCTGCAGAGGTCAACTTCTCTTGAACATATCGGCGGCACGACAGTGGTCTTGGCAGTATTTGACATCAATGGATCAAAGGTCATGGTGACGAGGCAATGAGCAGATGAGAGGTCAAACAGGATCACCCAAACCCATGGAGGCAAATGAAAAATGAGATGAGATGTCCCCACCCAGACACAAATGCAGACAAGTGCCATGTTCAAGAGCGACATACTGCCGACACGACAATAATTATGGTTCCATTTTTCCCCACCATTTCTAGCGAGTACCCCAGTTATCTTTATTAACAAGCTTGACGGGGATAGCATATGCTTGTGAAGCGTCATTTCGACGGAATCCAATGTCATCAGGTTTTAACGAGTCTGACAGAGGAAGAACTTGGCGTCTTTTCATGTTTAGAGAGTTTGAAAAGATAGCAGAAAAGAAAACTCCAGGGGTGTCCTTTTTCGTAAAGTTGTGTCTTGCAAGCCCGAAAAAGTATAAAACAATGCTCGAAAGAAGCGCCCGACCATTACGATCGAGGAGTACTTTTCATGTTTAGTGACTTCGACCTGAAAAAGTAAAAAAGCGATCGATATCACGTCATTTCGTAACCATTAACGAGCCTGAAACGACAAGGGCCCGACAATCTTTTCGTTTTTATACGGTCGGAACAGAGTTTAAAGACGACCGCCTCTTATTTCTATTTAATGAGTCAAGAGGGATAACTCGGCGATCTTTTCGTCTTTAATAGGTTGGAAAATAGCTGAAAGTAGACCTCCATTTGTATTCTCTTTAACGAGTCAAAAAGAAAAAATACTCGGCAATCTTTTCATATTTTACGAGTCAGAAAAGAGCTTAAAAGGAGACTCGTCCTGGAGGAACGAGTGGTATAAAGGGTAGCAACTGGTTCCGGCAATGGTGGAACTGCTCAAAACATATAATGGTCAAGAGGCTGGATAATAAAACCACTCATCGCTGCAGTTCCTCAGGAAAGGATAAACAACCAAGTGAAAGCATATGATCAGCTAAAGAGATGGTGTCGAAGGAATGCAACAACCAAGGCTCATCTAGCAAAATGTAGTGGATAGGCGGCAATCACAAGATGTAAATCAGGTATGGGTTCATTTTTACACAAGCTTGAACCATGGAGAACTCTGCTTGGATTTGGTTTCATGTTTACACAAGCTTGAAACGAAAAACTATGCTTGTTATAAGTTCGCATGCCCCCAGCATAATAACGCAAATCGAGGTACATGCCCCCAAGCTTCATTGCATTCAACGAGGTGGATGTAATGAAGGTTCACTCTCGAGGTCTGTGAAAGACTCGACTTGTATTTTACGAGATCTTAATCAAAAGACTCGATTTGGAAAGGGAGTTGTTTCATTTTTTAATGAGGTTGACACAGTAAAAGAACTATCCTCATAACCCTTGTTTCATTTTTTAACGAGCTTGACACAAGACCAGGAACTATGCTCGAACACCTTGTTTCATTTTTTAACGAGGCCGACAAAAGATCAAAACTATCCTCGGACCCCTTGTTTCATTTTTTAACGAGGTCATCACAAGATCAAAACTATCCTCGGACACCTAGTTTCATTGTTTAAGGAGCTTGACGCAGGAAAGTGAACTATGCTCCACCCGAACGTCATCACAATGAATAGGAAGTTGAGGCTCCCAAGAGTGCCACTCCCGATGGAAGGCCAACATCTTGGAAGTCAGGGCCCAATGCCCCCAGGACACTATGCACGATGGCGGCATCACTAGATCCAGGCACGGGATAAGTGGCCACGTAGTTGATCCGTGGTGGGGCAGATGCAACTGGTGGATGAAAACCAAGAGGGGATGACAACTGCATAGGAGGCACCCAGGGACGAACGAACGATAATTGACCTATAGTCACTATTCTTCCATCGTGTGGAAAGAAAACCACACGGAAAAGTGAAGAGACCAGGGCCCCCATGGCATAAACATAGTCACGACCAAGGAGAAGACTGAAATCTAAAGCACCTTGGGTAACCGATACGTCTATATAGACAGTTTTGCCTCCCAAAGTAATAGGGAACTTTGGAAGGATCCCTAATGGTTGACTAGTTCCTCTGTCAAAAGCCGTCAGATTCGGTGTGACGGGCACAAGCTGTGGGGAACCCAAAGCTTGCCAAGTAGTGGCAGGCATAAGACTGACAGATGCACCCTCATCCAAAACAGTGCCAGGTATCACCTTATCATAGGTGTGTACTGTGACCCAGAAAGGCACATGGGATGGGAGGCGGGAGGTAGTCAAACGACTCCAGTCGAAGGAAACGACTGAACTACTTGGTGGGGGAATCGTATGATTGCCCCCATGCTCTAAAAGAACCGAAGCAGGACTCTCGGGAGCAGCTGGGATAGGAGAGTCATTTCCGGACTCAGGAGAATCTGAGGAGACGAGAAGAACATGGGAATGATGCTCTTCTGAAACAGAGTGGTTGACAGGTGGTGAACTCGAGTCGACACTCTTTCCGACCAATGGTTGGTCTGGAACAAGCTGGGCACAGCCAGGTTCGGGAAGAGGGGCCTGGACAAGAGAAGAATGTGAATCAATCTCTTGCTTGATCTCTTTGTCAGCAGGGGAATGATCTGCGGCTGCAGAGAGACGTTGATAGCCAACGGGTAGTTGGGGTGAAGGAGCTGTGAGACGTTCCAAGAAAACAGAGGCTTTATCCATGAGTGGACAAAGGTGAAGGGGATGATTGCCTTCACAAAGTCTACAGGGGATTCGAATCTTCCCTTTTCCCTTATCATTTCCAGCTGACATGGTAGCATCGCCGTGAGCTCCAGAGGACGATGAGGGGCGGGCCGGATCATGAGACCATACTTCTAAGACCCTGGGAATGCCAGGACAATCACGAAGAAGGTGGTCATCCTTGCACAATCTACAAGGAAATTTGACCTTCCGCAGAGGAGCAAAAGGTGGCCCGACTTGAGGTGGACTCGGAGGAGTAGCGGCACTTGTAGCCTCTCCCTTAGGAGACTTCTTCTTCTTCGTCTTCTTCTTCTTCTTCTTAGCCACCTAGTTACTCGAATCGAGACTTTCACCAGGCGAAGTAGAAGATGAGGACGTAGAAGTAGGCGAAGAAGGGGAGAGGTCCACCTTAGAATCAACATGATGTTGTTCAGGTGGAGGGACTGATTGACCAGAAGTTGAAACGGCAGGGACCAAGGAGGTTGAAAACAACCAAACAAGCAACCCACCAGTTAACTCTGGGAGGGACAACGTTGCCATGTAAGGAGCACCAATATTCCCAAACAGAGCGAAATGACCAGGGTTCCCGTCAGAGGGGATCCCTGGGTTGGTGAATCCCGGAAAAGTTGCCATCGAAAAAGAAACCTACTCAAGCTAACGCAAACAAGATCTAACCAGGTAAATGTGAATCGTGGCCTAATAAATTTTAAGACAAAGGAATCGAACTTGACCTTTTCACTTTTTAAGAGTTGAGAAAAGGACAAAAAGATGACTCTAGTCTCCTTCAAATTTTTAATGAGCCCGAAGTGACAAAATGCTCAGCCGAGCCTTTTCTTTTAGGGAGTCTGAAAAGGATCAAAAGTGACTACTCTGGAGAACTAGGCAAAGGGTTTACCAGACAATCCATAAAACTACATATACACCTTGGCAATCATATGAAAACCAAGGACTTTCCGTACGGCAGTCAATCTTCCCGAATGTTGTGTTCGGTGCGTTACGGCTTGTAAGGCGGCAGACACGGCTTCCTGTGGCTAAAGGATGATAACCTAGTGGGGTCTCCCCATATACTCGATGGTACGTGGGAGCACAAATCCGTGTTAGACCACTATTGAGTCACAAAAGGAGGAATCACCCAACCTTAATGTGAAATAACAGTGACTAGGTTTAACGATGCTGGAACACGTCTCTAGCCTAGACCTCTAAATATATGCGTTAAGTTCCAATGCGTTGTTAGGTTTATTCAGTTCATTTTACGGTTGATCTTGGATTAGGTTTCAATTTTCAGGCCTTACCGTATGTAATATCTCAAAATTTCCTAAATGCAAACTATATGCCAAAATATATCATTTCATTCGATGAATGCTAGCTACGAGAGAGTTGAGAGCTTTCACACAAACAAAATGACCATAAAACAATCAACAATAACTATAATGTAGCTAATGGGAATTAACAAAACTTTTCTCTAAAGTTACTAATCGCTAATAACAACGAAAAACTCTAATTTCCATTAACTAATGCAAAGCAAAAGAGATTGTTCGTTTTCTTTTTTATGGCAAAATGCACTAAACAAATTTTGAGAAACAATAACAAAGAGTAAAAAGACAAATTTCACTTAATGAAAACACAATCAAGTCCCTAAATACTAAGGCAGTCTCTCAAAACCAAGAGAAGATCTCAAAGACCTCAATGGGCAATGTAATCTAAGCCCAAAACGAAGCCAAGCAGAATCCAAGTGAAAAGAAGAGAATCACTCGAATAACACAATAAAAAGCTTTAACAATCACCAAACAAGTGCAAGAGAGTAACTAAAAAGTCAACTGGACCAACAGAAGGCCAAAACTCCTAAGGAAGGCTCGATGCACAAAGCCACTAGATGCCCTAGGGCTAAAACGTGAAATCGGTAGAAAAAAGCAAACACCCAAAGGGTAAAGGCCAAGAACCAGTCAAACAAGACTCTAACACACTCAAGTGATTGAGAGGAAGTATCCAGACACAAAAACCAAGCCTGGAAGGCTCAAAACAAGCAAACTCTAAAAGGTTCCCTGGGCTGGTGCAACTTTCAGGCTAAAAGTAGCGCCAATTGAGGATTGGCGTGGGCTATACATTGACAAGCGGCGCCAACTGGCACGACTGTCATGCAAAAAAGAGCGCCAATTGAGTTTGCTATGCTAAAATAAAAAACAAGCAATCCAAGACTAGGCCAGCAGTACCTAGACAGACCAAGAAGCAAGAGACAACCAAAGAATCAACCCAGAAAGCTGACCAAGCAAGCAAAACAAGAAAAGCCAAAGAGGCAAGAAAAACTCCAAGCTGTTTAGTTCATAAACCAAACTGGAGATTGACTGAAGTGGCATTGATCTACTTCGCTAATGCAAAGCAATAGCGTTTCGAAGGCTATCTGGCCATACTTCAGGCTCCGTCTAAAGTTTACAAATCAAACAACAAGCTAACTCCCCAGCGGAGTCGCCAAATTGTTGTGGAGGTAAATCCCCTCTGCGGACAGAGGCGATCCCTACTAGCCCAGATCGGGTCTAGCAATAATCAAACAATGCTATCACGCAAGTTCCTAATTACAAATTAAAGGTCAATGATGAGAGCGTACTTGGATTCCAACTCTAGTATTCGTAGAAGAGTCGTCGCTCTCGTTCCTTTGCCTTGGCCGGTCACGATCCCCACGATCTCCGTGAATGGACACCTGCACATGCAAAGAATAACACAAATACAAGCATAAAATCCAATAGATGCAATTATATATCAGTCAGAAAAGATATAACTCAAACATCATTACAAGAAACAATGAGAGTGGAACCATAATGATAGTCATCTATTATTGATAAACAACAAAGAAGAATACAACCATAGTTCTGACGTCATATCCTCCTTTGGCTGGGTGGTCAGCAACACATGTCTTGCAAAGCTTGTTGGGATTAGGAACAAGCCTCTCTCTCTTTGGTTATGAATGAAAAGAAGGCTCTTGCAGCAATCTCTTAGACTTCTGAAAGTGTAATTCTCCCTATGCTCGAACTAGCTTGTCAAAGGCAACAGAACAAGCTTTTATAGATGGAGGAGAAGGAGATAAGATCAATCACGACATCCATGGGATTGGCATTATCCTTAAAATTCTTCATGAGTCGAAAGGAAAGAACCTTCGCGCGTGCATTTGTTAAAAAGCTTTCCCAAACTCGGTTGGTGCGACTACGACTTTGAGACAGAGCACCAACTGGCGTGCCCTCTTTGGAGGATTTCCCCCATTGGCGCGAGTAGTACACTGCGGAACCGTGCCAATGAAAAAAGAGGTCTTTTTATGGGTATTCTATAGGAGATGTCATCAGGGCATATGAAGCTCATACTTAGAAGGATACAATGCAAGTGTTTTCAGGTCATGTCACTTCTCACAGGTCCCGGAATGAGTCCTCCAGTGTGCGGGAGAGGGGTAACAGGGACGGTGACAAACGGTGACAAATTACTGTGTAACAGGCACGCCACCAATAGTTGTCCTGAACTCCCTCATCTCAAACCTTTGGTTCATGAAACGTTCCCTGAGTCAAATATCCCTGAAATCCATGTCAACTTACTGGGTGTAGCCAAGAAACTCATAACATTACACACAAATCACCCTTGTGCCTTACACAATCATCATGGTCTCTATTCCCATTATTTCCCTCGCCCCGACGAATTTTGAGATTGCCTCGAGATGCTTCACGAATATGAGACCACTCGTAGTGGATAACCTACTCCTCTACCTGTGGATTTTGGTACCACTAGTAGACCATAACAGGGGTACTCTAGTCCCACCATCGTGATCCCTCCCCCCGATGTTGATATGAAAGACTCCATGGGACATATCCTTTATCTGTCGTCATCCTTGAGTTCCTTGTAGGCAAACCTTTCTGAGGTTTTTGCACGCGCTTCTATCGAACATCTTTCGACAAAATCCCAGGTCTCAACATCTGTAGATCCTCCATCTACTAACTTTTCGTCTACCATTTCAAATGATGTGTATGTGAACCTTCTCTCTCAGGTTGATGCACCAGGTACAGCTGCCACATCATGTAGTTAGTCTTCGTCCTATCTGCCCATATTCCATTCTGACGAGGACACCATGGAAGCTATTTCTACCTCTGATTACCCTTGCACTTAGGCAATGGGGCGTATCTTTTGGAGAATTCTCAAGGCCATCTCCTCCCTAATTCTCCCAATGCACTCTATCTCAAGAAATTTCGCTCATAGCATATCCCTTTGATTTCTGTGTCTTTATTTCTCCCATGAAGTTAGGTAGGTTGCATCATCTCATCTCTTGTCTTTTGCACCTTTCATATGGATCCATCATCCCCACCATATATCGGTCATGTTGATGGTGCGAGTCACTTCTCTAGGAATATAGCCTCAGCAACCTGGGCCATTTTTATCCCGTTGCATACGTTAGTCCTTTCGAATGGAGTGCGCATTGGATATGCCACCAATAACCAGGCCGAATATGATGCAGTGATATGTTTTTTAGCCGATACCCTCTCTCATCGCATCCTTCATCTAAATGTTTGTTTAGATTCCTTTCTACTTGTCATGTAATTGAATGGTGTGTGTCATGTGCATAACCAAGTCCTATTTAGAAAACATATACTATTTAAGTTGTTCATACATGAATTTGAAACCATCACTTTCAGTCATGTTGCTAGAGCCCAAAATAACTATGTAGATACCATTGCAAATAACATTCTAGATTGGAATTTATCATAGGTATACCACATAAGACAACCATAAACAAAACACATGGCGAACCACCATTGTCATATAAAAATGCATAATCATATTATGTATCACATAAAACATATAAGCGTTTGGATTCCACCACTCTAAATACATCCAATACACCCATAACATACTGGGGGGCACATAGGCCCCTGCATGTCCTTATAATCTATTAGGTCCCTATAATACTAGTGATTACCCCATTACTATTGTAGTTGTATCCCTTATTAATATTGTTGTGCCCCTATTGTCCCCATATTGTTATTGCTATGTCCCATAGAATCCCTCTATTGTTATTTTTTGTGGCTTTATATTATTATTGTTAGGTCGGCTGGGTTATATTATGACTCCTTAGACTCCTATATATAGAAATGAGGTTTTTTCATTTGAATCATCCAAGAATTGTTCATTTGTGTAATGTAAAAGAGGTTGCCCCCTCGAAGAGGCTGAATTCTAAGGCGTTGATCTCTCTTTTCTATCTTTTTGTGAGCTGGTTTCATAACATTTGGTATCAGAGCTTTGGATTCTAGGGTTTCGCTACTCCAAACAGGTCATTGTGGAATTTCCACTATAACTTTTTTCCTACGATGTTTCAGAAGCTAAAAAAAAAACCCATTTGAGAAGAAATCGCGCTGAATCTCAAGTCCTAATTTCATAGCTTTTCGTGCTATATTTGTGGAGATATGATCTGAGGAAGTTGGTCTTTTTGTAGACTCCTAAATTACATTTCAAACAGGTGACCTGGGGAAAATCGTCATAACTTTCTCTCTAAGCATTGGATTGAAATATGTAAGAAGGTATAGAAAGAGGACGGACTGTAGTTTCTTGTATATATTTTTCAGAGCCGAAGGTCAAAACAGTGACTTGTGGCATGTCGTACAAGTTCACTCTACTGAAGTAGTCTATAATCAGTTCATCTTGGGAGATTGTGCATAACTCTTCCTTGGACAATCCAATTTGGATCAGACTGGTGGCATTGGAAAGAGGACACAAAGGGCTACTACAGTTCACAATTTTAGAACTAGATGATCCGAAATTGCAGAGATACATCAGATTCAATATCAAGCTTCTACAAAGTGAAAAAAGGTGTGTAGTTTTTTTTTAATTTTTGCATAAGCTTGGTTTGAAAAATTAGTTTGAATCGGTAATTGATGCCCTGAGGAAAGAAAATGCAAACACCTAGTAAGAAACCTGAAAGCTCTAGCATGACTCATGAAGAAGAGGAATAAATGAAACATGATATATCAAAATTACGAGACCAAGTGCAACAAGTGTCACTTGCACAAAAAGCAACAGAATCTAAGATGGATGGTTTAAGGAAAGATGTAGAAGCTAAGATGGATGGTTTAAAGAAAGCGGTAGAAGCTAAGATGGATTGTTTAAAGAAAGGCATAGAAGCTAAGATGGATGGCATGGAAGCTAAGATTAATGGCATGGATGCTAAAATTGATGGCATGGATGATAAGATGGAAGAATTGAAGATAAATATGAATAAGTTGCTACAAGAAATGGTCACTAATGGTGAAAGGGTAGTAAAGGAAACTCATGATGAGAACAAAAGAAATGTTAATCATGATTCCATACACTCTAATGTTGGATCGAAGACCCACCATATTCCAAAAATCGATATGAGGAAGTTTGATGGCAAGGATCCCGCAACATGGATATTACAGATGGAGCAATTTTTCGATCTCAATAATGTGCAAAACACACAAAAGGTACGTATTTCAAGTTTATATTTGGAACCAAATCAGTTTGTATGGTATCAATGGCTTTGATCTCGTAAACAAATTATCACTTGGGCAATTTTTATGGAAGAATTGATAGCACATTATGAGGATACAAAAAGCAACACTTTTTTTAGCCAATTGATAAGTATCAAACAAAAGGGTTCAATAATGGAGCACATTGAGGAGTTCCAAAAATTGAACATAAGGGTAAAAAATATTCCAGAGGAGCATAGGATTGATGTGTTCATAGGGACTTTAAAGGATAATATCCAACATGATGTTCACCTTTAGGAACCTGATTCATTAGAGAAGGCATTCAGGTTAGCAAGAAAAATGGAAAGCAAAATTATGGCAACCAGGAAGCATACCACTCACAACTATAAAGATGGAAGTGTTGTTGCCCCTAGTCTTCCACAACCTATAAGGTTGACACCACAATAATTGGAAGAAAAAAGAGCAAAATGGATTTGTTACAGTTGTGATAGAAAATACACCAAAGGTCCTAAGTGTGCTGAGAAGAAATTATTCTACATATATTGTGAAGAGGAAGAAGAAAAGTAGCAAGAAAGGTCAAAAGAAGAGGATATACTCCAGGAAAAAAGCCTAGATAAAGAAGAAATGAATCTGAACATATCTTGTAATGCATTGGTGGGAATTACCACTCCTCAAACCATCAAGATAGAAGGACAAATCAAGAAGAAAAAGGTAATAGTGTTGATTGATTCAGGAAGTACCCACAATTTTATTGATTGTAAGGTAGCAAAAGAATTAAATTGCTTCTTATATCGAGCACCAGAGTGTCAAGTGATGGTTGCAAATGGAGGAACAATAAATTTCTATGGAAAGTGCCATAATATGAAGCTATCCATGGGAGAATATGTATTTACTAGCCCAATGCTTTCCATTCCAATGGGAGGTGCTGATGTTGAACTAGGAGTCCAATGGCTACAATCCTTGGGTACAATAGCTTTTAATTTTCAAGAAATTTTCATGAAATTTTTTGTGGAAGGAAAGGAAGTTGAATTAAGGGGTATTGCAGGGAAACTGGGAAAGATATTTAGCTCTAACGGTATGACAAAGCTTCTAAAAAAGAAACAAAGAGGTGTAATTGCACAATTATGATCGCTAGATGTTTCCATGTTGGAATCATCTATTTCTCCAGATCTCCAAAAAGTCTTGGACAATCATTCCAAGGCATTTGAGACTCCCAAAGGTCTCCCACCTATTCGTGATCATGATCATGCTATTCATCTGATTCTAGGAACTGTTCCTCCAAACATCAGGCCGTACAGATATCCCTATGCCCAAAAGAGTGAAATTGAACGTATGGTTGCAGAAATGCTAGAGGCTGGTATAATTCAACTGAGTCAAAGTTCTTTCTCTGCTCCAGTAGTATTAGTGCACAAGAAGGATGGATCATGGCGCATGTGTCCGGATTATAGGGAGCTCAACAAGCTCACTATTAAAGATAAGTTTCCCATTCCTGTCATTGATGAATTACTAGATGAATTGCATGGATCAATTTTCTTCACCAAGTTGGATCTTCATTCAGGATATCATCAAATTAGAATGAGGACTGAAGACATTCCGAAAATAGCATTTAGAACTCATGAGGGTCATTATGAATTTTTGGTCATGCCTTCTGGCCTTTGGTGAGCTCCAGTATTGTAGCAATAATGCTACAACTCCTGGGGCTTCCTGTCTCTTAATTTTATCAACCCAGTAGTTCGTACAAACTTGGAAGCGGCGGTGCTGTATGCACAAGTACTAGCTCTTGTCGCAGCTGTCACTTGGTCAGCTGGCACAAGTCTGCTAGGGCTCAAGCCAACTTCTATATGCTCTCAGAGGAAGCTTGCTAAATGATGGACGAAAGCTAGCTCAAAGAAAACTAATCTTCTTGGCAAAAATGAACTGGAAACAAACCAAAGCATGGAAACCCTAGGAAACCCTAATCTGACTAGTTTAACCTCTATGATGCAATAGTGAGAGTGCAGATGTCTAAGAATGATGCCATTACCTCTAGTTATGTGAAATGCATGAACTCAAACTACTTTCATGAAGAAGGATATTGTTTTTATGTTTTTGCTTTAATGGTTGGATTGATTGTGATTTTGTTCTTATTAGGGTGTGGTTGTGCAGAGGTGGTGCAGAAGGAAGGAAAGCTTGGGAAAGGTTGGGGAGGCTAGGAGAGGTCCCCAGGGATCCTTAGCATCAGTCCACAGAGGTTCCTCATGTTCAGCTGCTCAGCAACCGAGTGTGTGGGCTCCTACAGGATGTCTGCAGGGGATCCTACAGGAAACTCAGGGATTTCTACAGGAAGGCTATTAATTTCTACAGGATGTCCTACCGTGGGTGTTTTGGGTGATGGTGAAGTGATGGAATGGTATGGGGAGGTATGTAGGGTGGAGATGAAGCTGGTGAGGGCTCGGGAGTAGATAAATATGGTGGAGGAAGAGTGCATGAAGAGGTTGGTGGATAGAAGGATGGGATCAACAAAAGGTCAAGACAATGAAGCTACGTGGACAATGAAAGAGTTGGAAAGTGAACGAACTGAACAGAGGTCGAGTAGATGGCTTTAGGAGAGGTTAAGAGGAAGAAAAAGGAAGTAGAAGGAGATGGAGCAGTGTTAATGAAACAAAGTGCTTATGAATGTCACCAAAAACGAGAACTCATTAACCTATGCTACCTATGATGTAAAATCAATGAACAACAATGTAACTTGTGAAGGAAACTCGTGCATGGACGTGAAATGAAGAAGTAATGCTTAAGATCAGGGTGCATGGATGGATCTATGATTAAGGTAACTATGTTGAAGCTTGCAAACAACTAAAAACACTTAAACCATAAACGAATCCTACTTCAATCACATAAAACAAATCAAATCAGCAGGCTGGAAATTCTAAATGCATGACAAAATAGAGGAAATAAAGTGCTGCAAGGAAAAAGAAATAACATTACAAGGAGGAAGAGGTCTATTGCTCTCTTAAAGACTCAGATTTGGATCAAAAGCTGCCTGTCTTTATTGAATAATCATGAATCTAATGACATGCCAAAACTGGCTTACAAGGAGCAAAAACCGAGCTACAACATGACTAACCAAATTGACTAACTAGCTATCCCCAAATTGACTAACTAGCTACACAAAATGACTACCCACTAGCTAACCAAAATGAGGCCCCAAGCCTTCTTATTTATACAATTTGAGGACCCAACAGTCCTCCTAAAAGTTAGGGACTTGGCCGCCCAAGACTTGTAGTTAACAGCAGTCCAACTTGACTTGCTTGGCTGCCCTTGAGCTGATTGATTCGGTGGCCCTTGGACTCCGAGCTGATGGTGGAGAATTCGAGGTAAGGGCCCATAAATGAGGGGGACACCTTCCTACAAATCCTCTAGCTTGTTCTCCCACGAATTTGGCTGCCAAGTGCTCATTAAGACCTTCAAATTTGTCTCCAAGTTGACCAAAAAGGCTACAGAAAGCACCCATTAGACTTGTTGGCATAATGACTAACCAAATTCACTCTATTAACATAAAAATAATCAAAAACATGCAATAAACAAATGAGAATGGTGGATTAAGTCAAATTAGGAGGTTGGATGAGCCCAAATATTTGTCCATTTTTGGGGCTCATCATCACCCCCCTACTGAAAGTGTTGCTCATCCTCTGAGCAACCAAATCTCTCCCCTTGTCTTTGATGGCCCTGGTGGCTTCCTTGGCTAACATCTCGGTTGATTTCTCCTTTGGCTTCCCTCTTTCCAAACTTCCTTTAGAAACAGTTCGTTGGCTTCCTGTAGAAACAGTCTGCCAGCTTCCTGTAGAACCAATTTTCTCTGATTTGCTTGGCTGGGGGTGCCTTCTCCTTGAACTGTGCTGTGGCAGCCTTCATCTTCTCCTCCTTTCTGCTCTTCTCCCTCACGGCCTGCTGCTTTTCCTGTTGAATTCTCAGCTTCCTGTAGAACTGTCTCAGCATCCTGTAGAGAGGCCTTTGTGTCCAACATTTTCATTCTTTCTCTCTAAGTGGATGTCTTCGGGCTTCCCTGTTCATAGCTGATGGATATCTTTGAAGGAGGCTCCTCCTTTTGTTTCGCTTTCGTGTCCTTAATGACAATTTTCTCCTTTGACAGTGGTTTGGGTTTGCCCACTTTTATTTGTGTGCTCCTTTTTTACTTTAAAGTACATGAAGGTTTGCCTCTTTCCCTTCCTTTTTGGTCTTGGAGGTGTGCTAATGGTGGCAAGTATGGCTGCTGCCTCCTTAGCTAGGATGTCCACCTTCTTCTCTTTGGGTTTTACCTTTTTGGGGCTTCCTGTAGAAGCCTGTTTCTGCAATTTCGGGCTTCCTGTAGAAGCCTGTGTCTTAACGATTTTTGGGCTTCCTGTAGAAGCCTTGGTCTTTGCTTTTGGGCTTCCTGTAGAAGCCTGCTTCTCAATGATCCTGCAGCTTATCAAAAAAAGGCATCCATTGTGCTCTGGGGAAGAGCTCTACCACTACCGTGTTTTCCCTCAATTTAGTGGACTCAGTGGGTTCCCGTCTTATAAAACCACCCGGCATGATGAACACAGTCGTTTTAATTAAGGGTGGCAAATGCAACGGAGATTTGGTCTATTAAGACAGAGCATGCACATAATCCACAAAATTCAACATAGTCTACTTATATCGACATCCTGTAGAACGATAGCATAGGCACAGCAAACAACGATTCCACCAATATCTTTATGACCCGACTGTGGACAAAGGTCTTGCCACTTTTACTAACCAGTTGCATGCAAAGTTCAGGGTTACCTCTTTAATTGGCCAACTTTTTCGTGAGGCACCCGCTTTCCTGTAGATGATTGCGTTCCTGTAGACTGAGTTCCTGTAGAACTGCGCTCCTGTAGAACTGCGCTCCTGTAGAACTGCGCTCCTGTAGAGACTGCGTTCCTGTAGAAACGCCTGTAGAGTGTGACAGGCGGGAATTGTTTAAGGAACTGGAGAGATCTCGGGAATAAAAGGTAGAAATCGGTAGATCACCATTGTTTAACTGATCTGGATGGTGGACATGCGCTTCAGTTGACCGCAGTTGAACAAAGAGTGGTGAGAGTTTCAGCCGAGCGTCCCTTGAATTACTGCGTGACTTGTGGTGAGGTGGCAAAAAACATGCGTGCTGGCTTTTTCGAACTGAAGTAATGTCATGAACTGCTGTTGTTATCTATTTGTTCTCTACTTGTATTCAATTCCATTAGTTGCACTAGAGTTTAGTTAATCCCCAACTGACTGTGTTTTGTTTTGAACTTCACGTGAATGGCTGATCCATGCATGCGTGATTGCCGGCTGAGTTCTTAGGGACGACAATCAGCTGAACCTTGCTAATTCGTGGCTTAATCCCACCATCCCACTCATTCATGCAATGCTTTAGACTAGATTCATGCAATAGATGAATAGGTTTTGTCACGTACCTGAAAGTCGACTGGCTGCTGTGAAGCTTTTGGCTGCTGCATGCTTGGATTCCTGCTTGCATGTGGCTTGGCTGCTAATATTTGATTGTTTTTTTCATGTGCAGGTGTCCTCTGGCCGGATCTGAGTGCATGCAATCATTTCCACGTTCAACTTTGCCCGTTCAAGCTGCTGCTGCTGCCTGGTCACAAAACCAGAACTTCTTTTTGCCATTTCTCCCAAACGGTAGATCAGATTGATCTGAAACTAGGTGACCACGTTCCCACCATCATTATGCATCTCCCATAGCAAATTCGTGATCAATGGATGCACGGATTTCGAGAAAATTGGAAAATGGCTGAAGATTTCAGAGGTCGATTTCTCGGAAACCGTGCATCGAAATCTGCTGAAACTGCTTGGGTAGGCTACTATCATCCATGTGCATCTCCCCATGAAACAGGTTTTGAAATGGATGCACGGTTATGGAGAAAATGCAAAAATGGCTGATGGTGATGGAGGCTGATTCCTTGGAAACCGTGCACCGGAATTGGCTGAAACTGCTCAGGCATGTTGTCATCAACCTTGTACAATTCCCCATAAAACGGTTTGTCAAATGGATGCATGGTTTTCAAGTTATGGCAAAAACAAATTTGGCTCTAGGTATTTTTGCTTCAAGGCCTTTGCATGTGTTTGCATGGTATGACAAAATGAATTTTGGCTGTGATGCAGGTATGGAGATGATGGAGGAGGAGTTGGAAGATTGCATGAGGGCTTCTGAACCCTTGAGGAAGCTACCATGCTTGCCAAACCACTTTTTGAAATGCATGCCTAGTTTCCCACAATTTCTACAGGAAGTTCCTGTAGAAGCACAATGAGAAGCACAAGGAGGTGGAAAAATGATGGAGAAAGGCAAGGGATGGACACACAAGTGCTTGTAGGCCTAATCAACAGATTCCCACCATTAGATTCACTTTTGAGATTGAATTTGGCTCGTCCAAAGGTTCTACAGGATGTTTCCTGTAGAAATACAGAGCTTCCTGTAGAAAACACAGTTTTGAGGAAAGAAGCATAATGACATGAAAAAAATGATGGAAAAGGGGTGAGGAGTGGAAACATGGATGAGTGTAGGCCTCATGGACATATTCCAAGCCTTCAGGTCCTCTTCGGAGATCAATTTGGCTTTTTTGTAAGCTTCCTGTAGAAGATACGAAACTTCCTGTAGAAGGCACAAAAACTCCTTTGACCTTGATTTGAGTGCTCCTCCTGCCATGAAACGTCCTTCTTGCAACCTGAAATTAGCCAATGGAGATTAGTTTTATTTTTCTTTTTTCTTTTTCTCTTTTTTTTTTTGAAAAACAACTAGGGCGCCTCATGGAGGTTTTCACCCTAATTGCCTGCCCTGGGCGCCTCCAAGGAAGGTTTTCACCCAGGGATCTTATTCCCTTTTATTTTCTTTTCTTTCCAACCCATTGACCGCCTCATGGAGGTTTTCAATCAATGAGCCAATCTAAGGCGCCTCCGAGGGGGTTTTCACCTTAGATTTTTATTTTTATCCTATTTTCATTTTTTCATTTCTTTACTTTTTTTTCTACCCTACCCTACTTGAAAAACAAAATCAATTTCAAGTATAAGCATACTTCCAATGGAGCCATGTGCACATCGAGATTAGAGACAAGATGATGTAAAGGCTCGGAATGCATGCTTTGACAACTATCCAACTTTCAGAGACAAAATGATCTGACTTTGAGAGTACAAAACATAGCTGAGGAGAAGAGTGCTGCTGCAACTTAGTGACCTTCTGAAACCATATCTCAATATAGCTTTGATATCCTTGGTCATCTTGCTGATTTGGATCATTCTTCATGTCACCTTCTATCATGACCTTCTGATCTTCCTCTTTTTGTTGATCTTTCTCTTGAGTACGTGGAGGATTTGATGATAACCATGAGGGAACTCTCTCGATCTCTGATTCTGATCTCTTCTCTTCATCAAGTGCAGCCCATGGTGCTTTGATCTCCTCTTTTGAATCTTCTTTTGCCTTTGGTCCTTCAATGCTTTCAAGATGATCTCTTTTGTGCAATGCTTTTCCTGAGCTGTGGTGAAGATCATTGAGCTCACGAGGAATCATTTGCACATGTTGTGCCTCAGCTTTGCACGTGTGATGAGCTGCTCCAATCTGTGGGTTTGGAGATGATGGTACGGGTAGTTGAGTGGAGGTGTGAAATTGAGATGGAGATGGATGGCATTGTGGTTGGGTAGGCATTTGGGGTTGCCTTGGTGGAGGAGGAGGCGATGGTTGTGGATGAGCAGGTGGTGGAGGAAAATGAGCGGGATGAGAGTTGTACTGGGGCCTCCACTCCTGATGAGGTGCATTCCACTGAGGCTGTGGTTGAGCATAAGAGTGAAACGAATGAGCAGTTGGTTGGGCATAATATGGATCTGTGAAGGAATAAGGAGGAGGTGTGAACCAGGAAGGATGAGCAGGGGGACCCCAAGAAGGTATGAAGGTGGCTTGGTAAGGGTCATAATAGGTCTCGGGTATCCCTTGTAGTTCCTGCTGGTAGGGTATGGGTCCATGTGGCCTCCTTTGGTTCATATAACAGAGTGATTCAGTGGCTCCCTTGGCTCTTTGATATGTAGCTTTGATTCTGGGCAAGGAAGGGCACTGATCTGTAGGATGGTATTCTTCACAGATGAAACACACTTCTAGAGAGTGCATTGGACATTCGTTCCAAGGATGCCTTCTAGTGCACCTAGGACAAAAAATGGCCAAAGCCCTCTTGGCTTCTTCTTGCTTCTTTTGGATCCGCAAGGTATCCAGTTGCATGGCAAGAAACTGCCTCATATCACTCTTGAAACCTTCGATCTAATTTTCAAATTCATCTTTGGACAAGGGATTGCTCCAATCATTTCTGCTTGTAGCCATTTGCTTCAGAGGAGTGTTTCTTTCTTCTTCTCCCCTAGAGGTTCTTTAGATATGTCTTGATGTCCACCCAGGGGTTCTTTCATCACAGCCATCGAAGAAGAACGTTGGCTGTGTGAAGCAGTGGGGGGGTTGTGCAATCATTTTTCTAACTTATCTCTACTCCTACAAAGCATGAAATGAAATCTTTTTGGTTGTTTTTTCTTTTTCCTACTTCTACTTGCAAAACTGAAATAGATTGAACTGCAACTAACTATCTTGCTGAAATGAAAATGCGGAATTGAAATGAAAGCAGGAAAGGACTAATCTATTTTGCTCAAATGAAATTGCAGGAATGAAATGCTAGGCTACGCTTGCGAAATTGAAATGCTAATCTACGCTTGCAGAAATGAAATTGCGGAATTGAAATGCTAATCTACGCTTGCAGAAATGAAATTGCGGAATTGAAATGCTAATCTATGAAAGCAAGAAATGCTAATCTATGAAAGCAGGAAATGCTAATCTATGAAAGCAGGAAATGCTAATCTATGAAAGCAAGAAATGCTAACCTACTTTTGCATAAATGAAATTGCATAAGGGAAATGAAATAAACTACTTAGCAGAAGGTTGTAAAGGAAAATAGAAGAATAGCAACAATCACCAATACTCTGCCGCTTCCCCGGCAACGGCGCCAAAAAGATGGTGAGCTCCAGTATTGTAGCAATAATGCTACAACTCCTGGGGCTTCCTGTCTCTTAATTTTATCAACCCGGTAGTTCGTACAAACTTGGAAGCGGCGGTGCTGTATGCACAAGTACTAGCTCCTGTCGCAGCTGTCACTTGGTCAGCTGGCACAAGTCCGCTAGGGCTCAAGCCAACTTCTATATGCTCTCAGAGGAAGCATGCTAAATGATGGACGAAAGCTAGCTCAAAGAAAACTAATCTTCTTGGCAAAAATGAACTGGAAACAAACCAAAGCATGGAAACCCTAGGAAACCCTAATCTGACTAGTTTAACCTCTATGATGCAATAGTGAGAGTGCAGATGTCTAAGAATGATGCCATTACCTCTAGTTATGTGAAATGCATGAACTCAAACTACTTTCATGAAGAAGGATATTGTTTTTATGTTTTTTCTTTAATGGTTGGATTGATTGTGATTTTGTTCTTATTAGGGTGTGGTTGTGCAGAGGTGGTGCAGAAGGAAGGAAAGCTTGGGAAAGGTTGGGGAGGCTAGGAGAGGTCCCCAGGGATCCTTAGCATCAGTCCACAGAGGTTCCTCACGTTCAGCTGCTCAGCAACCGAGTGTGTGGGCTCCTACAGGATGTCTGCAGGGGATCCTACAGGAAACTCAGGGATTTCTACAGGAAGGCTATTAATTTCTACAGGATGTCCTACCGTGGGTGTTTTGGGTGATGGTGAAGTGATGGAATGGTATGGGGAGGTATGTAGGGTGGAGATGAAGCTGGTGAGGGCTCAGGAGTAGATAAATATGGTGGAGGAAGAGTGCATGAAGAGGTTGGTGGATAGAAGGATGGGATCAACGAAAGGTCAAGACAATGAAGCTACGTGGACAATCAAAGAGTTGGAAAGTGAACGAACTGAACAGAGGTCAAGTAGATGGCTTTAGGAGAGGTTAAGAGGAAGAAAAAGGAAGTAGAAGGAGATGGAGCAGTGTTAATGAAACAAATTGCTTATGAATGTCACCAAAAATGAGAACTCATTAACCTATGCTACCTATGATGTAAAATCAATGAACAGCAATGTAACTTGTGAAGGAAACTCGTGCATGGACGTGAAATGAAGAAGTAATGCTTAAGATCAGGGTGCATGGATGGATCTATGATTAAGGTAACTATGTTGAAGCTTGCAAACAACTAAAAACACTTAAACCATAAACGAATCCTACTTCAATCACATAAAACAAATCAAATCAGCAGGCTAGAAATTCTAAATGCATGACAAAACAGAGGAAATAAAGTGCTGCAAGGAAAAAGAAATAACATTACAAGGAGGAAGAGGTCTATTGCTCTCTTAAAGACTCAGATTTGGATCAAAATCTGCCTGTCTTTATTGAATAATCATGAATCTAATGACATGCCAAAACTGGCTTACAAGGAGCAAAAACCGAGCTACAACATGACTAACCAAATTGACTAACTAGCTATCCCCAAATTGACTAACTAGCTACACAAAATGACTACCCACTAGCTAACCAAAATGAGGCCCCAAGCCTTCTTATTTATACAATTTGAGGACCCAACAGTCCTCCTAAAAGTTAGGGACTTGGCTGCCCAAGACTTGTAGTTAACAGCAGTCCAACTTGACTTGCTTGGCTGCCCTTGAGCTGATTGATTCGGTGGCCCTTGGACTCCGAGCTGATGGTGGAGAATTCGAGGTAAGGGCCCATAAATGAGGGGGACACCTTCCTACAAATCCTCTAGCTTGTTCTCCCACGAATTTGGCTGCCAAGTGCTCATTAAGACCTTCAAATTTGTCTCCAAGTTGACCAAAAAGGCTACACAAAGCACCCATTAGACTTGTTGGCATAATGACTAACCAAATTCACTCTATTAACATAAAAATAATCAAAAACATGCAATAAACAAATGAGAATGGTAGATTAAGTCAAATTAGGAGGTTGGATGAGCCCAAATATTTGTCCATTTTTGGGGCTCATCAGCCTTACCAATGCACCTTCAACATTTCAAGGTTTGATGAATTCCATTTTCAAACCATTCCTTAGAAAATTTGTGTTAGTATTTTTTGATGATATACTAATCTACAGCAAGCCTTGGAAGGATCATGTTAAACATGTTGACAGGGTGCTACAACTATTGGAGGAGAAGCAATTATATGAAAAAAGATCCAAATGTTTCTTTGAAGTACAAGAGGTGGAATATCTGGGTCATATTGTATCTCATGAAGGAGTTAAGGTAGACCCTAGCAAAATTAAAGCCATTAAGGAATGGAAAATCCCCACATCCATAAAGCATCTGCGAGGATTTCTTGGGTTGACAGGGTATTATCACAAGTTTTTTAGGAATTATGGGAGAATAGCAGCACCTCTAACAACATTATTGAAGAAAGATGCATTTTCATGGACTCCAGAAGAAACAAAGGCCTTCAAGCATCTTAAAGAGGCAATGTGCGAAGCACCGGTCTTAGCTACACCAGAGTTCACAAAAACCTTT
Source organism: Pinus tabuliformis (assembly GCA_031772625.1). NCBI lineage: Eukaryota > Viridiplantae > Streptophyta > Pinopsida > Pinales > Pinaceae > Pinus > Pinus tabuliformis. The sequence goes on along the minus strand of CM062815.1, from coordinate 595,509,872 downwards.
ATTGTGGAATGCGATGCTTCAGGAAATGGCATTGGTGTTGTTTTAATGCAAGATGAAAGACCCATTGCTTTTGAAAGTCGTCCAATCAAGGGAAAGTTTTTACACAAAGCTATTTATGAGAAGGAAATGTTGGCAATACTCCATGCACTTAAGAAATGGTGACCCTACCTAATGGGAAGACACTTCAAGGTAAAAATGGATCATGATAGCGTTAAATACTTTCTAGAACAAAGATTATCCTCTGAAGAGCAACAAAAGTGGGTCACAAAGATGTTGGGTTATGACTTTGAAATCATCTACAAAAAAGGGAAGCAAAATGTGGTGGCAGATGCACTCTCAAGAAAGGATGAGGATGTGGAAGCATTGTTGTGTGCCATTTCTATTATCCAACCAGATTGGATAAACGAAGCAAGGGAGGAATGGAAGAACAACGAAGAAGTGTGGGCACTTATTCGAAAGTTACAACAAGACTCTAGTACGTCTAATACATTTAGCTAGCAAAATGATTCATTATGGTACAAAGATCACTTATACCTCTGTAAGAATTCCCAGCTAAAACAAAAGATTCTTATGGAATTGCACACTTCTCCCTTAGGAGGGCACTCAGGATTTTTAAAAACTTACCACAGGGTTAAGAAAGAATTTTTTTGGGAGGGCCTTAAATCAAATATTCAAAAGTTTGTGGTGGAATGTTTGGTTTGCCAACAAAATAAAGTTGAAACAATTAAGACACAGGGTCTATTACAACCTTTATCCATTCCAAGCCAATGTTGGGAGGAGGTTTCAATGGATTTTATCACAGGTTTACCCAAGTATGAGGGAAAGAGTGTCATCATGGTGGTAGTTGATAGACTTACCAAGTATGCACACTTTTGTGCATTATCACATCCATTTAAAGCCAGTACAGTTTCTACTGCATTTGTGAAAACAATTCAAAAGCTACATGGAAACCCAAAGATTATTGTAAGTGATAGAGATCCCATTTTCACTGGAAATTTTTGGACAAAATTATTTTCTTGTCTTGGTACTTAGTTAGCTCATAGCTCATATTATCATCCTCAATTTGATGGGAAAAATGAGATAGTAAACAAATGTTTGGAAGGATATCTTCGTTGCTTTGTATATGATAAACAGACACAATGGGTCAAATGGTTGCCTCTGGCTGAATGGTGGTATAACACTTCCTTCCATACAGCAACAAAAATGACCTCATTTATGGCACTTTATGGATATCAGCCACCATCCATCCCATCATATTTAAGAGAAAATTCTAAGGTTCAAGCAGTGGAACATCACATCGAACATCAACAACAAGTCCTCCAACTCTTAAAGGATAACCTCGTGTTGGCACATAATAGAATGAAACAACAGGAAGATCAACATCGTAGCAAAAGAAGTTTTGATGTAGGTGATTGGGTATTCGTACAGCTACAACCATATAAGAAAATTTCCCTCAAGCAAGCTAAGAAGGATAATAAATTATCACCAAAGTATTATGGTCTGTATAAGGTGTTTCAAAAGATTGGTACTATGGCATACAAATTGGAGCTTCCTACAGCTTCTCGATTGCACCCAGTTTTCCATGTTTCATGTTTAAACAAGGTTATAGGCGACAAGCTCCCAGTTCAAACAATATTGCCAGAACTTGATGAGGAAGGAAAAATTATATTGGAACCAAAAGCAGTCACAGAAACAAGAAATTAACAGTTACGAAATCGATCAATTTCAGAGTATCTTATCAAGTGGAAGAACTTATCCGTTGAAGATTCCACATGGGGGGATGATAATTTTATATAGAAGCATCCAGAACTACTCAAGCGTTGAGGACAACACTTTTTTGAAGGAGAGGGGCATGTTGAGTCCCTATAATACTAGTGATTACCCCATTACTATTGTAGTTGTATCCCTTATTAATATTGTTGTGCCCCTATTGTCCCCATATTGTTATTACTGTGCCCCATAGAATCCCTTTATTGTTATTTTTTGTGGCTTTATATTATTATTGTTAGGTTGGCTGGGTTATATTGTGACTCCTTAGACTCCTATATATAGAAAGGAGGTTTTGTCATTTGAATCATCTAAGAATTGTTCATTTGTGTAATGTAAAGGAGGTTGCCTCCTCGAAGAGGCTGAATTCTAAGGCGTTGATATCTCTTTTCTATATTTTTGTGAGCTGGTTTCATAACATAATCCTTTGGAGGATCTCATGCCAAGTTGGGCCGAGATGCTTGAATCCCCTTTTCGAGCACTTGGAACACATTGGTTCTCTGCAAAATCCTCTTGCTATGGGGCATCATTCCCACCTTTTCATACCAGGTCAGTCCCCTCCATCACATATGCTTGTAGGTAGTATCCCATGCTTGGAGGCATGATGGTTTTCACCTGGCCATCTTCTCAATTGATTAACATAAGTCTCAACCTAGATCACACCAGATCTAAGTATGGTCGACTGTCCTCCCATTACTTTGATAGTTTTTCCTACCGACCTCTCCAATAAGCTATATTCACATCGCATATCATAGATGTTTAATACCATATCTTCAAATATTATACTCTATGTCATACCACCTAGTCCCCATGTTTGACTTAGTGGGTGAGGATGATTCTAGATCTCCTCTAATAGTTCATTCTCATTTTTCCTCTTCCCTTAATTCTTCACTAGGAACCATTGTTCCAAGAAGCATTAAGGCCATATTTAGACAAGTAAGGCCACTTGCTTGAAAGTTGCAGATCCCGATTCCTATAGTCAGTTTTTCCGCTACAATCTCGACAAGATTTAGGGCCTTCTCCTCCTCTCAAATTGGTGGGAAAACACCCTTTTATAGGAAAACTCAGAGTTTTTCTATCACACATTATGACTAGACTATTGCTCCATTTTTCAAACTGTCATCACCATTGGAAATATCTCATCGATTTTTATAATGGGTCTTTCTTAGTTTTTGATGATTTGACACTTCATGAGGAAGTCATTTTTCCAAGAAGGGTCACTTCGTTGCCTCTCAAAATCGAATTTCTTCATATGCGACGCTTGTAATTTAGGGACCACCTTCCCTTGGCACTTGTCATCATATGTGTCGATTTTTATCATGAGTGTTGCACAAAATATTGTCACCATGACATTCTGCAATTGTTGTGAGTCTATCACCACTCATACTTTCCTCCTTTGCAAGTCTTAAACCTCAGTTCTTCATGTCAAGCCTTGAAAATAAGAGAAAGCCCTTAAAAGTCTCTAAAACTCTGGTTCTGCACTTTCTCTTAGCATTACCTGCGGTCCCACACCTAATGGTCATGTCCCCTGTGTATCTGACCACTCTGTCTCTGTGTAATAGCTGCGGACCCCTGTAAAAGTAAAAAATGCACAAGTACATTCTTAGAAACTCACTTTGAGTCATTTCTGGAAGCTTCTAGAGGGAATCTTGAGGTGGCAAGTTTGCTCCTTTAAGGTTCATGCATCCCATACCTTAAGGATCTAACCCCTTGATGTGAGGATCTTATCCCTTTGAAGGAGGACTTTATCCCTTCATAGGTGGACCTGTAACCTCCTTCCTTTGCACTATAAAATGAAGCATTGGGCTAGTTACTTGGGAGGTTGAAAGCTAAATATTTTTGAGGTGAAATGCTATTGGAACTTAGTCCTCCCAATTGAGCTTTTGTGAGGAAAGATTACATACCTTGTTGATCTCATTTGGAAGAGTGTGAGGCTTGTCAAAGTAGAGGAGATTCCTATTTCGGACCTTGGGAGGACCTTGTACAACATCAAGGCACCAAAGGTTGTAAAGTTCTTCTATTTTCAAAGTTAATACAATCAAGTTTATTTTTCTCAATAAGCTATGTTTTATGGTTTATTTCATGGGTTCCTTGATCACCATGATGAAGATGATTTATTATATTAGCTATGCAGGTGTTATTTGATGTGTGCTTGTTTGTGATTGTAGGTTCTCAAAAGGAAACTCTTTCGGGCGATCGAAGCATGGGTGCCACAAACTAGCGTTGGACTTAAGGTAGGGTCTAAAACACCTCTTTAGTTTTTATTAATGAATCACAATATGTTTAGAGAAAGGTAGATTTGCTTGTCCTGCTTGTTGCTAGATATCTATTGATACTAGGGAGATCAGTCTTGTCCGCAAGAATGATTTATCCGGCCAACAATGAGTAACCATAATTTACTCATGCTTTCATGGTCCCCACTAGGCATATTCTATGTGGTAGCGTCATCGAGTCACCCTTGTTTAGAACATCCACGATGAATCACCTTTGCATCCTTGGAGTCTGTTTCACATCCCATTCTATCATGTCACATTATTCCATCCATATTTGCATACCGTTCATCCTGTGTTGCTCATTTTGGCCTCCAATCATACTGTTTCCCATCCCCTCCAGAGTTGATTCAGTCGCTCGTAGGTCAACCATGCACTTTATGCTTTGACAAGGGAAGTCATCTGTTTGTCCCTCAATCCCATTTTCTCCATTGCCCTTGGTGTTAGTCCATCAGCCACATTACTATTGTCCCTCGTGCCTTATTTAAGGATCCTCATTACCTCACCTATTGTGGGCCCTATTCTGTCGACATCAGCTCATTTATTCCAGAAGAACAACCTAGAGGGTAGTGTATCTTGGTTCCAACTTCCATTCTTTTTCGGTACCTTGGATTGAGCAAAGGGACTCATTATTTCCCTCTGACTTGGTTGTTTCATGCTCATGATTCATACACTTGATGATCCAGTGATGCAGCAAATTGTACTAGTGATTCTCGGGTGTGTGTGAGATGTTTCAAACCTCATGAGGGGGTGGCCCTTCACATATCCCCCCACATGCCCATATACCTTAATATTATGCTACAGCCTCAGATGCAGTTCCACATATTTGATGGGTTCGGTTCCTACCGATCGCAGTGTTTATAACATGCACATCTCCTTCAGATGATCCATTCAGTTTTTCGAACCCTTTCCTGCTCAGCAAGGCTTCTTTGATTGTTGTTCTACCCTCCCTCCCACCCATTTTTTGAGGGAAGGGTCATTATATCTCATGTACTCAGATGATATTGTATTCAGTCCTGACTCATGTTTTTTCTAGGTGAATTATGTATATGGGACACATTGTATTTTTTTTTGGCTCAGTTATTCCAGCATCTCATGTACCATTTAGCATGTACTTCATTGCTCAGTTTTATGTTTCTAGGTGCATCATTATTCTTGTACTAAGTTATCTCGGCAGGTATAGGTATGCCTCCCCTACCTCACTAAGATCTGGTACCACAACATAAAAGGAGACTTGCATTGGTCTCGCCCCCTCCGTCCCTATCCTCTTTCACTTCATCTCTATTGGTCTATTTCTCTCTCTCTCTCTCTCTCTAACTCCACTTTGTTGTCTAGTGATTATGTCTTTACAATGTACTTTGATCATACGTTTTTCTCCTAACAATTTTACATTGGGGGGAAATCTGTTATCACCAAAAAATTGATCATCTAGCCTAATTTACTAGATGGATCTAAGTACACCATGTAAGGCCAATTTTACCATAGTAAAATTGCTTTCACTGTGATAAATTAAACCCGGGAAGAATAATTAAATAAATCACTATTTATTTAATTTTGTTCTAGGAATATTTAATTAAGCTATTGATTAATTAATATTCCTTGTCATATTTGACCCAGTTATGAAAAATAAACAGATAAATCATTAATTATCTTTTTTTTCTTTAGGAATACTTAATTAATCACTAATTAATTATTATTCCTTGTCAAGTTTGACTAAATCTCTTAGGAATAATTAAATAAATCATTATTTGTTTATTATTCCCTAACTAGTTTCTTGAGATGATGAATAGATCATTTATTTATTTATTATTTCTAAATAAAAGTTTAAATACTTTTTCCCTTCTAACCAAATATAATAAAATATTCCAAGTGGTTATTCGAAGAATGGGGTTAATAATATTTTATTATTGCTCATTATTCAAGGATAACTCAATATTTTGTTATAAATAGGAGGGTTTTCCATTCATTATTCACTTTTGATTATTTTCATTGTTGCACTCACTATTGTAACTCTGATTATTTTCATTGTCACGCACCATATTTTTGTTGGGTTTACACATTATAGAGGAGAGAGACTCTACACAAGCTGAAGACGTTTGAGGATATCCAAGAACCCATCCCATAGAGGGGGATTGGTAACATTTATTTGTTCCCTTCGCAGGTGTTAAAATAAAACTATCCTTCATATATTTGGTTTCCATTAGATGATTGGAGTTATTACTATTTGTTTTTGTTGTTTAACATGATTGTGGCATATACCAAGAATTTGGAAGGTTTTGTTTCTATCAATTGCTGCATATCTACAATTTTTAGCAACCATTTATATTGTAGATATTGTTTGTCATCCACAATCTTAAGTGGGTTATTTTTGTATATCTTTGAGAAGAAAACACTACAACATCTTTGTTTCAAATGTTTCCATTCGATCCCGGACTTTTATCGGTAACTCAATGGGTAAAATTGTCCCCTTAGGGAAGAAACAAACTCAGACCAAGATGAATTTTTTTTATGACTATTCTTACCACCTTTCTACATCTTGCCTTCCCACCAGACGAGAGTAGTGTTACTCAATTGAAGGGATTCTAGCTAGATCTTGGCTTCATCTTAATTGATTCATTTTATGTGGAAACATACTTCAACTTGTATGATCTAGTTATACATATTTTTTGCACTAGATTCTCCACTAAACACAGGAAAATCAAACTTGATATCTAACTTCAAAAATGGCTTTCTTTATGCATTCCTATGATGCCTATTAGAATTATGACGAGAGAAAGAAGAAGAAATTTCACTGGAGGATGGAGAGGGAGGGGGGTCTTGTCCTCACCTTGTCCTCCACCTTCATGATTTACTGAGGCATGATCATCTAGTTATTTCTTCTCTTGCTTCATTGTTTTCTCATATTCTACAAACAATTTGTTCACTTCTTCCGCAATAGTGTAGAAGGCCTTGTGATAATTCCGCTCTTCCTCCAACCAAGCATCTTCGTCTGCCATTTTCCTTCTTCGTGCTGGATGCCCCACTTCTGGATCAAAGGACTTAGTTTTCCTTCACCTATTTGGAGATTTCCTTTGGTTATCATAGACTTGCAATTCAAATCAACAGTAGACCCACTATGATACCAAACATGATCCCGTTATATTTTCACTTCAAAGATGCATACAAAATTGCATTTAAAATGGAATGTAACCATAAGACGCATATACATAAAAGAAGTGGAAATAAATGACAACCATGATAAGAAAATACACAATAGGTTGATAATGGAGTTCACCTAGTGTGGGTTATGTCTTCATGCCCTACTCAATGTGGGGAGGTCTTCTTCATTAATATTTAGAAAAATCAAGTTTCATACATGTAAAATCTGCACCTTATACCTCCACTTCTGGGGATGGCCTGAAAATGCACACCTTTGATGATTAAATGGACTATATCATTGAATTATTGGCATGAAATCAAGTCAAATGATTGTAAACTTGACCCCTTTATGCTTTGGTCAAAATCTGGACACTAGGGAATATCAAAGATTCCCCAAAGATTCCTTCTCATTGGTTCACTGGAATTCTTCTACTCAAATGATAAATCTAACTTCAATACTATGCTCCTTGCAAAAAAATGAGTAAAATGAGTATAAAGTTGGTCTGCTTTTGAAACTCACAAAATTTGGCCCTTAGAGAATCTTTTAGATTCCTCATGATTCCACAAAGATTCCTATCTGCAAGTTGACTGAACTTTCATTGCTCAGATAAGAAAATTGATCATGCCATCAGACTTTTGGTGAAATTCTAATTCGTTTGAGTATGAATTTGGCATGATTCTATCACTGCGAAAAATTGTCCCTAAGGGAATCTTTCAAATTCCCTCCATATTCCCTATGTCAGGGTTACACGTCTCAATTTGTGTGCCAGCTCAAGGTTCCCTATTGTGCACTCTATTCTCTCCTCCCCGAGCAAATGAAAAAATCATTTTATATTAAAAAAATGCAATGGATTTTACAAAGAGAAGCTCATTGGGTTGTTGGCGAAGAGGCTAAGTTAGAGGGCGAAGGTCTCAGGGTCAAATCCGCGGGCCTTCCCCATTTAGCCAGTTTGATGGTAGTGTTTTGGAACATTTTTAATTCCTTTGGTGGCTATTGGTAATGGTTGGTGGCACAAAATTTATATTTGGGGCCACCCAAATGGCGGGTTGGCCAAACCAGTCAGGCGGGTTCGATCCCCGCCAACCCCTCTCCATATGGCATAGTCATTTCTAGTTGGGTGATGGGTCCACCCACGGTGTGCCACCCCTCCCCTGCCCTATTTCATATACATATACATATACATATATACATATATACATATATACATATATACATATATATATATATATATATATATATATCTATATATATATATATATATATATATATATATATATATATATATATATATATATATAGATATATATATATATATATATATATATATATATATATATATATATATATATATATATATATATATATATATATATATATATATATATATATATATATATATATATATATATATATATATATATATATATATATATATATATATGGTCCATTGGCCCCGACCCGTCTATTTTTAAATTAATTTTTTTGGTTTTTAAAAATTAATTGGAAAATAAATTCAACCATTTTTTTTAAGTAGGAGATAATTTAACTAGTTTCAGGCCAAGAAACCATCACCACAAAGTGCCAAATTGTTTCCTTGTTAATTTTCACCAAATTTAGCAGCTCCGCTAGATTTAGCCATGCTCCAAATTTAGTTGGCGCTCCTGCCAAATTTAGCTAGGGGTTAGTTTGACCAAAACATTTATTGGCCATAACTTTCACATACGATGTTAGATTGAGGTGTTGTTTCCACCATTGCAAATATTTTTATGAGCTCCTTGATATGTAATTAGTTTCACTGTAATAAAACAAATTTTAATTTTGAGCCTTTGTTGAGCCCTCTTTGATTTACGAGCCTCTCTGGAGCCACTGGATCATTCCTCCCCACTGAGGAGATTTTGGTCCTCCAAAAGCATGCACATAATCTTCAATATGTTTTGCCCCCTTGTCTGCACAACAAGTGCCGTGATAGGACACACTTCCTTCTCTTTCACCTTTGTTCTTCGGAGCCATAAGTGATGAACCAACAATTGTATCACCTGAAAACATGTAGGACAATATTTGCAAACTACATGTTTAATTACATTACCAATCATAACCCAAGCATCCCCATACTTGCCAAGAGTTTATAAGACACACTGTTTGGTCAAGTGTACGTTGTGATAGAAACCAATACCCCAACTAATAAAAATAGGTCAAAAAAATCATCATGTTGCTTCCATAAGTGATCTAAAACACATCATCACTTTACAATCATTTCGCAACATGTGATTTTGCAATAATATGGCCATGACAAGCTACTATATCTAATAGTACCATCTCTCACTCAACAAATTTAATGGTTCATCTCCCTGTGGTAGATTTTCTTGTTGAACATCTTCACCAGCTAGTTCATTCATAGGTGTTGTCTGGAAATGGAGTACTTGACATGTGGATCTCTAGTGTCCATCCTTGATGTAGTTACTACACTGATTCTTTCTCCTCCAAACTTTCTAGATCATATTAGAACTCTTATTCATGGTGTGCCACTGATAAGTTCTCATGGAATCCTCACTATCAATGGAATGTGATGAGGTGCTCACATAATTCGTCATTAGTTAGTCACTGGTTGTCTTGGAGCATTCTCCAACATTTTCTCTAGCATACTCAAGTCATGCATAACGAGGAAATTCTACCACCTTAATGGTATTCACAATTCCCTGGGCATTAATTTTGAGGCCCTTCCCTTGATACCCCATATTCTTCAAAAATCTTGCTCCAATTCCTGTAGTATGTTTCTCAAAAGCAGTGAAACCATCATCATAAAAAGAACATGAATTGAAGAATCACTTTTTTCCTTAGGCTTGTTATGCTGCCACTTTTCCAAGGCCTTCTCCTTGGCATGTAATTATTGTTGCAACCTTTGTTTCTCATCCTCTGTTTTTTGTAGGAGTCTCTTTAGTTCCGAAATCTCCACCTAAATGCTTTGGTTGATCTCTTCGAGTTCTTAGAGCCATGCAATATTTCATGCCCTTATTTTTGGCACAACATTTGCTGAAATATTTCTCATAAAGAGCTTCAATCTTCATTTGATCACCTACATCAGATCCTAGCTCAATTGGTCCAACTCCTACAAATCTTATAGTTGTGGTCTTCTCATCATCCTTTGATTTAGATTCTTGGTCTTGTTGCACAGTTGCAGCTACCTTTAGATTCTCTTTTTTGTCATTCCTCTTTGGCATCAATTCTGGATGCAATTTCCAACAATGCTCCTCATCATGCCCTTCTTTCTCACAATCAGTACAAGAGGAATTTGCTTCCTTTCTTTTAGTTGTTTTTTTCCTCTTTGGGTGGTCATCTTGCTCATGTTTCCCCCTGCTTTCAAGATGTACAACCTTGACACTAGCTTCATCAAGAGTTTAAGGTTCAAATAACAACAACGAATGACTCAAATAACCATGCAATGAGCCAATATACTTCATCAAAATTTCAGGAGAGTCTAATGGAACATTTAATTATAATTCTTGTTTCCTAAACTCTTCAGTAAAATTTAAAACATTTTGTCCTTTAATTTGTTTCAAATGTTGTCAATCATGGCCTTCTATCAGCAACCCAATGGGTAAAACTGTACCCTTAAAGCAGAAACAAACTCACACCAAGATGAAGGAAGTTTATGACTATTCTTACCAACTTTCTCCAGCTTTCCTTCCCACTAGACGAGAGTAGTGCCACTTAATTGAAGGGATGCTATATGGAGCTTGGCTTCATCCTCTTTGATTCGTTGTATGCAACAATATACTTCAACCTATATGACCTAGTTATATAGCTTTTTTTCATTACATTCTCCACTAAACACAGGAAAATCAAGCTTTACATCCAACTTAGAAAATGGCTTTCTTGATTCATTCCTATGATACTTGTTAGAATGATGTGAATAGGAAGAATAATAAATTTCACTAGAGGAGGGAGAGGGAGGGGGATCTTTGCCTCCACCTTCATGATTTATCGATGCATGATCATCTAGTTCTTTCTTCTCTTGCTTCATTTATTTCTCATATTCTACAAACAATTTGTCCACCTTTTTTCCATGGTGTAGAAGGCCTTGCGATAATCTGACTCTTCCTTCAACCAAGCATCTTTGTCTACCATTTTCTTTCTTCATGCTACAAGCCCCACTTTTGGATCAAAGGACTTAAGTTTTCCTTCACCTTTTTGGAGCTTTCCCCTGGTTATCATAGACTTGCAATTCACATCAATAGAAGACCTACTCTACCACCAAACTTGATCCAATTATCTTTTCACTTCAAATATGCATGCAAAATTGCATTTAAAAGGGCATGTAATGATAATATGCAACATATACATAAAAGAAGTGGAAATAAATGACAACCATGAGAAGCAAAGACACAATAGGTTGATAATGAAGTTAACCCAATGTCGGTTATGTCTCTCGGCCCTGATAATTGTGGGGAGGCCTTTTCATTAATCTTCATAGAAATCAAATTACATTCATGTACAAAATGGACCTTATACCTCCACTTCTAGGGATGGCCTGAATATGTACACCTCTGCTGAAGAAATGGACTACACTATTGAATTTGGCATGAAATCGTGTCGAATGATTATAAAATTGACCCCTTTCCCCTTTGGGAAAAATTTGGACCCTTAGGAATCTCAAAGATTCCCCAAACATTCCTTCTTGCTTTTTGAATGAAATTTTGCTACTTATATGACAAATGTGACTTCGCCATTATGCTCCTTGTGAAAAACTGATTAAAATGATTATAAAGTCAACCTCGTTGTGAAACTGTCAAAATTTGGCCCTTTGGGAATATTTTAGATTCCTCTTGATTCTACAAAGATTCCTACTTGCAAGTTGACTGAAATTTCGCCACTCAGATCATAAAACCGATTAGTCCATTAGACTCCTGGATAAATTCTAGTTCGTTTGAGTCTAAATTTGGCGTGATTATTCCATTGTGAAAATTTGGGTCCAAGAAAATCCCTCCACATTCCCTACATCAGGGTTTTATGCCTTGGTTTGCATGTCAGCTTAAGGTTGCTTGTTGTGCACTCTGTTCTCACCTCCTTAGGTGAATAAGGATTTTTTATATATATAAAAATGTAGTGGAGTTTACAAAGAGAAGCATGTTGGGCTATTGGCAAAGAGGCTAAGTTAGAGGGTAGAGGTCTCGAGGTCAAACCCGAAGACCTCCATCATTTAGCTCATTTGTTGGCAGGGTTTTCACACATTTTTAATTCATTTTTGTTGCTATTTCTAATGGTTGAAGGCAAATATTTTTATATTTGGGGCTTCCCAAATAATGGGCCAACCAAACCGATCGAGCAGGTTTGATCCCTGCCAACCCCTTTCCATATTGCATAATCATTTACGGTTGGGAAGCGAGTCTACACAACCAGTGGCCTAATAGGCCACTCTTCCTTCTCCTTCACCTTTGTTCTTTGGAGCCATAAGTGATGAATCGACACTTATATCCCCTACAAACTTGTAGTACAATCTTTGTAAACTACATGTTTAATTACATGACCAATTATGACCCAAGGATCCCCATACTTTCCATGAGTTTATAAGACACACTCTTTGGTCAAGTGTCCATCATAATAGAAACTAATACCCCAACTAATGGAAAGAGGCCAAAAAATCATCATGTTGCTTCCATAAGATTTATAATCATTTCACAACATATTATTTTACAATAATATGGCCATGACAAGCTAGTATATCTAATAACCATATCTCACTCAACAAATTGAATGGGTCATCTCCCTGTGATGGATTTTCTTGTTGAACATCTTCACCAACTGGTTCCTTCATAGGTGTTGTCTGGGCATGGAGTATCTTACATGTGGATCTCTGGTGTCCATCCTTGTTGCAGTGACTACAATGATTCTTTCTCCTCCAAAATTTTTGGATCGTATTGGAACACTTATTCCTGGTGCACCTTTGATAAGTGCATGTGGAATCCTCACTATCACTGGAATATGATGAGGTGATCCCATCATCTATCATTGGTTGATCACTGGCTGTCTTGGAGAATTCTCCAACCTTTTTATGACATACCCAAGTCCTGCATAATGAGGAAATTACTCCACCTTTGATGGGATTCATAATGCCCTGGCCATTAATGTAGAGGCCCTTCCCTTGATACCCATGTTCTTCCACAATTTTGATCCAATTCTTGTAGTATGTTTCTAAAATGTAGCAAACACATCGTCATAAAAATAACATGATATTGAAGAATCAATTTGTACTTTAGGCTTGTTATTTTGTAATGTTTCCAAGGCATCCTCCTCGGTTTGTAACTGATGTTACAACCTTTGTTTCTCCTCCTCTACTTTTTGTAGGAGTCTCCTTAGTTCCACATTCCTCGCCTGAATGATTTGGTTGATCTCTTCGTGTTCTTGGAGCCATGTAGCATTTGGTGCCCTTATTTTTGGCACAACATATGTTGAAATATTTGTCTCATTGCCCAAATCGGAACCCAAGTTGATAGGTACATATTTTACAACCCCAAGAGCTACAATCTTTATTTCATCACCTGAGTATGATCCTAGATACATTGGTCCAACTCCTGCAAATCCTACAACTGTGATCTTCTCATAATCCTCTGATTTAAATTCTTGGTCTTGTTGCACAGTTTCAACTGTCTTTTTCTTCTCTTTTCTGTTGTTCCTCTTTGGCCTCAATTCTAGATGCAATTTTCAGCAATGCTCCTCATCATGCCCTTGTTTCTCATAATGATTAAAATAGGGCTTTGCTTCCTTTCTTATAGTTGTTGTTGTAATATTTAGGTGGTCATCTTTCTCATGCTTCCCCCTACTTTCAAGATGTATAGAATTCACACTAGCTTCATCAAGATTTTTAGGTTCAAATAATAACAATGAATGACACAAATAACCATGCAATGAGCCAATGTACTTCATCAACGTTTCACGAGAGTCTAATGGAACATTAAATGCTAGTGCTTGTTTCCTAAACTCCTTGGTAATATTTTGAACAATTTGTCCTTTACTTTGTTTCAAATGTTTCCATTCCATCATGACCTTTTGTCGATAACCCAATGGATAAAACTTTCCCCTTAAAGCAGAAATGAACTCATACCAAGATGAAATAAGTTTACGACTATTCTTACCACCTTTTTGCAACTTGCATTCCTACCAGACGAGAGCAGTTCCACTCAATCAAAGGGATGTTGGCTAGATCTTGGCTTCATCCTCTTTGATTCATTGTATGCAGCAATATACTTCAACCTCTCTGATCCAATTTTCTAGCTTTTCTACTTTATATTCTCCACTAAACACAGACAAATCAAGCTTGACATCCAACTTAAAAAATGGTTTTTTCTATCTATTCCTATGATGCTTGTTAGAATGATGAGAAGAGGAAGAAGAATAAATTTCACTAGAGGATGGAGAGGGGGGGGGATCTTCTCCTTGACCTTCATGATTTATTGAGGCATGATCATCTGGTTCTTTCTTCTCTTAGTTCATATTTTTCTCATTTTCTCCAAACAATTTGTCCCCTTTGTCTGCCATGGTGCAGAAGGCCTTGCGATAATTTCTCTCTTCCTATAACCGAGCATCTTTGTCTACCATTTTTCTTCTTCGTGCTATACGCCCCTATTCTGGATCAAATGACTTAATTTTTCCTTAACCTCTTTGGAGCTTTCCCATGGTTATCATAGACTTGTAATTCACATCAACAAAAGACTCTCTTTGATACTAAAATTGATCTAGTTATCTTTTCACTTCAAATATGCATACAAAGGTCCATTTAAAATTTCATGTAACCATAAGATGCATATACATAAAATAAACAAAACTAAATGACAACCATGAGAAGAAAAGACAAAACAAGTTAATAACAGAGATCACCCAGTGTTGGTTACATCTTCGGGACCTCCTCAATGTGGGGAGGCCTTTTTCATTAATATTTAGCGAAATCAAATTACATGCATGTACAAAAGGCACCTTATACCTCCAGTTCTCAGGATGGCCTGAAAATGCAAACCCCTGCTAAAGAAATAGATTGCACCATTGAATTCCTGGCATGAAATTGTGTCAAATGTCTGTAAACGTGACCGCTTTCTGCTTCGGTCAAAATATGGACACTCGGGAATCTCAAAGATTCCATAAATATTCCTTCTCGCTAGTTGAATAAAATTTTGTTGCTCATATGACAAATTTGACTTCACCACCGCATTCCTTGGGAAAAACAGAGTAAAATGAGTACAAATTTGACTTGGTTCTAAAACTATCAAAATTTGGCCCTTAGTGAATCTTTTAGATTCCTCATGATTCTACAAAGATTTTTATCCGCAAGTTGATTGAAATTACACCTCTCAGATTCTAAATACGTTGACGCCATCAAACTCTCAGGGATATTCTAGTTCATTTGAGTATAAATTTGGCATGATTTTGTCACTGTGAAAATTTGGCCCCAAGGGAACCTTTCATATTCCCTGCATTAAGGTTCCATGCCTCAGTTTGCATACTAGCACAATGTGCCCTGTTACGTGATCTGTTCTCTCCTCCCCAAGCGAATGAGAAAATTAGTTTATATAAAAAAATGTGGTAGAGTTTACAAAGAAATCCCGTTAGGCTGTTGGCGGAGAGGTTAAGTTAGAGGGCGGTGGTCCTGGGGTCAAACCTGAGGGCCTCCCCTATTTAGCTGGTCATTTGGAAGCATTTTGACACATTTTTAATTCCTTTTGGTGGGTGTTGGTTATAGTTGGCAGCATATTGTTTATATTTTGGGTGCCCAAACTGGCTAGGCTAGTTTGATCCCCATCGACCCCTCTCCATGTGGCGTAACCTTTCACAATTGGACATCGAGTTTGCCTACAGCTGCCCACCCTAATTATATATATATATATATATATATATATATATATATATATATATATATATATATAATGACCTGTTGGGTGGGTGGATCTGATGAGCCCATCCCGCCCCTTTTTTTATTTACTTTTTTTGTTTTTAAAAAGTAATGGGAAAAACTTTTTGACCTTTTTTTTGGGGTTACTAGTGTTTTTCATTAGCCAACAATTTGTGAGTTCCAGCCACCAGAAACCATCCCTGCAAAGTGAAAAATTGTTTCCTCGTTAATTTTAGCGAAATTTAGTGGCTCAACCAGATTTAGCCATGCTCCAAATTTAGTTGGCGCTCTTGCCAAATTTAGCCACGAACCTAGTTTGACCAAAACTTTGACTAACCATTTCACATACGATTCGGATTGAGCTGTCATTTCTACCATTTGAAATCTTGCGACGAGCTCTTTGATCTGACCCTGATTTCATTGTTATCAAATGAATTTTATTTTTGAGCCTTTCATGTGCCCTCTTTGATTTATGTGTCTCTCTGGAGCCACCTGGATCATATATAGTCTATCCCTCTACAGATTGACTCACTCTGACCAACACTTAGACAATTTTCAAGCCCTCCAAGCTCCTATTTCCTTGCATTATTCCTTGAGTAAATTAGCCCCTATTATTTAGGAAATTCCCACTCTTGAATTACACCAATTCCTCTAGGTCCTACCTCTGACTACATGCACCACCTGTACACATGGGAATATGATACAACTGAGAGTAAACTTCCTTGGAATCTCCATCGCAACTAGGTAACTCGAATTCTCTACATGCAACAATTATTTTGGGCTGATTAATTAGTTAACTCGTTTATCACTAAGTGTGATTGAAGTTCCAATTCCAAAACTTGACCTCCACTCGTTCTTCTGACATTTAGAACTAGTTGAACTAAAAATAACTCAAATTACCTGAAATAGATTGCTAAAAATTAGAAATCAATCATATTGAACTAAAATCAAACTTTCTGAACTCGAATTAATTGAGTTAACTGAGTTAAAAGTGTCATGTCACCTCAGTTAACTACCTCCAAGATTTCTACTGAAATAGATATTCGATTTTTTTCTAATTTGACCAAGGCAAAGTCAAACTAAGATTTTCTTGCTGCATTTTCAACAAGGTAGGTCAGTATGAGCCTCATATGGAAACTTAGGGAGGCTGAATTTCACTATCATGGAAAGGCCGAGATGTCCATCAAATGGGTCCTAAGGGAGGCCAAATTTTGTTACCATAGGAAATATGAGAAGAGCCCTTAGGACAAGCCTCGGTTTGGAATGTTCAAGAGCTTAGTCTGCCTTAGATAAAACTTTAGCCTCAAATATTTTTTAGGAGCTCACATCTACCACAGAAACACAAAAAACATGCCTCAACTAAAAATCACAGACTTGTTCTATTAGAGTAGGTTACCCTACAACAGTTTAATAACTAGAGGGAAGAACGTAGACAAGCATGGATCATATGGAAGGCATATCTTCAATTACAATTGTGATATTTGATGGAAATGATTATCCACTAAGAAATAGTTTTCTGGAAACCTACTTGAAGTCTATGGTATTGGATGTTTGTATCTCCATCATAAATGGATACAAAGTTCCTAAAAATCCTCCAACTGATCCTAATGAGAAGAAAATTTTCAGCTACAATTCAAAATGTCTTCATGCCATCTTAGGTGGACTTTCAAGAACCATTAAGACCAAAATAGTGACTTGCACCATAGCCAAATGTGTTTGGGATAAACTTGAAACTCTTTATGAAGGTGATTATTAGGTCATGTAGGTCAAACTTAAAAAATATAGAGCTTATTTTGAAAATATGAAAATGGACGAAAAAGAAGATATTGTGACTTACTTACTGAGAGTAGATGAAGTTACCAACTCCCTCAAAGGATTAGGAGAAGAAATTAAAGATCCCTTGATTGTACTAAAGGTATTTGTAACAACCCTGGGTTAAAAATACATGTAATAAATTTAATAAAGGTAAAATAAGGCCAATGTCATGGGACACTTATTCTAAGTTTAATGTTGGGCAAAACATCCTAGTGTGGGTGTTCATTTGGTTTATTAGTGTTAAGGGGAATTGGCAAAGGCATTGAAAAGGAAAAGTGACATTAATTGGAATTTTATTAATGAAAATAAAGGAAATTAGGAGAAAAGAAAGGTGAAAGGTAACAAATTGCATTTGAGGAGGAAAATGAAGGAAATATAATGGAAATTGAAGAAAATAGAGGCCTCATTGATGAAAGGGAATTTGAGGATTAGTTCGGAACCTTTTGTCAGTTTTAACTTCGAGCTCTCTCTCTACTCTCTCTCTCTCTTACTCTTTGACACTTAGAGTATTCTTAGATATTTCTAGCATTGTAGGAAGGAAGGCAAAGGATTGACAAAGAAATCATAAGGAAGAAAATATCAAGGAAGAAAGAACGAGATCTAGTAGCTACATCAAGATTACTAGCAGGTATCGAGTTGCATGAATGATTTCCTTTCTATTTTTGGGATGCATGTGTTTATTTTGTTACTTTTCTATCATTGGCATGGGTTTTTCCATGTGTGATAATGGTTTTATCCTTGCCTTTCCAGTTTTGGATATCCATGGTGTGATGGGGTTTCTCTTACTTGGTTGATTTGGATTTCTAGATGGTTTTGAAAATGAGTGGGCTGGTCTTAGGGGAGAAACACAAGGCCTAGGAATCCCTAGACCAATGAAGATGGGATTGCGGTAAAGCATAATCGTGTATGCCCCTATTTGGCCTAGGAATCATTGACCAATGAATGGAGGGATATACAATAAATCATAGAGGGTGGACCCTTCGGATAGTGATGGATTCTGGATGGCATTCCATGTTTTGTCCAGTTGTGATTGGAGCACTGGTTTTGGTGTGATCACAGTTTGATGAGGGTGGAGGTGGTTTAACCTCTGGATTCCCTTGGTTGTTCTTGGATTGGTTATCCTACGAGATGTGACATTCATGCTTGGAATATGGCATAGGGGTGACTGGATGAAAGAGATATTTGGTTCAACCATGTCTATGGTCGGGTGGTAGATGGAAGTCATGAACATGGTCGAATTTGCATATGATTAATAAAAGCTAAGTTCTCTTACTTTATCACTGATTTATATATGGATTTATTGGTCGTCGTATCTCTAATATTTATATGGTTTTATGCTGGTTATAAGCATGGTTGAATGACTGATTTATGTCATGGTTATTTCATATATTTAATTGTAACTATTAAATGGATGGATGCAATACCTAATTGATGATGTAGTAGTTCAATGGAGAAGGAGGTGATCCTTCTGGTTATTTTTAATAATTTATTTCATTCATTTATGTTATGTATTGTATCCTAGACTTGTAGGTTTCATTGATGTCAACTGTTTGATAGAATGTTAGTCCCGATTGGGGATGCTCAAGCCTAGTCTTGAGGCTGAATTTTGATTGATTAGAATTGTTATCATGGTTTTAATGAATTTTGGAAGTTACAACAAGTTCTGGGCAAAGGCCAAGATTCTGGCCTAGTAAAGTGGCTTAAATCGTAAGGTAGCTGGCACAAAACTAGCAATTTTGATCCACAATCGCTGGTAGGTAGGCCTATGAGAGCGACTTTGGGTTTTTGGTTTCTACTTTGCCCATAGCATGAGAATGATTATGGCCTAAGAGCTGCAGAATAGCAATGGGACGCAGGGAAAGGCTATTTGAGTAGTTGACTTCTCTCCTGAGGGTTCTGTTGATGATTTTGGATGACTATATGTGAGGTTCCATTGATTCCACTTCCTTAAGGTGACATAGGAAGTCGAATTTGATCATAGTAGCACCTCTACTCATGTTTAGCCTGGTTGGCATGGTTAATTTGGGTAGACCCGGGAGGGGGTGTTACAGATTGGTATTAGAGCATGGTTGTGCTCTCTTTGAGTCATATATGATGCTACAGATATGGGTGAATGTGTTCGTCATGCATGCATGTCAGTTGCATGTGTGGCTCTTACACTTGTGTTCCATGTGCTTGTTACACTGCATCATATTGATCATGGTAGTATTAAGGTTATCATGAGGAACTTGATGTTGGTTTTATCGAATGCATTGTCATGAGTATATGATTGTTTAAACAATTATATGCAGCTTCATTACATCCTTGTATGTTGGGTTGCATTCTTGGTTATTTGATTACATGAATCAGTCTTGTAGGTTGATTACAAGAATTGATCGCTTATGCTCAACTACATGTGGTTATGTGTATGTATAGTTGATTAGGAATTGATTATGTAGGTGGATAGTTGCATGAGACAATGTGTATACTGGAGGAATGGTTGTTATCATGCATGAGGTCATAAAATGCATTGCTAATATGGCCTTGCATTTATGACTGGACCATAGTTAATATGATGGTTATGTGTTGATGCACTTATTTATATATGTCTATATGTTATTATGGTTATGTTGTACATGCATCACGCTGATTTGATGACCTTGTAGACCAGGGATCCTCCCCGAATTATGCTAAGGTATGTTCGTTTATTGTCATTTGGTTTAGCTGACATAATATCCCTTGTAGGAAAGAGATCAGATGGCTAGCAAGGTGGTAGACTACATAGAATCTCCCTACACATCAGATGGGAAACATGCTGTGGGGCACTCTTCTAACTTGGCAGACATCTTGAGAAGCCTGAAAGAAGAAATAAGGAGTTTCAAAGGAGATAATGACAAAATCATGCAGGCACAAGAGAAACAAGCATAGGTGAATGTGATATTACTTCAAAGTTTGTCATATTTGCAGTGACAGGGACCTCTTTAGATCATCCATGGACATGACAATAGAGCTAAGGAGCTTTATGAGTTGTGGATGGGTTCTATGACAGATGAGGAGTATACTAGAAAATTTTTGGAGTTGTTGAGATACGTGCCTTACCTCAAAGAGGTGAAGGACAAGGTTCATAGATTCATTAGTGGATTGACAGTTTCATATAGATATCGGATTGAGGTCGATGATCCTAGATCATTGGAGGAGGCCATCCAAAAGTTGAAGCATTTTTATGAGTAGTCGAAGCTCAAAGTGGAGCCGAAATGTGACTTGAAGAGAAATGAAAAATCTAAAGGAAAATGGCCACCAAATCATGGAAGACCTCAAGATGCAAGTGAGAAATATGTAGCTATGGAAAACAAGAAGGTGGATCATTAGGTATCGATCATTGAGATGGACGATAAGCTTTGTGATCAAGTTGTTTCTATTTTGATTGATCATGGAACTAGCTATAGTTATATTAATCCTGACCTCATGGATAAGTGTGGTTTAAGAAAATAAGTGCATGCAGAATCTTGGTTGGCACTGTTGGCTACAGGTACAAAGAATTGATTTCACCATTGGGTAAGAGCTTGTGCATTTGAGTTAAATGGTATGCCTATAGAAGAAAATTTGAATGTATTGTCATGGGGATTTTATAGAATTTTTTTTGGTATGGATTGGCTATACCTTCACAGAACCAAAGTGGATTGCTTCGACAAGGCCGTTGAGTGTGTGGATGATAATGGGGAAAGAGGACCTTGTAGGGAAAGAAGAATCCTACATCAGTGAGGATGGTTACCATTATGCAGGTGAAGCGTAGTTATAGAAGAGGTTGTGTGATGTTTGCAGTACACATTTCCAGTGACAAGGATAAGGAGGTTGAGGATGCAAAGGTGTTAAGCAGGTACCTAATTTTGTAACAATTTTAGGATGTATTCCTTGAGGACATTACAGAGTTTCCACCTCACAGGGAGGTAGAATTTTCTATTGAGATAGTGTTAGAGGAAGCTCCAACATTAAAAGAACCTTACAGGATGAGCGCACTTGATTTGGTAGAGTTGAAGTTGCAGCTAAAGAAAATTTTGGACAAAGGATACATCAGACCCAGTGTATCATCTTGGGGTGCACCAGTGTTGTTCGTAAATAAGAAAGATGGTACTCTTAGATTGTACATTGATTATATGTAGTTGAATAAGGTAATGATCAAGAATAGGTGTTATAGCACCATTTACCACTCTTGGTAGATCTGATGCTTTGATTATGGCCTAGGGCAACCCTTCCTTCTAGACTTAGTCCAAAATCTAAAAAACAGTGTTTTATTCCCTATATGCTATGTTTCCATGTGATAAAAGTATGTACACACAGGTCAACATATATCCAACCCGCATACATATGTTAAAACACTTTAAAAAATTAAATTTCCTTAATTTCGGTTGGAGTTCACGGGTTTTACCTATTACTCACCTCCTATTTCCCATGGCCTAACTGTTTCCCAACTGAAAAAAATAATTTGGAGAACTATAAATAAACCACCATGGGAAGGCCTTAAGGGAGAAATGATGAGATATTGATACTATAGTGAGATTATCCTTGGTCAAGTCTGAAGAATCCCTGTGCCTCCTGCACTCTCCAAAGCTTTAGGAAACCCTTGTTTCCTTGATTATAGATATCCCCCATCTTGCTTGAGATATCCTTGTATTAGTGATGGAGGAAGATTGCTGAAGGCTAGAAAAGGACGGATCCGGAGGACAGTTCTGCTTGGAGCCAGAGAAGGACTTAGGTCATATTCCTCCACCTTATTTGTAGCTTACTTAAATAAAATGAATGTTGTTCTATTTCTGATATAAAATGTGTTTATGCATCAAATTATGTTGTAATTCATTTATGAATCTTATATTGATGTATAATTAGTCAGTAATTTATATGATTTAAATTTAACATCATGAATATCCTTTATGTTTCTACTGTTGTGTATGTTCCATTTGAATAATTTTTAGGTTTCAAGAACAATGGGAGAAGTTGAGGGTTTGCACCCTGCAGGATCTACCCAAACGAAGGACATACGGGTAAGGACACTTCTACACGATTTAGTAGAATAAGCACTTTTCTTGATTGATTGAGCATTTCTTGTTGTGGTTTGCCCTCTGCTCTGTTGGGGTTCTCAACCCAAAGCCGTAGGGTGGTTTCACCTGTAATAGAATTGACGACTCCACTAGGGATACCAATTTTTTTATTCCTGGTTTGGATTGTTTTTTCTCAATCAGGGTTCAATCTCTTGATTGTTTTCTTTTACAGTATTGTTTGGTCCATTAGTATCCCAAGCATCAAGTCTGATCTTCTTGTTCAGACCTTGATTTTTGTTTTTCCTAATAAAGCTCTGTATACGTTTTTTTTCTTTGACTATAGTAGCATATACATGTAGGTTTGTTTAAAGCAGACTCGTGTATACGCGAGTTTCCTTTATTAGAAACGTGTGTGCACACTTCTGTGTGTTTACATAGTCGTGTATGCAATTTTTTGGATTGTTTTTTCAAATATTTTTGCCCATTTAGGTCTTCTTCCTGGTGGTTTATGCTATTGTATGGTTATCTGCTATCTAGAGAATTCGTTTTTCCTGCAAGCTTTCATTTTCAAAAATATCCTTCTCACTGAAAATATTTGGCCTAGGATTGCTTCTTAAGCAAGTCTGTAATTTGTATCTTGGATTCAAGGCTTCATTCTGAAGTTCTTGGTTGTTCTGGAAGCGGTCTTCCAGAATAGAATTTTTTTTTCAATTTCGTTTCCAACCTGGATTTAAAGTCCCTTTCTTTGCTTCCCCTTGTTTGGTGGCCTTGTTGTTCTTCTTTCTTTTTTAGAGTCTTTTTGACAAGTTTGAAAGTATTTCTTTCTTGACCTTTTTATCAGTTTCTCGAAATATTTTGTTGCTACTTGGGTCAGTTTGTACAAGTTCGTACTCTTTCTTGTTCAAGTTTTATTCATTTTCGAGTTTATAACTTGCAAGATTGAAAGACTTCTTGTGCCTATTTATTGATCTTTCGAGTTTTAGTAGTACTTTTGTGACCTCAAAAAGTTGTTTTGTTCCTTTTAAAAGAAAAATCTCAAAAAACTTTGCTTTTGTTTTTATTTTTCCAGGTTTTTGGTTTTTGGTTTCTTTTGTTTTAGTGTTGAGAAGAGAATTGAGAGCTTTTGTGATTTGTTCCGCTTGCATTGAAGAGAGATTTTTGTTCAAATTTTTCCCCTCTTCATTTTAATTTGGCTTATTGTCTCTATAAAAAGTTGCATTTGCTTATGAGTGTTGTTTAGGATCTTGCATCATCATTGTAATTTGCATCAGGTTAGTTTGCATTTTAAGGCATTCTTAGTTTTTTTTAGTTTTTGAGTGTGTGTGGATTCTTTTAGAAAATAATAGAGAAATATTTTTCTTATATATAAGTTTTCGTAGAACCCAAGTAGAGATCACTCTTCATCGAAGAAAATCACTACATTCATATAGTTAGTTTTCTATTGATTTCTTTTGCATCATAAAAACATCATGAGTTTCACTCTAGTAATTCCCCCTGACTTAAAGAACAACTATACAAAATCAAGCTATTAATAAAATGAACTAGAACTTTTATTGTTGTCTTTAAAAAAACACCAACAAGTTTAGGTTCATTAGGGCCTTGGATTAGGTGAGTGGAGAGTTTACTCTCCAAGGCCACTCAAATTACAAAATGTAGAAGTTGAATAGAGTGTGAAACTCAATATCATTAGAAAGACTGGGAAAGCTCTGTGACTGGGAGTTAAGCACAAGGGAGAGTGAAGACAAGGAAGAAAGATACCCCCTCTCCAACTTGTTGGATCTCGACTCATGACTATTCCACCCGGCTTTTGATACAAGGTGGTATCCATAGTTTCCTTTCCTAGGGATCACATAGGTGGCTGGGGAGGGGAATCCCATGGCACCTGAGGTTGACGTTACATCATGTTCAGTAGTACTTCTAGAGGGTACCCTTGCAAAGCTTGGGTGTTTGCACCAACAAAGGCTGTTGTCTGGAGGTCAGTGTAACTACCTCTGATACCTTCGCTGTTAGGCCTGGGGTGTAATTACCACAGTCTATTTTCGAAAGGCCCTTGATTTTGGCTTTCTTGTATTTTGGTGTCGAGTCCTAATCACCTGATGAGGAAATACTTAAAAGTTGTTTGATTGCTTGTATCTTTAGGGACTTTTAGAAAGTGCTCTTTGCTCCTAGTTGGCCTAGCTTTACAACTTTTTTGAGTCTTTAAGTAGATTTCTTAAAAATAATTCAAAGTGGATGATTGACTATCTTGTCAGTCTAGGAGACTTCATGGGCTATCACCTATGAGTCCTAAGCCTTCTTCTTGAAGGCGTAGGAGAAATACTACCATTGGTTTTCAATGAGTGGCAACAGGCACATCGGAGATTGATCCTCTAGTTGGAGTCATTGATTCACTAGATAGACCTAGTACAAGTAGAGAGTTAGAGAGGAACACTCCAGTTATTTCTCAAGTCCTCTTCTAGTCAGAAGATAATATTGAGGTCGAAGAAATTTCAAAGTCTATTGCAGCTCCTAATTCTCCTCTTCCTCCTGATCATCCAAATGTTTTATTATACATCAGAACTCCAACCAACAGGCCATCGAGCCCATGTTTACATCGATCTATTCCTTCAATGACCACTGTTGGAAGCATGGCATCCACGACAAGTGCTACGAGTATGAAGACTCTTGTATCTGTACAAGGAGGAGGAACAATTTCTATACCTTGTGTTACTCCTAGCACTGTTATATTTGGTTCTGCTTCCATTCCATCATCGAGTGGAAGTTCTCAAGTTGTTGTATTTGTCATTGATTTTTTCCCTTTTGGAATGTCAACTAGCATGATTCCTTCAGTTCCATTGAGTATTCCATCAGCTGCCTCCACATCCATGGCGAGTGGATCAACTTCTTTTTAGGGTTTTCCGTTTAGGGGTGGTCATATACCACATTCCAACCCAACTGTGGGATCCATGCCTTTTTCCTTTTCAGCTCAAGGTTATAATCCATTTCAAAGTTGGGCAAACCTTGCAGTTAGTGCATTAGGAGCCTGGAATCAATCTTATTTCGGCCAACAGGGGAATATGTCGTATTCTTCTGTCAATTCTTTTCAAAACTTTTCTCCCTATGCTAACACATGGAATCCTTATCAGGGGCTTTCTGCTCCTTTTAACACTTCTTTAGGCAGTAACTTTACTAGTTACGAAGGATTTTCGGCAAGAGTTTGTCAAACTCCGAATTTTTTTGGACTACAAGGGGCTCCTTATGGTTCAGTTGGGTCTTCAAATTACTTCGAGCAACCTGATTCCTTCACAAATCTAGGTCATTCTTTTCATAACATTGGGAGTTCCACCCACACCAGGTGGAATCCTCAGGGTCCGCCACAACTCCCTTTTCTGGCAATGTTAAACTTGCTTGATCTCACTAAATTGACTAATGATCTGATTAGGTATAACCCGGTTTGGCCTCCGGTCCCAACCAAACTTCCCTCTGATATCCCAAAATTCAAGGGGCAGATGGGTGAAGATCCGAGTGACCATGTAACCACCTTCCACTTATCATGTTTGTCCAACTCCCTGATAAACGATTCAATCAGGTTGAGATTATTTCAATGTACCCTAACTGGAAATACGACTAAGTGGTACATAGAACTGCTAGTGGGCATCTTCACTTCTTTCGGAGATTTAGCTACTATATTTTTGAACCATTTTCAATTACTTGTCTGATATGATGCCGGAACTGAGCTTCTGGCTAATTTCCAACAAGACCAAGTGACTCACATTTCGGATCATATCCAAGAATGGAGGAGAAGGAAGAGGCTCATCAAAGCCGATATCCCACAAGAATTCCTTCTCAAACAGTTTCTTAAATCATTACAACCTGAGATCTATAAGGACGTGTCCCTCTCTGGTGTTTTCACTGAAGAGCGGGCTATTTTCAGGGCCTAGTAGTTAGAACTAATCTATCCTCAGTTTGGGGTTCTCCAAAAAATTCTACCTAACACTTCTAGATCCAAAGTGCATATACCCAAATCGAAGCCAAGTCCCCATGTGGACAGGCTATTCGGATCAATTGATGTAAACATAGTTAACCTACTAAATCAATTGCAGCAGTTGTCTTTACAAACTGCTTCCTCTATGCAGGTGTTATCGGGAAATCTAGTGTCTATGCAGAGCTACTAGTCCCACTAAGGCTGGTAGCTACCTTAGAAACAAACGAACTAAAACCACTTTCGTTTTCCTTTATAAGAAGTAGATAATAGGGGAACAAAGGAGACCAACCTCTATCTTGTGCTTGGTTCCTCGTTTGACTCCTCTCCCTTCTGATAGATCTTTGCCACTCGCTTCCTCGTCTACCCAGCTTCAAAGAGCACCTATAGAATCAAAGCAGCATAACATTACCCAAGAACAGAGATCTACTATCATAAACAATATAGGACTAGATATATATTGACCACACAAATGCATATATCATCAATCATACAAGAATGTGGAGGAAAACTTGAATAGCTTTATTAATAATCAAGAATAGCAAAGAGGATTACAACCAATTTTTCTGACCCAGCGTCATCCTCTCAGCAAGAAAGCCCTTCTTCACCTCATGAAAATCTTAGATCACCCAACACTATGGTGTTACACCAAGAAACCAATAGCACTTCCTTACAAGATGCAAAATTCCAGCCTCCGGATCTCTGGGATGAGGGATCCATATATAGATGTTTGCATGGGGGGTAATTCAGCTTCTGAGATTTGATTAGTGTCTTCTCTCTGATAGTTTTTTATTCCACTTGGAAATTGATGATCTCTTACTCATCCCTGGGCGAATGCAGAGAGGCAAGTGTCACAGGAGAAGTTTCTGGAAGATTCCCTGATCTTCCACCTCGCAAATTGACTCTACCATTTGTCCACTCTCGCCCATCACACCCCATAGAATGGCTTTTCAGTATGCAGCACACCTCCCATGCGCATTTAGGTGGGATGCAGCGCACTTTGACCATGGAGCAGGTGAGATGATCCAATTTTGACCAGTTCTAAGTAGTTTTTCATGGAGAGATTCTGGGAGATGATGTAATCAGCTGACCTTGTTCTTTTAGGGGTCAGAACAAAACTGTTAGGGACTTAGGAGCCCTTGGTTTATGGACATTTATGATTGGGGTTGCAGTGCCCAAAAATGTCTATAACAGTTGCCCCCTAAAGCATGAGGTCATTAATCTTTTGATGTCGGGTGAAATGCTTTATCATGAGGATCTGAAGTTTTTCAAGCTGGAAGGCGACCTGTAATAAGATACAATACAATACATTATGTTCATAATATTTTCATGATCTAGCTGAGGCGGGAATTCTCATGCTCAGCTTTATAAATTCATTTTCATGTACATAATACAGACAATCGTCTGAGTGCAGACTGATGATTCCGGTAGAGCCATCATCCCTTGGATTGGATGATTATCTGTGCAGCAATGATGTACATTTGATGTCTTTATTTTCCTGAACATATATCGCAACCCGGATGGATGAAACTAGATCCGGGGTCTTCAATCTCGTTCGATCTTCACTCAAAGTACAAGTCCATCCATGTGAGAGATGTTCTGGAGTCGAACATTGAAAGACATCGCCTGATTACCAGCCAATGATGTAAGCTGTTAACAGGCACAAGAGGAATCACCGATAATGATGATGACCCTCAAGGTACTACAGTACAATTCATGTGGTGTGAATAAGGGACTTGGCGTCGAACACCACGCAAAATCTTTTGGTCGAAGGCCATTGATGTAAACCTATCACCGGAAGTGAGAAACTTGCCATTGAGGCATGCAAGCTTCAAAGTACTGAAAGGGTTGTTCCTAGATCGACATCCTGGATAATGAGCTGATGTCGAAAAGAAGCGATCCGTCATAGGAGGGCCTTAGTGAATCCCACATCAATGACATGGAATGGAGCAAATGATTTTAATGGAGGTGAAAACGATCTGATGACATAAGGTTCAGGGTCGCTATCATGAAAGAATGGAGCGTAAATGTATTGCGATGGATGAGACACAGGTGAATTCTCTGAGTGACTTCTCTTGAACATATCGGCGACACTGACATGATGGATTGGTAGCGTTAACCCCAAATATGGATGGTGTGATGGACCAATGGTGATATGACCAGTGAACGGAACAACCCAACCCGACTTGGATGCGGAGTGAAAGTGTCATGTTCAAGAGCGACTTGCTACCAACAAAGTTTCTTCAAGTTTTCTTCCCAATTTTTCCCCAGTCATTGCTAACCAGTACCTCTTTATTTTTGTCAAGATTGAGGAGGATAACATACGCTTGTTCTATAATTTTCCCTTCGGGCAAACCCATTGCTATGTTTTAACGAGCTTAGCAATAGTGAAACTCATTCTTGTCTGTATGGACAAGTTTTTCGCTATTCGGTTTTAACGAGTTTAACGACAAAGATAACTCGATCCTTTTCAATTTTAGAGAGTTTGAAAAGGGACATAAAGAAAACTCCAACAATCCTTTTTCGTCATATAATCCCTTGAATCCGAAAAAGTATAAAATTATACAAAAGGGATGAATTTTCGGTAATTTTAACGAGCCGAACAAAACAAGCGCTCGATCGTTTTGTGTAATAATCCCTCAGGTCCAAAAAGATTAAAATCTAAAGGAGGGATAGCACTTCCGGTCACTTTAACGAGCTGGAGAGGCCAATTACTCGGCAATCTTTTCATATTTTACGAGTCAGATGAAAAGAGCTTAAAGGAGACTTGTCTTTCGAGGAATGAGTGATAAATTCGGGTAGCAGCTAATTCCAAGTAAGGTTTGGAATTTTCCAATCACGGCAGTGTCACAAGGATGGCTAACAAGATCACTCTTTGTAGCCGTTTCCTCGAAAAGGGTAAACAATCAAATGGAGGTGAATGATCAGCCAATACAGAGTGGAGGTGATGATGAAAACACGACCAAGGCTTCAAAGGCTGATGACAATTCATTCATGATGGTTATTTACCGGAAATTGGTTCATTTTTTTACTGAATGAGCTTAAACTCTAGCGGAAACATTTGCTCATTGCTTATGTTTATTTTTTAACGAGCTTGAATTCCGCATTAAAAATTCTCGATCCAGTCGTATAATAAGGATGTCTCATCTAAGATGCCATTTTTTATGGAGCTTGCACCTTACAAAGCTTTGCCCCTATGTTTCTTAAACCAAAGGGTAACTTGCGATATGTAAATGTGCCCCATGGACAAATAAATGCAGTCTTTGACTACTCCTGTGGGCAGATATTTGTTTGATTATACCCAGAGAATCAGTCCATAAATGAAAAGATTTCACATCCGGCGCATTCATCAATTATTTGGTCAATAAAGGGTGTAGGGTAGTTTCCTTTTGGACAAGCTTGATTTACATCCCTATAATCGACGCACACTCTAATCGTTCCTTGTTTTTTCATAACAGGAACAATGTTCGATACCCAATCGGTTAGAGGAACCGGATAAATAAAACCAGCATGGAGAAGTTTTTCAACTTCTGCCTTGATGGCAACGGTTTTCTTGGGGTGCACCTGCCGTAGCCATTGTCATACTGGTTTGACATCTGGATACATCTTTATTTCGTGTTCAACTATACTCGAGTCAATGCCTGGCATTTCATCATATGACCAAGCAAAGACATCTCTGAATTCGCGAAAAATAACTTTGTATAATTCCAGTTCTGAAGGAGAACAACATTTTCCAACATAAATATTCTCTACAACATCTGTTTTGGTCGAGATGTTTATGGCGATAGTCTCTTCAATATTCGACAGGTTTCGCTCGGAATCCACCGTGTTTACAATATTTGATAGGAAATCCAAAACTGAAGGATGATGAAGGTCATCAGGAGTATCTTCTTGACAATCCGGAAGATGGGAACGATGGTGGTAATCTTCCCATGGTGCCCCATCAATTATCGTTGACTGAACAATTCCTTCATCAGTGTAATGTACTTATGACCAAGGGTCTGAAGGGGTGCCATATTCCTTAGACCTATCTATCCAAACGCTTGATGAGAGTTGATTTGGTTCTGCCTCCCATGCCAAAAACATTGATTGCTACAATATTTCTATTGGGCTTCGAGGCGATACCTACAGATGATCCATGTTAATATCATTTTCTGAGATCTTTTGAATAGAAGATATCATATTGCAAGTTCCTACCATCGCCACTTCCGCCAGATTGATTGGAGGTGGGAGGGAAAAAGTCCCCATTAATATTGGGTCTTTTAGTAGGCCTACTTCGATATTTTGAAGCGAATGGGGGCTTCCATGGATCATCGGAATGCTTCCCGTAACTTGGGAACTATTGGGGAGAAATGTTTGTTGGTCGACGATTGTAATTCCTCCTTGAAAAGGAAATGCAATCTTCCTAAAGTAGGTCGACACAACCGTAGCCATAGCATATATCTAGGGCCTTCCCAGTAGGATGTTGTAATCGAGGTTTCCGTCGATTACTTCAACATCTATTTCTACTGTTTTTCCCCCAGTTCAACTTGCAAGTTACTTAAAATCCCATATGGGGTATATGTTCGTCCATAAAATGCTTTTAATGTCGTCGAAGATCGCGACAAGGTTGGAGATCCTAAATTTTTCCAGCAACTCATCGACATAATACATGTAGATGCTCCCTCATCAATAATTGTTTGATGAACAATTTTGTTGAGGGCTTTCACTTGAATGAGGAAAGCTAGTTGAGCTGGTAATTGAGGGTCATATCCTTTGTGATTAAAGGACACAAGATTAGAATCCTTTGGGTCAATCCCACCTATTGCTGATAATAAAGCCTGCTTTTGGGAGGGGCAATTTTGCAGTACCTCAAGTGTCAACATAGCGGATGGCGATTGGGCCAGATCTTCCACTATATTATAATGTTGTGCTACTCTGGCACGTGGATTAAATGTCAACTTGTGTACTACTCCCTTTGGCAGTTTTATTGTCAACTCTGGAATGATGGGTGGTGCAACTTCTGTCGAAGTTGTTGTCGAACTACTTGGTTGATCTTTATCCTTGTCGTTCGACAGCTGTGGATTCCCGTAATATTTATTCCTTGTCGTTATCAAAGCATCATTTTGTTGTTTCGAAACCGACAACATTAGCACTTGGGACGGGGAAGCATTGTCACTAGCAACCAGATTTGTTCCTGGATTTGGAAACGGATCAGTCAATACTGCCGAGGTTTTTGAATTCTTGAAGAATTTTCTAAGCTCAGCTTTATATGGACACTTTCTTATCCAATGATCCTCATCACATATAAGACATGGACGATTTGGTTTCTTATCTCCGGAAGGGTTTGCAGAAGATTTTTCAGGTGATGATTCTTCCTGTTTCTTCTTCTTCCCTTTGTTTTTCTTCTTGCCTCCTAGTTTCTTGGTTTCTTTGCCTTTGTCAGTTGAGACGGCATTTACTTCCGAGGCGAAAAGTTCGTCTTTTGCATTTTGACTAGAAATCTTACAGGCCTTTTTAGATGTAGCCTTTGTTGATTTCATTTCTGTCGTACCAATCACGCCATCGCGGCATGAGAGTCATTGTTCGATTTAGGAGGAGGAGGAACGGAAAATTCCGGGCTGGGAGCATCAGGGATTTTATCTTAGAGCATGCCAGACTGAGTATAAATCAAGTCTAAATATTGCGCAAGAGCAATAACTTGCTCTTCAGTGACAACTCCTCCCTTTGCCACATCTTCTGTAATGGAAGGTAATAATGACTTAATAAACCATTCAGCTAAAAGCTGATCAGGAACATACGTTTTCACCTTTCTACGACGATGTCGGCACTCATGAATATGATGAGATATGTGAGTGACCGTCGTTTGCTTGAAATTGGTAAGGAGTTCTATTTCCATTTCGTACCTTATGGGTAACTGAAAATGGGTTAAAAAGGTTGTGGCTAGGGTACTCAAGTTATCAAACGAAGCTCTAGGTAATTCGATATACCATTTTGCGGCCGGACCAGTTAACGTTCTCTGAAAAAGGCGAAGCCTAATCGAACCATCGTTTTGGGTGTTTGATGAGCACCATAGATGAAAGGTCATCACATGATTCGACAGGTCTTCACCCAGATTTCCATTAAATTTAGGAATATCTGACGAAAGTTTATGCGGAATCGCTGGCCACCAAGGGGCGTAAGCAATTGGATCGTTCGTTAGCCGATTTAGATCCGGTAACTCTAAAGTCGCCACGAAGGGTAACTGTTGATTCAGGTTTGGCAAAGCATACCCAGGATAAGATGGAATCGCCTGGGCAGTTGGTCTTTGCATACCAGCATAATGCATTTGATGCTAGTAACTTTGGTAAGGTTGATAGGCATAACCATTGTAGAATGGTTGATTTTGACCGTTTTCAATATACGGCTACCCATTATTTGCAAAGATTTTTTGCTCAGATCCTTGGTAAACTTGTTGGAATTGCGGTTGTTGATATTGCACCAGCCATGGTTGTGAAGCCATGTGTTGTTGTCCAATACTGGCTGTTTGACCAAGATGAGGGGTTATTGTACCCATTTGGGCCTGTGTCATTCCACTAGTTGGCAATTGTGGTTGAGTCGCAGGAATAAGAGGTTGTTGCATTACAACCTGAGAAACCTGAGGTTGGCATACAACAGGCAACGCTTGTACTTGCGACACTGTCACAATAGCCAGCGTAGTTGGTATATTTGACATAGGTAAACATTGTTGCATAGAGTATACAACTCTTGGTTGTTGAGACCGTATTGGCACCCAACCGCTAGATGTAATTCCAGCATAACCTGAATTTTGTTGTGAACTCTCATATGGTTGTCCTCCCGGAGGAGACAATGAAAGGGTATATTGCCCCCCATACGGCGGTAATTCGGTACTTAAAGGAATGGTTTTCCCTTGAGGACCGGACTGCCCAAATTGACACCGTGAAGGATCAATTTGCTGAGACTCAACATAAGAGTTCCCAGATATTATTCCAGATGAACAAACGGGAATGGACCATACTGTCGAAATAGCCCCTGAGTGGGCCCCATCTAGCGATTGAGAGCTATTTGGGACAGATGTTATGCCCGCGAACATTGTTGGAGTGACAGCAGGAAGTTCTGTTGTTGCTGTGTTGGATGACATAGTCCTAGATGTCGACGGTTGTTCAGACATTTCTAGTCTATCCAAAAGATTTCCTAGCGATTCTACAGGAGCTTTTGATAACGGTAGACTAATTTCTGATGAATAAGGATATAGGGTGATCCCGACTCCAAATTGTGATGGAGTACTAGATGGAGGATCCTCCACAATCTCTTCTATAGCAATCAAACTAGGTGGAAGAGGTAGACCGTCAGGTCCGTAAAATATTTCCGGTGTTGAAGAAGGTGTAGATTCTGCAATGACAGATGTTTGGGGAATGACACCTTCCGAATCAACTGTAGATGGAGCCGGTTCAGTAATACAAGTGTTTACCTTCACACTAGGATCAACTCTATTGTCCTTTGGTGGTTGCGGAACTTCTTCTATAGCGGTGGGGATACCAGAAATGTTTGGAGTAACCGGTGTCTCCAATGGTGTCGGAACACTTGTTCTAACTTTACCAGGGGATTTTGAACCGGTTAAACGAGTTTGCTTCATCCGTAACAGTTTTGATTTTGGAGACAAAGACAGTTGACTCGTAAGCCTCCACGAACGACGGGGTTTCAATTGACTTTCTTCCACGATTGCGGATTACTCGATCAACCAAAAATCAAGGGGAAATATGTTTCCAAATTAAATGAATTTTAGACGCTTTGACACAACTTGTTTTTTCAATTTTTAAGAGTCGAGAAAAAACAAAAGATGACTCTGGTTGCCTTCGATTTTTAATGAGCTTGAAGTGACAAGTGCTCAGATGGACCTTTTCCTTTAAGTAGGCTGAAAAGGAACGAAAGAGACTACTCTGGAAATCTAGACAGAGGGATTACCAAACCAATCGCAAAACTGCAAAATACTTTTTACGGTACAGCAGTCAATCTTCCCGAATGCTGTGTTTAGTGCATTACGATCGATAGGGCAGAAGACACGGCTTCCTATGGATAAAGGATAAAGCCTATTGTGGTCTCCCAATATATACTCGACGGTACGTGGGAGCACAAGTCCGTACTGGCACTTATCGTCTCAAAGTGGAGGAATCACCCAACCAGCAATGAAAACAACAGTTACCAGGCTTTACGACGCCAGAATACGTCTCTAGCCTAGACTTCTAATTGTTTTACGTTAGGTTCCAAAGCATTCTTAGATTCATTAAATTTATTTTACAGTTGATCTTGCTTAAGAAATTTTCCTTTCAGGTTCACCACGTGATGTAGATATACAATTCCTAAAATGCAATCTAATATGATAAACAATCATTTAATCTTCTTTTTGCAATGAAAATCCTAGCTACTAAGGAAAGAGAGACGATATTCTTTCAACATAGAGCAAAGAGCACACACTATATGCACTTGTCCTAAATCAAACCAATAAATAGTCTAAATGCAAATGCACATGCATGTATTTGTTTTCAGCCTTCTTAATGTGTGAATGATAAAAAGAAATCTAAGCGCAAATTTGTATTATTTTTCAAAGAGACATTACTAACAAGCTTCTTTTCAAGACAAAATGAAGACAATGACGACACTTTGTGATTTGGAATTGAAAACTTGCTTTCGACACTTGAAAAAACTACTAATTCAAATCAAATACAAGAGTAACAATGTAATCGACTATCAAGAACAATCAGATTCTCTTTTATGACTGAAAACGACACTTGCGACACTTCCAAATCAAGAAACGACAGTTTGATTACGCTACTTCTTTGTAAAAGAGAACTGAAAATGGATCACAATACATAAAAACATTTACAGTTCTTTGCACAATGGAGGTAGAATAATGGCAAGGAAGGGGGTTTCCAACAGAGGTATACTGACTACAGACAGCAAAACTCCTGAATAGAGCTGAAAAGAGTGAAAAAACCAAAGTCTGGAGGCAAAATTAGCCCTTTCTGATCAGCGCACCTGTTACACAGGGATTCCAATATGCATCCCACCTACAGCACACGGGAAGTGCGATGCATACTGATATCCTTGAAGAGAGGGTGCGATGGTATAGTGCGAGACTTTTGATCCAGTTCTTGATCACAGTTTGCAGCACAGTTCAGGGATTTAGGCCGAGAAAGTGATAATCAGTAAATAAATCATAGGGGTAGATCTAAGGAGGTTACTAGAGCCACCATAAGGGCAATTAGAGAGTTTGTAAATCTATTGTTCAGTTCATAAACAAAACCCAGAGATAGACTGAAGCAGCATTGATCTACTTTACACTTGCATAGCAAATGCAATTCGAAGGCAAGCTGGCTTGACTTCAGGTTCCGTCTGTAAGTTTATAAAGAAAACAAATATAGACAAACAAACAATCTATTCATTCCCCAGCAGAGTCGCCATTTTGTTATCGGGAAATCTAGTGTCTATGCAGAGCTGCTAGTCCCACTAAGGCTGGTAGCTACCTTAGAAACAAACAAACTAAAACCACTTTCGTTTTCCTTTATAAGAAGTAGATAAGAGGGGAACAAAGGAGACCAACCTCTGTCTTGCGCTTGGTTCCTTGCTTGATTCCTCTCCCTTCTGATAGATCTTTGCCACTCGCTTCCTCGTCTACCTAGCTTCAAAGAGCACCTATAGAATCAAAGCAGCATAACACTATCCAAGAACAGAGATCTACTATCATAAACAATATAGGACCAGATATATATTGACCACACAAATGCATATATCATCAATCATACAAGAATGTGGAGGAAAACTTGAATAGCTTTATTAATAATCAAGAATAGCAAAGAGGATTACAACCAATTGTTCTGACCCAGCATCATCCTCTCAGCAAGAAAGCCCTTCTTCACCTCATGAAAAGCTTAGATCACCCAACACTATGATGTTACACCAAGAAACCAGCAGCACTTCGTTACAAGATGCAAAATTCCAGCCTCTGGATCTCTGGGATGAGGGATCCATATATAGATGTTTGCAAGGGGGATGAGTCAGCTTCTAAGATTTGATTAGTGTCTTCTCTCTGATAGTTCTTGATTCCACTTGGAGATTGATGATCTCTTACTCATCCCTGGGTGAATGCAGAGAGGCAAGTGTCACAAGAGAAGTTTCTGGAAGATTCCATGATCTTCGACCTTGCAAATTGACTCTGCCATTTGTCCACTCTCGCCCATCGCACCCCATAGAAGGGCTTTTCAATATTCATCGCACCTCCTGTGTGCATTTAGGTGGGATGCAGTGCACTTTGACCATGGAGCAGGTGAGATGGTCCAATTTTGACTAGTTCGGAGTAGTTTTTCATGCAGAACTTCTGGGAGATGATGTAATCAGTCGACCTTGTTCTTTTAGGGGTCAGAACAACACTTTTAGGGACTTAGGAGCCATTGGTTTATGGACATTTATGATTGGGGTTGCAGTGCCCAAAAATGTCTATAACAGCAGGCATCACCATCCACATCTACACCTTCTCAACCTATGTATATAAACACCATCCAAACTTCTAACCCCAAAGGAAATCAACAATCCGATGGAAAGAAGAAAGTACAAGGTAGGAAGAAGAACTAGGATGGGAAGGGCAATGCAAACAAACCCAACAATGATGCCAGAGAGGGTAAGAAAGATTCCAAGTAAAAGGTAAAATTTCCATGCAAGTTATGCAATGGGGTTCATTTGACTCATCTCTACCCTAAGATCCAAGATGCTCAGTGCTTATTAGTGTAGCAGGGATCTTCTAGCTCCCAGGCTGTTCTCACTAACCCTTTTCCTGAAGGGAATCAATTACTTGTTGGCTCAAATTCTAATGCTGGTACCCCTGTAGGGGGCAACCAGGAAGGGGATAATTCGTCAAATGTCTATATGATGAGCTTACATATCGATGTCGCTATGCGA
This sequence comes from Pinus tabuliformis, assembly GCA_031772625.1. Lineage (NCBI taxonomy): Eukaryota > Viridiplantae > Streptophyta > Pinopsida > Pinales > Pinaceae > Pinus > Pinus tabuliformis. The sequence goes on along the minus strand of CM062815.1, from coordinate 595,472,095 downwards.
TCGCGTGATTATGCGGAATCAGAATCATCTAAGGCTAAGTCTGCTTCTGATGCCTCAGAGCCGCTCCATATCGAGAGGCCCTCTGTTGAGTCTATACCTCGGATGTTGAAAGACTCCGCAAAGCACTCAACCATTAACCCTAATGCTAGGGCAGCCCAAAACTACTCGCTCGTAGAAGATTTGGCTCAGATTCCTTACATTATGTCAGCATTAGAGGTACTCCAATGTGCCCTGCTTAGAGGAGTGCTTTTCTCTCGGCAATCAGAGCAGTATATCCAAAAAATTATATTGTGCTCACTTTTGATATGTCAAACATCAAAAAGAGACTTCCCCATCATATTGATTTCAAGATAAAGCCTACATATCGAAATAATAACATCTTTCAAATAGTTATAGGTGAGGGAGCTTCCACATGTGTGATGTCCATGTCATGTTAGAAGGCCATTGGATCAACTCAAGCTATTCCTTCACCGACTCTATTGACGGCATTTGATGGACATTCTCATAGACTGCACAGGATTATTCTAGCCTTTCCCATCTGTGTTGGAGGAAAGGTGGTAAATATTGAGGTAGAAATTATCGATGTGAACCTCGATTACAACCTCCTCTTAGGTAGGAATTGGATTTACAAGATGGATGCCATAGTTTCATCAATATTTCGCATCCTTTGTTTTCGTCATGAGGGAAGGATTGTAAAAGTTGAGCAGATGGATTATTCTCCGGGTGATTCTCACGCATCCTCTAACTTTACTCTTCCATTAGTGGACAATCCGAGGCAACCTATTGAGAATTTAGGAGTTGGGATGTACTATTCTTTAATGGGTAGTTTTTATCTCCCTACTCCTTCAGCTAGAATCAATGTTATTTCATCCCCTAGGGGACCTTCTCGAAGAGAGTTATTTCGAACTCATTATTTTTCAGACCCTTGGCCTTTACCCTCATCTAACACCACATTAGATGGAGGGCAGGTAGGTGGAATGACATGTCCAGTATGTCTGTAACGGAAATTTCTTATTAGTCTATTGTTAATTCTACAAACTCCCATCCTACTCCTTTCTCACCAGAGGAGTTAGATGGAGATGTGGCTGCAGCCTAGACGCTCGATTCAAATTGAGCTCAGAATTGGTTAGATACAGTCTTACCATCTGAGGAAGAAATTCTAGAAGCAATGATGGGTGTTGATAGACCATGGGATGATTTACATCATCGTTCATATTTCCTCCCTCATTTGTGAGAAATTGAGTCAAGTTTGTCCAGTCCATCTACTAGTGATGTTCATACAGTTTTAAACCCTTTGGCCCTAGCATAGTTTTCTACCAAAGGTAACATGTATGTTATCTCACGAATTGTACCTATGAACATCTCTAGGAATCCTAACATAATCAAAAATGTCTTCATCAAAGCTGACTATTCCCCTGAAGAAATTCAAATTTACACCGATCTCTTCAAAGAGTTTCGTGATGTGTTCACTTGGTCTTATGAGGAAATTCCTGGAATAGATCCATCTATAGTCCAGCATGAGATCAAGACATACAAAAATGCTAAACCTATTCGTCAAAAACTTCGACCAGTCAATCCTAGAAAAGCAGTAGCTATTAAAGCTGAAGTTGAAAAGTTGCTTAAGGCGAGCTTTATATACCCCGTTCCTCTGACTGAGTGGGTCTCTAATCCCATCCCCATAGATAAAAAGAAAGGAACAATCTGAGTATGTATTGACTTTAGGGACCTAAATAAGGCTTGTCTGAAAGACAATTACCCCACACCCTTTATTGATCAAATTATTGATGAATGTGTGGGTAATGAAATTTTTTTGTTCATGGATGGATTCTCTAGTTACAATCAAATTACCATCCATCTAGAAGATTAGCACAAGACAACCTTTATTTGTCCTTGGGGTATGTTTGCATACAAAAAGATGCCTTCTGGCCTTCAAAATGCTGGAGCCACTTTTCAATGGGCCATGTTTTATGATTTTAATGACATTAAACACGTTATCGAAGCATATCTGGATGATTTAGCTGCTCGTTCTTGAAACAAAATTGACCATCCTAAACAACTTCGGTTGATATTTGAAAGGTGACGTTTTTATAAAATCAGTTGAATCCAAATAAGTGCGTTTTCATCGTCACATTTGGTCGGTTGTTAGGATTCATCGTATTGATAGAGGGGATTCATGTTGATCTCTTCAAGGTTGAGGAAATACTTCAGTTGCCTCCACCATCTTCCATTTGTCAACTTCAAAGTCTCCAAGGAAATGCAAATTCCTTGAGGAGATTCATAGAAAATTATGTCGAGATTACAAAGGATTTATTCATTTGTTTAAAAAAGGAGTCCCATTTTTTTGGCATGATTTCACGCAACAATCTTTTGATTCTTTAAAAAAAGCATTAACTTCTACTCCATTATTGAGTCCACCTGATTATAACAGAGACTTCCTTTTGTATCTCGATGCTGCAGAATAAACCATTGGTATGGTTATGGTTCAAGAAGATGATGCTTTCTGTGAGCATGTAATCTACTACATAAGTCGAGGCTTGGTAGGCCCTGAACTATGCTATACTCCCATCGAGAAGTTGGCTTTGGCAGCTATCCATGCTGTCTAGTGACTTCAAAATTACATTCTACTTCGAAAAACGTTCATCTTAGGAGCTGTTAATCCATTTTAATTTTTCCTCAGGAGGCCAATGATTGGGGGAAAATATAATATATGGATTGTCATTTTGCAAGAATTTGATCTTGAATTCATGTCGGCTAAATCTAAGAAATCTTTAGTATTTGTAGAGTTGATATTAGAGCTACCTTGTGAGGAAGAAATTATTCATGAGGAAAATTTTCCCGATGAACATTTATTTCTCATTTCTTCATAAGATCCTTGGTATGGAGATATCATTATATATCTCCATACTTCGATGTTTCCACCCGCTTTCTCTAAATATGAGCATAGAAAGTTGCATCAACTCACTAAGAATTATGTTATTATAGGTGACACATTATATTGTCGTGGGATTGATTCAATCCTTAAGAGTTGTTTGACTTTGGAAGAAGCTGAGTCAGTTCTTAATGATTGCCACAGTGGAGCTTGTGGAGATCATCTAACGGGGCTTGCAACAGCCCAAATTTTTTTAAGAGCAAGCTACTTTTAGCCTTTGATTTTCAAAAGTTGTATTGAAGTGGTCAATAGATGCCATCCTTGTCAAGCATATACTTGGAAAATGTGCGTGCATTCAGCTCCACTTTTCCCTGTTATCACCGTCGGTCCTTTCACGAATTGGGGCATAGATTATACCACTTGTAATCTTCCTTTGGCAGGGAATCACAAGTACATCATTATAGCTATAAACTACTTTACAAAGTGGGCTAAGGCCATGCCTACTTTAAAAAATGATAGTGAAACAAAGGCCTTGTTTCTCTTCAATCAGGTTATTTCATGATTTTGTATTCCTAAAGAGATTGTCATTAACCATGGTAGTCATTTCCAAAATCAACTAATGTCCGAATTGGCTCTCAAGTTTGGTTTTAGGCAGGTGCATTCATCTCCATATTATCCTCAAGCTAGTGGCCAGGTTGAAGCCGTGAACAAGTCCCTTCAAATCATCCTGCAAAGGATGATTGATAAAGCTCGATCCAATTGGAACATCATGTTGTATCCCACAATTTGGGCATATGGAATGTTAGTTAAGGCTTCCACTAGTTTTGCTCCTTTTCAACTAGTTTATGGGTTGGAATCTATCTTTCCTATTAAATGTGAAATTCCTTCTCTTAAGTTAGCTATTGAACTTATCCCACAGACATCTAGTCTCGATGAATGCCTCGTTCATTTGGAGGATGTTGATGAGTAACGTTGAGATGTCGCCATCATAAATGAAGCCCATAAAAAGAGGGTAACAACTCAATACAATAAAGTTTTCTGCCCTTAGAATTTTTCTAAAGGTGACCTTGTCCTAGTCTACAATCAAGACAAAAATGCCCTGGGGGCAGGAAATCTTAAATATATGTGGTACGGTCCCTTTATAGTCAAGCAGATTTTGAAAAAGGGGGCTTATGAATTAATTGCCTTTGAAGGAAACAAGTTGGCGGAGCCCAAAGATGGGCTCTACCTTAAGAAGTACTTTGCTTAGGCTTCGGCCGAACACTTACTTGTTTGTGTATATTGTATGTTTGTACATATCTATCTAGCAGTTTTAGTGATGTTGATATTTTTTATCTCCTTTGGGTAGGTATTGATGGACGATTCAGTGTATTTAGGATTCACTGATGGTGTGAGTAGGCATGCCCAGAACCTTGCTTCCATGGCTTGGGTGATTTATTATCCATCTGGCCAGTTGATGGTTTCAAGAGGAGTGTGTATCGGTCCTGCTTCAAATAATATTGCCGAATATACTGCTGTTATTAATTTTCTATCCGAAGAAATTTCTCTTAGTATTAATTTGTTAGTGGTTTATTTAGACTCACACCTCATGGTATCTCAGTTGAATAACACTTATCGAGTACTAAATCCCTATTCATATCACCAATTTTTGAGCGTGATATTGTCGCAATGATCATTTCTTTATATCACATATGTCCACATTCCACGATCAGAAAATTCATTAGCAGATTATATTGCTAATCAAGCAATAGATTGGCATATAAATCATTCATCAAATTAAAAAAAAAACATAAAAAATAATCAAAATGTCATCTAAATATATCATAAAATCACCTATATATAGATAGAGTGTTTGTGTCCAAAATAATATACAAAATATTGGGACAAAATGCCCTACAAAATCTGGGCTTATGCCCATCATCATGTCCAATCATAAAAATATCTAATCATCTATCTAGCTAGCTTAGGATGAGCAACGAAAAAATAAACAATGACATTGGCTACACATTAGAATAGCTGCACCCAGTCTTGTGGTACTCCTACCACGCAACGCTGCATCTCCTCAAGTAGATCCTCTATGGCTATCATGGGTACTTGGTGAGGCTGTGTTTGTGTCCAAAATAATATACAAAAAATTGGGACAAAATGCCCTATAAGCTCTGGGCTTATGCCCATCATCATGTCCAATAATAAAAATATCTGATCATCTATCTAGCTAGCTTAGGATGAGCAACCAGAAAATAAATAATGAATTTGGCTACACGTTAGAATAGCCGCACTCAGTCTTGTGGTACTCCTACCACGCGGCTCTGCATTCCTCGAGTAGATCGTCTATGGCTATCATGGGTACTTGGTGAGTCAGCCTCACCAAGTTCCTCTGAACTGCATGGAGAACTCTCTTTGTCTTAGCTGCAGCCCCTTTGGATTCTCTCCCTTGAAGCCTATGTCTGGGAAATCCGCCAAGTCTCACTGGTCTCACATATGAAACATGATCAATATGTTTTGTAAGTGTCTTTTCTCATCAAAAATATTTTTAAGTTCATTAAAAAACCAAAAAATATTAAAAAATATTAAAAATTAAAAAATTGTTACCTATGGCACCCCATGCTGCATTCGGTGGTAACACTAAATTTGGATCTCCTCGGAAATCCATCCCCACATAGGGGTAGTCATCAACTGCGATGACTTGTTGATCCCACAATGTGAAAAACTCGTCGTCAAAAGTCATCCTGGGAACATCGCCACCCCCAAGGCATTTCATCAAGTCAACCCATCTACCCATTCGTGGATCTCTAGGGCCGCTGATAGTCGATAATACCTTGGGTCGAAGCCCAAGTACTTTGTCAAAGAATAATGAGCATAAGATTGTGCCATATCCAAAATTCTTTGCCCGGCCCTTCTAAATGGAGGTTAGTTGGTTCTTCATATTGGTCAATAGAGGTGTGCACCAATCAAACACTGTGGTCAGACATTCCACTCCTAGGCTAATGGATACTCGTGAGGCCCGATGTAAAGTAGCATAGCCATTTACCCTGGCAATGGTAAATAGTAAAATCTTCAAGGAGAAGCTCTCTATGTGTTTGATTGGAATCTGACTTCCAATCTTTCTAGGATGACCAGGACAATATATGTGGACATAGTCTTCTATCGTAAGACTACCCCTCGTCTTGCTAATCGAATGCACCACCTCTCTGCTTCAAGAAAGACCAGTAGTAAAGTATATATCTTCGATCTCGATCCTTAGGGTCATCTGATCGATCATGAATGCGTCAACCTCTGCACTCCAGTAATGAATCAAAAGCTCAAGCAATCATGTGTTGGCTTTCATATTTGGAATCTTAAAAATTTTTAGCAAGCCACAGCCTCTTAAAGCATCCAAAGCATTTTGGTCCTCCATTACATGATTATCTATAGCACTATGCTCTCTTTCTTGCCAGGTGATGGTCATCCTGCCCAAAAAAATGTTTCAAACCATTAGATTTATGTTTTAAAGTTTTTACTCACGCACATGCGGGTTGCCTTTTAACATAGTCACATGTAGGTCCCTCGTATACGCAGGTTACCTGTATTCAACCCGCGTGTACGCAGAGTTGAAAATTTTGACATATTTTCCTACGGTCAAAACTTGAAAAAAAATATTTAAAAAGTATCGCAAATAATTACAAGTAGGATATAAGGTTTACTTCGATGTTTTGGAGTGATTTGAATGATTCAATTTTTTGGAGGAAGCTTGTTTGGGTTTGTCTCCATAGATCCTTGCTCAAAACACAAATGACAAAACTGTGAGTCCAAATTTCAAAAGTTATTATATAAGTTGAAGAATAAAAATTAATTTTTCAAAAATTGATTTTTGTCTTATGGACTTTTGACCTTGTGGCTTGGAGTGTCAAGAATGGGTTGTCTTTTTAGGAAAATTTTGATACTTCTTCGAGACATCATTTTAGTCCCATGACCGCAGACTCGTCATGGTGGGTATCGTTTTCTTACTGGCATATAGGTTAGAGAATACCACTTTCCGTTGCATTTTGCATACTATCCTCCATACTATGATACGTTAGCCATAGGATCAACCCCATTGTATCTTGATTTGCAGACCATTTTCACTCGCTGACTTTAAAAATAATGATGCGATGGTAGAGCCAACCTTTACATGGGCATCTTAGTTAGATCCTCGCTGACATTGGCTGCCAATGCTACTATATTGAGTAGGCTCGGGAGTTCTCTTTAGTCCCACCATGACTTGTGCGTTGAAGACTCATTCTCATTCTTTTGCGCTACTATCTGGCCTTATACCCTAGAGGTTCCTTTGTGTTGAGTTGTACTATTGCATCGCATATTGACTACTTGCACCTTTTGGCCTTGAGCCGGCTTCACTTGGACTCGTGTTTAAGCCACTTATCGACTATGTCTTATGCAAAATCAACCTTGCAATGACTTGGCCTCTACAACTTGACACACCCTTATACCCGTGGAAAGAACATCCCTTTGAGTGTCCTTGACTAGTTTCGTCACCTTGCATTGAGCGTATGAATGTTCCCCTCCTAGGAACTAGAGCATATGATTTTTTGATACTTGTTCTTTCCACTATACTATAGCATTTTTTTATTCTTTTTCAAGCTTCGTATAAAAGAAAAAGACAAAAGAATTATATATTCCAAAAAAGAGAGAGAACAAGACATTATTTCTATTTTTTGATAGCAGCTAGAGTTAGTCATGTCGCCCTTGAACAAAGCACTCAAAATAAAGTCTTTCCTCCATTGGGGTGGGCTAAATATAAGAAATCTTTAGTATTTGCAGAGCTGATATCAGAGTTGCCTTGTGAGGAAGAAATTATTCATGAGGAAAATTTTCCCGATGAACATTTATTTCTCATTTCTTCATAAGATCCTTGGTATGGAGATATCATTATATATCTCTAGACTTTGATGTTTCGACCCACTTTCTCCAAATATGAGTGTAGAAATTTGCGTCAACTCACTAATAATTATGTTATTATAAGTGACACATTATATCATGGTGGGATTGATTCAATCCTTAAGCATTATTTGAATTTGGAAGAAGCTGAGTCAGTTCTTAATGATTTCCATAGTGGAGCTTATGGCAGTCATCTAATGGGGCTTGCAACAGCCCAAAAATTTTTGCGAGCAGGCTACTTTTAGCCTTTAATTTTCAAAAATTGTATTGAAGTGGTCAATAGATGCCATCCTTGTCAAGTCTATACTTGGAAAATGTGCATGCATCCAGCTCCTCTTTTCCCTATTATCACTGTCAATCCTTTCGTGAAGTGGGGCATATATTTTACCACTTGTAATCTGCCTTCGGCAGGGAATCAAAAGTACATCATTATAGTTGTAGACTACTTTACAAAGTGGGCTAAGGCCATGCCTACTTTCAAAAATGACAATGAAACAACGACCTTATTTCTCTTTAATCAGGTTATTTCATGATTTCATATCCCTAAAGAGATTGTCACTAACCATGGTAGTCATTTCCAAAATCAACTGATGTCTGAATTGGATCTCAATTTGGGTTTCAGGCAGGAGCATTCATCTCCATATTATCCTCAGGCCAATGGGTAGGTTGAAGCCGTGAACAAGTCCCTTCAAATCATCCTACAAAGGATGATTTACAAAGCTCGATCCAATTAGCACATCATGTTGTATCCCACACTTTGGGCATATCGAACATCAGTTTAGGCTTCCACTAGTTTTTCTCCTTTTCAACTAGTTTACGGGTTGGAATCTATCTTTCCTATTAAATGTGAAATTCCTTCTCTTAAGCTAGTTGCTGAACTTATCCCAGAGACTTGTAATCTCGATGAATGACTCATTCATTTGGAGGATCTTAATGAGCAACGTTGAGATGTCGCCATCATAAACGAAGCCCATAAAAAGAGGGTAAAAACTCAATATGATAAAGTTGTCTGCCCTCAGAATTTTTCTGAGGGTGACCTTGTCCTAGTCTACAATCAAGACAAAGACACCCTAGGGGCAGGAAAGCTTAAATTTATGTGGTACGGTGTTGTAGGGAAAAGTATCCGATTCGGATGACCCTATCCCACTCTAAGGGTGATAGTACCTCAGCAACAACTGTAAAGAAAACTACTTAAGATTTACTTCTTTATGAAAGCAAGAGAGAATGAAGAAATGCACTAACTGTTGCCTTGCGCTTAATGTCGAATCCAAACTCTTCTCTTTGCTTGCTTGCTCCCAGCTCCTTGCTCTTTTACTGGCCCAGCTACAATGAGATCCTGCAAAATAACAAAGAAGGAAACTACAAGAAGCATGCAATCATAACTGATTCAAGGATTAGCATAAATCAAATATACAATTATCACAACACATCATTGAAACAAATGTATATAGAAGAACCTCAATAGCTTTTATTAATAGAAGAAGTAAAGTTCTGAGAGTGTTACAACCATTGAAGGCCCCAATCCAGCAACACCTCCCAGCAGAAAGAATTTCTCCTCTTCACCTCCTTCAAGCAATCACCCAATAGTTCTATAGTGAAACCAACAGCATATCATTACTTTGCACAAAATTCCAGCCTCCTGAGCTCATAGGAGAGAGCTCAATATATAGATGAATTGAGAAAGGATGAGTCAGCTTGCAACTGATGTGTAGCTGCCTTGTGTCCTCTCTCTCTTCAGTTGATCTTCAGTTCTTGAGTCCACTTGGAGAACTTTGCTTCTACTTGGAGAAACAGAGCCTCTGACTCATCACAAGGCGAAATCCCTGATCCAAGTGTCATTTTTGGAAGATTCCAGAGCAATGACTCAGTGTGCCACTTGTCCCATCTCGCTCAGCGCAGGTGGCCTTTGTTCTACCTGCTTTGCAACGTAGGTACACCATGGAGGAGTTGAGTTTCAGCGCAGAAGCCTAGTGGAGCACCTGCTTTGATTTCAGGATTGCTTGTTTTTGAGTGTTTTCAGGTGGAGAACTGATCTGAGAGCTGTTGGTTTGCTGACCTTGTTCCTCTAGGGGTAGGAACATCATGTTTAGGGACTTTGGATCCCTTGGATTATTGACAATTCATGCAAGGCACAAAATTGTCTATAACAGATGCCCCCTAAAGTATGAGGTCGTTTATCGGGTGAAATGCTTTATTAGGAGGATCCGAAGTTCGTTCGATCTGCTGAGAAGTGTCCTGTAATAAGATACAATACAATACATTATTTTTCATACTTTTTCATGATCTAGCTGAGGCGGGCATTCCCATGCTCAGCTTTTATAAATACATTTTGGTACATAGAACAGACGATCGTCTGATAGACTGATAATTCTCTGCTGAAATTATCATCCTTTGAGAAGGATGATCATCTGCTGCAACGATGTATGTGTCAAATGTCTTTATATCCTGAATATATATCGCAGCCCGGATGGATGAAACTAGATCCGGGGTCTTCAATCTCTTCCGATCTTCACTCGATGTACAAGTCGATCCATGTGAGAATTTCTTGAAGTCGAACATGGAAAGACATCGCTTGATTACCGGTCAATGATGTAAACCGTTAACAAGCACGAGAGGAATCACCGATAAGGATGATGACCCTCAAGGTACAGTAGTACAATTCACATGGTGGGAATAAAGGACTTGGCGTCGACCACCATGCAAAATCTTCTGGTCGAAGGTCATTGATGTATACCTATCGCCGGAAGTGAGAAACTTGCCATTGAGGCATGCAAGCTTCAAAGTACTGAAGGGGTTGTTCCTAGATCAACTCCTTGGATAATGAGTTGATGTCGACAAGGAGCGATCCGTCAAAGGAGGGCCTTAATGAATCCCACATCAGTGACACGGAACGGAGCTAATGATTGTGATGAGGTGAAAACAAACTGTGATGTATGATTCAGGGTGGCGGTCATGAAATGGATGAAGGACAATGTATGGTAGTGGATGGGACACGGTTGACTCTTTGCAGAACAACTTCTCTTGAACATACAACGACACTGATGTGATGGATCGGTAGCATTACCCCAAATGTGGATGGTGTGGCGAGGACCATGGTGATGAGACCGGTGAATGAAACAACCCAACCCGATGTGATACGGAGGACAAAGTGTCATGTTCAAGAGCGACTTGCTACCATTAAAGCTATGAGGTTCTCCCAATTTTTCCCCAGTCATTGCTGACCAGTACCTCTTTATTTTTGTCAAGCTTGAGGAGGATAACATATGCTTGTTCTATAACCTGCCCTTCGGGCAAGCCCATCGCTATGTTTTAACGAGCCTAGCGATAGGGAAACTCGTTCTCGTCTAAAGACAAGTTTGTCGCTATTTAATGAATTTAACGAGTCTAACGACAAGGATAACTCGGTCCTTTTCATTTTTAGAGAGTCTGAAAAGGTACATAAAGTCAACTCCTGAATTCCCTTTTTCGTCATCTAATCCCTTGAGTCTGAAAAAGTATAAAACAATACAGAAGGGATGAATTTTCGATTGCTTTAACGAGCCGAACAAAACAAGCGCTCGATCTTTTTGTGCAATAATCCCTCAGGTCCAAAAAGATTAAAATCTAGAGGAGGGATAGCTCTTCTGGTCGTTTAACGAGTTGGAAGGCCAAAACTCGGCAAACTTTTCATATTTTATGAGTCAGGAGAAAAGAGCTCAAAGAAGACTCGTCTTTTGAGGAACGAGAGATAAACAGGGATAGCAGCAGATTCCAGGTACAGGTTGGAATATTCCAATCACGGCAGTGTCACAAGGATGGCTAAGTGAAATCACTCTTCGCAGCTGTTCCTCAAAATGGGTAAACAAACATATGGAGATGAACGATTGGCCAAATGAACGGATGGAGGTGATGGCATATAAACACGACCAATGGTTTTTAATATGGCAGTCAAAGGTTACATTTCTCAAGGTTATTTACCGGTTCATTTTTTCTGGGTGAGCTTGAACTCTAGGGGAAGATTGCTCACAACTTATGTTTATTTTTTAACGAGCATGAACTATGTGCTAAAACTGCTCGGATCTTGCGTTTATTTTTTAACGAGCATGAACTGTGTGCTAAAACTGCTCGATTATACCAGTCATAATACAAGAAACGCCTCAGGTGAGATAGCTATTTTTTAAGGAGCTTTATCTCACGAAGCTATGCTCCTATTTGGCAAGTTTTGGCTTTTGCCCCACATCCTTTTTTCATGCTAGTTCAGAAACGACTAATCCAAAAAACAGATAAATAACCACTCTTTGCTTGCACTCCAAAAGGTTTGCATGCCCCCAGGTATAAAATATAATTTCAAGGCTACCCCTCCTCTGTCCCACCTCCGTTTTTCTACTTGTCGTATTGCTATATTTTTAACGATACTTGTCTTCTCATTATTTTTCGGTGCCGACGGTACTTGTCTTCCCATCAGTTCACTTTTAGGTTTTTGCAAGATCGCAACAGATAAAACATTGGTGTTACGGAGGGAGGTTTGCCTCTTACTTATTATCCGAAAAATGGTTTTGTTTGCTGCCGCAAACTAAACTCTTTTTCCCGGCGATGTCTACCATTAGGTTACTAAAGATGGTGACCACTTGTTGCAGCAATAGAATCTCTTTCTTTGGAGGCTGCCCCTACTTATCCTTCAAAACATATGTTTTAATGGGTGAGGCTTGTCTTCAAAGATGGTTACTACTTGCTACCGCAAATGGTCCCCTTCCTCGGTATCCTTATTATCTAGACAAGGGGAGCGAGAAGCAGATTATCTCACTCACATAACTTTGACAAAAGAATCTTATTCTAGAACAACCCTCTCTTCCTTCTTTCGGACGGGGTACGGACTAGTCATATTCTTCTGCGGAAATCAACTTTATACCCAAGGTTTCCTCTGCCCAAGGCAGGCCAGGGTGCATGCCCCCTGGGTCCCAGTTATATCTTTCCGAATCACTCGCATTCATCGGGAAGTAGAACCGGGGGTGGAGGCATTTCTTGAGTGAATAAGCCATTTAGGGTTGGTATTTGACTATTTGCGATGCGAGATCCCGGAAATGAAAGTTGGTCCACGAGCTTGACCATCTTTCCTTCGTGTGGAAAACACATTACTCTAAAGAGTGAGGAGACTATTGCTCCCATGCAATATATATAGTCCCGTCCAAGGAGTAGGTTATAATCCAAGGGTCCCTGGACGACCATGACATTCATATGAACTGTCTTCCCCTTCAATGTAACTGGAACATTGGGGAGAATCCCTAACGGGCGACTGGTTCCTTTATCAAAACCCGATAGATTTCTCATCTCAGGTAAAAGCGCCGGGGAACCCAGTGCTTTCCAAGCAATAGAGGAAAGGATACTCACAGATGCCCCTTCATCAATGATAGTTCCAGCCATCACCATTCTGTAGATTTGGATGATGATTCTGAATGGGATACTGGCTGGTAACCGGGGTCTGCCTAGTTGATTCCAATCAAAGGATACAACTAGGTTGCTTGGTGGTGGGACCGAATACACGGCCGGATACGACCCTGACGATGTTCCTTCCTGCGATAAAGGAATGGGTGCATTGCCCTGATGCTCATCAGAGTCTGTGTTGATGAAAAGAATATGGACGGTGTCATCCTTATCCTCTTCAGTGAGGGTGTCATTTGAAGATGGGTCTTCAATGATGGAGTCATTTGAGGATGAAACCTCTGAAGGGAGAACCGGGTCAACTGCCGTTTCGACCTTTAGACTTTCGTCTGGTCTGGATTCAGTAGGTTCATTCTCAATGACAGACACTTCAGCTGACCACTTGAGCGGGCCAGCTGGATTTTCAACTATCGAGGGATTAGGCACGAGTTTTTGGTATCCAGGAGGAAGTCGTAACGGTGATACCGGACGATCTTCCAAAACTCTCTTCGCCTCATCTAAGAATGGACATCGGTGGATGGCGTGATCGCCTTCACACAACATACAGGGTGATCTTGGTCTCCCTTTTCGTCCTTCACTCTCGCTAGTTGATGGACTGCAATCAACATGACTACCAGAGGTTGAAGCTACCGGATCGTGCAACCTCGGGGACCAGTCCCTTAGTATCCGGGGAATACAAGGACAATCACGATGGAAGTGGGTCCCTTTGCAAATGACACATGGCGATTTAGGCCCGGTCGGTGCAGTGTGTGGATTTTTGTCAGATGTCTTTTGCTTGCCCCCAGTTGCCTTCGCCATAGGCCCCTTCTGCTTCTTTTCTTTCTTCTTCTTTTCCTTCTTCTCCATGGGAGGCTGACTTCTGCCGGCTCTACCTTGTGAAGATGAAGGATCAGAGGAAGAATTGTAAGAAGTGGAAGGCTGGTGGGCAGCTCTAGACTGGTCTGACTGTTGATTCGACTGCTCAGGATTTGTGGCGATTTGAACTACATTAGTTGAAAAGAGCCATACAGGTAGGCCAATTGTCAATCCTGGAAGTGACAATGTGGCCATATGAGGCGCACCAACATCTCCCCAAGAGGAGAAGGGATTGGGATTTCCACCAAGGTGACTTCCTTGGTTGGTGGGCTCCATACTTTTCAACTGAAAGATCAACGCGGGAATAACAGGTGATTATGTTCTGATTAAAATAAATTTTATTAACGACGCTTTTAGACACAACTTTGCTTTTTCATGTTTTAAGAGTCGAGAAAAAGCTAAAGATGACTCTAGTCCCCTTCGATGTTTTAACGAGCCCGAAGTGACAAATGCTCGGATGGACTTTTTCAGTTATAGAGTTTGAAAAAGGCCAAAAGAAACTGCTCTGGAGTTCTAGGCAGAGGGTGTGCCAAACTTTTCGCGAAACCACAGAATACGTTTTACGGTACGGGTGGTCGATCTTCGTGAATGCTGTGTTCACTGCATCGCGATCAGTAGGGCGGCCGACATGGCTTCCTATGGATAAAGGCTTTGTTCCTATAGGGGTCTCCCAATATATATGCGACGGTACGTGGGAGCACAAGTCCGTATTAGTGCCACCGACTCTCAGGAGGAATCACCCACCTTCGTAGAGATCGACAGTCACTACGTTTAACGACGCCAGAACACGTCTCTACCTAGACCTCTATGTGTTTGTGTTATGTTTCAAAGCTTTGTTATGTAAATTGAATTTATTTTAATGTTGATCTTGCTTAGCAGTTTGCCTTTAAGGATCACCACGAGATGTATGTAACAAATTCCTGAATGCAGTCTAAGATGAGAAGCAAACTTTTCAATCTTTCAACTTTGAAAATCTTAACTACTGAGGAGAAGAAAGGCAAATCTTTTCACACAGATCATAGAGCACACACTAATGCAAAATTTCCTAAATCAGCATGCAAACAGTCAAATGCAAAATGCACAATGCATGTATTTTCTTTTCCCTTTCTTAATGTTGATGTATTACAAAAAGAAAGTTGTTATATAACTTTGATTTCGATTTAAAGCGAAAACAAACAAGCTTGTCCAAAATCAAAAGACACCTTAAGATTTACTTGTTTAATCACCGGAAATACATGAAATCAAACCATAATGACGAAAGTAAAAAGACTAATCAATTATGGACAGCAAACAAGCTAACTCTTTAGACCAGCAAAATGCCTAACACAGGTTCAGATCTAAGAGGCCAAAGCAAGACTAGTTCACTTTCGTTATGGGAAATTGTAAATGATGTAAGAAATACAAAAGAACAAGTACAATTTTGTTATATAACAGAGTCGGAATGATGGCAAGTAAGGTTGGTTTCAGAATAGGTACAAGACTGGTAACTGGCTGCAAAATCTATAGTGAAAACAGGCAAGAAAAAGGGAGGAAACCCCAAATGCACAAGGCAAAATTGGGCCAACGCAGGTGCTGCACAGCCAGTCTGGCTCTCAGCGCAGGTAGCCCCTTCGGGACCTGCGTTGCAAAGCAGGTAGCCTGTGTACTACCTGCTTTGGAAAACGAAAGTTGCGTTTTGTCAGTTTCTGGGTCACAATTTTCTCAAAAATTCACAGTTTTTGCTCAAATCAGAAGCTATCAGTCAAGTACACACTAAGGGATGACAAGGAAGATGAAAAGCTATCACTAAGAGCTTACAAGGATCCTTGTAGATCAGCTCTTCAAATCATGAACATGCTCAGAAATGAGCTAGAGTAGCTGCCCTCTACTTCGCTTTTGATATAGTCAAAAGCTTTTCGATTTGGTACTCTTTTGTTCAGGAAATGAATAGCAAAATACTACAAACAATCAAACAGATACGATCCCCAGTGGAGTCGCCAGTTTGTTGTAGGGAAAAGTATCCGATTCGGATGACCCTATCCCACTCTAAGGGTGATAGTACCTCAGCAACAACTGTAAAGAAAACTACTTAAGATTTACTTCTTTATGAAAGCAAGAGAGAATGAAGAAATGCACTAACCGTTGCCTTGCGCTTAATGTCGAATCCAAACTCTTCTCTTTACTTGCTTACTCCCAGCTCCTTGCTCTTTTACTGGCCCAGCTACAATGAGATCCTGCAAAATAACAAAGAAGGAAACTACAAGAAGCATGAAATCATAACTGATTCAAGGATTAGCATAAATCAAATATACAATTATCACAACACATCATTGAAACAAATGTATATAGAAGAACCTCAATAGCTTTTATTAATAGAAGAAGTAAAGTTCTGAGAGTGTTACAACCATTGAAGGCCCCAATCCAGCAACACCTCCCAGCAGAAAGAATTTCTCCTCTTCACCTCCTTCAAGCAATCACCCAATAGTTCTATAGTGAAACCAACATCATATCATTACTTTGCACAAAATTCCAGCCTCCTGAGCTCATAGGAGAGAGCTCAATATATAGATGAATTGAGAAAGGATGAGTCAGCTTGCAACTGATGTGTAGCTGCCTTGTGTCCTCTCTCTCTTCAGTTGATCTTCAGTTCTTGAGTCCACTTGGAGAACTTTGCTTCCACTTGGAGAAACAGAGCCTCTGACTCATCACAAGGCGAAATCCCTGATCCAAGTGTCATTTTTGGAAGATTCCAGAGCAATGACTCAGTGTGCCACTTGTCCCATCTCGCTCAGTGCAGGTGGCCTTTGTTCTACCTGCTTTGCAACGCAGGTACACCATGGAGGAGTTGAGTTTCAGCGCAGAAGCCTAGTGGATCACCTGCTTTGATTTCAAGATTGCTTGTTTTTGAGTGTTTTCAGGTGCAGAACTGATCTGAGAGCTGTTGGTTTGCTGACCTTGTTCCTCTAGGGGTAGGAACATCATGTTTAGGGACTTTGGATCCCTTGGATTATTGACAATTCATGCAAGGCACAAAATTGTCTATAACATACGGTCCCTTTATAGTCAAGCAGGTTTTGAAAATGGGGGCTTATAAATTAATTTCCTTTGAAGGAAACAAATTGGCAGAGCCCAAAAATGGGCTCTACCTTAAGAAGTACTTTGCTTAGGCTTCAGCCGAGCACTTACTTGTTTGTGTATATTGTATGTTTGTACATATCTATCTAACAATTTTAGTGATGTTGATATTTTTTATCTCCTTTGGGTAGGTATTGATGGATTATTCAGTATATCTAGTATTCACCAATGATGCGAGTAGGCATACCTAGAACCTTGCTTCCGTGGCTTGGGTGATTTATTATCCATCTGGGCAGTTGATGGTTTCAAGAGAAGTATGTATCGGTCCTGCTTCGAATAATATTTCCGAATATACTGTTGTTGTTAATTTTCTATCCGAATTAATATCTCTTTGTATTGATTCGTTAGTGGTTTATTTAGACTCACAACTGGTGGTATCTTAGCTGAATAACACTTATCAAGTACGAGATCCCTATTTGTATCGCCAATTTTTGAGAGTGATATTGTCGCAATGATCATTTGTTTATATCACATATGTCCACATTCAATGATTAGAAAATTCATTAGCAGATTCTATTGCTAATCAAGCATTAGATTGGCATATCAATCGTTCATCAAATTAAAAAAAACATAAAAAATAATCAAAATGTCATCTGAATATATCATAAAATCGCCTGTATAGAGATAGAGTATTTGTGTCCAAAATAATATACAAAAAATTGGGACAAAATTCCCTACAAAATCTAGGCTTATGCCCATCATCATGTCCAATCATAAAATTATCTAATCATCTATATAGTTGGCTTAGGATGAGTAGCCAAAAAATAAACGACATTGGCTACACGTCAGAATAGCTGCACCCAGTCCCGTCGTACTATTACCACGCAACGCTGCATCTCCTCCATTAGATCCTCTATGGCTATCATGGGTACTTGGTGAGTCAGCCTCACCAAGTTCCTCTGAACTGCATGGAGAACTCTCTTTGTCTCAGCTGCAGCCCCTTCGGCTTCTCTCCCTTGAATCCTCTGTCTGGGAAATCCGTCAAGTCTCACTGGTCCCACATATGAAACATAATCAATATGGTTTGTAAGTGTTTTGTCTCATCAAAAATATTTTTAAGTTCATTGAAAAACCAAAAAATATTAAAAAATTTTAAAAATTAAAAAAATTGTTACCTATGGCACCCCATGCTGCATTCGGTGGTAAAACTAAATTTGGATCTCCTCAAAAATCCATCTCGACATAAGGGTAGTCATCCACTGTGATGACTTCTTGATCCCACCATGCGAAAAACTCATCGTCAAAAGTCGTCCTAGGCACATCGCCACCCCCAAGGCATTTCATTAGGTCAACCCATCTACCCATTCATGGATCTCCAGGGCCACTAATAGTCGATAATACCTTAGGTCAAAGCCCAGGTACTTTCTCAAAGAAGAATGAGCATAATATTGTGCCATATCCAAAATTATTTTCCTGGCCCTTCTGAATGGAGGTCAGTTGGTTCTTCATATTGGTCAGTAGAGGTGTGCACCAATCAAACACTGTGGTCAGACATTCCACTGCTAGGCTAATAAATACTTGTGAGGCTTGATGTAAAGTAGCAGATCCATTTACCCTGGCAATGGTAAATAGTAAAATCTTTAAGGACAAGCTCTTTACGTGTTTGATTGGAATCTGACTTCCAATATTTTCAGGATGACCAGGATAGTATATGTGAACATAGTCTTCTATCATAAGACTACCCCTCATCTTGCCAGTCAAATGCACCACCTCTCTGCTTCGAGAAAGACTGGTAGTAAAGTATATATCTTCTATCTCGATCCTTAGGGGAATCCGATTGATCATTAATGCGTCATCCTCTGCGCTCCAGTAATGAATCAAAAGCTCAAGCAATCGTGTGTTCTATTTCATGTTTGGAATCTTAAAAAATTTTAGCAAGCCACAACTTCTTAAAGCATCCAAAGCATTTTTGTCCTCCATTACATGATTATATATAGCACTATGCTCTCTTTCTTGCTAGGTGATGGTCATCCTGCCCAAAAAAAATGTTTCAAACTGTTAGATTTATGTTTTAAAGTTTTTACTCAGGCACACGCGGGTTTCCTTTTAACACAGTCACATGTAGGTCCCTCGTATATGCGGGTTACCTGTATTCAACCCGCGTGTACACAGAGTTGAAAATTTTGACATATTTTCCCATGGTCAAAACTTGAAAAAAAATATTTAAAAGTATCACAAATAATTACAAGTAGGATATAGGGGTTACCTAGAAGTTTTGGAGTGATTTGAACTGTTCAATTGGTTGGAGGAAGCTTGTTTGGGTTTGTCTCCACAGCTCCTTGCTCAAAACACAAATGAAAAAACTGTGAGTCCAAAAGTCCTTATATAAGTTGAAGAATAAAAATTATTTTTTCAAAAATTGATTTTTGTCTTATGGAGTTTTGACCTTATGACTTGGAGTGTCAAGAATGGGTTGTCTTTTCAGGAAATTTTGGATACTTCTTCGAGACATCATTTTGGTCCCATGACTACGGACCCATCATGGCAGGTATAATTTTCTTACCGGCATATAGGTTAGAGAATACTACTTTCCGTTGCATTTTGCATACTAGCCTCCATACTGCAATACATTAGCCATAGGGTCAACCCCATTGTATCTTGATTTGCAAACCATTTTCACTCGCTAACTTTAAAAATAATGATGCGATGGTAGAGCCAACCTTTACATGGGCATCTTAGTTAGATCCTCACTAACATTGGCTGCCCATGCTACTATATTGAGTAGGCTCAGGAGTCCTCTTTAGTCCTGCCATGACTTGTGTGTTGAAGACTCATTCTCATTCTTCTGTGCTACTTTCTGGCCTTATACCCTAGAGGCTCCTTTGTGTTGAGTTGTACTGTTGCATTGCATATTGACTACTTGCACCTTTTGGCCTTGAGCCGACTTCACTTGGACTCGTGTTTAAGCCACTTATCGACCATGTCTTATGCAAAATCAACCTTGCAATCACTTAGCCTCTGCAACTTGACACACCCTTATACCCGTGGAAAGAACATCCCTTTGAGTGTCCTTGACCAGTTTCGTCACCTTGCATTGAGCATAGGAATGTTCCCCTATGAGGAACTAGAGTATATGCTTTTTTGACACTTGTTCTTTCCACTATACTATAGCATTTTTTATTCTTTTTCAAGCTTCATATAAAAGAAAAAGACAAAAAAATTATATATTCCAAAAAAGAGCGGGAATGAGACATTATTTCTATTTTTTGATGGCACCTAGAGTCAGTCATGTCACCCTTGAACAAAGCACTCAAAATAAAGTCTTTCCTCCATTGGGGTGGGATTTAGTTTGACATAGGAGAGCCTTAACCTTGTTATCGAGTCAGTCCTCCTCTGATTGGTTACCTCTTGCAATCATATGGAGAGTTTGCTTATGCCTCCTACATGACAAACTTATACAAAGTTATCATATGCTGCCATGTAGTCACAATTGAGTCATGCTTTTGTTCAAGGGAAGTAACCCTGAGTCGGCCTCTCTGTGGTGTCTCTTGACCTATTTTTCAGTTGGTCATTCTTGGTTGTCAATGTCATGTTCATTATCACATCAGTTTTATTGGTCCTTTGCTTGTGCTAGTTTGAGAATGTCTCTAATGACTTCTTGCTAGCGGGTGTTGTCCTTATCGACTACAACAAATTGCTCTAAGGGAAGATCTAGAGCCGCACCCTGGCCCTATTTTCACTATTGATAGGTCACCTTGTGCTCAAAATCCATCAGTATCATGGGTCTTTGACTAGGTGGTTTCCCTATGTTCGACATCAGCTTTCATTATCACACAGTGGGATTCATGCAATGCCTTGTTTTCCATTTGACCCTATTGGTGGATTCCTTGCCTCTGTGTCAGCTTTCATTATTAGTTGGTTTAGAGGGTTTCTATTGTGCGCTAACCACATTTTGTGTACACCAAAAATGTGCTTCGGTTGGGTTACTACATATTTGTTCATCTGATTCCTTCCACATTATTGGCCTATGGGTTACACTCGCGCTAGATTGATGAAGGATTCCTTAATGCCTTCCTTCTAGCGGATCTTTTCCCATCGACCTCAGCTCATTGCTCTAGGAAAGAGATCTAGAGTCTGTTTGTCTGTATCTTAGGGTTTGGAGTCATCAGTGGCATATTCCTTCGCTATCGACAGTGGGAAAACATCATTGTCTCCTAATTGATAGATTCTTTCAAATGTTCGACTACAACTCATTTATTCGCACATGTTAGAAGGTACTGGGTACCTTGACTCTCATCATCATTATCGGTGAGGAGTCTCATGTTTGTTAATGGTATACATCAATGACCGCTAATCAAATGATTTCTCAGATGTTCGACTTCAAATCATTCATTCCCATTGTGTAGAAATGTACCACAGTGGTCAGCGAAGACCTCGAGTTTGCATCAGCATGTCCTAGCTCACTTGTTAGTTGCTCCTATTTCTGCTATTTGACACCATCCACATTATATGTTATAGTTCCTTATAGTGACATCTTATATACTGGCACCTGAGTTGTGGTGTAGTACCATTTATTCCATCATGTTCACTTGGTACTATTTGGATCAGTTTCTTGGCTTCAGTGATCAACTTCATACTTCAACATCATTGATCAGCTCTTTATATGTGATATTTAGACATGTACTTTCTTGATTATGATCAAATGATCCATTATTTATTTTTAGTTCCTTTATACTTGGATGCATATCGGATCTACTTTTGTACTTAGCATGTAGACATGATTTACTATTTCTGAGCATGGGTATGCCCACTTCAGACAACAGTTTATTTCTAATCTCTTTCGATGGCTTGGCATGCTAAATTCTAGTGAACTCCTCGGTGTCGGCATGATTCCTTCCATACACTTAATACATTTTGGCCATCATACACCCCTTCTGACCTCATATATTAGGGGGCATATGTTATAACACCACTTACCACTCTTGGTAGATCTGATGCTCTAATTATGGCCTAGGGTAACCCTTCCTTCCAGACTTAGTCCAAAATCTAAAAAACTGTGTTTTATTCCCTATACACTAATTTTCCCTGTGATAAAAGCATGTACACGTGGGTCAGCATATATCCAACCCATGCACATATGTTAAAACACTTAAAAAAAATAAATTTCGTTAATTTCGGGCAAAGTTCACAGGTTTTACCTGTTACTCACCTCCTATTGCCCGTGGCCCAACTGTTTCCCAACTTAAAAACTAATTTGGAGAAGTATAAATAAACCTCTATGGGAAGGCCTTAAGGGAGAAAGGACGAGATATTGATACTATAGTGAGATTATCCCTGATTGAGTCTAAAGAATCCATGTGCCTCATGCACTTCCCAAAGCTTTAGGAAACCCTTGTTTCCTTGATTATAGATATCCCCTATCTTGCTTGAGATATCCTTGTATTGGTGATGGATGAAGATTGCTGAAGGCCAGGAAAGGATAGATCCAGAGGACGGTTCTACTTGGAGCCAGAGAAGGACTCAGGTCGTATTTCTCCACCTTATTTGTAGCTTACTTCAATAAAAGGAATGTTGTTATGTTTTCGAAATGAAATGTGTTTATGCATCAAATTATGTTGTAATTCATTTATGAATCTTATATTGATGTATAATTAGTCATTCATTTATATGATTTAAAGTTAACATCATGAATATGCTTTATGTTTCTACTATCGTGTATGTTTCATTTGAATAATTTTTAGGTTTCAAGAACATTGGGAGAAGCTAAGGGTTTGCACCCTGCAGCATCTACCCAAACGAAGGACATCTGAGTAAGGACACTCCTACATGATTTAGTAGAAAACACATTTTTCTTGATTGCTTGAGCATTTCTTGTTGTGGTTTTCCCTTTGCTCTGTTGGGGTTCTCAACCCAAAGCCATAAGGTGGTTTCACCCATAACAATAGGTACCCTTTCCCAAGGATTGACGATTTGTTTGATCAACTAAAGGGAGGAGCAATGTTCTCTAAGATCAACCTAAGATTGGGATACCATTAAGTATGCATCAAGGAAGAGGATATATTTAAGACTGTGCTTAGGACCAAGTATGGGCATTATGAGTTTTTTGTTGTTCCATTTAGTTTGACTAATGCTCTAGCTACATTCATGTGTTTTATGAATAGTGTGGTGTGTCCTTATTTGGACAAGTTTGTTACTCTATTCATTGACGACATATTGGTATATTCTAAGAATGAGGAATAACATGTTGAACATTTAGTAGTAGTGTTGATATTGCTAAGAGAGCTGAAGTTGTATGCTAAGATTAGAATGTTCACATTCTTTCATACTAAGTTACGCTACTTGGGACATGTTGTCTCCAAGGAAGGCATAGCATTAGATCTAGAAAATACAAGGACCATCATGGAATGGGAAGCTCATAAGAATGTAGATGAGGTGAGATCATTCATGGGATTGGAAGGTTACTATAGGAGGTTCATCAGGAACTTCTCACATATTTCTTATCTTATCACATCATTGTAGTGGAAAGGTAAGAAGTTTGAATGGATGGTGGAATGTGAAGATAGTTTTGAGCAACTTAAGCAGTTGTTGACACATGCACCAGTGCTAAAGATTGTGGATCCAGACAAGGAGTTTGTAGTGTGTACAAATGCTTTCAAGAGGGGACTTGGTAGAGTTATCATGCAAGAATGACAGGTAGTTTTCTATGAGTCCCATAAACTAAATGAGCATGAGCAAGACTATCCAATGCATGATCTTGAGCTAGCAGTGATTATACATGCATTCAAGATGTGGAGACATTATCTTCTTGGTAGGAGGTTTACATTAATGAGTGATAATAGTGGGTTGAGGTATTTTTTTGACCAGAAAATCTAAATGCCAAACAAGCTATATGGTTGGCTACCCTTGTGAGTTTGACTTTGAGATCAGATACATCAAAGGGAAGGAGAACTAGGTTGTAGATTCTCTTAGTAAGAAAGTACAGGTAAATCATATAGTAGTTATAAGCTCCTATGGCACAGAGTTACAGAATAGGATCTTGAAGACAAGATAATGGGATGACAAATACATGAAGATCATGCACATGTTACAATAGAGTATAGGCACAACTATAGGTTTAGGTGCAGGTACAACTACAGGTATAGGTAATGGGGATCAGGATGTAGACTATCATCTCATGGCAAATGGCTTGGTGAGGTTTCGTGATAGGATCTATGTGTCGAATTGCACTAAGCTCAAGAAGCTTATATTGAGGGAGTTTCATGTGAAACCATATTTGGGTCATCCAGGATTTCAGAAGACATTGACGATGGTGAAGAAGTTTTACTATTGGCCGAATCTGAAGAAGGAATCGGTAAAGTTCATGGCTATATGTTTAGACTATTAGTAAATAAAGTTGGAATGAAAGCATCTCGATGGTCTACTACAACCTATTGCGATTCCAGAATGGAAATGGAAGGTAATTTCTATGGATTTCATCATAGATCTTCTGAGGACAATGAGGCAACATGATTCTATTATCGTCTTGGTTGACAGGTAGAGCAAGGTATCTCACTTCATTCTAGTGAAGACAACATATTCAGCCAATGAGGTAGTACAGGTGTTCATAGAGAGAGAGTGAGACTACATGGTGTTCCAAAGAATATTGTGTCGAACAGGGATGCAAAGTTCACTTCCAAGTTTTGGAAGGATCTATTTGTAGGCTTGGGTACAAAATTGGCCTTCAATACATCTTATCATCCACAGACAGATGGTAAGACATAGAGGGTGAACTAGATCTTGAAAGATATGCTGAGAATGTACATGATGCACCAACAGAGGAAATTGTAGGAGTATCTTCCATTGGTTGAGTTCACATACAATAATAGTTCTGAGGAGTTATTGAGGATGAGTCTTTTCGAGGCATTGTATGGACGGAGTTGTAACACTCTCATTAGTTGGAGTGATCCAGTGAACATGGTACTTATTGGATCGGACATGTTGATGGACATGGACCAGGAAATGAAGGTTATAAAGAAGAATCTAAAGGAAACACAAGATATATAAAAGAGTTATGTAGATCAGCACAGGGTGTTCAAAGAGTTTCAAGTTTGGGAGCATGTGTATTTGTGCATCAAGCCTAAGAAAATCTCTTTGAGGATTGGTTCATGTGCCGAGTTGGCACCACGATATTGTGAGCCTTTCGAGATCCTTGAGGAGATTGGACCAGTGGCATATCGACTTGCACTGCCTCCAACAACGAAATTTGATGATTTTTTCCATATTTCATTGCTTAAGAAGTACATAAATGATGTTGATCATGTTATTGATTGGTCTGTATTGCCAGTGGAGCAAGAAGGACAGTTCCTACCAGAGCCTTAGTGCATATTACAACAGAAGCATCTCATGCTCGAGAATAGAGCCATAGAGAAATTTAAATTTCAATGGAAGCAATTTAGGCCTGAAGAAGCTACATGGGAGATGGACGATCAGATGTCAACCCTGTATCATTCATTGTTTTCCAGTTGAGGAAAAGCAGTTTTGGTTTGATGTTGATTTATGTTCGGCATATGTTTTTTTGATGTTTTGATATTTTTATATGTATATGTATATGGATGTAAATACCACCATGAGCTAAGTTATAAAGATCTAATAAGTGGTATGCTTATTATCTTGTCATGTTGTTATGATGTTTTTCATTTGAGGAGGTCCTTCATTATAAATACTACAACGAGCTAAGTTATAAAGCTCCATAGGTAGTATTTTTTCTTTTTAATGGTCATGCTGAGGTCTTGGTGTGGTTTAACATCAAGGACAATGTTCCCCAAGGAGGAAGGTTATGTAACAACCTTAGTAAAAAGTTCATGTAATAAAGGTTAATAAAGGAAAAATAAGACCACGATTAAGAGACACTTATTCCAAACTAAATGATTAGGCAAAGATATCCTACTAGGCATCACTGGATGTGTGTTTTGGCTAAGAAAATTGGCAAAGGCTAAGGCATTAAAAGGAAAAAAGGAATTTTTGGCACATTTATTTATGAAAATAAAGGAAATTAGGAGAAAAGTAAGGTGAAAGGGCATAGGTTGCATGTGAGGAGGAAATTGAAGGAAAATAATTGAAAATGAAGAAATAGAGGCATCATAAAAAGGATTATGAGGACCTATTCATGGCTTTTGTCAGTTCAAATTTGGAGCTTTCTCATTATTCTCTCTCTCTTTCTCACTCTTGGTGATTTAGAGTTTTCTAGGAGCACTCTAGTTTGGAGCAAAAGAAAGGGAAAGTAAGGAAAGGGAGGGAATAAAAGAAAGGATCAAGGAAAGGAAAGTAGGACTAAAGTAGCTTCGGCAGGAATACTTGCAGGTAACCTTTTGCATGTACAATTTCCTAGCTGGTTTGGACATGCACGGCTTTGCATGTTGGTGTATGTTGTCTTGTTGTTGGTGGCATGGTTTTGTCAGGTTATGGCAGTTGATTTCAGCCTAGCCTAGCCTTTTTATGGATGCCATGATATGTTGGGATGTTTATCTCAAATTTTATCTTTAGTTTGTCAGATGGATTTCAGAATATGGGACGGATGTGGTTTCTAGTTTCATTCCAAAAGTCTTAGGAATCCATTGACTAGTTTTGGCAGGATACACGGTAAAGCCTGAGGGAGGAGTCTAAATTTAGGGCCTAGTGATACGGGTTTGGATTTCAGTAAAGATTGAGAGATTGGTCTTGGTTTAGGGCCTATTGATCCAATATTGTATTACGGTAAAGCCTGAGAGACAAGGAGATTGAAAATTCCTCAAGGATAGTGATGGATTCAAGATGGAATTTCAGGTTCTATTTGGTTGTGATCGGAGCACCGGTTTTGGTGTGATCATGTTTTGATGAGGGTGGAGGTGTTTTAACCTTCAGATTCCCTTGGTTGTTCTTTGATTGGTTTTTATATGAAATCCCACATTCATGCTTGGAATATGGCATGGGGGTGACTGGTTGAAAGAGATATTTGGTTCAGCCATGTCTATGGTCAAATGGTACATGGAAGTCCCGAACCTAGTTAGATTTTCCTATGATTAATAAAAGCTAATTTCTCTTATTTTTTCATTGATTTATATGTGGATTATTGGTTGTCATATCTATGATATTTATATGGTTTTATGCTGGTTATAAGCATGGTTGAATGACTAATTTATGTCATGGTTATTTCATATATTTACTTGTAATAGTTAAATGGCTGGATGAAAGACCTAATTGATGATGTAGTAGTTCAATGGAGAAGGAGGTGATCCTTCTAATTATGTTTCATAATATGTTTCATTCATTTCTACTTTGTCTTGTATCCTAGACTTGTAGGTTGCATTGATGCCAAGTGTTTGATAGAATGCCAGTCCTAGCTGGGGATGCTCAGGCCTAGTCCTGAGGGTAAATTTAGATTTATCAACATTGTTATCATGTTTTTAATGAATTATGTAAGTTACAACAAGTCCTTGGGAGAGCGGAGGATTTTGGGCTAGAAAAGTAGCTTAAATCCTAGGGTCACTAGCACAGAACTAGCAATTTTGGTCCACAGTCGCTGGCAGGCAGGCCTGTGAGAGTGACTTTGGGTTTCTGGTCACTCCCTTTCCCATAGAATGAAGTGACTATGGCCTAAGAGCTGCAGAATAGTAGTGGGACCCACCGAAAGCCTGTCTGTGTGCCAGACTTGTCTCTTGAGGGTTTTTTTTTATGATGTTGGATGACTGTATGTGATGTTTCATCGATTCAACTTCCTTAAGGTGACATAGGAGGTTGAATATGATCATAGTAACATCTCTCCTCATGTGTAGCCTAGTTGGAATGGTTACTTTTGGTAGATCTGGGTGGGTTTGTTACAAAAAAATTCTCATGGTTTAGGTGGGGCGATTTGGAGGAATCCATTCCTCTATACGCCTAGTGATCCTTGGACCAGTATATGGTGGGATTGCAGTAAATCTTGATAGTGTATGTTTTATGTTTGGGCCTAGGAATCCCTTTGTGGATTGCAGTAAAGCTTAAGGAAGCCCTAGTTGTTTTGTTGTAAGTCCCACATTTATGCTTGGAATATGGCATGAGGGTGATTGGATGAAAGAAAGATTTGGTTCAGCCCAATCTCTGGTCAAGTGGTATGTGGAAGTCCCTGACTTGGTTAGCCTTTGCATATGTTAATGAAATATCTTTTCCTCTTGTGTTCCATGTGTAGTTCTACTTGTTAATGTGTGTTTTTCATGGTTGTTCTATCATTGCTATTTTGTTGGTTATATGTTTGTTATAAGCATGGTTTATGACAGACTTGAGTTATGGCTCTCATCTTGTTTTTTTTGTAAATGAAATGTTAATGAATCTATGAGCTAATAGATGATAATGCATCTATTTAATAGGGCATTAATCCTTCTTGATGAATCTCAGATAAGTATGAGGTCCCTATGTTCAGATTTGTTTTTATGACATGTAGATCACATGTTCATGATGTGTTTGATGGAATGTTTGCCATGGATAGGCCTTTTAAGGTCAGGTTGTTGTTCATTTTTTTCATTAGAGGCTTTATCATTATGTTATTTATCATTTCTATAAGTTTCATGAAGTTCTAGGAAGGGTCCTGAGCCCTAGCCCTAAAAGCGTAGCTCAAAATTTGGGGTCATTGGCACAAAACTGCCTGAAAAAGGTCATAATCGCATGGAGGCATTCCCGTGGGAGAAAGTGGAGGGTATCATTCACATGGAAGGATTTTCATGGGATAAAACGGGGGTTGAGTTCAATAAAACATCAATTTCTCTTAGGGGTAGGTCACCCAGAGGGGTTGGTTGGCTCCTGAAGGTTCTGTAGCACCTAAGGAAGGTCAGTTTGGTTTTTTCTTTATCGATTCCACTTCCTTAACTGTACTTGGGGAGTTGAATCATGTCATAGTAACTCTTCATCACATGTTTACTCCAGTGGACTGGTTAGCTTGGGTAAATGTGGGAGGAGGGTGTTACAGAGTGGTATCGGAGCATGGTTGACCCCTTGGACTCGATGGGCAGAATGTGTTTGTCATGCATATATGTTGGTTGCATATGTATTATTTATGCTTGCGGTCTATGTGTTTATTTTGTATGCATGGTGGTGGTCATTGTTGTAGTTGTGTATTCATGAAGAGGATGATGGTGATCTTTGTTGGATGTGGTCATCATGAGTGCATGTCAGTTATGCATTGGTTATGCATGTCAGTGTCTATCTGTCATTATGCATGCATTATCATGCTTATGATATAGTTATGCATGGAAAATGGATAATGGTTGAAATGGTGTCTATATACTGATATGATTATGTTTATACATGTATGGCACTAATCTAGTTGATCTTGTAGATGAGATACCCTCCCCTGAACTGTATTAAGGTATGTTGATTATGTTTGTATTTTGGTTTAGCTGACATGGTATACTTGGAGGAATAAGATCTAAGATGACTAGCAAGATGGTAGACTATAGTTTAGGATATTATCCCTATGGATTTGATGAGTAGCATGTTGATAGGTACTCTCCTGACATAGTAGACACATTGAGAAATTTGAAGGAAAAAATAAGAATTTGTGAAGCAGATAATGACAAAATAATTCAGACACAAGAGAAACAAGTAGAGGTTAATGCATTTATTCTTTAGAGTTTTCCATATTTGTGAATACATGTACTTCTTAGGATGAGCCATGGGTAGGAGGATAGGACTAATGGGGCATATGGAAGTAGGTCTCATGGTGGGCACAGGTCGGATAAGGATGACATGATCAGAGATGGCAAGTTCTTGGACACACCTGATAGGAGAGGTGACAGACATAAGTTGTATTCTAGTTCTGGTTCTGATAGGTATCATGGTCATCATCATTATCATCCTTATAGGAGGAATGATAGGGGATATTTGCTAGATGAGTTAAAGAAAACAAAACCACCTTCCTTTGATGGAGATTTGAAGAAACCGAAAGATGTAGAGGCATGGTTACTTGGGATGAAGAAGTTCTTTTAGTTGCATGATTACATAGAGAATATGAAGGCCATAATAGTTATATTCATCCTCAAAGGGAAATTAGACATCTGGTGGGAATATGTGAAGCGGGTTAGAGACATTAGGATAGAAGAGTTGAGTTGTCATGAATTCGAGAGACTTTTCAGGGAGAAATATTTTTTAGAGAGGTACTATGACAATAAAGCTAAGGAATTCTATGAGCTAAAGATGGGATTCGTAAAGGATGAGCAGTATACGACCAAGTTATTATATTTTTTGAGGTATGTACCATATCTTAAGGATGATAAAGCCAAACTTTAGAGATTTGTTAATGGATTACCATTATCATTTAGAGACCAGATTGAATATGATGAACCTCGGTCACTTGAGTAAGTCATTGGTAAGTTGAATCATTGTTATGAGAAATCAAAGCACAAGAGATATTTTCATCAAGGATGAAAGGGAAATAAAAATCGAAAGGTAAATGGAAGGTGAAAATAAACAGACCCCAGGATGCATGTGAGAAAGAAAATGTTGCACCTTACAAGAAGATTAATAGACCTTAACTTGGAGGGCAGTAGAGTAAAGGTGTTGGTAAGGGACAATTGTAGTGTTGGATATGTGGTAAGAAGCATATCAACAGGGATTTTCTGTAGAATCATGCAGGTAGACCTTAGATCTATAGTGCACACGAAGCACATACAGCTGGGGATGTTGGGTAGATCATTCTTCATATCTATGCAACATTGGATAATAGGCAAGCAGATCACTAGGCATCTATTATAGATATGGATTGAAAGATTTGATCAAGTTGTTTCTATTTTGATTGAACTTGGATAGATTATATTTATATTAATCCCAACCTGGTGGATAAGTTTGGTTTTAATAAAGAAGTACATGTAGAATATTGGTTGGTGAAGTTGGCTACAGGTACAAAGAAAAGAGTTCATCATTGGGTAAGAGCTTGTGCATTTGAGTTGAATGGTAGGCCCACATCAACACATTTGAATGTGCTTTAGTTGGGATCGTATAGTATGCTCTTCAATATGGTATGGTTGTATCTTCATAGGACCAATGTAGATTGTTATGATAAGTCTATTGAGTGCTTGGATGAAAATGGAGAATAGAGAATATTCTAGGGTAAGAAGAAGGAAACATCAACTACAATGGTTACAACTATGCAAGAAAAGTGCAGTCGCTGGAAAGGGTGTGTTTTATTTGTAGTGCATATTTATAATGATAAAGGTGAGGACGTTGAGTATGCAGAGCTATTAAGAAGGTACCCAGTTTTACAGTAGTTTCAGGATGTATTTCCCACGGATATTTATGATTTGTCACCTCATAGAGAAGTGGACTTTTCCATTGAGTTGGTACTAGGGGAAACACCAGCATCAAAGGCACCATACATGATGATCACACTGGAGTTGGTAGAATTGAAATTGTAGTTGAAAGAAATTCTTGAAAAGGGATACATCAGGCTAAGTGTATCACCTTGGGGTGCCCTAGTGTTGTTCGTGAAGAAGAAGGATGGTACTCTCATGGTGTGTATTGACTATAGGTAATTGCAAAAGGTGACGATCAAGAAAAGGTATTTGTTGCCAATGATTGATGACTTGTTTGATTAGTTAAATGGAGCAGCAATGTTCTCAAAGATTGATTTGAGATCAAGATACCATTAGGTATAGATTAAAGAAGAGGATATCTACAAGACTTATTTTTGGACCGGGTATGAGAATTATGAGTTTGTTGTAGTTCCATTTCATTTGACTAATGCTCCAGCTACTTTTATGTGCTTGATGAATATTGTGTTGGATTTGTATCTAGACAAGTTTGTTATTGTGTTCATTGATGATATATTGATATATTCTAAGAATGATGAAGATCATGTCGAACAATTAGCAACAATATTGATATTTCTAAGAGAGCATCAATTGTATGTCAAGCTTAGTAAATGTAGTTTCTTTCAAATAGAGGTACATTACTTGGGACATGTTGTTTCCAAGGAATAACAATGGATCCAAAAAAAATAAAAGTTATTATGGAATTGGAAGCTCCTAGGAATGTGGATGAGGTAGGGTCATTCATGGGATTAAAAGGTTACTATAGGAGGTTCATCAAGAACTTCTAACACATTGCATATCCTATTACATCATTGCAAAGAAAAGGTAAGTTTGAATAAATGTAGGAATGTGCAACCAGTTTTGAGCAGTTGAACCGGTTGCTGACAAATGTTATAGTTCTTAAAATTGCAGATCTAGATAAAGAGTTTGTGGTGTGTATAGATGCTTGCAAAATAGGACTTGGTGGATTCCTTATAGGGACAAGTGGTATGTTAAGAATCAAGGAAACTGGTGAGCACAAGGAGAATTATGTTACACATGATCTTGAGTTGGAAACAATCATCCATGCTTTAAAGATGTGGAGGCACTATTTTCTTGGCAGGAGGTTTGTATTTATGAATGATCACGATTGATTGAGATACTTATTTGACCAACCAAATCTGAATTTCGGACAAGATAGATGGTAGGCCATGATCAGTGAGTTTGATTTCAAGATCAGGTACATTAAGGGTAAGGAAAATAAGGTTGTATATGTTCTTAGTAGGCAGATACAGGTAATCACATAACAACTGTGATTTCTTATGGGACGAATTGATAGGATCGGACCATACAGGTAAGACAATAGGAAGACATGTACATGGATCTTAGGCACATGTTACAATAGTTTACAAGTGAAAAAGATGTGGAATATCATCTTACAATAGATGGTTCTATCATATTTAGAGATAGGATCTATGTGCCAGACAATAGTGAGCTCAATAAGATTATCTGGAGGGAATTTCATGCTAATCTATATTCAAGTCAACAGGGATATCAGAAAACATTGACAGTAGTGAATAAGTTCTATTGTTGGATGAATTTGAAGAGGGAAGTGGCAGATGTTTTGGCGAGATGCTTGGATTTTCAATAAGTAAAATAAAAGTGTAAGGCTATTGGTGGATTACTACAGCCAATTCTATTTCCAGAATGGAAATGGGTGATCATTTCCACGGATTTTATTGCAGGTTGGTCGAGGACATCTGCAAAACATGATTCCATTATGGTTGTGGTGGACAAGTTGAAAAAGGTAGCACACTTTATTCTAGTGAAGTCTACTTATTCAACTAGTGACGTAGCACAGGTCTTCATCCGATATGTAGTGAGGTTGCATGGTGTACTGAAGAATATTGTGTGAGGCAGGGATGTTAATTTCACTTCTAGGTTCTAGAAATATTTGTTTGCAAATTTCGGTACAAATTTGGCCTTCAATAAATCTTGTCATCTGCATACAGATGGAATGATAGAGAGGGTCAACAAGATTTTTGAGGACATGTTGAGGATGTATGTGAGTCATCAACAATAAAATTGGGAAGAGTATCTACCTCTGGTAGATTTTTCTTACAATAATGAGTATCAAGAGTCACCGAGGATGATTCTATTTCAGGCACTCTATGGGTGGAGCTGTAGTATTCCCATTAGTTGGAGTGATCTAGTAAACAGGGTGTTGATAGGATCAGACATGTTGGTAGAGATGGGACATGAAATGCAGGTTATCAAGAAGAATCTAAAGGTAGAACAGGATAGGCATAAAATTTATGCAGATCAACACAAGTTGTTTAAGGAGTTTCAGGTTGGGGAACACGTTAAGCCCAAGAAGAGGTCTTTGAGGATTGTGTCATGTGAAAATATAACACCTCAATATTGTGGGCCTTTCGATATCCTTGAGAGGATTTCACCAGTGGCATACATACTTGCACTACCTCCAACAATGAAAATCCATCATGTTTTCCACTTTTAATTACTTGAAATATATGTAAAGGATGTTGATCATTTTATTAATTAGTCTATACTACAGGTGGAGGTAGAAGGATAATTCTAGCCACAACCTCAGTGTATTTTGCAAAGAAATATGCTCATGCTCCAGAACTGATCAATTGAGAAGGTTAAGGTGCAGTGGAAGCACTTTAGGCCCAATGAAGCTACATGGGAAATGGCTGATCAGTTGCAGGCTATGTATCCTTCCTTGTTTTCCATTTCAGGTAAAGAAGTTTTAACATATGTGTATATGTCTATGGATTCAATTACCACCATTAGTTGTGTTATAGGGCTCTAATAAGCAGTATGGGTGTCATGTTGGTTTGATTTTTAGTAGGTTGATCATTGAAAACACTGCATCGAGCTAAGTTATAAAGTTGCATGGGAAGTATGTTTTTCTTTTTAAGGGCCTTGCTGGTTGTAGGTATAATTTCACACTAAGGAGATTGTTCCCCTAAGAGGGAGGGGTTTGTAATTGTGACCAACTCCTCCCACATTTACCCACTTTCACTCGTTTTCCCGAGGGAAAATGAGCTGAGGGTCACTACGATAAGACTCAACCTCCTATATGACCTTAAGGAAATGGAGTTGACAAATTAATACGTTACTGACATCCCTTAGGTGTTACTGGACCTCCAGGAGCTACCCAACCCCTCCAGGTGTCCAACCCCTAATCTAACTCTAATTTTTACTGACTTGCACTCTGAGTCACTCCCTTGAAAAAGCCTCCAACCAAATGTAAGCCTCTATTTGCTCCCATAGGCCTTCTTCCCAATGCCTATGGAATTTTCTAGTCAGTTATGTACCAGTGAAAAAAAATTCTGAGTCACTTCTTTAGCGCTAGGACTCAGGCCTCTGTCCCTAACTCAGCTGTTGGGTAGTGGATCCCCCCATAACGGATTTTTGGGGCTTGTAGCCTGAATTTTGGTCAAAATTAATGTAGGAGGCCGTGAAATGCAGGCACAGAGCACGAGAGTCTAGGGTTGTTCGCCCTAAAATATTGTAATTTAATATAGAATGTGTTAGCCTACCCATGGTCCGCGAACCATGGGAATGTATAAATAGAGCGATGCTCTAAGGGTAAAAGGAAGTTCTTGGAAAAGGATTGATCTCAAGTAATATGGGTTTTTGAGTGTGATATTCACTCTGAGTCTATAAGTCCGAGTCTTGGGTGGTAGTAGTAGAAAGAGGCTCTGCAGCTAAGTGCGCAGAGGCCTGATAGAGTCCGCAGTTGTGTGCGTAGACCCCTGTAGCTAAGTGCGCAGGGTGGAGTTGAGGCTGTAACAGAACAAGAAGTTTAATAAAAGATAAGTTGATTCTAAAAGTATTATATCTAGTCGTAGATCTGTGTGTTTATGCTTT
Organism: Pinus tabuliformis; assembly: GCA_031772625.1. Taxonomy (NCBI): domain Eukaryota; kingdom Viridiplantae; phylum Streptophyta; class Pinopsida; order Pinales; family Pinaceae; genus Pinus; species Pinus tabuliformis. The sequence continues at coordinate 595,436,815 of CM062815.1, read as the reverse complement.
TGTCATGTTCTTATGCATCTCTTTATAGTTTCTGGTTGCACGCACTTGTTATGAATGTTGAATGATTGATAAGATTATTGGGGCCACAAAATTAAATCAGATCTATAATAATAACACAGTAAGGGTAAAATATCTAAGAAAACAATCCTTTGTGGTCTTTACAAAGCTATGCAAAGGTCAGACAGCTGCGTGGAGCTACGTTAGCACACCAGATCGGTTCGCACACCTTCCAGACCTCATCAAGACATCCCTAGGGTGCAGAAACCTGGTTCCAGCACCCTCCCATACTACCCCAAGTGAGACCTCATTCCGCACTTCGCAAACTGTTATTGAAAGGGCCAGTAGTTTTGGGAATTGTTAGCTTATTGGGGCCTAACCTTGTTGACAATAGCAAACCCGTTTGTGATGTCACTAGGGATGCTTTGGAAGATTTGATGACAGAGCAGACAACTGTGTTGGCTGTGCTTAGAGCATAGTTGCAGGAATTACAGGTGTGACCCCCAAGAGTGATGACACCGCACCTTGCAGAAGGTGTAGCCGAAGCTGAGAAGATGTTACGTGCCCGAACAATGAACACTTTGGTGTTACTAGAAGGTGTCGTCTTAGAAGAAGCCGAAGGTGACATGAGGGGTTGGGGGTTGAATTTTGCCGCCCTTCCCAGAGAAACCCTATACTAGCTGTAGGATGGGGTAACTGCTGAGCTTCGTGCCAGGGAGGGCTGCACTCTCCAAGTCTTGAGTGAGTAGAAGGTAAATTTAGAACAGTTCAGCTTGCAGCGCGACAACCTAGTCGCCCAAAACCAGGGATTAGAATAGGTAGTGGAGGAGGCCTATAGCAGCATTCTGGAGTTGGTCGTGCTAGCAGCACTCCCCACCATGGAAAATATTCACCAACTGGTAGCTGGAGTCTACAGGACCCAGGAGAAGGCCGCGAAGGTTCAGTTGCAGTTAAACTTGCAGATCACGGAGCTGCAACTGAAGGCGTAGCCCCCTATGCCCCCAGAAGTCGGAGAGTAGCGAGACTACACCATTCAATTGGGGTTGAAAGAGATAGAGCACGTTGTACAGGACTGTACGGAATTGTTGGACCAGTTCCTCTTCACACTCACTTCACTAAAAGAGGACCCAATGCTACAACAGTTAGAAACAGAAGCACAAAAATTGTAGTAGGCCTATGACAATGTCCGAGGGACTGCGCAAACGGTTGCCCTTACTCAACGATTTGTTAAGATGAGGGAAGGCCCAGGCTCTGAAAGAACGGGTGGACGTCGCACGCCAGAAAGAAGCAGGGCTTAAAGAACACATCCAACCTTGGCTCGAGGAAGCATTCATGGTCACCGCCATGACCGAGGGGAAGCTGGCCCAGATGTAGGACACATATGCACAAAGGCAAGAGGGTACCTCTGACAATGATACATCAGAGAGTCATGCACAATTGATTTAGCAGACAATGAGGAATGTGTGGCAGACGTCTGTGAAGTGTAGAAGTTGTTGGATGGACTCTGAGCAAAGATCACCACACCAGCCGAGTGACTCGGGACGAGTCACAATGATTGTGTTTGGGGCCTATTGGGTAGTAGACCCCCCGATAGTGGATTTTTGGGGCTTGTAGCCTAAATTTTGGTCAAAAGTAATGTAAGATCCTGCGAAATGCAGGCGCGAAGCATGAGAGTCTAGGGTTGTCCACCCTGAAATATTGTAATTTAATATAGAATGTGTCGGCCTACCCATGGTCCACGGACCATGCGAATGTATAAATGGAGTGAGGCTCTAAGGATAGAAGGAAGTTCTTGGAAAAGGATTGATCTCAAGTAATATGGGTTTTTGAGTGTGATATTCGCTCTGAGTCTGTAAGTCCAGGTCTTGGGTGGTAGTAGTAGAAAGAGGCTCTGTAGCTATGTGCGCAAAGGCCTAAGATAGAGTCTGCAGCTGTTTGCACGGACCCTTGTAGCTGAGTGCATAGGGTGGAGTTGAGGTTGTAATAGAACAAGAAGTTTAATAAAAGATAAGTTGATTCTAAAAGTATTATATCTGCTCGTAGATTTGTGTGTTTATGCTTCTGTCATGTTCTTATGCATCTCTTTATAGTTTCTGGTTGCGCAGACTTGTTATGAATGTTGAATGATTGATAAGACTACTGGGCCCACAAAATTAAATCAGATCTATAATAATAACATAGTAATGGTAAAAGATCTAAGACATCAACCCTTCACACTCTTTACAAAGCTACATGAAGGTCAGATAGCTACGCAGAGCTGTGCTAGTGCACCGGATCGGTTCGCGCACTTTCCAGACCTCATCATGACATCCCTAGGGTGTGGAAACCTGGTTCTAGCACCCTCCCATACTACCTCGGGTGAGACCTTAGTCCGTGCTTCGCGAACTGTTGCTGAAAGGGCCGGTAGTTTCGGGATTTGTTTGGCTAACTCACTTCTGAACCTGGGTTAAGCCCTAATAAGCCAACAAATGGTTCCGTTGATGGGACTGGAATCTGCCTAAGGGATGTTTGATGTTAGAACATTGGAACCTACAAGAAGGAAATTGAAGATTGGTTGGATAAGAGGCTTTACAAGTTCGTAACATAGGAAAACAGGACTCCACAGATATCTGAGAAGAGGTGGCTGGATCACTACATATATACGGAAATCCATGAGATCTTCTTCGCAACCTTCTCTTCAGAGCTGTATGATTGGATCGCGAGGTTAGCCAGCAGCCAGGGAAGGTATAAGCTCGACCAACCGATAGTGTGGACTCCAGAGTTAGTACGTGTTGTGGGGAAAAATGCCTATGCAGGACGATCCTATCCACCTAAGGTGTGACAGTGCCTTAGCAACAAACAGAGACAGCTATTCTAGTTTCTTCCTTTATGAAATGTGAAAGAGGAGAGATCAATGGACTTACCGGTGTCTTCCGTTTGTCCCTCGATCCAGATCCTCTTCTCTTTGGGTGTTCACAGCTACTTGCCTCCTCGCTCGCCCAAGAGAACAGCTACTTGATTCCTGCGAGATCACAAGAGAATAGCTACTTGCGGCAAGAGAACAGCTACTTGTGACAAGAGAAGAACACAACACAAAGGCAAATATTCATATTCATAAATGATTTAGGATTAGAAGTAAATCAAATACACTAATGCAATCATACATCAAAGATACATCAGTATATAGGAGAAAACCAAGATAGCTTTATTGATAAATAACAAGGTTCAGGAAGAGATACAACCCAGAGGGCTCCAATCCAGCATCTCCTTCCCAGCAGAATGGAATTCCTATCTTCACCTCCCTTCAAAGCATTAAGAACCCAATGATTCCAGTCTCAAACCAACAGCAATTCTTTGCAATAACAAAATTCCATCCTCTGGATCTCATGGAGGAGAGATCCATATATAGATGTTTGGAGAGAGGATGAGTCAGCTTGAGATCTGACTAGTGTCCTCTCCCTCTGTTAGTTCTTGAGTCCACTTGGAGGTTCTTGCTTCCACTTGGAGATTTGGAACCTCTTACTCATCACCAGTCGAATTCCCTGAGGCAAGTGTCATTTTGGAAGCTTCCTGGGTTTTGACACCTTGAGGAATGAGCCTGCCACATGTCCAATCTCGCTCAGCGCAGGTAGCCAGTGTTGGAGTTGACATTCAGCGTAGGTAGCCAGTGTAGCCATTAACATTCAGCGCAGATGGTCAGTGGAGCAGTTGACATGATCCTGAATTGACTTGTTTTTGAGCAGTTTCAGGTGGAGAACTTCTGTGAATTGCTGTGGTTTGTTAGCCTTGTTCCTCTAGGGGTAGGAACAACATGTTTAGGGACTTTGGATCCTAAGATTATGGAAATTTCATGCTCAATGCTGTAAGGCACAAAAATGTCTATAACAGTTGCCCCCTAAAGTATGAGGCCGTTTATCGGGTGAAATGCTTTATCCAGGAGGGTCCGAAGTTCATCCAATTGCTGGGAGGAGACCTGTAATAAGATACAATACAATACATTATTTTTCATACTGCTTTCATGATCTAGCTGAGGCAAGCATTCCCATGCTCAGCTTTATAAATTCATTTTTCTGTACATAGAACAGACAATCGTCTGATGGTAGACTGATAATTTTGATGAAATTATCATCCTTTGAGTAGGATGATCGTCTGCTGCAATGATGTACATGTCAAATGTCTTTATCTTTCCCGAATATATATCGCAGCCCGGATGGATGAAACTAGATCCGGGGTCTTCAAACTCGTTCGATCTTCACTCTAAGTACAAGTCGATCCATGTGAGAATTGTTCTGAAGTCGAACATGGAAAGACATCGCTTGATTACCGGTCAATGATGTAAACCGTTAACAAGCACGAGAGGAATCACCGATAATGATAATGACCCTCAAGGTACTGCAGTACAATTCATGTGGTGTGAATAAAGGACTTGGCATCGAACACCACGCAAAATCTTCTGGTCGAAGGTCATTGATGTATACCTGTCGCCGGAAGTGAGAAACTTGCCATTGAGGCATGCAAGCTTCAAAGTACTGAAGGGGTTGTTCCTAGATCAACTTCTTGGATAATGAGCTGATGTCGACAAGAAGCGATCCGTCAAAGGAGGGCCTTAATGAATCCCACATCAGTGACACGGAACGGAGCTAATGATTTTGATGGAGGTGAAAACGATCTGTGACATATGATTCAGGGTGGCGGTCATGAATGGATGAAGGATAATGTATGGCAGTGGATGGGACCCGGTTGACTCTTTCTGAATGACTTCTCTTGAACATATGGCGACACTAATGCGATGGATCGGTAGCATTACCCCAATTATGGATGGTATGGCGAGACCATGGTGATGTGACCGGTGAATGAAACAACCCAACCCGATTGTGGTACGGATGAAAAGTGTCATGTTCAAGAGCGACCTGCTACCATCAAAGTTTTCTTTAGTTTCTCCCAATTTTTCCCCAGTCATTGCTGACCAGTACCTCTTTATTTTTGTCAAGCTTGAGGAGGATAACATATGCTTGTTCTATAACCTACCCTTCGGGCAAGCCCATCGCTATGTTTTAACGAGCCTAGCGATAGTGAAACTCGTTCTCGTCTAAAGACAAGTTTGTCGCTATTTAATGATTTTAACGAGTCTAACGACAAAGACGACTCGGTCCCTTTTCATTTTTAGAGAGTCTGAAAAGGTACATAAAGTTAACTCCAAAAGTCCTTTTTCGTCATCTAATCCCTTAGGTCCGAAAAAGTATAAAACAATACAGAAGGGATGAGTTTTCGATAGTTTTAACGAGCCGAATAAAACAAGCGCTTGATCTTTTTGTGCAATAATCCCTCAGGTCCAAAAAGATTAAAATCTAGAGGAGGGATAGCTCTTCCTGTCCCTTTAACGAGCTGGAAGGCCAAGGACTCGGCAATCTTTTCATATTTTACGAGTCAGTTGAAAAGAGCTTAAAGAAGACTCGTCTTTTGAGGAACGAGTGATAAACACGGTTAGCAGCTGATTCCAGGTACAGGTTGGAATTTTCCAATCATGGCAGTGTCACAAGGATGGCTAGGTGAAATCACTCTTCGCAACTGTTCCTCAAAATGGGTAAACAATCATATGGAGGTGAACGATCGGCCAAATGAAAAGTGGAGGTGACGGTGCAAACACGACCAAGGCTTTAATGGCTGATGAGGTTTACATTCACAGTGGTTATTTACCGGGTGGTGCTTATGTTTATTTTTTAACGAGCACGAAGTCCGCGTTAAAACTACTCAAACTTATGTTTATTTTTTAACGAGCATGAACTATGTGCTAAAACTGCTCGGATCTTGCGTTTATTTTTTAACGAGCATGAACTTTGTGCCAAAACTGCTCGATATTATATGGTCAAATTTTGATTTTTTACCGTAACTAGCTTTGCCCTTTTCAAAGATAGTACTGCATTCTCAATTGCTGCATCAAACTAGTTAGAAATGAATAACATTTGCTTGAAAATGAGATTAGAACCCTAATATTTTGCTTTGAACTACGTAAAAAGCCATTAAAAGGTGTTTTTACCTCTCATTTTACCATTTCATTTGAACTTGGTTTGTTGGAGCTTTGGAGGTGCCTCTTCCCCCTTGATTTTCATCAGCTGATTCTGGGAGATTCTGCGGACGATTTTCGGCGCCGTCTGGACCAGGTAGGAGCTAAACCCTAGCTCTTTCTTTTCATGGTTTCCTTTTTCCATTCTGTGCATGTTTTCCTGTTCTCCTGAGCCCCTGGGGTTTTGTTAGGGCGCTCTGCCATCAACGCAGGCAGTCCATTCGAAACCTGCGTTGAATGTCAAGCTGCATGAAGGCAGTTTGACCTTCAACGTAGGTGGGACACTAGCCAGTTGCGTTGAGCATAGAAAAACAACTCTGTTGCACAGTTTTTGATGAATATTTTGCCAGTTTCTCATCAAATCCAGGATCTTACTCTTTCTCTTGTTTGTTTTGCAGGGACTTTTGAGCAAAATGACCCTCACATGGCGAGAACGAGAACATGAAGAAGAGGACATGATTGCCCTCCATGACCCTGTCATGGTGAACGCGCTGCGGAACTGTGGCCTGCTGAAGTTCTTCCGTATCTCTAGTATGAGAGCACAGATCTCCTTACTGCAGTATATGCTTGATGCTTGGGATCCTATCAACCAAGTATTTCAGATCAGGAGCAAATCCATCCCTTTGACCGTGGTAGACATTTACTTCTTGACTGGTTTGTCGAGGCGGGGTGCCCCCATTTCTTTGTCAGGTTCGGCCCGAGGGAATGACTCCGTGAGGGATTATGTCCGCCAGTATTGCAGGGAGGGATCCCAGCCGAGGTTTGTGGTTACCTCGGCCGTATCCCTTTAAGGAGCTTTAGGGACAACCTGAGTGATAACATAATGGCGACTCCACTGGGGACAAATCTCGTTTTCTGGAGAAAGTGCTCCTTTTCTTCAGAACTTTTTCATGTTTAGTTCTGATCTTTGATGGTGGACAGAGATCAGGCACTTCAAAGTTAAGTCATCCACCTGGCGACTCCACATCATTTTCAATCAAGACTCCACTGGAGGAACGAACCTGAAAGAGAAAATCTTTAAGTTTCCTCTGAAACAGTTCAGCAAAGCTATATTCCAACTCCTTCTATTATTTCCTCTTCCATCCCCGCTGTTCCAGTTGTTCTGTTTCTTCCTGTTGTTCCATTTTTCCCGGCAAATATGGCGAATCGTTACACACCTTTACAATTACCTGCTAATCCTGGAGCTATGCCTCAGGATTACCAAACTAAAATCACTTATTTTGAGGGAACTGGGTCTTACACAGCCCTGCAACATACCAAAAAAATGCAGGACTATTTTGAGATTTATGAAATAGATGATGATGCTATAAGAATGAAGATTTTTGTCCAAAGTCTCAGAGGTGATGTTAGGCCCTGGTTTAGAGCTCTTCCTGCAAATTCCATAGCTGATCCAGAGGCTCTTTACCAAACATTCCTTAACAGATGGGAGAAAAAGAAGGATCCCCTGCACATATTATCAGAATATGATACTATCAAAAGAGGCCCTCAAGAGGCTGTCTTCGACTATTGTGCAAGATTTAATAATGTTTATAATGCAATCCCACAGAACCTCAGACCTCCACCTGATCTTGCTATGTATAAATTCCCAGATGGTTTTGATACCGACATGGCATATCAACTGAGGGAAAGAGCCCCTCAAAGCTTAGCAGACATGCAGAATATAGCTGCTAGTGTGGAGGCAAATCTGATTGCCAAGCGAAACAGAGCAAGAGCTAAGAGAAAAACTACTTGCAAAGATGAAACTTCAGTTTCTGAGCAATATATAGATGAATCTCCCAATCTATTGTATGAGGATAATTGCTCTCCTTCTTTCAGTTGTCTACCCAAATATCACCAATATGATGAAGATTATGCGCCCAATGTCCAAATCAGCCTTGCAGAGGAGTTAGAGCCTATTTTGGCAGAAAGCACTGTTCAGGATCAGCAGCCTGAACCCAGTGGTCAGCTTGCCTGTTTCAGCTATGAAGAGGAGGTGGAAAAAGCAGAGAATTTTGATTTCAGCGAAGGAACTTTACCTTTTTGTTTTGAATCTTTTCAGTTTATCAAGGATAATTATCATGCAGTTTGTAACCAAGTATCATCAAGTGTTGATATTGGCCATCTAGAGGAGAGTCAAATCCTTGCTCCTGATGCATTACCTCTAGATTTGCAGCCCCAGAGTGCCATTGAATGTCAGATTGAAGAAGAAGACTCGGAATCAGTAGCATGTGATCAAGAAGTCCCAGATGATTCTCTACCGCTTTGTTTTGAATCATCTGAATTATTTAAAGAAAAGGAGGAGCAGCAAGTGCAAATCTATCAAGTGCCATCTGAGCCTGTTTGTAATGAGTTGCAAGTATCACTCCAAGTTTTGTGCAATCCATTAGATGGTAGGCTGAGTGATGAAATAAGTCAGTGCTCTTCTCCATTAGCAGGCTGCAAGGCTCAGTATCAAAATGTTGATGGTTTCCACATTCCAAGGCATGATAACGATCCTAAACCTTTGTACAATTGTTTATTTCAGCTCAGCACTATTGTATATATGTTGCAGGACCCTTTTGTACAGTCTTTAGGTTCAGCGAAGGAGATCAGTAGCTTCCTAATCTTCTCAAAGATTAACAAAGCCACATCAGATTGCAAGATCTCAGTTGGTCTCACCAGCAAACACAAGCAGCAAAGCCCACTCATGTTTTTATTGCTTAAGTGGCTGCATTGGCTATTTCACTTCACCTAACAGCAAAGTAAGTGCTGGTTAGGGTAGGTAGGTTGGTAGGATCAATAAGGCAACCAGCCAAGGGAATTTTGCAAAGCACAGCAACAATTGAATACAAGGCAGTCTGACCTGCTATTCTTGGCTTGTCACAAGGAAAAGACATCCCCAAGTGGAGCCACTGTTAGCCTCTTGCTGCGGCAGGTTAATCATCTTTCATGATCAACATTTTTACATGCCAAATATGTCGTACTATGCATGCTGCAATGCTCCATATTTGCTACAGATGACCAGAGAAGTATCCATGAAGGTGTGCCAATTTTAATGCTATTGCTTTGTTCCAGTTTTGATAAGTATTCCATTTTGATCAGTTTTCAGTTAAGGGTAGGCCAAACAGCTTAATCTTGGCCTCCCTAGGTTTCAATTTCTTGTTGTAGAATATAGAGAATAACTATCTGCCCAAACAACTTAATCTTGGAAGATTTGTAGATAGGTAGAGAAACAAGGGTGCTCAACAGCTTAATCTGAGCCCCTGGATGCAATAAGTGTAGTTGTAGATAGGAGGACAACAAGAAGAAAAGAACAAAAAGCTGGGTATGCTAGTTCAAGTGCACCCAAACCAAAAAGAAGAGAAAATGCTAGGTGAGTAGGTCGGGTAGGTAGCTTTGTGGTTGCAGAATCATGGCTTGTGATCCATTTCATATTGTCAAGTGTTATATCTATCATATCACAAGTTGAAGGTAGTTGTTCAGTTGGAGGACTTCAAGAAAGGCATGTCTAACTTCCCCTTCCTCCTCTTTCCCCAAATCACTCACTAACTTCCCCTAAAGAGGTCAAGATCTGCTTGATACCTCTTAATTTCATCATTCTCCATATCATCTGCCTTGGTGAAGATCTGCTTCACTAAAGGAATGTTCACACTTCTTCTATCAGTCATTTTCCCCCATTGATAGCCTAAGACATCATTCTTAGCGCGCTTTCTTATCACTTGTCATGTTAACTACTAACACTACTATGTAGCTCCCTATCTATTTCCCCTTCCCCTACTAAAACTATGTATATAACTCCCCTATATACTTATTCTCTCCCCCTGGTTGAAAAATAACCATATACATCCTTGGGAATTGCTAAGTTTATCTGAAACTTAGCAAGAACCCTCATTACCCCCCTCAAACCATCTTCTCATGCATTTTGGACTCCCTCCAATGCATAAAGCCCTTCATCACTCCATAAAACCTCCCAAATGCTTTTTGACTCCTTCACAAAGCATAAAATTCCATTCATATGTATATAAAACCATATTTTTGCCTTGTTTTGCCTTTTCAGAGTCATAAACCCCTTTTTTGGGCCATTTAACATGCAGAAAACCATGAAAATCCCTCAAATGGCATAAAATTCTTCCTTTTTGGGCCATCGGACCCCTTCCGATGGCTCACAAACCATTTGAAATGCCAGAGGAGACCCCTCTGATTTCACCAAAGCTTCTCTTTTATCAAAAAGCCTTGCTCCGATGCAAAAAGCTCTCTTTTGGTCCCCCTCCGATGCGATATCACTATCGGGAGGGGGCAGTCACATGTTAAACATCATAAATATAGGCCTTCGATTGTTTATCACCGATCGCATGTCGGCGCTCGGCGATCGGGCCTCGTGCATTACATATCACATATGGCCCCGAGCCGGACCCGATTTCAAATAAAGAAAGGGCCAATAAAGCATTTCGAGTCTGGTGGCGTTTCGGCGATTTTATGTGGCCATCCCCATGCTCCCTGCCGACGCGAAATGCCGACTCAATGTCAGCCGTCCATCGCCCTGCCCTGATCAACGGCCCATATTTAATCAGCGATCACCCCTTGTATATGGATCCGACCAGTTGAGCCGAAATATTATAAAGGCGCAGCTTATGAGGTTTTCGGGTCCATAAGGGCCCCTTGTGTAGCAAAAGGAAGGCTCCCGACGAGGCGGAGCCGAAATGGTATGTAAATACAGTGTTAAGGGTTTTGGGTTTGCGGACCCGTTTCAATTGTAAATCCGCCGATATGAGGGTCCTGATGGGTCGGACCCGAAAAGAGATAAAGTGGGTCTGTAAAGGATTTCGAGTCCGCCATTTTTCGAGGATCACACAGATGCTACCCCCTGGTCCCTTCGACTGCCGATATGCGATTTAGCGCCAGCTGTCGGATCGGGCCCCCAGATCAATGGCCCTGATTTAATCGCAGCACTCCCCATGTATCGCTCCGACTGGCGAAGCCGAAATAACAATAAAGCATGGTATATTAGCATTTCGGGTCCGCAAACCAAATTCTTGTAAATCCGCCGATATGACATCGCCGATGGGCCGGGTGCGATTCCAAATAAAAGGAAGGGCCTATAGCATATCGGGTCCGCGCAGTTTCGGTGATTGTTTATGTGCCACTCCCTGGTTCGCCCCGATGCGATATAGCGATGAAATTTGGGCCGTTGGATTAGCCTGCGCCAGATCCAACGACCACAATTTAAAGAGATGAACAGTTTTCCGCCTGCGCCCAATTTCGAGGATTTCTTACGTTTAAAGGCATTTTTGCCTACTTTGAAGAAAAAGGGCCATTTTTATATGCGGTGCCCATGCCCGCCCAGTTGCAAAGGAATGATGCGTTCCTTTGCTATTTTGAAATCACTTGAGGCCCATAATACATCCAAATGAAGGGTTGCTCTTCGGTGGTCCGTGGGTGATCCCTTTTTCATCACTTTGCAACATTTTATCATTTTAAAGAATATTTTCTGATCGGCAAAGACTGATAACGACTCCAAAGGTGGCAGAAGGCCGAGCAACGGCCATAAATGGGTGATTGGACAGTTCAAAGGCATTTGGAGGTCAAGAAAGGACTAGGTGCATGCCAAAGAGTATCAGTATTGCGGTTCAAAGCAGATGAATTCAAAATGGCCCCAGCAGATCTAGCAAGCCGTCATTGAGCCGTATAGCTCACCAACTCACATATTTTCACCATTTAAGGCAACAGGACCACTTGAAGGTAGATTAAAGGATTTTCAATGCAGATTTATGACAAGTGCAATGGTCCCAGTCACATTTTGGAGCAGCGCTGCTTCCTTAATTGTGCAGTTATCACACAGAGGACAGCGCGTGGCTCAAGGCACTCTTTCAGTCCATTTTTGAAGCTGCAGGACCCTGTGCAGCCCTAAAGAGCCATTTTGATGAGGCTGCTCCCTCATGCGCAGCTGTTTTAAGTTATTTTATGCATTCATTTCCAGCAGAACTTAGCATTAGAAGCAGTTATTGCACAGATCTTTTTTGATCTATTTTGATAGATATTTTGTAGACATTTCCTCTATATATACCACCCTCTGCACTGTTTTAAGGGTTGGTTGGTTGTATGACTCCTCTAGAGACTCGCTCTGTATCTGATATGATTTCTTTAATCAAAGACTGCTTAAAGCTTGGAGGATGGACTGTTTGAAGTGTTTTTAATGGTTGAAGAGTGAATGATGGAATTCATGTGCTGCTATATGGATCAATAAGTGTTTCTCACCTCTGTTATTTCAATTTCATACATGCTCAAGTCACAGAACAAAAGATTGGTCTAGAATTTGCTTAGCTGCACTCTATGCTCAGTTTCTATGGCTTCTTAATGTTTTCCTCTTGATTTTGGCATAAATATGAATTCCTTTATGGCTCATGTTTGATCTATTTCACATATGAATGACTGTTGTTTAAGAATGCTTAGCTGCTCCTAGATAGAGCTCATTCATCTTCCCTCTGTTAAGCTGAGTGAGAGATTCTTTGTTGCCTCTCATTCCTTAGCCCTCATTCTATCCTTTTAAACTTAAGTGTTCTTTCATGAGCAGCTACCTTGCTCCTCATTCCTCTTGTGACCAAGAAAATGCACCAGCAGTCCTACTCCATGACTCCATGCCTAATGGTTTGAAACTTACCACACTATGCATTTCTTCTCTACTTGTAAACATCCTCCTTCCCACCAAACATAAACAAAACCCCTTGAACTCAATAACTAGCCTAATATCATCTTCAACAAATCTAAATCATAAAGAGGGAGCCCTCTCTGACTGCAGGTAGGCTAGGACCTGCAGTCCAAAGATTGGTTTGTGGTTACGTCGGTCGTATCCCTTTAAGGAGCTTTAGGGACAACCTGAGTGTTAACAGCTGGAAGACAACAAAAGTAACTGGGATTCCAAGCTGAAGTATGCATTATGGGCTGACAGGGTGACCACCAAAAAGTCCACAGGGAATTCTCCATTCAAGCTGGTATATGGCACTGAGGCTATATTCCTAATTCAGTTGACCCTCCATGTGGCCAAGTTCTTGTAGGAAGAGCAGAATGAGGAAGATGACATGGCAAAAAGGATTAGTGACTTGGCAAAAGTTCACTAGATCAGGGATCAGTTTATTGAAAACTCTACAACACATAAAAAGAAAGTCAAAGAAGCCTTTGACAAAAAGGAAAAGATGGACAATTTTCAGGTTGGAGACTTGTTGCTTAAATGGGATGCACTCAAGGAAAATAAAGGCAATCATGGGAAGTTTGATGCTCTGTGGACTAGACCATTTGTCATTGCTTAGATCCAGGGGAACAACACTTTCATGCTGCAAAACATGGAAGGAGAAACAATTTTTGATGGCCCAGTAAATGGGCAGCTTTTGAAGGTTTATGTTAATTAGGGCCTTTAGGCCTCAACATTGTAAATATGTTATTTTTACAAGTTTTAGTGTATGCTTAATTAGACTCCATGCCCAATGGAACACTAGGAATTGTTGATGATCTTGTTTTTGTATGAAATACAGTGGTCTACAGTTCTTGAAACATCACAAGGAGGATTTCATCTCCAAAAGGAGCCAGTGTTAGCTCTGCTATACAACGTTGACTTTCTAAGGTCATGGAGGAGTTCTGGTCTATGTGATGGTGTCTTCAAAGGGGCCCCTCGTGGGTCATTTTCCATTTTCCTTTTATCCCGGTTTCTCTACGCCACCTCCATTCCTTTATTTTTCTTCTAAACCTGAATAAGCCTTCTGAAACCTGACAGAGCCCCTTTTGGCCTTAGCCCCAGGTGCCAAACCCCAATCCTGCCATAAAACCTTACTCATATGCCCTCGCGCACTAGTAAAACCTCTCATCGCATCCTCGCCATTGATCACACCCCGCAAATCTGATGGCCCACATCACGCCCAATAAAGTAACCCGTTTGACCACTCTCCACTGTCAAATCCATCTTATCCCAATCCGACACTTTTCTCTCTCATCACGCCAGCAACTAGAACGAACGATAGTGCGCAGTGAGAGCGGTTTTTCTCTCTCATCCACTACTACGTGTCATTTGCAGAATGGAATCGTACGACTCCCAGCTTTTACCACTTAGGGCCCAAAAGTAGTGTGATAAATACCATTTATCGCCCAATAAATCCCCCTGCTCGATCGTGACCGTTCAGCTCCATAGCCCGCTCACCATCCGATCTTTTCGCTGAAGATTTGATGGCCCCAATTCATCACTCTCCCACCTCAGCCAACAGCCTCCACCAAGCCATCTCCACCATCCATTCCCTCGAACTGACGACTATTCTTTCCAATCATCCAAATCATTCACCTGCCCATGAATTTCACGTCCTCCACCATTCTATTTGTCCGAAGTGGGAGATGACCAGTTCCACCATCATCAGTCACTGTCAGACCCCCCTACAACCATATTAAACAAAAGGCATGGCCAAGGGAGGAAAGGACAAGCACGACCCTGTAACTAAATTTATCAATCATGGACTCCACTGGTACGAGAATTCCAACCATCTAAAGGGACAACACAGCACCTGAACAAATTATATTTATCCACTTAAGCAAGCAAACACATTTAGAGACTCCATCAGGTAGTTAAATGTGGTTGGTGGTCAATTACGACCCCTCCACACCTAAGCAGCCCAGTGCCCTTGTAATGTAAATCTATAAATAGCCAGAAGCAAGATGTAATCATGGTTGGCAATTGATGTAGGGTTCAACTTCTGGATACTATAGATATTTTGTCACTTGCAGTGTCTTGTCTTCATTTTCAGCTAATACAAGCTTCTTTTACTGTTAACTACTCACTTTCCATTTTCCTCTGTTCTAAGTTGTGCCTGATATGCTATGTTATTGATCTCTTGATGTTTAGCACTGGATAACTGTCATCTTATCTCTGTGCTATAATCTTATATGTATCATTGAATAGGTTGTCCAGGTTTCTTTCTATCTAATACAGGAGCATTGTCATCCTGTCTTTGCATTAGTATATTAGATTCACAGACTTCTTTACTAATTGCAGCCAACCATCACATGGTCTTGTGCATCTGCTGGTGTGGTTAGTATTCTTCATACTCATCTTATATCTAAAACTATGAGCATTAGTGGTCTAAAGCCTTATAGTTTGGGGGTGTTCAAACATGTCTGGAGTGAAACAAAGTAGAAGTGGTTATATGGCTTGAACCAAACCATCATTCCTTCCATTAAACCTGCAAAAATAGTTGAATTTACATGTTACCAGGCATCTTCAAACTACAACCTAGGAGATTTTCTTGGAATCCTAAAAATAGTCACCATCAAATCTTGGTAGATATAGGTAATGATTTTTAGGGAAAGCATGGGATATAGGAGGTAAAATCGGAAGCTTGTATCTATCCGAAATTTTACAAGGTATAGGAATATGTACAAAAGGTGTAGAATCAATCTTGGTCTCTTTAGGCTTATCAGTTTGAAGACGGCCATCATAAGATTCAGAAGAAGGGTCTTGATCAAGATCAAAGGCATGCAAACATTTTGTATTCACAATCTATAAAGAGAAAGAATCAAATGCAGGTCTAGGATACTTTCTCAAATACAGTATACTTTGTAAAGCCTTCTTGACATTCTCAGGAAAAGAGAAGAAATAATTTATAACAAAGAACATAATGTCTTGCATGAAATTTCAACTTGAATACTTGATCTTTCCATATTGTCCTTTCATATTTTTGTTGGTCAATTTCATCCTCCAGTGGAGTCCTTGGATTTGATCTTCAAACTGATTTAGAGTCGCTAGGTGAATGATTTCAGCCTTCCGATGTCTAATCATTTTCCACCATCAACAATCAGATCTAAACTTGATACATTTTACTGAAGAAAATAAAACTACGTTCCCAGTATGGTCACCACTATGTTAGAGCCTAGATTGACCTCAGGCTGAAGGGAGGCAATAACCACAAACCACGTTTAACCTAGTAGCTAGCCCTACTAGGTCAGGAGAGGGCTCTCTCCTTATGTATCTCAGTCAAAATGACTAAATCAGGAACAAGATTTTATGCTAGGTATAGTAGCTCAAGGGTTTTGATTGAGTTGGTTGGTGTTTTTTGCTAGATCAGGAGGAGCTAGGCAATTTTGGGTCTGGGAAACTAAGGTAAAATCGCAGGGGATTCTATGGGGAAAGGTAGGTATGACCTTCAGAAACTTAAAGCTTGATTATATGAAAGGCTAGACTAGTGAGGAGCTAAGAAGGGCTTTAGCAAGTCAAGAATCCTTCCTAAACAGATGAAAACATAAACTATTGGTGTTTTCACAAGGTAGAGCATTAAAACCTAATGTATTCCACCTATCTGACTTGGAAACAACCAATCAAAAGAGATTACATGAAAGAGACATACATAAATAACATGTGAGCAAATTAACAGAAGAAGACACACATGCTAAATTCCATACCACAGGAATCCCATAAAAATAGCTGCAACTTTATTAGCTTCCTGCCAAAACTGCTACAAAATGATAAGTGTTCAGTACATGAGCATCCAGCTGAATCCAACCCTTGCAAATGAGAAAGAAAATACATAATATAGACATTGCAATCCCTCATCCTAACCATCAGGGGTCGAAACCATGAGAATAGGAGCTGTTTCAACCATTTCCAAACAAGGACTAGGAATATAGGCAGTCAAACAACTTGCCTCTAAAAGTAGGGAAACTGATTCATTTGCCTCAAAACCACCTCTAACTAATGAATCTACCCTCTAACACTATTTTACCATTACATTTACATGCCATGTCATCAATTACATCAGTGAAATCATCCATGAGGAGAGAGAAATCAAATTCACAGTCAAAACAGGTGAATTTTAGTTTTTCTGAGCAAAATGGTCAAAAGCGCAGCACCACTGGCCAAAAGCGTAGTGCCACTTTCAAGTCACTTTTGGAGGCCTTCCTAACATCCAAATTGAGCACATGATTGGAAAGGTCTTCAAGTCTAGTTTCTGGAACACTGGGAATTTTTGAATTTGAAGGTCATTTTCCCCCTCAAAACTTGAATCTCCCAAGACTGCTTCTATATGTCCAAAAAGAGGCAGAAAGGTCTTTTTTGGTAGTTTTTGGACCTTTTGGTGAACCAAATTTGCTCCAAAACCCTTGAAAAATTCTAGGGTGCATGTCCTCAGTATTCTAAATCCAAAATGTCAACCGTTTCTCCAATGGATGCCTTAGGAAAAAGCAACAAATTTTCTGTGTTAAGAATTTCAAAATTTTAAAAATGCAAAAACTTTTCAAAATTTTCCCAAATTTGGCATGGAGCACCACCATCAAGTGCTTTGGTTTGCCAAAGTGGCTTCAGCCAACATCTTCAACCTATCTTTCTCTTTCTTTCCCTCTAAGGCTCCCCTCAACCTAGCTTTTAGCTTCATGATCTGATAATCACACTATGAGTGACCTTAGTGAAGATTTATTGAACAAAAGGTATTACAGACCCATGTGCTAGTGTGTGTGTGTGTTCTGTGTTATTGAAAAACGAATCAATTAGATTGCCAATACACAGAAAATAAATGGAAAGACAGTAGAGAAATACAGTAAGCAATACAAAGACACAAACAATTTTTAAGAAGGAGTTAACCCTATTCTCAAGGGCTACGTCTCCGGTCCAGCTTCAGTGGTGGCCTTATTTTATTGTGTCTTTCAGCAGAGAAATTACAATGCAGGGACTCAATATGAGTTCTCCTGAAGCAGAGTTTGCTTGGCAGGGTGGTTCTTGGATTCCCCAAGCCACTTAGAGTACACAGACTCTTGTTCTTCCTACCAGCTCTGTGACCGTCGGTCTACAGTGGAAAGAGCCAATTGTGATGCTCAATATAGACAGATTCCTCTATGGGAAGGCTTGATTCTTCAAGCTCTCTGGTTCTTGATGCTGCCTGTGGTCAGCTCAGCCTTCTGTCTCCTCTACTTGGCTTTACTGCTCTCTATGCTCAGTCCTCCTCTTAGGGTTCACTGTTCACTGTCTCTCTTGGTCACTTCGACTCTTCGATCTAAATCTCTCTTCTGATCCTCGTTTACTGTCTCTGTTCTTGGCTTTAGCCATTCAACCTCCATCCCTGTTCAGTTCCTCTCCTGCCTACGTCAATTCACTTGTCACCTGTGTGCTTGGAGTTCCATGTTCGGCGTTAGCATGAATGCTCGAGAATTAGCCACGTGTTCGCACTGGAACGGCGCCAGCCTGTTTATCAATTCATTTCTTTCTCCATCGTGGTGGTCAACGGATTCCAAATACCCTTAAATTGTGGCTTAATTCCCTATAAATTCCACTTTGTCTATCAAACGCAATCTCAGTCGTCCAATCTGGGCTCCTCCAAATCCAACGTCATTCGCACGCCAAGTGCGGTTGACTTGCTCGACTGATAACGTGCGATCACGGTGGTTTTTCTCTCACCTCCACTACCACGTGTCGACCGTTGAGTGTGATCGCTCCCTTTTCTCCAAAACCGCTTACCATTCAAGGGCACCCCGATCAATACCGTCGGTTTCCAGGGTGCGGGTCCCGCCTTTGTACTTTAGCACCTTTACCTTTTTCTGCCCGCATTCCTCTGGTTCCCCCCATGCGACCGAGTGCTTAAGGCCCCTCCTTCTCAGCCCTGTTTGCCCAGCAATGCGCATTAGCGCTGCTAATGCGCATCAAAAATCAGCTCCTTTTCCCGATCCGGGGCTCCCAGGGGCTATTTTGACCTCCTGCGCAATCTCCATGGGCCTCGGTCAGTGCCCTTTGACCGAGGTCCTTGTCATTCCACACCAGTTGCCATGGCCATTGGTTTAGGGTGTTTTCGATTGCTGTTTTGGATTCTTCAAGGATTTGTTTCATCCCGATATAGTCATGGTTCTATGATAGTCGTTTATGGATCCAATTTGGATCACGACCTCCCAACTGAAAAGATTTTGGACCACAAAAAGTCGATTTTCTTCAAGCATCGACTAAGTGAGGAAAATATTGTCTCACTTGTCCAATCTCAATCCACTTTGCACTGCTCAGCTTCAAACCTTTAAGCCCAATTCTGAGGTATTACACCTATCCACTGCACGTCGTCCTTAACTTCCTATCCAGCACTGTATCTTCCTGCAACTCATTAATATATTCAAGTAGTAGGTCATCAACAGAAGGCAATTGACTCTGCTCTTCATGGTCCTCAATCATTGAAGGTTCAAACAACCTCAAGCAAGCTGCATTCACGACTGAGTAGATGTGCATGTCAGCTCGCAGATCAAGGTGAAAAGCATTCTCACCAATCTTCTCAAGTATCCTGAAGGGTCCATACCTGATAGGTTTTAGCTTCTTACCTTCACCTTGCATCCTATCCTTGCTGATATATAGCCAGAATTGGTCTCCAACTTGAAAACTACTCCATTCGATGCTTATCATGCCTAGCCTGGTACTTGACCTAGCTCTTTTCCAGCTGTTCCTGTACTGCCTGGTGGATCTCCTAGATCTGTTCAATGAACCTAGTTGCTTTGTCCACATCACTGTGTCCATCAAGCATGGTATCTTTACCAAAGACAAAATGCAAGGGAGACCTTGGTATGAAACCAAAGCAGGTCTCGAAAGGAGATCTCTGGGTAGAAGAATGTTTGGCTCTATTGTAAGCATGCTGCACATAACACAAGTGTTCATCCCAAAGCTTAGGGTGTTTGCTGCAATATCCTCTCAGTAACTGGATCACTGTCCTGTTAACTACTTCTGTCTGGCCATCTGTTTGTGGATGAAAATCTATCCTTTTCTTTAATTTGGTGTCCATTAGTTCCCACAGACTGGACCAAAACTTTCCCACAAATCGGGTGTCTCAATCAGATATAATAGAAGTGGGCAATCCAAAATGATTCAAGGAATAGTTTTTTAGTTTGTTCAGCTGTAATCTGTTTACTACAGGGTATCAAAATACACATTTTGCTGAACCTATCCACAACAACATATAGATAATCACGACCTTTCCTAGATTTAGGCAGTCCTCCAACAAAATCCATGGAAATGCTTTCCCAAGGGTGAGAAGGAACTGGCAATGGAGTGTACAAGCCTAGTTTTCTGTTGTTGGGCTTGCTTTTAGCACACATAGCACACCCCTTTACATATCTAGAAACTGTCTCACTCATTCTTGGCCAATAACAGAACCTTTGCAGCTGTGCAACTGTTTTACTTACCCCAAAGTGACCTGATATCAAAGAAATGTGTGCTTGCCTAATTATCTTTTCTCTCTCAGTTTGTGGAATGCAGAGTTTCCCACAATGATATAAGAGTCGGTCCTTCACATGATAGTCCAATTCTTCTACTCTTTTGCCTTGACTCAAAGTTGCATATACATCTTTAAAGTCCATATCCTGAGCATACTGTTCTATGTATCTTTCATGTAGCACAGAATTATGCTTAAGTATGGTACATGCATTTATAATGGGTCTTGATAACATGTCTGCAACCTTGTTATGTATGCCCTTTTTTTATCTGATGACTAAATGAAACTGTTGTAGAAAACCCATCCATCTGTAATGTCTTGATTTTTGCAACTTAGTTTGGGAGTGTAGATACTAAAGTGGCTAATGATTAGTATGTATTACTGTTTCGTTGCCCATTAAGTAATGTTTCCACTTTTCCACACTCTAAACTAATGCATACAATTCCTTATCATATGTAGGATAGTTAACTACTGTAGGATTAAAAGTCTCAGAATGATAACATATGGGTTTACCATGTTGTGTCAACACTGCTCCCATGGCATAGTCACTGGCATCAGTTTGGATCTCAAATGGTCTTTGTAGATCTGGCAGTGCTAGTACAGGTGTTGTACTAATTTTTTCTTTCAAGGTGTCGAAGGCTTTCTGCTGTTTGCCTCCCCACTAAAACACCTTGTTCAATCCTGTCAAAGCATGTAAGGGAGCTGCAATTGAGGAGAAAATTGAAATGAACTTCCTCTAATACTGTGCTGCCCATAAGAAGCTTCTCACTTCTGTAGCAGACTTGGGTTTAGGCTAGTTTACAATGACTGCCACTTTAGAGGGATCTATTTTAAATTCACCTCCCCCTACTATGTGACCCAAATAATTTAGAGAGGTTTTGCCAAATTCACATTTGGAGAGTTTAACATAAAGTTTTTCTCTTTTCAAAACATCTAATGTCTGCTTAACATGCTTTAAATTTTCTTCCTACGTTTTACTAAAAATCAGAATGTCATCCAAATACACAATAACAAAATCATCAAGAAAAGGTCTGAGTACATCATTCATTAATCTCATGAAATTAGGAGGGGCATTGGTCAAGCCAAAAGGCATAACTAGCCATTCATACAATCCCTGCTTTGTTTTGAAAGCATTCTTCCATGCATCTTGCTCTGCAACTCTGACCTGATGGTATCCACTGTGCAAATCTAGCTTGGTGAAATAAACAACTTCCTTCAATTGATCCAAAAGATCATCTATGCGAGGAAGGGGATAACGATTTTTTATCATTATTTTATCCAGTGCTCGATAATCAATGCACATTCTCCACTAGCCATCTTTCTTTCTCACCAAAACGATTGGTGACCCACATGGTGATGTGCTAGGCCCGATGAACCCTTTCTTGAGCAACTCCTGCACCTGCTTCTTGATTTCAGCATTCTCTAAAGCAGATAAGCTGTACATCCCAATGTTAGGCAAAGGAACATCTTGCTGCAAAATAATATCATGTACTATTCCCTTTTTGGGTGGCAGACCTTGAGGTTCTTGAAACAATACATCATACTTTGAAACAATCTTTTCTATATCAGCTAGCTAATTAGAATTACAACCCTCAAATACATTGGTTTTATCAGTTTTCTTTTCCTTTACAACCATTAGTAAGAACTGTTTGCATGAATTTATCATTCGTTTCATCTGTCCTGAGTTTATGAGAGTATAATTATTCTTGAGCTTATGAGCTCCTACAAAGTATTCGATTCCATCTTTAACAAGTATATACTTGTTCTCGGCTCTATAGAAAATAGCCTTTCTATCATACAAGTAAGGACTTCCTTAAACAATTCCACATATATCCAAGGGAATTACATCTAACTCAACCTCATCTACAAATGCTGACCCAAAATAAAACTTGAGTTTGCACTGTCTAGTCACTTGTAGTTGTGCTTTATCATTCAACCATCCTAATGGGTATGGTTTCTTATGAGGTGTAGTTGCTAATCCCAATTTCTTTACAATTGCTTGAGAAATCAAATTTACTTGTGAGCCACTATCAAACAAAGTATCAATCTTTTGATTTTTGGAAACAACTTGAATATGGAAAAGCTCATGCCTTTTTCTCTCATGTTCTTCATCAATGACAGATTGAGCAGAATTACTAGTAGATGCTTCAGAATTTTTACCTTTTATACCTATGGCTACAATGATTGTTTCATCTCCCGAGTCTAACCCCAAATATTTCTGAGTAGCTGCAGCAATCTTCTTCTGCTTGCCCTCAGACTTCTTAGGTCTCAGCTCTGGATGCAGAATCCAATAGTTCTCATCATCATGCCCCTCCTTTTTACAGTGGTTGCATGAGGCTTTGCCTTTCTGTGCAGTGTTAGCCTTCCTTGCTTTCCACTTCTGCTTTCTTTTCTCCTTGCTTTTTCTTACAGTGGGTTGGGATGGTCCCCCAACTTCTGGATTTCCATTCTTTCCTCTAGCTTCCAGATGAGTAGCTTGTACATATACCTAATCTATACTAGTGGGGTTAAACATGAGGACAGTGTGCCTCATGTAGCTATGTAGACCACCAATGTACTTCAAAAGAGTTTCTGGTGAGTCTAATGAAATACCCAACATCAATGCTCTCTTTTGGAACTCTTGAGTATACCCTTGTACACTTTTCCCTTTCAACTGCCGAAGAGTTTGCCAGCTCATCATGGCTTGTTGCATGTAGGCCAATGGATAGAACTACTTTTTGATTGCAGTAACAAATTCACTCAAGACAAAGATGGTCTTACCATGCTTCCTCATATCAACTTGGGTTCTACCTTCCCACCAAACCAAGGCAGTGCCCCCTAGGTGAAGGCTTGCCAGTTGAATCTTGCTCTTGTCTGAGTCTATATTTTGTACTCTGTAGTACACATCAATTTTTCTTATCCAGTTGTCCAACGTTTTAGCATTTAACTCTCCATCATATATAGGCAAATCAAATTTAAAATCTAACTTAATCAAAGATGCTTTCTTACTGTGCACAGGGCTACTAGGAGGTGTAGGGAAGCTTTCTTCTTTCCCCTTTCCTTTGGAGTGGTCATAGGAATGAGATTCATCTTCTTCTTTATCTTTCTTAGAGCCTGATGAATCTTCACCCTTATGCTTTCTAAAGTCCCTATACATTTCTTCCACCATGGACTTTATAGCTAGGAAACTTTCTATGAATTGAGAGTCTAGCCCTACAGAACCTCCTTCTGACATTGTCTTTCGAGAATAGACTCTCCCAATCTCAGGATTAGTTTCCACCAACTCTCCTTCTCCTAATTTGAGCTTTGATCTAGTGAGCATCCATAGCTAAACCAACATAAGCTTGTCTAACCTTACAGCCTAGAGCTCTGATACCACTTGATCTGATAATCACCCTATGAGTGACCTTAGTGAAGATTTATTGAACAAAAGGTATTACATACCCATGTGCTGGTGTGTGTGTGTTCTGTGTTATTGAAACAACAGATCGATCAAATTTCCAATACACAGGAAATAAATGGAAAGATAGCAAAGAAATACAGTAAGCAATACAAAGACACAAACAATTTTTAATAAGGAGTTCACCCTATTCTCCAGGCTACATCTCCAGTCTAGCTTCAGTGGTGGCCTTATTTTATTGTGTCTTTCAGCAGAGAAATTACAGTGCAGGGACTCAATATGAGTTCTCCTGAATCAGAGTTTGCTTGGCAGGGTGGTTCTTGGATTCCCCAAGCCACTTGGAGTACACAAACTCTTGTTCTTCCTACCAGCTCTGTGACCCTCGGTCTACAGTGGAAAGAGCCAACTATGATGCTCAATCTGGATAGATTCCTCTATGGGAAGGCTTGATTCTTCAAGCTCTCTGGTGCTTGATGCTGCTTGTGGTCATCTCGGCCCTCTGTCTCCTCTTCTTGGCTTTACTGCTCTCTATGCTCAGTCCTCCTCTCAGGGTTCACTGTTCACTGTCTCTCTTGGTTGCTTCAACTCTTCGATCTGAATCTCTCTTCCGATCCCCGTTTACTGTCTCTATTCATGGCTTTAGCCATTTGACCTCCATGCCTGTTCGGTTCCTCTCCCGCCTACATCGATTCACCTGTCGCCTGTGTGCTTGGAGTTCCCTGTTCGGCATCAGCATGAATGCTCGAGAAGTAGCCATGTGTCCACACTGGAATAGCGCCACCCTATTCGTCGATTTGTTTCTTTCTCCATCATGGCAGTCAATGGAATCCAAATCCCCTTAAATCGTGACTTAATTCCCTGTCAATTCTACTTTGTCTATCGGATGCAATCTCAGCCGTCCGATCTGGGCTCCTCCAGATCCAACGTCATTCGCATGCTGAGCGCGGTTGACTTGCTTGACCGATAACACGTGATCACGACAGTTTTTCTCTCACCTCCATTGCCATGTGTCGATCACTGAGTGTGATCGCTCCGTTTTCTCCAAAACAGCTTACCGTTCAAGGGCGCCCCGATCAATACCACTGGTTTCCAAGGTGCAAGTCCCACCTTTGTACTTTAGTGCCTTTCCCTTTTTTCGCTCGCGGTCCTTTGGTTCCCCCACATGACCGAGTGCTTAAGGCTCCTCCTTTTCGGCCCTGAACGCGCATCCAAAATCAGCGCCTTTTCCTAATCCGGGGCTCCCAGGGGCTATTTTGACCTACTACGCAGTCTCCATGGGCCTCGGTTAGCGTGCTTTGACCGAGGTCCTCGTCGTACCATGCCGGCTGCCATGGCCACTGGTTCAGGGTGTTTTCGATTGCTATTTTGGATTCTTCGAGGATTTGTTTCATCCCGATATAGTCATGGTTCTATGACAGTCGTTTATGGATCCGATTCGGATCACTTCATGATCCTCATGTTTCAAATTTTGTTACGAGCCATGTAATGGTATGCCATGTGTCGAAGTATTTTCTTATCCCTGTTGGCTTTGTCAATGAACCCTTCAAGATGTAGGTTGACTCTTTCAAGAGAATTTTCCCTATCTTGTTCAATTTCTTGCTTAATAGGAGTCAAAGTGACATGAGCCTCATTGTCAATTTGCCTCTTTATCTTCAGTAGCTCAAGTTCCATGAGGACGTATTTATGACTTAGTTGATTGTTTTCTTGCTCTAGGTAAGTGATGACAAACTTAGCTCTCTCTAAGTTGTCCATCAAAGCTTGTGTTTGGGCTGCTTTCTCCTAAATAATGACATCTTTGACATTTTCCCTCTCTTGAGCTTCTAGATCAATGATCTCAGTATCATGCTACTCACGCTCATCATCATGCTCCTCCAACTGAAATTCCCTTTCTTGGTCATCATCCAAGTCATGTTCTTGTACCTTTTCCTTGCCTTTGCTCAGCTGCTCAACCTGTACCTGTTTTGTCGATGTAGAAGGCAAAGCCCCTTCCACACCTTGTGGAGATAACATTTGCTTGTGGACTGATGAAGAAGGCAAGGTCCCTTCCACTTCTTGTGGAGCAAACACTTGCCTAGCAGTTGCAAACAACTTCCTTGACTCTCTCTGATATGTCAAGAACACCGGTATCTCAGCAGTTCTAGTCTCTTTGGCCTTCTCATCTGTCTTCACCTGAGCACTGCTGGAAGGTCTTCCTTGTCCATGTTTGCTAGGTTTTGAAGTTATGTACCCCTAGAGAAGGTATGGAAGGAGTGATTATGGGTGATTTAGGAGTGAGAGGATGGGAGATGACCTTATGGGCTGGAAAATGAATGAGGGAGTAGGAATGACAAAAATGAAAGGGAGGGCTTGTTTTGTTTGAGAAATTGCCCTTTGGGAAGAGGGATAAAGGGATAGGAAATGATCCTTAAAAGTTTTATTTTCAAACAAAAACTACAGTGATGGAGCTCAAATTACTTGCAATGAAGGTAAGAGAGATAAATTTTGAAGTTTCTTGAAGTTTTGAGGGTTTTTAAGCTCTCGTGCCAAAAGCATAGTGCAACCTTCAAGACAACTTTTGACTGCCTTCCTGGTTTCCAAATTAGGCTTTGGATAGCTTGTTGGAATGCTTGTCGAGTATGCCTTCCAGAACGTCTTGAATTTTTCAATTTAGAGTTCATTTTCCCTGTCAAAAGTTAAATCTCCCAAGATTGGTCAAAATGTGCATAATGAGGCTGCCAAAATGCATAGTGCTATTGCAGTCAACCTTTGAAGGTCTTCCTCAACTCCAAATTGAGATCACATTAGCTCATTGGAAAGATATTTGTGTCTACTTATTATTTGATGTGCCAATCAAGTCATTTGGGAATTAAATCTAGGAGAAAAGTTG
The DNA here is from genome assembly GCA_031772625.1 of Pinus tabuliformis. Lineage (NCBI taxonomy): Eukaryota > Viridiplantae > Streptophyta > Pinopsida > Pinales > Pinaceae > Pinus > Pinus tabuliformis. The sequence goes on along the minus strand of CM062815.1, from coordinate 595,410,374 downwards.
ATTTTACCAAGGTCACTCCAGAGGTGCATTAACCCTCCTGAGGCAAATGATGTTTTCGACATTTATTGCAAACCATGAAACCGATGTAAAAAATGAAAGAGGTTTTTCTTCTTGGGTCAATGATGGACAAAAACCTCTCTCACCTTTGTCAAATTCATATTTCCGTTCTCAAAAACACAGTTTGAAGAGAAACCATCCCTTATGTGTGGTGAATGGCTTGTTCCTTGGAATGACTTCTCGACAAATGATGGAGACCTGATGTTTGATGATATGAAATGGCCTCATACCTCTGATATACCTTATGCCTCATCTGCTTAGATATCTCTGATCCCATAAGCAACCCTATCTCAGTGGGAGAGGAATTTAGGGTTTTAGTGCTTGTTTCTCTTTTGCTTTTGCAGGTGAATTAGTGCTCATGATGACTTGATTTTTGCAGTGGCAGGTGCTTGGCAACATCATCAGATGCTTAGGAGCAGCTGGGAACCAATATTACATATGGAAACATAATATTACATAAGAAATGAAGATAAAAACACAATTATGGCTTTACCAATCATTATTGACCTCCTCATGTCCTTGCTGATCATTATTGGCATATAATCACTGAATTTGACCATGATGGGACCCTAAAACCTAATGAGATCAAACCCTAAGACCTAATGAAATAAATTGCAGAGTGAACATGAGCCATGACTAAAATATATGGAAGAGGTTCAACAAGTAGAAATCATGAGGGAAAATTGAAGTAAACCCTACCATTAGTGAATCCATGACCTAATGGAATGCAAACTCATCAGTATGGGACTCCTACTATGAAATGAAAAAGAGCATATTTTGATCAGTGATGGCAGTGTGAAGACACTAACACTAACACCCCACAGGGGTTCCTCTACACTGTCAGGTCAAGCACTCCATTTATCTGACCCTAGGTGCGCCGCTGCCTAATGGACCAATCTATCGAAGCTCTGTTCTAGAGAATGATGAAATCAAGAGGTAGATTCAAGATCTGTTGCAAAAAGGTCACATCCGTCTGAGTTCATTGCCTTGTGGGAGCCTAATCGTATTGGTACAGAAGAAGGATGGGACTTGGAGACTCTGTATTGACTATCGAGCACTGAACAAGATCATTCTCCATAATAGGTACCCAATCCCATGGTTTGATGACCTCCTGTACCAACTGTAGGGAAAAAAATATTTTAGCAAGATCGATTTTAAGTCAAGATATCACCAGGTACCAATCAAACCCTCCAATGTGTGGAAGACTACCTTCAAAGCCAAGGAGGGCCTTTTCGAATGGTTGGTTATGCCTTTCGAACTAATGAATTCTCTTGCAACCTTCATGAGGCTAATGGATGACATCTTGCAGCCATTCAACAACTCATTTGTAGTGGTATACTTGGATGACATCCTGATCTTCAGCCAAAGTTGGGATGAGCACCTCCACCACATCCAACAGATTCTCTAAACACTGTCGCAACACAAGTTATGTGCCAATTTAGAGAAATGCACTTTCGGCATGACCCAATTTGAGTATCTGGGATACATTATTGATGAACGGGGGATGCATGTGGATCCATCCAAGATCCAAGTCATTCGGGATTGGGCATCTCCAACCACTCTGACAGAGCTTCGCAGATTTCTAGGTCTTGCTAACTTCTACTGCAGGTTCGTGTTGGGATTTTCTCATATCACTTGGCTCTTGAGTCAAGTCACCAAGGGAGGAGTGAAAGAAAAATTATTTTGGTCTAAGTCTCAACAGAAGGCATTCACAGAGTTGAAAGATCGCCTCTGCTCAGCACCAATGCTCGCATTACCAGACTTGCAACAACCATTTGAAGTTGAGATAGATGCCTTTGACTATGCTATTGGGGCAGTCCTTACTCAACACGAGCATCCAATGGCATATCACAGTGAGACACTTTCAAACAGAGTCCGAAAGTATCCCACTTGTGACAAAGAGATGTATTCCATTGTGCAGGCCTACCGACAATGGAAGCATTACATTCTGGGAAAGGAAACAGTCATCCACATAGACCACTGACCCCTATAGTTCATACAAACCCAAGGGAAATTACAGAATGATCGCCATCAGAAGTGGTCCACATACCTGTAACAGTTCCATTTTAAAATGATGTATAAGAAGGGTAGCACCAATAATGTTGTAGATTGCCTCAGTCAACCACCGATCATGGCATTAACCACCATGCTCAAATCTTGTGGGCACAATACTTTTGATTGGCTACTTCTCTACAAAAGCGACCCAGGATTTGGCCACACATACCAGACACTCTTGGAGTGTCGACATGTTACATATTTTCACCTACAGGATGCACTGTTATGCCACCTTAGTCACCTTTGTGTTCCTTCAAGCGAGTGTGCCAAGATGATTTGGGAAGCACACTATAGTTGGGCTGCTATGCATTTTAGGGTCAAGAAAATGGTGGCAGTACTACATAAGTATTTCATTGGCTGAATCTTTGACAGGATGTTGGGAAGTACATCAGATCATGCACTGCCTGCACCATTGCCAAACCGACCATCAAGAAGCAAGGCCTCTATACCTCGCTACTTACCCCTAGTCAACCTTGGGAATCCATCTCCATGGATTACATGTCGAGCTTTCCTTCTGCTAAGCATGGAAATGACTGTTTTTTCATGGTCGTCAACAGGTTCTCGAAGATGGCCATTATGGCATACTGCAAGAAGAATATCACATCAAAAGCCACTGCTAAACTCTTCTTTGAATGAGTGTGGGTACATTTTGGGATCCCACAGCCTATCATCTCATATTGGGACAACAATTTCCTCAATACATTTTGGTCTAGCCTCTGGCCGATGCTGGACACCAAACTCACTAAGTCCATAGCATTCCATCCTCAAACTGATGGCTAGACAGAGGTTGTGAACAGGATGATTGTACACATTTTCCGCATGTACAACTCAAAGTATCCATGCACATGGTATGAGAGCCTCCCCTATGTTCATCATTGCTACAACCAGTCTCTCCACAACTCAACTGGCCACAACCTTTTTCAGGTGGGCTTGGGATTCCAGCCACTATGTCCCATTAGTGTGGCCATGCCATTTGTAGCTACTCACGCAGATTCTGCTCATGTCAAGTTTGAAATAGATAAGGCAAACATCTTCATTGAGCACATCCAACATATTCACCAACAGGTCCATGACATTTTGGAGAAATCAAATGCCAAGTACAAGCTGCGACATGATCAACATCGGGTGCCACACAAGTTTCAGGTGGGCAACAAAGTCTAGTTGCATTTGCAAAAGGAACGCCTTACCGGAACCTATCAAAAACTCAGACCACTCTGATATGGTCGTTACACCATTACCAAGGTTGTGGGAGACAATGCATTTGAGCTCAACATTCCCCCATTCCTTGGCATGCACTCAGTGTTCAATGTGGACTACCTTCGGCCATACTTTCCACCATTACTAGACACATCGGACATTGAAGAACAACTCACACCCGCAAAGTTAAATCCAGATTGCATGGAACAAGCTGGAACTAATCAGATCATGGACACACATATCAAGTACACTTGCCAGCAGAATATCCAACTATATCGAATTGTCAAAGAAGGCCAACTCCTTCACTAGCGCAAATGGCTCACCAAGGACCAAGTTCAGCAAAAGTTTCCTCATCTCATGGAGGAACTCAACACAATGGGGACCATTGCTTCCTAAAGGGGAGGAATGATCCAGGTGGATATTGGTGGCCAGCTTCCAAGTCCACTTGGACCCCCACCATTGTTTATTTCATCTTTTTAGTTTCCTTAATTGTAGAACAATTTACTACTTTTAGCAGTTTTTCAGGTCCTAAACTTCTCGAGCCGTTTTGAGGCCCTAAACAATGTCTTTTGGGAACACTGGAAGCAACATGGGTCCAAAAATAGATCATAAGTTTCTCTTCTCAAATTTGTATTTCTAGGATGGATCTTTCTAACGAGATATTGTGCGCATCAAACAGAGATCGTATGCCATAGTTATGACCCCGGGAAGTTGATGTAACAATTTACCCAAACGGGGCCTGCAGTTTGGCGTTTCATCTTCTAGGGTTAGTTTTTTGGACGTTTAGGGCTTTCCATTGTTTCTCAACAATAAATAGGCCTTCGAGCCTCATTTTAACAGAGTTCAGAGGCATGTAGCCACCACCTCTTCTTAGAGATAAGATACCATCGCCCTAGCTGGCTTATTTCCATTTCTGTTTGTAAGCATATTTCAGTATTTTACTGTAACAAAATGAAGTGTTATTTCTGCTGCATCTCTGTATTTATGATTATCTCTATAATTTCTTGTGTTCCTGTTTAAATCTGGATCAATGGTGGTATAACATTTCCTTCCATACTACAACAAAAATGAACCCATTTATGGTACTTTATGGATATCATCCACCATCCATCACATCATATTTAAGAGAAAATTGTAAGGTTCAAGGAGTGGAAGATCACATCAAGCATCTGTTAGTGTCAGTCTTTGTAGCCTTCCTCCAGTGATCAAACATGCTCTTACGAAGTGATTTTAAGTTGTCAAGGTCAAATTTTGTCATTTCAGTGGGTCTTCAAGTAAAATTTGGTCACTAGGTATTAGGTCTAGGGTTTGCTTTTACTCCTTTCAAAGTTGTCCAAATGTCAGTCCATGTCACCATTCAGCTGAGTGTACCATCATTCAGAGGGTTTTCATCATCATGTCAGGGTCCAATGGGTCATTTTACACCTTGTTCATACTTCAGTTGCGCCTAGGTAAGGTTCATTTCCCTCTCCTAGGGTTTTGAAGGCAATTTCCCTTGAATGGTCAAATCATCAGCAAAACTTGTATCCTAATGGTCATACACCTTCCCTTATTCTTAATGTACCTTATTAAACACTTCCCATCACTGAGATCCCCCGAATTCCTCATCTTTGCACAAACCCTATTTTCTTGCTACAACTTGACAATTTTCTAGACTAGGCCTGTGTTTTGCCCTTTTGGACCCCTTCCCCTCACTCAATATTTGAAATTCCACTTTCCCATATTTCCTAACATCCCTCCCTACTTCCCTAAATTTCCTCAAGTATTTATTGCCCCTTATCTCCTTCATTTTCCTTCATTTCGACAAATCCCCTGTTCCTCACATCAGGGTAGGTTTTACTAAAATGAAGTTTCTGAGCAATAAAAGATGAATTTAGGAAATCTGAGAGAGGTTTTTATCCAGAATATGGGAAGGAAGAAAAAAGTCCTTCACTTTTTACACATGTGTCATGGTTTTAGAGAAATGTAAAAAATACAGTTGCCTAGGGAGAATTGATGCACCTCTGAAGTGACCTTGGGAAAATCAAGTTTTCTCCTAGCTTGGTTGGCCAAATGATTTTCTTGATGAGTCAAATGATAACTAGACACAAATTTATTTCCAATGAGCTATCATGAGCTCAATTTGGAGTTGACGAAGGCATTCAAAAGTTGACTACAACAACACTCTGCCTTTAGGAAGCCTCATTTGGCACATTTTGACTAGTCCTTGGAGATTTGATTTTTGACAGGGAAAATGAACTCCAAATTGAAAAATTCTAGCTGAGTTGGAACGTAGACTCAAAGACCTTTCCAATAAGCTATCCCGTACACAATTTGGACACCAGGAAGGCTCCAAAAGTCTCCTGCAAAAAGCGCTACGCACTGGGCAGGTGGCGCGACGCTCATAACTAGCGCGGCGCATTGGGCTGCAATTTCCAGTGTAAATTTACACTGGCGTGGTGCATTGGGCTGGATGCGCGGTGCATACAGCCAGAGATCCCAAAAAACTTCCAGGATTCGCTCAAATCGCCCAAAACGCATGGATTGGTCTTGTGACAAGTAGGTAGAGCTTCCATCATTGTTTTTTATCCCATGTTGGTGTTTGTTTGATGGTGCTTGTGGCATGGTGAGTGTTCAAAGGGAAGCAAACCCTATTATGACATATTGCTACTACCAATTGATTTTGATGATGATGCACATATGGAGTGTAGTGACCAATCCAGGGGTCTAGATTAGATTAAATTTAATGTCAACCACGGTAGGTAAACTTAGAGGCACGTGTCTAAAGTTTATAGACCTAAAAGGATCTCATCTATCTAAATAAGTGTCTATTGTTACAGGCTACAACCCTCTTTTACAAGAGATTGAAATATGTTTCCTTTCATAATTTAAACACTTATATCATCTAATTTAATCAACTGTTCTAAAAACAGAGTGTTACTCGTCTTAGTTCTCAATCCTCTTACAAGGACGTAATTCACAAAAACTCTTTCAAGACAACACACTAAGCATGCCAAAGATCAAATTCGTGAAAACAGAGTCCATAGAAATATCTTGAAATTCAATGTTCAATTAAACCTTTTACAAAGCCTGATTCAATCATTTTGCAATTGAATTTCCAAGGTACTACTATGAATCATAAAATAACAATCGCAAGAACTTCGAATCAAACTGATCAAGCCACAAGCAATGAAATAACATCAAACGCTATTCATATCCGAAGACTAAATCCTATGAAACAGAAACGAAAGTGTACCAATCTTCACGTAGGGCCCTTCCACGTTTTGATGGCACACTTAGAAAACTTTAGATGATAAGAATGCTAAGTCATAAACACCATATGAAATTCTTCCTTTTGATTAAGTTCTGAGAATCGATTAAATTCAAAACAGAGTTCTAGAATACACTTACAGTCTCAAGTCTACTCTTGTCTAATCTCCTTTCCTTACTAGCGTTCCTCTTATTTATTAAAATTTACAACCAAATGTACATTCATTACCACTTAAGATGTTTCTTCTTTTACAATCAAAAAGGCTGTTTTTATTTTTCCTAATCCTAACTGATTTCTAAAACAAAACGAAATCAGTTTAGGTAACTTCAGATATTTGCTGCTTTTACAACCAAAAAGGCTGGGTTTGACCAGCATTGACCATGTATTCAGGAGCTCGAAATTCGATGCTAAATAGATTTTCCACCATGTATGTACATCCTAGATCACGTCCTTATCTTCTGTTCCAATTTTCCTTCCATGCCACGTGTCACAACATAAACCAATTACAGGAAGTCATAACATCCCGTAATTTTGTTGAAAATTTCCAATTTTTAACATAAAAATCCATAAATTAAATTTAATGTAAAATAACAATTATAATGCTTCATTAATCAATTCAATGGACTATGAGGCGTTTATGGAAGAAAATGATAGATAAATGATGGATTTTTAGAAGAAAAGAATGGCAATAAAATAGTACCAACATCTCCCCCAAACTCAATGATTTAGCATGTCCTCATGCTAATCCTGATGTGCTCCCTTTATATTTTGTTCCTGCTTGTGCCTCTGCCGCTTGTAGCAATACATCCATATTCTTCTGAACTTGGGCATTCTTCTAAACTTGGAACTCATGTTTCATATTCTTATATTTTTCTTTGAGAACTTTTTTCTGAGTGTACCATTTTGTCGCCCATTTGCATGTTTCAGTTTGATCAGTACTAAGTTCTTTGATTTTCTTCTTCAATTTCTCATTTTTCTGTTGAATATTCTTGCTCTTAGGTCTCAACATTTCATTTTCCTTCTTTATGACCTTCTCTAACATGTTTGCTTCCATCAATTCCTCTTTTAGCTCTTCAATCTGTTTCTCTAACCTTCTCTGTTTCTTGTTTGTAGGTGCTGGCTCTTTCCTTTCTCCCTTGTTACTCTCAATTTCCATTTCTACTTCCTGTTCTGGCTGTGAATTAGTACTGCTTTCAATTTCCATTGGTGCATTTGCATTCGGCTCTGGTTGATCATCTTGTGTTTGATTCCTTTTTATTCTCCTTGATCTTCTCTTATAAGTAGTGAAGATTTTATCTTTTTCAATTTTCTTGGCAGTTTCTTGCCTCATCCTTCTTGTCCTTACACCACTACTGGGTTGAGGAACATTGCTTGACTTACGCTCAGGGATTTCCTCATCAATATCAATCATAAACTCTATGTGTTCTTGTTGTTCCTATTCATCTTCTCTAATTTTAATTTGATTGTCAATCAAAAACTCTTTCCATGTTTTTCCTCTCCTCTGCAACTCAAATTCAATTAGAATTTTGATCAACCCAAAAAGATACAAACTCCTATCTTCATTACCTTTTTTTTTTCTGAATGGTCTTCGACATTTTACTCAAACTCTGTAAGAGAAAACAGGGTAGACTGATGGTGTATTGACCTTTTAAGTGCAATAGAACTTTTATGTGATATAGGTATACTATACTATAATGTCCTTCACAAGTAACAAATTTCTGAATAATGTATACCATTTCATCCCATGGGTGAATTAGCCAACTTCTAGGAACACCCTTTTTCCAATTGATGGAGGAAACCCTTGACCTAGACATAAACTGAGTCCATGATTTTTCCCTAAATTGTTTGGTTTTGAAATACTTTTCCCCTTCTGGACTAATTCCCAATTTTTGTGCTATGGTATCCTTTGAAATTCTAAAATAGAAATTTCCTATTAAAGCTTTATCTCCATTGAAGGAAAATGCAAATTGCTTCGTAACTTCTTCATTGTTTCCATTGAATTTCTCTAGAAAAGACAACTAGTGTTTTTCCCTTAAAATCGTGACACAGCCTTCATGATATTGTGAACTATCAAATTTTTCAGGCTCTGCTCTATTGGTCATTTTGTTAAAAATCTCTGTTCTAACCCCTTTTTTTTATGCTAAAAAATTCAATCAGGGTTTTTAACTTGTTACCTCTTTTCCTGCATTCCACTGAGCTGACCTGGTAACGTCCTCAATTATCTGAGTTTACTTCTTCAATTGCTTGAGCTGACCTGGTTAGCATCCTCAAATTCTGGGTAGAAGTAAAAAACTTGGGATAAGCCTGTCTGCTATATGTTCTCCCTTTATAGCACCTACTATCTTAGCCCTCTTTAAGAAACTCAGAGTCTGAATACTAATGCCGTAACTAACTTTATGAACTCAGAGTTTTATAAAATGAAAACTCAATAGCCGACCTTCATCCAATTGCTATGATGATAATGCAGAGTTGGAAGGCGCATTCAAATCATGAATACAGAGGAGCAGTACTGATTTGCAGAAGCATAATCATGATAACACAATATGCAATTCGTGTGATGATAACGGATATATTTCATAAGCAGACTTGGGTCAAAAGATTGTTTTATAACTCCAGCAGTCGAAATGAATGAAATCATTTGAGGATAGACGGTTTAACACTTGTCTTTCCATTGAACGGACTTGTACATTGAGTATCCACTACTTGTTTGTACTTGATTGCCAGAAGACCGATTTAAAAATGATGAGTTGATGACAAGGTTTGAAGAGCGGTGTATGAAAAGGTTTGAAGAGCATAGTAGGAATAAAAATAGGCTAAGATGTGATAGGAAATAATAAGCAGAGTGATAATGAGGTGAGTATTTAGGAATATGACAAAGGTTATGGGGATAAGGATTTTTGAAATTGATAACAAGCAATAATAATTATCATTTTTAACACTAAAATAATTTAAGAATTTTAAATGTTAAAAATGAAAATTTCAACAATACATTACACTTGTTGGTTGACAAAATGTTGATTTGGCATGCATAGGTATGACTGATCTTCATTGTACACTTATGACTGATCGTCATTTTCTAAAACAGGTCCCTTTGAAATGAAATTGAATATAACATGTCCCTTTAAAATCTGAAGAACTCTGAAGAACCATGTTTGTGAAGCTTCTTTTATCCTTGGTGTTGATGTAGCCTTGATTATAATTCTGATGATAAGCAACCTTTGAAAACTTTGTTGAAGTAGCCTGATGTATCTTGAATGTAGTGTTTAACAGGTCCCTCTGATATTGGTGATGTTGACATAGTCTTCTGAATAGGTCCCACTACATATTGCTTAAATAGGTCCCTCTGATTAGAACAAAAACAACTCTTTTATTGAAATACTGAATTACTGAAACAAATTTCTTGAAGATTTAAAAATGAGGAGATGAGATAGGGAAAAACCATTGTTTCTTCTCCCCCACTAAGTCTTTGACTTGTCCTCAAGTCATTATTGAATTGATGAAAAATAGTAAACAAGTAGAACAAGGAATTCTTACCAGCCAAGTGATTGGTTTTCTAGTAAGAATTCGTGTTTAGAGTGTGCCAAAGTCTAGTTTTCACATCTAAACCATTATTATTTTTTTTTATTTTTTTTTGTTATTTTGTATTTTTTTATTTTTTATTTTTATTTTTATTTTTTTTATGTTTTTTTATTTATTTATTGTTAAAGAAAAAATGAAATTTAATGAACTAAGGTAGAGATATCACAGTCGAAGGCTGCAATATCTCATCCTCCCTTTGCTGAGATACAGTTTGAAGAAAATATTCCTTGCTAATGGGCTTATGATAGAGTTTCAACCTATGTCCATTGACAATAAAGGTATTGCCTTCTCCATCAATTGTAGTAAGCTTGATTGATCCATTTTCATATACTTGAACTACTTCATATGGGCCCAACCAATGTGTTGTAAATTTGGATTTATGATCTCTGAATTTAGAGTCAAAGAGTAAAGCCCAGTGTCGTTCTTTGAATTGTTTCTTTTTAATGTGGGCATCATGCCACTACTTCCTTTGTTTCTGCATTAGGATTGTTGTCTCCTCTGCTTGCTGCCTCATTTCATCTAACTGGTTCAATTGCTGAATTCTCTCTTTTTGTGCTTCATTGAGATCAATTTCTAAATCTACAGCCATCTTATAAGTATGTATTTGAAATTCAATAGGAAGCATTACCTCTTTTCCATACACCAACTGATATGGTGTAAATCCTGTAGTGTTTTTCCAAGTGATTCTGTAAGCCTAGAGTGCATCTTTGAGCTTCTCCTCCCAATTCTTTCGGTTCATTGCTACTATCTTAGTGATAATTGCTTCCAATGTTTTATTTGTAGATTCCACCTGGCCATTGGCCTGTGGATGGTAAGGTGTACTTTTCCTGTGGTTGATTTTATATTTTTTTGTGATGTCTTTGACCAGCTTTGAAGTAAACTGAGTATTGTGATCCGTCACTATCTCCCTTGGTACTCCATATCTTACAAAAATTTCTTCAAAAAGGAAGTTTACCACTGTTTGTTCAGTTGCCCGGACTAGTGCTTTTGCTTCAACCCATTTTGTCACGTAATCAGTACATACTAGGATGTACTTTTTGCCTTTGGAAGTTGGATTGATGGGTCCTATAAAATCTAGAGCCCATTTTTCAAATGGCTCTAAATGTACTTGAGGCTGAAGTGGAATTTCATCTATAGCTGTTGGTCTACCCATTCTTTGACAGCTATCACAATATTTCACATACTTCTTGGAATCCTTAAAAATAGATGGCCAATAGTATCCAAGACTGAGAATCTTGAATGCTATTCTTTTTGCTGCAAAATGCCCACCACATGGTTCATCATGACAAGATTTTAAAATATCAATTATTTCATCATTTCTTACACATCGTCTAATAATCATATCATAACCGGTGTAAAATAAATCTCCATTAACCCATGAATATCTAGCACTTTGTTTGATCAGCCTCTTCTTTTCCTTTGGAGTAAAATAGGGAGGTGTTTTTCCTGTGGACAAATAATAAGCCAAGTCAGCATACCAAGGATTCACTATTGAAATTGCAAATAAATTTTCATCTGGAAAAGAATCTTCAACCAGAACAACCTCACCTGAATTTTGCAGTCTAGAAAGAAAATATGCCACTTGATTCTCCTTACCTGGTCTATCTAACAGTGTAATATTAAATTCCTGTAATAATAACAGCCATCTGGTAACTCTGCCATTAGTGATTGGTTTATTCATTAAATACTTAATGGCAGAGTGGTCAGTATGTACAAAAACCTCATAACCAGTTATATAATGTCAGAATTTATTCACAAGCATGTATGATTGCAAGCATTTCTTTTTCAGTGATTGTATAGCTTAATTCTGCAGGTGTTAGATTTTTACTAATGAAATAGATGGCATAATTGAAAGACTCATATTTTTGGCCTAACGAGGCACCTACTACAGTATCAGATGTATCTGTAAAGATGTGAAATGGTAGGGTCCAGTTAGGTCCTTTTAAGACTGGTGTGGTTGATAATTTTTCTTTGATTATTTCAAAAGCTTGCTGACAATTCTCATTCCAATTGAAAGGTGTATCTTTTGCTAGAAGCTTAAACAGAGGTAAAGCTATTTTACTAAAATGTTCAATAAACCTTCTGTAATAGCTTGCATACCCAAGAAAACTTCTTACCTCTTTTTGAGTCTTCGGAATTGGCAAATTGACAATGATCTAGATTTTTGATGGATCAAATTTAATTCCTTGAGAAGAAATATAGTGACCTAATACTATCCCTTCATTTAACATCATCAAACACTTTTCATTGCTCAGGGAGAGATTAACTTCAATACATCTCTTCAAGACTTTTTCAAGATTTTCTAATGAATGCTCAAATGAATTACCATACACTAAAAAATCATCCATATAAACTTCAACACATTCATGAACTAAATCAGCAAAAATAGCTAATATAGCTCTCTGAAATGTAGCTGAAGCATTGCAAAGTCCAAATGGTAAAACATTATAAGCATAAGTGCCCCAGGGACAAGTAAAAGTGGTTTTGTCCTGGTCCTCTAAGGCTATCTTGATTTGGTTATAGCCACTGAAACCATCAAGAAAAGAGAATGATGATTTCCCAGCTAACGTGTCTAGCACTTGGTCAATAAATGGTAGTGGGAAATAATCTTTGAGTGTTGCTTTGTTCAATTGTCTGTAATCAACACAAATTCTCCACTTGCCATTTTTCTTTGGCACTACTACCAATGGGGACACCCACTGACTGTCAGAGATAGGATAAATAAAATTGACTTTCAATATTTTTTGTAATTCATCTCTAACAATATCATGAAGCATGGGATTCATTCTTCTCTGCGGTTGCCACACTGGTTTGATATTACTATCCGTATAAATATAGTGAGTGCATGTTTCAGGGTGAATTCCGTGCATATCGGTGTAATCCCAAGCAAATGCTTTCTGATATTTTCTCAATAATTGAATCAATTTTTCCTCTTGAGATGAGTCTAGGTGAGTGCTAATATTCAAAGTTTTTCCTGAACTAATCTCTATGGTCTTGCTCTGTGTGTTTGTGATAGATTGAATGGGAAAAATGTTCTGAAATGTTGTTTGCAAAGAAGGAATGGTACATTTTTCCTGAAAATTCTATGCCAAAAGTTCATCCGCAACATGGTATTGGTCATTTCTTAATTCTTCAGAAATATCATGTTGAGAAAGGAACAATTCTACCAAATCATCATTATTATGTTCTTAAAAATCATAGATTTGATTGATGCTGAAAACAGATTGAACTTCTTCCTTATCATTGTATTTATCATCAAGCCATAAATTGTGTGCTACTGCTGGTGATTGTGCTGATGGGTAAGGAGTGAGTTGTTTTCTTTCAGTTCCTCGTGAAATAATCATATTACCCGATCTACATCCTATGAATGCATCAACAGTTGCTAACCATGGTCTACCAAGGATGATAGGGTGTCCTCCTAAATTAGATTTTGGCTAAAGAACTAAAAAGTCCACTGGATACTCCCAAGAGTCTAGTGAAACAATTATGTCCTCCAAAATTGATAGAGGGAATTACTCCCCTAGGGATTTTTATACCATCTCCAAAGTAGTTTTTTAGTTAGGAGTTGGTTGGGAACAGTTGGGCCACGGGCACTAACAGGTGATCAGCAGGTAAAACCCACGATCTCCGCCCGAAAATAAGGAGTGTCATATTTTTTTTAAGTGTTTTAATACATACACGCCGGTTGGCTATACACATACCCGCGTATACACGCGTTTAACTCAGGGCAATGTCGGGTATAAGGGATAAAACACTGTTTTTTAAATTTTAGGACCAGGTCTGGAAGGAGGGGTTGCCCTAGGCCATGAATATAGCATCACAAACCATGAGAGTGAGATTTGGAGCTATAACAGATGCCCCCTAATATATGAGGTCAGAAGGGGTACATGATGGCCGAAATATATTATGCAAGTACATGGAAAGGAAGTCTGTCAAAAACCGAGGAGGACTTCACCAGAATTTAGCCTGCCAAGCCACCAAAGGAGATCAGAAAGAAACACTGTCTGAGGCGGGCATACCCATGCTCAGAAAAAGTAAAGCATGTCCGCATATCAAGTACAAGCGGATCCACTAAGTATATAAATGACTGAAAGATACATAATGGATCATCTGATCATAATGAACAAGTACATGTCTGAATATCACATATAAGACTGTCAATGATGCTGAAAGATGCAACGGATCACTGATATCAAAGACTGATCCCCAAAAGGTACCAACTGATCATGATGGAATATGATGGTACTACACTGCAAACTCAGGTGCCAGCATATAGAATGTCACCATGACTGACTGCAACATATAAAGTGGAGTGGTATCAACTAGCAGCAATAGGAGCAACTGTCAAGTGAACCAATGAATGCTGATACAACCTGAGGTCTTCACCGACCGCCGTGGTACATTTCTACACCATGGGAATAAATGATCTGAAGTCGACCATGTGAGAAATCATTTGATTACCGGTCATTGATGTATACCATTAACAAACGCGAGACTACTCACCGATAATGATAATGAGCGTCAAGGTACCCAGTACAATCTAACAAGTGTGAATAGATGAGCTGGAGTCGAACACCTGTAAGAATCTATCGATCAGGAGACAATGATGGTTTCCCAATGTCGATAGCAAAGGATCTGCCACTAATGACTGCAAACCCCAAGGTACTTCCAAATGGACTCTAGATCTTTGCCCCAGAGCAATGAGTCAGAGTCGATAGGGAAAGATCCGCTAGAAGGAAGGCATTAAGGCATCCTTCATCAATCTAGCGCGAGTGCAACCTGTAGGCCAATAATGTGGAAGGAATCGGACGAAAAAGATGTAGTAACCCAACCAAATTACGTTTCCGGCGTACACAAGATGTGGCTAGCGCACGGCAGAAACCCTCTGAACCAACCAATAATGAAAGCTGACACAGAGGCGAGGTATCCACCAATAGGGTCAAATGGAAACCAAGGTATTGCACGAATCCCAATGTGTGATAATGTAAGCCGATGTCGAATACAAGGGAAACCACTCAGTCAAAGACCCATGATACTGATCAATGCTGAGCACAAGGTAACCTATCAATAATGAAAATAGGGCTAGGGTGCAGCTCTAGGCCTGTCCTCAGAGCAAGATGTCGTCGTCGATAAGGACAAGACCCGCCAGCAAGAAGTCAATGGGGACCTTCTCAAACTGGCATGAGTAAAGGACCAATATAACTGATGTGATGATAGACATGACACAGACAACTAGGGATGGCCGACTGAAAAATGAGTCAAGAGACACCGCAGAGAGGCCGACTCAGGCTAACTTCCCTTGAACAAAAGCACGACTCAATGTGACTATGTGGCAGCATATGATGACTCTGTATAAATTCGCCATGCAGGAGGCACGAACGAACCCTCCATATGATTGGAAGAGATAACCAATCGGTGGAGAACTGACTCAATAACAAGGTTATGGCGTACCTAAGTCAAACTAAATCCCACCCATACGGAGGAGACTTTGTTTTGAGTGCTTTGTTCAAGGGCGACACGACTGACTCCAGCTGCCAACAATAAATGGAAATAATGTCCCGTTCCCGCTCTTTTTGGAATATTTAATTTTTTTGTCTTTTTCTGTTAAGCCGGAAAAAGAATAAAAGAATGCTATGGTACAGTGGAAAGAATGAGTGTCGGTGAAACAAATGATCTAGTTCCTGGGAAAGGAACGTTCCTATGCTCAATGCAGGGAGGTGAAAACTGGTCAGTGACACTCAAAGATATGTTCTTTCCACGGGTCAAGGTGTGTCAAGCTGCAGAAGTCAAGGGAATGAAAGGTTGATTTTGCAGATGTCATGGTCAAAAGTTGGCTTAAACACGAGTGCAAGTGAAGCCGGCTCTAGGCCAAAAGGTGCAAGTGGTCAACATGCAATGCAGTAGTACAACTCAACACAAAGGAGCCTCTAGGGTATATGGCCAGAACAAAGCGGAGAAGCTAAGAGGAATGAGTCTTCAACGCATAAGTCATGGCGGGACTACAGAGGACTCCCAAGCCTACTCAAAACGGAGCAGCATGGGCAACAAATGTCAGTGAGGTGCTAATTAGGATGCCCATGTAAGGGATGGCTCTACCATCGTGTCATGATTTAAAGAATCGGCGAGTGGAGATGGCTTACGAACCATAACATGATGGGATCGACCCTATGGCAGATGTATCGGTCAAATGGAGGCTAGTATGCATAATGCAACGGAAAAAATGGTGTCCCTAACCTATATGCCAGTGAGAACACGATACCTGCCATGACGGGTTAGCAGTCATGGAACCATCTCGAAACTGAAAATCGTCTAAAATGTCCTGAAAAACAGACCAATCTCGACATTCCAAGCTCCCAAGTTAAAAGTCACATGAGGCCAAACAGAATAAAATTTTGAAAAAATTTTGCCTTTTCAAAACTTATAAAAAGCATTTTGGACTTACCATTTTTACCATTTGAGTTTGAGAGCAAAGGATTTGGAGCAAAAGGAGCAAACTTCCCACAGCCAGATTCAACCATTCAAATTCGTCGAAAACCTCCAGGTAACTCTTATACTCAGCTTGCAATTAATTATGACAGGTTTTAGGATTTTTGGTTGATGTTTCACTGTTGAACTTTTGTCCAAAATTTCCTCGCGGCGTATATGCGGGTTGGTAATATTGAACCCGCGTACACGCGGGCCCTATACGCGACTGTGTGCACAGGAACCCGCGTATACGCCGCGAACCATTTTAAATGAAAACTAACAATTTTGAATCAATTTTTTCTCAGGACTCCTGTCACGTGGCGTGAAAGAGAGCACGCAGTGGTAGATAATGAAGTTATGAACAGTCCAGAAGCATTAGATGCCCTACGGGGATGCGGTTTGCTTAAATTTTTCAAATTGCCAAATATGAAAGCGAACACGCGTCTGCTTGAGATGCTCATTGATTATTGGGATGTCGATGAGGAAGCTTTTATGATCGATCAGATGCCGCTCAGGGTAGAAGTGGAGGATATCTATTTTATCACGGGCCTTTCCCGAAGGGGAGAGGTAGTACAATCCCGGGGCAGGACACGAAGTGCCCTTTCGATAGAGGACTATGTACAGATATACTACCCGGGACATCCCAAGAAGGTTGGGAGCCAGATTTCCATCACACATGTGGTGAGTCTATCACTTAGGATAATCCTGTTTACCATGGCTCGGGTGAACGGATCATCCTCTCTGCATCAGGCGTCACGACAAAACATGAGCGTGGAAGTTGACTATCTCACTACTGTGTTCGACTAGTGTACTCCTCTTCTGGCCAACATGAAGAGCCAGCTCACTTCTATCAGGAGGGATCAGACTAAAAACTTTGGATATGGGAGCATCTTGTGTACTTTCTTTTTCGAGAAGGTTCCCGCACTCCGTCCCAAGGTAGCAGTTTCCATCAGCACCCCACGCGATCCACGCATGGGCCGGTGGGCTGATCTGATGAAATGTCTGGGGGGTGGGGAGGTCCCAAGGACTGCCTTTGACGATGACTTCTTCACCTGGTGGGATCAGCAGATCATCGCCGTGGATGACTACCCCTATGCTGGGCTGGATTTCCGAGGAGATCCTGATCTAGTGTTACCACCGAATGCAGCATGGGGCGAGATTGGTAAGATTTTTTGATTTTATGATTTTTTTGGATTTTTCAAATATGATGAATTTTGAAAAATATTTTTGATGAGATTCAAATGACTGATATGATGATCATGTTCCAGACATCGGGCCGGTACGACCAGATGGATTCCCGCGGCATGGACGGCGCGGCCGAGGAGCCGAAGAGGCGGCTGCTGATACAGAACGGACTCTGAACAACGTCCAGCGACACTTGGCGAGATTGAGCTGCCGAGTACCGATGGCCGTCATAGAGGACCTTCCTGAGGATATGCAGCGTCATGTGGTTGGCATGCCACGTGACTGGGTTCGCATTTTTTGGCGTGTGGCCAATGCTATAGTGACATACTTAGACGCTCATCCTGAGCCGAGGCATTAGATATGTCGGACATGATTATGGGCATTTGAGTCCCAATTTTGTATATTTTTTGGACACACATATGTACACTCGAGACGTTTTACGATATATATATATATACAGTTTGACTTTTTGATGCTTGATTTTATTGTGATGAATGATTGATATGCCAGTCTAATGCTTGATTAGCGATAGAATCAGCTAACCAATTATGAGATCTTGGAATATGAAAATAATTAATATAAGTAAATGATCTTTGCAACAACCTCACCCTTAAATACTGGCGATATAAAGATGGATCCCATACCCGATAAATGTTATTTAATTGAGACACTATCAATTGAGAATCAAGATATACTACCAATGAGTCGATCCCATGAGAGATTGCCTCGGATAATAAATTAATAACAGCAGTATAGTCGGCCATATTGTTTGAAGCAGGACCGATGCACATGCCTCTTGATGCCATCAATTGACCAGTTGGATAATAGAGTACCCAAGCTGCGGAAGCAAGATTCTGAGTGTGCCGACTAGCACCATCGGCGAACCCAAAATAGACCAAATCATCCATCAACACCTACCATAGCAGACCAAAAAGTGTTGATATCAGAAAAATCTCGATGATATATGTACAAATATACATAAAATACAAAGAAGCCATTGCCTAGTCAAAACTAAGCAAAGTACTTCTTTAGGTAGAGCCTGTTACAGGGCTCCGCCAGCTTGTTTCCTTCGAAATCAATTAACTCATACGATCCTTTTTCTAAAACTCGTTTAATAATGAAAGGACCGTACCACATAGGCTTAAATTTGCCTGCCCCCAATGTGTCCTTATCTTGGTCATAGACCAGGACAAGGTCACCTTCAGAAAAGACTCGAGGACGGACAGACTTATCATACTGCGTTTTAACCCTTTTCTTATGGGCCTCATTCATTCTGGCAGCATCTCGACGCTGCTCATCGAGATGTTCCAAGTGAACTAGGCGCTCCTCAAGACTCGAAGTCTCCGGAAGAAGCTCAACAACAAACTTAAGAGATGGAATTTCACATTCAACCGAAAAGATAGATTCCATCCCATAAACCAACTGAAAAGGAGTAAAACCGGTAGCCGTTTTGACGGAGGTTCGGTATGCCCAAAGAGCCGAATACAACATAATGTGCTAGTTGGACCGATTTTTATCGATTTTCCATTGGAGTATCGTCTTAAGAGTTTTATTGACTTCCTCGACCTGTCCATTGGCCTAAGGATAATAAGGGGACGAATGCTCTTGGCGGAAACCTAATTTAAGAGCCAATTCGGACATCAATTGATTCTGAAAATGACTGCCATGGTCAGTGACAATCTCTCTTGGGATATCGAATCTTGAGATAACCTGATTGAAAAGAAACAAAGTTGTCGTGTCACTATCGTTCTTATAAGTAGGCATGGCCTCAGCCCACTTCGTAAAGTAGTCTACAGCCATGATAATGTACTTGTGATTCGCCGCTGAAGGCGGATTACAAGTTGTAAAATCAATACCCCACTTGGTAAAGGGACTGACGGTGACAATGGGAGAAAGGGGAGCTGGATGCACGCGCATCTTCCGAGTAAAATTTGACACGGGTGACAGCGTTTGACCGCTTCCACACAGTCTTTAAAGAGTGAAGGCCAAAAATAGCTGGCACGTAAGATGCGCTGGGCTGTAGCAAGCCCTGATAAATGACCACCACAAGCTCCACTGTGGCAGTCATTGAGCATAGACTCTGCTTCCTCTAAGGTTAAACAGCGCCGAAGGATGGAATCAACCCCTCGACGGTATAATGTGTCACCAATGATAACATAGTTTTTAGCCAGGTGACGTAATTTTCGACGTTCATCCTTGGAGAAAGTAGAGGGAAACTTCGAAGTCTGGAGATAGACAATGATATCTCCATACCAAGGGTCGAGTGAAGAGATGAGGAATAAATGTTCATCAGGAAAACTTTCCTCATAAACAGTATCCTCTCCACAAGGAAGCTCAGAAATTAGCTTCGCGAAAACCATGGATTTCTTAGACTTGGTAGACAAGAACTCGAGATCGAATTCTTGCAAAATGACTATCCATCTATTATATTTGCCCCCAATCACTCGCCTACTAAGGACAAATTGAAATGGATTGACCGCCGCTAAGACAAAAGTTTTGTGTAGCAAGATATAATGACAGAGCCTCTGGACAGCATGGACAGCTGCCAAGGCCAACTTCTCAACCGGAGAATAGCGAAGTTCAGGACCTATTAAGCCTCGACTCAAATAATAAATCACGTGCTTGGCGAGAGCATCGTCCTCCTGAACTAGAACCATACCAATGGTTGATTCTGCTGTGGCGAGATATAAAAGGAAGTCTCTACCATAATCCAGTGGACTCAAAAGTAGGGCAGAGACTAATGCCTTTTTCAAAGCATCAAACGACCGCTGTGCAAAGTCGTCCCACACAAATGGAACTCCTTTTCATAGCAAACGCATGAACCCTTTAGTGATCTCGGAATAGTTTGCTATAAACCGTCTTAAGAAATTAGCCTTCCCTTGAAGACTTTGAAGTTGTCGAATTGAGGACGGGGGAGGCAACTGAACTATTGCCTCAACCTTGAATGGATCAACCCGAATCCCTTCATTAGACACAATGAACCCTAACAACCGACCGGACGTAACCGCGAAAACGCACTTTTTGGGATTCAACCGGATTTTATAAAAATGACATCGTTCAAAAACCAATCGAAGATGACTAGGATGATCGGTTCTCTTTCGAGAACGAGCAGCGAGATCATCCAAGTATGCCTCAATGACATGTTTGATGTCGTGGAAAGCATATGACATGGTCCGCTGAAAAGTGGCTCCAGCATTTTTAAGACCAAAGGCATCTTTCTATATGAAAAGGTACCCCAGGGACATATAAAAGCTGTCTTATGTTGATCTTCAGGACGGATAGAGATTTGATTATAACCTGAAAAACCATCCATGAAGGAAAAAATTTCATTACCCCCACACTCGTCGATAATCTGATCAATGAATGGTGTGGGGTAATTATCTTTCAGACAAGCCTTGTTTAGGTCCCTAAAATCGATGCATACTCAGATTGTTCCTTGTTTTTTATCCACAGGGACTGGATTAGAAACCCAATCAGTAAGAGGAATAGGGTATATAAAACCCGCCTTTAGCAGCTTCTCAACATCAGCTTTGATAGCTGCAACTTTCCTAGGGTTAACCGGCCGAAGCCTCTGATGAACTGGTTTCGCGTTTTCATATGTCTTGATCTCATGTTGAAATATAGAAGGATCAATGCCAGGAATTTCTTCATAAGACCAAGCAAATACATCACGATATTCCTTGAACACGTCGGTATAGATTTGAATTTCTTCAGGGGAACACTCAACTCCGATGAAGATATTCTCGATGACGCTAGGGTCCCTAGAGATGTTTATAGGTATCTTTTTTGAAATTACCGACATATTACCTTCGGCACGAATGTGTGCTGGAGCCAAAGGGTTTGACACCATACAAACATCACTAGTGAGGAGCTCGGAGAATCTAGATTCTACTTCCTGCAATGGAGGAAGAAAGTATGAACGATGGTGTAAGTCTTCCCAATGTCGATCTATACCCATCATTACTTCGAGGATTGCTTCTTCAGAAGGTAAAACCGAATCTAAGCAGTCCAAGGCAGAGGTAAAATCAAGGCTCCAAGCCGGGGCCACATGACCATCTAACTCCTCTTCGGAAAAAGGAGTAGAATGGTTGTCTGTAGAGTCCACGATAGACTGATATCTAAGCTCAGCTGCAGATATAGGGAATGCCATTCCATTTACTTGTCCTTCAACTAATGTGGTCGTAGGTGAAGGCAAGATCCAAGGGTCTGAAAAATAACAAGTTCGAAAGAACTCTTCTCGAGGAGACTCCTTTGATGATGAAATAGCATTGATTTTAGCGAAAGGAGAGGGAAGATCAAATGTACCCATCAATGAGGAATACATCCCTACTCCTAAATTCTCAGTTGGCGGGCGAGGGTTATCCACTAAAGGGACAGTAGAGTCAGAGCTTGCTTGAGGATCGACTGGACAATAGTCCAATTGATCAACCTTAACGATTTTCCCCTCATGAGGAAAGCAAATGACACGAAACAGAGTCGAAACAACGGCATCCATCTCATATACCCAGTTCCTTCCTAATAGGAGATTATAGTCTAGGTTAGCGTCTACGACCTCTACTTCAATATTGATGACCTTTCCCCCAACACATATAGGAAAGGCCGGGATAATCCCATGCGGCTTATGAGAATGACCATCAAATGCAGTCAAAATGGTGGGTGAAGGAACAACCGAGGGTGATCCAATAGCCTTCCAGCATGACATCGACATAACGCATGTGGAAGCTCCTTCATCTATCACGGTGCGAAAAATATTGATTTTTCGGTATGTAGACTTTATTTGGAAAGCCATATGATGAGGGAGTCGCTTTTTGACATTTAACATGTCAAAAGTGAGCACTAAAGAGTTAGATGGATCGACTGCTCCAATTGCGGAGAGTAAAGCACTTCTCTGAGCCGGACACGACTGGAGAACCTCTAAAGCGGACATAGCGCACGGACTTTGAGCCAGATCCTCCACAATGGAGTAATTCTGGGCGGCCCTAGCATTAGGATTAATCGTCGCGCGTTTAGCGGAACCTTTTGGTATCCGTGGTATAGTCTCGACAGGGGGTCGCTCAATATGAAGGTCAGTACTTCCGGGAACAATCTTGTTCTTGGAAGTTTCGGCTTCACCATAATCACGTGACCGAGTAGCCACATGGACATTAGAACCCATCATGAAAACATTTGACGATTTTTCCCCTTCCTGGTTGCCCCCAACGGAGGTTCCAGGGTTTGAACTCGCGCCAGCAAGAAGTTGCTGCCCTTAGGGAAACGGGTTGGTTAACACAGCTTGAGAACTAGAAGTCCCTTGCTGTCCTAACAAGCACTGAGCGTCTTCAATCTTAGGGTAGAGATGAGTTAGATGGTCTCCACTGCACAATTTGCATGGAAACATAACTTTCTTTCTTGACTCATTTCTACCACCACCAGCATTGTTGCCGGATTTATTTGCATCAGGCTTCCCATCCTGGTTCTTTTTCTTACCTCATCCTTTCTTTTTCCCATTGGAATTTTGATTTCCTTTGGGGTTATCAGATTGGACAGCATTTATTGAAGAAGTTTGGGAAGCTGGGGGATTAGACGATGTGACTTGGTTGTTAGAAGCAGCTTGCAAGGACAACTGCTGCAATTGATTCAACAAGTTCACTGTAGTTGTGTCTATTGACCCAATGATAGCATCCGCGTGCGGACCTGGCTTCGACTTAGCTACGTAAACTGTAGATCCAGGAGCATCTGGCAAGTATTTTTGTAGGATCCCAGACTTAGAGTAGATCAATTCTAATTGTTGGGCCCTAAAAATGGCTTGCTCCTCAGAATAGACACCAGACATGGAGACATCCTTGGAGATCTCGGGTTGTAAAGACTTCAAAAACCACTCGAGATGGTACTCCGGAGGGATTTTGGCTTTAATGAGCCTCTTTCTCCGTCTCCATTCCTGAATATGGTCAGAAATGTGGGTTGCCTTATCCTGACGAAAGGTGGCCAGAAGTTCAGTTCCGGCATCATAGCGGACAGGCAACTGAAAATGATTTAAGAAGATATTGGCTAAGTCAGCGAACGATGTAAAGCTGCTCCCTGGCAACTCTATATACCATTTGGCCGCATTACCAGTCAAGGTGCACTGAAAGAGTCTCAACCTAATCGAGTCATCGATAAGGGAGTTAGATGAGCACCACAAATGGAATGTGGTTACATGGTCGCCTGGGTCTTCACCACTCTTCCCTTCGAATTTTGGAATGTCCGAAGGGAGTCTGGTTGGGACCGGAGGCCAGGCCGGATTGTACTTAATTGGGTCATTTGTTAACTTAGTGAGATGTGGCAAGTTCAACGTTGCCAGAAACAGAAGCCTAGGACGACCTTGGGGATTCCACCCAGACTGGGCAGAACTCCCAAAGCTCTGAAAAGATTGTCCTGGAATTTGGGAGGCACCAGGCTGCCCGAAGTAACCAGTAGAACCGGTTGAACCAGAAGGCAAGCCTTGTGGTCCAGCAAAATTCGGAGTTTGACCAACTCCGCCGTATAACCTCCATAACCAGCAAAGTTTCCTCCTAAAGGATTGTAAGGAGTTGATAACCCCTTATATGGATTCCAAGCCGAAGCTAGAGGAGGAATAGTTTGAAATGAGTTAATCGTGGAGTATGGCCTATTCCCTTGTTGGCCGATAAACGGATTCCCAGTTCCCGCGCTACTAACCCCAGGGTTATTCCAACCTTGGAAAGGATTGCTACTTTGTCCTACAGAAGAAAAAGGCATGGATCCTACCGTCGGGTTGGAATGTGGTATGTGACCACTTCCAAAAGGAAAACCCTGGAATGAAGCCGATCCGCCCATCATGGATGTAGCGGCACTAAACGGAACCGATGGAATACCCTGTGAGTGGGTGCCAAATGGTAAGAATTCAATACCAAAAGCATTGGTTTGGGCATTTCCACTCGTGGATGGAAAGGAGGTAGACCCAACTAAAGATGTGCTAGCAAAAGATCCAAACAAGGAAGCAGAGGAGATGGAAATGGTTCCTCCCCCTTGCACCGATGTTGGGGTTTGCATAGTCGTAGCACTTGTAGAAGCCATGCTTCCAGTAGTGGTCATTGATGGTAAGTGCGTAGCGTAACCTGGACTTGACGGTCTATGTGTTGGAGTCCCAACGTATTGCAGTACGTCTGGATGACTAGATGGTAGAGGAGAATTTGGAGCTGCTAACGACTCTGAAAGTTCTTCTACCTCTATGTTATTCTCCGCTTGAAAGAGAACTCGAGAAAGGACTGGAGTGTCCCTCTCTTGTTCAAAAGTGCCAGGCCTTGCTTGGCTGCTAATGCCCCCGAGAGGAGGATCAATCCCCGATGCGTCAACTGGCGTGGGACGGAACCCACTGGTAGTATTGCCTCTGTGCCTCCTAGGAGAAGGCTCTAAACTTGGTGGCGAAAGGCCACGAAGTCTTCGAGACCGTCTTGGAGATTGGTCAGCCACTTTGAATTTTTTTTATGATCTAATTAAAGACTCAAAAAAAATGAAAGCTAGGCCAATTAGGAGCACAGAGCACACACTATAAAGTCCCTAAAGATATAGCCAGTCAAACAACTTCCAAGTATTTCTGCTCCGGGTGATTAAGACCGGACACCAAAATACGAGAAAGTGAATTAAGGGGCCTTCCGAAGATAGTCTGGGATGATGAGGGCCTAGTCCTATCAGCGAAGGTATCAGAGGAAGTTACGCTGACCTCCTAACAACAGCCTGCGCCGATGCAAGCCCCCAAGCTTCGCAAGGGTGCCCTCCAGTAGTACTGTCGAGAGTGATGCAACGTCAACCTCAGGTGCCACGGGATTCCCCTCTGCAGCCACCTATGTAGTTCCCTAGGAGTAGCAACTATGGATACCAACTCGTCACAGAAGCCAGGCGGAACAGTCGTGAGGTAAGTTCGGACAAGTAGGAGAGGGGGTATCTCTCTTCCCTGTCTTCACAGACCCTCGTGCTTAACTCCCAGATCCAGAGCTTTCCTGGTCTTCCTAACGCTATTGGATTTTCTCTCGTTATTTAGACTCCTACGTTTGATGTTTATATGGCCTTGGAGAGTTAACTCTCCACTCGCCTAATCCAAGGCCCTAAAATCCTAATCTTGTTGGTGTAACTGACTAAAACAAAAAGTTCTAGTGAATTTTAGTTAGCGCTTGATTTTATTAGGCTGTTCTTTAAGTCACAAGGTAACGGAAGTGAAACTAGTGGTGTTTTTTGACGCAAAAGAAATTAATAAAAACTTAACTACATGCACATGCACTTTTTCGTTTTTCGATGAAGAGCAATTTCTATAGGGTTCAGAGGTACTTCTAATAAAACAAATTTTTCTTTTCTTTTCGTTAATTCATACTTCACACTCACAAAAGCTAACAAAGCTATATATGCCTAAAAAGGGGATGCAAATCTATCCTAATGCAACAACTATATGTGGATGCAAGATTTAAAACTACTCTAAAAACAAAAATGAAAGTTGCTTGCTTATCAATCTTTATCTTGCCACTTACAATGTCTAGATGGAATATGAGATGCTACCATTCATTTCGTCTAAACACTAAAAACAAGTTCTAAGACAAACATAAAGCATTTTCACTTCACTAAAAGGAAACCAAATGAAAATCAAGTTCAAGAAAGCAAAACTAGGATTTTCAAAAGATTTTCTTCAAAGCAACAAGCAAAAAAGTCTTTTCAAAAATGCTCTCAACAACACTGAAACTTGTGATTGAAGAATAGGCAATTTAAACACTTTTGTGAATCAACACCACTCAATGGATGAAAACTCAACAAAAATAAATGTGCTTGAAATCGCTCTTAACAATCAAAAGCAGCAATGAAAGCTTTGGCAATGAAAACCAAAATATCCAAAAAGACAAATTCCAAGAAAGTGTCAATCAACAACTTTCATGAAACAAAGAAGTGGATGGTCACAAAAAGCGGTTTTGTCAAGCAAACAAAAAGTCACCAAAAGCAAGATTAACACAAAGATTGAATTCAATCTCCCTACCCTGATGAAACAGAGCAACCAAGATTCCTAGCAAGAAATCTTGCGTGCTTTAGCCAAAAACGATGACGCTTGCAATCAAAAAAAATAAGACCAATACTCCTTATAATCAGAGAGAATTCGGAACGAGATGCTCGCTGTAAAACAAATAACTGATACTAGAAAATCACTGTTTCAGACTGACTCAAACCACCAGACAAACCTTCAGAGACTAAAAAGATTTATAAATCTTGAAAATTGCAATGTATACGCGACTGTACTGAAGTACAGATTGCGTGTATACGCGACTGTGTTTGAGGAAACCTGCGTATACGCGGGTTTACTCAAAGAAACAAGCGTATATACGCCTCTGTATCTAAGAAAAACAGCGTATATGAAAAGCTTCAAGAAAAATAAAAAAAACAAACTAAAGAAACTGGCAAAGCTTAAAGTTCAAGAACAGACCAGACAGTAACAGCAAGCAGACAAGGCAGCTGAGCGCTGATTGGCTTGAAAAACACCCAAACTAGGAACAACAAGAGTGTTGTCCCGAGTGGAGTCGCTAATTCTAATAGAGGTAATTACTCCCCTATGGCTTTTTATACCATCTCCAAAGTAGTTTTTTAGTTAGGAGTTGGTTGGGAACAGTTGGGCCACGAGCACTAACAGGTGATCAGCAGGTAAAACCCGCGATCTCCGCCAAAAAATAAGGAGTGTCATATTTTTTTAAGTGTTTTAATACATACACGCGGGTTGGATATACACATACCCGCGTATACACGCGTTTAACTCAGGGCAATGTCGCATATAAGGGATAAAACACTGTTTTTTAAATTTTAGGACCAGGTCTGGAAGGAGGGGTTGCCCTAGGCCATGAATACAACATCACAAACCATGAGAGTGAGATTTGGAGCTATAACAAAAATCCCTTCAGGAATCACTTTAGACCTATCAGCTAGTTCTAGAACAATTGTTGTGTGCTGCAAGTTTGTGAGTTGCAGTGTTTTCATTGTTTCAAGAGTCATCACATTTATTGCGGCCCCAAGGTCAATTAAGGTGTTTGGAATATGTATGTTGTTAATGATTGTAGTGACTCTGGGAATACCAGGATCAACATACTTTTCCATTGAAATGGTGTTTGTCATAAGGCCAGCTAAATGTCCAATAACATGAATAGTTTGTGGATCAACTCTCTTTCTGGTAGGCTTCTTGAGGCATAGTTCTTTGATTGCTTTAGTATATATGGGAATGTCTTTTATGGCTTGTAATAATGGAATTTTTATATAGACATTCTTTAGCTCATCTAAAACATCAAACTGTGGCATAGACATGGGAATTTTTTCTTGGACCAATCGTTCTGGAAAAGGTGGTGGATGCAACAGGTGCATTTGTTTATTTTTGATGTCATCATTTTGTTTCCTTTGAGTTGGAGTTTCATTTTCATTTTCCTCATTTTATTCTTTTTTTTCAGCTATTGGAAGTTCTTTTTGAAGTACCTTACCATACCTCAGTGCGATATTTTGTAAAGGTAATGTGGGATATGATGGTCCCTCATGTACATTTTAAGCTAGTCTCTCTGCTCTGTTATTTGGATTTGGTAGAGGTTGAGCAGGAATCTGAGTGGGTCTAGGAGGTTGGTTAGATGGAAGTTGTAATTGAGGTGGATTTATTGGTGGAGGAGCAGGCAATGTGTGTTGAGTGTTTTGGGGTTGATAAACAACTTTATGCTGAGGATATGTTTGAGGATATTGTGAATATGGCTGATGATATTGTTGATATGGTTGAGAATATGGTTGGTATGCTTGAGGATATGGTTGATATTGTTGAGAGTATTGCTGGAATGGTTTCCATTGTTGTTGTGGGTAATTTTGGTGTTTCCATGGCATGGGTACATTCCAAGAACTCTGAACATACATCTGATCTTGTTCAGGAAATTGCAAATTTTGGTTTGGAAACATACCTGGGGGTGGAGGTCTTGGTTGCCACGGTCTCTTAGCACCCATGAAATACACATTCTCCATATCTGTGTTAGCTTCCACATTACAATTCTGAAAAATCTTGACTTTAGAGCAATGAAATATATCATGATTTTCAGTACAAAAGGTGCAAACTTGAATATTTTCTAATGGGCAGTCTTTCAGAGCATGTCTCTTCCGGCATTTTGGACAAAAGACAGCCATTAATTGATCTTCCTCTTCTTGTCTTTTCTTTGCTTTCAGAGTGTCAATTTGAGTTCCTAAGGTACTTAATAGATCTGTTTTGAATTCTTCTAACAAGTTTCCTATTTCAGCCCTTGTGACACTTGCTGAAGCAGATTTTGTGGCTTTAGATGATAGAGCTCTTTTTCCATTTCTGGCTTTTCTCCTTGAATACTTTTCACATAAATCAACAATTTATTCGAAAGGTAAAGTGGAAATATCACCTTTTCCCATGAAATTAAGATCATCTAAGTATTCCTCTCGAATGACCTTCAAAAATATTGTTCAAATCAGATCAAGAGACATGGTTCTATGTTTTGGTTTTTGTAAATTGTAAACAAATCGTTCCAAATACTCCTCTAAACTTTCATCCTGTTGTTGATTCATTCTAAAGATATCATCTTTAGAATCTTTCAATCTATAATAAGGTTGGTATTTCTTTAGGAATATTCTTCTCATGCCATCCCAATCAGTTATTGCATGTTCACCAAGTCCCATGAACCATCTTAATGTTGATGCTTTTAATGTTGCTAGGAAGAGTCTAAGCCTATGGGCATCATCTGTGTAACCATATGTTCGGCATACTATGTCAAATTCAAACAATAATGAATCTGGATCTTCTAAAGCCATGCCATAAAAGTTTGGTAACACAGATGGAGGTATGTTTTTCATTTTTATTTCCTCATCATAATTTTCTCCTAGTTCTTGAATAGGAAATTTAAAGTTTGACTCTTCCTCCTCTCTTTGATCTTGATTTTGTGGTCCTCTTGCTGATCCTCCTCCTTCCTCAGCCATTTTGATAGGTTCCTCTGTTGATTTAATTTCTTGTTCAGTGTCACTTGTTTCAAAGAGAAGTTGTTCTAATGATTTTTCTCCTTCTTGAGATTTTTCAAAATTAGTAGGTTCAAGGAGAGATTGTTGAGTTATTTTTCTACTTTCTCTTTTTATAGAGGATTCAGGGAGATGTTTCTTCTGTGATTCGTGTGCCAATAGAATTTGTCTCTCAATGACTGTGAGTCTTTTCCTTGATTTCTGTTTATCCTCTAATTTTTGTATGGTGACTTTCCCAGCTGGTGTTGTGTGTTCAACTTTTCCATATTTCCCTTGTTTTCCCTATTATCCAAAATTATACCCCCTAAATTCACTAATCCCATACCCCCAATTCCTATTTCCCAAAATCCCCAACCCTAGTCCATATACAAAACACCTAAGTCATTCCCTAATTCCCTATCTCCCTAACTAAACCCTATCCCAACAATCCTTCAAATCCCTCACTATTTTCTCCCTCCTACAGTCCCCTATATCATTGTTTTCCCTTGGTGGCAAAGTCAAACACATCAGCATCTACAGCTCCAAAACAGTTCATTCACTAGCAATGATGGCATTTGATTCTTCATATGAGCATGAGGAGAAGACCCACATTGACTCACCAACAGGGGTACATGCACCCAAGAGGCCTCATAGAGGTGGCAAAACATCCGTAAAGACCAGCAGGCTGCCCAAAGGAGCCTAAATGAGATGACACCCATTCAGCAGGAGATAGAGACTGATCGAGAGATTTGGCTCGAGAGAGTCAGCATCCACTTAGAGAGACTACTGGACAAGGCCTATAGGGACAAAGCATTACTGAGACACATGGCTTTCCACTACATGGTGTGGAACAAGGTTTGCAAGGCACGAATAAGAAATTTAAAGGCAAAACTAAGGAAGGCATCAAAAAGGCAAAAGAGGAAAAAAGAGCATGATCGACTCTGGATATTGGCCAAGGAATCCTTGGCCCATCATAGCTCTTGATGAAGAAGTTCCAGCCCAAATTTCAAGAAATTTGGAGCAATTTTTTCATTTTGAAATTTTTTTGCACTAAAAAACAGGGTTTTCCTCCCTATGCGTCGCGCCACGTGGCACTCGCTTTCGCTAGAGGGCTCCAAATCCAAAAAAAATTACATTTCTGGATTTTTCATGATAAATTATGTTTTCCTACCTATGGCCAAGAAATTTGGGTAGGTTTTGAGCCCTCAAAAGGTCAAAAAACACTCAAAAATGACCTCACTGCCCCTATTTTGACACACAGGAAGCAGTCTTGGGAGATTGGACATTTGGAGGGGCAAATGGACACCAAATCCATAAATTCTACTTGGGTTGGAAAGTAGATAGGTAGGGATTTCCAACGAGATATCTTGGGCTCAATTTGGACTTTGGGAAGTGCCTCAAAATCAGCTCCAATGTGGCGGGATGCATAGAGAATTTGGGCACGGCGCATAGAGAAATTTGGCCTCATTTTCACTCTTCAGCTCAGAAATTCACCTAGTTTTGATTAGTTTTACTTTTTGATGTAACTATTGATCTACCATGATGTAATTTGATGACCGTGATGTAATATTGGGAGATTTTTACTTGTTCTAGAAGATTCATTCACCAAAAGGTGAAATGTGAGTGAATGAATCAGTTTCCTAACATATAGAGGCAAGTTGTTTCATTGCCTATTTTTCAGTTCCTTGTTTAGATATGGTTGCAACAGCTCCTAGAATGATGAGCTCGACCCCTAGGGGCATGGGAAGGAGTTAGGCCTGTCTATATTATGTAATTTCTTAGTCATTTTCATGGTTGGACACTTGGGATTGCTTGGCACTCCATTGTACATTTGATTTCTACATTTTTGGCAAAGGAAAGACTAGGATTTTGCAGCACTTGTTGGGATCCTTGTGGCTTTGTGTTTTGATGGTGTTTTTCTTCATGTAATTGTAAGTTTATTGATGTTTTATGTATGCCATTTCCCTTCTCTTTGCTTCTGAAATTCAACAAATTGAGTGACAAAGGTAGAATTCATTTGGCGTGCTGTGCTCTGCCTTAAAATTTGTTTAGTTTTATATGTTTTCATCTGTTTGGAGAGGATCCTTGCAGCCTCTTTCCGTCTTCAAATCCTCAGTGGTCTTTTCTATCCATTCATTGAATCTAAAGCATCAAAACTACTGCCTACCTTACCCCAACCAGAACTCTGCAAAGATTTGGCCTCAGGCCCGGACCCAAATTTGACTTTCCCCTTTTCCAACAAAAAATCCCCGAAAAATCAAATCAAATCATTGCACTTCATACCTAGCCTAATATTAGTTGTTAAATCAGTCATCTCAAGCCCCATCTGATTATCTTTTGCTGAGATTGACCTGGAGAGAGCCCTCTCCTATCCTCGTAGGGCTAGCTACGAGGCTGAGCGTCATTTGATGTGGACCTAGAAGCTTATCTTTTCAACCTGAGGTAAATCTAGGCTCTAACCTAACAACAAGTTCTCCAACTCTTAAAGAATAACCTCACTTTGCCACAAAATAGAATGAAACAAATGGCATATCAACATCGCAGTGAAAGAATTTTTGATGTAGGTGACTGGGTATTTCTTGGTATACAACCATATAGAAAAATGTCCCTCAATCAAGCTAAGAAGGATAATAAATTATCACCAAAGTATTATGGTCCATACAAGGTGTTACAAAACATTGGTACTATGGCATACAAACTGGACCTTCCTACAGCTTCCTGAGTGCACCCATTTTTCCATGTTTTGTACTTACAGAAGGTTATAGGTGACAAGCTCCTAGTTCAAACAATATTGCCAGAACTTTGAGAGGAAGGAAGAATCATACTGGAACCTGAAGTAGTCATAGAACAAAGAACTCGACAGCTATGAAATCGATCAATTTCAGATTATCTCATGAAGTGGAAGAACTTACCCGCTGGAGATTCCACATGGGAGGATGAGAATTTTATATAGAAGCATCCAAAACTACTCAAGCGTTGAGGACAAAACTTTTCTAAAGGAGAGGGGCATGTTAGGCCCCTATAATACTAGTGTATTCCCTTATTATTATTGTCATTGTTGTCCCTTATTGTTATTGTTGCACCCATGTTGTCCGCATATTGTTATTATCGTGCCCCATAGAAGCCCACTATTGTTATTGTTGTGCCCTTACATTTTTATTGTTATGTTGGCTTTGACTTTGTTGTGATCCCTTAGACTCCTATATATAGAAAGGAGGTCTATAAGAATGCAAAGTTTCCCCTACAAGCAGTACACTTCTAGTAACATGAGAATCAGAGGTGAAAAAGGTGAGTTGTTTAATGGCCATAATTCTTCCCTTATGAGGAAAGGTGATCATATGGAAATAAGTCGAAATGACTGTGGCCATGGCATAAACCCACATACGCCCCAATAGAATATTATAATCGAGAGACCTATCAATAAATTCTACTTCTATGGATATAGTTTTCCCCGTATTTCTACTTGTAAATAATTCAGAATACCACATGGCTTATATGTTCTCCCATGAAAAGCCTTCAATGTGGTGGGTGTATGACTCAGTTGAGGTGACCCAATCACTTTCCAACAAGACATAGACATGATGGAGGTCAAGGATCCCTCATCCACAATAAAACAATAAATTTTCTTAGCATAGATGATGACCTGAATGATAAAGGCCAATTAAGCTGGAAGGTGAGGGGTATAGTTTTCATGGTTGGAAACAACAAGGTTGGAATCCAAAGGATCCACACATCTGATAATTGAAAGAAAATCCTTTGTCTAGGTGGGGCAGTTTTGCAACATCTCAAGGGTTGACATATATGATGGAAAATAAGACAAGTCTTCAACTATATTATAATTTTGAGCATCCCTGGCATGAGGATTGAGAGAATACTTATGAAAAACACCCTTTGGAGGCTTAGTAGTTAACTCCATAGGAATTGTGGGTGAAAGAATATCGGATGGAGAAGATTCCAAACTGGCAGGCTGATGAGTATCTTGACTGTTTGGAGGATTCACATTGCCAGTCCTTGTTCGAAGTAGCCACCATACCATTAGATTTATGATTCATGGAGGAGAGCATTAAAACTGTGTTAGAGGAATATGGGTCCTAAGAAACCATATGGGCCTCCTGGTTTGGAAACAGTTTGGTCAACACAGCGAGAGAAGTGGAAGATTTCGCAATCGGATTCACTTCTGTACAGTGAGGACAATCATGAGTGAAGTTCTCCACATTGCAAATAAAGCACGTATAACGAGGCTTTCATTTTTCATTAGAGGACTAATTTTTTTATTTATCATGCGGTGAAGAATATTTCTTCTTTTTACCTTTCCATTTCTTCTTGCTTCCTAGTTGTTGCTAAGAGTTTTCTTTATAGATAAATTAACATTTATCTCATAAGAAGAAGTGGCAAGAGGATTGGATGAAGTTTTTTGGGAAGAAAGAGTAAAATCAACACCATATGGTTTTCTTGCTATTTTCGAACAAGAAGAACCAATGATTCCATGAGCAACATGACATTCTTTACCAAGAGTGGAAGGAACAACGTTCGAAGGTCTCAGAGCATCTAGATGAGGTCCAAATATTGAGCATGAAAAATTACTTCCTCTTCAGTCACGACTCTACCTTAGGTACATCCTCTTTTATAGATGGAAGTAGGTATTTTATAAACCATTCCACTAGTAATTGATCTGGAATATATGTCTTAACCAACTGATGATGATGTTGCCACTAATGAATGTGATGTGAAATGTGAGTGGCTTTACTTTTTTGAATTTGGTGCAAAGTTTTGATCTAGTTTCATTCCAAATGGATAACTGGAAATGCATGAGGAGGGTGGTAGCCAAGGAACTAAAATCGTGAAATGAAACTCTAGGTAACTCAATGTACCATCTAGATGCAATACTTGTAAGTGTACATTGGAAAAAAAGTAATCGTATGGAATCATCATTAAGGGAGTTTGAAGAACACCATAGATGATACGTAATGAGATGGGTTGATGGGTCTTCTCCATGATTACCATTGAATTTTGGGATATCAGATGGAAATTTGGTGGGAATTATTGGCTGCCAAGGCGAATGAGCGATGGGATCATTGCTAAGCCGAGTCAAATCTGGAAATTCAAGTGTCTTCACAAAAGGTAATTGTTAGTTAAAATTTAGTGGAGGATAGACTAGATAAGAAGGAATAGCTTGAGAGATAGGTACTTGCATTCCTAGAGAAGGAGGGTTTTGATAAGGAGGAACTTGGGCACCAGAATGAGGAGGATTCTGGCAATCAACATATGCATAACCTTGTTGACAGCTACAGTATAAACTTGCAAAGGCTGGAATGGTTGGATTTGGATATGTTGACATTGAAAAGGCAC
Organism: Pinus tabuliformis; assembly: GCA_031772625.1. NCBI lineage: Eukaryota > Viridiplantae > Streptophyta > Pinopsida > Pinales > Pinaceae > Pinus > Pinus tabuliformis. The sequence continues at coordinate 595,375,258 of CM062815.1, read as the reverse complement.
TTGAGGAACACCCTGATAAGGTTTATATTGTTTCCCTACGGGATTTTCCATCATCCTAACATAAGGGGGGTTCGACTAGGATTGTGCCATACTATACACATTCTGTCATATCACAATTTTTGGAGTACCTTGCCCAAGTGGCTGAGACTGTAAGGTACCTTGTAAAGACTATGTAAGTGGAACCTGAGGGGTACCAAATACCAACAAAATAGGTTTAGATGCAATGAAAGCCTATGAAGGTTGACTTACTTGTATTTGAAATTATTGAGGTACAGGTGGATGGTTAGGAATCTGAGATGAAGATGACACAGTTTGAGGGTTAAATAATTAGTCCGAAAATAACCAGGTTGGATGAGAAAAGTAGGTTGCCAAACATTGGCATCCATCCCAAGATAAGGAGGATTATAACCAACTTTAGGTATACTGACAAAAGGTTTCCCCCATTTCATACGAGGGGATGATGGAGGCAACTGTAATCCAGATGGAGGGAACTCAACATAAGGGGAGTTAGGTTGTTGAATATAAAATTTCTCGCTAACATAAGGGGCAGTCTTATGTTCAATCATAGGTGTAGGTGGAGGAGAGGGATCAGGCTATGTAACATTCATAAGAGAAGTACCAAATGGAATTACCAAAATGGATGACATGGGAGAGGTCCAAGGACTCCATGTTACACCAGAGAAGGTACCAGATAAAGAATGATAACCTAGTGGGATGGATGGGCTACCATACTGTTGTGCCTTTGGTGGTTTTCCAAACATCGATGAGCAAGCAACATTTGATTTTTCAACCATAGTGATAGAAATGAGTTGGGAGATCAAATCGAATCTAGTCATCGTTAACAATCCAAATGAATATTTCCATGAGAAATATGCAGCTAAGTCCAAAGAATCAGGTAAAGGGGTTTGTATTGGAGTCTGAAGAGGATGAAGAGGACTAGTCTAATAAAATTGAGTCCACTTCAATGAATAGGAGTAGATGGACGAGACTATTCTTTCAGGATCTCTTCAATACTCACAAATATGTATGGAAGAGGTTCACAATTGGATCCAAGATATATAGTTGGAGTTATCTAAGGGAAAGGAAGATAGGGAGAAGGAACTAAAGAAACAATTGAAGATGGTTGAGGTTCCTCATGTTCAACACCTCAGGAAGTAAAGTATTTGACTCAGGAAATTCAAACACAATGACCTTAGGCAATAAGGTTTCAGAAGCTCTTGTTTAGATTGTGTCAGATTCATCGTCAAGAGTAGAGGTGATTTATGGGTTAGTACTCAAAGGGAAAGATGATTCTAGTTGATCAGATTCAGGAGGAGGACCAAAAGTAGTTCCCAAATTTCCTGATTCAGTAGTTTGCATCTTCTTATTCTTATGACAATGGACAGGAGTAGCCTTTATGGAAGTGGAGGCTTATTTTTCATTCTACGTTAACGATGGGGTGGGGATTTTGTTCTTCCATGTTGGATAATAAATTTTAGAAATTAACAAAAAGATAAATAGAAAATAGGGTAATCTAGGCATAAAGGATTACCAAGCAACTGTGAACTGCAATATACACCTTGGCTAACTAAGGATTTAACGTATGTGAAGGAAATCTCCCCGAATGTTGTGTTCTATGTCTCACAGAATACAAGGAATATGACTTAGTTACCTATGGCGAGGATAAAAAACTATAGAGAATGTCCAAAATATACTTTATGGTACATGGAAGTGAAATCCATATTTTTTCTATCTAATGCGTAACCATTTCATGAGAGTGTTCCCATATACTTTACTTGCATGGAGCACCATCCAATATAGCCAAAGGTATGTGGAGAACGATCCTATACACTCATGTATGTGGCATGGGATTTCACCATTGGGATACAACGTTGGAAAAAAATGACAACTCCTACAATTAGTGACATCGAAACACATATCTAGCCTATACCTCTAAATGTTTGTGTTAATGTTACAAATTCTCCTTAGGTTGATTTAATAAATTTTGCTGTTTATCTTCAATTAAGTTTTAGTTTTGGGGCTCACTCTAAATGTCACTTGAATATCCTAAAATGAAAACTAGCATGACGAAATGGAATATTTCTCATTCAATAAAAATATATTTAAGGAAGGGAAGAGACAAATGGCATGTAGGAAACAATATCCAACAAACAATGTGCAAAATGAAATTCCCTTTTCAATGCAACTATTCCAATATCAATGCACACACAAAACTCTAAATTCCAATGCAAAGATTTTTCTTTTCAAGTCATTTAATTTTAGAAAATTAAGAAAACTATGGAGCAAATTCTAATCATTGATTCAAACAAGATTTTCAAAGCGATGACTAGAACACCAATTCATCTAAACACTCAATGATCAAACAAAAATAGTTTGCAAATAATGGAATGATAAGAACAAAGGAAAATATTCAAACAAATCCTTACCAAAGGTATAAATAAAATCAAACCAAATGGAGACTTCAGTGGGACCACAAGACACTCAGAAACTCAAGGAAGAACAACTGGAATCAAGGCTCGATTAGAGAAGAAATCAAGGAAAAGGTCAAGTTGTTCATGAATATGGGCTAATACAGGTGTAAAGGAGGTACTAGTGATATGCAAAAGAGGCACAAACAAGGCTTAATGGGGGTGCAACACTTTGTCAGAGGACCAGAGGGTCTGTTGGTCTAGGGATGCAAAGTTCTGGCACAAGGATTGCAATTGAGACTCAATGAAAGATATTCCTAGGTCTATTCTTGACTGGATAAGATAGTAAAGGTCCAGAAAAGATGTAAGACAAGCACGATGGACAAATAAATCACCAAGGGAATACATTGTTCCCTAGTATGGTCGCTAATTTGTTATGCAGAATCTACGAATGTGGACAAAAGTATCTTCCCTAGGCTTGGTGGACTGACCTAGAATAACAAAAAGACAAAGACACTAATGTTTTCCTTAAAGTAAATTGATAACAGGATGAAGACTACTTGGAATCTGTCATATGATTCTCTCCTTCTTTGGATTGAATGCTCCAATCCTAGCTCTGATTGCAATTATTAGAATCTTCACAGTCAAATAACATAAGCCAAGAAACCATGGAATCTTTGAAGAATCATCTAATCACTTTATTCAATAGCTAAACATGGTATTGAAATATATGAAACCATAACTTCATATATAAGAAAACAAAGAACTCTTTACATTAATAGAAATGGAGTGTTATACAACCAAAAATAGGTGTTGATCCTATAAAAGAGCTCCTCCAAGTTGACTTGTTCTTTTCTTGCCACAAAGTGCACCTATAATCACCCTAATGCATGGAAATATATATCTCACATCAGTAGCATAAGGGTATAATCACTCTCCAAAATCCAACCCCTTGCCTATGGATGGAAATAAATATATAGGTGGAGGTAGTTCATGAATTCTTACCCTTTTACAAATTAGGGCTTGAGATCCACTCTTGATGGGAGGATGAGATCAAGGGATAAGGGATGAAAAATCCAAGGTAGGATAGGATAGGATTTGATACTTTTATCTAAGGTAAATGGTTACAATAGATCCCAGAAGATTCTAGAAGAAGAGGCTTTGGGATTCTCTCTCTTTTTCCCAGATTTATAGAACCAACACATGTGCATAGTGGAACAACCTACAGGTGATGAACACATGCCACTGTGAAAAAACCTAGTGTTGGGTGTCATTTTTATGCCCATTTCCTACACTTTCTTTCCCCAGTTTTGATCCTCTTTCCCTCCAGGCGAATGAAAATTCACATGTTAATCACCCTTTTTCTCATGTATACAACCTGTTTTTCCATCATGTTATTTTGCCATGTTTTGTTGAATATAATGATACAATATTCCTTTTTGTGGCTAACTGGGGTAAGCATTGGATAAGTATTGGATCCTTTTATCTTTTTCAGGTGTTTCTTGCGAGAATGAGGTTATGGAGTGAACAAGCCGCATTGATCGGTTTCAGAGCAGGGTAGAGCAGATTGTTGTTACACCTTGTATGCTGTTACAAATTGCTATTACACACTGTATGCTATTAAAAGTGTTGTTGTTACACCACATGTTGTTAACGATGACCATTGTTACACTGAGAATGGTGTTACCCAGTGATTGTTGTTACATCCCAAACCATCATTTGACCGCAGGATGTTGTTGCACCGTAGTTGGCAAAGTCGTGGGTACTATTCTACACAATAGCTGTCGGAAGTTATGGATTGTTTATTTAGAAGTAACATATCCAAATGGTTGTGATCTTAACCAATGTATTTGAATAGCCTTTGTATTTAGAAATAGATTAAAATGATTTCTATTTTTATGATCAGCATGAGAATTGTGAGATTCTCATCACTGATCTATTCCTGATTTTGGGTATGTAATAACTATAAAAGAAACTCAATTTCTCATGTATGAAAGGGGCATGGAGAAAGCATTGTTACTCTGATATTTTAACTTTTAATTATTTTTAATTTTGAAGGCACTATGATGATGTTCTTACTATTTCTCATCTGATTCTTTAACTAATCTCATGTTCATTCCTATGCCCTTATTAGGGAGGAAGGGCCCTCCTCTTTAGCAGGGACTTGCAACGGTAGAAGTAGTTGTATATTATTGTTTGTATGTTTTTCTGTTATTTCCATATAAATTGTAGAATATATCCACTTCAGTTCCATATTATATTATGTTGTTACACTAGTTGATTAAACAGAATGGTAGTTGACTAGTTGGTGTAGTCATTCGTTAGTGTGTGGCACGCCCTTTCTCTGGTAATTGTGAAGTGTGATTTCATTTCTATAGAGTGTTTTAATTTCTTCAATTGATTAAGTGACATTCTTTACTATTTCTTTCTATTGTGATTCTTGGCTGTATTGTATCAGCATAGATAGTGCAAAATCCATTGAAACAATAAGACCTACCTTGGGTTGACAATTAATGGTTGGAATCCTGGTCAATTAGGATTGATTAAAACAACACTACATTTTGGTGTTGTTGCCAGGGATGGCAGTTGATGATACAATCATCCAAGTTGTTTGTTTGATGATAAAATGTTCCTAGTCCACAATTGTTGGGCAGTACGATGAGAGGTAAGAAATTGCACATCGCTCTTACATACCTGGGCAGGCTCACCATTGTGATCACTAGGGCACTTAGGGTGTGGAAGTTTGGTGTCTTTTTAGCGTGTCTTTAGCTCTTCAGTTGTTGGGCAGTAAGACGAGAGGTAAGAACCTGCACATCACTCTAACATACCTGGGAAGGCTCACCATTTTTGAAGACTGAGACACTTAGGGTGTGAATTAATACACATAGTATCCACGTGTGCAACTATAGGAATTATAGAAATACCAAAATCACTCCTCCACTCTAATTAGTCATAGGAAATACAGGTTGTAAAAAGAAAAGGACCGAGGGATAAGGGGAAACTGAAGGGGGACATAAAAAAGCTAAAACAGGAGAGCACCTATTGGTCTATCAACATCTGGATTCAGGTAGTGCAGTGGAAAGGATAGCCCTGAATTCACCTGAGCCATCAATTTCACCTACAAGATAATCACAATAACAATCTGAACAATGCCTATTACAACAAGGATTACAAGGATTTGAAATGGGGGACAACAATGACAACAACACTAAAACAGATGCTACTGTCATCACCTTTGAGTTCCCAATTGGGTATATCAGAGGCGAGGCTCCCATAAAAAATATTCCTTTATCATCCTTATCATCCTTTCAAGGGATGACTATGGAAGACCCGGACACCTTCTTATTTGAATTTTATGTCTTATGCAGGAGTTACAACTATAATTCAGATGCTCAAAAATTGAAATTATTTCCTTCTACTCAAAGAGGAGCTGCCTTGAGATGGTTCATGGGGTTAGGATTTGCTTCTATTTGAACATGGAGCAATATGAAGGAGACATTCTTATCACATTATCAAGACTATTGTAGAATGAGGTACTTAAGAGAGGAAGTATTCAAGATGACATAGAAGGAGGATGAGAGCTTGGAGGACTATGTAGAGCAGTTTCACTATAATTTGCAGAGGTCCAAACACAATGATTTAGATTATGATATCTTGAAGACCATGTTTATAAGTGGAATGAGGGATGACTACCTTGATACCCTGAATCTACTAGGAAAAGGGGACATATCTCTGGAACCATTCGCTGAAACCATAAATCTCTATCTAAGATGCTCTAGAGGATCGTCTAAGGGAAGAAGAAAAATCTGAGATGCCTCTACCCAAATACAAAAATGTGCAGGTGGAGGAGTAACCAGAGCAAAGATCGGGAATTTATTCAGAAATTTCAAAACCGACATCCTCAGTGCTCTATATTCCCAGATAATGACAGCACAGATCAAGAAAATACAAGGAGAAGTTGATACACCTCTAGCTGTGTTCCATCTAAATTGCCGAAAAAAACATCCTTTGAGGGAGTGTGAAATGAACAACATCATCTTGTGCAATATTTTTGAGTTGGAACATTCTATAGGTCAATGTCCAGAGCTTCCCATACTGAAAGTAGTACTTAGAGAATCGAGTGAAGAAGTTCAATCCTTTTATTTCATCGTACCTAGGAGACCATGGCAGCCACAACCTCTAGGTATGTGCCAAGAATTTTCCTCTTTTAATTCATGGAATAATGCATATAATACTCAGCAATATCCATGGCAATATTCTGCTCCTTTTGTAGCACAGTTTTCTTTTCCCTGGAACCAGTGGTCCCCCTCTCACTCCATCTCAACCATACCCTTAGAATTAGAACTAGAGGGGGAATGCCAAAAATACAGCTCCAGCTGGATTACCAATGCAGCAGTAGCTACAATTGCCCCCTTTCCAAACCCATGTTCCTACACTGCCTATGTGACCCCAACTACCTGTGAAACCTAACCCTAACCTGAATAATAAAGCAACCGAGAGCATAGAGGCTCTAACTACCTTCTAGACTTACCTTATTACTCCTGTGCGAATTAATGAAATTCAACTACGATCAGTTAAGGTAATTAAACCAAATTACTCCCCTATCATTACTGAGGAGGAATGTGAGCCTTCCAGAGGAGGTACAATAGATCCTGAGGTGGATGTTACACCTGTAATAGCCGATATAGAGAAAATTGTTACATCTGTAACAACCAACCCGATAAGAACTGTTACTCCTGTAACAACCAACTCGAATAAGGTTGATACACCTCTAGCAACCGCATCAACTATTATAACTTAGAATCTTCTGTATCCTTAGAGATTGACTGAGATTGGAATGACCTCACAATCCGAATCCGATTTTCTTAAGGAGTTGCAAAATCTGCACGTATGAATTCCTTTGTTGCAAGCTCTTAAAGAAGTACATATTTATGCTAAAACGATATGAGATCTATGCATTAAGAAACCTATAAGGAAGCCTAAGGACCCTATACTATACACGTGATGGGTAAATTATATGAATTAATGTCTTCACAGCCTCTTCTAACCAAAGTATAATAATCTAGGAAACCCTACTATTACTGTCTACATTAATGACCAGCCCATAACTAACACATTGATTGATCTTGGGGATACCATTAATGTGATGAAAAAGGACCTCTTCACCACCCTAGGGCTACATGGGCTTAAACATACTCTCACTATACTTGAATTAGCAGATAGGTCCCATGTTAAACCCGAGGGGGTGTTAGAAGACATAGTAATCACAATAGCTTCCTGGAGATATCCAGCTAAATTTCTTATCTTAAAACCCAAATCCAACTTGTAGGGACATCATTTGATCCTAGAGAGACCTTGGCTTGCCACTGCAGATGCATTTATAGGATGAAGGTCTGGATATATGGTGATCTCGAATGGTCGGGCTACAAATAATCTTAATCTTTACCCCCCAAAACCAAATATGGATTTGTATAATCCCTGGTGGGATGAATTTGAGCCCGAATCAGATCTTTTCCTACCTCTCCTTACTCTGGGGGAAGCCCAGTATTTCAAGGATGAGACAAAAGGTGATGTCATTAATGGTTTTATTAGTAACTCACTTTTTGTCACTTCCATGAAAATTCAAAGGAGGAAGAGGAGGTAGAAGATATAAATTTTGAACAAATGAGAACCACTCCGAACACTGACAGCGGTCCAATTGAAATAGGACTAGGAAAGTTTTTGAACGTTAACCCCAACTTGACTGCTGAGAAAAACCAACTGCTATTACAACTATTACATAAATAGAAAAACGCATTTGCATGGGACTATACGGATATGAAATGGATTCATCCCAACCTATGCACTCACTACATTTATTTGAAAGAAGCCTGCAAATGAATTAGACAACCGCAGCACTGCATGAACCCTGCACTGAAGGAAGTAGTGACGGAAGAATTACAAAAATTCTTGAGTGCTAACTTTATTTATCTGATATCTGACAGTCATTAGGTGTCTCCACTTGTCATTGTCCCTATGAGGAATGGCAAGTGGAGAGTCTGTGTTGATTATAGAGAACTCATTAAGGCCACTCAAAAGGACCATTTTCCTTTACCATTTATAGATGAGGTCCTTGAAACCCTTTCTGGGAAAAAGTTTTTTTCATTTCTAGTTGGGTTTAGTGGCTACAACCAGATACAGATTTCCTCAGAGGATCAAGATAATATAACCTTTACTTGCCCTTGTGGAATTTTTGCATATAAAGTACTCCCTTTTGGACTCTGCAATGTGCCAACAATTTTTTAGAAGGAAATATTGGGAATTTTTTCTGATTTGTTGAATGACTACTTTGAAATCCTCATGGACAATTTTACACCTTATGGTGATGCTTTTGAAATAACATTAGCTAATTTAGAAAAACATGTTGGAACGTTGTGTACAGACTAATGCTGCTTTCAGCACCAAAAAATGTCACATGATGATGACTGAAGGGACCATGCTAGGACACTACATTTCTACTAACGGGATCAAGGTAGAACCTACTAAAATAGAGGTAATTCTGAAAATTCCAACTCCCAAGACGCAGAAAAAGGTACGTAGTTTCTTGGGACATGCAAGGTATTACAGAAGGTTTAGAAAAAATTTCAAAAATTGCATCGCCATTATTTTCTTTTCTCATGAAAGATGTCGACTCTTTGTGGACAGGAAAGTGTGAGCAAGCCTTTTTGAAGCTAAAATGTTGTGTATCAACAACTCCAGTTTTACATGGACCTAATTGGTAACTGCCATTTCACATATCTACAGATGCATCTGATATTGTTGTAGGTGTTGTTTTGGGCCAACTAGGGGATGGGAAACCTTATGCTATTTAGTACATAAGAAAGAATTTGACTCCAACTGAGCTCAATTACAAGGTGACCGAGAAGGAATTCTTAGCAATAGTGCACGTCGTCAATAAATTTCAACATTATATCACTGGGTTGTACACACTGACCACTCTGACATTCGTTTTTTAATGAATAAGCCAATTACCAATGGTAGAATTACACACTAGTTATTGTAGTTACAGGAATTTGATATCACAATTGTCGATAAACCTCAAAAATATAATGTAGTAGCTGATTTCCTTTCTAGGTTAACTATTGATGACAATTCCATTCCTACTGAGGATTCTTTCCCTAACAAATATCTCTTGGCTATTTTCCACTTACTCACTGTGGTATGCAGATATTAGCCAATTATCTTGCTGTAGGGAAGTTCCCACAATATTTTTCCTCTAAGGAGAAGAGGAATATCATATAGAAGAGTGCTACCTATACCTGGATAGATGGGAATATCTATAACACTGGACTAGATTTGTAGATCAGACGTTGTGTTAGGGAAGATGAGATCTTTGACATCCTTGAGGCTTGTCATGAGGAACCTTGTGGAGGGCACTTCGGAGACAAGCAAATGGGATACAAAATCCTTTCGATAGGGTATTATTGGTCGACAACATTTCAAGATGCCAAGAAGTTCGTGAAAGGATGTGATAGTTTCCAAAGAATGGACCAACCACTGCAATCAGATGAGATGTCGTTACAACCTCAAATCATCTTAGAACCTTTTGTGAAATGGGCCTTGGAATTTTTAGTACCAATTAATCCTTCATCAAAACATAAATCCTACATTTTGGTCTGCACCATCTATGTCACAAAATGGGTTGAGGCAAAAGCACTAACCAGAGCCACAGAGCAGGTTGTTTCGGACTTCCTATTTGAATACATCTTTGTCTGTTTTGGTATGCCCAGGGAGATAGTCACAGATGGAGGGCCCTAGTTTACATCCCATATGATCCAAACATTGGTTGAAAAATATAAAATCCATCATAGAATTACAATTCCTTATCATCCATAAGTGAATGGCCAAGTGGAAAGCACCAACAAAGTCATTGAGGGGATTCTTACCAAGATTGTGGCCATTCACCGAAGGAATTAGGCCAATAAACTTCCAAAAGTGTTGTGGGCATATAGGACTATGTGGAGGAATACCACAGGATTATTACTATACGAACTTTTGTACGGTAAAAATCTCTTATTCCTTATTGAGTTCGAAATAAATACATTGAGAACAACATTGCAGGTGAATTTGGATCTGGCTACAACACAAAAGAAAAGGTTGAACCAGCTCAATGAATTGGAGGAGAAACGACTAGCTGCTATCTAGCAAATAGAGATTATCTAGCAGCAGAGAGCTAAGTGGCATGACAGGTTCATCGACAAGAAGAATTTCTAGAAAGGAGATTGGGCTCTCTTATATTATTCAGGATTCAGGGACTTAAAGGGTAATCTCTGCACTAGATGGCTAGGTCCCTATGAGGTAGATGTAATATTTGAAAATGGGACCCTGAATTTGGTTACCATTGATAGTGTGACGACACCATTGCTTATAAATGGGCACCGTCTTCAGTTATATAATAAACCGGCTTGAAGGGATTCATTTGTTAACATTGTCATGAATTCAGATCTTCAGATTACAGGAGCAGGGGGAAACCCCCTTGTGCTGCCAAAATTCAAATTTTTCAATAAGTGTGACAGTTGAAAACCAACCTATGTTGGCAGATGTTACACTTGCTAAAAAAAAAATCTAAAAAAAAATAACAATAATAATAAATAACTAAATAAGGAAAGAAAAAATTATGGATGTGAAAACCTTTTTCGGGCATAGACATAAAATTTCTATAGCAGTTGAAAACCACTTTGTGGCGGCTGTTACACACTCTAGAACAACATTTATTATTTCAAGTATATCCTACAATAATGTTGTTACACGACTTCTTTTTCTTTTCTTTTATCTTTTGTGGAAATCAATAAAACATAATAGTTGTCTTGGCTGCTACATCTGTAATGGCCGACGACTTCTAGAAATAATCCAAGTAAATTATTTATTGTGACACACAACATGCATCACCATGATTCAGGAACAAGTTTCCTTGACCATCGGAATTAAATTCAAGCACTTCATCACCAACGTCTTCTCTCCACGTCACACCATGTACGCCATAAAATGGTAATATTATTATCCTCTTTTGTTCAGTAATTATGGCAATCTAACTCGATATCCCTTTTGATGGTCGAGGTCGACTATCACATTTAAGCCAGGGGGGAATGAATTACATGATGACATGACCTTTGCATGACCTGTGAGTATTAAAAAACCACAACAAAAGCATGATGATATTGTAATCATTGTCATTTAATGATTGATCATTCCAAAAAAGGGAATTGTACCTTCGACTAAACCTCCCATAACTTAGCATTAATAAGGAAACATTACTGCGTAGTAGGAATCCTGATCACAAATCCTAATTTGAAATTCTTACCACCCTACCATTCACCCACTGCTAGAGCATTGCATCCCCATTTAGAGTGCTCAGATAGAAGTGGAAGCGAACAGTTGCAGGGCTAGAACAGCTAAGTATTGTGTCGACCGCTTCAGAACTTCTCAAGGGGGAAAAGAGAGGAGAATGACATTGAATTTGTGGAGCGATTGGTGGAGTAGAAATTTGACATGAACTAGGATCAACAAAGGCTTTGGAAAATAGCCCCGAAGCATTCCAAATTTTTAAATACACAAGCTAGTTTGAGTTTTTCCAGATGCTAGAAGGATCAGACGGGGCAAATTCTATTAAGTTTGCAAAGAATTTAGAGAGGAATCAAACAAAGGTCAGGGGACTAAAGCTGGAAGTTACAAAAGAGGTAATTTCTCAGGTGAGGGAATTACTAATAGAGGGAAAATGGTGGTTTAACATAAAATTTAATGACCCCTCCTTAAAGGAGGATTTTCTCCAAGGGGAGGCACGACTAGCGAAGAAAGGAAGGGGGATTAACAGTTTGTCACTTCCCCAGCCATGGGAAAATGTAGCCCTTTACCTCATCAAGTATATTACCTGTGAGGGAAGGGAAACAATCGTATTCAATTACCACTTACCATTTCTAAACCATCTTTGGCATCGATAGCTGATAAACGTTCCCTGCGTTTTGTTGGAAATATCAGGCATATGTCCATGGCCATGAAAACAGCTACGCATTGAGAGACTTGTGTCACAAACATGGCCTCAGCAAGCTAATTGTGTTGGATTACCTAAGTCACCAGGGCAGGAGCTGGGAGGAATTCATGAGAAAGAAGGATAGGACTACCTGCAGGAAGCGAACTGGGACATCTAAAGAAGCTCCGATGGAAACCAAGGAGAAGTCCCAGCCCTCGAAAGCAAGGGTTGGAAAGAGACCAGTTGATAAGCCAATTGGTGATAAGCTACCAAAATAGATAATAAGGGTTAGCAAGCACCCAGAGTCCCCATCCTTCTCTAAGAAGAAAAAGGAGGAAGAAAGGCAGAAGGATGAAGAGAAGGCTCAACCAGAGGAACCCTCCTCGCCAGGTACGAACGAGAACCAATCCTTGCTACTTAAAATTGAAATTTTAAAAAAAGAAAATGAAAAGATAAGGAAGTGCTTTGTAGAAGATAAGGTAGAGGCAAGGGCCTTGAGGTTAGAGACTTTGGTAAAGGTTGTAGACAAGGATGGGAAGGGAAATGTTCTGGATGTTGTGTGCATGGCCTGTGCTAAGGAGCTAGTGGCAACGGGGTATAGAGATTTTGTAGTGGACACCATCTCGAGGGAAACACAAACCAAATCCTGTGAAGTTAACACATAAAAACCTGTTGAAGATGTTGTTTTTACACAAGAACTAGAACCTGAGATGGAGCATTCCATAGAAAGTAATGTGGTAGCTGATACACAGGAACCCTTGGTTGACACTGCTGTTACACAAGAACCAACAGTGGAAACAGAAGCCAACCAAGGGGAAGAAGAAGAAGTTGATATCCATGAACTTGTGGTTGACACTGTTGTTACAAAAGAACTAGTAGTAGAAACAGAAGCTTACCAAGGGAAAATGATACACAAGAACCTATGGATGACACTGTTGTTACACAAGAACTAGCAGTGCAAGTGGAAGATGATGAAAGAGGAAAAGAAACTATTACACAAAAAACCATTGATGATATTGTTGTTACACAAGATCCAGCAGTTGAAATGTAGCAGTTTCACCCTTGGGAGGTTGTTACACCTTCAATTGTTAGTGCATGTGTGGGAACACTAGGTCTAGATGAAGGATGGGGTTCTGAAAGAATGTTGTTGATACTAGAGTTATATAAATGGAAGAAGTAGGTGTTCTCTCTACTAGAGGGAATGATCTCGCTCAAAGCACACAAAAGGATGATGGATTCACTCAGGGAGAAATGGTTAAAGGAAGAATGGGAGAGAGAATGGGAAGCGTGGATGCTTAAGGAATTTATGAAGAAAAAGGATGATCATATGGAGCTGTTACAACGACAAGTTCTCAATATAATGAATGCTAAGACAAAGCTTCTTGAGCTTTCCTTAAACCTGCTAGGACGCATGTGACCTTCCCCATCATATCCAGTATTCCTCTGGGAACATTATTATTTGTTTCAGTTAAAAGCAGTCTTTGAGAACAAGCCTTATTTAGGTTCTTCTATCTGTACTTTTCTTAAAATATTACATACTTGTGATTTTGATGAATAGAGCTTACTTTGTGAGCTATTTTTGCATAACATAATGTGTGAATATGTCAACACAAATATGGTAGCAAGTGTTTTCTCCTATATGGGAGATTTACAGTTGCGGGACTTCCTTTCGTTTATGAGAAACCAAATCGAATGGCATCTGGCCATGAAATCAGTTGAGACCAATGAAGAAAGGGCAATATTATGGGTTAGAGAAGAACCAGGAATGGTTTATGAACTAAGATGTGAGTTTAAGTTATTCCTGAGTACCCTGGGGGTCAGGGAACACTTAGCCACTTATAAAAAAAGGATTGTGAGGCTTTGCTTTAATTTGTATGCACAAATGAAAAGTCGAGCACTAGCAGGGTGTCTTAAGCACACCGAGGCCTGTAGTGCTGAATTGCAAGAAGGAGATCCTTTTGAGTATAGGAATTTTGTGGTTATTATTACATGGGTACCCGAATATGCCTAGGTAGTGCAGACATTGGAAGCATTCTGGATCGGATTTAGATCAAATTTCCTTTGATTTGGTTACCAGTAGAAGAATACCAGTCGGATTACCACTTCCGCGACTATGAAGAAGAATCTTCGCCGTGACAGTTGATGGCTACTCATGGGTACAAGGCTCTTGGTGAAGGCACTATTGGTGCCTATAATTTTATAGCCTTGCATCAAGGGTATAGTAGAAGGAGCTAAGGTTCTGCATGGGGACATGTAATTGCTTTAGTCAAGGGGTTATGTTGGGTGTGGTTTTTATACCTATTTTTCTACACTTTCTTTCCCCAGTTTTGATCCTATTTCTCTCCAAGCTAATGAAACTTCACATGTTAATCACCATTTTTCTCATTTATACAGCGTATTTCATCGTCATGTTATTTTTCTATGTTTTGCTGAATATAACAATACACTATTCCTTTTGTGGCTAACTAGGGTAAGCATTAGAAAAGTCTTTTGGATCCTCTTCTCTTTTTCAGATGTTGCTTGTGAGAACGAGGTTATGTAGTGAACAAGTCACGTTGATACGTTTCAAAGCATGGTAGAGCATATTGTTGTTACACCCTGTATACTATTACAGATCGTTGTTACACACTGTATGTTGTTACAGATGTTGATGTTACACCACGTGTTGTTAAAGATGACCGATGTTACACCAAGGGCATTGTTACCCAGTGATTGTTGTTATATCTTGATGAGGCCTCGAAAATCGTTGCCTCAACATGGGGGAAAACCACCCGGTCCGGACCTTAAAGCAACTCCTTTTCCATTTGGAATAGTGGCTCCGACTAGGGATAATGGGACTAGTTTCCCAATATGTTTAATGTTTGTGCTAAATGGGGTGATGTGTGATGTGTTTGGAATAACGCTTTAAGCTAACGGTAATCTAGTCTAAACTAATCAATCACAAATGCATTTAACTTCTAATTTCTAAAGCTATCTAATCATAATATACCCGAGATAAACTTGATGTATGCGATCTACAATAATTTCTAAAAGAAATTGGTAATAAATATCATTCAATTATGATTAGAAGTGAATCCATTTTAACAATAATCATTTCATATAAAAAGTTAGCCAAAACGATTGTGAGAAATGTATTGCACAAAGAGTTATTCATATATTCAACATAAAATAAAGATCATCATCATACAGAAGTGAAATAACGATAATCAAAATTTAGACTTTCATACATAAATAATTTAAAAGGAAAAGATTGCTTAATACACAAGTAAAAAGGATTACGAGATAAAAGTACCATTTATAATATGTCCTACTCATGTGTTTCAATAATATTGATCTATCTTCAATCCATTCAACATCATCTAAGAATACAAAAGTGCAATTTTAGTAGAATATGCTAAGTCAGATAAAAATAAATCCTCTTCCATATATTTCCAAAAGTGCATGTTTTGAAGAGAGTTTCTGATAAAATTATGGACCCCTCTCTAAATGCATGAGAGGGGTTTAAATACTAAAACTATAAGGCTAAAAATAGATTATTACAAAATTAGTTGAGGAGGTTTAAACAACTTGCCTCAATTTATGCCAAAAAAAAATCAAAATTAAAGTAAACAGGTGACTAACTATGCTGCATTCGATCCTTTAGATCGTAGATATCCACCATAGGCTTCAGTTGTGTAGGCCGGCTCACTTTAGCTTTCAATTGTCCATTGAATACGACATCGGTTAGTACTGGCACCATTTTCTTAGCAGAGGTGGTTAGGCATCGCAGGGTCATCCATTTACTGTGAGGCTTGACCAACTGTTGCCAATATGCCTCCCAATCTAGCCTGGTCATTTTCCTTATCACTTCTGCTTTGTCTCTCGCTGCCTATTTCCATTGTTGTTCGAGCTGTTTTTCATCTGGAAGGAACCCTATTATGGATTCTGCTACTAGATTGGCACCATGAAAATTCTCATTTATATTTTCTATGATAATGTTTGTTGTTGCCGCCATGTCCAATGTTGCCTTTTCTACTTCTTTTAGCCGAGAATCCCAGCTTGCAAACAGAATTTCCTTATGTGATTCTTCTAGCTTGGGCAGGTCAAATTTTCTTCCCTCCTCTGTATTTTTCCAGGAGATGTGATCAAAGACCTTTTTAAATATCTCATCATATTCAATTCACATTTCTATGACTTGACTTGTCAGTTTATCACTTGTTTTGCAATAAGATTTCCAGTGTGAAATATTCTTGCACAATAATGCTTTTTGATGTATCAACTGGGAATTAAGTCTGAGTGCTTCAATGATAAATTGATCGATTTTTCGATCATCTTTATGAAGATCAATTATTTCCTAACCTGTGCTTCCTTCTCGGCTAAGATGATATGATGTTCTATTTGCATTTTTTCAAAATCCTGTTGAAGCTTGGCCAATTGTATCTCTGCTTGCTAGTCGGATTTGACTTTTGTAACTGTTTCTCGAGCGACGTTATTTTATTTTCCTTTTCTTCAAGCAACATTTGGGCTTATGTTTCTTTATCTATGCTCATTATATCATAAGTTCCTACAAACTATGAGAGTCTAGTTAAGTTGGCGGAGGGATCAACAGGCAATTCCTTCCATAGAACATCCATTAGTTCATTTTAGGGGGTATTAACAGCTATGGAGTCCAATTTTCTTTTCTTTCTTTGCATTTTCACCGTGGACTTATGAAGTGGGATATAGAATACATCCAGAGGGGGTATTTATTCAATCTTTAGAATTATTTCGAAGGTGGGGGTAATAGGGGTATGTTCTACTTCTGGTTCATTTGCAGTTTCTTCCACTGTACTTTCCAGAGTAGTCTTGTGTTGTAGCATTTGTATCTCTGGCACCTGTTCTTCTATATAGAGAATTTTATTAAAATTATCCCACTCCTCCTCTAAGTCAATTACCATGGGTTTTCTTGGTTGCATAGAGGTAGTATGTATTTCAACCTACTTGCTAGCTGAAGCTTGTTCAACTATCTGTTGTGTAGATTGGGTTGTGCCCTTGATGCTTCTACTTTTGCCATTCTATGATGAATTTCATGATTCCCTAATAGATTTTTCTTGAGACTCTGCTCTTGAATTGGATTTGGAGTTTTCTTTGGAGTCACCTTCTATAGTCACACTGTGAGTAGGCTCCCTTACTAGTTCAATTAACAATTGGTCCAATGGGACCGTAGCCAGCCTTCTTTCTCTATAACTGTAAAAGTTTTCCAGATCTTCATGGTCAAAAAGTAGTTGGGCCATATATTTCACCTCTGAAAAGGTGTTTTTCTGCAAAAATATATCATCAAAAGCATAATCCTCATTGGTGAATACTTTTAATTTCACCATGGTGGTGAAATTCTTGACAGTGCCAAACGGGTCATACTGTCGTCCAAGGAATTTGGGTAATTGCAGAGATAGCATGTTCTATACTTATTTGAACGCGTGTCCCAGGTCATGTAGTGCAAATGCTCCACACTGTATAGGGAATGCGAGCCAAATGGCCTTCTTTGAATCTTTCAATGTATGGCTCATTCCTGCCTCGCTGGTTGTCTCATAGGCTATCTCCCTAGCCATCAATTTATCTGGAACATAGTATGGGAGGATGTGGGGGGAGGTGATGCTGCCAAAAACTCTAATGTATGTAAATGTCTCCTCCCCAAACTATCTAGATATTGGGAGGATGTCAACTTCAGCTTCTTTGGAAAATCTAAGGGTGTCTCGATTATACAGCCGCTTGTAAATAGGGAGCATAACTCCATGGCAATTCTTGAAAAAATGTGGTTGAAAATTGGATTCCCACATGACCTTATTGTACACATGAATGGGAAGTGGACTCTGAATAGTCCATTTCCATCCCATGATGGGGAACTTTGAATTAAAACAAATAGCATCCATAACATAGGTGCCCATAAAAAATGGAGGGTAAACCCTCCAAGCAATGTTTCTTCTCCTTCTATACTCGATAATTGTTTTTGCTAAATTATATGACAAGATTTGGGAAAAAATCATGATAGTTGCATTGAAGAATGCTTCAATTAACGACAACCATTCTGAGGACAACATGGTACTATCAGGTCTACCAAACAGTCAACATAACATAGCCGCAACAAAACTATAAGGGGGACAAATAGATGCAGTAGTATACATACCATTTTTGTCTTTCTTGATCTTCTCTTCATTATTCGACCAGGCATGGGTGCAATCCACTGGGTCGCTATTCTCTTTAACAAACTTTTCCATGAATTGCCTGTTGTAGATTACTAGTGGCTCTGGTAAGTGGTACATAAGTCGTAAATTGTTTAGGGTAAAAGATCTGATGACCCCTTGGCTTCTCGTCCTGAATTGTCTGTCTGAAATATCTACTTCATCGATAACCCATTTTACCATATCGATATAAGGGATTATCTTCGGTCGAGCAGCTATGTGGTGCAAGAACGAGCAAGCCGTCTCTAGCATGGAAGCGTCTGAGGAATCTTAGGCATCAACTGTAACATTTATTTCCATAATCCTTGGTTGTTCCTCCTCTAGTATGTTGTACAAAGTCTCCCATGTAGAGGTTCCTCCCTCTCTGCTACATGTGGTGTCTGTGAATGGGGGAGTCCTCTCTGTCTTCTCAAAGGCTACAAGCTTGCCTTTCTTCTCGATTGTTCTTAACGCTCTGCTCTATGGGTTTTTCCTAAATGAAGAACAAAAGCTATTGGACACTCAAATATGAACGTAAAAATGAAATAATGCAAATAGCTTGTAAAGGTGGTAAAAGGAGCGTTATTTGAATGTACATAACAAGATATCGTATCAAGCTAAATGGCTTTTCACACATAAATGTAGTTATTTCCCACTAATGCCCACTAATTATTCGTTACCCCTAAACTTTATTGCTCATAAATGTTTGCGTTGAAAAAAGGGATCAAAGATCCTAGGGTGGCGAGCCATTATACTCAGATGATAGCAATTGTGCGATTTGCAAAGAAATATCGCAGATCACAATATCACAAGATTTGCCTTTTAGCATTCTTACCTCCTGCTGTATGTCTGCGAGATGCGATATGCGAGCTTTCCATTAGTTGTTTCACGTATGGTTAATTACTAAGATTATCCTAGGCAATATATTTGATGGACTCAAAATATTTTCTTTTAATACTTTACGGTGTGGGTCCGGGCGTGAATTGCATATCACAATATTGACTTATGGTAAGTGCAAAGTATTTTCTTGAATACCCGAAATGCGATGTGATAAAATCCAAACCGCCATCATGATTTCACAACTTGCAAACCTTGCAATATCATTTTTAAGACAGAACTCTTAATGGGTCGTGTTATGCGATGCGAGACTTAAGGCAAAAATGTTTAAGGACTCTTGTTTTCGTCGGATTTTATGATAATTTAGACCATGGAGGCCTTATTTTAGAAAGGTCTTTTAGTGGGTTTTTTAGATGCGATATATATGAACAGTTAAGTCTTTAGTAGTTCCCAAAAAGGTTTTGATTGTTATTTTGCTTTATTTCAAAAAATAAAATGAATGACTAAATGCTAAGTTTTGTTTTTTAAATGAAAAAATTTTAAAGGGTCCCCATTTAGTCAATATAACGTTAACTGCTATTATTAACAAAATGGGGGGTTGTTGAATACCACAACAATTGGCAATTCACTTGGAAGAACCGGTTATCTATGAGAGATTTTTCAATTTTCTAAAACTTCCGAAATAAAGATAGTTTTGAAAATAAAAAAATATATATATGGAATATAAGGTAAGAATTATTGCCTTTGTAATAAAACAATCATTTGCCTAACTACCATTCTTTTGACTATTCCATTCTTATAAAAAAGTAACATTGTCTACATCAGTATTTACTTGGTTTTTTAAAGATAAAGCCATGAGTCTTTCCCTCGATTGGTTTTTGGTTTACTCTGTTGTCGTAGGTAGAGCCTTTGCTGCCAGCAGGCGTTCATAGCCTCGACAAGATTACCTTTTAACGAGCAATGACCTAGTATTCCACTTAAATCAGAATGCAATTTTAAAGATAAGCTCATAAGTATACTTATTGCTTTCTTTATTTTATGGAGTAATTTATTTGTTGCTTCGGCTTTCCATCTGTATTTCCTAAAGGACAATGTCTTGGTTTGGTGACCAATATTGACAATGCCATTCACTTGATTCGTAACTTAACTGAACAAGCTGGCTCGTGATGAGACCCCTTGTCTTTTGATTATTATAATCATAAGCCATTACCCTATTTTGGTATGCAGTTTTGGTAATGTCAGTTCAGTTATAATCTTATGATCATGGTAAGCCGACTCTTGATGAGACCTCTTATCCCTTAAGTTTAGGTATATTTTAGAATTACACTCTAAAAATGAAAACTAACTAAGTGGGGAGGATCATTGGCCCCTTAAGAGGTTCTAGACGACAGTTGTAGAGTTTTTAGAGATGCCTTTCTGGAGAGAGACTTTGCTTTGTATAGATACTTTTCTAGACTAATATAAAGGAGTAGTTTCTCTTTCAAAGTTAAGTTTCATCAAAATTAGATAATTAAGGAGGAAGACAGTCAATTTAAAAGAAATCAAACTTAACTATACATTTCATATGTAAATATTATTTTCATAAAAATATTTACCTATACAAGCGAAAAGTCAAAATTAAAAAACAGACTATCCTTTGTAAAACCAAAATTGAATGTTGTTGAATTGGTATTATTACTTCTAATTTTTTTTCTAACTATGGTCAATAATATACAGTGAACAAAAGAGATCATCTTCTATGGAAAGTATTTCTTTAGGACCTGCCCATTAACAGGTAGAGATTCTCTCTTACCTGATAAATCCTGTAGCAAAAAAGTTGATGGGTCTAACTGTTCCACAATCTAAAATGGGCTGAGCCACATTTGTTGGAACTTGGTATGCTTACCTTTCTCTTCATGGGATTTATCCCATTTTAATACTAGGTCTCTGAGCTAGAAAGACTTTGAAGCTACAAAATTTGAATCAAAGGAGGCTTTGACTAACTGCTGATGATGTGCATGCGTGGTTTTGGCTTTTTCCCTTTCCTCTTCAAGCTTAAGAATTTGTAATTCTCTAACCTGCATAGATGAGGAAGTGGTTTCTCCAATGAATTGAACTAAGGCCAAGGAAGGAATGGCTACATTTGTTGGTAAGACTACTTCTTTCCCATAGACCAAATTAAAAGGAGAAGTGTCGATGGAGGCTTTCTGAGTTATTCGATCCGTGCATAGAGCAAACACTAAAGACTTATGCCAGTTCTTTGGCTTTGGTGAATAGTACATTTAATGATCCTAATGAGGTTTTTGTTTGTGGATTCAGCTAGTCCATTTCCTTGCGGATAATAATTTGCCAAATTCTTAAGCTTAAAACCTCTTTTAAGAGAAAATTTTGTCATGGCATTGCCTAAAAATAAGATGCATTCTCAAACATTAAAGTAGATAGTAAGCCAAATCTAGTGATGATAAATTTATCTATAAATTCAATAATATTTTCTAAATTGGCTACCTTTAGTGGGATTGCCTCTACCCATTTGGTGAAATAATTAGTGGCCGTAAGAATGTATCTATGTTGTTTAGAAGAATGAGGAACAATCTCACCTATTACATCCAATCCCCATTGTTCAAATGGTTGGTCGATATTGACGGGTTGTAATGGTAGCGCATGTTTTCTTTGTCTTCCAACAGTTGTTTGACAAACCTTACATCTTCTTACATAACTGTGTGCATCTTTGAACCAAGTTGGCCAGTAATAGTTGGTGTGCAAGTTTTATGTGCCACAGTGTCACCATCAAAGTGACCACCAGTTGGCCCATCATGAAGTTCCTGCAACACCTTCTTTGCCTCAGGTTTCTCAAGACATATAAGTAAAACGTAATCATAATTTCTTCTAAAAAGCACATCGTTGACAATCTGATATTTCCTTTCTTTTAATCTCACGGCTCTTTTCTTTGTGTAATTCAATTGGGCTGGTGCATATCCATTTTTCAAGTAAAATATGATATAAACATACCTTGATTTTGTGTCATTAAGGCTTACCTCATATATTTGTACATCATCACCTGAATGCTGCAACTCTGATAGATTTGAAGCGTCGTCTAGCATCTTGCAAAAACCTTGACCTTTTAAAATTTTAGCTGGTTTAATTTCTATGTCATATTCTTGCAGGGCAGTGACCCAATTTTCTCTTTTTTTCTTCTATGTCCCTTTGTATTAAAGATTTCTTACTACTGAGAAGGGTACTATGACTTTACTGTTCATCTTGAGGAGAACAGGTCTGAAGTGTTTTATAGATTTGAAAATAGAAAAACCCTTTTTTTCAACATCTAAGTAATTTAATTTAGCTCCTTGAAAATTGGAGCTAAAGAAAGAGATTGGTGCTTCAGCCTTATCTTGATTTGCTTGTGTTGATATGGCTGCATATGATTTCTCAGAAGCGAAAGTGTATAAAATGAAATGATTGGAAAGATTTGGAGTTGCTAGATATGGGGAGTTAATAATTGCTTGTTTTATCAAGCCAAAAGCTCCATGTTCTGAATGTCCCCATTTAAACAAAGAATTTTTATTTATCATGGATTGAAGAGGCAAAACAATTCTTGAGAAGTTAGGGGTAAATCTTTTAACAAAAATTTATTTGACCTAGGAAAGATTGCATTGATTTCTTGTTATGTGGTAAAGCTATTTCAGAAATTTCTCTAATTCTTTCAGGGTCGATATGAATTCCTTCTTTGGAAATAATAAACCTAAGGAGCTTTCCTTCACTTAATGTGAAAAAAGACTTTTTGGGGTTCAGAGAAATTCCATACCTTTGGCAACATTCAAAGATTTGTCTCAAGTCTCTCAGATGATTACTGTGCTTTTTGGAGTATACTGTTATATCATCTAAATAGATCACTACTGATTTATTTACCAAACCTTTGAAGGCTATATCCATGGCTCTCTGGAAAGTAGCACCAGCATTGATCAGTCCAAATGGAATCTTCTGATAAGCATAAGTGCCCCATTTTTTTCCTTAATGTAGTTTTCAGCTGGTCATCTGGATGTACTAGAATTTGGTTATAGCTTGGGAATCCATCCAAGAAAGACATTAGTTCCAAGCCTGCTACTAATTTCAAAATCTTCTCCATAGGAGGTACTGGGAAATTGTCCTTTTGGAAAGATTTATTGAGGTTGAGGAAATCTATACATATTTGAAAATCGTTGTTCTTCTTCCTGACTGGGACAATATTGGAAACCCATTGGGAGTGCCTGACAGGAAAGATAATTTTGGCTTTCAGCAGTTTATTCAACTCATATTTAATTTGACTTTCTAAATTAGGATGGATTTTCCTCAATTTCTGCTGAATAGGTCTTTCGTCAGATATCATAGGAATAGTGTGTTGGAAAATAGAGGTGTCGTATGTTTTGAGATCTTCATAGTTTCATTCAAAGATACTCTTATATCATTTCAACAAACTTATAAAAGCTGATTTTTCATCTGACGTTAGACCTAGACCTAAGTTAATGTTTTGAGGTTTTAAATCAGTCCCAAGATTGATCAATTCAAACCTGAGAGTTGAACTTTGATGTTTTGAATTAGTAGATCGTTTAAATCTATCTTTGAGGTCATATAAATCTTCCAACTTAACTACGGACCTTGGTATAGCATTAATGATCATTTCTTGTTTAAGTTGGTTATCATGCTAATCTTCATCAACTATCTGGTCATCATATGAGCCTTCTGAGGTTAGGAAGCTTATGATATATGGATTGCTATTGAAAACTTTCCAGTTGGTGATATTATCAGGGATAGAAGGCCTAAATATTAGTTCAATGGAGAATCGATCTGGGCTATAATCTTTTGGAGGGATAAGCTTGGAAGAAACATTAGCTAGAAGATCGGCACTAGCATTCTAGAGTATTGGGATAGGGGAGATATTAAATGCAGTAAAGTGGAGAGTGAGATCTTGAACTAACAATTGATAATGTTTCAAGTGTCCTGATAAAAAATGTATGGTGTTTCTTACCTATTTTATGGCAATTTCTGAATCCTCGAACACTTGGAGGTATTTTATGTTAAGGCCAATTTCCTTATACAGGCCTTGAACTAGTGCCTCACATTCAGCGGTATTGTTGGTGCAATCAAATTCAAGTCTACATGCTAGAATAGTTTTCTCCTCCTCTGCACTAACTAAGATGCAACATGCTCCTGCTGCATCATTGGATTTAGATCCATCAAAAAATAATTTCCAAAATAAAGATTTAACTATAGGTTTATCTACAAAATTTACACATTTAGAAGTGTCTATTTGAGAAAAATTTTCAATTCGAGAGACAACAGAGTTTTCTAAGAAAGGTGAAGTATGAGCATTGAAATTTCCTAGAAATAATTCTACAGAATAATTTCCGATGATATTGTTGCTATACACAATTGGTTCGTTTTGTCCTTCTAATTCTGTCGCTATTAACTTCTGATGTTTCTCGCAATCAACCCTCATTTGATTTGGTTTACTGTTATACGGAAGCCATAGGTGAGACTAGTTAGTTGTAAAATAACCATGAAGTTTTTTTTACCAGTCTCTACTAAGGATTAAACCATAGAACTCAGGAATGTGAACTACAAGTATGTCAATGACTTGGAAAACTTTGGGGTTTGATGAAAGTCTGATGGTTACTTGATTAAGTTCCCTGACGACTTTGACTTGAGAGCGGTCTAACTGAACTATTCGTAAAACATATTTCTGAGGCTGAACATTCAATTTCTCACAAACTGTTCAAGCAAATATGTTAGATGAAGCTTTGGAATCAACCAGATAGTTGCGTAAGTTTTTGTTAAAGACTTAGAAAGTAAGAAGAAAAGGTGGAGTGTGTGATTTTGATCTTCCTCCAATTAAAGCTATATCAATTGGATCTGTTTTATTCAAAGGAGCACTAGGGGGTCTTCCTATTTCTTGGGCAGCTTGAGAGATTACGGCAGCAGGAAGTGGTGCAGTAGGTACTGCTTTAAGTTCTTTTAGAAGTAGCTTCTGTTGATGTTTCAATTTTCTAAGCTCATGAAATGTAATCTTTACCCTAGTTTTCTTCATATCATCGATAATGTTATATTCAATTTCATAAAAAACTATCAAAGTTTTAGATGAAGGAGAAGGATCCAATTGAGTAGGTGTTGTCTGAGTGGGTTTCAGTACCGATTTCTTACCTATTGCTTTATCCCTAGGGGGTGGCATTGAAGCCTTCTATTTCAGATTAATTTGTGACATCTCAATAGGATTTTTACTTTGAGTAGCTACAGGTAAGGCTTCTTGAGTTTCTTCATCACGAAGTATAAAATCCTGCATCCCTTATAACTCTGCTACTTCCTCCTCATCTGTTTGTTCTTCTCTACGTGAAACTTCATCCTCATCTGACTTGACATTTGTTCTGGCATTTGGAGGTTTAGGATCAGCATGGGACTTCCTTCTAAATGGTCTAAAAGGTTTTTTAGAGGAAGTCTCTACTACATCTTTCTTAATATCAACCATTTCATTAGACATGGTTTTGAGGAATTTCTGTAATCCTTCAAGATCAAAAGGATCTTTCGGTGGTTTCTTCTTAGAGTCATCTCTGAAGGTTACTTTCTTAGAATTATGTTCTTCTAATGTGTTTTTGTTTCAACACCTAGGATGCATTTTTCTACAACTATTGCCTCTTTCATATTTTCTGTCAAGGTTTGTATTGGTATCTCTATCAACAAAGATAGGTGTGTTTGATGGTAGAGTAGATATGTACCATTCATTTTGGACCTCATCGCTAGGCTTAGATGCCGCTGGTATTTTATTCAATAGTTTATTGAAGCGAGAGTTGAAATCCTTGATAGGTTCTCTTGGCTCAGCCTTCAAATTGGAGAGATCATTAATTAAGGTAGCCATAGATCTATCATCTCCAAACTTTGTTAAAATTTTCTCTTAAAAAGCATCCCAACTATTAATAGAACTTGATGATAATGAAAGGTACCATGATCCTGCTTCTCCCTACAAATTATATGGGAATAGTCTTACAACTGTGTCTTCCTCGTCTACTTGATTCAAGTTAATGGACAACATAAAATTATTTAAATGTTCCTCAGCCAACAGGCCATTATCAGGATTGAATTTGGACAACCATTTTTCTGGATGAGCTAGTAATTGATGTAAAGGAGTAGCCATCCTAACAGCCACTAGGTTTGTCCGTGGCCTTGGAGGTTTTTGTGGGGGATTCTGTGCCATTGTTGGTATGTGGGTAGGGGAAATTGTTGTAGTAGGGTTTGAAGGTGATTGGGTAGAGGAAGATATAGCTCATGTCCCTGTGTAAATCACGATCTGGAGTGGTGATATGGATGATTGATCTTATGTGGGTATAGATGAGTAGGATGAAGGTGATGATAAAACCTCGCTGTGAGATTCGGATGGTGTCTTCTTAGCTTTCTTTCATCTTGGAAGAGGAAATTTGAACAAAGGCATTCCGAACTTTTCGCTTTGTGGTCTAGTTAACGACCGAGATGGAGTGATCTTAGAAGTAAAACTATCCTGAGATATCTCAGATCCTTCTTGTGATAGAAATCCCCTGTAATTTGTGAATCAAAGATTGAACTTCAGTGGCCTCGGTAAGAGAAGAAACCTCCAGATCGATTGGGTTTTCAACAACAGGTTGTATAATGTCCTGTGCAACTTCTTATTTAGGGTCAAGGGACTTAGAAGACTTTCGAGAAGTTGGAGGAGAGGGTGAGGGAGTTTTACTCTTAGAATGGCCTGTTAATTTGGATTTACTTTACATTCATAGTTCAGGCCCTCCCTCTAGCACCAAAATTTTGAAGCCTCGAAAATCATTGCCTAAACATGGGGGAAAATCACCTGGTTTGGACCTTAAAGCAGTTCCTTTTCCATTTGGAATAGTGACTCTGACTGGGGACAATGGGACCAGTTTCCCAATATGTTTAATGTTTGTGCTAAATGGGGTGATATGTGATGTGTTTGTAATAACGCTTTAACTAAGAGTAATCTAGTCTAAACTAATCAATCACAAATGCATTTAACTTCTAATTTCCAAAGCTATCTAATCATAATATACCCGGGATAAACTTGATGTATGCGATCTACAATAATTTCTAAAAGAAATTTGTAATAAAGATCATTCAATTACGATTAGAAGTGAATCCGTTTTAACAATAATCATTTCATATAAAAAGTTAGCCAAAACGATTGTGAGGAATGCATAACATAAAGAGTTATTCATATATTCAGTATAAAATAAAGATCATCATCATACATAAGTGTAATAACGATAATTGAAATTCAGAATTTCATACATAAATAATTTGAAAGGAAAATATTGCTTAATAGATAACTAAAAAGGATTATGATATAAAACTACCATTTATAATACATCCTACTCATGTGTTTCAGCAATATTGATCTATATTCAATCCATTCATCATCATCTAAGAGTACAAAAGTGAAATTTCAGTAGAAGATGCTAAGTTAGATAAAAATAAATCATGTTCCATATATTTCACCAGAACTTCCTCAATGGGACAGAAGTGCATGTTTTGAAGAGAGTTTCTGAGAAAATTATGGACCCCTCTCTAAATGCATGAGAGGGGTTCAAATACTAAAACTATAAGGCTAAAAATAGATTATTACAAAAATAGTTGAGGATGTTTAAACAACCTGCCTCAATTTATGCAAAAACAAAATCAAAATTAAAGTAAACAAGGTGAGTAACTATGTTGCATTCAATCCTTCAGATCACAAATATCCACCATAGGCTTCAGCTATGTAGGCCGGCTGACTTTAGCTTTCAACTTTCCATCGAATACAACAATGGTAAGTGCTGGCACCATTTTCTCGGCAGAGGTGGTTAGGCATTGCAGTGTCATCCATTCGCTGTGAGGCTTGACCAAATGTTGCCAATATGCCTCCCAATCTAGCCTGGTTGTTTACCTTATCACTTCCGCTCTGTCTTCCACTGCCTGTTTCCATTGTTGTTTGAGCTGTTTTTCATCTGGAAGGAACCTTGGAATGGATTTTGCTACTAGATTGGCACCATGTAAATTGTCATTTATATTTTCTATGATAATGTTTGTTGCTGTCGCCACGTCTACTATTGCCTTTTCTGCTTCTTTTAGTCGAGAATCCTATCTTGCAAACATAATTTCCTTATGTGATTCTTCTAACTTGGGCAGGTCAACTTTTCTTCCCTCCTTTATATTTTGCCAGGCGATGTGATCAGAAACCTTTTTAAACATCTCATCAGATTTAATTCACATTTCTACGACTTGACTTGTCAGCTTATCACTTGTTTCGCAATAAGATTTCCAGTGTGAAATCTTCTGGAACAGTAATTCTTTCTGATGTATCAACTGGGAATTAATTCCAAGTGCTTTAGTCATAAACTGATCAATTTTTGGATCGTCTTTATGAAGATCAGTTATCGCTTTTACCTATGCTTCCTTCTCAGCTAGGTTGACATGATGTTCTATTTACATTTTTTAAAATTCCTGTTGAAGCTTGGCCAATTGTATCTCTGCTTGCTGGTCGGATTTGACTTGCAGTAACTGTTGCTCGAGCGACGTTATTCTATTTTCCTTTTCTCTAAGCAATGTTTTGACTTATGTTTCTTTATCTATGGTCATTGTAGCATAAGCACCTACAAATTGCAAGAGTCTAGTTAATTTGGCAGACGGATCAACAGTCAAGTCCTTCCATAGAACAACCATTAGTTCGTTTTCGGGGGTAGTAACAGATATGGAGTAAAATTTTATTTTTTTCTTTTCCTTTTCACCATGGCCTTATGATGTGGGCTATAGAATACATCCAGAGGTGGTATTTCTTCAATCTTCAGAATTATTTCAGAGGTATGGGTAACAGGGGTATGTTCTACTTTTGGTTCATTTGTAGTTTCTTCCACTGTAATTTCCAGAGTTGTCTTGTGTTGTAGCGTTTGTACCTCTGGAACTTGTTCCTCTGTATGGAGACTTTTATTAAAATTATCCCACTCCTCCTCTAAGTCAATTACCGTGAGTTTTTTTTGGGTTGTTGTTATCTTTAACAAAATTTTCCATGAATTACCTATTGTAGATGACCTGTGGCGCTAGTAGGTGGTACATAAGCCGTAAATTGTCTGGCGTAAAAGATTCGATGACCCCTTGGCTTCTTGTCCTGAATTTTCTGTCTGAAATATCTGCTTCATCGATAACCCATTTTACCATATCGGTATAAGGCATTATCTTCGGCTGAGAAGCTATGCAGTGAAAGAACGAGAAAGCCATCTCTAGTATGGAAGCATCTAAGGAATCTGAGCTGTCAACTATAACATTTACTTAGATAATCATCGGTTGTTCCTCCTCCAGTATCGTGTACATAGTCTCCCATGTAGAGGTTCCTCCCTCTCTGCTGCATCTGGTGTCTGTGAACACGCGATTCATCTCTGTCTTCTCAGAGGCTACATCCTTGCCTTTCTTCCCCATTGTTCTTAATGCTCTACTCTGCGGGTTTTTCCTTAAATTAAGAACAAAAGCTATCGGACACTCAAAGATGAACGTAAAATTGAAATAATGCAGATAGCTTGTAAAGGTGGTAAAAGAAGCATTATTTGAATGCACGTAATAAGATAGCGTATCAAGATAAATAGATTTTCACACATAAATGCAATTATTTCCCACTAATGCCAACTAATGATTTGTTATCCCTTAACTTTATTGCTCATAAATGTTTGCATTGAAAAACAGGATGTAAGCTCCTAGGGTGGCAAGCCATTATACTGTGATGATAGCGATTGTGCGATTTTCAAAGCAATATCATAGATCGCAATATCGCAAGATGTGCCTTTTAGCATTTTTACCTCCTGTTGTGTGTCTGTGAGATGTGATATTCGAGCTATCCATTAGCTGTTTCATGTATGGTTAATTACTAAGCTTATCCTACGCAATAGATTTGACAGACTTGAAATATTTTCTTTTAATACTTTATGGTGTGGGTCTAGGCGCGAATCGCATATCGCAATATCGACTTATGGTAAGTGCAAAGTATTTGCTTGAATACCCAAAATGTGATGCGATAAAAGCAAAAGCACCATCATGATTTCGCAACTCGCAAACCTTGCTATATCTTTTTTAAGAGAGAACTCTTAATGGGTCATGTTATGTGATGCAAGACTTAAGCCAAAAAAGTTTAAGGACTTCCGTTTTCATCGGATTTTATGATAATTTAGACCATGGAGGCCTTATTTTAGAAAGGTCTTTTAGTGGTTTTTCTAGACCCGCTATATATGAGAAGGTAAGTCTTTAGTAGTTCCCAAAAAGGTTTTGATTGTTATTTTGCTTTATTTCAAAAAATAAAAGGAATGACTAAATGCTAAGTTTTGTTTTTTAAATGAAAGTTTTTTAAAGGGTCCCCATTTAGTCAATATAACGTTAACTACTATTATTAAAAAAATGGGGGGAGGGTTTTGAATACCAGAACACATCCCAAACCGTCATTTTACCATAGGACGCTATTGCATAGTAGCTATCAAAGTCATGGGTACTATTCCACACAACAATTGTCGGAATTTATGAATTGTTTATTTAGAAGTAACAGATCCAAATGGTTGTGATCTTAACCAACGTATCTGAATAACATTTTTATTTAGAAACATGTTATAATGATTTCTATTTTTATAATTAGCATGAGAATTGTGAGATTCTCATGACTAA
The DNA here is from genome assembly GCA_031772625.1 of Pinus tabuliformis. Classification (NCBI taxonomy): domain Eukaryota; kingdom Viridiplantae; phylum Streptophyta; class Pinopsida; order Pinales; family Pinaceae; genus Pinus; species Pinus tabuliformis. The sequence goes on along the minus strand of CM062815.1, from coordinate 595,344,167 downwards.
TCTATTCCTAATTTTAGGTATGTAATAACTATAAAAGAAACTCAATTTCTCATGTACAGAAGGGGCATTGAGAAAGCATTATTAATCTGATCTTGTAATTTTTAATTACTTTTAATATTGAAGGCACTGTGGTGATGTTGTTATTGTTTCTCATCTGATTCACTAACTAGTCTTGTGTTCATTCATGTGTCCCTGATAGGGAGGAAGGGCCCTCCTCTTTAGCAGGGACTGTAGTGGTAGAAGTAGCTCTATATTATTGTTTTTACGATTTTTTGTTGTTGTTGTATAAATTGTATAATATATCCACTTTAGTTCCAAATTATATTATGTTGTTACACTAGTTGATTAAACAAAATGGTAGTTAACCAGCTAGTGTAGTCATTAGTTAGTGTGTGGTGTGCCCTTGCTCTGGTAATTGTGAAGTGTGATTTCATTTCTATAGAGTGTTTTAATTTCTGCATGAGTGATTTAATTTATGAAATTTATTCAATGACATTCTTTAATTTTTCTTTCTATTTTCATTCTTGTGTGTAGTGTATGGACACAAATAGTGCAAACTCCATTAAAACAATAAGACCTACCATGGGTTGACAATTAATGGTTGCAGCCTTGGTCAATTAGGATTGATTAGAAAAACACTTCACCTAGTAGTCAACGTTGTCCAGTAGGAGGCCAGGCAATGTTGGTCCTTATAACGATTGAAACAAGGTGTTCTTGGGTAGAAACTCTGGGATTAGAATTAGTCATGTTTATGGATTTGTTAAAGGATGATGAGAATGAGGTCAAAGGATATTGATTAATCTAGTTTCAAAATTTGTCTACATACAGTTCATGAATTGATGTCCCAATTATTCCATGTCATTGCCAAAGATTATGTTGTCTAGGTATACTACTTCAATTAGTAGATGATAACCTTCAGACTTGACGTATAAATTTCTTTCTACAATACCTTCATTAAATTCTTGTCAAAGCTTGCTTGATTCCATATAGGGCCTTTTTTAGTTTTCACACAAACTCTTTATCTTCAATGGGCATGAATCCTTTTGGATGCTCAATATAAACCTCTTCTTCTAGATCATTGAGAAATGTAGACTTCACATCCATCTGATGCACCTTAATATTTTTATGTCTGGAAAAGGTAAGAAACATTCTAATAGCTTATAGTCTCACTACTGGTGCAAATGTTTCCTCGAAGTCTACCCCTTATGTCTGGGCATATCCTTTGCAAACCAATTGATCCTTGCTCCTAATTACTCGACCTTTCTCATTTAGCTTGTGTTTGAAAACCTATTTGATTCCAATGACATTTTTCTCTTTGGGTCTTGGAACAAACTCCTAAGTGTCATTCCTTTCAATTTGGTCAAGTTCTTCATTCATAACTCTCACCCATAATTTTTCCTCACTTGATTGGCTGAGATTTTTAGGCTCAATCTAAAACAAAGATGAAGATTTGCACAAGTTAAACTACCAACAAGTTTCATCCTGGTCCAAACACCATGTCTTTGATCTCCAAGAATATTACTCTTGGGATGTTCCTTCTGTACATACCGGGAAGGTGTTTTGGGCCTTAGAGTTGTGCACATTTCCTTTCCTCCATTATCTGAACCTTCTTCTTCTTAATCTGAGGGCCTTATGTGTAAATTTTATTCTCTATCTGAGTTCATATTTCCTTTGGAAGACTCATGCAATGATTTTATTAATTATAATTAATATTAAACTATAAAAGTAATAATAATTAGTTTATTATTAGTATAATTAATTAGCACTTAATTACTAATAAAGAAAAATTATTACTAATAATTTGTAATCAGTACTAATAATAAAGTATTATTGTTATTAACTTTATCAATTAATAAATAATATTCTTAATAAACTATGAATATATAATATTGATTATTAAATAAACTAAAATTAAAAATTAACAAAATATACTAATATATATATAAATAAAAATTACAATAAAATAATAATAAAAATTTTATCAGGTTCATGCTAATTTCTAATTTTATCTTTTCTAGGGTTTTGCTTCATTTTCTGAATTTGCTGGTCGACTCTTCTCTTTTCTTGCATCCATCCCATAACTATTTCCTCTCACCCTTCTCTTCTTTGCATATTGGTCCTGAAGATGAGTCTTTTTATAAACTCAAAATGTAGAATGAGAAATGAATACTATGGATAATCCGAATCAAAACTCTCAAAATTCTCACAATAGAAATCTACAAACTCTCATTAGTACCTTGTACGGAAGGGATAGTTGGAATGAGATTCATAATCTCAAAAAATTTAGAGTTAAAATTGAAAGAAAAGAAGTTGATATATTCTTGCTTAAACAATGTCATGACCTTAACTTGGTTCTGCCCTTTGCTTGTGTAAAACATAGACTTTGAACTAGCATAATAACAAAGCATTCGACTAGCTCACCAAATCCCTGATCCACTATGAAATCCGCAAAACCTGATTCTCTCTAGATCAATTATCATCCAAAGCCTTCAATAATAATTTAAAGCTTGAAGCAACTATTAGATAGCAATTTTGGGTTATCGTTGATGCCTTAGCTACTCTCAAAGTAGAGAGGGAAGGACACTTAGCACGTGAGAAACAAAATTAAAAAGTTAACAAATTAAATACTCAGTTGATGGAACATCAAAATTATGGAAACACTTTAAATGATAATAGTACAACCAAGAAAATGTCATGGAGAACAAGGAACAACGTGAATTTAAGCAGGATAAATGACGTGGTTGATAAAAATACAGGTGAAATCATGAATACCTCGGCTATCTAGTGGAATCACAAAACCAATGACGAACAAAACATGGGTAAAAACTATGTAGCTATGGATCCTGGTATCAGTAACAGCGCTGAAAGCCCGCAGGAAAATCGTACACAAGAAACTTGTATCAGTATGTCATACATTGTTGAATAATGTGAGGCAAATAAATTATGATAATATAAATCAACTGAGGGCCTTCGATAATTGGAGACAACAACATTTTCCTCCCCTGCAAGTGTTCCAAATCAAATACAAGAATGAGTTCTAGTGTTGCAAGCTCCTCCCAAGTTAGTACTTTATGTATTAATAATAAAGAACAAACTATTATAATTAATCAAGTTTCTAACTCTCCTCTTAGCCATTTAGGTAAAAATGTGGTGAATATTTCTTCATATGAATTACAAGAGGAAGAGGAGGTCCTGAATAAAGGACTCAACTTTTTCATAGCCCCCAAATAGATTCTGCTAGAAGAAATTATTTGTAGTCTTGAAGATGGGATTCAAGCGCTTAGGGATGAATATAGAGAGAAAGTAAAACAAGATTGTGCCATCATCTTAAGAAAAGTGAGGCCTCCCAAAATCAATTTAAACCATGAGCAATTAAGAGCCCTAAAAATTTTAAGGAATAATCATAACATTGTAATTCTAAAAGTAGACAAATGAGGGGCTACTATGGGTATGGATAAAGTATAATATACCACCAAAATGAAATACCACCTATATAATAATGGAAGCTACAAGAAGCTCAAAGATAATCTTATTTCTAAAATTACCAAAATTTTAAAAAATACATCAAGGACTCAAACTTAGATGAAATAATGAAGAAGCGCTTGTCTCCTAATAGTGAAATCACCCCACGAATTTACGGATCCCCAAAAATTCATAAAGTCGGTGCCCCCTTTAAATTTATTTTCAACACTATTAGGGCACCCACATTTCAATTGGAAAAATATGTTGCTAAAACCTTGGACCCTCTAGTTGGTAAAACAATCTCATTCATTAAAGACTTGAGCTAGTATGTACAATTCATCAAAAACGAAAAACTGGATCCCAGGGATAAGATTCAAAGTTTTGATGTTTCCAAATCTTCATAAATATCACATTAGAGGAATTTGTACAGGTTGTAAAAGAGGTGACGGATCCCAAACTACAAAACTTGCCGAAATATGTCTTCGTTTGACATTCTTCACCATCCAAGATGAATTCTTTGAACAAACATCTGGAGTATCTATGAGGTCCCCGCTGCCCCCTATAGTAGCCAACCTCTTTATGGAGAAATTTAAAAAGAAAGCTCTTGACACTTTCCCATTGAAGCCCAAATTCTGGATTAGGTTCGTGGATGACACTAGTGTCAATTGGCCTCATGGAGACAAGGAGTTAAGTAACTTTCTAGATCACCTCAATAGTATATGTAAAGATATCAAGTTCACAATGGAGGTTGAGGACAACAACAGTATCTTGTTCTTAGACATTCTCCTCATAAGAAATGAATATGGATCGCTTGGACATAAGGTGTTAAGAAAGAAAGAAACTGATAATTACCTACATGCAGACTCACACCATCACCCAACGTAAAAGATGGGGCTACTCAAGACTCTCTTCACAAGAGATTTTAGAATATGAGACTCCTCCCATACTGTGGAACAAATTGAATATTTAGGAAAGTTCTTTGCAGACATCGGATATAAGAGTATGGACATCATCAAGAACATTAGAAGAGCTAGATATAGAAATAAAGTTAGTCAACTTGAAAAAAACTCCCAAGTTGATAGCAAAAGGGCTTATCTACCATACATTCAGGGGGTCATAGATAAGTTGGCTAGGGTTCTCAAAAATAAAGATATTGAAACCTCTTTGAAGCCCATTTTGACCATTTGACATAAGATGAGATCATTTAAAGATAGCCATGATCAACGCCAATAAAAGGGTGTTTATAAAGTCATATGTTCATGTGGAAATTGTTATATTGGAGAAACATGAAGGTCCTTCAAGATTAGGCTAAAAGAACATAGCGCAAACATAAAAGATGACAGAACTCAATCTTCAGCACTAGTATAACATTCAAATAAGACTTGTCACCATATCTACCTAGAAGATATGAAAGTTATCGCTAAAGAGAACCATAAGTATAAACGTAAAATTTGCGAAGCCCTTGAAATCATTACACATCCTCAAAATATTAACATGGATGGGGCTTTGGAAGTTAGCAGAAAATGGAGCCCCTTACTCTCCCGCACAATCATCACATAATCCTTTTCTCCCCTCTCTCTTTCCACGACCCCTCTTTTTCTCACCATTAATCCCCTTATCTTCCCTCCCCCTGACATTTTGTTACCTCTTCATTTTTTATCCTCCCACTCCCATCATGCGTTTATCTCATATCCAGATCTAATTATTTTCCTCCTATCTATACACATTATAATTGCCCCATTATAACCTAATATCACTATTAGCTCCTCCATATAGTTCCCCCTTATGGAATCTCCTTTTCATATGCCCCATCCCCTTTGCCTCCTTTAATATGAAGTATATCCTTGATTAATAATTATTATCCCTATGATTTTATTAATCAATATTAATATTAAACTATAAAATTAATAATAATTAGATTTATTATTAGTATTATTAATTGGCACTTAATTAGTAATAAAGAAAATTTGTTACTAATAATTTGTCATCAATACTAATAATAAAGTATTATTATTATTAACTTTATAAATTAATAAATATTCTTAATAAAATATGAATATGATAATATTAATTATTAAAAACACTAATATTAAAACTTAATAAATTTAGTATTATATATCTCAGTGGACGTTAACCACCATCATCGTCATCATCATAAAAATTAAAATTAAAATAAAATAAGAATAAAAATTTCATTACGTTCATGTTAATTTCTGGTTTTATCTTTTCTAGGGTTTTGCTTCGTTTCCTAAATTTGTTGGTCGACTCTTCGTCTATTTTCTTGCATCCATCCCATATTTATTTCATCTCACCCTTTGCTTCTTTGCATATTGGCCTTGAAGATGAGTCTTGTTATAGACATGAAATGTAGACTGAAAAATGGATACTTTGGATAATCCAAATCAAAACTCTTAAAATTCTCACCATAGAAATCTACAAACTCTCATTAGTACCCTATATGGAAGGGACAATTGGAATGAGATTCGTAATTTCGAAAACATTAGGGTTAAAATTCAAATAAGAGAAGGTGATATATTCTTACTTAAACAATGTTGTGATCTTAACTCGTTTCCATCCTTCACTTGTGTAAAACACAGACTTTGCAACTAGCATAATAGTAGAGTATTTGACTCGCTTAACAAATTCCTGATTCGCCATGAAATCTGCAAAACTAGATTCTCTCTAGATTGAATATCATCCACAACCTTCAAGAATCATTTAAAGCTTGCAACGACTATTAGATAGGACCTCTGGGTTATCATTGACGCCTCAAATTCTCTCAAAGGAAGAGGGAACAGTGCTTAGTGTGAGAGAAACAAAATGGAACAATTAACAAATTAAAGTATCGGTTGATGAAACGTCAAAATTATGGAAACAATGTAAATGTTAACAGTTGAAGCAAGACAATGTCTTGTAGAACAAGGAACAACCTAAATGCAAGCACGATAAAGGAAGTGGTTGATAAACATACGGTGAAATCATGAATACCTCAGTTGGCCAGCCAAATCACAAAACCAATGATAGAAATAACGTGGGTAAGACTTGCATAGATGTGGATCATGGTAATAGTGGCATTGTTAAAAGTCTGTGGGAAAATCATACACAAGAAACGTGTACCTGTATATCATACATCATTGAAGAATGTGAGACGAATTTGACAAAAAACAAGATAATGCATATCAATATTAATGATGACAACTACATCAACCGAGGACCTTCGATAATTGGAAACAACAATGTTGTCCTCCCTTGCAAGCGTTCCAAATCAAATACAAACATGATTAATATTGTTGCAAGCTCCTCCCTTAGTAGTTTATGTAATAATAATAAGGAACAACCTGATATAATTAATCAAGTTTCTAACTCTCCTTTTAGATATTTAGGTAAAAAGGTGGTGAATATTTCTTCATATGAATTACAAAAGGAGGAAGTGGAGGTATTGAATAAAGGTTCAACTTTGCCATAGCCCCCAATCATATTTCGCTAGAAGAAATTATTTGTAGTCTTGAAGATGGGATTCAAGCGCTTAGGGATGAAGACAGAGAGAAAGTCAAACTAGATTGTATCGACATCTTAAGAAAAGAGAGGCCTCCCAAAAGCAATTTAAACCATGAGCAATTAAGAGCCCTAAAAATTTTAAGGAATAATGATAACATTGTAATCCTGAAAGTAGAAAAAGGAGGGGCTACTCTGGTTATGGATAAAGAATAATATGCCACCAAAATTAAAGACCACCTGTATTATAGTGGTAGGTACAAGAAGCTCAAAGATAACCCTATTTCTAAAATTACCAAAATTGTTAGAAGTCATCAAGGACTCAAACTTAGATGAAATTATGAAGAAAAACTTGTCTCTTGATAGTGAAATCACCTCACGAATTTATGGAGCCCCAAAAATTCATAAAGTTGGTGCCCCCCTCATACCTGTTGTCAACACTATTGGGGCACCCACATATCAATTAGAAAAATATTTTGCTTGCATCTTGGCCCCTCTCTTTGGTAAAACAAGCTCATTCATTAAAGGCTCCAGCCAGTATATAGAATTCATCAAAAAAGAAAAATTGAATCCTAGGGATAAGATTATAATTTTTTATGTTGTCCAACTCTTTACGAATATCCCATTAGAGGATGTTGTGCAAGTTTTAAAAGAGGTCACAGATCCCAAAACCACAAAACTTGCTAAAATATGTCTTTGTTCCACTTTCTTCACCTTCCAAGGTTAATTCTTTGAACAAATATCTGGAGTAGCTATGAGCTCCCCATTGTCCCGTGGAATAGCCAGCCTCTTTATGGAGAAATTTAAAAATAAAGCTCTTGACACTTTCCTGTTGAAGCCTAAATTCTTGACTAGGTTCATCGATGAGACTAGTGTCAATTGGCATCATGAAGACAAGGAGTTAAGTAACTTTTTAGATCACCTCAACAGTATATCTAAAGATATCAAGTTCGCAATGGAATTTGAGGACAACAACAATGTCTTGTTCTTAGACATTCTCCTCATAAGAAATGAATATGGATCACTTGGAAATAAGGTGTTCAAAAATAAAGCACACACTGATAATTACCTACATGCAGACTCACACCATCATCTGACGCAAAATTTGGGGGTACTCAAGACTCTTTTCACAAGATCTTTCAAAATATGAGACTCCTCCCACGCTAAGGAAGAAATTGAATATTTAATAAAGGTATTTGCAGACATAAGATATAAGAATATGGACATCATCAAGAATATTAGAAGAGCTAGATCCAGAAATAAATATAGACAACCTAAAACAAACTCTCAAGTTGCTAGCAAAAGGGCTTATCTACCATACATGCATGGGGTGACAGATAAGTTGGCTAGGGTTCTCAAAATGAGAGATATTGAAACCTCTTTCAAGCCCATATTGGACATTACACATAACATGAGATCAGTTAAAGATATCCCTGATAAACTCCAACAAAAGGGTGTTTATAAAGTCATATGTTCATGTGGAAATTTTATATTGGAGAAACAGGAAGGTCCTTCAAGATTAGACTCAAATAACATGGTGCAGACATAAAAATGGCAGAACTAAATCTTCAACACTCGAAGAGAATTCAACTAAGATGTGTCACCATATCTATGTAGAAGGAACAAAATTTATCATTAATGAGAACCATAAGTATAAACGTAAAATTCATGAAGCCCTTGAAATAATTAAACATCCTCAAAATCTCAATAGGGATGGGGGTTCAAAAGTTAGCAGAAACTGGATCTCCTTACTCTCCTACAAAACCAACACATAATCCATTTATCCCATATCTCTTTCCATGGCCCCCCTTTTTCTTGCCAATAATCCCCTTCCCTTCCCTCTCACCTCACATTTTATTACCTCTTCATTTTTATCCTTCTGCTCCCATCATGCCTTTATCTCATATATAGATCTAATTATTTTCCTCCTATCTATAAACATTCCAATTTCCCCATTCTAACCTAATATCACTATTATTTCCTCCATATAGTTCCTCCTTATGGAATTTCCTTTTCAAATGCCCCATCCCCTTTGTCGCCTTTAATATGAAGTAAATCTTTGATTAATAATTATTATCACTATGATTTTATTAATTATAATTAATATTAAACTATAAAATTAATAAAAATTATATTTATTATTAGCATTATTAATTAGCACTTAATTAGTAATAAAGAAATTTTATTACTAATACTTTGTAATCAATACTAATAATAAAGTATTATTATTATTAACTTTATCAACTAATAAATATTTTTAGTAAAATATTAATATAATAATAATTATTATTAAATATACTAACATTAAAAGTTAAAAAATGTACTAATATATATAAAAAATTAAAATTAAAATTAAATAATAATAATAAATTTATTACATTCATGCTAATTTATGATTTTATCTTTTCTAGGGTTTTACCTCATTTTCTGAATTTGTTGGTTGCCTCTCCACCTCTTTTCATGCATCCATCCCATATTTATGTCCTCTCACCTTTCTCTTCTTTGCATATTCTTCTGGAAGATGAGTCTTGTTATAGACTCGAAACGTAGACTGAAAAATAGATACTATGGATAATCCAAATCAAAACTCTTAGAATTCTCACCACAAAAATCTACAAAATCTCATTAGTACCCTGTATGGAAGGGACAGTTGGAATGAGATTCGTAATCTCAAAAAAATTAGGGTTAAAATTCAAATAACAGAAGCTCATCTATTCTTCGAAAAACAATGCCATGATATTAACTTGGTTTCGTCCTTCGCTTATGTAAAACACAGACTCTGCAACCAACATAACAATAGAGCATTCGAGGGGCTCAACAAATCCCTAATTTGCCCTGAAATCCACAAAACCAGATTCTCTCTAGATCAACTATCATCCAAAGCCTTCGAGAATCATTTAAATCTTGGAGTGACTATTAGAGAGGAGCTGTGGGTTATCATCTATGCCTCAGCGACTCTCAAAGTAGAGAGGGAAGAATGCTTAGTGTAGGAGAAACAAAATGGAAAAATTAACAAATTAAAGTCTCGATGTATGGAAACTTAAAATTATGGAAGCATTGTAAAAGATAAAAGTCCAAGAAAGATAGTGTCTTGGAGAACAAGGAACAACGTGAATACAAGGACGATAAATGACATGGTTGATAAACATACGGGTGAAATCATGAATACCTCGACTAGTCAGCGGAATCATAAAACCAATGACGGACAGAACATGGGTAAGACCTACGTAGTTGTGGATCTTGGTAACAGTGACAATGCTGAAAGTCTGCGGAAAATTTGTACACAAGAAACATGTACCGATATATGATACATTGTTGAAGAATGTGAGGCGAATTCGACAAAAAATAATAAAATGCATATTAGGATTATTGATGACAACTACATCAACCGAGGGCCTTCGACAATTGTAAACAACAACATTATCCTTCCTTGCAAGCGTTGCAAATCAAATACAAGAGTGAGTAATAAATTTGCAAGGTTCTCCCTTAGTAATTTATGTAATAGTAATAAAGAACAACCTGATATAATTAATAAATTTTCTAACTCTCCTTTTTAGATATTTGGGTAAAAAAGTGGTGAATATTTCTTCATATGAATTACAAAAGGAGGAAGTGGAGGTCCTGAATAAAGGACTCAACTTTTCCATATCCCCTAATCAGAATCCGCTAGAAGAAATTATTTGTAGTCTTGAAGATGGGATTCTAGTGCTTAGGGATGAAGATAGAGAGAAAGTTAGACAAGATTGTGACATTATCTTAAGAAAAGTGATGCCTCCCAAAAGAAATTTAAACCATGGGCAATTAGGAGCCCTAAAATTTTTAAGGAATAATGATAACATTGTAATCCTAAAAGAAGACAAAGGTGGGGATATTGTGGTTATGGATAAAGAAGAATATGCCACCAAAATGAAAGACCACCTATATAATAGTGGCAGCTAGAAGAAGCTCAAAGATAACCCTATTTCTAAAATTACTAAATTGTTAGAAAAGCCATCAAGGACTCAAACTTAGACGAAATAATAAAGAAGTGTTTGTCTCCAAATAGTGAAATCACCTCGCGAATTTACGGAGACCCAAAAATTCATAAAATTAGTGCCCCCCTCACACCTATTGTCAACACTATTGGGGCACCCACATCTCAATTGGAAAAATATGTTGCTAGAACTTTGGCCCCTCTAGTTGGTAAAACAAGCTCATTCATTAAAGATTGCATCCAGTATGTAGAATTGATCAAAAAAGAAAAAATGGATCCTAGGGATAATATTGTAAGTTTTGATGTTGTCCAATTCTTCAAAAATATCCCATTAGAGGAAGTTGTATAGGTTGTAAAAGAGGTCATGGATTGCCAAACTGCAAAACTTGCCAAAATATGTCTACGTTCCACTTTTTTCACCTTCCAAGGTGAATTATTTGAACAAATATCTGGAGGATCTATGGGGTCCCTACTATCATCTATAGTATCCAACCTATCTATGGATAAATTTGAAAAGAAATCTCTTGACAATTTCCCATTGAAGCCCAAGTTTTGGATTAGGTTCGTGGATGACACTAGTGTGAATTGGCCTCATGGAGACAAGGATTTAAGTAAATTTCTAGATCACCTCAAGAGTACATCTAAAGATATGAAGTTCACAATGGAGGTTTAGAACAACAAAAATATCTTTTTCTTAGAACTTATCCTCATAAGAAATTAGGATGGATCGCTTGGACATAAGGTGTTCAGAAAGAAAGCACACACTGATAATTACCTACATGCAAACTCACACCATCACCTGACATAAAAGATGGGGGTAATCAAGAATCCTTTCACAAGAGCTTTCAAAATATCAAGCTCCTGCCATACTGAGGAAGAAATTGAATATTTAAGAAAGGTATTTGTAGAAATCGGATATAATAATATGGACGTCATCAAGAACATTAGAAGAGCTAGATCTAGAAATAAAGATAGACAAGATTAATCAAACTCCCAAGTTGCTAGCGGAAGTGTTTACCTACCATACATTCATGGGGTCATAGGTAAGCTGGCTAGGGTTCTCAAAAATAAGATATTGAAACCTCTTTCAAGCCAAAGTCAACCGTCAGACATAAGATGAGATCATTTAAAGATATCCCTGATAAACTCCAACAAAAGGGTGTTTATAAAGTTGTATGTTCACGTGGAAATTTTTATTTTGGATAAGCAGGAAGGTCCTTCAAGATTAGACTCAAAGAACATGGCACACACATAAAAAATGGCAGAACTCAATCTTCAACACTGGTGGAGCATTCAACTAAGACTTGCCACCATATCTGCCTAGAAGTTGTGAAATTTATCGCTAATTAGAACTACAAGTATAAACATAAAATTCGTGAAGCCCTTGAAATCTTTAAACATCCTCAAAATATCAATAGGGATGGGGATTTGGAAGTTAGCAGAAACTGGATCCCCTTACTCTCCTGCACAACTAACACATAATCCTTTTATCCCCTCTCTCTTTCCATTGCCCCCATCTTTCTCGTCATTAATCCCCTTACCTTCCCCCCCCCCCCCCCCCCCCTCACATTTTGTTACCTCTTCATTTTCTATCCTCCCACTCCCATCATGCCTTTATCTCATATCCAGATCTAATTCTTTTCCTCCTATCTATAAACATTATAAGTGCCCCATTCTAACCTAATATCACTATTAGTTCCTCCATATAGTTCTCCCTTATGGAATTTCTTTTTCATATGTGTCATCCCCTTTGCTTCCTTTAATATGAAGTAAATCCTTGATTAATAATTATTATCCCTATGATTTTATTAATTATAATTAATATTAAACTATAAAATTAATAATAATTAGCTTTATTATTAGTATTATTAATTAGCATTTAATTAGTAATAAATAAAATGTATTAATAATACTTTGTAATCAATACTAATAATAAATTATTATCATTATTATTAAATTTATCAATTAATAAATATTCTTAATAAAATACGAATATAATAATATTGATTATTAAATATACTAACATTAAAACTTAATGAAATTAATAATATATATAAATAAAATAAAATAATAATAATAATAATAATAAATTTATTATGTTCATGCTAATTTTTTATTTTATCTTTTTAGGGTTTTTCTTCATTTCTTGAATTTGTTGGTTGGTTCTCCTCCTCTTTTCTTGCATTCATCCCATACTTATTTCCTCTCACCCTTCTGTTATTTGCATATTGGTCCTAAAGATGAGTCTTCTTATAGACTCAAAACATAAACTGAAAAATGTATAATGTGGATAATCAAAATTAAAACTCTCAAAATTCTCTCCACATAAATCTACAAACTCACATTAGTACCCCATACAGAAGGTACAGATAGAATGAGATTCATAATATCGAAAAAGTTAGGGTTAAAATTCAAAGAAGAGAAGCTGATCTATTCTTCCTTAAACAATGTCATGATATTATCTTGGTTCCATCCTTCGCTTGTGTAAAATATAGGATTCACAACCAGCATAACAACAAAACATTTGACCAACTTAGCAAATCCTTGATCTACCATGAAATCTGCAAAACCAGATTCTCTCTAGGCTGACTATCATCCACAACCTTTAAGAATCGTTTAAATCTTGGAACAACTATTAGACAGGACCTATGGGTTATCATCGATGCCTTAGCTGCTCTGAATGTAGAGAGGGAAGGACGCTTAGCGTGGGAGAAACCGAATGGAAAAATTAACAAATTAAAGTCTCGGTTAATGGAAATTCAAAATTCTAGAAACATTGTAAATGATAACAGTCCAAGCACCACAGTGTCTTGGAGAATAAGGAAAAATTTGAATATAAGAATGATAAATGACGTGGTTGATAGTCATATGGGTGAAATCATGAATACCTCAGCTGGCTAATGGAATAAAAAATCCAATCACTGATAGATCATGGGTAGGATTTGCGTAGCTGTGGATCTTGGTAACAGTAACAACAATGAAAGTATGCGTAAATCGTACAAAAGAAACCTGTACCAGTATATCATACATCGTTTAGGAATGTGAGGTGAATTCGACAACAAACAAGAGAATGCATATCAAGATTAATGATGACAACTACATCGACGAAGGGCATTTGACAATTGGAAACAACAACATTGTCCTCCCTTGCAAGCATTCCAAATCAAATACAAGCGTGAGTAATAATGTTGCAAGCTCATCCCTTAGTAGTTTACGTAATAATTATAAAGAACAACCCGATATAATGAATAAAGTTTTCTAACTCTCCTCTTAGTTATTTAGGTAAAAATAGTGGTGAGTATTTATTCATATGAATTTGAAACGGAGGAATTAAAGGTCGTGAATTAAGGACTCAATTTTTCCATAGCCCTCAATCAGATTCCACTAGAAGAAATTATTTGTAGTCTTGAAGATGGGATTCAATCACATAGGGATGAAGATAGAGAGCAAGTCAGACAATATTGTGTCATCATCTTAAGAAAAGTGAGGCCTCCCAAAAGAAATTTAAACCATGAGCAATTAAGAGCCCTAAAAAATTTAAGGAATAATGATAACATTGTAATATTGAAAGTAGACAAAGGAATGTCTACTGTGATTATGGATAAATAAGAATATGCAAAAAAAATGAAATACCACCTATATAATAGTGGAAGCTACAAGAAGCTCAAATATAACCCTATTTCTAAAATTACCAAAATTGTAAAAAATCCATCAAGGACTCAAACTTAGATAGAAGAATGAAGAAGTTCTTGTGTCTTGATAGTTAAATCACCCCGCAAATTTACGAAGCTCCAAAAATTCGTAAAGTCAGTGCCCCCTCAGACCTATTGTCAAAACTATTGGGGCACCCACATATCAATTGGAAAAATATGATGATAGCACCTTGGACCCTCTGGTAGGTAAAAAAATCTCATTCATTAAAGACTCCTGCTAGTATGTAGAATTCATCAAAAAATAAAAATTGGATCCTTGGGATAATATTGTAAGTTTTGATGTTGTCAAACTCTTCACAATGATCCCGTTAGAGGAAGTTGTATAGGTTGTAAAATAGGTCATGAATCTCCAAACTACAAAACTTTCTGAAATATGTCTTTATTTTGCTTTCTTCACCTTCCAAGGTTAATTCTTTGAACAAGCATCAGGAGTAGCTATGGCGTCCCCCCTGTCCCCTATAGTAGCCAACCTCTTTATGTAGAAATTTGAAAAGAAATATCTTGACACTTTCCCATTGAAGCCCAAATTCTAGATTACGTTCGTGGATGACACTAGCATCAATTGACCTCATGGGGACAAGGAGTTAAGCAAATTTTTAGATCACCTCAACAATATATCTAAAGATATTAAGTTGATAATGGAGGTTGAGGACAGCAACAATATCCCGTTCTTTGATTTTCTTGTCATAAGAAATGAAGATGGATTGCTTAGACATAAGGTGTTTAGAAAGAAAGCACACATTTATAATTACCTACGTGTAGGCCCACACTATTACTCAATGAAAAAGATGGGGGTACTCAAGGCTCTTTTCATGAGCTCTTTCAGAATATCAGAATCCTCGCACTCTGAGGAAGAAATTGAATATTTAAGAAAGTGCTTTATAGACATCGGATATAAGAATATGGACATCATTATTAACATTAGAGGGGCTAGATCCCAAAATAAAGAAAGACAACTTGAAACAAATTATGAATTTTCTAGTGGAGGGGCTTATCTACCTTACATTCAGGGGGTTACAGATAAGCTAGCTATGGTTCTCAAAAAGAAAGATATTGAAACCTATTTCAAGCCCATGTCAACCATTAGACATAAGATGAGATCATTTAAACATATCCTTGATCAACTCCAACAAAAGGGTGTTTATAAAGTCATATGTTCATGTGGAAATTGTTATATTGGAGAAACAGGAAGGTCCTTTAATATTAGACTCAAAGAACATGGCATAGACATAAAAAAAGGCAGAACTCTATCTTCAGCATTGGCACAACATTCAACTAAGAATTGTCACCATATCTTCTTAGAAGACACGAAATTTATCGCTAATGAGAACCATAAGTATAAACATAAAATTTGTGAAGCCCTTGAAATCATTAAACATCCTCAAAATCTCAATAGGGATGGGGATTTGGAAGTTAGCATAAACTGGATCCCCTTACTCTCCCACACAACCAACACATAATCCTTTTCTCCCCTCTCTCTTTCCATGGCCCCCCTTTTTCTCACCATTAATCACCTTCCCTTCCCCCCCCCCTCACATTTTGTTACCTCTTCATCCATTCTAACCTAATATCGCTATTATTTCCTCCATATAGTTCCCCCTTTTGGAATTTCCTTTTCATATGCCCCATCCCCTTTGCCTCCTTTAATATGATGTAAGTACTTGATTAATAATTATTATCCCTATGATTTTATTAATTATATTTAATAGTAAACTGTCAAATTAATAATAATTAGATTTATTATTAGTATTGTTAATTAGCACTTAATTTGTAATAAAGAAAATTTATTACTAATTCTTTGTAATCAATACTCATAATAAAGTATTATTATTATTAACTTTATCAATTACTAAATATTCTTAATTAAATACGAAGATAATAATATTGATTGTTAAATACATGAACATTAAAAATTAATAAAATTTAATAATATATATAGAAATTATAATTAAAATAAAATAATAATAAAAGAATTATTACATTCATGCTGATTTCTCATTTTATCTTTTCTAGGGTTTTGCTTCACTTTCTAAATTTGTTGGTCATCTCTTCTCTTTTCTTGCATCCACATGATATTTATTTCCTCTCACCTTTTCTTCTTTGAATATTGGTCCTAAAGATGAGTATTGTTATAGTCTCGAAAAGTAGAATGAAAAATGGATACTGTGGATAATACGAATCAAAACTCTCAAAATTATCACGCAGAAATATACAAACTCTCATTAGTTGAACTATTTCAGTTATTTTAGTACTAATGCTATTGAGAATGTGTTGTAATTTTTTTTTATTACTCTCCCATCCTTATGGACTGTTCCACAGGATGGTAGACAAATCTTTCTCATTTATTAGTTGTAATTGCCGTTGCATCTTTTCTGGACTATTCCACTAGATGTTAGATGAATCCATCTTATTTGCATGTGTCCCTTATTGGGTGCCACTATTACCTCTATCTTAGAGGCTCACACTATAGAAGAAATTTTACACACCTACAACCAAACACTCACCATGCACACATTCTCTCTTTCTAAACACACCACATGTAGCTCTCTTGCTGACAGTTGGAGCTAAGGAAAATCTATAAGAATTCATGGCAACTGGGTTGATATTCTAGATGGGGCTCCTACTCTAAAAAATGTCAAGTATAATTGGGACTCCACATTGGGGAGACCCCATGGTTAACATATTTCCAACACCATCAACAAATGGCACTAGGAGGGCCAGATGACAAGATGTTCCCATGGAGTCTGTTTTTAACCTCTTATCTCAAATGGTTCATCCTTAAATCTTACTCCCGGAGTGTTTCTCTAATTTGTCCATTTATCAATTTTCAATCACCAATGAGCCTCTCTATCAGCTATCTCATTTAAAGTTTGATGGTGAGGATGGAACATCTATAACTACGCACACTTCTAATTTTCTGAAATTTTGTGAATCTTATGAAATCAATGATGAAGAGTTTGCTTGTTTTCTTTTCTTCCTCGCCCTTGAAGGTCGTGTTAATCAATGTTGTCATACCTTACCACCCAACTTGGTCCATTCTTTCCATCATTTCCTCAAGGAGATTTATGAAGCCTTTGATAGGTATGATTATCGAGATGTTTATGAAAGAATGAATCAGATAAAATGAAGCCTGATGAATCAGTTGAGGATTTCTCTAATCGATTCCTTCACCTTTCTTATGAATTTACTGAAGAAGAATTAGAAGAATTTTGAAGTCTAAAATGGGCCTTCTAAGGAAATTATAAAATAATAGTGGAAATAATAGAATAATAATATTTTACATCATCAAATTTTAGAGGGAAAAAAGAAAAAACTACTTTTTCAACTCATGTTTTAAACTTATCTCCCTATGGGATTACTCAAATTTCGAGAAAGAACACTCATTGGATGCAGAATTTGATTCCTCATCCAAGGAGTAACCATGTTGCATACTTTCAATGGACCCTGCTACATGAAAAATGATAAATACATGACAAACATGATTGCAATCACATTTTTTCATGTATTTCTCATTTTTCGTGTAGCAAGGTCCATCGAAAGTATGCAACATGGGTACTCTTTGGATGAAGAATTAAATTTTTCATCCATTGAGTACTCCCGCTTGAAATTTGAGTAAAACAGTAGGGAGATAAGTTGAAAGTAAGAGTTGAAAAAATTATTTTATTATTTTATTATTTTTTAATCTTTTTACTTTTTTACTCCAAAAATGGTGAATTATCTCACATGATTGCCATCATGATCTTGAATCCTATTAGTTCTTATAAAGTTTACTTTTGTTGTACATTTTTCTTAGGAGGCCCATTTTAGAACTCAAAATTCCTCTAATGCTGTGGATTGGGATTTCTTTAAACAAAAGTTTCAAAGTTTGGTTCATGTCTCTTTGCATGGTGAACCTCAATTCCCGTGATGTTTCTACTTCCCCAACTCTTACAAATCATGAGTTATCTCTAATTTCAGAGGAGGAATTCACTACTTATTTTATTATTTATCCTCCTCCTTTTCCAGATCTGGTGAGGGTGTCTCCCTGCGATGAAAATAAAGTTGGGAAATATGCAAATCAAGTTCCTAATCCATCTTCTCGTTATTATTTCTCTTTTCATGAGCTAGATTCAATGGAGGAAATCACATAATGGCTCATGAAGCCCATGGTGAAGATTAACTCCTCCATTCTATAAGATGATGTTACTAATCATAAATATATTCTTGAATTTGATCTGGATTTCTATGATCCTCTATCATCTACATGCCATGAACTTTGTAACATGATCCACCTGATCAACTTGCTCCACGAGATAGTTTTTCACACTCTCTCAATTTTTGAGTTTCTATTTCAAATTGCAATCATATACAAGGTAGTGACATTACACAAGGTAGGGGAACATGAAGGTGAAGATTCTTTCAATATTTCTTCCCTTTTCCAAAATTCCTCATGTGAAGATGATGCACTTCCATTCTTGGATGAATTTCAATATGCTAATCTTGGTAGTGGATTAAATGCAATCAATTCTTTCAACCAATTTGTAGCCTTGGGAAACAATCATTTCAATGATGGTGACTCTGTTGATGTATGTGATCATGAATGCCCAGGTGCATCATCTCATCTTTCATTTTCTCACAAAGACTTTTCTTTAGATATAGAATCTGATTCGGTCAAATAAGATGTCCTTATCACAACTTACTCTTCATCTCACTATCCCTTGTTCCCTATCATTTGCAATGCATCTACTTGCGGCAAGGATACGCCATGCTCTTCAAGATCTTCATCCGATGAGTTAATTTCTCAATTGACACAAGGTGGTGAGATTTTCCAAGATGAAAATGAAAACAATGAAATTATTGAGTGCTCTTTCCATCCCTCATAATCTCTTCTGTTGCATGAAGACAATTCTCCAAACCATCTTGTTCATCAAATTTCTTTGATTCATACATATTTAGATTTGTTATTAGATGAATCTTTCAACTTGAGTAATCTAGTTATTGAAGTTGAAAAATATGGTCAAATTAGTGACAGAGATGGCTTCCATCTGGTGAGAAGTGGTCTTATTGAAACTAGTGGTAGTAGCTTTCCCCACACCATGAATAATATGGTTCAATCTTTAGGATGAGATTTTCCAATCCTTGAAAGTTTTTGGACTTGCTACAGAGTCAAGTCACTTTAACTTTCGTTGTTGGTTATGTTAGGGTCTCACGACTATAGTAAGCCCCCCAAACAAAGTCAGATATTGTTTCTTCCACACAATCCCTCTATTTGCATGGTTTCACTCGATGAAAAATTATTTTTCAAAAATTTTTGGTATCTTAGATGTGATCTTTCAAATTTCCAAGATGTTACTTCTGACTGGATTCAAGAATATCTTTCATTTCATTCATCTTCAAGCAAATTTCTCGTAACAAACTCGGGTCTAGAATTTGTATCACTCATAGAGTCATAGAATTGTGAAGTTGATCATTCGAAAGACCATATTTGGTTGAAGGAATCATATCTATAAGATTGATTTCATGATGAGATCCATGGAAAATTTTTGGGGATAATGTTCATAGGCAAGCTAATTTTCTATGATTTTTCCAAAAAATGATTCGCCAATTTCCATTTTTTATAAAAATGATTCTCCCAAATTTTACATTATAAATTTATTTAACCCTAAAAATCGCTAACATTATATAGAGAGTATATATAAAATCATTATAAATTTGAATAATTTTACAAATACATCAATAAAATTTTTATAGTTTGCATATTAGGGACTAGTGAGAGTCACTGATGTTTTTAAACTTCAAGATAATTTTCCCTCCTTAGAATTTTCCCTGATGAGCTACTCCTGGTTTCCCTTACGAATATCATATTGTGAATCTTGTTCTTCATTACACATGGAATCCTCTTGAGTACGAATGAATGCATGAGTTATTGTGCGAATTAAATTCTTCTTCGTTCACTGCATCTCAATTGGTTTCATGTGTTTGTTGTACTAGCATTACTTTTCTCTTCTTTCGATGATTATGGTGCTAATGTAGTGTGTTACTAGTTAAAAAGAAATATTTTCTCACATTCACCATGGGAGGAAGATGTTTTGGTTCTTCGGAACATTTGCGGAACTGTTCAAAGTGATTTATCTTTGTTAATTACAAATTGGGAATATGAAGCTTTAATCAGCCCATCTGATCATGATTCTATCTCTAAGGACTATCATTCAGCTAATCATTTTCCCATCAGTATATTCAATGACAATTGTTTTACATCATTCAATTTTCATTGTTCACCATCTCACTATTCAAATATATTTTGAGCGATTGAGGAACTTCCACCTTCACTGATGGTTATGTTAGGTCCTCACTATCTGGACATGATTGTTGAATATGATCAGATCTAATTTCCATCACAAGATTCCCATCGTAATCCTGTCCCTCTAATTGAAAATTCATATTTTGAAATATTTCGAGGTTTTCAAGAGGATTATCATGAATTTTATGATCCAATCATTGAATGGTTGGAATAGTCTTACTTGGCAAGCTCCATTTCAAATAACAAGTTTCAATCTTTCCTCACGCTTTCTAAGGAGTTCAGTGTAGATGGAGACACATTCGTGGGAAGCTTCATAGGTTTATTGAATGATGGTTCTTGTCAAAAGGGTAAGAATATAAACTGGTTAGAAGTGGTGGCTATGGCCTATCTTTCTGCTGACAGGAAATACCTTCAAATTTTTGTGCAAGCTAGTCAAGTTCTTACCTTTTATATTGCACATTGTTTTATATTGTTTTAATCGATGACATCTTTGTGATTGCAGGCTAGAAACAATTATGGTGGCTACATTGGAAATTCCTTTATACATGACCCCGACCTTCTAGATGGTTTGGTTAGGAGTAGGTCTAGTTTCATTTTAGTTTACCTAAATACCCATCCTGCATTCATTTCCCATAGTTTATATTGTTTTTTTATGATTTTGGTTTCACATCATGTTTTACTTTAGCGATTTTTTGTCTTCTCTTCTGATTTTGTTTCCTTTTTGTTTGTTTTCTTTCCTTTCATTTTGTGAGATCATACATGGATATGCTCTGTTGGCTCAAAGGGAATGTGGAAAAATAGAAAAGGACTTTGTGACACTTCAACATTTGGCTGACCTTCTGTCCATCTTCCTTGTGTCGGTTATACCTTTTGGTTGATGAAGTTCTGACGGAAAATATGATCCATCCGTGAGGATAGTTTTGGTTAAACCATGAACGTGTATCTATTCAAGTTAACCTCATGCCCACACTTGGTTTTTATGTTTTACTGTTTTCATGCCTATCCAATTAGTAGAGGAGGAGAAGGGAAAATATGTAAGCGAGAAAACCTAAAACAAAGGTCTCTATATGCTTCTCTTAAGGAACAACCTCTTCTTCTCTCAATAAGTTGGGATCCCTCTTCTGCCCATAAAATGAATAAGTGCCAATGCACAGTCCTATAAAATAACTAAATAAAGGTGAAAGAAGAGAAATGTTTCCTTCCTAGAGAGGTGAAGCAAGCAACTCTACAGAGTATTTTCCAGGTTCGCTGGCAGTGGAGCAATGTTTATGTTCCTGAAGTGACTCCATCAGGGTACTATCCAAGCCTATTGGCAGTGGAGCAACACCAAAAATGAAAAAATATACTCTGAAAATATTAAGTTCATGAACTTCACTACCATTCCCAACTCAAAATTTTCAACATCTCTTAATTTTATTATGTGTTCAACCAAGAGAGAGGTATAGAGGGACAATTTTTGTTCATGGGATAAGTGGGGAGACCAAATTAATATACATCATGAATCAATACACTTGAATAACCAAGACCTTGCACAAAAGAGTTAACTAAGGAAGAGAAGCTAGAATTATACCAGTGTGTCACCAAGTGTTGTCACTGCTGGTGAGCACCAGTATTGCAGAAATACTGCTGTAACTCCTAGGGCTTCCTACTTTGCTTTTATCAACCCGGTAGTTTGTAACAAATTTGGAAGCGAGGGTGTTGTATGCACAAGTACTAGTTCTTACTGCAGGCTGTCACTTGGTCAGCTAGCGCAAGATCACTAGGAGCTCAAGCCAACTTCTATGATTTCCAGAAGAAGCTTTATGTGTGATGAAAGAAAGGAAAGCTCACTCTACAGAGGTTACTCTATTTGCAGAAAGGAAAAGAAGACTAAATTGTAAAGTAACCCTAGCAAACCCTAATTAACCAACTAACCCTAATTTTGCAGAAAAATAGATGAAAAACCATAAAATGAATTCCATCGCCTACTTAGGAAGTAAAAAACATCTATTCAAGCTATTTCTAGGAGGAAATGAGAAAAAAACATCCTTTTGGGTTTTTATGTATTTTATTTGAAATTGTCATGCATGTAATTTATTTGTTTGTGGATGTGGTAGTGATTAGGTGGCGATGGAGGGCGACTTTGGAGTTTTTAGAGGTGTACGAAGGTGTGGATGGGTCCTAGGAGGCATCTGGTAACCTTCTGGAGGCTTTCCCTGCAATCGGACTTCAAAAATTCACCTACAAGAATTTCTATGGGAGGCTGCAGGGGATCTACACGAGGTCTACAGGAGGATGTACGGGAGGATGCCGAAAGTTGTTTTAGAGGCTTTGAAGGTGGGAAAAAGGTTGGATAGGGTAGCTAAAGGATATAAGGATGTGTTAAGGTGTCTAAGGTCCATCTAGAAGGATTAGGAAAGAGAGAGGTGGTTGGATTTATTCAAGGAAAGGGAGGAAAGTTTACGAGAAAAGTGCAGAAAATTAGGGCAGATTTATGAGGGGCTGCGAATGACCTGTGGAACATGTATCAAAGAGAGATGGTGGTGGCTGATTTATTGACTTATTATGAGCAGATATGTACTCCAAGAGAGCTACAAATCAAACACTGAAACTGAGCAAGCAAAGAAACTAGCTGCACTAAAGAAAACAAAACTATATCTCATGTTAACCTAAATTTTGATCTAGGAAAATAAAATGCTGAACAATGCTATATGGAAAGGAAAGAATGAATTGAGATTTATTGTAGAAACAAAAATGAGCATGAAAAAATAGATTTAAAGCAAAGCATTAACCTCTAAATCAAACTACAACACTAAAAATTGCATGAAGAAGGCAAATCTATGTTTTTGTGGCAGTAAGTGGGTCTTGACCTCAGTTCATGGTCCCAAAGGGAGGAAAGGAGGTCAAGGCTCTGTTGATGGCCCTTTTATATCTTTCTCTTATCACTATTTAACCTACTTCAACAAACTGAAATGGAAACAACTATGTAAATCACCAAAAACAACCTATTCTAACCAAGGAAGAAACCTATCTAACAACAACTAATTCATAAACTGCAACAAAATATATAAATACAAAACAAGAGGTGCTGGGTAGCTTGGGTTGGGCCCTAACCCAAGAGCTTTAGCCCTCTAAGGTAACTCAATGCTGGCTCAAAAAAGATTTCATCTTCATTATCAAAATAATAGTCACATTACACGAAATTGTCCACAAATGTAAGCTTGAAATGAGCTGAGCAAAAGCTGCAACAAAAGTGCAAAAATTTGACTAACATCCAACAACCTACTGAGGCCCTAGGCCTCTCTATTTATACAACTGGAGCTCCCAACAACTCTCCTAAAATTAGGGAGGCTTGGCTCCCAGGACTTGAGATAGATAGCAGTTAACCTTCACTTGCTCGGCTGCCTCTTTGATGCATTGATGTGGCTACTTGTGCTCCGATCTTTCTGAAGGAGGATTTGAATTAGTGAGTCATCAATGAGGGGGAAACCCTCCTATAAATCCTCTCCTTTGTCTTCCTCAAATATTGGCTGCCAAATGCTCATTAAACCTTTGACTTTGTCTCAAAATTGACGAAAAATTTGCATAAATCACACATTAGATTTCATGGCATAATGACTAACCCAACTCACTCTATTAGCATAAATATAATCAAAAACATGCAATAAACTAATGAGAATGGTGGATTAAGATAAGTTAGGAGGCCAAATGAGCCCATATAATTACCCATTTATGGGGCTCATCATCACCCCCCTACCAAATGTGTTGCTCATCCTCTGAGCAACTAGTCTATCTCCTCATCTTTGATGGCCCTGATGGTCTTCCTGACATCCCATGCTTCTGATATGAGATACTCTTGCTTATCATGGAATCCTACCTTTCTGTCCACCTCTTCCCGTTGTTGTTGTTGTTCTTCCTCTTTTCCACCTTCCAGTAGGCCTAGTAGCAGTGGAGGACTCAATTTGAGGCCAATCAAATTGGTCTTCAAACTCTGCATAGAGTGCTTGTACAGTGGTACTCTCCTTAACGCTTCTTTCATCCTTGTTGGGGAGTGACATTCCCTGATTTGTAAATTGTGTAGGAGAGTGTTCCACCTCCTGATACAAGCATGAATATTGTCTTCCCCAAGTAATATTTCCATGTATTCAAAATCTGTAATGGCCTGGGCCTGCTCATTGATATACCTAGGGGAACTTTGACGATTATTTGCAAGCAGTTGGTGGACACTAATGAGAGCCATGGGGTCTGCTGGCTTAGCTTAGATCATTAAGGGTTCATTTTTCTCTTTTTCCATCAACTTTTTTATTTTTGTTGCCCTTTTCTCCTCATGATTCATCCATGATGCCATGGCCATCAATTGCAAGTCCCCTAGCCTAGCATTGGGGTCCCATAGGTTCATATCAGTGAGGGCCAAGTTATGCAAATAAAGCTCTACTATCTTTGCCTTGTCTTCTGCTGAACTTTGGTCACATAGGTCTGTAAACTGTTTATAATCTTGGAAAGGCATGGTGCCTCTTTGTGCCAAAGTCTTGATCTGAAACTGCAGCCATTGGTCTTCGAGGTATACTCGATATGATTTTCCTGGTGTCCTACACTGTAGTGCCTCCATAGACGAGCTAGCCATGCATGCCAATTGTGTCCCCTTTTCGTGTAGTTGTTTCCTTATCGACTCATTTTCTGTTTCCAAGTGAGATCTTCTGATTGCCTTTCTATGTCTTACATCACTTAACTCCCTTCCCATCTCTCTAAGCTGGTTCTCCATGTGGCCAATATCCTCTACCCCCTTAGATTTGGAAATTTGCATCCATCTATGGCTCCTTATTCTTTCTTTCTCCAACTCAAAGAAAAGTGGGACTGCAAATTTCTGTGGAATGATTTTTCCCCCTTCAAGAAGGTTGTAATAAGAGCCCAAACTAGGCTGGGGGTCAGGTTCTTATGTCTCTGTTGTTTCATCCTTCCCCTTGGTCTGCTCTTCTGCCCTTTTCTCAAGTTTTTCAGTCTCCTATAGCTTTGTTAGGGTCTCCTGTAGAGCAGTCCGTATCTCATGTAGGATTGTTTTTGAGTACTATAGTTTTATTCTTTCCTTCCAAGTGGAATATCTAGGACTTCCTCTTTCATAAGTGATGGGGGTTTTGGAGGGAGATTCTTCCCTTTTGACAGTAGGGGAATCTTCAATTATGATAGGCTCTTTTGAGGATGGTTGTGGCTTCCCTGTTTTTATTCTTGTGCTTTTTCGAGCCCTGAAATACATTGATGGTTTCCTTTTCCTCTTTTGTTTGGGTTTAACTCGGGTGCTGGGGGTAGCAAGAACATCTGTTGCCTCCCTTTCTAGTGTCTTACGAGATGCTTCTGTCCTCTTTGCCCCTCTTTCCTCTTCTTTTGTCTTCTTTGCCTCTGCTAGCTTTGTTCCCTCTATCTCTATTTTGGTTTCCTTCTCATCTTGTTTAGTTTATTCCTTCTCTATTTTAGTCTTTTTCTTCTCTGTTTTAGTCTTTTTCTTATCTGTTTTAGTCTCTTCCTTAACTATTTTGGTTTCTTCCTCATCTTCCCCTTTTTTCTCTTCCCCCTCACTTTCATAAGGACTGAGTTCATACGCGAGGGCCTTTATATCATCTTCTCCTATCATATTTCTAAAGATTTCCTAGGCTATGGGGATTGTGAAGGTGTGGAGGGCTTCCTCCACCAATAGTTTAATTAGTCCATGGTGAGCTAATTGATCTGGACCTCATACCTTCAACTTAATGCTGGAGTCTATAAGGGATTGTAGGAGAAAATAGGGAATGCTGAGTTTTTGAGGTGTGCAATTGTCCATGCCATATTTGAACTCATGAAGTCTAAAATGGTAGCCATAAACTATGCTATACCTCCCTTCACATGAAATGTACTTGATGATTTGGTAACTGACCTCATCCCAAGGGTAAGGTATGCTTGTTCGTCTAATTCCATTTTTGTCTTCTATAGGATGTTCATCTGGTTGGAAGAAGGTTTTCTTGGCAACTTAAGCTAGTGGCTTTTCATCTTTGCTTTAAGGTATTCCAAGTGGAAGACTTGTAACCCTACTGATAAAGTTTGGGGTGATTTCCATGGTGATACCTCTGAAAGTAACAGTGGCATGGGTCTTTGAGTGGGGTACCAAAGAAAGGGCAAACTCCTGAGCCACTTCTTCATCAAACCCTCTAAATTTTTCAAAATGGCATCTAATTGGCTCTGGTGAAAATGGCTACTAGCTCGAGATGTTCATGGAGCCCAACTGAATTTATGGGCTCCTTCCTCATGAATCCCCCTGAAATTTCTTGCACCCTTTTGGAACACCTTAGGTGGAGAAGGAGACAAGAATTCTTGCAGAAACAGGAAAATAGAGAAAAACTGTGTTTTTTTTCAAGAAACATGCAGAATTTTTTAATGAAATTCCTATTCTATTTCAAGCTTAATTCTTCCTTAAAATTGCATCACTCCTTGTACATATGAATATCCAAGGTGGTTTTGTACAGATCCTACCTCTTCAAGTCCGAATTTCAGCAAAAACCCCATGTTTTCTCCTGTAAAACTGCTTACTACCCCTCTTGTAGAAATGGCTGTAGGTTCTCCTGTAGAACCTGTTACTGCTCCTATAGAACCCAATAATGCTCTTGTAGAACACCAATAGGAGGAGGAGGACTGAAAACAATAGAGAACGATGGTTTCGAGGCTATGGAGGTGGTATGGAGCTTGTTGCAGCTACGGTGGCGATGATGAAATGGAAGCAAAGGTGGTGGAGGAGTTCGAGGGGGAGTACTTATGTCTATTTTGTGATATTTTTGGTGATGATGTGAGTTCGAAAAAAGGGTACATTTCCATTATTCGGAACATTGGTCCCCACTGCCATGTCATCATGACTCCTCATGAATTCTGCCCGTAATCACTTCCCATCATTTGCATCAAAGTTTATACACCCACCACTACCTGTCCTTTGGATTTTCTGTGATTTGACTAGGCACATGTGTTGTGGGATCTCCGGATGGCCACAGTCGAACTAGATGAGGGTGGCCAGTTAAATGGCCACCTTTCTAGTTTAACCCTAACCATCTCATTCATTCATACAATTTTTGAATTATACAAATGCAATAGAGGAGAGGGTTAGACACTTACCCGTAGGTTGAATGTTCGTGGTATGGTGCTGCTTGGTTCTATTGTTGCTCCATGCTCAAATTTCAGTGCTGCATGCCTATATCCATTCTGCTATATGCTTTTTTCTTCTTGATATGTGACTTGTTTTTTTTGTACAGGTACCCTTTAGCTGAATCTTGCTTCGGACATCCTCTGCATTCCTATGGCTGCACCTATTTCTTTGCTGGAGCTTGATTTTAAGGGGATCAACTGCTACAGGAAATCCTACAGGAGCTCCTGTAGCTACTTCTCCCTCTAAAATTTTTAGTTGATTCTTGTGCTGGGAGCTGTGAGGATGCTACTAAAGATATTGATGGCAATGGAAAGGTATTTGGTAAGCTGCAGGTGAGTTGTGGAGGTGTTGTTATTTTTATTTCCTTATATTTTTTAAACTTGTTTCTGAGTTTTTTATGCATGAAGGAAAGAAATCGATGGAAATGAGGTGGTGCAGGTGTGGGATGGAAGGTTAGGATGGTGGATAGTTGTAGGATGGCCTACATGCTCTCTATGAAAATCCCAGCTCCTCAAACTATTTTTAAAAGTTATTTCAGGCTCTCTGTGATTTCTACAGGAGCCTCCTATAGAACACACAGGGCCTCCTGTAGGATACACAGTCTTCAAAGAAAACACAGAGAGGTGGAAAAAAAGGTCAAAAATGATGGAGAAGAGGATAGAGGATGAGTAATAGGCTTTGTGGCATTTCCTCTTGCTTCCTGTGGTCCACCTGTAACCTGCAATGCATTTTAAAAGTAAATCTTCTCTTCCTTTTTTTCTCAGTTTTTTTTTTTTTGAAAGGACAACTAGGGCGCCTCCAAGAGGTTTTCACCCTACTTGCCTACCCTAGGAACCTCCAAGGGAGGTTTTCACCAGGGATCTTATTCTCTCTCTTTTTTTTGTTTTTGTCATCACTGGGCCGCCTCAAAAGAGGTTTTGAACCCAATGATGGGACTCAGTCACCTCATAGAGGTTTTCACTTGAGTCCTTATTATTTTTTCTTTTTTCTCAGTGAGTGGGTGGAGTGGAGGCTGAGACCTAGTCCACTACCAACACTGTCTTATTCAGATCTTCAATGAACTATGGCTTGGAGAGGGGCTTCTTTTAAATTTTCAACCTATGTCCATTGACAAGCATGGGTATGGCTTCCTCATCAATGGTTCTAATCAGAATTGAACCATTTTCATTGCATTTTTCTACAGGTATGGTTCCAACCATCTTCTCCTCAGCTTGCATTTGAAATCTTTATACCTTGAGTCATAGAGCAACACCCAATATCCTTCTTGGAATTGCTTCTCCTTTATATTTTTGTCATGCCATATCTTCCTCTGAAGCTCGACTACCTTTGTGTGGAGAAGGGCCTACAATCTTTGTTCATCCAATCCATTGAGCTGGAGTAACCTTTCCCTTTGTGCATGGCTAAGGTCTAGGTCCAGCTGAGCTGCCATCCTTAGTGTATTGTATTCAAATTCTATTGATAGAAAAGTCTTCTTCCCATATACCAGTTCATAGGGTGTGAACCCATTGGTGGTCTTCCATGTGGTATTGTAGGCCTAGGTGGCGTCAACCAATCTATCTGCCCAATATTTTCTGTCGCTGCTCACTACCTTGGTCAAAATTCCTTCCAAAGCTCGGTTAGTGACTTCCACCTGCCCATTGGCTTGTGGATGGTAAGGGGTGGAAGTCTTGTGCTTGATTTTATGATGTGTGAGCAGGTCTTCAATCAAATTGGAATTGAACTAATTGCCTTGATCTGTAACCAGTTCTCTTGGATACCCGAACTTATAGAAGTTGTTCTCTCTTAAAAAATCAGCTACTTTTTCCTCTATTGCTGCCTTGATTGCTTTTGTCTCTACCCAATTTGTCAAGTAATTAGTGCACACAATGATGTCTTGCCTTTGTTTTGAAGGAGGGTTGATAGGACCCACAAATTCCATGCCCCACTTCTCAAATGGCTGAAAAATCACTTGAGGTTGCATGGGCATCTCATCCTTTAGAGTAGGTTTCCCCATCCTTTGGCATCGATCGCATTGGCTGGTATATCCCTTCACATCTTGATGAAGAAATGGACAATAGTAACCTACTTGCAAGATTTTGAAGGCAGTCCTTTTTGCTGCAAAATGGCCTCCACAAGGCTCGTCATGACAGGTTAGGATAATGTCAAAAACTTCCTCCTCCCTGACAAACCTTCTCAAGATCTGATCTGGGCCAAGTTTGAAGAGATTGCCCCCAATCCAAGTGAAAGGAGTGCTTTTCCTCACAATTTTTTTCTTCTCTTTTAAGGACAGGTGTGGTGGGAATTGTGTTGAAACCAAGTAATTTGCTATATCAAAAAACCATGGAGAGAGTACTGAGATAGCAAACAGGTGCTCATCTGGCATTTGATCATCCACCATTCCTTCCTCACCTGCAAGAAAATCTATTCTAGACAAAAAGTCAGCAACAACATTTTCTTTACCAGGCTTATCAACAAAGGTTAAATCAAATTACTGTAGTAAAAGCAACCATCTAATTATGCAAGCATTTACATCTAGTTTATTCATTAAATACCTAATTGCAGCATGATCGGTGTGTACAAAGGTTTGATAGCTTGTGATGTAATGTCTGAACTTATTTAAGGAATGCACTACAGCTAGGAGTTCCTTCTTAGTGACCGTGTAGTTTAACTCTACCTTGGACAAATTTTTACTTATAAAGTATATGGCATACGGTAACTTTTCATCAATCTACCCCAAGGCTGCTCATATTGCTTTGTTCGAGGCATTTGTGTTAATGTGGAAAGGTAGGGCCTAATTTGGGCCTCTCAAAATTGGGGCAGTCACAAGTTTGCTTTTCAAGGTATCTAGGACTTCTTGACAATTTTTAGTCCATATGAACTTGAAATCTTTTTCCAAAAGACAAAACAATAGAGAGGCTAACTTACTGAAACCTTTATTGAATCTTTTGCAATATCCTGCTAAGCCTAGGAAACTTTGGACATCTCTTACCTTTTTAAGAGGTGGAACCCTTTGGATGATGGCAATTTTGTTGGGGTCCACCTGCAATCCTTGTTGAGATATTGCATGACCTAGCACGGTCCCTTCAGTCATCAAGAATTCACATTTTTCCGAACTGAGGGACAGGTTCATTTCAATAAACTTGTCCAAAAATTTTCCCATGTTAGATAAAGCTTCCTAGAAGTTAGAACCATAAGGAGTAAAATCATCCATATATATTTCCACTGCATCATGAACCAGTTCAGAAAATATACTCAATACTCCTCTTTGGAAAGTGGCGGGAGCATTACACAAACCAAAAGGAAGGAAGTGGTATGCAAAGGTATGCCAAGGACAAGTTAAAGTGGCCTTATCTTGGTCTTCCGGGTTGATTTGGATCTGATTGTATCTGCTTAACCCATCTAGGAAGGAGAAAAACTTTTTCCCCGCCAGACCATCCAACACTTGATCTATGAAAGGCAAAGGAAAATGGTCTTTTTTAGTGGCTTTGTTCAGTTCCCGATAATCGACATAGCTTCCCCACTTACCATTTTTCTTTGGCACTAGCACCAAAGGAGAGACCCATTCACTGTCAGACATGGGGTAGATGAATCCTGCATCCAGTAACTTTTGAAATTCTTCCTTGACAATGTCTTTAAGGGCTGGATTCATCCTCCTTTCAGGCTTCCTGACTGGTTTGCAATCTTCCTTAATGTAAATGTGATGAGTACAAACTGAAGGGTGCACTCCCTTCATCTCCTTATAGCTCCAGGCGAAGGCATCTAAATGTTTTCTCAATAAGCTACACAGTTCCTTCTCTTGGGAGGTGGATAGGGATGAGTTGATTTTCAAGGTTCTTTCTAGGCCGAACTCTATATTCTTAACATGGAGAGAGGTTAGGTCGGCCCCACAAAGATCAGTTAAGGGATTGTCTTGGGTTTCTTTCACTAGATCTTCTAATGGAAAAATATTGGGGGGTGGATTCTGAATTAAATTTTCAATGATATCATCCTCATCCTGTGATTTCCCCCTCATGGTAGTTTCTACTGCACATAGTGGTGCAGAATAGACTTCATCCTCATCCTCCTCCTCCAACCAGAGAGGTAGATCATGTTATAGCAGGTGTTGGGTAGGAGGGTATAGGATTAGTTTTTTGGACATATCCTATTCTTGATTGTCATGTTCCCAGCTCGACAGCTAATGTAGGCATCTGCAGTAGCCAACCAGGGTCTTCCTAGGATGAGAGGATACCCAGTGAGCTTCACCTTCGGCTGGAGAACTAGGAAATCAGTAGGGTACTCCCAAGAATCAATGGAGACCATCACATCCTCCACAATCCCCTCAGGGATCACGGTGGAGTGGTCTGCTAGCTACAGTACTGTCGTGGTCTTTCTCAAGGAGCCCTGGAGGTTGAGTTTAAGCATGGTGTCCTTTGTCATCACATTAATGGCATCTCCCAGATCAATCAAGGTATGTGGGATCATGGTGCCATTAATGTGGACATCAACTATTCGGCTTTCAGGGTCTAGATATTTCGGATAGATTACCCGCCCCAACATTAGGTCAGACAATTGTCCTATGACATTGATGGTTGGGGCATCTCTCTTGCGCCTGCTTGGATGCCTGAAGCACTTCTCTTTGATCATCTTATTGTATATGGGCACATCCTTTATGGCTTGGAGAAGTGGTATATTTACACATAACTGTTTCAATTCTCCCAGAAGTTCAGTTTCTTCTGGAGTGGGTTGTGTTGTTCTAGATAATCTCTCAGGAAAGGGTGGAATTGCTTTCGGTTCACTTTCCTCTTTATCTTCCTCAACCTCCTGAGGGGGAGGCTGGCTATCTGGGAGAACCTTCCCAGATCGTAGGTTAATCTCCTGAATCTCCACAGCATAGGTTGGGCATGATGGTTCCCCACTATATACTTGTTGAGCCTATCTATTGTTTGGGTTCAGGTTCGGTTGAGCAGGCATTTGGGGTTGCCTTGGTGGAGCAGGAGGTAATGGTTGTGGTTGAGTAGGTGGTGGAGGAAAAAGAGTGGGAGGAGAGTTGTACTGGGGCCTCCACCTCTGATGAGATGCATTCCATTGAGGTTGTGGCTGAGCATAGGAGTGAAATGAATGAGCAGCTAGTTGGGCATGATATTGAGATGGATATGTCCAAGGAGGAGGTGTGGACCAGGAAGGATGAGTAGGGGGACCCCAAGAAGGTATGGAAGTGGCTTGATTGGGGTTGTAGTATGCCTGAGATGTCCCTTGCATTCCCTGCTGGTATGGTCTAGGTCCATGCGGTCTCCTTTGGTTCATGAAATAGAGTGGTTCAGTGGCTCGTTCGGCCCCTTAGTATACAACTTTAGGTCTGGGCAAGGAAGGACACTTCTATGTATAATAATCTTCTTCACAGATTGAACAAACCTCTATAGAGTTCAATGGACATTTGTTCCTAGGATGCCTTCTGGTGCACCTAGGACAAAAAATGGCCAAAGCCCTCTCTGCTTCCTCTTGTTTCCTTTTGATATGCAAGGTATCCATTTGCATGGCAAGAGTCTGTAGCATCTCACTCTTGAAGTCTTCCAGCATGTTTCCAAGTTCACCTTTAAGGGATGAACTAGATGAGGAGGTACTGGCTATGGGTTGACTCCCCCTACCTCTCTTTCTAGCTACCCTAGAATGGTTTCTAAAAACAATCTTTATGTCTTCATAAGGTAGTTGGTAGATATCTCCCCTAGCTAGTAAATGGAGGGTGTCTAGAAGGTCTTCCAGAATTCCTCTGAGCAGGA
The DNA here is from genome assembly GCA_031772625.1 of Pinus tabuliformis. Taxonomy (NCBI): domain Eukaryota; kingdom Viridiplantae; phylum Streptophyta; class Pinopsida; order Pinales; family Pinaceae; genus Pinus; species Pinus tabuliformis. The sequence goes on along the minus strand of CM062815.1, from coordinate 595,310,371 downwards.
CCAACTTCAGAGATTCAGGGTCAAGTGTGCACCTGGCCCTTTTATAACTAAGCTGGAACCTTTCTTCATAATCTTCTAAGGATTCATCACTTCCCATGGTCATTCGGAAGATTTCTTCCTTGGTATCTTTTGACCTATAGTAGTCTCGATATTTATTATTAAAGGCCTATTGCATCTGAGCTCAAGTTGTGATGTTGTTTCCAGGTAACCCCATGAACCAATGCAATGCTGCATCCTTGAGGGTAGAAGGAAACAACTTCAACTTCTGCTCATCTTCTACATAGTGATAGGTTCGACAAATAATAGCAAACTCAAACAGAAAGGTGTTAGGATCTTCTGTAGTCAATCCATGGAAGTGAGGTAGGTCTGAAGGGTTGATGTTCTTCATTTTAGTGTCTCCATTGGTCTCTCGAATGGGAAAGGTACCCTCTACTCATTCTCCATTCCCCATAGCATTTCTGTTTTCAGCCATTTTCTCAGGAGGGATGTTTTCTTCCTCTTCTTCTCCTATAGGTTCTTCAAATATCTCAGGTTGTTCCCCTAAAGGTTCTTCTGGATCATTGCCACCAAAGAAGAGAGAAGGGTGGCTTTGTGATGTGGTGGGGGTGTTGGGTAGGAATTTCCCTGAATTATCTCTGTTCCTACGAGGCATGAAAGGAAATCTCTTTTTGGGTGATTTTTGTTTTTTCTTCTTGTACCTGCAAAACTAAAATTGATTGAACAAACAAATTGCAACTACTAAAATGAACTTGCTGAAAGGAATTTGCAGAATTGAAATGAAAGCAAGGAAATGACTAATCTACCTTTGCTGAAATGGAAATTGCAGAATTGAAAGGACTAATCTACTTTTGCTGAAATGGAAATTGCAGAATTGAAAGGACTAATCTACTTTTGCTGAAATGGAAATTGCAGAATTGAAAGGACTAATCTACTTTTGTTGAAATGGAAATTGTAGAATTGAAATGAAAGCAAGGAAATGTAGAAATTGAAAGAAACAACTACTCTACTTTTGCTGAAATGAACTACTTAGCAGAATGTTGCAGTAGAAAATAGAAGAAAAGCAGTAATCACAAAATACTCTGATGCTTCCCCAGCAACGGCACCAAAAAGTGGTGAGCACCAGTATTGCAGCAATAATGTTGCAACTCCTGGGGCTTCCTAATTTACTTTTATCAACCTGGTAGTTTGTAACAAACTTGGAAGCGACAGTGTTGTATGCACAAGTACTAGTTCTTATTGCAGGCTGTCACTTGGTCAGCTGGCGCAAGATCACTAGGAGCTCAAGCCAACTTCTATGATTTCTAGAAGAAGCTTTATGTGTGATGAAAGAAAGGAAAGCTCACTCTACAAAGGCTACTCTATTTGTAGAAAGGAAAAGAAGACTGAAATGTAAAGTAGCCCTAGCAAACCCTAATTAACCAACAAACCCTACTTTTGCAGAAACAGAGACGAAAGACCATAAAATGAATTCCATCACCTACTTAGGAAGTAAACAACATCTATTCAAGATATTTCTAGGAGGAAATGAGAAAAAAATATCTTTTTGGGTTTTTATGTATTTTATGTGAAATTGTCATGCATGTAATTTATCTGTTTGTGGATGTGGTAGCGATTAGGTGGCGATGGAGGGAGAATTTGGAGTTTGAAAAGGTGCAGGAAGGTGTGGATGGTTCCTAGGAGGCCTATGGTAACCTTCTGGAGGCTTTCCTTGCAATCAGACTTCAAAAAGTCACCTACATGAATTTCTACAGGAGGATGCCAAGAGCTATTTTAAAGGTTTTGAAGGTGGGAAAATGGTTGGATAGGGTAGTTGAAGGCTAGAAGGATGTGTTAAGGTGTCTAAGGTCCATCTAGAAGGATTAGGAAAGAGAGAGGTGGTTGGATTTGTTCAAGGAAAGGGAGGAAAGTTTATGAGAAAAGTACAGAAAATTAGGGCAGATTTATGAGGGGTTGTGAATGACCTGTGGAACATGTAGCAAAGAGAGATGGTGGTAGCTGATTTATTGACTTATTATGAGTAGATATGTACTGCAAGAGAGCTAAAAATCAAACACTGAAACTGAGCAAGCAAAGAAACTAGCTACACCAAAGAAAATAGAATTGTATCTCATGTTAACCTAAATTCTGATCTAGGAAAATAAAATGCTGAAAAATGCTATATGGAAAGGAAAGCATGAATGGAGATTTATTGTAGAAATAGAAATGAGCATGAAAAAATAGATCCGAAGCAAAGCATTAACCTTTAAATCAAACTACAACACTAGAAATTGCATGGAGAAGGAAAATTTGTGTTTTTGTGGCACCAAGCGGGTCTTGACCTCAGTTCATGACCCCAAAGGGAGGAAAGGAGGTCAAGGCTCTATTGATGGCCCTTTTTTATTCTTCTCTTATCACTATTTAACCTACTTCAACAAACTGAAATGGAAACAGTTATGTAAATAACCAAAAACAACCTATTCTAACCAAGGAAGAAACCTATCTAACAGCAACTAATTCATAAACTGCAACAGAATATATAAATACAAAAAAAGAGGTGTTGGGTAGCTTGGGTTGGGCCCTAACTCAAGAGCTTCAGCCCTCTAAGGTAACTCAGTGCTAGCTCAAAAAATATTTCATCTTCATTATCAAAATAATAGTCACATTACATGAAACTATCCACAAAAGTAAGCTCGAAATGAGCTGAGCAAAAGCTGCAACAAAAGTGCGAAAATTTGACTAACATCCAACAACCTACTAAGGCCCTAGGCCTCTCTATTTATACAACTGGAGCTCCCAATAGCTCTCCTAAAATCAGGGAGGCTTGCCTTCTAGGACTTGAGATAGACAACAATTAACCTTCACTTGCTCGACTGCCTCTTTGATGCATTGATGTTGCTGCTTGTGCTCCAAGCTTTCTGAAGGAGGATTCAAAGTAGGGAGTCAACAATGAGGGGGACACCCTCCTATAAATCATCTTTCGTGTCTTCCTCAAATATTGGCTACCAAATGCTCATTAAACCTTTGACTTTGTCTCAAAATTGACCGAAAATCTTCATAAAGCACACATTAGACTTCATGGCATAATGACTAACCCAACTCACTCTATTAGCATAAATATAATAAAAAGCATGCAATAAACTAATGAGAATGGTGGATTAAGCTAAGTTAGGAGGCCAAATGAGCCCATATAATTACCCATTTATGGGGCTCATCAGCTGCTACAACACCCTTCAAAATTTTGGCCCACACTCAATTTCAAATACTTCCTTGTTATTTTACATTGTCGTTGCAAACATTGAAACCCATTCCATGTGTTTGTTTTGAGGAGTTTTTGGCCCCTTCGCCACATAGGAAAAATGTCATATTTTCACATGTTAGTTGTCACATCATGTATATAAGCCCGTTTTGGTGGTTTCAAGAGGTCACCTTTGTGTAAGAGATTTTTTCTAACCTTGTAAACATCCATCATACTCATTTCCAATTTTTAAAGCGTTTTCGCACAAGTGTCATCGCGGTCATCAAAAAGTGTATCTTAAGTGTCGCACTTGTCATAAGTTTTTGTAAAGTTGTTGGATAGAGGGAAATGCATTTTCATGTGTCCTAAATGATTTATTTTGTTGCTTCATCAATTAGTCTACATGTTTGATCACAATAGAAGTCCTATCATTGTTCACGTCAGTCTCACCGATCCCACACAGTCATTTTCTGAAAATCTTCTTGACCAAGCAAGCTAGAATCACCCAGCCTCCCTGAGTTGTGCACTACATAGTCTCAATCCTCTAGCTGTGAACTTTCTTGTTGGAAATGTGCAATGCACAATTAATTCCTCCACGAACTTCTACACTGCATAGTTTTAGTGCTCAAACCCTAACCTTGACTCCTAGAATTGCACAATTCCTTCTCCCACCCTGGCCCTAACTATTGATTGCGCAATATGTAGCCTTAAGATCATCCTTGAGCTCCTAAACTATGCAAATGTGTAATGGAATGACCTCCCTTATCTCCTGAAACTAAGCAATGTGATCTCTAGTGCTCATCCCATCAGCATGTCACATTGATCTCTAGAATTGTGCAGTTTTCTCCCTTTTCCGAGCCTAAACTACACACTGCGCAGTCTCAAGGCTTAAGGTTCTTCTTGACTGCCTGAACTATGAATTGTATAGTCTCAAGGCTTAACGATCATTTTGAGTGCCTAACTGCGCAACTACATAGTCACTAAACCCCTTTCCCATATTTCCATCTGGTTGCAGCTTAGTCAATGGAGCAATATGCACAATCTTAGACTAGGGGGTTTTAGACTGATGCCATCTCGTCATGAGTGAATTTGATAAACAGGTACCTTATCATTCCATGTCGAGATGATGAAGAAGGAGATGAATGAGTGCAACATGTTGAAATACATTCTTGTAGTTAAGTATGCAAGTTGATCAATCAAGAGAAAGCAAAGGGACACCAGTTTCTGATCACCACTCAAGACTTGAGAACATTGAAGATCCCTTATCACCAACCCATGTAGAGGTGAAAATAAAAGTATTCTCAAGTAGACCTACAAAACACAATAGAAACAATGGCTTAAAATTTCCACATCATCAAGTAGTCGATGTCAGCAGTGTCATGTCATTTCATGTCATGACTTGTCACATGCCACACCATTGTGGTCAATGATGTAAATTATGTTTTGAAAATGTATTGTAAAGTGGAAGTCCAAAGGACATGTATGTAATATGAAGAGTCATGTAAAGTTGAAAAGTCATAGGAATTCAAACAATCATGAGGGTAGATGAAGAGTCATAAGGAAGGTGAAGCATCACTTCCTCATTGTTATATACATCCTCATTATAAGAGCAAAGGAATTTTCACCTTGCCTCCTCCCACAAGGAATTAGAGAGACAAGCTAGTTCTTTTGAGGAGCAAGGAGTGCCTCCAATGCTCCATTATTGAAGCTAGTGATTTTCTTTGTATACATGTTTCTTGGAACTTTTATTTAAACAAAATCCTTCATGGACAACACATTCTTCATGCATGGATTATCAATATTTATAAGACTATTCTGCGAATGTTTGTATTTCATGTTTTCTTTCATCTGTGCTAAAGTAGTTGAACTATTTCATTATTTTAGAGGTTATCTTATTAATAATGTGTTGTAATGGTTGTTATTACTGTCCCATCCCTTTGGACTATTCCGCAGGATGCTAGAGAGATCTTTCTCAATGATTGTTTGTAATTGTCGTCGCATATTTTGTGAACTATTCTGCTAGATGTTAGACGGGTCCCTCTTGTCTGCGTGTGTCTCTTCTTGGGTGGTACTATTACATCTCTCCTATAGGATATGTTTACTCTTTTCCTCCATTGTAGAAGAAATTTGAAACACCTACAACCGAACACTCACCATAAAAACCTTCTTGCTTTCCGAAGGTACCACACTTTCCTCTCTTGCTGACAGTTAGAGCTGAGGTAACTCTATAAGAGTTCATAGAAACTGGGATGATATCCTGGATGGGACTCCTACTCCAAATGGTGTGAGATCTAATTGTGACTCTACATCAGGGAGGACCCTTGGTTGATAGATTTCCAACACAGTCAACACTACCAAATTGAATCATTTCACGGACCCAAATACAAAACCAATTCTACAAACAATCCAATTGATCATGGATAAATTTGAAATTTTTGAGTTCTATCATATCAAGAGACAAAACAACACTTTGGTGGATGATCAATGTTAGTATGAGAATTCTTACTCTGTGTACCAAAAACTCTTCACTTAAGTCATTGGTGACAAGTGACCCTAACAACAAGATATGTTTGTTTACGCTTCATATCTGTAATGAAAAAATAAGAAAACCCTATAGTAAAAAGATCATATGCAACCCAAAACATATAACAACAAGAAATAACCAATGTAATAACCCAAAGTTGAATGAATAATATTTTTATTATAAAACACCTAGTCAAGGGGATTTACAACATGGGTCTACAAAATCTTCCTCTATGGGATTGATCCTTTTATGTCCTTGCGCTTTAGTGGTCCCTTTCTCTCTCAATATGTAAAATACCCCAAAAGAAATATTGAACTCAAGTGGGAGCTCAAATGTTATGAGATGATAATGGTGATGACAATAATGATCATGGTGAAAAATGAATGAAAACCCCTTGTATTTATAACAAAGTATTGGGCTAAATTAGGAATTCGAAAATAATAAAATATTATTGACTAAATCAAAATTGAACTGTGAAGAATACTTTATTATATTTTTTGGAGAGGGAAAATATATTCAAAGTGGTCAAATATATTTATTTAGAAAATGGTTTAAGTAATTAACAAATAAAATGATTTATTAATAACTTTGTGTGGATTTAAGAAAAATGTGAATTTGCAATAATTATTAAATAATAGTTTAACAATTATTCCAAAAATAAGACTCGGGAATAATAAATAAATATTTATTTATTTAATTATTCCAAGGTGATTTAATCAAATGTGTTAAGAAATAACTATTAAATAATTATTTCCAGAGAAAATTAAATAAATAGTGATTTATTCAAGTATTCTCATGGGGTTTTTTTATTTTAAACAAAAATAATTTAAAGAAAAATGGTTTACTAAATTATTTTCTATGGTGAAAGTGATCTTACTATGGTAAGATTAATCCTACATGGTGTATTTCGATCCACCTAGTTATAAATGTCTAGGTGATCATTTTTTGGGTGATAACAGGTTGACCCCCAATGTATGAGCATCAAGAGAAAATTGTATGACCGAAATACGTTGTAGGTTACACTTCCACGAGACACCAAAGGGGAGTCAAAGAGAGAGAGAGAAAGATAGATAGTTGAAGCACTACAAGGAAGGATGGAGGAATGGAGGGGGTAAGACCTACTAAGCTGATATAATTCTCCTTTTATTTTGGAGTACATGATTTCAAATGAGGTAGGGGAGGCATACCCATACCCACTGAGATAACTAAGTACAAATAATAATGGCGTGCCCAATAGTGTGGGAGTAACTACAAAGTACATGATATGATGGCATCGATGGAACAAAATGTGATACAATGATAAAATTAGTCCCATATACATAATGTTCTTGGAAAACAAAGGCCATGACTAAATACAATGACATATGAGTACGTGAGATAGCATGCCCCTCAAGGTGACATCGTGAGGAGGAACCACAATCAAAGAAGCCCTGCTGCATAGGAAAGGGCTCTAGAAATCTGAATGGATCATTGGAATGAGCCATGCATGTTGTGGGCACTAGAAGTAGTGGGAATTGAGCCAATCAAATCTATGGAACTCCATATGAGGCTGGATCATAATCGGCTGACATCGGATCATGTGGGGGGCTACCTGAAGGGCCGCCCCCTTATGAGTTCTATAACATCTCACACACACCCAGGAAATGTTGGTACAATCTATTGGATCACTGGGCCATCAAGTGTGTGATTATTGATCATGTGATAATGAGTTGGAGTTGAGCACGCGAGAAGCAACCAAGTTAAAGGAAAATGATGAATCCCTTTGCTTGATCCGAGGCATTGAACAATGATGAAATATCGAACCAAGGTACACCGCACTTTAGACTACTCTCCTAGAATAAATGTGTTGAAATCGACATAAGAGGGCCCACTAGAGGTGAGGTAATGAGGATTCCTCAACAACGGCACATGATTCATAGAAATGTGACTAATGGACTAACACTAGGGATGATGATGGAAGGATACAAAATGAGAGGTGGATTGATGACTTCCCTTGTCAAAGTATGATATGCATGGTTGACCTGGTAGTGACTAACTCGATTCAAGAGGTTATGGTAAATTACTCAGATGGAGGCTTTTCAAAGATGGAGAAACATAGCTAGAGGGGAAATATGAGCATAAGGGGATGAATGTGATACATAGAGGGATGATACACTGTAACAGGACTCAAGTGGACTCAGAACATACTCCATAGATGCAAGGGTGGTTAATTTTTTATGCTCTGAACAAGGGTGACTCAATGATGCTTCCATTAGGGGGAAAGGCCCAAAGGGGACCGAAAAAACATAAATATAAAAATGGTTACTCATGACAAACATTGACACGTGAGTTGAACAGTGCAAAGGTAAAGTGATACCTAAGTGCGGGCAGCTCATATGAAGAAATTCGATTTGAATAAGTGGAAAAGTGAGACCTCATAGAAAAATGGATTCCTGGTGCAGTTTCAAATTACCAAAAAAAAAGCGACCCATTATAGAACTCAGTGAGAGAATTCCAATAATGTTGATGGTTCATGAAACTAAGTTATGATTTGGTCACAATGGGCGATGGAAAAACTATGGTTTTTCCTATAAAAAGGCTTCTTGCCACCAAGTCCAATTAATTTTCACATTGAGATAGTGGATAATTCAGAGAGGAGGAGAAGGCCTTAAATCTTGAGGAGATCATAGTAGACAAAGCAACCATCAAAATTCAGATCTGTGAGTTGTAGGTAGGTGTTCTAACCTTCCTCTTCAATTTTTTTGCATTAAACTTTTAGAATATGGTGTCAGCTTAGTTGGAGAAACACTTTCCTTTCCTCATGGTTGCAATGTACCTGTTGGCCCCTTTTCTATATTTTGGAATGAAAAAACTGGGGAAAAAAGTGCACCCAATGTAGTTTTAATAAAAAAAACTACATTTTGAGTTGAAGGGAAAAGTAGGTTGAGGGTCTCTGTTGAGCTGAAGCTAAGAACCAGGTGTGGATGCTTTTGACTCTGAATTGACAAAACATAATGGTATTTTGTAGGTATGGCAAAGCTAAAGCTGGTATGGCAAGAATGATACTTTTATACTCTTCGTGTTGAGGTTCAGGGGAAACAAGCAGTTAGAGGAACTCAGGCATGATATGGCTTGCTGAAGTGTGTGGAGAACCCATTAATGAGGATTGGTGAGCAACTATTGTCCATTATCGTGAGTTATTTGAATCTAGATCAAGAGGCCTTTGTGGTACAGGGGCATATGATCAAGATCATTATCCAATATACATACCTTTTAACAGGATTTCCACCCTTGGGCTGGTGGGTGAGATACATCGGTGTTGCTTTGTGGGAGGGATATAGGGGAGTTTGTGGAGCTTCATTTTGTACCAGGTGCTCCTGCAAAGGGTATGACCATATTGATTGATGACTTGGAGAGACTCAAGAGATTGGCTACAACCGCAGTAGTGGTGTGGATCTTGGGTAGTCATTCCTTTCATTACATCATTGGGCGGAAAATAATTCTTGTAGAGAGTGTACTGGTAGGGACCTACTATGGGTGGTCCAATATGATATTGTCATTGTTGAAATAAAAATTGGGACTATGAAAATAACAAACCAATGATAACTGTTCATTTGGGACAATTGTGTGCTCATTCTTCTTTGAGAAGATCTTGATTATCCATCCACATGTACAAATCTATGATGGGGACCCACAAGAGCCCACGATGCACCACTAGCGGCAGCTACTGCAACAAGGTGGAGGAGGGGGATTCAAATAAGTGTTGACCCGAGTTCTTTTATCATTATGACCAAATGCCACTATACATAGATGATTATCCATATATTGGAATGAACTTTAAGGGGGATTTTGATCTACCACTATCACGAGGACAAGCGTGGGGTCCAAATGGTAATTAATAGTTGCTATATTTTGGTTGCATGTTAAGTTTATAAAATATATGTATGTGGTATTGATTACCAAACTTATGGTATGCAGACATAGCATCAGTAAGTCTGACAAGATATACAAGATGAGCCACATGACCTTGAGCTGCTGATTAGAGAGGTTCGACATCAGAACAAAGAGAGAATAATGATGCACTACTGGAGGATCTCCATCGTATGTTTGATGTGCTACTAACTAGGGTAACAGAGTGTGGATGGCATGAGTTAGAAATATCAGTATATGGATGAGTGCATTGGGCTTCCCATGGAATGACAAGGTATCAAGAGGCACATAGCTATGGCCGGTTAGGTGGTTTAAGACTTAAGAACAGGTGGGATGGAGCCTTTGGCCCCAGATCCTCCAGATTATAGTGATTAGGCATAGGGACATGTGGGCCCCTATTTTTTTTTTTTGTTGTAATATGATATGGGCATGTCATATGTAAATACAATAGTGGACTCCAAACACTATATGTTAGATATTATAGTACATAATATTGTATTTGTTATGCATCTTTTGTGGTGATTATGGTTCACCATTTTTTTATGTTATGGATTTCTTCTTGTATATGAATGTGATAAATTTCAATATATAATGTTATTTTCAATGGTATCTACATAGTTATTTTGTGTTCTAGGAACGTGAGTGAATGTAATAGATTCAAATTCATGTGCCAAAATATTAACTCGTAGATATTTTCTAAACATGACAGGATTATGCACATGATAAATATCTTTCAATTACATGACATGTAGCAAGGAATCAAGAAAAACATGAAGGTGAAGGATGTGATGATCAAGGGCATCAACTAACAACCCTGTTAATACACCATATTGGTCTCGGTTATAGGTAGCGGGTCTAATGCAGACATCATTAGAATGAACTAACAAATGAAAAGGGGTGAAGATATCCCAAGTTTCTTAGGCTAGATTCCTGGAGCAATGAGTTGCACCATTGGCATAATCGATATGTGATGTGGAAGATGGATCCATATGAAAGATGCAAGAAGACAACGAATTAGATGATAGGGAATGCAAGCTACCTAAATGCAGAAAGAAAAAAGGACATGCATTTCGATGGGAAATTATATAGGTAAAATTTCTTCAGGTAGAGTGCATTGTGAGGGTTAGGAAGGATTTCACCTTTTGGACCCTCTAAAACGTATGACCCCTTTCCAAATCACTTACGAATGATGTAAGGACCCAACCATAATGGTTCAAACTTCTCATGCCCTAGGACATCATCAATTTGGTTATAGACGAGGACAAGGTTGCATTCTTGAAAGCTATGAGGGTGGAGTTTACAGTCATACTAAACTTTGGTGTGCTTTTTAGCTGCTTCAATGGTTTTCAATGCAACACAACGACCTTCATTAACGTGCTCACACATGATGAGTCTTTTTTCTAAAGGTTGGGTGTCTGGACAGAGTTCATCAGCAAGGTAGAGGGAGGGGATTTCAAACTCAATTGATAAGAATGCCTCATTTCCGCCAATGAGGTGAAAAGGATTAACCCTAGTGGAATTTTTTATGGAGGTTCTATAGGCCGACGGCATAGGGAAGAGAATAAGGTGCTAGTTGGTATTGTGTTTATTCACCGTCCGTTGAAGCATAGTTTTAAGAAATATATTGAGAGCTTCAACTTGGCTATTGCCTTGGGAGTAATAAGACGATGAATATTGGTGTTTGAAGCATAACAATGAGGATAGATCACACCATATCTCATCTTTGAAGTATCATCCATGGTGAGAAACCAATTGCTTCTAAACCTTGAATCAAGTGATAACATGGTTAAAGAAGAACAAGGTTGTAGTATTTGTGGTGTTATTGAACGTGGGCATGGCTTCATCCCATTTGGTGAAATAGTTGACGACCACGAGAATATACTTATGGTTAAGATGGGGGCCAAAATGCCATAAATTCAATAGCCCATTTATATAAAGGACCGACTGTGAAAAGGTTGATCATGAGCCTTAGAGGCTTATAATTGACAATTGGGGTAGTGTTTGACTTTCTCAATACAACTGCTAAAGAGAGAAGGTAAAAAGTATCTAGTGCACATTATTTTCGAGGCAGTAGCCATTCTAGGGAGATGACCACCATGAGCACCACCATGATAGGTGTTGAGCACTTACTCAGCCTCAGCATGGGTGAGACAATGATGGAGGAAAATATCAACATCATGACGATAAATGTCATCACTGAGGTGGAGATAGCAAGGGGCTTGATCTCGAATACATCGTCAATCATCACGAGTAATACGGGGTGCAAATTTCTAGGTTTACAAATAGATAAGTATGTCCCCATACCACAGATAATCTAAGGTTATAGTGAACTAGTGTTCATATGGAAGGTTATCATTTAAAAGTGGATCTGGTGCACCAGTATGAAATTCAGAAATGAGATCAACAAGGGCTAAACTTTTCTTACTCTTTGGTATGAAAAAATTTAGATCAAATTTTTGAAGGATAACAATCCAACAAGCATACTTCCCATTTATGATTCGTCAACATAATAGGAATTCCATGGGGTTGGAATTAGTCACAACTTTGGTGGTACGTATAATGATATAATGACAAAGTTTTTTAACAGAGAACACAACAACCAACATAAACTTGTCTTTGTGAGAATAGGAAACAAGGGAACCATTAAGGTTCTTACTAAAATAATAGATAGCATGCTCATTTCCAAAACTATCTTCTTGGATTAAGACCCCGACAACCTAATAGGTCGAAGCTGAGACATACAAGATGAAGTCCCTTTCGAAGTTAGGTGGGATAATAAAGAGAGTGGAAGTGAGAGCACGTTTGAGGGCATCAAAAGAATGTTGGGATCATTCATCCCAAATGAATGGAATGTTAGATCGAAGGGTTCTAAGAAACCCATGAGAAGCTTCGGCATAGTCAGGAAAAAACTGACGAAGAAAGTTGGATTTTCCTTGGAGGCTTTGTAACTAGTGAAGGGTGCGAGGAGGAGGAAGTTATAGAATGGATTGAACTTTGAGAGGGTCAAGAGTGATGCCATCATTGGACAAAATGAAGCCCAATATTCAGCCAGTAGGAACACAAAATATACACTAAAGGGGATTGAGGCGAATGTTATACATGCGGCATCGAAGGAAAAGGGTACAAAAATCATGAAGGTCTTGCGACCAAAGCTTGGAATGAGCGGTGAAATCATCTAGATACGTAAGGATAATGTGAGCCAGGTGGTGAAAATAGTACGAAATGACATGATAAAAAGTGGCGCCAACATTGTTTAAACTGAAAGGCATGACCTTATAAGAAAATATTCCCCATGGATTAGTGAAGGTAGTTTTCAGTTGATCGGCATGACAAATACATATATGGTTGTATCTAGAGAATCCATCCATAAAGGAAAGAATCTCATGCCTCACACACTCATCAATGATTTGGTTGATGAAATATGTGGGAAAGTTTCCTTTGGGACAAGCTTGTTTAGATCACCAAAGTCTGTGCAAACATGAATGGTGCCTTGCTTCTTTAGGACGTGAACAGGATTGGGCACCCATGTGGTGTATTCAACGGGGTAAATGAAACCAACCTGCTAGAGCTTATCTATTTCGCCTTTGATAGCATCACGCTTGGAAGGATGGATATGCGTTTTCTTTTGGCAGAAAGGAATGACATCGGACCAAGTGTTGATGTGATGTTAAAAAATTACGGGATCAAGTTGAGGCATCTCAGAATAAGACTAGGTGAAAAAATCATGAAATTCTTTGAATAGCTTAGTGTAAGAATCAATTTATTCTAGGGTGCATTATGCCCCCAAGGTGATATTTTCTTTGATCCCTCATTTATTCGAAATTTTAATTTTGATGGTAGCGAAGATGTTAGCCATATTACCTTCTTAAAAATAATCTGCTACAAGAATGGTATTTCTAAACCAATCAACCTCACCATGGATTAATTCTTTAGATTCCACAATATATTAATCATGGGTTTATTATGGAAGGAAGTATGCACAATGGTGCATATCATCCCAAGGATAATCAGGGGTAGTCATGTCTTTCATGATGTCTTCATCAGAATGAAATATGGTAGGATTGGATGAAGAGAGACCACATGATGAAGAGGAGATACTTAAGGCATATTCATGAGAGAGAAGGTTCACATTTTCATCTTCAACAAGGGGAGACAAATGACTAGTATATGTAACATCTACCAATGTTGAGACTAAAGTGTTATTAGAAGAAGGTTCAATAGAATCACAATAGGAAACGTCAAGAGAGTCCCAATATATTGATACCATGGATGAAGACACGAAGATAATAGGGGTGGAACTATCCATCATCTCGACATCAAGACGGGGAATCACAATGGTGGGTTGGAAAACATCCTATTTTGGCATAACATTGGGACCATAACCCACATGTGAAGGAGAAGTGGAATCACTAACAATGACATCTAATTCGTGAAGAACTTGAGGTGTATCATAAAAATCTTCGAGACAAGGACAGTGATGGGAATAATGGCCATAATTATCACACAAATAACAAGAGTGATTGATGCATAAGGATTAGTTCTTCTTATTTGAATTAGGTAATGTGACCTGGACCTCAAGAATGTTAGAGGCATGAGAGGTATCAGAGACCACATTCTTGATATGAGGGAGATCAAGATAATTATTGGTGGCATACCCAACAACATCACATAAAGCGCATGGAGGAGTAGGCTTTAACAGTTTAGGAGGCACTGGAGTTGTTTTGGGTGCCTTGTCTTTGGGTCCCTTTTTCTATGAATTTACACCCTCAATAGATGCTTTTGCAATAGGGTTGGCTTGTTGTTGAGGTTGTTATGGATCTGAAGCAAAGGAAGAGGTATGAACAATAGGTTGAACCAGGGTCAAATCTGTGTAACGTTTGAGTTGATTAGGAGGATTGTTTGCGAGAGGATCAATGTACCAAACTAGGATCCCGAAGGTGATGTTAGGTAGACTCAGAGTAGCCATAACAAGGGTAGAAAATATTCGAGGTGACAAGAATAAAAAAGGTATCTAACAGAAGGGTAATGACCTGAGGAAACTACTCCTCGATGGTTAAGACTTGGGGAAATAATTCTGGGATGAAAAGGGCCTAGAGAGATACCAGTGGAAGGAAATGGGGCTAGAGGAATCATACCATAAGGCTAGGTTGGGTTAGGATCACGAGGTTGTGAAGGAGATGGATGTTGTGAAGGCATACCAGACTGATTGTGGGAGCTTGTGATGTTTGAAGCATCAAAACACTAGATGATCTAGGCTTAGAATGGATAGTCGGTGGACCATAATAAACCCCAAGCAATGTGGAATATTTATAGGCTCTAGAAGACACATTAATTAAGGAAGTGATAATTTTATTGTTAGTCATTGATGAGATAGTGGTTTGAGGAAATGTATGAGACTGAGGTTCATACTAAGTCGATTGAGAAATAGTGATGATCTTTCCATTGTAGGGAAAGCACATCTTATGGAAGACAATGAAAGCTAAAATGGACATGGTACAGGTGTAACTATGACCCAACAAGATGTTATAATCTAATGGGCCATCAATGACTTCGATATCAATCAATCCATTCTTGCCAAGAACACTGATGGGACAATTGCGATAGAAACCGAGGGTTTGTGAGGGATGATTATCCCAAGCATGAGCATTGATAATGGATGGGGACAGATCAGGGGAACCAAGTTTCTTCCAAACATTAGCATCCATTATACAAGTTGAGGCACATTCATCTATGATACACCACTGGACTATGGCATTCTTTATGGAGACTGATATTTGAAAGGAAACTGAAGGAAGGGGGGATGTTCCACTTTGTCAATGTCAAAGACAATCAGATGATCATTATAAGGATCCACACCACCTAAACAAAAGAGTGTAGATTTCCTTTGGGATGGGTAGGTCTAGAGGACTTCCAACATTGACATCATAGTAGGGGACTATGCAAAGTCATCTACTTTGCTATAGGTATGGGAAACTTTGGAATAAGAAACATTTCGATGTAATAGACCTTTGGTGATATTAGGGGAACCTCAAATTTAGGTAGAGGGATCTGTAAGGAACCATTTGGTGATTATAATGGCTTAGTGGAAACTTCAGGTTGGGAATCAGTCGTAGACTTTGGAGGGAGATTGTCATATTGGCGTGACTAAGTCTGGAGGTTGGACTTCATCAGAACTCATCATGAGGATCTGGTAATTGTTTTGGCCAAATTGGGAAGGTTGGGGAGCTGCATTACCCGATGTGGGTTGGGCAGCTACATATCCTTCATGGGGAAAAGGATTTGTAAGCACAATTGTTTGTGATGAAGTAGGAGGGGGAGAAGGTGGAGCAATAGGATGAGGTCCTCTAGAAGCAAGAACTTGAGCTTCCCATGCTTGGCACATCTAAGGTAAAAGGGTACACTCATGAGTATAATGGCCAAATATGTAGCAATAGGAAAAAGGTTTATTAATATGTAGTGCCTTGTTTTGATTGGGTTATCCACCCAGTGGCTGGGTTGCGGGAGTAGGTTGGTAACCCTGAGGGGCCGTAGGTGGTGGACCCTAGTTTCCTTAGTTACCTTAAGAGGGTTGGTTCTAGTTACCCATCCCCTTATTCTTTCACTTGGAGTTGGGGGGATTGATAACACTCTATTGAGGATATGATTTACCTTAAGGAGGTGGCTGTTGTTGTGGCATAGGTTGAGTAGGCATGGGAGGTGGGGGCATTGGTGCCTAAGGGGCTAGAGCATTGGGTAGTGCATAAGGATAGAAAGATTTGGAGGAAACATTGGGATAACTAGGTGAAGCGACAACTAGCCCTAACATTGAGTGATGTAGATGGGGATACACGTATGATGTGCATGAACCTTGGTAAGTGTTGCCATGGGAAGGAGGAGGAGGGGGGTAGGTGTAAGTGGAACTTTTCCTCCCTTCAGGTTGACCATAACTCATACGAGGTTTAGGATATGATTGAGGTGGAGGGTGTGGGATATATCCAATGATACCGTCAGCGACATGATATACCCCTGATGCATTAGCAGCACTGGCTGAGGCAAATGTGGAAGGATGGTATAAAAATATCTTGACTGTGCATAGATAAGGTCATATTTCAAAGCTACTTGGACCGCTTCTTCCTTAGCCTAGAGGAAGTGGAAAGAAATATATTTACCAATTGAGGCCAAAAGAAATCTAAGGAAACAATCCATATAGACACAGTCTTCAAATTTAGGAGCCCTACACATGCTCCTCCTTCTCTGCCATTCTTAAACATGGTTATATAGGCTGGTGGAAGAAGTTTGATGGAAAGAAGTCAAGAGTTTGGTACCAATGTCTTAATGGAGAGGTAACTAGAATTATGACATAAAATCTTTGGCTAGAGTCACGAAGGTGGAGTGGGAGGCATGTGGTTGGTCCACATACCACTTGGCAGTAGCTCCAGTAAGGGCACACTAGAAAAAATGAAGATGAATGGAGTCTTCACTGATGGAATTAGATGAACACCACATATGAAATGAGCAAACATGATTTGCGGGATCTTCTCCAAGATTTACCTCAAATTTTGGGATGTTAGAATGAAGCTTGGTAGGCATAGCGAGCCAACTAGGGTCATGGAGAAGAGGATTGTTAATTACCCAGCTAAAATAAGGGAGGTTCAAACCAACCATATAGGGTAGCAATAGAGGATTAGTGACCATATCAGTGGAGGTTCCACCTATTAGGTTACCTTGGTTACCACCTTGGTTTCTCGTACCCATGTTGGCGCCTGAAATGGTGGTGGTACAGGGTTGAGAAGACGTGGAATCAAAGGAAGAACTAGAAGTATCAATAGAACTAGAGTCAAAATAAGGACTCAATGGAGGACTAGGAGGATGAACTATAACTCATTGGGGAGGAGTAAAATTTCCTGAAGGAAACTAGGGGCAAAGGCCATGAAGTCTCTGCGAAAAATGCCTAGGGGGCTCAATGATGTCAAGAAAAAGATGACTCAATAGACTGAAAGTGGATGATAAGAGAAAAAGAGAAAAAAACAACAAGAAAACACCTAGTGCAATGGTGCCAAATGTAAAATAACTATATTAATATGCTACTCTAATTCAAGAAAACACATCCTATCAAATAAAAATGACATCTAACCTATAGGTGATATAAATCCGCAAACAAGTCCTAAATCTACTATTAACATAGTCACCGATCAAATGAGAAAATGAACTGGTACCCATTTTTTTGAGGTAGCAAAAAATCACCCAACTTTGAAAAGTGGTGATGCAGAATACACCTTTTTCTTAATCATATTTTTGGCACTTTAAATTTTCTTATGTATCAAGTATGAACATTTGTTTTTGGATGTTATTGATTTTCATGCTGGTTTTGGAAAGTGTTGATGCAGCATCAACCCCTTTTTTTAGAGGGTTGATTTTTGACACTTTAAATTTTCTAATGCCTTCTTTTTCCCGTAAGATTTTTTTTTAAGTGTAATTTTTGTGTTTGTGTTTTTTTCATTTTTCTTTTCAATTTTTTTTGTAATGAAATCTTGATTTTTTCGCATAGTTAAAAAACTAAAAAAAATGGTCAATATTTTAAAGTTAGTATTTTCTATATGTTTATGTAATGTTAATTAATATTTCAATGGACATCAAATAATTGTCACTAAAACACAATAATTTTAAACATTTGACCAAAAAAAACACATTTTCTATATAAATATAATGAAAAAAATACACATTTTCAGAAGTTTTGTCAAAAATGACATGTCAAATAAACGTTTTTTTATGGGAAAATTTTAACAAAAAACCTTTAAAAAATAGCATTTTTTATGAATTTTATGTTAAAAAATAATAGTAATCATAGGTTTTTTACAACAACAAAAAAATGATTCACATAAAAATTAAAGTGAAAATCAGATAATACAAATATTGAACATATAACAACAATAATCAAATGTTCATTCTTCTCATAAAATCTCAAAGTCAAAACATTACAAGTAAAACTAATGAAGATCTCTCAAAATTGAGTTTGATTTGCAATCATAACTTAAATGTCATCAAGAATATTATACAATACATGTTCATCGTGTTCTTCAGCTTCATTATTTTCTTCTTCCACAATATTTCCTGCTTGAGTTTCCTCATTTTCCTCTTCTAATGGATATTTCATGTCTGCAAATCTCCCAAAGTGTATTTTTCCAATAATTCCATATAATGGTGGTTGAGGTTCCTTTGCCTTTTTTGCCACACATGATTCATTAAAATATCCTTCCCTCAAACCAACTTCTTGCATTGCATCTGGAAGAAATTGAAGAGAATTAATTCTTTGTTGAATAAAATTGTATTGTAGTGGGTGTCTTTTAATCGCAATGCAATTTCTTCCTTTTTGTAGGCAAGATGCTAGTGTTGTACCTAATCATCAAGCACAAAAACAATGAGTAAGTAAATCAGTATAAACACATAAAAACAAAAGAATAAAATATTAAAATTCAATTTTATATAATAAAACTTACCTGAACCTGAAAATAAATCCAAAACCCAATCTCCTTCATTTGAACATAAATCTATAAGATAGTTAATCAATGTTTGTGGTTTTTGATAAATGTTAACTATCTCTCTGTTTTCATCTTTATCCTCATATGTTAACTTTTTTACGACAGCATCATGAACCAGTACTTCGCTATGACTCTTTCCATCTACTTGGTTCAGAAGAATGGACTTATAGCTATCATCTTTTTCCCAACATTCAACATGGATGAACTCACAATCACTTGTAATTGGTCATTAAAATTGAAAAAACATTATTACAAGGGCAACATTAGAAATAAGTTTTTTAGTTATATTTAAATTCTATATTCACTATTTCATTCCAAATTTGATGAAATATGTGTTTGATCTTTGGAAGAAATAATATTTCACTTTTTCCTATAACGTGACATAGTAAAAGTTCAATCTACTTGTATATAAAAAAAAGTACATTAATCAAACTTACAATTTCAATGTCTTACCATGTAAGCTGCATCCTTGAGTTTGATTTTCCCTTGAAGCTTGTTAATAACATTGCAAATTATGTGTCTGAATGAAATGTCACAAAACTCCAAAGTGGTGATGTTGTGACGTCTTGAAAGCCTGTAACCACTTTATTAAAAGCTTGATAAGTGTAAGGCTCACTATCATATGCAATGTTTGGGAAATTGAAACCATGAGGAATTTCTACAATAACCAGGGAATATTCCCTTTTAGGTATGAGTTTTTCAATGTCTTCATAGTCACCTTGTATTATTTGATATTGGATAGTGTCTAGCCCATTCCAAATGAAATGAGTAAGAGCAGGATCAAGTTCAAAAGTCCTAAGATGCTGCTTCCTCAGCCTTTCCAACTTAATTTTTCCAATGAAACTTTTGAAAGTATTTGGGACTCCATTCGCATCCTTCTTCGACATCTTTAATGAAATAATTAATATAAGTAATATAATAAAATAAAAAATTATATGAATAAAATGAATGTAAAAATCAACATTACCTTTTGAATGCAAGGTAAAAGTATTTAAGTGTTGTTGTAGAACTTGATTCTGGGCAGTTGAGTACAACATTATTCCAACTCTCTTCATTCAACATTTTAACCATATGTTCTTGTATTTTCATATAAATCTTATGACTGAATAAATAAAGTAAAAATTGTTAATATAGTGATATGTATAACAAATAATACCAACAACAATATGTTATATTTAAAAGAAAATTATAATCCAAGAAAAAGTAAAAGTAACTCAACAAACTTACTTTTGAAATTTCGAGCACATTTCCTCCAATGACAATTCACCTGATTTCACACAGCATAATATTGATTTAACTAGTTTGTTATCTTTCACACCTTGCAATGTTCTCTAAGATGTGATAGTCATATCATCTGGAAGTTGCTTCATTTCAGGACTTGTCTTACTGTTGGTACATATTATGGGTTTAGATCTTTTGACCTTCTGATTTTTTATGGCAATATTCCCCCACATTTCGAAAAAATTATCAATCGATTCCCATATCACCCCTGTTCTAAATGCTAACTAGAAAATGCTATCTATGCCTCTTAATAGTTCTAAATTTACTTTGCCACCTTTTGATTTGATTCTATCGTCAATTTGATAACCTGTTTCCATACAACAATCCTACCGAAAGCTTAAACTAACCTTTGTCTTATCCCCACAGCATTTTTCTAAAAATTCATTATGAATAAATCTGGCCCTTTGGATGAAAGTCATAGACATTCTATACTCATTATCTGCATTATGATCCCATGACAATAACTTTGCCTCTATTTCTATTAAACCAGCATAAATGATGCATTTCACTGTTTCAAAAATATTTTTTTCAGGATGTTCCTTGATCAATTGTTTTTTGGCTTCTGCTAAATGATTCCCTCCAATTACATAAGATATGTAGTCAAAACATTGTGTCCTATCAAATTCCTCCATATTGGAACTTGATTTGGATCAACAAGAACCACATAATCCACCACATGTGCATATGGATTGTACCTGAACAATGTTTTCAAATTATGGACATGTAGGTGATGTGTCTTTCTAATTTGATATTGAGATTGTCCTTGATCTGACCTATAGAATTGGGTGACATTAAGCTCAAATGTTGTGCCACCATTAATTAATTTGTTCTTCCTCAAGTGATTCTGAATGGCATTTTGTTTTGTTTTCATAATGCCATTCTCTGAATCATCACCTCGTGTTATGATTTCTTTGTTGCCTTTAGAACTTTCACTTCGTTCTTCACTATTTCTTATGATTTTAACAGATTCACCAATTTTTTATTTCTTCTTCTTCCTGGTGAACATATCTTCTTCTACAAAAATAATCTCCTCATCATCAAGTGGAATAGCGACATCCATGGGCATTTTTATTTTCGGTGTTTTATTCCTTTTCTTCTTTTCAACAATAGTTTTAACAACATAGTTACCGATCAAATGCGAAAATTATCTAGTACCCATTTTTTTGAGGTAGAAAAAATCACTCGATTTTAAAAAATGGTGATTCAGAATACACCTTTTTCCTTTGGAGCATGTTTTTACCACTTTAAATTTTTTTATGTATCAAGTATGACCAATTTTTTTAAATGATAGTGATTTTCATGTTGATTTTGAAAAGTTGTTGATGCAGCATCAACACATTTTTTTAAAGGGCTTATTTTTGACACTTTCAATTTTTTTATGAATCAAGTGTGAACATTTTTTTTGTTAGTGATTTTCATCTTGATTTTGAAAAGTGTTGATGAGCATCAACCCTTTTTGTTTAAAGGGCTTAGTTTTTACACTTTAAATTTTCTAATGAATTAAGTGTGGATAATTTTTTTTAGAAGTTGGCGATTTTCATGTTAGTAACAAAACATTAAAAAAAACATGACAAAAAAGAAATCAAATACCAAAACATATATAAAAAGAAAAAGAAAAAAACCTATAAAAAATAAAAAATATAAAAATATAAAAATGAAATGTTATCAAAAAAATGTATATGATTTAAAGGAAAATAAACTAAATCAAAAAAAAAATCTAAAAACATTTTTTAAGTTAAATAAAGAAATAACATAAAATAAAATTAAAAGAAAATAAAAAAATTAAATTAAAAAGTAAATAATATATATATATATATATATATATATATATATATATATATATATATATATATATATATATATATATATATATAAAATAAAAATTCAAAACAGACAGAGGCGAACAAAAAACTAGGGTTACCGAGCTGTTGCAGGGGCGACTATCCATGGAGCAGTGCAAAGGAGGGAGCCCCGCTCCCTCCTTCAAACATGCCATGACCAGCAGGGGAAAAAAACCTATGGAATATGGTAGAGGACCTTCAAAGGGTAGGAATAGGAACAATGAAGAGGAACAAGATGGACAGAAGTCCAAGGAGAATAATTTTATTAAAGAAAATGAGGAAGAGGACAAGGAACAGGGAACAAAAAATAAAGCACACATGGGCCCATGTAAGCCCAAAGTTGTTCTAACTCCCAGAGTTACTTTAAATGAGCCTACTCTGCAGGCGCATAGGGAACATATGCAAACCTATGCAATCATTTGCAAGTTCATGGGTTTATGGCCCACTGAAAAAACCTTACAAATGTGGATAAGATACCACTGCAAACCAAAAGGAAGCATTGACCTACACCTAGGATCAAAGGGTTTCTTTACTATGGTTTTTGCGAACATCGAAGATAAGGATAGAGTTTTTGAAGGAGGACCTTACTTCTTTCCTACTGTAGGTCTCTATATGAGACCTTGGATCATGAATTTCGTCCCGGAACGAGAGACCTTTACTTCAGTCCCGGTTTGGGTAAGGCTATATTCACTTCTGCTTGATTATCGGTAAAGAGAGTCCTTAACAGCCATAGGAAATAAGTTAGGATGGTTTGTTAAAGCTTCTGAAGCCACTAGGAGGGGAAAGTATACTTCCTTTGCTAGAATATGTGTGGAGATGGATCTCTCTGGAGCTCTTCCAGATAAGGTAATATTGGAAGTTTATGATGAAGAATGGGTTCAAACTGTAGATTACAAACATATTCCATTCAAATGCCACAAATATCATGAACATGGTCACCTATTTAGGGACTACCCTCTCACTAAAATAGAGAATAAGAGTAAAGCTAACGCAATGAAAGACTCTGAAAGCTTTCACAAAGTGGAAAACAAAGGAAGAGGAAGCAAGAAGCGGTCAAAGATGCAAAAATCTAAAGGACAACAAACCAGTCAAAATAGGTTCCAAGTCCTAGAAGAGGAAGAAGAAGTAATTATAGCAGACCAGACAAAGGGAGAAGGGTTAATGGAAGAAGGGAAAGAAGAAGACAAGGAACAAACACTAGATAAGAATCCATAGACAGAAACGATGGTGAGTGATGCAGAAACAGAAATGGATCATGAGATGACCCAAAGTGAGATGGAAATGGAGGACCAAGAACTTCAGGCGATCATTAAGAAAGAAAATCTAGATCTGGAGGATTTCTTGATTCAAGGAACCAAAGAAGGGATAGACTCTTTACCTCCAGAGGAGTTCAATAGAGTCTAGCAACTATATATATGGAAAACCAAAAACAAAGGTTCGGAGAGGCAAAGAAGCAAGGAAAAGTAGAGCAGTGAAGGGGTAAAAACGGCGAAACCCATACCTAGATTAGCACCCAGAAACCCAGGAAAAAAAGGAGGCAGGAAAAATCAGAACAAGCTATTAATGGAACGTGGAAAGCTAATGATAGAATCAGGTAATATGAAAGATCTAACTAGCTACTCCTTTACCAATCTTTAATCATGAAGTTCACTTCTTGGAATATTAGAGGTCTTGGTAGTAAAAGAAAACAGAGACTGATTAGTAACAGAATGAAACAAATAGCTCCGGATGTGATCTTCATCCAGGAAACTAAATGTTCCATTCAAAAAATAAAAGGAATTCATAGCAAGTGGCTCAATAGTTATGAGTTTCTGGAAGTCAAAGTGGAGAACACAGCAGGGTGTATACTCACCCTCTAGAATCCAAAGAAAATAGATATCTTAGATGCTGAGGCATCTTGAGAATATCTTTCTGTGGTCATCCAGCCTGTAGGCAATAAGGAAACCTACCTAATCACAAATGTGTATGGACCCCAAAGACTGGAAGGAAAACTAAAATTTCTTGATTCTCTAGAGGAACTCAGTGACAAACATTCAGGCATGCCATGGATACTGGGAGGGGATTTCAACATGATTAAATCACTTTCAGAGAAAAAAGGTGGAATCAGAGTTCAAGGTAAAGACTCCCTGAAGTTTCAGTCTTTTACAGATATTATGAAGTTATTGGATATTGTAACTAGTAATGGCATATTTACTTGGAACAACAAAAGAGGAGGAGAATCTCAGGTGGCTTCAAAATTAGACAGATTCATGATATCTTAAGACCTTATGCTCAATGATAAGGAAATATCAGCAAGAATTCTACCCTTTGGAGGATCGAACCACTGGACGATTCATCTGGAGATGCAAAGTATTGGTACTCCAAGGAATAGACCTTTTCGCTTTGAAAACATCTGGCTTTCACACCCAGATTTCACTAGTAACATTGCCAAATGGTGGTCAGAAGATTTGAACATTCAGGGCACCAAAATGTTCCTTCTTCAAAAAAGACTAAAACACATCAAGCTCAGGCTCAAGGAATGGAACAAGAATGAACATGGCAATATTTTTGTAGCTAAAAAAGCAGTAGAGGGTAAAATGCAGGAACTCAACCAAGCCCTTATCGCAGATGGCTTTGATGAAACTAGGAATGATAAGGTCACCAAATGCAATCAAGAATGGGAGGATTTATGCAAACAAGAGGAAATATTTTGGAGGCGAAAATCGAGGGTTCAATGGCTCAAAGAGGGAGAAAGAAACAATAGATTCTTCCATAGATCCACTCTGGCAAACAGAGTCCACAACAGAATTTCAGTGATCAAGGATGAGAGAGGCATTCTTCACAACTCTGATGCAAAGATAGAAAAATCTCTTGTCAAGCACTTTTGAGGCATAGCCAAAGAAACTTGTTATGACAGAGAGAATCCCATCAGAAAATTCACAAGACACATTCCTAGGCTGGTGTCCAGTGAGGACAATTTCAACCTCAACAAGCCAGTAACTGAAGATGAGGTCAGCGAAGTGCTCAAAGAAATTCAAAATGGTAAAGCACCTAGACCAGATGGTTTCAATGTCGATTTCTTCAAGTTCTACTAGAGTATTGTTAAACAAGATATTCTAAATGTGGTTGAAGACTCCAGGATGAATAAAACTATTCTGAAAGCTCTAAACACTTCCTTCATTGCCCTAATCCCCAAGCAGGAGGCTGCTCAGACTCCTGATAAGTTTATACCAATAGCTTTATGTAATGTGGTCTACAAGATAATATCAAAAGTGGTGGCCAATAGACTCAAACCTCTCCTTCCTTCCCTGGTTTCTGTGGAAAAATCTGGATATGTGGAAGGAAGGAAAATTCTCAACAATATCATTCAAGCACATGAGGTAGTTCATTCTCTGACTGTCAACCGTAAGGCTGGTATGATCATACAATTGGACATTGCTAAGGCCTATGATAAACTGAACTGGAACTATATCAGGAAAATACTCATAGCTTTTGGGTTTGATCACAACTCGGTGAGATGGGTCTTGGCCCTAGTCACCTCCTCCAGCTTCCCTATTTTGGTCAATGGCTCTCCTTCTGAAACTTTTCTTCCCTCTAGAGGCCTCAGATAAGGGGACCCACTCTCTCCCTTTCTCTTCATCCTCATGATGGAAGGACTGGGTCGGTCTATCAAACATGCTAAAGAAGTTGGTAAGATAAAAAGTCTCCAACTTTCTGATAGTGGACAAGCTTGGATGCATCAACAGTTTGTGGATGACACCATGTTGCAAGGAATCCCGACAGTCAAAGAATCTCATGCATTCAAACAAATTCTAAATGAATTTTCCAAGGCTTCAGGTATGGAAGTTAATCTCTCCAAATCTAAGATTTTTTTCTTCAATACTAATATTGCCATTCAAAGAAACATTTCTAAAATTCTGGACTTTCAAAGAGATTCTCTCCCCTAAAATATTTGGGGGTTCCTCTAACTGTTAAGCCTCTACACAAAAGCATCTGGGAGCCAGTGATCAATAAACTGCAAGACAAAATAAGGAAATGGACGTTGAGGTCCTTAAACCTGGCTGGCAGATTAGTGCTCACAAAGGTTGTTCTACAATCAACCCCAGTCTTTATGCTTTCGGCTCTCCCAGCTCCGAAAGGAGTCTTGCAACTTTTTAGAAACATACAAAGAAACTTTCTTTGGGGCAAGGGGGAAGATAAGAAAAAATGGGCCTTGGTAGCCTCAGAAAAAATCTGCAAACCCAGAAATCATGGAGGCCTAGGACTAGATGATCCTGAAATCTTAAGAAAAGCTCTAAGGGCCAAATTATGGTGGTGATGGCTAAAAGAACCAACAGCTCAGTGGGCTACAGTTTGGAAAGAAAAATATGCCAGTTCATGGCAAAGTGAGGATCATATAAGAATGGATGGAAATATTAAGGGATCACACATATGTAACAAGGCCTACGACAATAGAGGTCTAGTCCAAGATAATGGCTTCTGGGAAATTAAAGAGGGAAACTTAGCTCTATTTTTGGAGGACAGATGACAATAGGAACCCATTCTTTTGACAGAGGAATTGAAGGAACTTAAGGCAGAGGCAGATGCTAAAGGATTAACCAAAGTAAAGGATTTCTGGGTTCAAACAAACAACGTAGGAAAGTGGAGAACATGGAGGATATTTGATCTCAGGGATGACAACCCCTTAAAAGACAAAGCTGAAATGCTAATGCAAGAGTTAGATCAAAGGAAAATTCTAGTTTTAGAAGGGAATGACCAGCTAAGATGGGGCAATAACAATGAGGGCACCTTCAATCTTAAGGAGGCTAAAATCATTCTCCTTGCTTTGGCTTCCAAGGCTCTGGACAAAGCATGGCAAAGACTTTGGAGGCAATAAGGTTGGATGAAAATTAAACTCTTCATGTGAATGGTGCAACACAGGAAGATTTTGACTTGGGACAATATTAGGAAAAGGGGTGTTTTGGGGCCTTCCAGGTCCCAGCTATGTGAAGTTTAGGAGGAAACAATGGAGCATCTTCTCAACAACTGCTCCTTTTCCTCCAAGTTGTGGGATTCTTTCACCTCCATCTTCCAAACGTCGGATAGGGACAAAGGATGCATCATCAACACCCTAAGCAAGTGGAGAAGCAATTTTTTGAATAATGAAGTCTTTAGCATTTCTTGGGTTCTAACGTCGGGCTTCATCATCTGGAACACCTAGAAAGAAAGAAATAACAAGGTCTTCAAGGAGGAAAAAAAACTGCTCCTTTACCTTTTTTATCAGATCCTAAAACAGCTTCAAGAGACAGTGGGTTCTATTGTCCGTAATCTCCCTAAGAATCCTTCCTCGGCTCTTGATTGGAGGATTCTTTGCCAGCTAGGATTACAGGGTTTGATTCCTCAGAGCCTGGTCAGGAAGATTCTCTTTAGAGACTCTAAGCTCGATTTTTGGCAACCTCCCCCCAAGGGTTTTTTGAAGTTCAATATTGACGGAGCCTCAAAGGGCAACCCGGGCACAGCGGGTCATGGCAGAGTTTTAAGGGATGAAAAAGGGAACATCCTGTTTATTTTCCATGGTCACCTTGGAAGAGCCACCAACAATTTGGCAGAAGTTCTGGCTATGGAACATTGTTTAGAATTCCTGCTTCAAGTTAATCGGCACAATGTGATTGTTGAAGCTGATTCCGAGTTAATCATTAACTCAGCCAAGAGAATCAACTGGGGTACGGTGCCGGAAAATGTTTTAAAGAATTGGAGGCTCATTCAGATCTTTCAACGAATCCACAACCACCTTCTAGGTATCCATACAATAACTTTTAAACATGTTCAAAGATCGACCAATAAGCTGGTGGATCTCCTAGCTAATCAAGGAGTGAATTGTGCAGAGGAAAAGTTTGCTATAAAATGGCAAGAGCTACCTCAACTTAGTCTCAAGGTGAAATGCCATGATCAGGCCGAGGAAGACTGATTGATGTTTAGGAGCAGGACCATGGAGAGCAGCACAGATAACCCAAAAGCAATATGAGTAGAGGAATGTACATTATTGGTTTTATAGCGAGTAGTGCGCTTTGGTGGTCTGATGTCCAGAAAAGCATGCTCATTCAGGGCTTCAGTGGTGGCAGAGCAGGTGGCTTTTTTCTGAGGATTTCAGACAGGAAGATAGAGGCCTCTTCTCTCAATGTCACTGGTAGTGCTGGTTTGATGTGTGGTTGGGAGCAGGGAGCCCTTGGCACCCACGACATCCTTAACCTCTCACCTCCAGATGGATTTTCTTATCCAAAGCGGTTTTGGGGTGATCGCAAGACCCGTGAATGGGAAGCGGTTTTACCTTTTTTGCAGCGATCCCATTCAATGTATAACACATGGCAGTGGGACCGTTTGGAAAAATGCCTTCATTGCATGTTAAAAAGTGGCATGTGGGGTTGTGTAATTTTCATTTCGACCGTTGGATCTGTTGATTGAGATCAATGGTTAGGATTTTTTGGGCTTTTTTGTGGGGCCGGGGTACTATGTTCGGTTAGCCGTTCCTGGTCAAATGTTCATCTCCGCCGTTGGTTTAAGATGTGGATTAGACCACGTATCTTTTGGCATTTTTAGTGAGTGCTGTTGCGGACAACTGATCGTTAAGCTTTTGTCTGCACGTTTTGGGTTGGTTTCCTTTCGGGTCTGTCGTTCATTTGTTTTGGGTTAAAAAGTTCGTACCATTGGTAGATAGCACCTTGGTTTTGTGTCCACTCTGTGCGTGAGTGGTTGTAAATTATGTAAGTTATTTTTTGAATTAATGCTATAGAAGGTTCGTCTCTTGCACCAGCAAAAAAAAATAATAATAAAAATTCAAAACAATTAAAAAAAATTATAAAAATTATAAAAAAAAAAAAAAAAAAAAGTTAAAAAAATTAAATTAATATCAGAAAATTTAAATATAAAAACTAAAAATAAAACATCAAAAAAACATATTAAAAAAAACAATAAAAAATAAATCGCTCCCCCTCCTCGAGCCCCCCTCAACCCCCCCCCCCCCACCCTCCTCACCCGGCCTTATCCTCCCCTCTCCCCATCCTCCCCTCTTGACCTCGCCTCCTTCCTGCCCCCACCACCCTCCCCTCCTGTCCCCTGATGACGCCCCCTCCCCCACTCCCTCAACCCCCTCCCCTCCCCACCTGGCCCTACTCACACACCCAACCCCCCAGCCAGTGGCCACAGGCCAATTTCAGGAATCAGCTTGTAGCATTTTGGTCGCTAGTTGGGGGCTTGGGCAGGCATGGAGGCCCGGGTGGGGAGGGGAGGGGGGCAATGGAGGGGACGAGGTCACCAAGGGGGAGAGCAGAGGGGAGGGCCAGGTGGGTAGGGGAGGGGGGTGATGGAGGGGATGGGGTCGGGGGGGTTGGGGCAAGGCAGAGAGGAGGGCCAGAGGGGGAGGGAAGGGGTAGGGTCAGGAGGGTAGGAGAGGGAGCGGAGAGGGGATGAGAGGGTTCGGTGTGTGGGGGAGGAAGGTGGAGGGGAGAGGGGATGGGCAAGGTTGGGTGAGGAGAGAGGGGGGCTCGGGGAGGGGGAGCGATTTATTTTTTATTGTTTATTATTTATTTGTTTTTTCAATGTTTTTTTTAATACGATTTTTTTTATTGTTTTTTTAAATGGTTATATATATATATATATATATATATATATATATATATATATAGATATATATATATATATATATATATATATATATATATATATATATATATATATATCTTTATTTATTTTTTTTTTGTATTTTAATATTCTTTATTTTTATTTTGTTTTTTAATTTTTATAATTTTATTTTATTTTATTTTATGTTATTTCTTTATTTTTTTAATTTTAATTTAAAAAATAATTCTTAAATTCTTATTTTTTAGTTTGTTTATTTAAATTTTTTAATCTAAATGTTTTTTATTTTATTTGATTTTTTTTAATTTTAATTATATCTTCTTAATTTTTTTTGGTAATTATTTTAAGGTGGTTTTTTTTTTTTTTTTTTTTTTTTTAAATGAGGTTTTTCATTTTTAATTCTTTTTTAACTTAAAAAAATGTTTTTAGTTTTTTTTCTTCTTCTTCTTCTTGAAATTATTTATTCATTTTGAAAAATAAATAAATAAATAAAAATATTTCCTTTAATTTTTATTCATTTTTTTTTAACGTGTTATTTACGATTTTTTTTTTACATTTTTATGGTTTTTTTTGTTTTTTTATATATTCTTTTGTATTTTTTGTATTTTTTTTTTTTTTTTTAATTACTAACATGAAAATCACCAACATTTAAAAAAAATTATCCACACTTTTTTTTTATTATTTTAATGCTTTTTTTTCAAATGTTTTGAATTTTTTATTTATTTTTTTATTTTTATAATTTAATTTTTTGTAATTGTTTCGTTTTTTTTTTAACAATAATTTTTATTTATTTTTTCTTAAATTTTATATACTTTTTAATTTTTTATGATTTTTTTTATATTTTGTTTATTTATTTATTTTTTATTTAAATTTTCCATTTTACAAGTTAATTTCTTTCTTTTTTTACATTTTTATGGTTTTTTTTTATTATTTTTTAATTTTTTATATATTTTATGAAATTTAAATTCCTCGAGGCAGCCAGGGAATTTTTTTTTTTTTTTTTAAGTTTTAATTTATTTTTAGTGTTGTATTTTATTTTTGTAATTTTTTCTTCTTCTTTTTTAACTTTGTATTTTTTATTTTAATTCTTTTATTTGGTTTTATTTTATTTTACTTATTTATTTTATTTTAATATTTTTGTCCTTTTGTTTCTTTTTCTTTTTTTTTTACATGGTATGGTTAATTTTTCTTACATTTTATATTTTTTTTTATGTCATTACTATATATTTTTTATATTTGATTTTTTTGGTCATGTTTTATTACTTATTATTATTTTTTTTTTCAATATTTTAATTTTTATTTTCTTATGTATCTTTCTTATATATATATATATATATATATATATATATATATATATCTAGGGCTTGTGTCGATGCTTGTCTAGCAACCCGATCCCATTATGGGCAATTTGATACTTGATTTTAAATTTTCGCTATAATGAATCGAGTT
This sequence comes from Pinus tabuliformis, assembly GCA_031772625.1. Lineage (NCBI taxonomy): Eukaryota > Viridiplantae > Streptophyta > Pinopsida > Pinales > Pinaceae > Pinus > Pinus tabuliformis. The sequence goes on along the minus strand of CM062815.1, from coordinate 595,279,042 downwards.
TGTCGCACAATGTGTTAATTTCATGGTTGGTCTTTAATTTTTCATTACAATGGATTGAGCTCACCTACACTAGGTGTCAATTTGATAGTTTTTTTTCATTTTTTTTGCAATGTATGAAGTTGTCTTAGGGTAAGATTTTAAAATCGCTATACATTTAGCATTTAATAAAAATTACTTTTGGTCTAATAACTCTTTCATTCTGGTGTTCATTTTTAAAGTTTTTTTAGTCATAATTTTTTTTTCCATAATGTCATGCTTTAAATATTTTGAAAATTTAAGATTGTTTTGTAGTCATAATCTTTGGTTTTAATTCCATGACTTAAAAATTATCAAGATTTTATTGTTTTTCTAAGTTGTGATATTTTATCTTTAATGTTATGGTTGAAAATATTTATAAATATTTTTTCTTAGCACTATACCTGGAAATTGTTGGAATTTTAGGGTTTTTCAAAGCAATGATATTTTAAATTTATTGTTATGCTTAAAAATCGTTGGAATTTTAAGGCTTTTCAAAGACGTCATATTTTATCGTTAATGTCATGTCTGAAAATCATTGGAAATTTAAAGTTTTTCAAAATCATGATATTTTATTTTTGATGTCATTATTAAAAAATGTTGAAAATATACCCTGAGAAAAAAAAAAAGACGTTATTCCAACATCAACAATTTTTTATTTCAAGGTGTTTTTTTGCACCAAACAAAATAGCTTTTATTGTTTTTCACTGTTATTTTTAAAAAATATTGAAATTTTACTCTAAAAAAAAGAATGGTGATGCAAAATCAACACTTTTTATTTTTGGTTTGTTTTTTCATGTTGTTGTTGTTGTTGTTGTTTTTTTTTTTTTTTTGGGTTCGAGTACTCGTTTTGAAGTAATAGTTCCTGTTTGATTGGTAACTATATTTAACCTCCTTCTCACTAATGGAAACATATTTTTGAGCTTCAGCTTGAGCTACAACTACCACATCTTCAAAAGAAACATGTTTACTTTTGTTAGATTGACCCACCGTATGGATCCTTTGTTGATCCCCTACATGTACCATTGCAATGTCATGGATCATTGTTTTCCACTTCATTCTCATTTCTTGTTCTAACTCTATATGGAAACTGTTGATCACATTCATAATACAATATCCTATCAAAGAAAATACAATATCTCAATGATCAATCATTTCTAAAAAATTTAATGATCATTACAATAATACATTACACATAAATATAAATAAGCATACCTACAATGTTATTTGAAATGTTGGATGAGATTTCTTCACACAATGGTGTAGATTCTTCATCTGTGTCATATTTGTTCTTTGAGAGACGATATCTAACCTTTTCATGTGACACGGGCAATTTTGCAAAAACATAAACAGTGTTTGAATTCGGCACCAAACATATGTCTCATAGTTTGCCTATCACATCATACGGTTCACCCATGTAAATCATACCATAGTGTAGATAGAGATGTGTACTATCATCAGATTCAACACCTTTAACCTACCATATAAAATTTGTTTTATTTATTTCTCATGAATTCATCCATTCAGAAATACTCATTGGTGCACTTGATGGGCCAACTAGTCAAATTTTACGTTGTTTCTTAGTTCTAGTATGTTCGGCAGTCTTCAAAGTGTGTCCACCTGCAACTTTAGATGATAGAATTGTTGACTTTGTTCAGACATATTCATTGAGACCTTCCTTAATGCCATCTTCCTAATATATATATGTTAATCAAAAAAACCATATATATTACTTAAAATTAAATAAAAAAATTGACATTATAATTGTTATTTAAATATAAAAATAAGTTAAATTATATGTAATTTTTAAAAATTGTTATAAAACTTATATCTACAAATTTATAAAGAAATTATTATATACAAATTTTATTTATATATTTTTGAGATTATTAAATATAAATTAAAAAAAAATAATAATAAAAACATTTAAATGATTTGTATCTACATTTTTATAAAAATATAATTATATACTATATTTTAAATTATTAAAATCAACAAAGAATATATATTTAAAAAATATATATATATTATATATTAAACTTTCAATTATTAAAATCAACAAATTATATATAGAAAAAAATTAAAAAAAATATTATATATTAAATTTTAAATTATTAAAATCAACATATATATTAAATTTTAAATTATTAAATTTAACAAATTTTATATATATATATATATATATATATATTAAATTTATAATTATTAAAATCAACAATTATATATATATATATATATATATATATATATATATATATATATATATATATATATATATATATATAATTTTTTTTTAATATTATATATAAAAAAATTATTATATATTGATTTTTATTTTAAATTACATATCAAAACTATATACATAAAACAATTAAAAACATTTTTATATATTTAAAATTTTATATATATTATTTTTATTTTAAATTATATAAAAACATTATTATTGAAATTATATTAAAACTTTATATATAAATTATTTTTATTTTTATTTTTTATTTTTTAAATTATATAAAAAAACATTATTAAAATGATATTAAAATTTTAATTTGGAATCTCTTCTTTCCCATTGAAAATATGTTTTTAAGTGAAAAGAACGGCGGAAGGGCGACGGAGGCAGAGTAAACTAGGGTTTCAAGGCTGTTGCAGAGGTGATTCTCCATGGAAGGGTGAAAAGGAGGGAGCTCCACTCCCTCCTTCAAACAAGCTGTGACCAGCAGGAGCAAAAAACCAATGGAATATGACAGAGGCACTGCAAAGGGAAGGAACAAGAATAGTGAAGAGGAACAAGATGGTCAGAAGTCAAAGGAGAACATCATCACTAAAGAAATCGAGGAAGAAGACAAGGAACAAGGAACAAAGGACAAAGCACACATGGGTCCATGTAAACCCAAAGCTGTTGTTACTCCCAGAGTGGTTTTAAATGAGCCTGCTCTGCAGGCGCATAGGGACCATATGCAAACTTATGCTATCATTTGTAAATTCATGGGTTTATGGCCCACTGAAAAAGCCTTACAAATGTGGATAAAATATCATTGGAAACCAAAAGGAAGCATTGACCTACACCTTGGGTCAAAGGGTTTCTTCACAGTGGTATTTGCAAACATCGAAGACAAGGATAGAATCTTTGAAGGCGGGCCCTACTTTTATGCTGCAACGGGTCTCTATATGAGACCTTGGATCATGAATTTTGTTCCAGAACGTGAGACCTTTACTTCGGTCCCAGTTTGGGTAAGACTCTATTCTCTTCCTCTCGATTATTGGCAAACAGAGTCCTTATCGGCCATAGGAAACAAGTTAGGACGTTTTGTCAAAGCTTCTGAAGCCACTAGGAGGGGAAAGTACACCTCCTTTGCTAGAATATGTGTGGAGATGGATCTCTCTGGAGCTCTACCAGATGAGGTAATCTTAGAAGTTTTTGATGAAGAATGGGTGCAAACTGTGGACTATGAACATATTCCATTCAGATGTCGCAAATGCCATGAGCATGGGCACCTATTCAGGGACTGCCCTCTCACTAAAATAGAGAATAAGAGTAAAACTACTGCAATGAAGGACTCTGAAAGCTTTCACAAAGTGGCAGGCAAAGGAAAAGGAAGCAAGAAGGGGTCAAAGATACAAAAATCTAATGGACAACAAGTCAGTCAAAATAGGTTCCAAGTCCTGGCAGGGGAGGAAGGTATTACTACTGCAGACCATTTGAAGGGAGAAGGTTTAATGGAGGAAGGGAAAGAAGAGGACAAGGAACAAACACCAGACAAAAATCAGCAGACAGAAACGATGGTTAGTGATGCAGAAACATAAATGGATCATGAGATGACCCAAAGTGAGATGGATACGGAGGACCAAGAACTCCAGGAGATTCTTGAAAAAGAAAATCTAGATCTGGAGGATTTCTTGATTCAAGGAACCAAAGAAGGGATAGACTCTCTACCTCCAGAAGAGTTCAGTAGAGTCCAGTAGTTATTTTTATGGAGAACCCAAAACAAAGGGCCGGAGAGGCAAAGAAGCAAGGAAAAGCAAAATAGCGAAGGGGTTAAAACGGTGAAAACCAAACCAGAATTAGCACCCAGGAACCCAGGAAAGAAAAGAGGCAGGAAAAGGCAGAACGAGATATTGATGGAATGTGGAAAGCTAATGATAGACTCAGGTAAGATGAAAGACCTAACTAGCTACTCTTTTACCAATCTTTAATAATGAAGTTTACTTCTTGGAATATTAGAGGACTAGGCAGTAAAAGAAAACAGAGACTGATTAGTCATAGAATGAAACAAACAACACCGGATGTGATCTTCATCCAGGAAACTAAATGTTCCATACAAAAAATAAAAGAAATTCATAGCAAATGGCTCAACCGTTATGAGTTTCTGGAAGTCAAAGCAGAAAATACAGCAGGAGGTATAATCACCCATTGGAATCCAAAAAAAATAGACATCTTAGATGCTGAGGCATCTAGAGAATATTTATCAGTAGTCATACAACCTATAGGTGATAAGGAAATCTACCTAGTTACAAATGTTTACGGCCCCCAAAGACTGGAGGGAAAACTCAAATTCCTAGATTCTGTAGAGAGCCTCAGAGATAGACATTCAAACATTCCTTGGATTTTGGGAGGTGATTTCGACATGATCAAATCACTTTCAAAGAAAAAGGGTGGAACCAGAGTTCTAAACAAAGACTTTCTAAAGTTTCCAACTTTTATTGATATTATGAGGTTAGTGGATATTGTAACGGGTAATGGCATATTTACCTGGAACAACAAAAGAGGAGGAGAGTCTCAGGTGGCTTCAAAATTAGATAGATTCGTGATTTCAAAAGACCTTATGCTCAATGACAAAGAAATATCAGCAAGAATTCTCCCCTTTGGAAGCTCTAATCACTGGCCAGTTCATTTGGAGGTGCAGAGTATTGGTACTCCCTGGAACAGACCTTTTAGATTTGAAAACATCTAGCTTTCCCATCCAAATTTCATCAACAACATAGCCAAATGGTGGTCAGAGGATTTGAACATCCAGGGCACAAGGATGTTCCTTCTTCAGAAAAGACTAAAACATATCAAGCTCCGGCTCAAAGATTGGAATAAGAATGAATTTGGCAACATTTTTGAGGCTAAAAAAGTTGTGGAGGGAAAAATGCAGGATCTCAACCAAGCCCTTATCACAGATGGCTTCGATGAAGCCAAAAATGATCAGGAAACCAAATATAATCATGAATGGGAGAATTTATGCAAACAGGAGGAAATATTTTGGAGGCAAAAATCTAGGGTTCAATGGCTCAAAGAAGGAGAACGCAATACCAGATTTTTCCACAGATCCACTATGGCTAATAGAGCGCACAATAGAATTTCACTGATCAAGGACGAGGAAGGTAATCAACACAACTCTCATGTAGAGATAGAAGCAGTTCTTATTAAGCACTTTCATGATATAGCCAAGGAAACCTGTCATGACAGGGAAAACTCCATCAGGGACTTCACCAAGCATATTCCTAGGCTGGTGTCTAGAGAAGACAATTTCAACCTTAACAAGCCAATAACAGAAGAAGAGGTTAGTGAAGTGCTCAAGGAAATGCAGAATGGTAAAGCACCTGGCCCAGATGGGTTCAATGTTGATTTCTTCAAGGCTTGCTGGAATATTGTAAAACAGGATATTCTGCAAGTTGTAGAAGATTCTAGAATGAACAGAACTATTTTGAAAGCTCTGAATACCTCCTTCATCACCCTGATTCCTAAATAGGAGGCAGCCCAAACTCCTGACAAGTTTAGACCAATAGCTTTATGCAATGTGGTTTACAAGATTATCTCAAAAGTGGTGGCCAACAGACTCAAACCTCTCCTTCCTACCCTAGTTTCTATGGAACAATCTAGGTATGTGGAAGGAAGGCAAATTCTTAATAATATTATTCAAGCTCATGAGGTGGTTCACTCTCTGACTAGCAATAGAAAGGCTGGTATGATCATGCAATTAGACATAGCCAAGGCCTATGATAAACTGAATTGGAATTATATCAGGAGAGTTCTTATTGCTTTTGGGTTTGATCATAGCTGGATGAGATGGGTCTTGGCCCTGGTCACTTCCTCCAGCTTCTCAATTCTGGTCAATGGCTTTCCTTCTAAATCTTTTCTTCCTTCTAGAGGCCTCAGACAGGGGGACCCTCTCTCTCCCTTTCTCTTCATCCTCATGATGGAAGGATTGGGCAGATCTATCAAGCATGCTAAAGAAGTTTGTAAGATCAAAGGTCTCAAACGTTCTGATAGGGGACAGGCTTGGACACATCAACAATTTGTGGATGACACCATGCTACAGGGAATACCCACAGTCAAAGAAGCTCTCGCATACAAACAAATTCTAAATGACTTTTCCAAGGCTTCAGGGATGGAGGTTAATCTATCCAAATCCAAGATTTTTTTCTTCAATACTAATATTGCCATTTAGAGAAACATTGCTAAAATTCTGGGCTTTCAAGGGGACTCCCTCCCCTAAAAATATTTGGGGGTTCCTCTTACTGCTAAGCCATTACACAAAAGCATCTGGGACCTGGTCATAAATAATTACAAGACAAAATTAGGAAATGGACTATGAGGACCTTAAACTTGGCTGGTAGGTTGGTGCTCATGAAGGTTGTTCTACAATCAATCCCAGTTTTCATGCTTTCCACTCCCTCGGTACCTAAAGGAGTCTTGCAGATATTCAGAACCATACAGAGAGATTTTCTCTGGGGCAAGGGGGAAGAAAAGAAGAAATGGGCCTTGGTAGCTTGGGAAAAAATATGCAAACCCAAAAAACAAGGGGGTCTTCGCTTGGATGATCTAGAAATTTTAACCAAATCTTTAGGGGCTAAATTATGGTGGCACTGGATAAAAGAACCAAAGGCTCAATGGGCTATAATTTGGAAGGAAAAATAAGCTAACTCATGGCACAGTAATGACCATATTAGAATGGATGGAAATATTAAGGGATCTCACATTTGGAACAAGTCTTGGGATAATAGAAGATTGACCGTGGACAATGGCTTCTGGGAAATAAGAGAGGGAAACTTAGCTCTGTTTTGGGAAGATAGATGGCAACATGAACCCATTCTTTTGAGAGAGGAATTGAAGGATCTTAAGGTAGAGACAGACACTAAAGGATTATACAAGGTTAAGGATTTATAGGACCAAACCAATAGTACAGGAAAATGGAGAAAATGGAGCAAATTTGATTTTAGGAATGACAACCCCTCAAAAGATAGAGCTGAGATGCTAGTGCAAGAGTTAGATCGAAGGAAAATTTTAGTGTCAGAAGGGAATGACCAGCTGAGATGGGGCAACAACAACGAGGGTACCTTTAATCCCAAGGAAGCTAAACTTATTCTCCTTGGCTTGGCCTCCCAGGCTCAGAACGTAGCATGGCAAAGACTTTGGAGGCATCAAGGTTGGATGAAAATTAAACTTTTCATGTGGCTAGTCCAACATAGGAAGATTTTGACTTGGGACAACATCCGGAAGAGGGGAGTTTTGGGGCCCTTCAGATTCTAGCTTTGTGAAGCTCAAGAAGAAACTATGGAGCACCTCCTCAACAACTGCACCTTTACCTCCAAGTTGTGGGATTCTTTTTCCTCCAATTTCCAACAGTCTGACAGAGATTTAGAAAGCATCATTATTACCCTTAACAAGTGGAGGAGTAACTTTTCGAATAATGAAGTCCTAGATTCAGCTTGGGCTCTTATGCCAATCTTCATTATCTGGAATATTTGGAAAGAAATGAACAACAGAACCTTCAAGGACGTAAAAAAAAAGCATCCCTTCACCTTTTGGGTCAGATCTTAAAACAACTTTAGGAGACCGTGGGTACTATAGTCCGAAATCTCCCTAAGAATCCTCCTTTAGCTCCAAATTTGAGGATTCTATTGTAGCTAGGGTTGTAGGGTCTCGTTCCTCAGGGCTTGGAAAGGAAGACTCTCATTAAAGACTTTGAGCTTGATTTTTGGCACCCACCCCCCAAGGGTTTTATAAAATTTAATATTGATGGAGCCTCAAAGGGGAACTTGGGTACTGTTGGTCATGGAGGGGTTTTAAGAGATGAAAGAGGAGATATTCTATTCATTTTCCATGGTCACCTTGGGAGAGCCACCAATAACATGGCAGAAGTTATGGCTATGGAGCATTGTTTAGAATTCATGATTCAGGATAATCGACACAATGTGATTGTGGAAGCTGATTCCGAGTTAATCATTAACTCGGTCAAGAGAATCAGTTGGGGTACGGTGCTAGAAAAGGCCTCTAGGAACTGGAGGCTAATTCAGATCTTTCAACGGATCCACAGCCACCTTCTGTGCCTCCATACAGTTAATTTTAAACATGTACGCAGATCGGCCAATAAACTGGCAGATCTTCTGGCCAATCAAGGAGTGAACTGCACAGAAAATAGGTTTGCAATGAAATGGCAAGATATCCCTCTGAATAGGTTAAAAGTGAAGTGCCACGATCAGGCTAAGGAAGATTGGTTGGTGTTTCGGAGCAGGGCCATGGAGGAGAACATAGATGACTCAGAAACGTCATGATCAGCGGAGTGTACATGTTTGATTACCCAACGAGTGTTATGCTTGTGCATGATGTTGATCGGAGGACCTTTGCTGTTTGGAGCAATTCGATCAAACAGATCATTAGTGGTGGTAAAGTGGGAGTTTTATTTCTCTGGGTTTCAGGCAGGCTGGCGGATGCCTCCCCTCACATTAGCACAGGTAAAGTAGATAGCGTGGGCGATTGGATGCAGAGATCCCGTGGCGTCCCCGAAACCCTGACTCTTTTGCCTTTGTTCGGAATACCACGGCTTGGGCGGTTTGGGGATGATCGCAAGCCTCGTGAGCGGGAAGCAGTTTTCCCTATTTTGCAACGATCCCATTCAGTGAACACCACGTGGCAGAGGGGCCGGAGGAAATACCGCTCTGATCGCACGCTAATGTTCGGCGATGTTGATCAGAGCGATATGTTCCTCAACCATAGGATTTCGCGCAGAGGATCAACGGTGTGTATGGATCGTGCTAGTTGGTGGGTCCACGGGAGTAGTTGGTGGTCATATTAACATGGCTTATCTGCCCGTGATCGTTATACCAGGTCGAGGGTTGTTTTACGGTGATCGTGGGCCTCGCTTGTAGTAAGTGGTATTTCTGTTTTGGAAGCGATCCCATACAGTAGATTACACGTGGCAGTGGGGTCGGCCAAAATACCGCCCTCATCACAAGCTAAAGTTCAGCGTTATGGCTGTCGCGATATGAACCTCTACTGTTGGATCAAGAGAGGTGAATCGACGGCTCCGATTGATCATGCAAGTTGGTCAGATTGGCGAGAAAAGTTTCCACTATTCTATTGGGCGTGTTAGTCCTTCGCTATTGCATTGGGTCGGCGGGTTCTTCAACAAAAGTGACTTTTATGGCAGCATGTTTGAGAGTTAGTGGTTAGAGTTTATGCTCCTCTTCTTGTCGGGAGGTTTTGGTCTCAGGCGGAAGGCTTGTTATTTTGGCTCCGCTGCAGGCTTCTTCTTCGTTTTTTGACTTCTAAAAAAAAATAGATGTAGGGTTTTCCAGGTAGGGGATTTGCCTTGGGCTCGTTCACTGTTGGGTTTGGGGGTCTCCTCCTTGGTCCACAACTCCTTGTGGTTTGTTGTATATTTTGTACTTTATTAATGAATTGAAGGCATGACTCTTGCATTAGCAAAAAGAAAGATATTAAAATTTTAATTTTAATTTTAATATTTTTTAAATTAAAATTACAATTTTAATTTAAAAAAAAATTTGGGTCCTTTGGCCATTGACCAAGGGCCCCGGCGGGTGGAGGGGTGTTGCACCCAACCCACTCCACCTGCTCAGGCCCCCGACCAGCAGTGAAACAACCGAATTTTTTTAATTTTTTTTTTAAATTAAAATTGTAATTTTAAATAAAATAAATAAAATAAAATAAAAACAAAAAAAACTAATAATTTTATTTTTATAAACTATTTTTTAAAAATTAAAAAAACATATAACAAATAAATTTATAAAAAATAAAATAAAAAAAATAAAAAAATATTTCTAAATATTTTTGTTTAATTAAAATTTTTAATATTTTCAAACATATATATTTTAATTAAAAAAAAAAAAATCAATTTAAAATAATAAACAAAATAAAAATAAAAAATATAATAAAATTTTATTAATAGTGTTTAATAAATATAATTTCAATTAAAAAAACAAAAAACAAAAAATTTTCAAATTACAAATATATGACAATTTTTTTTTTTTTTAATTTAATTGAACAAATTTTTTTGGTTTTTTTTTCCATGCAATAATTTTAATGCCAAAAAAAAAATATATGGAAAAAAAAAAAATAAAACCCATTTTTCATTTCAAAAAAAAAAAAAATCTCCTAAAAATCCTAAAAAATTGTGTTTTTTTCCTTTTCGCCCTTCTAAAAATATAAAAGAAAACAGATTTTATGTGGTTTTTCCCTTAAAAACACAAAATTTCCCCAAATTCATGTGTAAATAATCGAGATAGAAAGAAAACTAACCTTTAAAATGCGTAGAACTACTGTTGAATGTGCTATCTATGATAATGCAACTCCTCTGCAAAATTGCTCCAAACTTTTTAGCAAGACCCAGAAGACTTTATGTGATGTGATGAATAGAAATGATGAATTTTATTTCAGAGCAGTGATTATGGGATTGATTTATCATTTCTTGAATGTGGGATTAAACTTAAAATATATATATATATATATATATATATATATATATATATATATATATATATATATATATATATAGATATATATATATACTATAGCTTTAGGTTAGTTTTCATTCATTATGGGATAAAAAAAATATTAATTATAAAAAATAATTTACTTACATTGTCAATGTTAAATAATTTAAATAGAAAAATGATTTTGAGTTTATATCAATATTTTGAATAGAAACTAGGGTGAAATTTTCCAAATCAAAAGTTTAGTAATATGTTTTCAAGTAAATTATAGATGAAAATTTTGGAGGGAAATATTTAGGGAAACTTTTAGGGGCTAATATTCGCAGGTGGGCTAATTTTCCATGCTTTTTCCAAAAAAAAGGATTTGTCAATTTCCATTTTTCTCTAAAAGTGATTTGCCCACATTTTATAGTATAAAATTATTTTACCTTAAAAATAGCCAAAATTTTATTTACACTAATATAAAATCAAAAGAAATACAAATATTTTTGCAAAAATATTGGCAAACATTTTACAATTTCCATATTAGGGACTAGTAAGATTCACCAAGGTTTATAAACTTTAATAAAAAAATCCATTCTTAAAATTTTCCCTCGAAATATTTAAAAATGAAACTTTTGGAGGGAAAATTTTCAACGAAAGTTTTTGGGGGGAAACTTTGGAGGGAAAATTTTCGGTGAAAAATTTTGGGGGAAAACTTTAGAGGGAAATTCCCAATCTCTAAGTTATATATTGTCATTGGGAGAGAGTTCATTTGTATCATTCGACATCTTCTGGTTGAAGGTCAAGGATTCTTTTGATAGTGAAGTTTTTCTTTCTTTACCATCAACATCTTCGTCATGCAACAACTCTATTCATTTTGATGAATGTAATAGGAATTCTTTCACTATGAATAGAGAGACAAATTTTCCACATGGTCTTAATCCTAAGCATGATGAGAGCAACATTGATGAAGGGCGGGAAAAAGAATATCCTTTGAATAGAGAGTCAATTTTTCCACTTCCTCTAATCCTAAGGATTATGAGAGCACCTCTGATGAAGGGGGGGATGAAGAATTTCCAAAGTCAAAGTTTCCACATAGTCCTAATCCTAAGGATTATGAAAGCAACACTAATGAAGGGGGTGATGAAGAATTTCCTAAGTCAAAGTTTCCACTTCCTCCTAATCATAAGGATTATGAGAGCACCACTGATGAAGGTGGGATGAAGAATTTGCAAAGTCAAAGTTTCCAGATAATCCTAATCCTGAGGATTATGAGAGCACCACTGATGAATGGGGAGATAAATAATTTGTAGAGTCAAATTTTCCACTTCCTCCTAATCTTAAGGATTATTTGAGAACCATTAATGAAGGAGGGATGAAGAATTTGCAAATTCAAAGTTTCCATATAGTCCTAATCCTAAGGATTATGAAAGCAACACTGATGAAGTGGGGGATGACGAATTTACAGAGTCAAAGTTTCCACATAGTATTAATCCTAATAATTATTATAGAGCACAAATGAAGGGGGGGTGTTACAGATTTATTTGGGCACATCAACCCCAACTTAAATGTCGATGTTATTAGGGTTCATCAACCCCTAATATAGTTGTTTCATGCCCTAAAGAACTTAGTCATCTGAATGCCTCACTCCCAAAGAAGTTCCATCACAAAATTCATCCAAAAAGTGTCTCTAAAGAGATCATTGCAGGAAGCCCTTCATTAGGCTGCAATGCATTGCAGGTGCCACACTGACTAAGTGCTATGCATCGCACTTAGGCCCTCTTTAGGGTGCGATGAGCGAGCTTGGGCAAAGTTCCGAGAGAGTTTGAAGAATCAGTTATTCATGGAAACCTCTAGAAGCTTCTCAAGTGCCACCTACCCCTCTAAGTTCACCCAAGGATGACAAAAGGAATTAGGAAACATCAACCTCCTATCTCCCTCTTTCATGGAACCAATTCCTAAAAATAGAAAGGCATTCATCATCATCATTGATGACCCAACCTCCTTCACTCATCTATAAATGGATCACTCATCCAAGAGATCTAGGAGCTGAATAGTTCTCAGTTGTAAGGAGGTTCTGATGGTTTTAGTATTGAGGCTAAGTATTGTGGTAATGTTGGAATTTCTTGTTGTTCATGAGGTGAAGAAGGTTTGACGCCGAAAGGATGGCACTGGATTGAACTCATGGGTTGTAATCCTTCTTTCTATTAATAAATATTTTCAAGAGTTTTCCCCTATGTTTGTGTAATCTATCAATGCATTCATATGTTTATCATACTTTCGATTCTATGGTATTTATGAATTATGGATCATTATGCTTTGATGGGTCTTTGTTTCTGTAATTACATAGGTACTCTCCAAGTGTGTTAAGTACGAGGAGGAGAAACAAGATTAGTCAAGGGAGAGAGGGATCAAGCAAGGAATCAAGCGGAAGTTACAGGTTGGTTCCTTATAATCTTTCTCTTATCTGTCATTCATAGGAAAAATAGTGAATTGTTTTAACTGTTGTTTCTAGGTTAGCTACCAAACCTAGAGGGTTAACATTTCTTAGAAATACTAATTATTCCCAAAATAGGGGGTGAATAATTTGCAGAGTAAAAGTTTCCACATATTCCTAATCCTAAGGGTTATGAGAGCACCACTAATGATGGGGGGGATGAAGAATTTGTAGATTCAAAGTTTCCACATATTCCTAATCCTAGGGATTATGAGAGCACCGCTGATGAAGGGGAGGGTGAGGATGAAAATTTTCTAGTAAATAGAGATTCAAATTTTCCACTTAGTCCTAATCCTAAGGATTATGAGAGCATGACTGATGTGGGTGATCCGAATTGGATCCTAAACACTCTCTAAGTTTTCATGACTCTTTCAAATTATGCCAAAAGAGTCAAGTCTTAGAAAAATCAAGCTCTCAGAAGGAATCCTCGTGACAGTTGTAGTTGTGGTCAAACCAGAGCAACAAGGACCCTCGGTCGAGCGCACAGACCGATGGCCCATGGTAACATGCCCTAGCACAAATTGGAAAAACCGGAGGCTAGTTCGAGAAATGGAGGTAGATTCTGATACACAATTAACGCTAAGCACTAATCGCATATCACAGGGCATCCCCCTCAGTGAAGGAAAGCCCTGAAGCGCTCGGACCCGAAATGACTATAAAATGCGGAAAAGTAATGCATTCAGTTCTGCAATGTAGGATTCCACAAACAGATAGGATATCAAAAGGCCTCGAGACGGTAAGCAGTTTTGATTGAGTCCTGCCCGATGCCACACATCAAGCGACACGTGTCTGGTGGATGAGAGAGAAAACCACCCGCATTAGACAGGTAAACGTCATGCAACTTGCTTGCCCGATACGAATGACGGCCGTAGGATCTGGGGGGCCTAGATCAATGGCGAAGGTGCATCCCAATAAATGACTGGATTTGGCGAGGTTATAAAGCAAGATTATAGGGTTTTGAAGTTCGACGTGGACGATGAGTTGGCAAACGATTCGTGTTTCACAGGCGATCTTGAAGCAAATGGAATTAACGGCCATTCAAATATGATTCAAGGAATCTAACACCCAGTTCGTTAGGAAACAGGTGGCCACCTCCCTGTGAGGTGTTACCCAGTGATGATGAAATAGAGCAGAGAAATTCAAGCGGACAGAGGTAGGGAAACGAGAAGGCCGGGAAGCGGAAATGAACAGTCAAAGAACAGATTGGCTTTAAAGCCATGAACTGATAGAGATACAGGGGGGCAGTGACAAGAGTTAGCTAGATGCATAAAGCTAAGAGTAGAGAATAGAGAGTAGAAATCGAGCTGACTTGAAGGCAGAATCAAGCCATACAGAGCCAAAGAGAGTCAGAGAGTTTGTGTACTCCACAGAAGGCTTGAGAGGTTCAAGCAAACTCCTCGGCATAGGCCTGTCATACTACTGTGACCATAAGAGGTCGAGTTTTAGTAAGGAGAGTCTGTGCACTCCATTCCTACTGACTTTTATCTATTAGTGAGACTCGAATTGAGCTCACTGTTGTAAAAAATCTGCTTGAAAACATAATAGAGAGGCCACCACTGAAGGTTGGACCAGGAGACGTAGCCCAGGAGCATTAGGTGAACTCCTTATTAAACTTGTTGTATTTACATGTTTGACTATTATGTTTTCTCTAACTGCCTTAGTTTCTATGTATTCTAGCGATAGTATCAATCCATTGCATAAAGTAACATAGGCACACCCATGCACATGAGTCTGTAATACCTTTAATTCTTTTTCCTGGATAAATTCTAGATCAAGTGGTATAAGAGCTCTAGGTTACTAAGGTTAGACAAGCTTGTGCTGGATTTTGTTGTTGAATGCTAACTAGATCAAAGCTTAAATTAGGAGAAGGAGAGTTGGTTGAAGCTAACACAGAAGTTGGAAGAGTCTATTATAAGAGGAAAATGTCAGAAGAAAGTCCTTTGGAATCAGACCCCCAGTTCATGGATAGTTTTATGACCATGAGATCCATGGTGGAGGAAATGTATAGGGAATTTAAGAAAAATAGAGATGAAGATTCATCAAACTCCAAACAAGACAAAGGAGCAGAAGAATCTCCCCTCCATGACCACTCTAAAGGAAAAGGGAAAGAAGAAAAATTTCTCACACCTCCTAATAGCCCTGAAAATAAAAATAAGACATCTTTGATTAAATTAGATGTTAAATTTGATTTACCAATATATGATGGAGAGTTGAATGCAGAGAACCTGGATAACTGGATCAGACAGATTGATTTATTGTAGAGTACAGAGCATTGATTCAAACAAGAGTAAGATTCAGCTGGCCAGCCTACACCTTGGGGGCACTGCCTTGGTATGGTGGGAAGGAAGGACATAAGCTGACATGAAGAAACATGGTAAGATTCTTTCTGTCTAGAGTGAATTTGTTTCTGCAATTAAAAAGCAATTCTACCCACTAGCCTATATGCAGCAAGCCATGATGAGCTGGCAAACTCTTCAGCAACTAAACGGGCAAAGTGTACAAGGTTACACTCAAGAATTTAGGAAAAGAGCTTTGATTCTAGGAATTTCTTTAGACTCACCTGAGACTCTGCTGAAGTATATAGGTGGTCTACACAACTACATGAGGCACACTATCCTCATGTTTAATCCCACTAGCATAGATGAGGTATCCGTTCAGGCTACACATCTAGAAGCTAGAGGTAAGAATGGGAACCCAAAAGTTGGGGGATCATCCAAACCCACTACAAGCAAGAATAAGGAGAAAAGAAAACAAAAATGGAAAGAGAGGAAGACAAATACTGTACAAAAGACCAAGTCTTCATGCACTCACTATAAGAAGGATGGGCATGATGATGAACACTGTTGGATTCTGCATCCGGAGCTGAAACCCAAGAAAAACGAGAGAAAAAGGAAGAAGACTACTGCAGCTATTCAAAAGGATTTGGGGTTAGACTCAGGAGATGAAACAACAATTGCAGCCACAGGTATAAAAGGTAAAAATTCTGAAGCATCTACTAGTAATTCTGCACAATCTACTGATAATGAAGAAAATGAGAGGAAAAGACATGATCTTTTTCATATTCGAGTTGTTTCCAAGCATCAAAATATTGATACTTTGTTTGATAGTGGCTCACAAGTAAATTTAATTTCTGAAGCAATTGTAAAGAAGTTGGGATTACTAACCACACCTCACAAAAAGCCATATCCATTAGGTTGGTTATGTGATAAAGCACAGCTACAAGTGACTAGACAATGTAAACTTAGGTTTTCTTTTGGGTTAGCATTTGTAGATGAGGTTGAGTTAGATATAGTTCCTTTGGATATATGTGGAATTGTTTTAGGAAGTACTTACTTGTATGATAGAAAAGATACTTTCTATAGAGCTGAGAACAAGTATCAACTCGTTAAAGATGGAATTGAATATATTGTAAGAGCTCATAAACTCAAAATAATTATACTCTCATAAACTTAGGGTAGATGAAGAGAATTGTAAATTCATGCAAACAATTTTTACTAATGGTTGTAAAGGAAAAGAAACCTGATAAAACCAATGTATTTGAGGGTTTTGATGCTAAACAGCAAGCTGATTTGGAAAAAGTTGTTTCAGAATATGATATATTCTTTCAAGAACCTAAAGGTCTGCCACCCAAAAAGGAAATAGTGCATGATATTAATTTGTAGCAAGATGCTCCATTTCCTAACATTAGAATGTACAGGTTGTCCACTTTAGAGAATGCAAAAATCAAGAGGCAGGTACAAGAGCTACTCAAGAAGGGGTTCATTAGGCCTAGCACATCACCATGTGGGTCTCTAATTATTTTGGTGAGAAAGAAAGATGGCTCGTGGAGAATGTGCATTGATTACCGAGCACTGAATAAGATAATGATCAAAAAGCGTTATCCCCTTCCTCGCATAGATGATCCATTAGATCAGTTAAAAGAAGCTGTTTATTTTTCCAAGTTAGACTTGCATAGTGGATATCATCAGGTTAGAGTTGCAGAGAAAGATGCATGGAAGATTGCTTTCAAAACAAAGCAGGGATTGTATGAGTGGTTGGTTATGCCTTTTGGCTTAACTAATGCTCCTGCTACTTTCATGAGAGTAATGAATGATGTACTCAGACCTTTTCTTGATGATTTTGTTATTGTATATCTAGATGACATTCTTATATTCAGCAAACGTGGAAAGAACATTTAAAGCATGTTATGCAGACACTAGATGTTTTGAAATGAGAAAATCTTTATGTTAAACTCTCAAAATGTGAATTTGGCAAAACATCTTTGAATTATTTGGGTCATATAGTAGGGGGTGGTGAATTGAAGATATATCCCTCTAAGGTTGCAGTCATTGTAAATTGGCCTAAGCCCAAATCTACTACAGAAGTTAGAAGCTTCCTAGGAGCAGCACAATATTGGAGAAATTTTATTTCTAACTTTTCCTTAATTGCAGCTCCCTTACATGCTTTAACAGGATTGAACAAGGTGTTTCAGTGGGGAGGCAAACAACAGAAAGCCTTCGACACCTTGAAAGAAAATATTAGTACAGCACCAGTACTAGCACTGCCCGATCTTCAAAGACCATTTGAGATCGAAACAGGTGCCAGTGACTATGCCATGGGAGCAGTGTTGACGCAGCATGGTAAACCCATATGTTATCATTCTAAGACATTTAATTCTGCAATAGTTAACTATCCCACATATGATAAATAATTGTATGCATTAGTACAGAGTGTGAAAAAGTGGAAACATTATTTAATGAGAAAAGAGACAGTTATACATAATTATTATCAACCACTTCAATATTTACACTCCCAAACTAAGTTACAACAATCAAGACACTATAGGTGGATGGGTTTTCTACAACAGTTTCATCTTGTCATCAGATATAAAAAGGGCATACACAATAAAGTTGCAGACATGTTGTCCAGACCAATTATAAATGCATCTACTATACTTAAGCATAATTCAGTATTGCATGAAAGCTTCATTGAACAATATGCTCAAGATATATATTTTAAAGATGTATATGCAACTTTAAGTCAAGGCAAACAAGTAGGAGAATTGGACTATCATGTTAAGGAACAACTCTTGTATCATTTTGGGAAGCTGTGCATTCCACAAACTGAAAGAGTAAAGATAGTTCGAGAAGCACACACTTCTCTAATATCAGGTCACTTTGGTGTAATTAAAACAATTTCACAGCTGCAAAGATTTTGTTATTGGCCAAAAATGAATGAGACAGTTTCTAGATATGTAAGAGAGTGTACCATGTGTGCTAAAAGCAAACCCAATAATAGAAAACTGGGCTTGTACACTCCACTACTAGTTCCTTCTCATCCTTGGGAAAGTGTTTCCATGGACTTCATTGGAGGACTGCCTAAATCTAGGAAAGGTCATGACTATTTATATGTTGTTGTGGATAGGTTCAGCAAAATGTGTACTTTAATACTGTGTAACAAACAAATTACAGCTGAACAAACTACAAAGTTGTTCTTTCAGCATGAATGGGTTCATTTTAGATTACCCACTTCCATTATATCTGATCGAGATACCAGATTTGTTGGGAAATTTTGGTCGAGTCTGTGGGAATTGATGGACACCAGGCTGAAGAAGAGTACAACTTTTCATCTACAAACAGATGGCCAAACAAAAGTGGCTAACAAGACAGTGATCCAATTGCTCAGAGGCTATTACAGCAAGCATCCCAAACTTTGGGATGAACATTTATGTTATGTGCGACATGCTTACAACCGAGCTAAACATTCTTCTACGCAGAGATCTCCTTTTGAGACCTATTTTGGTTTCACACCAAGGCCTTCCTTGGATTTTTTCTTTGGTAAAGACATAGCAGTTGATGGACACAGTGATGTGGACAAGGCAACCAAGTTCATTGAACAAATCCAAGAGATTCACCAGGCAGTACAGGAACAGCTAGAAAAGAGCCAAGCCAAGTACAAGGCAGGGCATGAAAAGCATTGAATGGAGCATAGTTTCCAAGTTAGTGATCAAGTCTGGTTGTATATCAGCAAAGACAGAATGCAAGGTGAAGGTAAGAAGCTGAAGCCAATAAGGTATGGACCTTTCAAGATACTGGAGAAGATTAGTGAGAATTATTTTCGCCTTGATTTACCAGCTTACATGCAGATCTACTCAGTTGTTAATGCAAACAGCTTGAGACTATTTGAACCTTCATTAATTGAAGATCTTGAAGAGCAAAGTCAATTGCCTTCTATTGATGATCTATTGCCAGAATATCTTAATGAGTTGTAGGAAGATACAGTTCTGGACAGGAAGGTGAGAACTACGTGGAGAGGGGATGTTGAGTACCTCAGGATTAGACTCAAAGGTTCAAACCCAAGCAGTGAAAAATGGATGGAAATTGAGCAAGTGAGGAATCAATACCCTCACTTGATTGATGCTTAAAATAAAACCAAATTTTGGTGGTCCAAAAGCTTTTTTAGTGGGAAGGTCGTGATCTGAATTGGATCCTAAACACTCTCTAAGTTTTCATGATTGTTTCAAATTATGCCAAAAGAGTCAAGTCTTAGAAAAATCAAGCTATCAGAAGGAATCCTTGTGACAGTTGAAATTGTGGTCAGCGCGGAGCAACGAGGACCCTCGGTCGAGCGCGTAGACCATTGGCCCATGGTAACATGCCCTGGCACAAATTGGTAAAACTAGAGGCTAGTTCGAGAAATGGAGGTAGATTCTGATACGCGATTAGCACTTAGTGCTAATCACGTATCGCAGGGTGTCCCCCTCAGTGAAGGAAAGCCTCGAAGTGCTCAGACCTGAAATGACTATAAAATGCGGAAAAGTAATGCATTCGGTTCCGCAACGCAGGATTCCACAAACCGACAGGATATCGAAAGGCCTCGGGGCGATAAGTAGTTTTGACTAAGTCCCGCCTAATGCCACACATCGAGCGACGCGGATTTGGTAGATGAGAGAGAAAATTGCCCACATTGGATAGGTAAACATCATGCAACTTGCCCGCCCGATACGAACGATGACCATAGGATCTGGGGGGCCTAGATCAACGGTAGAGGCGCATCCCGATAAATGACCAGATTTGGCGAAGTTATAAAGCAAGATTACAGGGGATTTGAAGTCTGACATGGACGATGAGTTGGCAAACGATTCGTGTTTCATGGGTGATCTTGAAGCAAACAGAATTAACGGCCATTCAAATATGATTCAAGGAATCTGACACCTAGTTTGTTAGGAAACAGGTGGCCACCTCCCTACGAGGCGTTACCTAGTGATGATGATGCATAGCAGAGCAATTTGAATGGACAGAGGTAGGGAAACCAAAAGGCTGGGAAGCAGAAACGAACAGTCAAATAACAGACTGGCTTTAAAGCCACGAACTGGTAGAGACAGAGGGAGGTAGTGACAAGAGTTAGCTAGATGCAGAAAGCTAAGAGCAGAGAACAGAGAGTAGAAGCCAAGCTGACCTGAAGGCAGCATCAAGCCAAACAAAGCCAGAGAGAGTTAGAGAGTCTATGTACTCCATAGAAGGCTTGAGAGGTTCAAGCAAACTCCTCAGCATAGTCCTGTCATACTACCGTGACCATTAGAGGTCGAGTTTCAGTAAGGAGAGTCTGTGCACTCCATTCTTACTGACTTTTATCTGTTAGTGAGACTCGAATTGAGCTCACTGTTTTAAAAGCTCTGCTTGAAAACATAATAGAGAGGCCACCACTGAAGGCTGGACCAGGAGACATAGCCCAGGAGCATTAGGTGAACTCCTTATTAAACTTATTTTGTTTACATGTTTGACTGTTATGTTTTCTCTAACTGCCTTAATGTCTATGTATTCTAGCAATCTTATTGATCCACTGAATAAAGTAACATAGGCACACCCATGCACATGACTCTATAATACCTTTAATTCTTTGTCTTGGATAAATTCCAAATCAGCAGGGGAGGATAAACAATTTCCATTAAATAGAAATTCAAAGTTTCCACTTGTTCCTAATCCCAAGGATTATGAAACCACCACTAATGAAGGGGAGGATGAACACTTTCGTGCAAATGATAATTTGACTATTAATAGAGAGTCATATTTTCCACTTAGTCATAATCCTAAGGATTATGCAAGCACCAGTGATGAAGGGGAGGATGAAGAGTTTCTTACAAATGATAATTTTAGAGGCACAAATGTCAATAATGCATCTTCTCTGAGTGTTTCAAAGGTAGTCATGGTGATGATGAATTGAGTCCTCCAAGGGAGGTTTTCAAAAGTAGGGATGAAGATGGTGAAGAATTTCGTCTGAGTTAGGATTTCAAAAGTGCAGATGTTGGTAGTGAAGAATTTCCTTCATGTGAGGATCGTAATGAATATTTTCCAAGCAATGATGGTGATGAATTTTATAACTATCTTCGTTAGTATAATATTCCTACTACTGATAATGAAAATTCTTCTGTAGATAATAATGAAATGAGGGAGACGTTGCAAGAAAATATTGTATCCAGGAATAGGAGTAGGCCTTTTCATATCAATCCAAAATATTCCAATTATACAAGGGTTAGGACATAATATATCACAAGTAGAAGTTATGTCGGTGAACTGATTTCAAGTGAATGTTGTCGAAAGGATTGCTTAAAACATATGGATTTCATGTTTTCTTTGGAGCAAAGGAAGAAATATTTGTCAATGAATAAAAGCATGAAAAATTCATTTTTGGTGGGTTACATGCAAACTACACTGGCAGGTTATGATTATCATATTGGGAATGTATTGATCTGTAGAAAGGATTTCAAAATGTTGCATTCAGTTGGTAATTTTTGTTTGTCAAGAATCCAAGAAAGACTAGAAAAAGACCCTACATATTATTCAGAAGTACGTTATAAAAGAGAGGTTGGACCATCAACAATTACTGCAATGTCATGGATGAAAGACTTCTTTTCAAAGCATGGAGAGTGTATGCCAAATAAAGACACAATACATATTCCAGATAATTTCTCAAGACAAGAAATCTACAACTTATACATAGAATATGCAGAAGATGTTGAAGGAGATGGTCATTTTATTACATATTCATATTTTACGAGGACATGGAGGAACGAATTCAACAATGTTTGTATTCCTAAGAAGATAAGGATGGGGATTTGCAGTATATTTGCTTCTCTTAAATCAAAAAGACATAAATTTCAACGGGCAGAAAGAAGTATGAATTCATAACTTATTTTTAAAAATTGGATAGTTATCAACTATGTAAATATATTTATTAATAGATTTATTTTATTTTATGTGCAGATTCCATTGTCAAAGCACTTCAAGAGCATCACAATAAGAAAACAAGTGAAAGAAAAAAATTGTATAAACATAGAAAAAAATTGTAATGATAATCCAAATAAATATTTGGGTTTGATAATTGATGGTATGGACCAAAAGAAAACACTGCTGACACATTTTGTTCGCACACCAAAAAAATTATTGGAAGATGAATCTCATGGTAGTTGCAAGCTTCATGTATATAATCATCACAATAGTAGGCTTATTGGAGAAGCCATAAACTGATGATTACATTGATGGACCAAATAGAAGTCCATGGTAGTTGCAGTCTTTATCCAAAGGATCACCTTGGTAATGGTGAGTTTAGTTGTCCGGAGAGTCAAGGAGCATAAGAGAGGCAGATATTTTGGATCCATATTTGAGGTAGAAGATAGGATAAAATCATACATTAGACCCTCTCCATTCGAAAGTGCTTTCGAATATCTTTCCAACGATATGTGGAAGTCCAAAAATGGATTCCTAGTTCAAATGTTATGGCCTACCGATGATCAAGGACTTGAAGTCCTAAGAAGGCTACAATATCTAAGGTCTATCATATGGAAGATCAGAAGATCAGAACATCAACATATAGGTGCATCAGTGATTAGAGGTCAACATATCGACGTATCGATGATCAAAGGCAAGTATATCGACACATCGACGATCGAAGGCCAACATATCAACGCTTCAGTGATTAGAGTTCAGTGTATCGGCGCATCAGGAGATCGAAAACCCGGAGATCGACCTATCCGTGCATTGGAATGTTGTAGCTCAGCATACCAATGATATCAGAATGTCGGATTAGGTTGTGTCGAAGGTTGGAGGATATTGAAATCCTAAAGATCGGCGTATCAGAGCATCAACATATAGGAGATCACAACATTGGAACTTGATCAAGTGATGAACCTTTAAAATGTTGTGATATCGATAAGTGTCAATAAGCCTTTAAAATCACTAAGGAATGCCAAAAGAGAATTAACAAAGGATTTTGGTACAAAACCAAGGTTCACGGGTCCTCCTCTCTCTCCTCAATAAGGACACATGGTAGCATGTGATTGACTCCGATAAGGACACATGACAGGATCTAATTAGCTTTGATAAGGGACAAGTGGCAACTGACATCAGGATGAGATGGCGATACAATAGGACATGTGGTAGCCATATTCAACCTTATTGGGTAGGCTAATGGGCTAGAACCATGTGACACGTGTCACCACTAAGGAGTCTCCACATGGAGTGATGATGTCAGATTGAAAGTTGGCTATCGGAGTTTGAAGAAATAATAACTCTATAAGAGTTAGAGTATTGAAAAGTTTCAATATAGAAGGGCTTTCGATATTGGCTTGGGACCAGGTCACGAGAGTTCAAAGAACCAAGGCCGCAGATCATTTAATAAAGGGAGAATGTCCACTGGCAAGAGTCTGAAGGCTTAGCACCTTAATGCTAAGCAGAAGGTCGCAGGAAGCGGTCCTATGGTGAGAAGTGCACTGTGAGGGCTGAGCAGAACGAGATTGGAAATCAAAGGATTAGGATAACAGAACTTCAAAATAGTTGGTTATTGAAAAAGTTCTGATAGAGGGAGCTTCCAATATTGGGTAGGAACCTAGTCATGTAAATCCATATAGCCAAGTATGCAGAGCGATAGCAAACGAAGATTATCCCTAGTAGGAACATTGCACCACTGTGGTGTAACACTATGGAATTTGTCTGATAGTGTAGTAAAAATAGGTAAAGGTGTATGGGTCAGTGACTGCGAGATTTAATGCGTCAACAGAGGAGTTGGTCTCAGAAGTAATCGCGACTATCAAATATCGTTGGGTCAAGGAAGCAAGGACCACGATATTTAGGAATGAGTGTTAGGTCTGCCTTGAGGTCATCTAAGAATTAATTTCTTAGCATGGAGCTCCATGCAATCAGGAAATGAGGGTCTGCAAGGTTGATTATTATTTTTGCATTGTGACAAGAAATAGACACAAGATGCAACAATGGCAAGGAAGGTCATTCCTAAGTACAGTTGAGAAGCAATGCCAAAGGACAACCAAGCCAAGTGAAACCATGAATAAGCATGGAGAGCCTCAGTGATAGGAGATATGTTCACAGAGAGGATTGTGCTTGGTGGAGTGTGCAGGTGGACTGAGAATTCATTCTCAGTATGGAGAAACTGTCAATTGCCCACTCTAATAGTTAACTTAGTGGCAGAGACCAAGTCAGACGCGACAACATAATGGTAGATGCATGTCGATGTACACTTGCATAATGTGAATATAGGAGAGAGTGGCATTATTGATCGAGGGGCAGTAGAGGAACAAAACCCATGAGATTAGATTATTAAAGTGGGGGAAACCAACATTGTTGCAAGTGAGCTAAGTGGAAAATCTTTGAGTGAGTGCACTACTCTGTAAGGCTAAGAGAGAGCCAGTTCCACAAAGAAAGGTCGATATTGCCTATGCAGAGGTAAGAGACCCCGAGAGCTATGTTGCTATGAGTAAAGGTAGAATTTGTCTGTGTGCTGATGTGAGAAAGGCTAAAGTCACCTATGTAGGAAAGGCCGAATGTGTTTGTGCTGCGAAAAAGGCTGAAGGTTCCTGTTCAAAGAAAGAAGGTAAAGAATTGTGTGTGTGTGTGTTGTGGAGAGGAATAAGTTGAGACCTGGGTTAGTGCTTATGAAGAGCAGAGAACAGAGTTGTGTGGACTACGATGAGTGACTATTGTTGAACAGATCAATGGGTTGTTGTAGAGTGTGCAGAGTGAGCAGAGTGAGGAGATAACAAAGTTGAAACCAGGCAGAGTGGCTACCAATTATATAGAACATATAGTTCCTATTTGAGTGTGGGTTGATGTCTACATACAGGAAGTTGGTGCTTCAATCTCTAGTGGGTTCTTGAGAAGGCTTGGGGGTTGGTTCCTCCTGCAAGTTAGCTTTCAAAAATCCAACAAGATGCAAGTTGGTACTTGCAAAAAATCCGTGAGGTTTTTCTTCACATGGCGCTTCTAGTAAACTGGACATGTGTCTACGAAATGAGGGAGTTTGTGCTTCCTAATAGTTGGTGCTAGCAAACAATCAAAGGGAGTTGGTGTTTCCTGTGAGTAGGTACTCACAAAATAGATTGATGTAATATAGTAGATGCTCTTATTTACATCAATAACAACAACAAGATTTGGTGGTTTTTTCTGTAGGTTTTAACCTCGTACATAAATTACCTGCATACGAATTCTAAAACAGAAAATAAACAAAGGTAAGAGAATAACACATAAAACAAATATACACAAAGATTTTCCATTGGATCCCAAAATCAGGACTACCAAATTAATTTTTTCATTTTTTTCCTTTCAATGTTATAATACATATATATAGATACTGAAGCATCCAATAACATGGACCGAAAACCATCGCGCCCAAAACCATGTGTGAAAACCATGGGTCCAAAAAATAATTTCCCCAAGGCGTTGCCCCGGACCTCGTAGAGAGGGGCTAGCCACCCCCCCGTGACCCCCTACCCGAATGTTGGGTTGTGTTATATTATTTCCACGACTAGCCCACATAGTTAACCAAGGGGGTTAGAAGGGGGGCGGAGACCCCCCCTTCGTTGCACTGATTGCGTAGTGGGGGGAGTCATAGGGGGTTTGAGGGTTGTAGGTAAAAATTTTGGTTTTGGACCCTATATTAGGTTGGGCAGACCTATCTATGGTTTTGTGCATGATTTTCGTACATGGTTTTGGACGCGATGGTTTTTGGTCCATGGTTTTGGATGCGATGGTTTTTGGTCCATGGTATTGGATGCGTCAGCATGTATAAATATGTATTGTAACATTGAAAGGAACATAATGAAAAATCAAGTTGGTAGTCCCAATTTTGGGATCCAGGGGAAAATATCTGTGTATATGTGTTTTATGTGTTATGCTCTCACATTGCTTATTTTATGTGTTTTAGAATTCATATGCAGGTAATTTATGTACGGGGTTAAAACCTACATTTGGTATCGGAGCTGTTTTGGCTTCAAGGGGATTCCTTTGCTGCTGAGGGGTTTCGTTCGGGCCTGCGGTAGACCCTGTTCAATGGGAGATATGCAAGATCGATTCTGGTGGTCAAAGAAGATGGCGAGTAGTGTAAAGATAGAGATCGAGAAATTTAATGGTCAGAGTTTTGAGTTATGAAAACTCAAGATGGAGGATCTGTTGGTGGATAAAGATCAGTGGATCACAGTAGATCTAGGTACTAAACCAACGGGAGTGTCTGATGAACAATGGAAGAAGTTGGATCGGAAGGCAAAGATCACAATATGATTGTGTGTCTCAAATTCAGTATTGCTGAATGTATCAGGGGAAACTACGGCAAAGGCTTTGTGAGACAAGTTAGGGACTTTATACCAATCTAAGTCTTTAGTGAATAAATTATTCCTATGGAAAAAGCTGTATAACCTAAGGATGAAAGATGGAGACTCGGTGGCAGAGCATCTGAACACATTTAATACTGTGGTAAGTCAGTTATCATATGTTGATATTAAAATTTTAGATGAAGATAAGTGCATCAGTTTTTGTGTTCTCTACTAGATTCATGGGATAGTTTGGTTATTGCAATAGGTAACAATGCAACTACCTTGCAGTTTGATGAAATAGTCTCATTCTTGCTGACGGAGGAAATGAGACAGAAAAATATGGACAACCAGAATGGTGATGCCTTGTTTGTACGAGGACGGTCCCAAAACAGAAACAAAAATAAGTCATTGAGTGGGAGGTCTAAATCTAGAGGGAGATCTAAATCTCTAGGAAACCCTGTAAAGGTGGTGTGCTGGAAATGTAGAAAGGAAGGGCACTACAAAAGGGACTATGAATCTAAAGCTCCTGATAAAGGAAAGGGATCTAATGATGCTCCTTCTGCAGAGGAAAAAACCACCTCAGATGAAGGTGGGGATGTGTACTTGGCTTCTTCAAGTACACATGTAGATCACGAGGCATGGTTGATTGACTCAGGTGAATCCTTTCACTTCACTCCCCATAGAGAGTGGTTCTGCAAGTATGAGAAATATGATGGTGGTAATGTCTTCTTGGGGGATGACAGGAAGGCTAGAATCATTGGTTGCAGAAAAGTAATGTTGAAGTTGCAAGGTGGAAGGGTTAGAACACTTCCGGGTGTTCTGCATATTTGTGCATTAGCCAGAAATCTGATTTTTGTAAGCAAGTTTGATGGTGCGGATGTAAAAACAGTGTTCGAGAAAGATACCTGCAAGATGGTTCATGAGGCACTGGTATTGATGCGAGGAGTTCAAATTGGAACTCTGTACAAGCTGCAAGGTAGCATTATTGTTGATGGGTGCAACAATTCTATGGTTCCTGAAAGTTGAGCAGAAAATCTAGTGGTCTTTGGAGAGAAGACCATGTTGTGGCATCAAAGGCTTGGACATATTGGAGAGAAGGGCCTTTGAATATTTCATGGTAAAGGTATGGTAGAGGGTATGAGTAGTAGCTCTATGGATTTTGATTTCTGTGAAAATTGTATATATGGGAAGCAGAATCAAGTGAGTTTCCCCTCTAGTAGTAAGAGAGCAAAACAGATATTGGAGCTTGTGCACAGTGATGTGTTTGGACCTATGAAGGTTCCATCACTGGGTAAGACTATGTACTATGTATCCTTTATAGATGAATTTTCAAGGAATACATGGATATATTTCCTTAAGAAGAAATTTGAAGTCTTTGACAGGTTTAAAGAATTTAAGGCTTTGGTGGACAACCAAACAAAGAAGAAGATAAAGGTGTTGAGGACAGATAACGATGGAGAGTTTTGCAGTAAGGAATTTGAAGAATTCTGTAAGAAGTGTGGTATAGCATGGCAGAAGACTACTCCATACACACCTGAGAAAAATGGAGTTGCAGAAAGAATGAAAAAGATGTTGATGGAAAGGGCAAGAAGCATGCTTAGTGGTGTCAGGTTATGACAAGAATTCTGGGTAGAGGCAGTGGAGACAGCATGCTACCTAGTCAACAGATCACCTTCATCAGCATTGGAGGATAAGACTCCACAAGAGGTATGGACTGGTAAGAAACCCTCTCTTTCACATTTGAGGGTATTTGGATGTGATGCATATGTACATGTTACAAAAAAGAAAAGAACTAAGTTGGATAGTAAATCTGCAAAGTGCATCTTTATTGGGTATAAGGATGGTTTAAAGGGTTACAAGCTTTGGAACCTAGTAACAAGGAAGGTTGTGTATAGCCGAGATGTGTTCTTCAGAGAGGTGAAAGATGTTATTAAATATGAAGTCCAACCAAAGGAACCTGAGAAGATAGAGTTTGAGCTAAAGGAGGAAGAATCAAACTCTACAGCAGAGGAGGAATCAGAAGATGAAGAGCCAAAAAATCCGGGTGTGAGAAGATCAATTCGAGAAAGAAGGCAACCAAAAAGGTATAGTCCATATGCTTTCTGTTCAAATTTTTCTTTATATATTACTGATAATGATCCCAGAACTGTGAAGGAAGTAGTAGATTCAGAGGATCGAAAACTCTGGAAAGAGGTCATGGTTGATGAAATGGCATCTTTGCACAAAAATGAGGCTTGGGATCTGGTGAAGTTGTTGGCTGGAAGGAAACCCATTGGCAACAAATGGGTGTTCAAGAAAAAGACAAATGCAGAAGGAGAGGTGGAGAAATACAAAGCCTGGTTGGTAGCAAAAGGTTATTCCTAGGTGCCAAGAATTGATTTTGGTGATATTATTTCTCCTGTTGCCAAGGTAGCATCTATTAAATTATTTTTATCTCATGCTGCTTCTTTTGATTTTGAGGTAGAACAAATGGATGTGAAGACAACATTTCTTCACGAGGATCTGGAAGAGAACTACAAGAAGCAACCTAAAGGCTTTGCGGTGAAGGGTAAGAAAGAACTGGTATGCAAGTTAAAGAAGTCTTTGTATGGGTTAAAACAATCACCAAGGATGTGGTATCAGAAATTTGATACATTTATACGGGGACTTGGCTTCACCAGAAGCAAAGAAGATCACTATGTGTATTTTAAATTAATTGGTGACCGTGTTATTTATCTGGTATTCTATGTGGATGATATGTTTTTGGTTGGAAATGACAAAGAAATTATCCAGGACTTGAAGACCCATTTGTCCTCCAAATTTGACATGAAAGATCTTGGTGCTGCAAACTATATTTTGGGCATGGAAATTAAAAGAGATCAGACAAAGAGGAAACTCTGGTTAAACCAGAGGAAGTATGTCGAGACAATATTGCAGAGGTTTAATATGCAGGATAGTAAACCGATGAAGGTTCCTATTCCTGTAGGTGTAAATTTATCTATTGAACAATGTCCCAAGACATAAGAAGAGGAAGAGGACATGTCCCATGTTCGATATGCAAGTGCAGTCGATAGCCGGATGTATGCAATGGGTTGTACTAGACCAGACATTCCACATGCAGTGGAAGTATTGAGTAGGTTTATGTCAAAACCAGGGAAGGAGCACTGGACAATAGTGAAGCGACTTTTCAAGTATTTTTGTGGCACTAGTGATTATGGTTTGTGCTACCAAGGAAGATTAGGATTGGACAGAGTGTTGGATATTCATGGCTTTGTTGATGTAGACTGGGCTGGAGATCCAGATCAAAGAAGACCTACAAGTGGGTATGTGTTTAACCTATTTGGAGGTGCAGTCAGTTGGATGAGTAAGAAACAATCTGTAGTGGCACTATCAACTACAGAGGCAGAATACATGGCAGCCACTCATGCAAGCAAGGAAGCAGTTTGGCTGCAAAGATTGTGTTCAAGTATGGGGTTAGTACAGGGAGCTATAAGGATAGATTATGATAGCCAAAGTGAAATTTTCTTGGGAAAGACCCCTACATATCATTCAAAGACAAAACACATTGATGTTCAGTATCACTTTGTGAGGGATATGATAGAAGACAAAAAAGTGTTGCTAGTAAAAGTGGACACTTTGAAGAATACTGCAGATGCATTGAAAAAATATTTGAGCTCTTGGAAGTTCTCTTGGTGTAGAGAAATAGTGGGCATTGCAGGGCTGGATAAATGACTAAGCTCTCTTATGGCCCCCTGTGGAAAGAAAACAACAAGTGGGAGAATGTTGGGTCGTGTTATATTCCTTCCACGATTAGCCCACGTAGTTAACCAGGGGGTTAGAAGGGGGGCGGAGCCCCCCCTTCGTTACACCGATTGCGTAGCCGGGGGGGGTCACAGGGGGTTTGAGGGTTGCAAGTAACCCCACTCTATGGGGTATGGGGCAGTGCCCCAGAAAATTTTGTTTTTGGACCCTATATTAGGTTGAGCAGACCTACCTATGGTTTTTTGCATGATTTTCGCACATGGTTTTGGACGCGATAGTTTTCGGTCCATGGTTTTGGACGCGATGGTTTTCGGTCCATGGTATTGGATGCTTCGGCATGTATAAATATATATTGTAACATTGAAAGGAACATAATGAAAAATTAAGTTGGTAGTCTCGATTTTGGGGTCCAGGGGAAAATCTCTGTGTATATATGTTTTATGTGTTATGCTCTCGCATTGTTTATTTTTTGTGTTTTAGAATTCGTATGCATGTAATTTCTGTACGGGGTTAAAACTTACACCTGATGCACATTGGCACAATGAAGGGGGTGCTCCGTCCCGCCTCACCTCTAAACCCCCCCATTCAACTACCGGGGCTAGTCATGGAAAGAATATAACACAACCCAACATTTTCCTGAAAAGGTTTCCGTATAAAAACCTTATGTCTCATGTGTATGATACTCATGGTGTGTATTCTTGTCTGCTGATTTCATGTTGCTGCCATATTACATATTTCCATTGATTATATGGATGGGTGCAAAGATTGAATAATAAAAGTAAATAGGCATAAGAGTTTAAAGTTATCCTTAATACTGATTCACCCCCCCTCTCAGTATTATCACTGTTTCCAATAGTTTCTCTCTTTCAATATGTAGAAAACCTAAAAAGTAATATGGAACTCAAGTGGTAGCTCAAATTTTATGAGATTATAATGCTGACAATGATAATGATCATGGTGAAGAATGAATGGAAAACCCTATTATTTATAACAAATTATTAGGCTAAATTAGGAATTTGAAAATAATGAATTATTGTTGACCAAATAAAAATCTAACCGTTAAGAATACTTTATTATATTTTTTGGAGAGGTAAAAGATATTCAAAGTGGTCAAATATATTTATGTAGAAAATGGCTAAAGTAATTAACATATAAAATGATTTATTAATCACTTTGTGAGGTAAGAAAAGTGTGAATTTGAAATAATTATTAAATAATGGTTTAACAATTATTCCAAAAATAAGACTAACGAATAATAAATAAATAGTGATTTATTTAGTTATTCCAAGGTGATTTGGTCAAATGTGTTAAGAAATAATTATTGAATAATGATTTAATAATTTTGTCTAGAGAAAATTAAATAAATAGTGATTTATTCAATTATTCTCATGGGATTTTTTATTATAAACAAAAATAAATTAATAAAAATGGTTTACTAAATTATTTCCTATGGTGAAAGTAATTTTACTATGGTAAAATTAATCCTACATTGTGTATTTCAATCCACCTAGTTAGAAATGGCTAGTTGGTCATTTTTTAGGTGATAACAATCAAGCCAATAAAGGCTTCAATTTGGTTCAAAGTGAGTTGATAAAGGAGGGTGACATAACAACTATATGTCGCATACCATGATTTCTCATAACTCGAGGACCTTGAGATGTTTAAGAGTAATTAAGGAGGATAATCTTACTGACTAAGGTTGCTTAAATTTGGTAGTCATTTCATGGTACAAAATCTCATTGGTGATCGCTCCAGCATGATTATGGGCCATTCATCCAAAAAATGGTTAAAAGAAAGGATTAATGTCAAATATATGGCCAGGTGCGATGTTGTCAACAAAGGATTAAATATTGTTGTGGTTGAGGAAGAACATCTCAGTTCGACTGTGTATTCTTATATTCTAGACGAAGAAGTAATGAATTCACAATTGTTAGTGTGAACTACATTAAACTTGAAGGGACTCCCCCAACCGTTATTTTGGAGTTCAAGTCTCGCTGTAAGAGGATGGTTTTGCACAATTCACGCAGAGTAGCTCTCCATAGATTCTTTTCGAGCTGAAGATATCATGGCCTCCTCGTTACGAAATGGCATTGGTGGCTCCCCAAATAATATTGACTAGGCATTTAAGCATGAAATCAAGGATATTATCTATAGGATAGGTGGGAATTTTTTTTTTCAGGCTCCCTCTCATTTCACCCACGTAATGAGTCAGTTGGAAGGTTTGAAAAACAGATGTTTAAATTGTGCATGTGGCGATGGAGGTAATTATATCCAAGATAGAAGTGATTATAACGTGGAGAAATCTGAAGTCAATGTGGAGAATGCATTTGTTTCAGTTTTAAAAGAAATATTTGACCTTGATGATAGCAGTGAACAAGATATGGTGGTAGGTGAGGGAAAAGCTCTCTCTCTAATGTATCTTGATCATCACGAGTTGGAGAAGGAGCAGGGGAAGCAAGGAGAAGTGGAATTGTTTAAGCAAAAGGAAACAAATAGGGCTACTATAGACGAACTCATCCAAAACAATGTGGAGGGAATCAGGTAGTTAATTTCATAGTAATAGCTAGGTATATTATATATGCAGGTATGTAAGTATCAATGGGGTATTTTGGAGAAATTACAAGAAGAATGATGTAGTAAATTTGGAGAAAAAAATTATTGCATACCCTAAGATAATGGTTGGAGCAATTTTGGAGGACTCTGGAAATTGTGATGCTTTTGAATGTAATGGCACTCACCATATTCTTGTTTAGTTAATAAAAATGTACTCATTCCTTTTAAAAAAAAATTAACATGTGAAAATGACGCATGTCCAACAGTCGACATAAGTTAAAATGATACATCATTTACAAATGATATAAATAAAAATGATGAATTATGTAAGACAAAATGATACAAGTAAATATGATATGTCATGTCCAAATGATATAATTCGAAATGATACATGTCAAAAAGATACAACTCAATAATATAGTATAGGAGGTTGTGAAAATGATACATATGATAGTAACCATGAGAATCAACATCATAACAATATATGAAAAATGATCCATGATGTAATCTATATGATCATGACTGTCACTAGCTGCTATCAACAATTTCATCATCATCATCATCATATTCATCATCTTTTGTATCAACATTGGCCTCATTGTCATCTATATTTGTGTCATCATGAGCATCATCTGCCATCTCAGCATCAGAGCCAACATGATCTAGATCTATGTGATGAGGATCATTCAAATCTTTTGGAAGATCCTTGTTCTGTAAAAAAAGTAAATTACAATGAAAAGTTATTATTTATTTCATGCAAAAATTAATTTCTCTATTATATATCTAATATTAAAACATATGACATGAAACAATAATCATATTATATCATATCAAAGTGCACATACGATAATAAAATTTCAAGTTACAAGTAAGATGCTATAACAACGGATACAGTAACAACGAAAGTTATAACAACAAGCCATTTCATTTTGCTTCTTGGATCTTGAAAGTGGGAAACCAAAGAGGTGTTTTCATCACCAAACACTACATCAACACTTGGGGGATCAAGAAAACAAATTGAGAAGCATAAACATAGGTAACAATGAATTGAGAAGCATATGATATAACATCGGATGTTGTAATAGTAGATTATGTAACAACATATGCCATAATAGTAGGTCAATGTTAAATCTATTGAAAATATTATAAAAATGTTAAAATTGTCATAAAAGTTGATGCTATAACAACTGCTACTATTGAAACTACTGAAACAGTGACCATTATAGCGGATGTTGTAACAAAAGATGTTGTAACAACAGATGTAATAGTAGATGTTGTAACAATTGAGGGGGTAGAAAGTTATTTCATCTTGCTTTCCAAAACTTGAAAGTGGGGAACCAAAGAGGTGTTTCTACCACCCAACACTACACCAATACTTGGGGAATTAAGAAAATAATTTGAGAAGCACAAACATAGGTAACAACGGATTGAAAAGAAGATGATGTAATGATGGATGTTGTAACAACAAATTTCATAACATATGATGTAACAACGGATGTTGTAACAATAAGCCATTTCATCTTGCATGTCAAAGCTTGAAAGTGGGCAACCAAAAAGGTGTTTTTGTCACCCAACAACACACCAGCACTTGGTGGGTCAATAAAAAAATTGAGAAGCACAAACAGAAGTAAAAATGGATTGCAAAGCAGATGTTGTAAGAACAAATTCCATAATAGCATGTCAATGTTAAATATATTGAAAATGTTATAGCAGCTGATGTTGTAACATTAACTATTATTGAAAATATTGAAAATGTTGTAAAAGGTGATGCTATAATAACTGCGACTATTGAAACTACTGAAACAATGACCATTATAGCGGATGTTGTAACAACAAATGTTGTAACAATTGAGGGGATAGAAAGTCATCTCATTTTTCTTGTCCAAGCTTGAAAGTGGGTATCCAAAGAGGTGTTTCTGCCACCCAACACTACACTAGCACTTGGGAGATTGAAAAAAAAAAAATTGAGAAGCACAAAAATATGTAACAGTGGATTTAGAAGCATATGCTCTAACAACATATGTATAACATCACCCAACCCCTTAGACTGTTAGAGGAATGGGGTAAAATATATATATATATATATATATATATATATATATATATATATATATATATATATATATATATATTTCCTCCAAACTCTCACTAGTACAAAATGAGATATTAGTGTCTGTGTGACTAAAAAAGTTAGTAACCACAAATATTTCAAGTGAATTACTACTAAATTTGAATAATTTTAAGTGACCCAACTAAAAATGACTAATTTAGTCTAAGGATAAATTATACGACTAGATAATCAGTGGCCCAACTAAAAGTGACTAACTTAAATGACTAATTACGTCTAGGACTAAACACTATGACTAGATAATAAGTGATAAAATTAAAAATGATTAACATAAATGACTATTATAGTCCAAGAATAAAAATATGACTAACTAACAAGTACAACAAACATATGAATTAGTATATTTTTTTTTTTAAATTTAGATCCTATAGTCTTCTTAAAATGGGCAAAAAATCAAGAACAAAATTCCATTGTCAAATTTTCCATCACTCACATGGAATTCTATCTTTCAACAAAATTCCTAATGAATTCATAGAATAATATCAATGAAAAAATGGTTTGTCTAATTTATATAAAATTACATGAATTGTCCAAACATAGTAAATTGAAAAAATTAAGAAAGTTGATTTGCTTAAATTGTAAAGGTCAAAATTGCCCCTAATAAATATAAAGTTATGTTGAGAAAAAAACATATTCTCAATTTTAAATTCACCATTCAATTTTAGTAAAATACACGTGAAAAACGACGCTGGATGTTAAAGTGAAAAAAACATGATATCACATTAATTTATAAATTTATGTTCTTAAAATTAACTTCTAAATTATTGGCATAAATTAACTCATAAATCATCTTTATCTCACACTTATTATACATAATTATTGTATAAATATTTTTTATTATACATAATTATTACATACATCGTCTCTATTTCTATATTATTTTACCAAAATAAAAACGTAATATTACTACCATAACAATTACAAATAAAAATATTTCCCTTTATCATACCCTACAACTTTGACCGTCATAATGCATTTTAACCGTCTTTGATGGTCAGAAATATTTGAAACCCGTTTTCCTAGACGTGTTTGGAATGGTTCAAGACTTATTTTTGATGGTTAACTTTTTGTTGAAACCGTCATTCACGAAAGAAAGCGGAAGCAAAGGTAGTAGACTGAGTTGTGGGACGCTTGTTATCCTCGATAGGGCCACTTGTCCGGCCTCCGGCAACGTTTGTCTCCCACCTTTCAACGACTTCCATTTGGTATTTGTGTTTATAATGGTCTTGTTGTAAGTGATAATGCTTATGTGTGGATAAGTTTACATTGATTCTATATTTCTTTTAGTGAATAAGAAATAATTTAATTATTAATAATAACGATTCTAATATATTTAGATGGATTTTTTTAAATTAAATAATCAATAAAATAACATCAATTAAATGGGGATATTTTTTTAATATTGTATTTGAGTAATGAAATTTTTATTTAATAAATTGGTTTTGATGTAAATACTATTTTTTTTGTTACCATATATATTTTTTGAGAAAATGAAGATTTCCTTCTTTTCTAAAATATTTGTGAGCAAAGCACTCTCTAATATGGTAGAGAAGTTATAATTTCCTTTATAACATTTGATTTAGTCAAAATAAAATTAAATAAATAATTAAAAAAAAAAAGTTAACAACAAATTATAATTAATAATTAAACTAATTTAGATCCATCTTAAATGGGGATCTACCAAGTGGCCAAAAAAATCAAATCCAAAAATTCTCTTATTATAATATTTGAAAGGAAGATAATTCAATTATAAAAACAATAATTATTTATTATTTTGATATATTTGTTTTAATCTAAACTAAATTTATATTTTTTTAAGTTTATTAATGTTACATAATATAAACTAGTCACATTATGCTTAATCCATATTTGAGTATATTATAGAGTGCCCCTTGCTTTGTTTAGGTGCAAACAAGAGTATACAAATCCTTTCAAATCTTATTTCCCCAACATTTTAAAAAGTATATATTTATTTTAATCTCAAACCTATTAAACATAGATAATGATTAAAAATATAAAGAATCCAAAGCATAAACATTTGTATGACAAAATAAATTTGAAGTCCAACACGATATATTTTTATCTAGTATAATTAAGCTCAAAGTATTACATTTTTATGTAAAATTAATCTTAAAAGAATAAAGTTCTATAATAGTGAAGGCCACTACACCACATATTGGAGACTGAGATGTTGATTTTTTTTTTATCCATTTGCATCTCATATAGGTAGGTGTCCCACATCTTACCAACCTTTTTAACAATGCAATAAAATATATGACACATTTATATTGGAGAATTTTGCTACTATGACATAGCATCTCTCTTTATGCTTCTCAAGATGCATTTAAATATGAGCATATTCTTTTGCACATATATCCAATCCCCCTCTTTCTTTGGATGTAATGCATAGCTTATGGACAACTTGAGACCAATGGAATTTAGAAACTTGTATGTTGTGACATCAATTTGGTGTAATTGGATTTTGGAGTAAACCATTATTTGGAATAGTATGTATATGTATCAACTAATAATTTGTTGTCAAATGAATTTCACTTATTAGATGGATCTAAAAACTGGACGTTGGTGGTATGTTATGGTAAGTACTCTACCCAGGACTGATTATATACTTTCAATTAAAAAAATAAACATGTTTCAAATGTTCAACAATTTTTGTTGAAACCTCCACAATTGTAGTTGTCAAAGTATTATATTTTAAAAATATTTAATTTTTAGTTGATATGCTTACAAGTTAGATTAAAGTGTATAATCTCTAAATAATACACCAAGGTGAATATTATTTTTAATTTTCAATAAAACTCTTTTGCCTAAAAGCATAAACTAGTTAGATACAATATTGTATTCAATGTCACTTTACTACAAGTTGACTTTTTTTATTTTTATATATTGATTTCACTACATTTTAGTGATAAATAGAAGGAAGGATTTGATCAGAGCATGCTTTTTCCACATTTAATACTTATAAGTGTTTTATCTCTAATAATGTAATAATATAGGAAATCTGATAACATGATGTTAAGAGATCGACAATGTCCATTTATTATAATTTTAGTCTTTTAATTTTTAAAAGGTTCAAATACTATGCATTCAATCTTATTAACATTAGTGTATATCCCATGATCTAAAGCAATGCTAAAATATATGAGGTAAAATGTACTTGATCTTTAGATCCACTAGTACATATTAGATTAAGAAAATCATAACATAAATCATATTAATTAGTCTACTTTTGAGTTTTCATTGATAACATTCAATCGTTTTACTATGTTTGTCATCTTATATGTCCCATAAGATATCCTTAGTCATATCTCATATATACAAATGCTATGGCATGTTCAGGGCAAGGACATTTGATTTCAAGTTCCAAAAAAATTATTGTGAGTGTTCCATGCAATTTCAAATCAAGATTCAAGATTTAATAAGTCATTTGTTTGTTATGGTCATTTTGTTTTATTCCTTATGGAAAATATGTGAAAACTTTAACATAATTATGTTATTTAAGAGTAATTTTTTAATTAAGCTTTTATTGGTGAAGGGTTAATTTTTTGTAAGAACATCACTCTTGAAGGGCAAAATTTTAAACATAACGTTTCTTGATGGAGAGCATAAGAACCCAAAACGTCAAAAAAAAAATTGTATGACAAACAAAAAGAAATCCAAATTCCAACTCTGCCCCCAACAAGTAAATTCCGTTATATGGATGGTGACGTATTTGATAGTTATATGTGTGGGAGTCCATTTGTATATAAAAAGCCCTAAAATCTCTGAATCACAACTAACTCAACTTGTAC
Organism: Pinus tabuliformis; assembly: GCA_031772625.1. Classification (NCBI taxonomy): domain Eukaryota; kingdom Viridiplantae; phylum Streptophyta; class Pinopsida; order Pinales; family Pinaceae; genus Pinus; species Pinus tabuliformis. The sequence continues at coordinate 595,240,025 of CM062815.1, read as the reverse complement.
TCCGCTATGGTTCTCAAGCTCAACGCTATAATCCTTGCCACGGTAGACAAATGAAAAAAAATGAAGAGCCCATCTAGTGCGATTTCCTATACGTTTTAGAGGAATGTGTTTACTCCATCTGTTGGAAAACCTTTTTAATATTAAATTTGGTTCAGAATGCAGCGCAAATGACTTCAATCAAAGGTGGAAAGTGCCACGGAAGGGGATTCAAGGTACATTTAAGGATACAAATTTATGTTACAAATCTTCAAATGGAATTCAATGTTTGATATATGAACTCTCAATCATGGAGGGTTTATTTAGCGACCAGTTGTGTCATTTAGAAAAACACTTGTGAAAGCGAGATATAGAAATCTTATGTACATGATTCATCTTTGTTTAATAAACTAACATTTAACAACACTCTTATTGTTGGAGATTGTTATGCAAACCCTCTTAAGTTTATTGCAGTGGGAAACCTCAATTCTATGCTTAAATGCAGAAGACACTGAAAATCCAGAAACCTAATCTGAAACCTTTAAACAAATTGCGTGGAAAGTTGGAGGCTTTTTGTACAAAATGGCCAAGAACAGTAAAGCTACTATTAAATATATAATGTTATTGTCAATAAGTGTTTTGGTTCCATGGTTGGTTATTGAGCGTCTTATTCTAGAGCTTAAGTTTGTCTCTCTTTCATCAAAATTAATATTTTGCTCATCTAAATTAAAATAATTTAAAAATAAAAATAAAAATTAAATAACTATATAAAACATTTAAATAATGTCAATTCATAAAAATATTTACAAATGAAAAAATTAAATCTCTTTAAAATTCTATTAAATCCGTATTTAATATAAATCTATACTGATATTTTTTTAATTTCTAAACTCATATTAAATGCATATTTAAAATAAATTTATACTGATATTTTTAATTGAAGTTCAAATTCTCATACACATGTTTCTTACATGTGGGATGTCGCTCTCTTGCAAATGGGTGATTTCATGCAGTTGGAATCAGTTCTAACTCGAGTGAATTTGGTGGAGTAGATATCTATACTATTGAATTTCAGTTGAAGGGATTCTTTTGACCATTGTGATTGGACTACATTTTATTGTAATCCTCCTCTAGTGGGTTCCAGAATGCCTACTGTAGTGCTAGTCAGAAGCATCGTGTGGGAAAAAAATGGAAATCCATATTTTAAGATCCTAAAAAATGACCTGAAAAATGTTGAATCGCTGGAAGAACTAAAGAAATTAGGCATAGGCATGTGTGGAATTGAAGAATGCCTTTAAGGGGATGGATTAATTACAAATAATGAAAATACATTGAAGTGGTATGAAATTCTCTGTATTTGAGGGAAAGTGTCGAAATTCCTAAATGATTAAAATGCAAATTTCTTGTAAAAAATCTAAAAGAAATGGTTAGGCACAAGGATGGAAGCCATGTTAGTTGTGTTGGGGTGTTTTTATAGTTGCGTTGAAGCTGAGAGTAGTATGGGAAAGGCATTTGTCATCCATTACACATTATACTAGCGAAATGTGTAACATGACATCGTAGTCTCCTACGAGGTCCCTCGGACTTCATTTTGAAAATTTACTTTATGGTCTTCTCATCTTCTTTCTTGCAAATTATGAATTCGATCTGGCATTTTTTGGATACTTGATTCGATGTACTCTTGGATTTACGTCATGTATTTCTTGGTTTCATGAATTTAATTGTCTCTCACTTTTTCTAATTTTCTCAATTTGACCAAGGAAAAGTCAAATTGAGCCTTCTTGCTACACTTCTCAATATACACGGGATAGTGGGCCAAAGAAGAAATTTTCGTAATAAATTCTTCTATGATCATATTATATTCCAAATATAAACCTTGAAAATCCAAGTCTTCTTGAGAAACCATAATATCAATAGGTGTACCTGGGCTTCCACCACCATATATATCATTTGCCCCTATTCTTTAGGAATTTCCTCCAAAATGATTGCGCAATTCCGAAGAATTGATCATTAATTGCATGCAACACTTTTACACTCAAGACTAGTCGCAAACTGATGTTACACTGCAATGGAATATCCTCCACAGGTGAGAAATTCAAATTCCTTGCATGAATGAGATATTTTTGGTTAATTTATCAGTTAATTGGATGATCTCTAAGTTAGATTATTGTCTCACTGCACAACTGACCTCCAACTAGTTCTATTGACTATTAGAACTAGTTTAACTGAGTACAACTAGAAATAATTGAACTGGATTGCTATAAATTAGCAATCAACATATGAAAACTAATCTCCAAGCCCACTAACTAAAATTTACTGAGCTAGCTGAATGATGAGAGTTATGTCACCTCAGTTAACTACCTCCAAGTTGTCTGTTGATGTGGAAATTTCAAATTTTCTCAATTTGATGAAGGCTTAACTCAAATTGAGTCTTTCTTGCTACACTTCTCAACTCTCCCTCTTAGCAAGAATTTGATGAAGCCTTAAGTAAAATTGAGAAAAAAAATGTATGCATGCGTTGTTTATGTTGTTTCAATCCGTGGCGTGATGATATTTTAAATTTTGAAAAAAAAAACAGTGGCATGGTCAGTATAAGTTTGTTGTTTGTGTAGTTTGAATTTTTTAAGAGAAAATAAAAACAGTGGCATGGTCAGTTTATTTTATGATATTTTTCATAAATTGAAGATAAAATCGAAAATAGATGCTGAGATTTGAACCTAAACCTTTTCTAAGTTATTTTTGAAATCCTCTATCAGACCATAATCATTTATTTATTTATTTAAAGAAAAAGAGAAAAAAGAATTTATAATATTTTGCCTATTGCATGTATTTAAAAAGGATTTATTTGAAGAGTTTATTTTGCTACAAAATAATTGTGACTTCAATAGTCTCCATAGTTGGAGTTATTCTTAGCAGAAAGTAGAATGATCCACAGTGGTTTGACATTGTTTTTAATGATTTGTGGGAAGTTTGTCAAGGCAGAACATATAAAGAAGGAAAAGAAATTGCACTAGAGCCGCAGGATAATGATAATCAACGTGCAATTTGTGAGACAAAAGACAACAAGGCATAGGCATTAATAACTGAATCAGTGAAAGAAGAGGTAAAACGATATATTGTTTCTTGTGATACTGCATTCAAAGCATTAAAGAAGTTGAAAGAATTGTATGATTCGCACTCAGAACTTGAAATTATTTAGTTGTTGTTGAAGTTGTTCAATTTGGAGATGAAAGATAATGATCCATTGAAGAGTGCTTCTAAAATAAAAGCCATTTTTCATGATATAAAAGCCACTTGAATTGAAGTATATTTATAGCGTGCAACTTTTATAAAATTCCTTCACCCTGTCTATTCACACTATTTGGAATCTCTTCAAGCTAGTGAGTAGTTAAAATACATTACATTTGATAAATGTATAAACAAAATAGCTGAGAAAGAAAAGGCCTTTGGGAAGAAAGAGGCTTTATCTAACTCCAATATAGAAAATTTGTGCCTTGTACAAAAGGATCATAAGTCTCACGCTAAGAGGTGATAAAAGTAGTAGAGGCCATGGTAGGAGAAATTATAGAGGAATAGGGGGCCAAAAATAATCAGTGAGATAGACAACAAAGGAATTTTAATGATAGATCAACGATCAAATGTTTTAGATGTGGTAAAATTGGTTATAATACTATTAACTATAAAATCCCTTGGGACAAAGTCAGTGAAAGGAAATAACAGTTGAATGAAAAGAAAGATCAACTACCACTAGATAAGGGAAAATCATCAGAATTTGCACATTACATTGTTGTTCACTGCAATTTTAATATTAATGATGTTTTCAAGGCTACATTTTCTTCATGGATAAATAGTTGGATTTTGGATTCATGATCAAAAATCAAAAATCAAAATGTCAAGTTTATGTTCAAAAATCAAAATGTCATAATTTTATCAAACTAAGCTTCAGATCAAAGAGCTTGTCATTCTGAATTCAACATTGTGAGTGGCACTTAAATCCGAGCTCATATACAGAAGTTAGAGCAAGTCAAAGTTCAGGTTTGACTTGGACAAGTGGCAGGATTGGATGACATGGCAGAGGTCGCAGTGAATGGAGAAGCACCAAGTGGCAGGGTGCCACTAGGTCTCGCATATCGCATATTGGGGAAAAACAAAGGAAACAAGTTAAGAATCAGCCCCCAACAGGTTGGGTTGCGATTTGCGATAATCGCATATCGCACCAAAACCCCACTGATATTTAGATTACCATCGATAAAGTTTTGATTGCGATAGACTGCCCAAACATGATACTTTTATGTGTTATAGCTCAATCTCCCAGCGGGTCTGCCATACCACCAATTATGTTCCCAAGCCGATTTCCAATTGCGGTGAATGATAAGACCCCGAATGCAATGCCACTATAGGTTGTGATTTAATATCCTGTCGGGTCCACAATATCGCAATAACAAATCGCCCGTTTTCTATCCACAGACCATAAAAGCACTCAACACTTGCTGATTGCAATTTGCGATATGGCCAATAGGTTATAGCCTACGACGTGGCTAAATTCTCACTCAATTGGTGTATTTTGGAGCGAATTTGTCTGATTATGTCGGTTTTGGAGCAATTTGTGGAACAAATAGTGGGAGAACTAGGAAAAGTCATAAATTCTTCAGTTCTTATCCAAATGGGATGAAAAAAGAGGCAAGATAGCCATTTTTGGGATTTTGAACTCATTGAGACAAGGTTCAGAGGCATTTGATTATTGTAAACACACTTTTGTTTTAATTTGAGCATAATAGAGAGGCCCAAGCATTGGAAGTTGGATTAAGGAGACATAGCCCAAGAGGGGTGAAATCCTCATCAAATCTTTGTGTTGTATGTTGTATTTTGATGTTCTTTGTTGTTATTTTCCTGTTGTTCAACACATGTTTTATGTTAAATTTTTTATAACATTTACATAAGAAACTCTCATGGGAACTAGTTAATTAAGAAAAAATATTGAATACTTAAGCACTTGATAAGAAAATGATAAACATCTTGGGTTTTATTCTGAATGGGGAATTAGCAGAACATTACTAATCTGCTTTATTTCAGATCAAGTTGGTATCAGAGCACTGGTTTTTTCTTACTATATTTTCTTTGTGAAAGAAGGATTTAATTGTTTGCAAGTTTATGTCATGCTTACAAAGTTAAAACTCAAAAGAGGAGAAGGGAAGATGGTTGAAAGCCCTATAGTTGGCTCAAGGGGAAGAAGAGAAAGGTTTCCAAAGTCTTATACACCAATACATCCTCAAGTTGCAGAAGTTGTAGTTGAGTTTTCAGAGACTATGTTTCATGAAGGAGAACCTACAATCATGACAGAAGATGAGAAGACCTTCGGAAAGGATTTCTTTGATATGACAGAGATGGTGAAGGTCCTCTATGAAGAGAGGAATAGAAGATTGCAAGGAGAAAGTTCCAAACCTCCCAAAGAGAAGGTTCTTCAAGAGGAGGTAATGGAAAAAGAGGCAATGGGAATAGAGATAAACCTCCACACTCTCCACAATCTTCTTCATCTTCTACTTCAAAAGCATCTTCACACTCTTCCACTATGACAACCCATACTCATACTCATCATCATTCTGCAAAAGGAACTGGTAAATCACCTTTTCTAAAGCTTGATGTTAAATTCGAGTTGCCTATGTACAATGGTGAAGTGAATGCAGAGAAGTTGGATAATTGGATTCGTCAATTGGAGGTGTATTGTAGAATTCAGAACCTTCAAGAGGATGATATCAAAATTTAGTTGGCTTCATTGAGAATGGAGGGTGCAACACTCATTTGGTGGGAAGCAAGGACTCAAGATGAGATCAAAAAACATGGTAAGATCTCTCTTACTTGGTCTAATTTCATTGCTGCTATAAAAAGACAATTATACCCTTTACCCCATATGCACAAAGCTATCATGAATCGGAAAAATTTCAGATAGTTAAAGGGTGAAAATGTGCAAGAGTATACTCAATAGTTTAGGAGAAGATCTCTTATGTTAGGAGTAGACTTGCAGTCATAAGATACTTTGCTGAAATATATAGGAGGTTTTCATAGTTATCTTTGACATACCATTCTTATGTTTAATCCCACGAATCTTGATGAGGTATGTGTTCAAGGTACACACCTCAAAGCAAGAGGGAAAAATGTACAAGAAGAAGGTAAGAAGAAGTCATTCGAGAGAGGTGAAAAATGGAAGAAATTAAAAGGAAAGCAGAAGAAAAATGATTATGTTAGGAAAGAAGGGAAGAAACCCATGTGTAAGAATTGTTCCAAAGAGGGCTATGATGAAGCGCATTGCTGGAAGCTTCATCCAGAATTATGACCGAAGAAGTCTAAAAATAAATGGAAACTGAAGACAAATGCTGATGTACAACAAGACTTGGTTTCAGAATCAGGTGATGAAGCAAAGATTGCAGCCACAACCACTAAAGGAAAATCTGTGGAAAAAGCAAGAAAAGAGGAAGCCGTGGCAAGCACCAAATCAACAAATAACTCCAATAACGCTTCAAATTAGGAAAATAGAATTGAGTTGTTCCATATTAGAGTTACTTCCAAACACACCAATATTGATACGTTATTTGACAGTGGATCTTAGGAAAGTTTAATTTCTACAGACTTAGTCAAGAAATTGAATCTGGAAACCATGCCTCATCATAAACCGTATCCATTGGGTTGGATAACCAAGGATGCAAATCTTTAGGTCATAAGGAAATGCGTTTTCAGGTTTTCTGTTACTCCCAATTTCATTGATGAAGTCAAATTAGATATATTGTCGCTGGTTATTTCTGGAATTGTGTTGGGAAGCCCATATTTGTATGATGGGAAAGTCGTTTTCCATAGATTTGAGAACAAATATCATTTTTTCAAAGATGGAGTGGAGTATATTGTGAGAGACCATCATAGGAAGCTTAATCTATCTTTGGCAAGTGCAGGGAAAATGAAACTACTGGTCAATGCGAGCAAGAGTCTCATGCTCTTTATGATCAAGCAAAAGAATGACATGAAGCATGAATCCTTTGCAGGCTATGATGTGAAGATGAAAGTTGAATTGGTTGATGTGGTCAATCAATATGGAGACATGTTTCTAGAACCAAAGGGATTGTCACCAAAAAGGGGAATTCAACATGAAATTCAGCTTCAGCAAGAATATCCACTCCCAAACATTGGTATGTATTGAATGTCTATTCTGGAAAGTTTAGAAATTAAGAAACAAGTCCATGAATTATTAGATGAAGGTGTAATTCATCTCTCTACTTCGCCATGTGGTTCACCAGTTGTTTTGGTACCCAAGAAAGATGGCACCTGGTGCATGTGTGTAGATTATCGAGATTTGAATAAAATTACCATAAAGAATCGATACCCACTACCCATAATAGATGATTTGCTAGATTAGTTGAAGAATGCAAAATATTTCACTAAATTAGACTTGAGAAGTGGATATCATCAACTTAGAATAAATGAGGAGGATATTTGGAAGACTACTTTTAAAACCAAACACGGATTGTTTGAGTGGCTGGTTATGCCTTTAGGTCTTTGCAACACTCTAGTTACATTCATGAGAGTTATGAATGATGTTTTAATATCCTTTCTTGATGAGTTTGTAATTGTATATTTAGATGATATTTTGATATTCAGCAAATCATGAGAAAAGTGTTGGATTTCTTGAAAAGAGAATAGTTATTTTTGAAGATGTCTAAATGTGAATTCGAGAAAACTTCCTTACTATATTTGGGCCACATAGTTGGAGGAGGTGAGTGGAAGATTGACGTCTCTAAAGTTTCAATCACTGTGAATTGGCAATACCCAAATCAGTCACAGAAGTAAGGAGTTTTATGGGAGCAACGTAGTATTGGAGGATGTTCATTTCCAATTTCTCTTCCATAGCAAGTCCACTACATGCTTTGACCAGCACAAAGGTTGTATTCTAGTGGGGAGAGAAACAGAAAAAATAATTTGATTCTTTAAAACAAAATATCAATTCAACCCCAGTTTTAGCATGGCATATTTGAAGAAACCATCTGAATACAAACAGATGCAAGTGACTATGCCATGGGTGTAGTTCTTTTACATCATGGTAAGCCCATTTCATTTCATCCTGAGATTTTTAATGGTGTTGTTATTAACTATACTACGTATGATAAAGAGCTTTACACATTGGTGCAAAGTGTGAAGAAATGGAAGCATTATTTGATGGGAAAAGAAACCATTATTCACACCAATCATCAACATTTGCAATATCTGCATTCTCAAACAAAATTGCAACAATCAAGCACTTTTGTTGGATGGGATTTGTACAACAATTCGACTTGGTAATCGAGTACAAGAAAGGTATTTATAACATAGTTGTTGATATGATTTCTAGACCAATTGTTAATGTGGCCATTTTACTCAAGAATATTTATGGTTTCCCTGAAAGTTATGTTGAACAATATGCAAATGATGCTGACTTTCAAGAGGTATATTCAATCTTGAGTCAAGGCCACCAAGTTGAGGAATTAGATTTCCATGTACATGATAATCTGTTGTATCATTTGGGAAAACTTTGTGTTCCACAGGGAGAGATAGTAAATGTCACAAGGGAAGTGCACACTTCTCTTATTGCTGGACATTTCGGTGTAAGTAAAATAGTGGCAAATATTCAGAGATATTTTTACTGACCTCGTATGCTTGAAAGTGTGTCGCGTTTTATGAGAGGTTGTTCATTGTGTGCAGTGAGTAAGCCTAGTAATAGGAAACTAGGATTGTACACACCACTTCCAGTACCTTCACGTCCATGGTAGAGTGTTTCTATTGATTTTGTAGGAGGTCTTCCTTTATCAAAAAAAGGTCATGATTATTTGTACGTAGTTGTGGATAGGTTCAGCAAGATGTGCATATTAATGCCTTGTAAAAAAACAACTTATAGTTGAACAAACAGCTCAACTTCTCTTTCAAAATGTATGGGTTCATTTTGGATTACCTACTTCTATTGTAAGTGATCGTGATTCCCAATTTGTTGGAAATTTTTGGTCAAGTTTATGGAACTTGATGGACACTAAGTTGAATAAAAGTACAACATTCCATCCACAAACAGATGGTCAAACTGAAGTGGTTAACAGGAAAATTATTCATTTTCTAAAAGGATATTGCAGCAAACATCCTAAGTTGTGGGATGAACAATTGCATTATATTCAGCATGCTTACAACCAAGAAAAACACTCTTCTACTCTAACTTCGCCTTTTGAGGCATGTCTTGGTTATTTGCCTAAATTGCCTTTGGATTTCATCTTTGAGAAATATGTAGTTGTAGATGGACATAGTGACATCGACAGAGAAAATAAATTCAATGAGCAAATTCAGTTGATTCACCAAATAGTTCAAGAGCAATCAGAAAAGAGTCAAGGCGAGTATAAAGCAAGGCATGATAAGCATCATGTGGATCATCAGTTTCAAGTAGGTGATAAATTTTGGCTATACATTAGAAAGGAAAGGCTAGAAGGTGAAGGTAAAAAACTGAAACCAATCTGTTAGGGTCCATTTAGAATTCTGGAAAAGACTGGTAATAATGCTTCCAAGCTATATTTGCCTTCATATATGCAAATTTATTCCGTTGTTAAAGTTGAAAATTTGAGATTGTATGAGACTCCTTTGATTGAAGATCAAGGAGAAATTGTACAGATTCCATCAATTGAAGATTGTTCTCCAGAATTTCTTGATGAGCTTTAGCAAGACATCATACTTGACAGAAGAATGACGTCATCAAAGAGGGGAAATTTTGATTATCTTCGAGTGGGTCTCAAAGGTACAAATCCATCAAAGGCCAAATGAATTGAAGTGGGGAAGGTGAGGGAAGAGTACCCTCATTTGTTCAATAACTGAATATAATCTTTTGGGGTCCAAAAGACTTCCAGTGGGGAGGAGTAACCAGGTGCTCAAGTTTATGCTCAAAAATAAAAGTGTCAGAATTTTGTCAAACTCAGCTTAAGATCGAAGAGATTGTCATTCTGAATTCAACGGTGTGAATGAAACTCAAATCCAAGCTCCTATGCAGAAGTTAGAGCAAGTCAAAGTTCAAGTTTGACTTGGACATGTGGCAGGATTGGATGACATGGCAAAGGTTGCAGTGAATGGGGAAGCTCCAAGTGGCAGGGTGCCATTAGGTCCCACATATCACATATCGGGGAAAAACAAAGGACGCATGTTAAGAATCGGCCCCCGACAGGTTCGGTTGCGTTTGCAATAATCACATATCGCACCAAAACCCCGCTTATAATTATGATTACCACCGATAAAGGTGTGATTGCGATAGACTTCTCAGACATGATACTTTTATGTGTCACAGTTTAATGTCTCAATGGGTACGCCATACTGTCGATTATGTTCCTGCACCGATTGTCAATTGCGATGAGCAATAAGGCCCTAGGCTCGATGCCACTATAGGTTGTGATTTAATATCCCGTCGGGTCTGCAATATTGCAATCGCAAATCACTGGTTTTCTATTCACGGACCATAAGAGCCCGCAACACTTGCCGATTGTGATTTGCGATACGGTCGACAGGTTATGGCCCTCAGCACGACCAAATTCTCGCTCACTTAACAAATTTTGGAGTGAATTTTGTGGGATTATGTTGGTTTTGGAGCAATTTGTGGAACAAATAATGGGAGAGCTAGGAGAAGTCATAACTTCTTCAGTTCTTATCCAAATGGGATGCAAAAAGAGGATAGATAGCCATTTTTGATGATTTTGAATTCATTGAGATAGGTTTCATGGGCATTTGAGCAATGCAAACACACTTTTGTTGTTATTTGAGAATAATAGAGAGGCCCAAGCATTGGAAGTTAGACCAAGGAGACGTAGCCCAGGAGGGGTGAACTCGTCATCAAATATCTATGTTGTGTGTTGTATTTTGATGTTCTTTGTTGTTATTTTGTTTTTGTTCAGCATATGTTTTATGTTAAATAGTTTATAACATTTACATAAAAAACTCTCATGGGAATTAGTTAATTAAGCAAAAATATTGAATCCTTAAGCATTTGATAAGCAAATGATAAGCATCTTTGGTTTTATTCTGAATGGGGAACTAGCACAACATTACTAATTTTCTCCATTTCAGATCAATTCAAGAGCCACCTGTCATATGAAATGTATGCGAGATTTTTTTGAAACTTTCAGTGATGATATTGATGGTGTTGTTTACTTTGCTGACAAGCCTCATATTAAACCATCTCGCGTTGAGTCTATTTATTTGAAGATATTGAATCTTGCAGATTATGTTCTACATGATGTACTTTATATTCCATGGTTTCATCAAAATTTGATGTCTCTTATCCTATTCGACAACAACGGCATTCTATTCATATATTTGATGGCATCATCGAGATACGAAGAACATCTGATCATGAAGTTATTATGACTTGTCTAGAAGAAGGTACATTTTTAAAATTGAATGGTACTTCATCTACTAATTCTCGTGAAAGTTCTACTCTTTTGGCACAACAAAGTGATATCATATCTCGCAAATTGTTGTGGCATGCTCATTTTGGTCACATCATTTATGGCAGCATCAGAATTATGAAAAAACAAGGTATTAAAGGTCTTCCTACATTTCCAAGAAAGATTACACCTTGTGACATTTGTATTTCAGGAAAACATTGTAAACAACCTTTTCATAGTTCTTCTTTTAAATCTTCACAAAAATTAGGTCTCATACATTTAGATTTATGTGGACCTATTCTCGTTGCAAATGCCAATGGAAATAAATATGTGCTGACATTTATTGATGATTACTCGAGAATGTGTTGGGTGTATTTGTTGAAAGAGAAGTCACAAGTGTTTGAAGTTTTTAAAACTTTTCATTTGATGATTAAAAATGAAACTCAATAAAATATAGGCATTCTCAGAACTAATAACGATGACAATTATACTTCTCATGTCTTTGAACAATATCTGAAGGACAGTGGAATCAAACATCAAACTACTGTACCTTATCATCCACAATAGAATGGCATTGCAGAACATATGAATAGAACTTTGCATAATATGATTAGATCTATGATGTTCTTTAAGAATGTGAAGGTAATGTTTTTGGGAGAAGCAATTCTTTGTGTCACTTATATTAGAAATTGTTGTCCTTCTTATGTTATAAACAACTAAACTCCTTATGAACTTTGGTATGATAGACTCCCAACTATTCAGCATTTTAGAGTTTTTGGATCTAAGTGTTATTCTTTGATTCCTAAGAAAAAATGAAATAAATTAGGTGAAAGAAGTCAAAAATGTATATTTTTGGGTTATTCTAATACTTCCAAAGCATACAGGCTATATGACAAAGAAAATAAGAAGTTCATTCTTTCTAGAGATGTTATTTTTCTTGAGTCAGATAAAGGTAAGTCCATTGTTCATAGGAAATTGACTCAATTGGAGAAATTTGCATCCAAAAAATTCTATTTTGAATCTAATAATGATGTTACACATACTGAAGGGAGGGGGTTCCCATTCTAGATCCATCACAACCACTTCAACAACCTTTACGAAGACCTACACGTGCTTGAAAAGTTCCAAGCAAGTATGACGATTTTTAAACAAAAAACTCTTCTAAATATAATTCAAGTAATGTTTCTCATTACTATGAATTCAACCATTATACAATTAGAGAATCTAGTTGTTTTCAAGAAGATGCTAATTGTGATGAATGGAAGGATGCAATGAAAACGAAGTATGATGCACTTATTAAGAATGGAACTTGGAGGTTAGCGGGTCCTCCTACTGACATCAAACCTATTGGTTGCAAATGGGCATATAATATCAAGTACAAGACAAATGGTTCACTTGATAAATACAATGCAAGGCTTGTAGCAAAAGCCTACACTCAAAAGGAATGTGTTGACTACACATAGACATTTGCACCTACAACAAAATGGGGCACAGTTAGAATATTGTTCTCTTGTAGCTCATAATAACTGGAAGATACACCATATGGACGTTAAAACAACATTTTTGAATGGCGATTTGAAAGAGGATGTTTATATGTTTCATCCTAAAGGTTTTTCTATCAAAGGAAAAGAGAAAAATGTATGTAAGTTGGTTAAGGCTTTGTATGGACTGAAACAAGAATCTCATGCATGGTATGAAAAATTAACTGAGAAACTTCTCAATTTGAGTTATAAGTTATTTTATCTGGATAACAAAACTCTTCTTGTTAAGAAGATTGGAAACTCAATTGTATATTTGGTTGTGTATGTAGATGATTTGATGATCGCACGAAACAATGATGACTATATAGCGTATCCTAAAAGAGAATTATTGAAAGTTTTTGACATGAAAGATTTGAGTTTATTGCATTATTATTTAGGAATTGGAGTTGATCAGAAACCCAAATATATTTTTATTTCTCATAAGAAGTATGTTGGACAAATATTGGACATATTTGGAATGGAGGACTGTAACCCTATTACTACTCCTATGGAGCAAAATTTGAGGCTTACTTTCACTGAAGGAAGTATGTTTGACGATACAACAAAGTATAGGCAACTTGTTGGAAGTTTGAATTTTCTAAATACTACTCAACTTGACATAGGTTTTGTTGTAGGGATACATTCCAGGTTCATGCATTAGCCATGTGAATGTCATTAGAATGCGGTAAAGCGAGTGCTCAAGTATTTGAAATGAACTCAAACGTTTAGCATCAAATATTCCAAAGCTGCAGATTTCCATCTCATCGGCTATTCAGAGTTTGATTTTGATGGAGATAAGGAGAATGGGGTCTCTACTTCTTGTTATTTGACGAGCCTTGGATCAACAACCATCAATTGGAGATCATGCAAGTAGTTTGTTCCAGATGATTCTACCATCGATGTTGAATATGTTGCAGTAGCTCAAGCTACAAAAGAAATCATTTGGTTTCACAAAATACTTGAAGACTTGCAGGAGAAAAAAATGGCTTCAACTTCACTACTTATTGACAACTCTTCTTCAATTAACTGGACCAAGAATCCCAATTTTCATGATTGAAGCAAGCATGTTAACACTAAATATCATTTGATTCGACATTATATAGAGGCCAAAGTTATTCATTTGACACATTGTCCTACTTCAGAGCATATCACAGATAGATTTTGCAGGAAAATATGATAAAATGGATCTTCATTAGCATTTATTAACCCTTAGTGAGGTAATGTTGAGATTTTCTTGTCTTTTATGTTCTAAAAGGTATCATCTTAGAGTAGAGGACAAGATTTCTATCTTAAAAGAAGTCATTTCTGAAAAAGGTTTCCAATTATGATTTGTTTGACCTAATCACCTGTATATTGATGTTTTTCAATTCATTTTACCCATCAAAGTCTATGAAGCTTGAACAGTTAGGACACACTTAATTTTGAAGGTACACACTTTCTTGATATGCAATGAACCTGGTTACTTTATTACTAGCTATGAAAGAATATTATTAGGATAAGTTCATGTGTATATTATAATATGCTTATCATTGTTTTATGGCCCTTGTTATGGCTAGGAAAAGAAACCATTCAAACTAAGATCTATATATAAAATGGTTCCTTTAACTATTAATGTAAACATGAAATGTAGATTTAAAATTTTATAGAGAAAACGTGGGTTGCAAATGTACCACCATGGGAACCAACTAAGACCCTGTGACATACATTTGAGATCTCCCCTAACTTACTTTCATCTCTCTATTTCTCTCGACTAGTGTTGCAAGAACCACTCTCTCCCCATCACTCCCAACCCTCAAATTATGTGATGTCACTTAGGAAGTGCTCTTGGGAACACACTTCGAATATTTTGGGCATTCTCCCTACCAACTTAGGAGCATGGCACTCCTAAGGACACTCCCAGAGGCAAGGTGCATACTCCAAAGGTGCTCCCTGGATTCTCCCTAAGAACTTCATGGACTCTCCTTCTATGATTCCTAGGCACTTCATGGACTCTCTTTGGATGCTCTGTAATGGTAATGTTAAATTCTTAGAAGTAAAATGATAAAAAGGAAAGACAAATAAATTACTATTATTTGTTTCATTAATATTACCATTATTTGTTTTAGCGTGTTTGAGAGTGGTTTCAACGACATTGGACTTCGTATAGAGAAAATAGAATTTTTGTCTCTACATGTCCTTGGGAATATCTGTATTGTTATTGGAATTGGGTATTTGTATCATTATTGGAATTGGGTATTTGCAGAGGCGAAGTTTGAATTTTCAATTTTTTCTTGCATATTGCTGACGTGGCTTGCCATGAAACTCTTAAGATGCAATGCAAAAATAATGTCAATAGAGACTTATTGATGTGCTCATTTGAAATGTTGGGGTGGGCAAAACCAGATATATGGATGAAGCTGCCATTGAAGATATGGATGGGATAATAAACAAACACAAATTTATCACGGCATTATAAACATTAAGCACATTGTTTTTCACCTGATGAATCAAAGCACATTAAGCACATTGTTTTTGCCCTAATGAATCAAAGCACAGGCCAAGGCCATGCTGATGTCTGATGTTTGTTGTTCTTGTCAACTCTTTGGTTGGTTTGGCTTGATTCGTGAAATTACCTTTTGGTTGGTGTAGTGTGATTCATGAAATTGTTTCTCGGTTGCAAATAACTTTCACGTATGAGTTTAAGGCTAAAATATTGATCACATAATTAATTCTGAGATCCAATTCGATTGTTTTGCCTTTTGTTGTAGTTACATGAAATTCCAATTTAAATTTGAATTAGAATTAACTATGATAAAGAAAAAAAATCAAATATTCAATTTAGTTTTACCCAAATTATTTAATATACCTTATTGAGATTCACCAATATAATTCTCAAATTATATTGGTAGCTTGCTTAAGAAGCTTGTTAAGTTGCCTTGCGTTACGCCCTACGGTTGTTGCGACAGTCGAGCGGTGGGCGCGCCTAAACAGTGAAAACGGGTGAACCGACGAGCTAGCAAGGGCAAGACACGGGAGTAAGGGCGAGTTGTGGTTGGCTAGCGGACCAGCAAGTGTGGACGACAAGCTAGGTCGCGCGGACTTATAGTGCGTGAGCGGTCCTGCGAGGGCGCACCACACCCACGAGCCAACTTGACGATGGGTGAGTTAACTTAACAAGTGGGTCGACGAGTCAAGGATGAACCGACGCGAGTTGGAAAGTTCAGTGGGTCAGCTGAGCGCCCCCACACGACGAATGAAGGGTATAAGAACTCAGTGGTGATTCGATGGAAGAGACAAGCGAAGTGCGAGCTCTCACACAAAAGTTTTGCAGTGAGGAGCAAGGCAGAGGTGCGGATGAACCCACACAATGGGCGAAATGAAGGCAAAAAACCATGCAAAGAGTTTCGGGCAGGGCAACACGGGCGTGTGCGCCTGTCGAATGAAACGCGATTGGGCTGAATGACTCATGTAGGGTGACCCGAGGGTAGGAGCTCCCGGTAGGGAGAAACAATAAACGACGACTGTTAGGTTGTAAACAAGGTGCGACGGACGTGTGAAGGTGCCCGAGTTAGGTGGCAGGGTGACATGGGTAGCGATGCCCGAGTTGGGCAAACGACACGAAAGTTGGGTTGAGCTATACGGTGTAGCGACCGGAGGTCGAGCTGCACAACAACGAAGTTTCTCGTGTAAAAGTCGGTTGAGCTTTGCCTCCTGGTGAAATTGTAAACTTTGAACAATATAATAAAAGATTATTATTTTGCATATGGTTAAGGTGTATTCTCTACTGTTGAATGTTATATTAATGGTTTCTGCCCATTAATATTAATGGTTAAAAGAACAAATGTTAGTTGTAGTTTGGGAAATAGTTAATGATTAATAAAGTTAATTGTTTGGCCGATGCCGCATGAAAGTTAATTTATGAAAAAATAATTGGGGGCATGACAAGTGGTATCAGAGGGAATTGCAAATACGAGGAAAATGTGCAGACGAATGTTATGGAGAAATCATGGATTCATAGTCTGGGTTTCGTAGACTTGGTGGTTCATGGCAAGACCATTCAAGCACTGGTGGACACAGGGGCCACACATAACTTCATGATGACACAGTTAGCAAGGGAAGTTGGACTGAATATTTTCCCATCAAATGTGGAAGTCAAGGCAATGAACTCAAGAGCTAAAGTAGCAGGTTTGGCACACGAAGTGCCTGTGCAAATTAAAGACTGGCAAGGTCAGTTGGACTTCACGGTGATGGAGATGAATGATTTTGACATGATATTGGGGCAGGATTTCTTGAAGGGCAATAAGGCAATTATTGTCCCCTTCTACGATGAGGTTATGCTGATTGGAAAGTCACAGACTTGGACTTTGCCTACTCATAAGCAAAGGAAGGAAGTCAAGGTGCAGCATGTTTCTACACTAAGTTTGGAGAAGGCTATGTGGGAGTCAGACGTGGAGACATATGCGGCTGTAATCAAAGAATTCGAAGGTGATGATGGAGTGGGGACGCCTATTCCAGCTGAGATTTCCGAGGAGCTGACTAAGTATGCAGATTTGATGCCCGATGAGCTACAAAAGAAGCTTCCACCAAGGCGTGCAGTGGACCATAGCATCAAGCTTGAGCCAGGGAAGCAACCTCCAGCTAAAGCTCCTTATCGGTTGTCAGGACCTGAGTTAGAGGAGTTGAAATGATAGTTAAAGGAGTTTACTAATGCAGGTTTCATCAATCCTTCAAGGTCCCCCTATGGAGCTCCAGTATTGTTCCAGTGAAAGAAAGATACGAATGAGCTATTGATGTGCTATGATTATCGTGCTCTCATCAAGAAAACGATAAAGAATAGGTATCCTTTGTCATTAGCTGCAGATTGCTTCGATAAGCTTGCAAAAGCCCGAGTGTTTTCCAAGATGAACATGAGGCATGGGTATTATGAGGTGTGAATAGCTGAAGGAGATGAAAGGAAGACCGTGATAGTAACAAGGTATGGTAGCTTTGAATTCCTTGTTATGCCATTCGGGTTGTACAATGCTCCTGCTACATTTTGCACTTTGATGAATGATGTTCTACATCCATACATGGATTCGTTCGTAGTAGTGTACTTGGACGCTATAGTAGTGTACAATGATAACATGGAGGATCATAAGAAGCACTTGGAATGGGTGTTCAAGGCGCTGAAGAAGAACCAGTTGTACTTGAAGAAGTCTAAGTGTATGTTCGCTCAAACTGAGATTCTGTTCCTTGGACACATAATGGGTCAAGGGTACATACGGATGGAGTGAACAGGGTGAAGGCAATCGAGGACTGGGTTGAACCGAAGAATGTCCATGATATGAGGCTATTTTTTGGCATGACCAACTACCAACGAAAGTTTGTAGAGGGGTACTCCAAGGTGATATCATCACTGACAGACCTACTGAAGAAAGACAAGAGATGGATTTGGATAGATAAATGTCAAAAGGCATTTGATGATTTGAAAAAGAGGATGGTTACAACACCGATACTAAAGTTGCTGGACTTTAAGCGACTGTTTGAGGTACACACAGATGCTTAAAGTTTTGCCATAGGAGGGGTTCTTATCCAGGATGGGCATCCAATGGCATATGAAAGTCGGAAGTTGTAGGATAGAGAACGGAGGTATCCGATCCATGAGAAGGAGATGACTGCGATCATTCACTGTTTGTATTTATGGAGGCATTACTTGATTAGGAAGCCTTTTGTTGTCAAGACGGACAACGTTGCAACAAGTTAATTTCCATCACAACTAAAGCTGTCAGCGAAGCAAGCTCGGTGGCAAGACTTCTTGGTAGAGTTCGACATGACTATTGAATACAGGCCAGGAAGACTCAATGCAGTGGCAAATTCCCTTAGTAGGAAAGGACAACTAGCAGCATTGGAGGGAGAAGAAGACCGGGTAGCACGAAGTAGGAGTCGAGTACAACTGATAGAAGAGATGTAGAATAAGATCATGGAAAGCATTGAGACCGATACTCAGGCGCAGAATATAGTGAAGCAGATAAAGGAGGGGAAGACATGTAGGTTCTTTCTGCGAGATGGATTCTTGTTCTTTAGAAACCGACTCTATGTTACAAAGTCATCAAGGCTTAGGAGGCACCTTTTGAAGGAATGCCATGATTCTTCGTGGGCTGGCCACCCAGGGCAACGTCATTCTTTGACATTATTTCAGAGAGGATTCTTTTGGTAGAAGATGAGAGAGCATGTGGAGGAGTATGTACATACGTGCATCATTTGTCAGCAGGACAAATCGAATACTCAGAGGCAAGAAGGTCTGTTGCAGCCTTTACCAATTCCTGAGAGAACATGGATGAGTGTCTCGATGTACTTCATCACTCAGTTACCGCAAGTACAGGGGTGTAATGGGATCATGGTCATGGTTGATTGTTTTTCCAAGTATGTTGTCTTTGTTCCAACAAAGATACCTTATGGAGCTGAGAGGACTACAAAGCTGTTCTTCAAGAACATAGTGAAGTATTGGGGAATGCTGTTGAGCATTGTATCAGACCGAGATCCGCAATTTACAGGTAGATTTTGGACCACATTGTTCAAGCTAGTCGGGACAGATTTGTTGATGAGTTCGAGTTACCATCCGTAGACAGATGGGCAGATCGAGAGGATCAACGCATTGCTGGAGGATTACTTGAGACATTATGTGACGGCTGATCAGAAGAATTGGCTTGAACTCTTGGATGTAGCTCAGTTCAGCTACAACATACAAAAGAGTTCTGCGATAGGGTATAGTCCATTTGAGTTGGTAAATGGGTAGATGCCAGTCACACTGCATACTGTAGTGACAGGAGGTTTTTTGAGAAGTCCTCATGCGAAGAAGTTCATGAAGGCTTGGGATGAGACCTTGGAGTTAGCACGGGTGTGCTTGCATGAAGCTACAAGGAGAATGAAGAAATGGGCAGATAAGGATAGACGGGATGCACACTTCAGTGTGGGAGATATGGTGTTCCTCAAGATTACCAGAGATCAGTTTCAGCCACCTAAGGGGACTGCGAGATCATTGACAAGGAAGTATGAGGGGCCATTCCGAGTTAAGAAGCGAGTGGGGGAGGTTGCCTATGAGTTGGAGCTTCCGCACCATATGCATATGAAACATCCAGTTTTCCATATCAGTCAGTTGAAGAAATGCAGACTTGATGCAGAACATCCAGAGAGAGTGGAACCACCAAGGGGACCAGCCATGATTGTTGACAGGCCAAACCTTGAGATGGATAAGATTTTGAAATCTCGGACAACAGGGATTGGGAGTCACATAAGATGGGAATTTCTTGTCAGATGGAAGGATGCACCGAAGGAGGATAGCTGGGAAACAGAGGACTCACTTTGGAAGTGGAAGCGAAAGATTGTGAAGTACGACAAGAAGCTACGAAGGATAGCCAGATTGTCGAGGACGACAATGACCTTAGGTGGGGGAGGATGTAACGCCCTGCGGTTGTTGCGACAGTTGGGTGGCACGGGCGCGCCCACCGGGCATGCCTAAACAGTGAAAACAGGCGAATCGGCGAGCTAGCAAGGCCGAGACACAGGCGCGAGGGCGAGTTGCAGTTAGCGAGTGGACGAGCAAGTGTGGACGACAAGCTAGGTCTCACGGACTTATAGTGGGTGAGTGGTCCCGTGAGGGTGCACCACACACACGACCCGACTTGACGATGGGTGAGTTAAATTAACAAGTGGGCCGATGAGTCAAGGATGAACCGACATGAGTTGGAAAGTTCAGTGGGTCAGCCGAGTGCCCCCACACGATGAATGAAGGGTATAAGAATTCGACAGTGATTCGATGGAAGAGATAAGCGAAGTGCGAGCTCTCACACAACGGTTCTACGGTGAGGAGCAGAGTGGAGGTGTGGATGAGCCCGCACGATGAGCGAAACGAAGGCAGAAAACCGTGTGAAGAGTTTCGGGCAGGGTGACATGGGCGTGTGCACTAGCCGAACAAAACGCGGTTGGGCTGAACGACTCATGTAGGGTGACCCGCGGGTAGGAGTGCCTGGTGGGGAGAAACAATAAACGACGAGTGTTGGGTTGTAAACAAGGTGTGACGGACGTGCAAAGGTGCCCAAGTTGGGTGGCACGACGACACGGGTAGCGGCGCCCGAGTTGGGCAAACGACACGAAAGTTGGGTTGAGCTGAACGGTGCAACGATCGGAGGTCGAGCTGCATGACAGCCAAGTTTCTCGTGTAAAAGTCGGTTGAGCTTTGCCTCCCGGTGAAATTGTAAACTTTGAAAAATATAATAAAAGATTATTATTCTACATATGGTTAAGGTGTCTTCTCTGTTGTTGAATGTTATATTAATGGTTTCCGCACATTAATATTAATGGTTAAAAGAACGAATGTTAGGCGTAGTTTGGAAAATAGTTAAAAATGAATAAAGTTAATTGTTTGGGCGATGCTGCACAAAAGCCAATTTACAAAGAAAAAAAATTTGGGGGTGTCACACTTGGGCTCCATACTCTTCTCTGTGTGTTGGCATACAAACTTTTTTTATATTTTTATTTTTAAATAAATTTTACTTGTGATAAATTCTATTTATAATTTTATAAAATTAAACATTTTCTCCTTAAAAAACAATATAATTTTTTTCCCTCACATATAATAAATATATAAATAATATAACATTATTTTACATATATATAATGAAATTTTGTTGAATAAAGGAAAAACAACATTTTCATAGAAAGAGAAAAAACTTTCTTAGACATAAAAATAATATTTGATAATAAATATATAAATAATACTACATTATTTTTCATATATATTATGAAAGTGTGTTGGATGCTTTTTGTTGAAGGAAAGACAACATTTTCATTTGCATTAATAAACGTAAAACAAAAATATATTCCATGCCTTCATATGAAATTGCGTATAAATCTTTTGTTAGGGTTATCTTGAAGATCCGATGAAAAATAAATTCTGTAGACCGTCGAATATAGGATTCGACCTTCGGAACATTTTGCAATTTGAATTAGCGGAAGCGGGATCGAGCATATTCCTTCTGATAGCCTTTTAGTCGACGTCTTTCTCCTCACTTCTGAGTAACATAACGGAGAAAGACAAGCTGTTGGTTAAAGAACCCATAACACTGACGTTTAACGAAGCCATGCAGATGTCCGGAAGAGGAGCTTCGCCTTCCAGTATTTGGCAGGCATGGCGCATGCGCAGCCTGTTCTCCGGCTCTGGGTGACAACACAACAACCCCAATTTCAGCACCTTCTCCATCTCGCCCACATCATATCCGTCCTTCCCCAGCTTTGGATCCGATGCCTCCAGTAGCCTGTCCTCGCTGTACAGCTCCCATGCCCACTCCACTAAATTCGTTTGCTCAGCGTACTTCGACAGATCCACGGGCCTCCTCCCGCATGCTACTTCCAACAGCAGAACCCCGAAACTGAATACATCCGAGCTGGGAGTCGCCTTCCCCGTGTATATGAGCTCCGGCGCTATGTACCCCAGTGTTCCGACCACATGAGTCGTCTTAGGATTCTCGCTCTGATCATGCAGTCGAGCGAGGCCAAAATCTCCTAGCCGTCCGTTGAGCTCGGAATCCAGAAGCACGTTGCTTGCCTCGATGTCTCTGTGGATGACCATTTTCTCCCCTTCCTCGTGCAGGTACAGCAGTCCCTCCGCCACGCCTTTCAATATCGCGTATCGCCGAGGCCACGGCAGGACTATGGTTGGGTTCCCGAATATGAGATTATCCAAGCTGCCGTTGGGCATATAGTCATAAACTATGAATAATTGCTTTTCCCTCCGGCACCAGCCCCGGAGATGGACCAGATTCCGGTGCTGTAGACGCCCCATGCTCGAGATCTCTGCGACGAACCCTTTCATTCCTTCGGTGAACTCCTTCGTTATGCATTTCACCGCGACTTCTTGGCCGCTGCTTGGGAGAACGCCCTTGTAAACCTTACCAAAACCTCCTTGTCCCAAAACGTTATCACCCCGGAATCTGCTGGTGGCGATGCTGAGCTCTTTGTAAGTGAATCTATGGGGCCAGTACTCTTCCTCCCATTCTTCCATCGTCTCCCTATTTTTTTCTCTTTTGAGAAACAGGACCGCCCCAATCGCCATCAAGAAGAGAACCAAGGTAGCCACAGTAACGCCAGCTATGAATCCCGGGTCCAGACGTTTGGAATACATGTTAGCAAATGAAGGGAGACGCGACACATCGAGGGGCGGCGCCGTGCCTTGGGTGGTGAAGCTCCATGCCAGAACGTAATGGTCTTCCACCAAGGCTCCTGTGGCTGCTGAAAAGCCAACGAACATCTTCTCTCGTATAACTTTGCCCAGATCGATTTTCAGAGATATCAGCGACTTTTGTGGTCTCGGCGAGCCGGCCAACATGATAGTAATGTTGAGTTGGCTTTGAGGATGATTGTAATCGATCCAGGCCTGTATGTTCCGTCCACTCTTGAGGCTCAATCCATGGAACCTGTCCTCCCCATCCCAATATCCGGCAGGCTGGGTCTGCACCGAGATGAGGCTGTCGACGTCTACACCCACGTGGTTGGCGTCGGGATCATTGAATTCCGGATTCATCCACGTATCGAACTCCACTGCAAATAAGTGATTGTACGGCTGCCCCATGGTTGTGAGGTCAAACAAGCCCAAATACTGGGATGCGATAGCGCCAATGAGAGATTTGTGGGGCATCATGATGAAGGCTAGTCCATGTCCTCCTTCGTTAGAGGGAGGATGCACCATGGAAAAAACGAAGGTGGTGCTAAACGAAAAATGAGTTTCGTTGCTTTTCACCTGCACGGGAATTGAATAGAGCGCGCGGCCGATCACAAAATGCGAGTGCTCTGTGAGAGCGAGTGCGGATTTGGATCCGATGACAGAAGCCTCCTCTTCCAAGATCAGGCGGGTTCCATTAAATCCATCGAAGATGAAAGTGGTGTGTCGATCATCCTCATCGGCCTCGGCCTGTGCAGGAATAAGTGGTATAAAGAGGGAGGTGCAGGCTATCAGGAGGAGTCTGCACCATGGTATTAGCATCATTAGTCGTTTCTTTGGGTGGAGGTAAATTCCTTCTGGGAAAGGATAAATAGATGATGGATATTAATACATACTCAAGTGATCTATAGCCACAAAACATCTATCAAATTAATGAAAGAGAGTGCAGTGTTGGGTGCAGTTATCCTTCAAAGAATTGTTAGCCCTAAAAGCACCCTTCGAAAATCTTGGCAAGAGCATTGAAGGACTACGTTTCTTATTGTAAAATTCTTATAAGTGAACTTGTGACCACGGAGATTTCGTATCGTTAAAATATTCCTCTTTCGGAACGGAAGAGGAATAACAGGGAAATGACCGAGAAAATAAGACCTCGTATTGAGGAAGGAGGGAGGAATAACACAGGAATGACTCCGAAGAATGCCGAATTTTTGGAACGGTTAAAATAGTCGGTACATAATTACAGACGTAGAAGAGAAATTGCAATTCATAAATGTGAGAGTGACATTAACATCTTAGTTGTAATTTGGATTACTTCTCATCTCAAAATTATGGCATCTTCCGATCCGTGATTTCATCCTTGTTAATGGTGGAGTGATCCTAAGTAAACGCAGTGGTAAATTCCCGTTTAAGAATCCTAGCTTCAGTAAAATTACTTGGCAACAAATTGACTATAGCAGTAATTGGGTGAAAATTTGTAGATATCGATGGTTACAATTTTGTTGTGAATTATTATTATTATAAAAATTTAATATAAAATTAGATAGATGTGTATTTAAAATATATAATAAAAGAATTAATTATGAAATTTTGTTAATAGATTTTTATTATTTAAATGTGTTAAATTAGTTAAAATATAATTATTAGGTTAAAAAAACGCTATAACTTATTTTATTTTATTATATATAATTTAATTTTAATTTTTTTAATTAAATTGAAAAGTAAAAGAAAAGTATTTTTAAGATAAATGTAACTCTCTATTATGATTATTACTAAAAATATTTTATTAATAATCTTTAAATCCCCATTATTATAATGAAATTAAAATTTTGGAAATTTATATACATATTAATAGAAATATGGAAAGTAATTTAAACCAAATGTTTAAATTTTAGGGTGTTTCTTTTTAAGCTGAAATTTTGTATTATCTCACAAAATCATTAAATCCAATACAATAGTAATCATTCCATCACCAATATATATTATGGAAGATAATCCAAAATTCTGAGAGTTTTAACACCTTAAGCATAACAAGGGATTCTACACTAGAATGACAACACAAAAACTTGACAAATATCATGAGAAAACTAGGAACCAAAGGAGGTAATAGGTGCGAGATCTTGCACACTAGATCCTAGAGGAGTTGATACCACAATGACGCATGGGATATGTCTCTCAATTTGAGCAAGCCGCATGTCCATTTGTTTCCTAAAAGACCTTTGGTTTCTCTACTCCCATTTCACATCTTCTAGGTCTACAAAGACACTGTAGCTCTTTCCCTTCTTCCCAATAAAAACCTTGCCCTATAGGGTTTTCATTTGCCAATAGAGAGGAACAGTTTGGTAGTATTGCTTTTTCCTTTCTCGGCTGTACCACGGGTCAGGAACCCACGTATATCCTCAATGAGCTGTGTATTAAAGAAGGCTTTCCTATCTGTTGATGATATAGTGTCAAGATTCTGAATTTATCTGGGGAATTACAGCTTGAAAGGTGTTTACAGCCTCCTGGGCCTACTCTTGGAGTCGGGTTTAGCCCTCGGGACCACGCCCTCCGCCTTTATACTTTTCATACGCTACCTACGCATGAGGGGGCTAACTGACAGACTCAGGAAATAACGAATCTGACACATGAAAACGACTAAAGTATTTTATATCTATAAGCAACATGGGGTAAGTATGATTTAAAAGATTTTCATAACTTCTACAAGCAACATGGTATCGAAAGATAGTTTAGAACAGTGTACACACTACAATAAAATGGTGTAGCTAAGAGGAAGAATAAAACCACGGAAACATATTGAAGGGAAAAAAATATATTAAACGTTTTTTTTAAGAGAAGCAATAACTTGTTAAGTTTATATTTTGAACGAATATCTCACTTAAATTGTGAACAATAAAGTTCCACGAAGTGTGGAAATATATTATTTGCAATGTGGCATACTTCAAAGTATTTGGTTGTGTGGCATATGCTCATGGTTGTGTGGCATATGCTCATGTGGCCATGTGACCAAAGAGTTGAGAAGGAATTTAGATGACAGAAGGGAAAGTACATTTTTATTGCGTATAGTGATCACTCCAACTGATATAGATTTTATAACTCAATAACAAAGATATTGGTAATAATTTGTTCAAGGAGGATAGCAAGGTTCACAAACCCATTCATAAATTAGAAATACTCCAACAAGAAATTCAAGACATTATATTCAAGGTGAATCATTTACTCTAACTAATTAGTCTACTCCTACCACTCAATCAAGTACTGAGTCTAATGCTACAATTAATTCCTTAAAGTCTAGAAAGACTAGAAGTTTGAGAGAATTTTATGAAGGTTTTTATGTGAATTCAAATTTTGCATTGTTTACTTGTCAGCTTAGATGTTACATGTTAAATGTGTCTTAGTCATAGTAAGTAAAAAAAAATGAAAATTTTATTAGATGGACGTAAATTCACTCTTCTTAAATAACAATGTTTAGGAAAAAGTATATTTAGAGCAACGACTAGGATATGTCATAAATGAAGACAAAGCTAAGGTATACAAGCTGAAAAATATCTCTATGGACTTAAGCAAACTCCTAAAGCTTGGTATAGCATGATTGATTCATATGTGATTTGTGGTGGGTTTAGCAAAGCAACAATGAGCCTACATTGTATACAAAGTTGAATGAGCAAGGAAAAATTCTAATTATTTGTTTGTGTGTTGATGATATGATTTTCACAAGGAATCTATTGGTAGAAATTAACTATGAAGCAAGAATTTGAAATCACTGATTTGGAATTAATGAGGTTACTTCTTGATATTTAGGTCATTCAATTAGATGTAATTTTTTTTTATTTGTTTGTGTGTTGATGATATGATCTTCACAAGGAATCTATTAGTAGAAATTAACTATGAAGCAAGAATTTGAAATCACTCATTTGGAATTAATGAGGTTCCTTTTTGAAATTGAAGTCATTCAATCAAATTCAGATAAAAAATAAAATCAAGTAAGGTATGCTACGGATGTGCTAAAGAGGTTCAGGATGATGAATTGAAAACTAGCACGAACTTCAACTACAATATGAACAAAGCTTAACAAAGTATAAATAGGATCTAACATAGATCCAACTTTACTAAAAAGATTGGTTGATAGTCTTATGTATCTCATTATCACTAGACTAGACATTACATATGCTATTAATTTGATTACTAGGTTCATGAAATCTCCAAAAGACTCTTATTTGGAAAATAAAAACGAATTCTAAGATATTTTGTTAGAACAACAAGATATGATATATTATACTCTAGCACTAATGATAATCTCCTAATTGGATATACTAATAGTGATTTTGTAGGTGCTACAAATGACTATAAGAGTACTTCAAGATATATTTTCCATTTTGGTTCAAATCAATTGTTACAATCTCATTAGTTGAAGTACATATGTAGTCAAAACAATCATAGTTTGAAAAGTTTGGTTACATAAATTATTTGATGATCTAAAAAAGAAAAAGAATAAGGACCATCTAAAAGTGTATCATGACAACAACTCAATAGTAAATTTATAAAAAAAAATATATGTGTTAATGAGAAATCCACTAATGTTATAAATTGAAAAAATTGACATATTCACAAAATTATTGATCTGTGTTTTGAGTTTCATAAACAAAATTTAAGAGTTGTAAGCTAGCTAAGACATACACCAATGGGCAATTTGTAGTTTCAGGTAGTTTATAAAATCAAAATTTAAAGAAAATAGCGTGTTCAAGGAGTGACCATTATTAACTTTCTAATATCGTTCAATAGGCTCGGTCGACGAGTCATGAGATTTTGTGTCTATCTTTCCATTTTCAAGGAATTTAAGTAATTTGAATTAGAAGAGCAAGTCATTTCGTGCGTTTAACTGCTTTAGCAATTTGGTTTTCTATTCTGTCCATCGATTCATAACGGGAGGACTACGACTATTTCATAAATTAGATGAATCTTTGTTATTTAGTTCACTGATTGCGCCAGGCAAGCACCAGTCGATTCTTTCACATCAGCTAAATTTCTTCTTAGAGCAAATATCGATTTAATACGAAGAAGAATGAATATTTAGAATAATTGAAATTTGTCCCCAGAGCGAATGAATGGATGTAATACGTAGATGAATGGATATTTAGAATAATTGGATGCAAGCTTATGCTTTTGCTTATCTGATATTGCCATGGACAATAGATTCTTTCACATTAGCTAAATTTCTCCCCGGAGCAAATGAATGGATGTAATACATACATGAATGGATCTTCAGAATACATAGATGTCAGATCTTAATACATGGGTTTTCTGATCTGATATTTCACCCCGGAACAAATGAATGGATCTTAATATACAGTGCGTGAATTCTACAAAGGAGAAGGTATAAAGAGAACTCTGAGCCATGGAAACATCACGCGTAGTTACGTGTTCACGTGTCCTAAATTTCTCCATGGAACATGCGATAAGATTTTCCGTGAAACAAATAAATGTATCGTCAACATACACTCCATGATCACACATTAGTTACTTTCACATGCGCTAAATTTAACCGTAGAACAAATGAATGGATCTTAACACACTCCAAGAATTCAACAAAAGAGACTTAAAAGAGGAGTCAAGAAACATCAGACGTCAATTACTTTCGCATGCGCTAAATTTCTCCGTGGAACAAATGAATGGATCGTAAGATACACTCCGAGAATTCTGACCCATGAAAACATCAAACATCATCAATTACTTTCACATGCGCTCAGTTTCTCCGTGCAAGACATGAATTGATCTTCACATACGGTCCAAGATTTCTATATCACATCAATTACGTTCATATGCCTTAAATTTCTCCGTGGAAAAAATGAAAGGATAGTATACACTCCAACAACTACAAAAATTCTGACCCGTGGAAACAGCAAACATATCCGGAACAAATGAATGGCTGTTCAAAATAGGGGCATATATTGGGTAAAATAAACTAAGTCATATAAATATATATATATTTTACCAATATTATCGTTTATCCCCATATTTATTGGTTTTCATTTAAAAATGGGTGGAGGGAATAAATATGGAGTAAAACATACATGTAGCGTATTTTACTCATATTTTTTCACATATTATTGTTTATCCCCATCCCCATTTTTATTGGTTTTTTTTTTTTTTTTTTTTAATTTTTATAAACTTTTTCATTTAAAAATGGGTGGAGGGAATAAATAGGGAGTAAAACATACATGTAGCGTATTTTACTCAATATTTTTCACATGTCCTCAGGCTCATAAATCCTTTATTTTTATTAATCTCTCACACCTTTATAAATCCTTTATTTTTATTAATCTCTCACACCTTTATAAAAAAGAAGGGAGAAAGGAAAATATTAGGTAAAACAAATTACACATGTTACCTAGCATATTTTACTCAATATTTCTCATATATATATATGTGTGAGAGAGTGGGATAAAATAATGGACAAAATGTAATATTTTCTTTATTATTTTTCTCTCATATGGATTTAGATATAATCTTCATATATGAAGATTAGGGTTGGGGCGGATGAGAAAAATATAACCCCTCACCTTTATGGGTTGAGGCTAGGCAGGGAAATAATAAGAAAGATATACGAGATAAGGGTGGAGGTGAGAATAAATATTGGGTTAAAAGGGTGGGGTGACACTTAATAATAGGAAAAATATAATCCCCTATTTTCATAGGGTTGGAGCTAAGCAGTGGAGAATGGATTAATGGGAAAAATGCATGACATAAGGGTGGAGGTCAAGGGAGATATTAGGTAAATTATTACCCCCACTCTGGCATTATATCTCATATATTTTTCTTGCACCGCCCTACTCCTCCCTCATAGGGGTGGGGGGACTCTATTTTTCCAAATATTCCTCCTCTCCGACCTTCTTTACCAAATTTTTGCCTCCACCACCACCCCTACCTTATATATTATTAGAAAAAAAATAATATTATAATTAAATTATTCTTTTCCAAATACTCTCTATGAAAGGATGGGAGATATATTAGGTAAATTATAATATTTACTGAACATTCCCCTCTAACTCTACCCTCATTATAATGGTTTTCTCCATATTTATCAAGTGGGGGTGAGGGAAAAGATTGAGTAAATTACAATATACCCTCATTATAATGGTTTTCTCAATATTTATCAAGTGGGGGTAAGGGAAAAGATTGAGTAAATTACAATATTTTACCTCATATTTCTGCGACCCTGAATCGATACATATGGATCAAAATTTCTAACTCTAATGCTGACAAGATTTATCTTGCAATTTGTTATTTTTGTCCTATCAACTCAACCTCCTATAAGAAAAATAACCTAGATAAAAATCGTCCTTCCATTACCTTATAACATGGTGTTCATAGTCTAAGGAAGGAAGGTAACATCCTCTTGTTAGGGGATTTCAATGTTAGAACTACTAGTAACCAAACTACTCTCCTTAGTAACATCTCTCACCCTAATCCTCTTTAGTTAAATGAGTACTTTGACCTAGCCAGTAGATTCAAAAGAAATTTTGAAGACAAATCAATAACATTTTTTATATAGAGCTAATCAAGTTATGTAGTTCCTAAAACCTGATAATTTGTAATGGAATAAATAAGTGGAAAACCATTAGAGAATTGACCTGTATTCTAATGCTTTGCAGTAGTGTTGTGGATTATGTAATCTGCTATCAATGTTCTCAATCACATTGTAAATTTTGACATCCTAAAATACCATAAGTCTGATTTTAACCATAGACCTCTAACCTTAACTCTAAACCTTGACATTCACACTAGTCACATGCAAGAAAATTGTGACAGTCAAAGGCATATCAGTTTTGACAATACTAAAATAGATCTCTTCTTAAAGAATTTAAATAGGGATTTAGATTTCTTAACATATATAGATAACATGGGTCACATGTACTAGAATTTTACTACAACCCTTTCCACTTACATTAACAAGTTCCCTACCAACGTGTCTTATGGAAAGAACAATACAACTTCCAACCATTGGTAGGATAATTAATGTAAAATTGTGAGAAAATCAATTAGAGATTCTGCTAACAAAACTGTAAAGCTTGAAAAAATATGTACATACAAAGCTATTATAAAAATGAAGAAAATATCATATATAAATAGGAGGCAAGAACATCTCCTTCACCTTTCTAAAGTTGAGCCCAAAATGTTTTGGAGGAAAATTCTTGTTCGTAAAACAAGAGAAAATAATTTGATCCTATTAAACAACTGGGAAATCTATCTTAAGAATCTTTAGGATTTTCTTAATGCCATGGGAACCATCTTGAAAACTCCTATAGAGGAGGATCTCTTCTCTTTGGAAGACGTTGAGTTTGGGATTAAGAAACTCATTAATGGAAAAGTTAGTGATACTGACGGCAGGGAAAATTTTAAGAACCCCCCTAAATTTATATGTATAATAAATGGGAAAATCCCCATGATAAATAGGAAAAGTGGAAGGCGGTTTTATCAAAAATTAGATTTATTCCTAGTATGCTCTCAGTTCAAAGATTCTATAATATAAATAAGTGGTAGAGTATAGCTCTATAAAATGAGGATGGTTATATATTTGCATGCCTTTCATAACCAGTAGTGTATAGCCATTGTTGTTTATGAAAGTAGTGTATAAATAGTGTTGTATTGCAAAGTGATTAGTGGAGTCATTTCACTCAACTGAGACAAAACAACATATCTTGAAGCATGTTGCTACATATATAGGAACAACTAGGCTATAAGATAACATCCTAACAACAATTCAAAACCTAAATTTACAATAGCATAGTTATAAAAAATAGAAGTTTACAATGACACACATTCATCTCACTGCAACTCAAGCTTAACAGTTTCCTGTATACCCTTTAGCCAAGGATTATTAAGCAGACTCATCAAGGAAAATAATATAAAATATATTTGATGAGCGTTTCAAGGGATGTCTATCTTTTCTTGAAGTTGAAGTGTTTGATGACCAGAGCAAAGAACAAAGAAAAGACAATGGGGATACACAACATCACCAGTCCTACAATTCCTAAAAAGTCATGTCTCATCCCGAAATAAGATTTTATGAATGTGCCCACCTTCACTTCCCCATTTGAGATCTCCATCTCGGTTTCTACATCACCCAACTATGAAGCAATCAGATGATAGAGTGTCCAAGAAACAAGAGTTTCCTAGTAGTACCATCTCCACCATACATGCATTTTTTGTTTTCAAAACTCAACCAGATAATTTACCTTGTTAGGATCACTCAATAGGGGGATCGCCAACTGCAGTCAACATTGCAATTCAAATCATTACCGGAAGAAAAAATTGAAGAAGGGATCAAGAATTGAAAATATGGCCTTGCAAGTCGAGGAATAATGAAACCACAGAAGAGATTCCATGAAGAATAAAAAGCTGATGAACTGATTGCAAAAATATGGTAACTTGGATTCAAGGCTACTATCATCATTCCATAATATGTATAATATAGAAAAGTGAAGAACATAACGAAGAGGAACCATAAGAACTTGGGAGCTGTCCACTTAAAAGAAATCATAGAGTAGACCAAGATGGCATAGACTACGAACTGACTCAAAACATAGGGTACCTCAATTGCCACTTGTACAAATAACAAGGATGTTCATTCGATGAAATTGATCTCCATAACAAAACTGTAATTGACTAGACATTCACATTTAGATTACCTTTCCAAGGGCACAAGGAAGTGTTGAATGCATTCCAACATCTTTTTCTCTATAAAAAGCAGTTCGTTCAACCTCGACAACTAGTTGGACACTCGATGAATTGCTAACACCCAGAAAAAGTATAAAACGGTACATCGATCCTATAATATTCATTAGATATTGTTGTTTTCCTTTGTAAAAGGACACTAAAGAATACTTAGAAAACATTGAGCAGTTGAAGAAAAAGATGTTAAGAGAAACATAATTTACTCTCCTTAGAGAGAACAACAAAATAGTTTTCAAGGGAACAAATAAAGATTACAAGTTCACTTGCAAGACATACGTCAAAATGATTTCTCAATATGCTAAATGACTCTATTGACTCAAATATGTAATAGACAATAAACTAATCAATGATAGAGAAAACAAAATGTCAAATTGAGGCTAGACCAGTTTTGCAAATAAGTCTATTATGCATGTCAAGAGAGTGCCTGATCCAGCTTGGATCCATAGAAAATTATCAAAGAACCATCACTGTATCAGGTCAAAACAAATATCTAAAGAATCCAAACAGCAATCAAAAACACCTTGAACCAGTGGCAATGGCAGCCAACGTGGAACAACGAGGACTACACAGGAGGTCAAATTATCCCTTGGGAGCCCCGGATTGGGAAACAGAGGTGCCTAGCACTAATCGCACATCACTGGGCGAACAGGGCCATGAAGGAGGAAGCCCATGCACATGGATGCATGGGAAGCCAGAGAACCGCGGGCGGAAAGGAAAAAGCGTTGAAAGCATAAAGGCGGGACCCGCGCTCTGGAAATCAGAGGTTTTGATCAGGGTGCCCTCAAACGGTAAGAGGTTTCAGATGAAAGTGGAGTGATTCCATTCATTGATCGATGAGTGGCAAGTGGAGGTGAGACAAAACCACTGTTGATTGCGCACTAAAGGTTGAGCAATTCAACCGCGCGAAATGTGCATATGGCGTTGGATATGGGGACCCAGATCAGACAACTGAGATCGCGCCTGAGGGAGGAAGTGAAATCGACAAGGGAATACGCCATATTTTAGAAAGATTTGGAGTCTGTTTGACCACCGCGGTGGAGGAAAGACTTCATCCACAACGTAATTGAAGAAATGAACTGATGAAGCAGGCTGGCGCCATTTAGAGGAGGACATGTGGCCACTCACTGAGCGTTGATGATGATGCCGAATAGGGAACTCCAAGCACAACTGCAAAAGGTGAATCGACAGAGGCAGAAGAGGAATCGAATGGTCTTGGAGACGAATGGCTAAAAGCCATGAATAGAGAGACAGAATACAACACGAGGAAGTTAGTTAGTCAGAGAACCGAAGAGGAGGACTGAACACAGAGAGACAGAAACCAAGGAAGAAGGCAGTAAAGCAAAGTAGAGGGAGGACAGAAGGCCAAGCTGACCAGCGACAGCATCGAGCACCAGAGAGCTTGAAGATTCAAGCCATCCCATTGAGGATCTGTCCGAGCTGAGCACCACATTGGGCTCTTCCCATTGTAGACCAGTAGGTCACAGAGCTAGTAGGCAAATGAATTTGTGCACTCCAGTGGATTGGGGAAT
The DNA here is from genome assembly GCA_031772625.1 of Pinus tabuliformis. Lineage (NCBI taxonomy): Eukaryota > Viridiplantae > Streptophyta > Pinopsida > Pinales > Pinaceae > Pinus > Pinus tabuliformis. Next base: position 595,205,671 of record CM062815.1, on the reverse strand, counting down.
CCAAGAACCACCTTTCCAAGCAAATCTATTTCAGGTGACTCATTTTGAGCTCCTGCATTTTAATTCTCTGCTTGAAACACAATAAAATAAGGCCACCACTGAAGCGGGCTTGGAGATGTAGCCCTGGAGAATAGAGTGAACTCCTTATTAATTTCTTGTGTTCTTGTATTTGCTCACTGTATTCCTTTACTGTCTTTCCTTTCAAGTGTCTATGTATTGGCAATCTGATCGATCCGTTGCTTAAATAACTTAGACACACCAACAAATGAATCTGTAATAATAAATCTTTAACTGAGGTCACTCATAGGGTGATTATCAGATCAAGTGGTATCAGAGCTCAAGGCTATAAGGTTGGACAAGCTTATTTTGGTTTAGCTGTTGAATGCTCACTAGATCAAAGCTCAAATTAGGATAAGGAGAGTTGGTGGAAACTAATCCTGAAATTGGAAGAGTCTATCCTCGGAAGACAATGTCAGAGGAAGGTTCTGTGGGGCCAGACCCTCAATTCATAAAGAGTTTCCTAGCTATAAAGTCTATGGTAGAAGAAATGTACAGAGAGTTTAGAAAACATAAGACTGAAGATTCATCAGGTTCTAAACAAGATAAAGAAGAAGATGAGTCTCATTCCCATGACCACTCAAAAGGAAAAGGGAAAGAGGAAAGCTTTCTCACACCTCTTAATAGCCCTGTGCATAATAAGAAAGCATCTTTTGATCAAGCTAGATGTTAAATTTGATTTTCCTATATATGATGGAGAATTAAATGTTGAAAAGTTAGACAATTGGATTAGACAAATTGATGTGTATTGCAGAGTGCAAAACATCAACTCAAACAAGAGCAAAATTCAGCTAGCAAGCCTATGCCTAGGAGGCACTGGCTTGGTTTGGTGGGAAGGCAGAACCAAAACTGACATGAAGAGACATGGGAAGACTATCTCTGTCTGGAGTGACTTTGTTTCTACAATCAAGAAGCAGTTCTATCCATTGGCCTACATGCAACAAGCCATCATGAGTTGGCAAACTCTTCAGCAATTGAAAGGGCAAAGTGAGCAAGGGTACACTCAAGAATTTAGAAAGAGAGCATTGATTCTAGGGATCTCATTAGACTCACCAGAGACTCCTTTGAAGTACATTGCTGGTCTACACAGCTACATGAGGCCTATCATCCTCATGTCTAATCCCATTAGTATAGATGAGGTATCTGTACAAGCTACTCATCTAGAAGCTAGAGGAAAGAATGGAAATCTAGAAGTTGGGGGACCATCCCAACCCATTGTAAGCAAGAGCAAGGAGAAAGGAAAGCATAAGTGGAAAGCAAGGAAGGCTAACACTGCACAGAAAAGCAAAGCTTCATGCACTCACTGTAAAATGGATGGGCATGACGACGAGCACTACTGGATTCTGCATCCAGAGCTGAGACCTAAGAAGTCTGAGGGCAAGAAGAAGAAGACTACTGCAACTATTCAGAAATATTTGGGGTCAGACTCAAGAGATGAAACAATCATTGTAGCCATAGGTATAAAAGGTAAGAATTCTAAAGAATCTACTAGTAATTCTGCTCAATCTGTTATTGATGAAGAACATGAGAGAAAAAGACATGAGCTTTTCCATATTTGATTTATTTCCAAAAATCAAAAGATTGATACTTTGTTTGATAGTGGCTCACAAGTAAATTTGATTTCTGAAGCAATTGTAAAGAAATTGGGATTAACAACTACACCTCACAAGAAACGATACTCATTAGGATGGTTGAATGATAAAGCACAACTACAAGTGACTAGACAGTGCAAACTCGAATTTTCTTTTGGATCAGCATTTGTAGATGAGGTTGAGGTAGACATAATTCCTTTGGATATATGTGCAATTGTTTTAGGAAGTCCTTACTTGTATGATAGAAAGGCTATTTTCTATAGAGCTGAGAACAAGTATCTACTTGTTAAATATGGAATCGAATATTTTGTAAGAGATCATAAGCTCAAGAATAATAATACTCTCATAAATTATGGGCAGATGAAAAGAATGATAAATTCATGCAAACAATTCTTACTAATGTTTGTAAATGAAAAGAAACCTGATAAAACCAATGTATTTGAAGGCTGTGATGCTCAGCAGCAAGCTGATATAGAAAAGATTGTTTCAGAGTATGATGTTCTATTTCAAGAACCTAAAGGTTTGCCACCCAAAAAGGAAATAGTACATGACATTATTTTGTAGCAAGATATTCCATTGCCTAACATTGGGAAGTACAGGTTATCTGCTTTAAAGAATGCTGAAATCAAGAAGCAGGTGCAGGAGTTGCTCGAGAAGGGGTTCATTGAGCCTACCACATCACTGCGTGGGTCACCAATCGTTTTGGTGAGAAAGAAAGATGGCTCGTGGAGAATGTGCATTGACTATCGAGCACTGCATAAGATAACAATCAAAAATCATTATCCCCTTCCTCGCATAGATGATATTTTAGATCAATTAAAGGAAGTTGTTTATTTCACCAAGCTGGATTTGCATAGTGGATACCATCAGGTCAGAGTTGCAGAGCAAGATGCATGGAAGACTGCTTTCAAAATAAAGTAGGGATTGTATGAGTGGTTGGTTATGCCTTTTGGCTTGACCAATGCCCCTCCTACTTTCATGAGATTAATGAATGATGTTCTCAAACCTTTTCTTTATGATTTCGTTATTGTGTATCTGGTTGACATTCTGATTTTTAGTAAAACGTGGGAGGAACACTTAAAGCATGTTAAGAATACATTAGATGTTTTGAAAAGAGAAAAAATTTATGTTAAACTCTCCAAATGTGAATTTGGAAAAACCTCTCTAAATTATTTGGGTCATATAGTAAGGGGTGGTGAATTGAAAAGAGATCCCTCTAAAGTGGCAGTCATTGTAAACTAGCCTAAACCTAAGTCTGCTACAGAAGTGAGAAGCTTATTAGGAGCAACACAATATTGTAGGAAGTTCATTTCCAATTTTTCCTCAATTGCATCTCCCTTACATGCTTTGATAGGATTGAACAAGGTGTTTCAGTGGGGAGGCAAACATCAAAAAGCCTTCGACACCTCAAAAGAAAAGATCAGTACAACACCTGTAATAGCGCTTCCTCACCTACAAAGACCGTTTGAAATCCAAACAGATGCCAGTGACTATGCCATGGGAGCAGTGTTGACACAACACGGTAAACCCATATGCTATCATTCTGAGACTTTTAATCCTGCAATAGTTAACTATCCTACATATGATAAAGAATTGTATGCATTAGTTTAGAGTGTGAGAAAGTGGAAACATTACTTAATGGGAAAAGAGACAGTAATACATACTGATCATCAACCACTTCAATACCTACACTCCCAAACTAAGTTGCAGTAATCAAGACATTACAGATGGATGGGTTTTCTACAACAGTTTCACTTAGTCATCAGATATAAAAAGGGCATACATAGCACGGTTGCAGACATGTTATCTAGACCCCTTATAAATACATCTACCACACTTAAGCATAATTATGTGCTACATGAAAGATACATAGAATAATATGCTCAGGATATGGACTTTAAGGATGTATATGCAACTTTGAGTCAAGGCAAAGGTTTAGAAGAATTAGACTATCATGTGAAGGACCGACTCTTATATCATTATGGGAACTCTGCATTCCACAAATAGAGAGAGTAAAGATAATTAGAGAGGCACACACTTCTTTGATATCAGGTCACTTTGGGGTAAGTAAAACAGTTGCACAGCTGCAAAGATTTTGTTATTGGCCGAAAATGAATGAGAGAGTTTCTAGATATGTAAAAGGGTGTACTATGTGTGCTAAAAGCAAGCCCAGCAATAGAAAACTAGGCTTGTACACTCCATTACCAATTCCTTCTCACCCTTGGGAAAGTGTTTCCATGGATTTTGTTGGAGGACTACCGAAATCTAGGAAAGGTCATGATTATCTGTATGTGGTTGTGGACATGTTCAGTAAAATGTGTATTTTGATACCTTGTAATAAATAGATTATAGCTGACACGATAGTTAAAATATCCGAGAAACCACTACAACATTGATGGCTATATAGAGGATAACATTTGGAAGTTGCATTCAGAGATAAACTCGAAGAATAAGAAGAAAGATAATAAGAAGAAGAATCTCATGGCCATGGATTTGAGTAACCAAGATGAAAGAAGCTCAAGTGTGGATTAGAAGATCATTTGTACATCAGTACAAAAGGAGGTGAATATGAGTAGCCTTCAGAAACAGGAAGAGAAAGAAACGACCAAACTCTTCCATATAAAGATATAGGTCAAGAGGACAGAGATTTGCTCTATTTAACTCAAGATTGGAGACGAATATCATTGCAACAAAGCTGGTCAAGAAGTTGGGGTTGGAATTTCCTGATCATCTAAATCTAGATGTGGTTCCCCTTGATGTATGTGGAGTCTTTTTTGTGGGTCCATACATGTACATGCATGATGCAATATTCATGAGAATACAAAAACAATATAAACTCTTCAAGGATGGAAAAGCATTCATCATCAACGCGCACAAATTAAAGTTGAAAATTTCACTGGTAAGGCTAAGCAAGCCAAGAAATTAATCAGTTCCAGCAAGAACTATGTTTTATTGTTTTTAAGAAAAATTTAGTCTGAAGAGGAGTTAGTAAGAGGTAAGGCATTCTTGGAGGGGTGTACTAAGAAACAATAACAACAATTGGAGGATTTTTTACAAGCATGCAGGGATGTGTTATGAGAACCTGAAGGGTTATCACCTCAGAGAGAATTGGAGCATGATATCCAACTATTTTTGGACTCCCCATTGTCGAATATTGGGTTGTACAGGAAATATCTTATCGAAAGAAGTGAGGTGAAAAAACATTTTTAGAAGTTGTTGGAATAGGGTTTCATTTGACCAAGTACATCATCATGTAGGTCACCCATCATTATTGTGTTGAAGAAGGATGGGACGTGGCAGATGTGTATAGATTATAGGGCATTAAACAAAATCATGCTTAAGAAAAAATACCCCATGCCTAGGATAGATGATTTGATGGATCAGTTGTAGCAAGAAAAATACTTCACAAAGTTGGACTTGAAGTCTAGATATCACCAAGTTCGAGTCAAAGAAGAAGATCCTTGGAAGACCAACTTCAAAACTAGGCAAGGTTTGTATGAGTGGCTAGTCATGCCATTTGGCCTATGTCATGCACCAACTACATTTATGATATTAATGAATGATGTATTATGCCCTTTTATAGATTTATTTGTTATTGTCTATTTGGATGATACTTTGGTATATAGTTCTACCTGGGAGGAAAATATTTGACGTTTGACGCAGGTGCTCGAAACATTGAAGAAGCACCAACTACTAGCAAATATCAAGAAGTGTGAGTTAGTGCAGTGGTCCTTGGTGTATCTGGGGGTATGTGATCAGTGGAGGAGAACTGAGGATAGATCCTTCCAAGATGGAGGCCATCATGAAATGGTTGGTGCCTACCAATGTTTTTGAGGTCATGATTTTTTTTGGGATAGAAAAGTACCAGAGGAAATTTATAGCCTTGTTTTTAGTAGTAGTAGCACTACTCCATACCATAACAACAAGTGGTAAGAGCGTTTAGTGAGGAAAAGGTTGGCAAAGTGCTTTCAAGGAGTTAAATAAGAAGACCAATAAAGCACTCGTTCTGGCATTACCAAACTTGCAGTGACCCTTTGAAGTGGAGACAGATGAAAGTGGGCATGGTGTGGGAGCTGTCTTGATGCTGGGAGGAAGGCTTGTATACTACCATTGTGAAGTATTTCATGGGGTAGTCCTTAACTACCCTACCTACGATAAGTAGCTTTATGTCATGGTGTAAGTTGTGAAGAAGAAGAAGAACTATTCGATGGGAAAGGAGACAATAACCCACACAGATCACTGGTCGTTGCATGCCCAGAGTAAGCTATAGCAGACCAGGCATTACAAGTGGATGGATTTTTTTAAAACAACTTCATTTGGTGATCAAGTATATGAAGGGAAATAAAAACAAGTTGGTCAACATGATTTCAAGGCCACTCACATCAAAGATTACAACTTTGGGGAATCTTATGCACATGGAACCATTCACCCATGACACATACATGGAATCATATTTAGATGATGAGGACTTCAAGGAGGTGTAAAAACACTTATAGAGTCAGAGTCATGTGCACGATGGAGACAACATTGTTGAATACTATCTCTAGGATGGGTTACTCTATAGGCTGGATAATTTATGTGTTCCTAAATGTGAGTGATTGCATATGATAATAGAGGCTCGCACCTCCAAAGTTGTAGGGAAATTTAGTGTAGGGAAGATTGCGATTAACTTGTAGAGGTATGTTTATTGGGACAAGATACAAGAGCTATTAGCTAGGTTCATAAGAGGATGCATGCTTTTTTGTACCAACAAGCCCATCAATAGAAAACATGGTCTATATCATCCCTTACCTGTACCTACTCATCCTTGGGAAATCATTTCCATGTACTTTGTGATAGGTTTATCAACAACTAGGAAAGGACATGACTACTTGTTTGTGGTAGTTGATAGGCTTAGCAAGATGTGTGTTCTGATGCCCTGTAAAAAGACCATCAACGAAAAAGAAGAAGAAAACTTTCTCTTTGGACAGGTCTGGGTGCACTTTGGGATACTAAGGAGCATCATTTCAGACAAGGATATAAGATTTGTTAGCACACTTTGGACTATATTGTGGGAGAATAAGGACATGAAGTTGAAGAGATCTAAAACATTCCATCCACAGACAGATGGATAGAAAAAAGTAGTCAACAGGACTTTGGTGCAACTTCTAAGGGATACAACCAACAGAATCTGAATACCTGGTATAAGAATATGGTATATATACAACATTCTTACAACAGATTAATCTATATTTCTACAGGAAAGTCCCCATTTGAGACTTATTTTGGATATTTTCCATCTTCACCTTTGGATATTTCATATCGGAAATAAGGAGTGAAAGAATATCTTATAGGAGATGCTTTGAGGGCTGAAACATGTAAAGAGAAGATTAGGCAGATCCATCTAAAGGTACAAGAAATAATGCATAAGTCATGGGATAAGTATAAGGCCGGGCATGATTAACACAGAATAGAGAAATAGTTCAAGGTGGGAGATAGAGTGTGGCTATAGTTGAATAAGGAGATGCTTCAAGGGCCTAGTAAGAAAATCAAGGCTTTTAGGTATGGTCCCTTTGAGATACTATAAAAGGTGGGTGATAATTCCTATTGACACAGTTTACCACAATATATACGTATTTACTGAGTTGTAAATATAGAGAATTTGAAACTCTATGAGCCTTCCATGCTAGATCAGGAAGAGGAATAGTTCCTACTATTGCTGAAATTGAGATTCGCCTGTGATCTTGAGTCAAACAGAGCATCAATCTTCGTCTTCTTGACCTGCATCTTTATATGGGAGAGTTCGTTCATTTCTTTCTCTTACTGTTGTTGAAGGCTACTCAGATTCACCTCATTTTACATTGATGTACAAGCAATCTTCTTATCCATGTTTGAGATGGTTTCAACTTGGTTGCTCAAATATATGGCCATGATATTCTTCTTCTTATTATATTTCTTCTTGTTCTTCGGGTTTAGCTCCAGATGCAACTTACAACCCTTCTCCTTTGTATGGACATCAATGTTGCAGTGGTTGTAGTGGTTGCTAGGATCTTTGTAGTGGTGTGTTGTGGCTATTGTATTTCTATCTTTTCCCCCTTTTTTCTTCTTCTTCACCTCTTTAGAAGCTTCCTGTTGCTCCTTTTGCTTCGTTCCACTTGATTGTTCTCTTTTCGGACCTATGTTCTCTAGGTATTGTTACTATACACAAGCCTCGTCCACTGATTTTGGCTTGAATGACATCACTTGTTCACACTGATGGTGGTGTAGATCCCCCAAATACTTGAGGACTACATGTGGGTTATTTGGAGAGATACCAAACATTATAGCCATCTTTATGAATTCTGTGGTGTACTCCTGCATTCTTTGGCCCAATGTTTACTTGAAGTAATGCCATCGGATCCACTGATCCTCCACGTGCCCAATGAGATAAAACTATGACTTAATGAAGGTTTTAAAATATTCTTAGTCACTGGAGGTTCTCCCTCCAACCTCGTTCTTTCCATGCGGCTCTCCCACCAAGTCAATGCATGGTCCTCTAATTTCAGTTGTGCGAATGAGATCTTTTTCCCTTCATCGATCTAATGGACACTAAAATAAACTTTTGGTAGCTGTAACTAGTGATTTAGCTTCAGAGCGTCGATCTTTTCGTGATATGGCTTGATATCGATTTTTGATTCCATTTAAATAGGGATTGATCCATGGCACCCGAACTGGGTTGATATTCTTTAGGTTCTTTGTTTCGCCTCGATCTTCTAATCCCCGTTGTGATTTGTCCTCTACATTCAAACCCCCATCTTCTCCAAATATCCTGAACTTTCTATTTAAGGCTGCTATTAGGAGGCTTACATTACAGTTGATATTAACGACTTGTTGTTCCAGTCACATAAACCTCATCTCTCAAGGATCACGAGGTTTGTTTACAGATTTCTTAGCCATGATTATGGTTTGAGAATTTTTGGCCACTCTAACGTAGATCCCTGTAGTCTCCACAAAATACCCAAATAAACTTGCTCTGAACCATATGATTCGTAAACTATAGTGGATATTCTACTGGACATTTCGTTACAACAAATATGATAATAATGTATTAATATTTTTGAAATTTTGACACTATTACAGTTTTATCAGGCTTCTAGATCTGTAAATTTAACTGTAATTAATGCATGCATGCAAATGAAAATTATGTGGAAAAGTAAAGAACAACAAAATAATCTCTCACACACACATAGGACATAAAATATGCTATGGGAAACCCTTTTGGGATAAAACCCAACTAGAAGGTGAGGCTGATTCGCTTTATTTATTTGTCTAGAAAATAAGGCTGTAGGTACAAAAAAGTAATGCATGTGGCCAGTAGGCTGCTACAATGCACAGATCATCTTTTTGTGCTCTACCTCCTATCTCTCCTAGCTATCTTTGCTTAGCTATGGAACCAAATGCTATCGAAAGAATAGAATGCCTCTTCCTTCTAGTGCCCTAGTTATAACACAGCATGATAACCTACTAGTGGTTAAGTCTGATTACATCAACTCTTAAGTAGAGTTATAATATAGACTCTTCTAGAGTCTTTTACATCAAAAGCACGTGGCTAGCCCCTTTTCCATTAATAATGGGGGCTGACGTGGGATTCTCCTGAATTATAGGTGTGAAAACAAGAAGGTGAACTTCTAAGTGGCATAACTTTTGCATACAGACTTTGATTAGCATGCTTCTTGCATCGTTGGAAAGATCTATGTGTGTAGGACAACATGAAAAGGTGTGGTACTAGAGCAGTAAATTTTTATCCCCAAAAAACATCATTTGATGCCTCAAAATGCTCCTGGAAGGTTTCAGACCTCGTTTCACCAAACTAGGCCCCACTAGTAAGAATGGTCCCATGAGTTGATTCCTCCAATTTTTCCACTCCAAATGCATTGAAATAGATGACAAATAATATAGTGATCCAAACCAGATCAAACATATAATTTATAAAATTAGGAGTTATAATCTTAGCTATATCTATATATCTATATATCTATATATATATATATATATGATTAATTAACTAATTATTAATACATACTTATATATATTATTTATTAAAATTAATATACATTTCCCTTTATAATTATAATAATTACAAAAGATAGTTTAATTATATTTCAATTTAATATATATTATTATTATAATTATATAAGAAGGATATTGATAGTTAAATTAATAAATATATACTAAATATTGAAAATAAGTTAATGGTGAAAAATACATAATTATTATTAATAATAAATAGTTAACCATATTAGTAAATGTGGTTTTGATTACGTGTAGAAGGTGGTTTTGAGATTAAATTTTTACTATATACTTAGTAATTATTAATAGATTGATATAGCTATATGCCTATATCAACCACATTTAGTAATGTAATTATACATGTGATTGATATATGCCTATCCCCCTATATCAATCACATTAATAAATATGGTTATGATATTGCATGTATTGATAATCTCAATAAAAGTATAATTATATTAGATAAAAATATAACAATTTTTTTCATGATATAATAAAAAAAACAAAATCTAAATATTATTTTTTCTATTTTATATAATTTAGATATTGTTTTTACTTGTGTAAAAATTTGGATATTTCCAAATAAAAATGCTCATCTAAAAATTTGGATATTTCTAAAGAAAAATGATTAATTAAAAAAGTTATATATTTCCAAATAAAAATGCCTAACTTGTGTAAAAGTTTGGATATTTCTAAACAAAAATGATTATTTCAAAAAATTATATATTTCCAAATAAAAATGCTTACTTGTGTAAAAGTTTCGATATTTTTCAAAAACATGATTAATTCAAAAAAAAAATGACAAAAATAATAACAAATACTTCTTTTTATGAAAATTTCCTTAATTTTTTTAAATGAAAAAATTTGATAAATTTTTATTTCAATATATTGAAATTTTTAATATTAATTTTTGTGGAAAAGATAATTAGGCTAATAGGCATCCCCTATTGGAATGGCCACTTTAATCATTTTTCTAATTAATATTTTTGATTAGATGGTTTAAATTAAAAGATGCAAGTATATTCCAGTTGTAACCACTCTATCAATGGATGAAATTGAAAGTGATAACTTCCTTACATATCTAAATCATTTGTTTAAACCATGTTTAAATTAATTTTTTACCAAACTTTGATTAAAAATTTACTACCCTATTATGTATTTCCACGTATTGGGATTGGGATTAGATAAAAATAGAAACAGTTATAAAAATTAGGGAATAATGAAATTAAAAGTAAAAATTTAACGGGTGGTTTTGTGTGTTGAATTGTGTCTGTTATTCTAATGTGTGAGTTGTGATTACAATCTTGCCATCTCGATGAGATGCTCCATTGCAACGTGTCTTAAATGGCTTTGATGGTGAAATGCCCATGACCTTGTGCCATTGTTGGGTTTGCCAAATGGCTTTGACCGGTATTTCTTAGATCAAGATTACTCAGAGTTTTACTTGCAACGAACTATTTTGATAATCCCATGCGATTACCATTTCATGTTCTTGTAGCATGATTGTTATTATGTGCGTTTTCTTTTAACAAAGACATATTAATTAGTTAATTTGCCTTAGTTTCAATTGGTTTCATGAAAATATTTTACACATTTAATAATTTTTGGTTCATAAAAAGCTTTGTAAAATTTATAAGTGTCTTGTTAGGTTGATAATTAATCGGTAAATACCTATTTGGTTTTTATCCTTTTAATCCTTTTCATTGACGATTTTTTTTAGATTGTTGTTGTTAAAATTTTTCATGTAAGTAGTGGATGTGAAGAGTCGCATTTGTTGTAATTTTCTATGACTTTCTTGCCAGAAGATTTGTTTATTTTCTTGCAGTGCAAACAGTGTGTCATTATTTCATGGTAAGTGGAAGCCATCCGCAACTATTTGGCTCCCATTTACTGTTATTGTAAGGGATCTGCAATTGTTTGGTTTAGTATAATTCCTCTCTCCTTCACTGAAAATAGTATGGTGTCTTTTATTTATAATGTTCTCTTTAATGTATAGAATTATTCATGGGATTAAAGATTGATGTTGTGTGAATCCTTTTTCTAATAATATTTTGAATTGTTTTGCTAATAATATTTTGAATGTGTTTATAAGATTATTAGTTCTAATTCTTTCATTGCTGAAAAGTTAAACTTATGCATTTATAGTCATTGCAGTCATACATTTAAGCTTAGTTCTGGTTAAAATAGTTAAAATTGTGAATTAACTAAAGCAATATATTTATAAGAGCATGCAATTTATATACCAAAAATTATAACTTTCTTGTTAGTTTAATAAATTAATTAATAAATATGCATTTGGTTTTAACTTTTCATTTATTAATTTTTGTTGTTATAAATTTTATACAAGTATTGGGTTTGAAGAGGCGCATTTTTTATAGTCATGTGGAACTTTTTGGCTAGAAGATATTTGTATTTCATCGCAATGAAAACAATGTTCTTTTGTTTGGTGATCAATGCAAGCACTTTGCATATGTTTGGCTTGTATTTGTTGTGATTGTAAAGCATTTGCAATTGTTGGGTTCATTAAAAGTAGTTTCTCCCTTAGCTCTGTATATGTTTGGCTTGTATTTGTTGTGATTGTAAAGCATTTGCAATTGTTTGGTTGAGTAAAAGTAGTTTCTGCCTTGGCTCAAATTCAGTGCAGTGACTTTTCCTTACAATGTTCTCATATTATTTCATTGTTGAAAAGTTAAAGCCAACCATTTATATTTTGCCATATAAATTGAATTTGGGTTATTTTTTTTAATATTCAACCATTTATGGTGGTCGTGTTAAACTATATGGTTCATAATATTGTTAATACTTGAATTCAATCCCACATATAGCACAATTTTTAGTTTGGTATATTTATATTTTACCATGCAATTATATTTTACTCCCTCCTGCCATGGTTGGGTTTCCCAAATGGCTTTGATTGATATCTCTCTGTTCAACATTATTAATTGCTCAACATTTAATAAGTTTTGGTTCATTAAAAACTTTGCAAAAGTTAAATAGAAACAATCTACAATTATTGGTTTTGCTATCAAACTAAAACTCAATATTGTAATTATCAAACATATTGTATTGCTAATGAAAATAGAGATCTATTGGTTCTGGGTAAAAACTTATTTTAGGTAAGTAATGAATAGGGAAATAATAATATAAATAATATTAGTATTATATAGCAAACTAAAACATAATATTATAACCCACTCAATTAGCTATAGACAAATAGAAAATTACATATGCTTTAAAAAAAAAATAACCCCTGTAATTTTAATGATATAAGATTATTTTAAATTCATTATTTTTAATATTAAAAAGGAAGTATTAATAATAATATTATTAAAGATTGGATTTATATAAACATAAAATTGGTTATAAAACTAATTTTCAGTGAAACTAAAAGCGATATTTTAATTATCAAACATTGATGAAAATAGAGATTGGTTTTACCCATTGATGAAAACAAAGATTGGTTTATGCATTTTAGTTAATTAATGAATAGAGTGATATTAATATAAATAATATTAGTATTATATAAGAACTAAAACCTAATATTATAACCCACTCCAGTGGCTAAGAAGATATAGAAATTTACAAATGCATTCAAAGGAATAGTCCCTTCTAATTTTAATGATATAGAATTTAATTATTTCCTAATAAATTGTGATGACCCCGTAAATGTAATTATTTGAAAAGTTTACTGTGGTAAAAACTGAATGACATTGAGAAACTTATTTTCTTTTAAAGAGTAATCTGTTAATTTTAAAGTATGCATTAAAGCAATGTGTTTAAAAGAATTACTCAGAAAAACATTGGGGCTCCCAAAAGGGAAAGCAGTTAATGAAATTGGAAATAACCACTTCCCTTAACTGGAAGGATTTCGAGGAAAAAGGAAAAGGGGTGGAGAGTTTTCTTTCTGTGCTGTAGTGACAGACAGAAACAAAGAGAAAACATACCTGGTTTTGGACTAAGTCTGGTAGAGACCAGATAGTCAAGACACTAGGTGCTGTCTTACTGAGGATTGGGATCCGGTAAGCATAAACTCGGGGGGAGACTCAGGTCCCGGAGGACAAGTCTCACGGATGGGTGGATAACGAGCTTGATACAGGAATTTACAGGAGGCTTATTGAAGAGATTTCCTACTAGGAGCAAACAGGTAAGTAACTGAACCCTGAAGTATCTGCAGTTATTTATACAGTACAGGTCAATGGTTAACTATAGCTAACAGCAACAGAGTCTTTAAATTACTGGTAGGTTAGTATAGTTGTAGCTGTTTATGCAAGAATTGAAGGGCAGACTGTTATGGTTAACAAATACCATAGTTAATCACAAAACTGTAATATGGGAAATAGCTGTTAAAATAGTACGAATATATTATAGCTAAGATAGGTTTAAAGTGTAAAAGTCGGGTAACCTGCGAGCAGACCCGAGGTCCTGTAAAAGGACCGGCTCTATCACATAAAGAACCTTGAGGGTCAAAGAACTCTTAACATTATAGCTGTAACTAGAAAAGAATTTCTGTAGATAGTTCCCAGGTCATTAGGCCAGAGGGCCGCCAGAGTCGGTATCAAACCCTGGAAACTCCTTTCGAGTCGAGTCTGCATAAGGATGACTCAGTAGAATCCTCGGCAGGCCGTAGCCGGACTCTGCCATTATTCCTCAGGGTTAACAGTCCAAGAAACCTAGCCTAATCTGTGCATGTGTGCAGAAATGATAATCAAATCAGAGCGATGACGTTGTGAACAGACTTTTCATAACTTTAAAAGCTAAGTACGTGACAGCGTGATATATATATATATGTATATAGACTGAAATCGATCTTTAACATCAAAACAGTATTATTCCCGCTGTAGATAACAGCATCATTTAATTATATTGTAAACATGACCTTTTCATAAGCAACAGACAGCATCTTAAAATCAAATGGTTGGAATCAAGCCATATCAACCAGAGGAACCATCGTACCCTAGTATACGGGTCGACACGTATGAATAGTATAATCATGAAGGAAAAGTAGAACTGTTGTGAAATTAAATATAAGCCAGATAACTCATAACAATTCGTAAACAAGAGTTACAGAGTGATTCCATAGGGCGCACAGAAGCTATATCTCAATCATGAGTAAATAGTATATAAAACATATTCAAGACTTGAAAGTAAAACCGAAAGCCCTTTCGTATCAGGCCTTAACCCCCGTGTTCGCCCTTACATCTATAGAATGAGATGCAGGGCAAACACGTTGAAAACTCTCATGTCTGGCTATAAAAGGAACAAGTACAGTCATAAATCAAAATGTAATAATATTAGCTAAAACCCAGAACGGGAATTTAAGATACACAAAATGGGTAATGCTCCAAGCCAACCCTTACAGGAGATTTCATGAGGAATAAGAAAATAGACCGTATAGATAACCGGCATCGTGTTAATATCAAGACTGTCAAACCATATGGTCTATTTTCAACAGATTATTACATTAGAAAACTTGATGGGTATGTGAAGATCCGCCCTCAAAACAAAGGGGATATTACAAAACACAATGTGCAGTAGCTTCACGGTCACAGTCGAGCTGTACAGTCTCATGGATTGGAGACTCAGACTCAACCACCGTGGAAAAGAGCAAGCTTCCACCATAAAAATCAAACCCTACGCATGGACCCGTAACTCAAAGGCCTGTGATCGCCATCTGCGTCAATGGTGGAGGTATAAGGTGGCTGGGGTTTACACATAAACTCGGAAATATGAACCATAGGAAAAATATAACCTGAGAAATGTATAATCATGAGTAATAACTGTATGATAAGCGGAAATGGCAGTGTACCTGTAATTAACTAGAAGACTAACGTCGGTGAGAAGAGCAAACCGCCAAAGGGACCCTGAGAAGGTTACCACCATCTGTCAAGCAACAGGTATACAATAGTTATTTCACAGATTAACTAAACTGTTCGAAAAGTCGATGAGAACGATCAGAACTGTATAACTTACCCTGCAAACTCAGAGGTTTCCATCCGGAGCGAAGACACCTTAGAGATGAAGCCGATAGACAAGAACCGGCAGCAGAGGAATGGCGCCGAGTTAAGAGAGTACATG
Organism: Pinus tabuliformis; assembly: GCA_031772625.1. Lineage (NCBI taxonomy): Eukaryota > Viridiplantae > Streptophyta > Pinopsida > Pinales > Pinaceae > Pinus > Pinus tabuliformis. The sequence continues at coordinate 595,189,919 of CM062815.1, read as the reverse complement.
CAGAGGTAATGGAGAAATAACCAGAGCGGCGGAGCGCTGCAAATGCCCAGCCAAATCGCAAATAATCCGGAACAAGGGTTTATAAACATAAAGTCCAACCCTGAAACGTGGAATCCTCTCGGCCCTCGATCTTTCCATGAGATCTCATACCGTCGATTATGGCGGTAAGATCAAGGTAAAGGCGCGGGAAGGATCCAACCTGTAGAGCCGTGCTCAAACCACGTGATCAGTCCAGCAGTATTAAAGGTAAGTCCAAATGTCCAGCAGAGGAAGCGCCAGCGTATATGTTGGTTGGTTTATGTTAAAACATATAATATATATAAACCTTGGTATAGTACTAATACAGCCCGTCATCATTATGGTGATTGACATATGGGTTACACAATATCTTAAACCATTGATTTGATAACAACGGTATATACATGCCAAATACAAATAACGTAAGTTCACCAGACTAAACTTAGGAAGGTGCAAATAATATAGTAAATGCTATTTATGGCATGAATGCATTCGATTAAGTCAATGGTGGTACAAACATCATAACAAAATTTTTTTTTACATGCTTAAGACAGGATAGATATGTGACAATTGGTATCAGAGCCCGGGTTGCTATACTGTGACCTCTGGGATATGAATAGCATGTTTTCCTTTAAAAGAAAAGTCCTCACAGTATTGATATTTCATGATTAAGGTGATAAAAAAAAAAAAATTGTGCCAGAAGCTCACAATGATTGACTGTTTTATGATTATAACAGACCAGGTGAATACAGGGAAAATGAATCCGGGAAACAACCCAGAATTGTGGGTGCAGCTGGGAGAGGAGACCCGTAGTACAAATCTGGCCATATTAGAAACAGTTCAAGAGCTGAAGAATGAAATGGCTCGGCTGCGTGAAGACAATGCACGTTTGACAATGGAGCAGGAAAGGATATTAAAAAGTTTGTCTGACAAACAGAACCCGCCACTGGCCAACCCTAGTGCAGAGCAACAGAGAATGACGGAGGAGCAGCATTATCGTGCAGAATCTGAGATTCCAGAAGAGGGAGAAGATCAATCTGATAATGCCTCTGAACAACAGACTTCAAAGCGACAGAAGGTGGAATTGCAGGGAGAATTCCGGAAAATCAAACCCCCACACTACGATGGAGAGCAAGAGGAAGCAACTGAAGCATGGCTGATCAACATGAATAAATATTTTCAGCTATATGAATATGACCACAACCTGAAGGCGAGATTGGCCATCTTTCAGTTGCAAGGGAAGGCAACATTGTGGTGGGAAGAAGTGAAAATCGTAAAGGGAGTGAGTGAGCGAACCATAACATGGGAAAAATTTCAAAAGTATTTTAAAGAGAGATATCTGACAGAGCGCTTTTATTATGAAAAAGCCAAAGAATTCCATGATCTGCGATTAGGACAGCAGACCATGGATGAGTTCATTAATCGTTTCACCTCCTTGCTTCGCTATGTACCCTACCTTAAGGAAGAAAAAGCAAAGGTGCAGAGGTTCGTTAGCAGCTTGCCCATGTATATGAGAGAAAGGATTGAATTTGAAAATCCCAGAACCATGGACGAAGCTATCCGTAAAGCCAGAATGTGCTACCAACAGAACAAACAGAAAGGGGACAGTTCCAACAGGAAATGGAATGAGAAAAAAGGTAGTAAAATTGTGGGAAACGGTAGAGGAGGCCGAGCTGGTGGAGCTAAAGGAAGTGTCAAAGGCCAGAGTGGCAGAGCAGCACCAAGAAGCTCATTCAGGCCCAAGCCTGTTAGTGAAACTAGGATGGGAGAGCCATCCATCAAATTGGATAATGAGGGAGTAACCAGACCCCCAGTACAGTGTTGGGGCTATGGCGGACCACATTATGTCAAGAACTGCCCACAGCGGAAGGGAACTGATCAGATCTCTCAGATTCACGAGGCATCAACTGTGGGCGACGTGGGACGAAGTGTGCACAAAATTAATGCAGCCTTGGACGACCGCCAGGCAGAATATCAGCCCACCATGGTAGAATTCGAAGGTAAAATCTCAGACCTTTCTATCTCTGTTCTAATTGACCCAGGAGCTACTTTAAGTTACATTAGTCCAAAGATAGTTGAAAGGTGTAAATTGCAGCCTGAAAAATTCAAGAATCCGTGGCTGGTACAGCTAGCTACAGGGGCTAAAAGACGAGTAATGGCAAAAATCAGAAACTGTTCCATAACGGTGGCAGGACAGCCGGTGGTAGCAGATCTGAACATGCTTCCACTTGGGTCCTATGACGTTCTGATTGGGATGGATTGGTTAGAAAAGCATTGGGCTTTAGTGAACTGCAAAACGAAAGCTATACGATTCAAGGATGACTCGGGAATGGAACAGGAGATGCAGGGAATTAAACGGCCAGTGCAGATCCGGCCTATCACTGCATCCCAGTTAGTGAAATGCATTAGGAAAAGATGCCAAGTGTATGCCATTCAGGTAAATTATGCAGAAACAAAAGATAAAGGGAGTCCGCTAGATCATCTTCTAATAATAAAGGAATTCGCGGACGTGTTTCCGGAGGAGATTCCTGGACTACCTCCGAAAAGGGATATTGACTTCACCATTGAATTGGTACCAGGTGCTGCCCCAGTTTCGCGGACACCTTATAGGATGAGTGTACCTGAGTTGACTGAGCTGAAAATGCAATTACAAGAATTGTTGGATAAAAATTATATCCGTCCCAGTTTGTCTCCATGGGGAGCACAGGTGCTATTTGTCAAGAAGAAAGATGGAACCTTTCGAATGTGTATTGATTACCGGCAGCTGAACAAACTTACAATAAAAAACAAATACCCCTTACCTCGAATTGATGAGCTTTTTGACCAGGTCAAGGGGGTGACAATATTCTCCAAAATCGACCTGCGATCTGGTTATCATCAGATCAGAATTAAAGAAGAAGATATTGCAAAAACAGCTTTTAGAACCTGATATGGACACTACGAATCTGTAGTGTTGCCTTTCGGATTGACTAACGCACCCGCCACGTTCATGTGTTTGATGAACAACGTGTTCCATCAGTTTTTAGACAAGTTTGTACTAATATTCATTGATGATATTCTGATCTATTCTCGTTCCATGGAGGAACACGAGGAGCACCTCCGAGTAGTGCTGCAGACTCTGAGAGAGCATCAACTGTATGCTAAATTCAGCAAGTGCGATTTCTACAAAGAAGAGATTCAGTATTTAGGCCATGTGATCACCAAGGAAGGGATTGCAGTGGATCCTGAGAAAATTAAAACCATAATGAATTGGCCTGTGCCTAAAGATGTGGCAGATATCAGATCTTTCATGGGGTTAGCGGGGTACTACAGAAGATTCGTGGAGGGTTTCTCGAGGGTGGCATATCCTATCACATCTTTACAGAAGAAAGGAAGGGCATTCAAATGGACTTTGGAATGTCAGCAAAGTTTTGAACGACTTAAACACCTACTCACTACGGCTCCCGTCCTAAGCATAGCTGATCCTAATAAGGATTATGTTGTATGTACTGATGCTAGTCGGGAAGGCGTTGGGGGTGTACTAATGCAAGAAGGAAGAGTTATCGCGTATGAGTCGAGGAAGCTGAAGGAACATGAGCAGAAGTATTCTGCCTATGACTTGGAGTTGGCAGCCGTTATACATGCCCTTAAAATGTGGCGACATTATCTTTTGGGTAGGAAATTTCTGTTATTAACAGACCATCACAGCTTGATAAACTATTTCAGTCAGCCCACTCTGAATGAAAGACAAGCCCGTTGGGCAGATTTCTTAAGTGGATTCGATTTTGATATCAAGCATCTGAAGGGAAAGGAAAATCGCGTAGCAGACGCTTTAAGCCGAAAAGTACAATGTTTATATGAAGTCACTCTCAGCAAGTGGGAAAGCTCCTTGCAAGAAAAGATTAAAACAGCAGCAAACCTGGATGCCGAATATCAGCAAATGAAGCAACAAAAGTCGCTTTCCAGCCAGGAAAACCAACAAGGGTATGAAGTGAGCAAGGATGGAATGCTGTTTTACAAACAAAGACTGTTTGTACCAAATGACAATAATCTTAGAAACTTAATTCTGAATGAGTTTCATACCAGTCACTACTCAGGTCATCCGGGATACCAGAAAATGCTTGCTGCACTTCGGAAGGAGTACTACTAGCCAGGGATGAAAAGACATGTAGCTGAATATTTAGCGCGATGTTTAGAATGCCAGCAAATCAAAACAGAGCATCAGCATCCAGCTGGGCTATTGCAACCCCTACCAATTCCGGAATGGAAATGGGAAATTATATCCATGGATTTTATAACTGGGTTGCCTAGAACAAAGAGGAACAATGATTCTATTATGGTGGTAGTTGATAAACTGAGTAAAGCAGCCCATTTCATTCCAGTGCAATCGACCTACAAAGCAGTCCAAATTGCACACATATTTATGCAGAACGTGTTCAGACTCCACGGGCTTCCGAAGACTATAATATCAGATCGGGATGTAAAGTTTACATCCGCTTTCTGGAAAGCATTATTTGCAGAACTGGGTACACAGTTGAACTTTAGCACAGCATACCATCCCCAGACTGATGGACAGACGGAGAGAGTAAATCAGGTGTTGGAAGACATGCTGAGAGCATGTGTAATGCAAAAACCGACTCAGTGGGAAGATTACCTACACCTGGTGGAATTCGCTTATAACAACGGATATCATACATCAGTCCAAATGTCTCCATTTGAAGTCCTGTATGGATGCAAATTTCGAACGCCCTCAAACTGGAGCGGCCTGGAGGATAAGTTAAGGTTGGGACCTGAAATGCTCAAAGAAATGGAGGACATGGTCAAAAGAGTGCGAGCTAACTTGAAAGCCGCTCAGGATCGGCAAAAGAACTTTGCAGATCGAAAAAGAAGGTTTAAAGAGTATCAGGTGGGCGATCACGTTTATATAAGAATACAAGCCAAGAAGAGTACTCTGCAATGGAGCAGTTGTGCCAAACTCGCGCCTCGTTATTTTGGACCTTTTCAGGTCTTGGCAAGAGTTGGACCAGTAGCATATCAGCTAGCCTTACCAAGCCACATTAGAATTCATAATGTCTTCCATGTATCCATGCTTAAAAAGTATATTTATGACCCTAAGCATGTGATCAAGTGGCAAGATATACGGGTAAGAGTTACTTTCAATTGAACTGATTGAAGAGGTGTCAAGAGATAGAAAACTGACACTGTTATTGTTTGCAGGTCGAACCGGAAGGAGAGGTCCTGGTCAAGCCGCTGAACATTCTCGACAAGAGAGAAGTGCAGCTGCGGAAGCGAGTGATTACCCAAATTAAAGTGCAGTGGCAGCACTATGGGCCGGATGAGGCTACTTGGGAAGATGAAGAGCTTTTTCGGAAGGCTTATCCGGAGCTGTTTGAGAATACGAGACATCGGGACGATGTCCAAACTCAGGGGGGGAAGATGTGATGACCCCGTAAATGTAATTATTTGAAAAGTTTACTGTGGTAAAAACTGAATGACATTGAGAAACTTATTTTCTTTTAAAGAGTAATCTGTTAATTTTAAAGTATGCATTAAAGTAATGTGTTTAAAAGAATTACTCAGAAAAACATTGGGGCTCCCAAAAGGGAAAGCAGTTAATGAAACTGGAAATAACCACTTCCCTTAACTGGAAGGATTTCGAGGAAAAAGGAAAAGGGGTGGAGAGTTTTCTTTCTGTGCTGTAGTGACAGACAGAAACAAAGAGAAAACATACCTGGTTTTGGACTAAGTCTGGTAGAGACCAGATAGTCAAGACACTAGGTGCTGTCTTACTGAGAATTGGGATCCGGTAAGCATAAGCTCGGGGGGAGACTCAGGTCCTGGAGGACAAGTCTCACGGATGGGTGGATAACGAGCTTGATACAGGAATTTACAGGAGGCTTATTGAAGAGATTTCCTACTAGGAGAAAATAGGTAAGTAACTGAAACCCTGAAGTATCTGCAGTTATTTATACAGTACAGGTAAATGGTTAACTATAGCTAATAGCAACAGAGTCTTTAAATTACTGGTAGGTTAGTATAGCTGTAGCTGTTTATACAAGAATCGAAAGGCAGACTGTTATGGCTAACAAATACCATAGTTAATCACAAAACTGTACTATGGAAATAGCTGTTAAAATAGTATGAATATATTATAGCTAAGCTAGGTTTGAAATGTAAAAGTCGGGTAAACCTGCGAGCAGACCCGAGGTCCTGTAGAAGGACCGGTTCTTCCATATAAAGAACCTTGAGGGTCAGTGAACTCTTGACATTATAACTGTAATTAGAAAAGAATATCTGTAGATAGTTCCGAGGTCATTAGGCCAGAGGGCCGCCAGAGTCGGTATCAAACCCTAGAAACTCCTTTCGAGTCGAGTCTGCGATAAGGATGACTCAGTAGAATTCCGCGGCAGGCCGTAGCCGGACTCTGCCATTATTCCTCAGGGTTAACAGTCCAAGAAACCTAGCCTAATCTGTGCATGTGTGCAGAAATGATAATCAATCAGAGCGATGACGTTGTGAACAGACTTTTCATAACTTTAAAAGCTAAGTACGTGACAGCGTGATATATATATATATCTATATATATATATATATATATATATATATATATATATATATATATATATATATATATATATATATATATATATATATGTATATAGACTGAAATCGATCTTTAACAACAAACAGTATTATTTCCGCTGTAGTTAACAGCATCATTTCAATAATATTGTAAACAGGACCTTTAATGAACATCAGACAGTATCTTGAAAATCAAACGGTTGGAATCAAGCCATATCAACCAGAGAAACCATCGTACCCTAGTATACGGGTCGATATGTATGCATAGTATAATCATGAGGGAAAAGTAGAGCTGTTGCGAAACTAAACATAAGCCGGATAACTCATAACAAATTGTAAACAAGAGCTACAGAGTGATTCCATAGGGCGCACAGAAGCTATATCTCAATCATGAATAAATAGTATATAAAACCTATGCAAGAATTGAAAGTAAAACCGAAAGCCTTTTCGCATCAGGCCTTAACCCCCGTGTTCGCCCTCACATCTATAGAACGAGATGCAGGGCAAACATGAAGAAGACTCTCATGTCTGGCCATAAAAGGAACAAATACAGTCATACATCGAAATGTAATAATATTAGCTAAAACCCAGAATGGGAATTTAAGTACACAAACTGTGTAATGTTCCAAGATAGTCCTTACAGTAAATTTCATGATGAATAAGCAAAATAGACTGTATAGATAACCGACATCGAGTCTATATTAAAGACTGTCAACCCATATGGTCTACTGTCCACAGATTATTACATTAGAAGACTTGATGGGTATGCGAAGATCCGCTCTCAAAACAAAGGAAACATTACAAAATCAATGTGCAGTAGCTTCACGGTTCCAGTCGAGCTGTACAGTCTCATGGATTGGAGACTCAGACTCAACCACCGTGGAAAAGAGAAAGCTTCCACCATAAAAAGACAAACCCTACGCATGGACCCGTAACTCAAAGGCCTGTGACCGCCATCTGCGTCAATGGTGGAGGTGTAAGGTGACTGGGGTTTACACAGAAACCCGGAAACGTGAACCATAGACAAATATAACCTGATAAACGTATACCGTGAGTAATAACTGTAGGATAAGCGGAAATGGCGGTGTACCTGTGATTAAGCAGAAGACTATCGCCGGCGAGAAGAGCAGACCGCCAAAGGAACCCTGAAAGGGTTACCACCATCTGTCAAACAACAGGTATACAATAGTTATTTCACAGATTAACTAAACTGTTCGAAAAGTCGATGAGAACGATCAGAACTGTATAACTTACCCGCAAATTCAGAGGTTTCCATCCACGGAGCGAAGACACCTTGGAGATGAAGCAGGTAGACAAGAGTCGGCGGCAGAGGAATGGCGCCGGGAAAAGAGTCATACATGCAGAGGTAATGGAGGAATACTCAGAGCGTCGGAGCGTTGCAAATGACCAGCCAAATCGCAAAGAATCCGGAACAAGGGGTTTATAAACATAAAGTCCAACCCTGAAACGTGGAATCCTCTCGGCCCTCGATCTTTCCATGAGATCTCACACTGTCGATTATGGCGGTAAGATCAAGGTAAAGGCGCGGGAAGGATCCAGCCTGTAGAGCCGTGCTCAAACCACGTGATCAGTCCAGCAGTATTAAAGGTAAGTCCAAATGTCCAACAGAGGAAGCGCCAGCGTATATGTTGGTTGGTTTATGTTAAAACATATAATATAATACAACCCGTCATCATTATGGTGATTGACATATGGGTTACACAATATCTTAAACCATTGATTTGATAACAGCGGTATATACATGCCAAATACAAATAACGTAAGTTCACCAGACTAAACTTAGGAAGGTGCAAATAATATAGTAAATGCTATGTATGGCATGAATGCATTCGATTAAGTCAATGGTGGTACAAACATCATAACAAAAATTTTTTTTACATGCTTAAGACAGGATAGATATGTGACATAAATAATTGTCAAATAAGTCATAGCTCAACTAAATGGTTATAGAAAAAACATCTTTGATTACTATGAGGGGAAGGCATAAAAATATTGAAGTTCTTGGTATTGTAAATGAATATGTATCTAGTCACTCTTTGATTTTTCAATTTTATGGAGGAGGATGGTCTAGGGAACACCAACAACAACACAAAAAATATAAGTTGAATGAAATAATTATTTATGTTAGCAATATATCAAACCCAATAAATTAAATTCAAAATACAAAATAAGTAAGGCTACACCATTTAAACAAATTAGATATTGCAAAATTTAGAATGCCATGCTAATATTTAGATATACCATGCTTGTAAACAATTTACAAAGTTTATTTTTTAATATAAGATTTACTATTAGATTTACTAATATATTATTTTATGTTTATTAAAATATAGGTTAATAATAATTATAATAATAATTTTTTTTAAGAATTTAGTATAAGAATGTTTTTGATAATAATATTATTTGATGTAATAATTTAAATTTAATATATTTTAGCAATTAACTTTAAAAAAAGTTAATAAATTACATCATTGAAACAAATCACATATTTCAAAATTTAAAATGTCACTCTAATATTTGACATATACCATGCATATAAAAAAATTTACAAAGTTTATTTTTTAATATGAGGTTTTATTTTTTAATATTGAATTTAGTATTAAATTTACTAATATATTATATTAGGTTTATTAAAGTTTCGGTTAATAATAATAATAATAATAATAATAATAATATATTTTTAATAAGTTAATATAATAATTTCTAGCGGTTAAATGTAATAATTTAATTTAATATATTTTAGTAATCAACTTTAAAAAAAACTTTAATGTTATTAATAAAAAAATACCTATCATACAAATATGAAAAAAGATAAATTAATTTGATTACAATTTTAAATTCAAACATTAAATATTTTATTTATTTTATTAATCATAATTTAAAAAAAATTAATTTGATTAAAATTTTAAATTTATATATCAAAATATATAATTTATTTTCTAATTACATATATATAATTTATTTTCTAATTACATATTTTTTTTTTTTTTTCACCATGTAAAATTCAAATTAGAATTTGTACCTGGAAAATCTTAAAAGACTTTGAAATCTCACTTGGTTAAGAAAAAATGAATCTCGAATAATTAGCATTTATTGTTTAATAATATTAGAGTTAATATGAGTTATTTAGTTCATCCATGCTTGGTTTTGCAATAAAGGTCTTAAGAGAGGTTTCTATATTACTTTAAAAAAAAATTAATTTGATTAAAATTTTAAATTTATATATCAAAATATTTAATTTATTTTCTAATTAATTTTTTTGTTTTTTCACCATGTAAAATTAAAATTACAATTTGTACCTGGAAAATCTTAAAAGGCTTTGAAATCTCACTTGGTTAAGAAAAAATGAATCTCGAATAATTAGCATTTATTGTTTAATAATATTAGAGTTAATATGAGTTATTTAGTTCATCCATGCTTGGTTTTGCAATAAAGGTCTTAAGAGAGGTTTCTATATTACTTTAGGTTTTAAGGTTTGGTTTTATTTTTTATATTTGTTTTTCCGTTTTTTTAATATTAAATTTTAATAGGAAATTTAATAATAATAATAATAGATATATATTAATATTTTTATTGAGGTTAATGATTATAATATATTTATATTAAAATTTATATTAGAGTTTATAATAATATTAGAATTAATATAATTTGTACTAGATTCAATATTTATATTAAGTAATGATTATTACTAACATTATTATTTTAACATTATTTTAACATTATATTTAATAAGTAATGGCTATTAACATTAGTTTTATTTTAATATTAAATATCATAAATATTAATATTAATTATTATATGAAAGTAATATCAATTATTTGAAACGTTAACATTATTAATGACTATTAACATTCATAATATTTTAATATTAAGATTTAATATTATTTATTGATATTAATTTTAATTTTAATTCAATATATTAAAATTGATACTAATTTAAATATTAAATAATAATATTAATATAAATTAATATAAATATGAATATTGATATTACTTCTATTAGTATTAATATTTATAAATATTATTCTTAATGTTAATTATTAATATTAATAACATTAAACGATGTTAATAGTGATGATTATTAATAAAAGTATTAATATACAATGTGAATTATCTTTAAAAAATTAATATTAGTAATATTATTAATCATAATAATTTTTTGAAATTGTTAACCTAATAGTATTAATATTATTAATAACATTTAAGTTACAATATTAAATTTAACAAAATTTAATTAATAATAATATTATTATTAATGACATTAACATTATTGGTTATGATAATAAAGGATCCTACCAGGGGAGGTTGGGTTGAGGGGGCAAACGCGGATGAATAGCTAGTGTTTATAGGCTTTTGCACGTGTTGAACTCCATGGAAGGGCACGAAGGAGGGAGCTCTACTCCCTCCTACAAGCAGGCCATGGCAACCGAGGTAAGAAACCAATAGAAAAGGTTAGATGTCCTTCAAAAGAAGGGAAAAGGAGCATGGAAAAGGAGCAAGAGGGAACCAAATCAAGGGAGAATAATAACACAAAAGAAAATGAGGAAGAAGACAAGGAACAGGGAGCAAAAAAGAAAGCACAAAAGGGACCATGTAAACCCAAAGCTAGGGCCATTCCCAGAGTAGTTCTGAATGATCCTACTCTGCAGGCACACAAGGATCACATGCAGACATATGGTATCATTTGTAAATTCATGGGATTATGGCCCACTAAAAAGGCATTACAGACATGGATTAAATATCACTGGAAACCTAAAGGAAGCATAGACATACATCTTGGGTCAAAGGGATTCTTCACTGTGGTCTTCACAAATATTGAGGATAAAGACAGGGTGTTTGAAGGAGGGCCCTACTTCTATGCAGCAGCAGGCCTCTACATGCGGCTGTGGATGATGAACTTTGTCCCGGAGCGAGATACTTTCTCTTCGGTCCTGGACTGGGTAAGACTCTACTCCCTCCCTTTTGATTACTGGAAAACGGAAATGTTAACTTCCATAGGAAATAAATTAGGGTGTTTTGTCAAAGCTTCTGAGGCCACCAGAAGCGGAAAATACACTTCCTTTTCATGAAATTTGTGTGGAGATGGATCTCTCTGGAGCTCTACTGGATGAGGTCATCTTGGAAGTTTTTGATGAAGAATGGGTGCAAACAGTAGATTATGAACATATTCCATTCAGATGTCGCAGATGCCATGAGCATGGGCACCTATTCAGGGACTGCCCTCTCAGTAAAATAGAGAACGATAGTAAAACTACCACAATGAAAGATATTGAAAGCTTTCAAAAAATGGGTCATAGAGGAAAAGGGGGCAAAAGGGGACTAAAGCAACATCAAACAGAAGGGCTACAGGCTAGTCTGAACAGGTACCAAGTACTCGAAGAAGAAGAAGAGATAACAAAAGTAGATCAGGTAATGGAGGGAAATCTAGTGGAGAAGGAGAAAGAAGAAGACAATGATCTAACAAAGGATATTAATAAATAGAAAGAGACTATGATGAGAAATGTAGAACTGGAGGCGAACCAGGAAATGACCCAAAGTGAGATGGAGATGGAGGACCACGAACTACATGAAATTCTTGATAGAGAACACCTAGATTTGGAAGGATTCTTGAAACAGGGAACCATGGGAGGGGTAGACTCGTCACCTCAAGAAGAGTTCAACAGAGTACAATAGTTGTACATATGGAAAACTCAGGCTAAAGGGCTGGATAAGCAAAGACACACTGAAAGGCAGGGTAACGAAGGTGTGAAAACTATGAAAACCACACCAGGATTAGCACCTAGAAACCCAGGAAGAAAAAGAGGCAGGAAAAAGCAAAATAAGTTATTGATGGAATGTGGAAAGCTAATGATAGATTTAGGTAAGATGAAAGAACTAACCAGCTACTCCTTTACAAATCTTTTATAATGAAGTTCACATCTTAGAATATCAGGGGTCTAGGTAGTAAAAGAAAACAAAGATTACTTAGTAATTGAATGAAACAAGAAGCTCTAGATATGATCTTCATCCAGGAAACTAAATGTTCCATTCAAAAAATAAAAGAAATATATAGCAAATGGATCAATCGATTTGAGTTTCTAGAAGTCAAAGCAGAGAATACAACCTGAGGCATACTAACTCTTTGGAATCCCCAAAAAATTGGCATAATAGATGTTGAGGCTTCTAGGAATTATTTATCAGTGGTTATTCAGCCTGTGGGAGATAGGGAGACCTATCTGGTCACGAATGTTTATGGCCCTCAAAGAATGGATTATAAACTCAGGTTTCTATATTCTCTTGTTGATCTTAGAGACAGACATGTAGGAATTCCATGGATCATGGGTGGGGACTTCAACATGATCAAATCACTTTCGGAGAAAAAAGGGGGAACCAGAATTCTAAATAAATACTCATTAGCATTTCAAACTTTTATAGATAATATGAAGTTAGTTGACATTGATACGAGTAATGGTCTCTTTACTTGGAACAATAAAAGAGGAGGAGAGTCTCAAGTAGCCTCAAATTTAGATAGATTCATAATCTTAGAGGACCTTATGCTCATCGACAAGGAAATGGTAGCGAGAATTCTCCCCTCTGGAGGCTCAGATCATTGGCCAGTTCAATTGGAGGTTTAGGGCATTGGTACCCCTAGGAATAGACCTTTTATATTTGAGAATATCTGGCTCACCCACCCAGATTTCATGAGCAACATTACCAATTGGTAGTCTGAAGATTTGCATATTCAGGGTACAAGAATGTTCCTTCTTCACAAAAGACTAAAGCACATCAAGCTCAGGCTTAAAGATTAGAACACGAATGTTTTTGGCAACATTTTTGAGGGAAAAAAAATTGTTGAAGATAAATTGCAGAAACTAAACCAAGCCCTTATCAAGGTTGGCTTTGATAAAGTCAGAAATGATCAAGCCACCAAATATCAGCAAGACTAAGAGAATTTATGTAAACAAGAGGAAACATTTTGGAGACAAAAATCTAGAGTTCAATGGCTAAAAGAAGGAGAGCGAAATACTAGATTTTTCCATAGATCCACCATGGAAAATAGAGCTCATAATAGAATCTCTTTGATCAAGGAAGAGGGAGGGAAACTTCTTAATTTCCATGAAGATATAGAAGCTATGTTAGTTCAGCACTTCCGTGGTATAGCAAAGGAAACCATTTCAGATAGAGGGCATTTCATCAAGGACTTAGCAAGACATATATCGAGGTTGGTGTCTAGAGAGGATAATTTCAACCTTAATAGGCCAGTTACTGAAGAGGAGGTTAGTGAGGTCCTCAAAGAAATTCAAAATGGTAAAGTGCCAAGCCTGATGGTTTCAATGTAGATTTCGTTAAAGCTTGCTGAAATATTGTTAAACATGATATTCTGAATGTAGTGGAAGATTCCAGGATGAACAGAACTATTTTGAAGGTGCTCAATACTTCCTTCATCTCCTTGATCCCTAAATAGGACAATGCTCAAACTCCGGACAGGTTTAGACCCATAGCTTTGTGCAATGTGGTATATAAGATAATATCTAAGGTTTTGGCCAATAGACTCAAACCTCTTCTTCCTACACTAGTTTCTGTGGAACAATCTGCTTATGTGGAAGGCAGACAAATTCTCAATAACATCATTCAAGCGCATGAGGTGGTGCACTCATTTACTAGCAATTGGAAGGCTGGAATGATTATGCAATTGGACTTAGCCAAAGCTTATGATAAGTTGAATTGGACCTATATTAAGAAAGTTCTTATTACTTTTAGGTTTGACCAAAACTGGGATAAATGTGTTATGGCCCTGGTAACTTCTTCCAGCTTTTCAATATTGGTTAATGGTTCTCCCTCCATGATTTTTGTTCCTTCAAGAGACCTTAGGTAGGGAGACCCTCTCTCTCCCTTTCTCTTTATCCTCATGATGGAAGGACTTGGTCGGTCTATAAAGCATACTAAAGAAGTTGGTAAGATTGAGGGTCTCAAACTTTTTGAGAATGGATAGGCCTTGACTCATCAACAATTTGTTGATGATACCATGTTGCAGGGAGCCCCCACAGTCAAAGAAGCTCTTACGTATAAAAAAATCCCGAGTGACTTTGCCATGGCTACAGGTATGGAAGTTAATCTCTCCAAATCTAAGATTTTTTTCTTCAATACCAATATTGCTATTCAGAGGAATATCTCCAGAATTCTGGGCTTTCAATGGGATGTCGTCACTTCAAAATATTTGGGAGTTCCTCTAACTGTTAAACCTGTACATAGGAGAATTTGGGAGCCGGTGATTAATAAGATGCAGGATAAAATCAGGAAATGGACTATTAGATATTTAAACTTGGCTGGTAGGTTGGTGATTACAAAGGTTGTTCTTCAATCAATCCTAGTTTTCATGCTATCAGCACTCCCAGCACCAAAAGGAGTCTTGCAACAATTCGGAACTATTCAAAGAGACTTTCTTTGGGGAAAGGGGGAGGAAAGAAAGAAATGGGCCTTGGTAGTCTGGGAAAAAATCTACAAACCTAAAAACCATGGGGGTCTTGGATTAGATGATCTAGAGATTCTAAGCAAGGTTCTTGGGGCAAAATTATGGTGGCATTGGGTAAAAGACCCAAAGGCTCAGTGGGCTAGTATCTGGAAAGAAAAATATGCTAGCACTTAGCAAAATAATGATCATATAAGGATGTTTGGAAGTATAAAAGGCTCACACACCTGGAATAAGGCTTAGGAGAACAAAGGCTTAGTACAAAAAACATCTTCTGGGAAATCAGAGAGGGAGATCTAGCTTTATTTTGGGAGGAAAAATGGCAATAAGAACTTATATGGTTAAAAGAGGACTTTTTTGACGTCAAGAAAGAGACAGATACCAAAGGGTTATCTAAGGTAAAAGTTTTTTTGGATTGAACCAACAGTGCAGGAAAATGGAGAACCTAGAGGAATATTGATTACAGGGATGACAGCCCCTTGAAAGAAAAAGCAGAGGCACTTATGAAAATGTTGGAACAAAGGAAGATTTTAGTGACAGGGGGGCATGACCAACTTAGATGGGGCAACAATAATGAGGGTACCTTTAATCTTAAGGAGGCAAAACATATTCTCCTTGAGTTGGATTCCCATGCTTGAGATAGGATCTGGGAGAACCTATGGAGGCATCAAGGGTGTATGAAGATTACACTCTTCATGTGGCTGGTTCATCATAAGAAAATTTTGACTTGGGATAACATTCAGAAGAGGGGTGTTCTGGGGCCTTCCAAAGGCCAACTCTGTGAAGCCTAAGAGGAATCAATGGAGTACCTTATCAATGGTTACATTTTCACCTCCAGGTTGTGGGATACTTTCGCCACCATTTTCCAACATACCGACAGGGACAATGGGAGCATTATCAATACCCTAAACAATTAGAGATGAAACTTTAATAATTATGAATTTCTTATTGCAGCTTGGGCTCTTACACCAAGCTTCATTATATGGAATCTCTAGATAGGAAGGAAAAATAGAATCTTCAATAATGAAAAGAGACCCTATCAATGCCTTTTTTAGTAGATCTTAAAACAGCTTAAGGAGACGGTTGGTACTACAGTGCAAAATCCACCTAAGAATCCACCTTTAGAAGCAGAAAGGCGAATTCTCCGTCAGCTAGGTTTGCAGGGGCTTATTCCTTGTGGCCTAGATAGGAAGGTAATGAAAATGAATATTGAGTAGGATTTTTGGCATCCTCCGCCTCAGGGTTTTTTGAAATACAACATTGATGGGGATTCAAAAGGCAACCCAGGTACTACTGGCTTTGGATGGGTGCTAAGGGATGAAGAAGGAAGTATTCTTTTCATATTCCATTGCCATTTAGGAAAAGCCACTGACAATATGGCAGAATTAATGGCCATGGAGCAATGTTTAGATTTCCTGAAGCAGGATAATTGCCAAAATGTGATTGTCGAAGCTGATTCTGAGTTAATCATTAGCTTAGTTAGGACAATCAGTTGTGGCTCGACGCCGGAAAAAGTCTCTAAACAATGGAGGCTGATCCAGGTCTTTCAATGGATTCAACTTCACCTCCAATACCTCCCTACAGTAAGCTTTAACCATGTGTGAAGAAAGACCAATAAACTGGCGGATACTTTGGCCAATCAAGGAGTGATCTGTACCGAAAGTAGGGTCACGATGGGTTGGCAAGAGATGCCTCAGAATAGATTAATGGCATATTGTCACGACCAGGCAAATGAAGACAGGATACTGGTTCCAAACAGAGCCATGGAGGATGGGTCTAAATGACTTGGATTCTTTTTGAATTACTATTTTTTCTCACAGTCTGGTCTTTTGTGGGATTCAGGCCACTGTGGAAGTAGGTCGGCAGACTCTGTTTATCGGATGGTCAGTCGGATGGATGGAGTACCATCTTACAGTGGTTCATGTACAGTCTTAGAGGGGAGGGTGCGAGGGGTCGGAATCCTGGCTTTCTCGGCGGCCGTAATACCCCCAGTTTTCTTTATATGGACGTAAAACCGCTCCCGTGGTGGTTTTTGGACTATCGCAAGCCTTTCAAGCGGGAAGCGGTTTTCCCAAAATGGAAGCGATTCCACTCACCAAGCTACAAGTGGCCTAGGAGCGGGACTGATTACCACCCTCATCGCGCGCTAATGTTTGGCGCTTTAGACCCATGCGATATGATTCTCAGTCGTCGTATTAAGCAAGGAGGATCTACGGTCAGAAACAAAAGAGCATGTAGGTGGGTCTTGGTCATTAAGTGCCGTGCTTCCAAGTACTACGAAATCTTCCACTGCCGTTGGATTGGGCGTGGAGATTTGATGGTTGAGATTAAGGATGCAAGTCCGGATGAGGAATATATCCCATGCTTGTTTCGTTTCATGGTGGGAATCGATGATTTTCACACGTTATACAGATTATATGGCCTCAACATTGTTTGTCTTTTGTGGGTATTGAAGTTTGGATTGTAGGGTTTGGGGTTTTTACCTTTAGCTCGATGCCCTTGGCAGTAAGAGAATAGTTTTTCCTTGTTCCACAATTCCTTGCGGACTGTTGTATTTCATGTAATTTATATTCTGATTTAATGAAATAGAAGGTCCGACTCTTGTTTCAGCAAAAAAAAATGACATTAACATTATTACTATAAATAATATTAATAACATTTAGTATTAATAATAGTATTTATTAATTTTATTTTTTTTAATATTATTTTAATTTTTTAATATTATCTATGGGGCTTTGGATTCACGGTGAATGGGTGCACTGTTAAGGCACTCCTTGCAATATGTCACTGGTTCAAATCCCCTGTGGGTGCTTACCTACCATTTTTTTTTAATAATATTAATATTAATATTAATATTAATTAATGGTGATAGGCCTTGGTTTCACTGTAAAGGGTGCACTATTAAGGCACTCCATGTGATACGTGATTGGTTCCAATCCCCCTGTGAGTGTTGACTTACCAAAAAAATATTAATATTAATTAATATATTTCAACATTAATATCATTAACGTTTATATAAATAATGTTTTAATATTATTTATTAATATTAATATTAATATTAATTAAGATGAATACAAGTATTACTATTAATTTTAATGTTATTAGTATTTACAAATATTAATTTTAACATTAATTACTAATATTAATAACATTAAATAATCATGGTCAACCATGGTCAATAATCATGATCATATTGTGATGAATATTGTCTCTTGGTCCAACATAACATTATCACAACCATCGTCATCCATGGTCAACTATGGTGTCAAAGCTTGTCTCAATATCATAATTAACCTTAGTCAACCATGGTCTGAAATCGCATTGTGACAAAGATTGTGTCAATATCATAATTAACCATGGTTAATAAATGTCAACCGTGTTTATTTTAAGGTTTATAATATTTATCTTAGGGTTTATATACATTGGTTTTATAATATTAAATCCTTGGGTTTAATATTATTCCCTCAAGTTTATAATCCCTTGGGTTCTTAGTGTTAATCCCTTGTATTTTTTAGTCCCTTTGGTTTATAATATCAATCCCTTCGGTTTATTAATCTAAGGGTTCATATATTCCTAGGCTATAATATTTTTTTTGTTAAGCTTGGTAGGAATCTCTCATTTTCAATTGTACATGTCCATTATTCACCCCATAATGGGGGGAGGGTAGTACAAGATTCGAACCCAAGATCTCTAGTTCGGTGAGACTTCATTCCATCGCCATCACCACCTGAACTACCCTGGGAAGACATTCCTTGGCTATAATATTATTCATAGGGTTTATAATATTAATCCCCTGGTTTAATATAAATCCCTTTGGTTTATAATCTTGGTCAACCATGGTGAATGACTGGCCAATGTCACATTGTGACAAAGATTGTCTCAATATGAAAATCAACCACGTTCAGGCATCGTCAACCATGGTCAACCATGGTCCAATGTCGCATTGTAACAGCGATTGTGACAATATGAAAATCAATCATGGTAATATTAATACAATGAGTTTATCAGTCCCTTGGGTTTATAATATTGATCCTAGGGTTTCTAATATTAATCATAGGGTGTAATGTTAAGTTGTTTATTTATAATATTAATGTTATGGTTTAATGTTAGTCCCTTAAGTTTATAATGCCTTGGGTTTATCGTATTAATCCTTTGGGTTTATAAATCTTAGGGTTTATCTTCCTAGGATTTAATATTAATCTTAAGGTTTAATGTTTTTTTTTCTCGTTAAAACTATACTATTCTATTATATACAGGAACAAGAAAAACAGTTACAATCACAGAGTCATTTTGCCAAAGGCCAACAGTGGCACTTTGGAATGTGAGTTATCAGATAGAGCAACCCACGCAGGGGCACCACGACTGAGAAAAACAGCTCACGCAGGGGCTTTAAACCACATAAGTGCAGCCAGATCATATTTAACATCCCACGCAGGGGCTCTGGGCAAAAAGTGTTCATCCCACACAGGGGCATCAAAAAACCTTCAGCAAGATCCCTTTCGGACCAAACAAACATAGCAAGAACATACAATAAGCCAACATAACAAACACAGAAAATCAAAGTAGGACCTAAGCAGCGCCTGAGAGAGTGATGCTGAGTGGATGGATGGTTAATCGTCCAGCTTCTCCTCGACGATCCTGCACCAGCCATATTTTTCCATTTCCTCTGCAGTAGGAAAAGAATCCATGTCGTTCTTGTCCCCCGTGGGTGATAACGCTGCCTGAGTCTGAGGTAGGTTGGAGGCATGCTCTGGAGCAGCCGCTAGCGTCTCCTCGACATCCTTTGAGCTCCCGCCCGGGTGCATCCCCTTGCTGAGATGTTCCTCGCCATCATCTTGAGGTTCTTCAAGGAAGAGGACCGAGACGTGGGCATTGATACGGGATTTTTCCTGGGAGCTGCTGAAGGAGAAAATGGCAGTACCGAAAGCAGGCAGAGGTGCCGAGTCAGAATTTGGGCTTCTGGTGTCCATGAACTGGCTTGTTTGGAGGGGGTTGGCCTCAGCAATTCGATGGCAAAGGCATCGACAGCAGTGGGATTGGGGATTTTCAGTTGAAGGACGAGAAGACCCACCCCGGGCAGAGCCTCGACGGCTAAGCAGGCACTGTCGAGGCCTAACCATCTTTGCAAAAGTACCAGGGGGATAGAACAAAGTGGAGTAGGAGGAATTGAAACACCACCCAACCAGCCTTTCAAACTTGAAACAGCGCTCAACTGACAGAGGGATGGCAAGAGCTATTGCCCTGAAAACCATAAACCAGGCAAGAGCCTGAACACCAAACACCAAATACTGAGCGTCAACCAGCACATGAAAATCCAACCCATCACCTTTCTTAAACTCTTCATCGCCTCCTCGAGTCCTGTACGCCATAACTGCTCGCTGCAGTCGCACCAATACCCCGGACAGAGCATTGAATTGTCGTCCATGATAACCCATACATATATTCCTTGGCGGAGATCTCACATTGAATGCCTGCCTTAAGCTTGAGGCAACACATGGCTTTCATGTGGCTCCTCACCTCTACTCGTCGTGTCACCTGCATCCAGGGAATCTTAAGGTTTAATGTTATTCCTGTGGGTTTTTAAAATTAATCCCTTGGGTTTATTAATCACATATGTTTATAATGTTCATCTTAGGGTTTACTATTTATTTTAGCGTTTATATCCCTTCAGTTTATAATATTAACTCCTTATGTTTAATATTATTCCAATGGGTTTATAATCTGTTGGGTTTATTAGTCCCTTGCGTTAATGATATCAAACCCTTGGGTTTATTAATCTAAGGGTTCATATTCCTAGGATATAATATTATTCACAAGATTTATAATACTAAGCTCAGGGTTCAATTCAAATCTCTTGGGTTATAATCCATTGGGTTTATAATATTGTGTTAATATGAAAATCATCCATGGTCGATAATGGCCAACCTTGTTTATTTTAGGGGTTATAATATTTATCTTAGTGTTTACATACATTGTGTTTATAAAATTAAGTCCTTGGTTTACTATTATTCCCTTGGGTTTATAATCCATTGGTTTTTAGTGTTAATCCCTTGATTTTATTAGTCTCTTTGGTTTATAATATCGATCCCTTGAGTTTATTGATCTAAGTGCTCATATTCCTAGGGTATAATATTATTCATAGGGTTTATAATATTAATCATATGGTTTAATACAAATCCCTTCAGTTGATAATCAAAGTCAACTATGGTCAACAAGGGCCCAAAGTCAAATTGTGACAACGATTGTCTCAATATGAAAATCTACCATGTTCAACCATCGTCAACCATGTTCAAACATGGTCCAATGTGACATTGTAACAATTATTGTCTCAATATGAAAATCAACCATGGTCAACAATATTCAATCACGGTCAACCATAGTGAAATGTCACATTGTGATAAATATTGTCTCAAAATGAAAATAAATCATGGCAAATATGAAAATAAATTAATGGACAATCATCATCAACCTTGGTCCAACATCACATTATGTCAAATATTGTCTCAATACAAAAATCAACCATGGTCAACCATCATCAACCATGGTCGACCATGGTTAATCATTACCAACCATGGTCAACTATGGTCAATCATGGTCAATGATCATCAATAGCCATGGTCAGATTGCAACAAATATTGTCTTATTGTTCTATATCACATTGTTACAACCCTGGTCCAACGTCGCATTATGAAAAATATTGTCAATATGAAAACCATCCATGGTGAACCATGGTCCAATGTCACATTATGACAAATATTATCTCAATATGGAAATCAATCATGGTCAACCATGGTCCAATGTCACATTGTGACAAATATTGTCTCTAAATGAAAATCAACCATGGTCAACAATGTTTGTTTTACGATTTATAATATTTATCTTACGGTTTATATACCTTGGGTTTATAATATTAATCCTTTGGATTTTTGGGTTTTTAGAATTAATCCCTTGGTTCTATTAGTGCCCTTGGTTTATAATATCATTCCCTTGGGTTTATTAATGTAAGGCTTCATATTCTTAGGGCATAATATTATTGATAAGGCTTATAATATCAATCCTAGGTTTTAATATAAATTCCTTGGGTTTATTGACCATGGTCCAATGACACATTGTGACAAATATTGTCTCAATATGAAAATCAACCATGGTCAATCATGGTTAACAATGTTTGTTTTACGACTTATAATATTTATCTTATGGTTTATGTACCTTGGTTTTATAATATTAACCCTTTGGGTTGTTGGGTTTTTAGAATTAATCCCTTGATTTTATTAGTGCCTTTGGTTTATAATATCAATCCCTTGGGTTTATTAATGTAAGGGTTCATATTCTTAGGGACTAATATTATTGATAAGGTTTATAATATCAATCCTAGGGTTCAATATAAATCCCTTGGGTTTACAATATATTGGGTTGGTAATATAAATTCCTTGGGTTTATAATATTAATTATATGGTTTATATTCCTAGGGTTCAATATTCATCGTAGGGTTTAATTTTCTTCCCTTGGGTTTATAATTCCTTTGTTTTTTAATATTAAGCCCTTATTCTTATTAATCCATTGGGTTTATAATATTAAAAATAAGGTTCATGACATGAATCTCTAGGTTTAATGTTTATTTTAGGGTTTATAATATTTATCATAGGGTCTATATCCCTTTGGTTTATAATATTAATCCCTTGGGTTTACTATTATTCACTTGGGTTTATAATCCCTTGGGTTTTTAGTATTAATACATTGGGTTTATTAGTCCCTTGGGCTTATAATATCAAGGGTTTAATATTGTTACATTTGAATAGTACAAAAATGTATCCAACATCACATTGTGACAAACATTGTCTCAATATGAAAATAAGTCTAACAATCATTGTCGCAATGTTACATTACATTGTAACTTATTCAATGTCGCATTGTTGCATTACAAAACTTGGATTTAATACAAGGTTTATAATATTAGGGCCTTTTAATATTTGGTTTATAATATTAAAGTTTAATATTGGGTTTATGATTTGTAGTATTAGGGTTTATAATATTAATCTTAGGGTTTACTATTAATCCCTTAGGTTTTTAATATTAATCATTTGGGTTTATCAATCCCTTAGGTTTATAATATTAATCCATTGGGTTTATAATTATTCCCCTATGTTTATAATCCATTGAGTTTATAATATTAATCCATTAGGTTCATTAATTCCTTGGATTTGTAGTATTAATCTCTTGGGCTTATAATATTAATACTAATGTTTATAATATTAATCTTAGGGTTTATATTCCTATGGTTTAGT
Organism: Pinus tabuliformis; assembly: GCA_031772625.1. Lineage (NCBI taxonomy): Eukaryota > Viridiplantae > Streptophyta > Pinopsida > Pinales > Pinaceae > Pinus > Pinus tabuliformis. Next base: position 595,166,585 of record CM062815.1, on the reverse strand, counting down.
ATTAATCCTAGGGTCTAATGTTATTCCCATGAGTTTATAATCCCTCACGTTTTTTATATTAATCCAATGGGTTTATTATTCCTTTCGTTTTATAATGTTGATCCTAGGGTTTCTAATATTAATCATAAGATTTATATTCCTAGGGTTTAATATTAATCCTATGGTTTATAATATTAATATTAGGGTTTAATGTTAATCCCTTAAGTTTATAATTCCTTGGATTTATAGTATTAATCCTTTGGGTTTATTAAAATTAGGGTTTATGTTCCTACGATTTAATATTAACCCTAATGATTAATGTTATTCCCTTGGGCTTAAAATCACTTGGGTTTTTAATATTGTTGCTTGGGTTTTTATTCACATAAGTTTATAATGTTAATGTTAAGGTTTTCAATATTAATCGTAGGGTTTAACACTTATTTCAGGGTCTATATCGCTTCGGTTTATAATATTAATTCCTTGTGTTTAATATTATTCCTATGGGTTTATAATCCATTGGGTTTATTAGTCCTTTGCGTTTATGATATCAATCATTTATGTTTATTAACTTAAGGGTTCATATTCCTAGGGTATAATATTATTCACAAGGTTCATAATATTAATCCTAGGGTTTAATTTAAATCCCTTGGGTTTATAATCCATTGGGTTTATAATATTCGATCAGTATGAAAATCAACTATGGTCAACGATGATCAGCCATATTTATTTTATGGCTTATAATATTTATCCAACATCACATTATTACAACCATGGTCATGCATGGTCAACCATGGTCAACCATGGTCCAACATTGCATTGTGACAAATATTGTCAATATGAAAATCATCCATGGTGAACCATGGTCCAATGTCACATTATGACAAATATTCTCTCAATATGGAAATCAATCATGGTCAACCATGGTCTAATGTCACATTGTGACAAATATTGTCTCAATATGAAAATCAACCATGGTCAACAATGTTTGTTTTACGATTTATAATATTTATCTTAGGGTTTATATACCTTGGGTTTATAATATTAATCCTTTGGGTTTTTCAGTTTTTAGAATTAATCCCTTAGTTTTATTAGTACCTTGGGTTTATAATATCAATCCATTGGGTTTATTAATGTAAGGGTTTATATTCTTAGGGCATAATATTATTGATAAGGATTATAATATCAATCCTAGGGTTTAATATAAATCCCTTGGATCTATCAACCATGGTCCACCATCACATTGTGACAAATATTGTCTCAATATGAAAATCAACCATGGTCAAGAATGTTTGTTTTATGATTTATAATATTTATCTTAGGCTTTATATACCTTGGGTTTATAATATTAACCTTTTGGCTTTTTAGAATTAATCCCTTAATTTTATTAGTGCCTTGGTTTATAATATGAATCCCTTGGGTTTATTAATGTAAGGGTTCATATTCCTAGGGCATAGTATTATTGATAAAGTTTATAATATCAATCCTAGGGTTTAATATGAATCCGTTGGGTTTAAAATCTATTGGGTTTGTAATATAAAGTCCTTGGGTTGATAATATTAATTATAGAGTTTATATTCCTAGGGTTTAATATTCATCGTAGGGTTTAATTTTATTCCTTTGGGTTTATAATCCCTTTGGTTTTTAATATTAAGCCCTTCAGCTTATTAATCCATTGCGTTTATAATATTACTAATAAGGTTCATGACATGAATCTCCATGTTTAATGTTTATTTTATGGTTTATAATATTTATCATAGGGTCTATATCCCTTTGGTTTATAATATTAATCCCTTTGGTTTACTATTATTCACTTGGGTTTATAATCCCTTGGGTTTTTAGCATTAATATATTGAGTTTATTAGTCCCTTGGGCTTATAATATCAATGGTTTAATATTGTTAGATTTGAATAGTATGAAAATGTATCCAATATCATACTGTGATAAACATTGTCTCAATATGAAAATAAGTCTAACAATCATTGTTGCAATGTTACATTACATTGTAACTTATTCAATGTCGCATTGTTGCATTACAAAGCTTGTTAATACAAGGTTTATAATATTAGGGCCTTTTAATATTTGGTTTATAATATTAAAGTTTAATATTGGGTTTATGCTTTCTTGTATTAGGTTTTATAATAATAATCTTGGGGTTTACTATTAATCCCTTGGGTTTTTAATATTAATCATTTGAGTTTATAAATCCCTTAGATTTATAATATTAATCCCTTGAGTTTATAATTATCCTCATTGGTTTATAATCCGTTCAATTCATAATATTAATCCATTAGGTTTATTAATTCCTTGGATTTGCAGTATTAATCTCTTGGGCTTATGATATTAATCCTAAGGTATATAATATTAATCTTAGGGTTTATATTCCAATGGTTTAGTATTAATCATAGGGTCTAATGTTATTCCCTTGAGTTTATAATCCCTTGCATTTTTAATATTAATCCAATGGGTTTATTATTTCCTTTGTTTTATAATATTGATCCTAGGTTTTCTAATATTAATCATAGGATTTATATTCCTAGGGTTTAATATTAATCCTATGGTTTATAATATTAATCTTAGGGTTTAATGTTAAACTCTTAAGTTTATAATTCCTTGGCTTTATAGTATTAATCCTTTGGGTTTATTAATCTTAGGGTTTATGCTCCTATGATTTAATATTAATCCTAAGGTATAATGTTATTCCCTTGGGTTTTTAATATTGTCGCTTGGGTTTTTATTCACATAAGTTTATAATGCTGATGTTAAGGTTTGAAATATTAATAGTAGGGTTTAATGTTTATTTTACGGTTTATATCGCTCTGGTATATAATATTAATTCCTTGTGTTTAATATTATTCCTATGGTTTTATAATCCCTTAGGTTTATTAGTCCCTTGCGTTTATGATATGAATCCTTTATGTTTGTTGATTTAAGGTTTCATATTCCTAGGGTATAATATTATTCACAAGCTTTATAATATTAATCGTAGGCTTTAATTTAAATCTCTTGGGTTTATAATATTCTATCAATATGAAAATCAACTATGGTCAACCATATTTATTTTACGGCATAATATTTATCCAACGTCACATTGTTATAATCGTGGTCATCCATGGTCAACCATGGTCGACCACGGTCCAACGTCGCTTTGTGACAAATATTGTCACTATGAAAATCATCCATGGTGAACCATGGTTGAATGTCACGTTATGACAAATATTAACTCAATATGGAAATAAATCATGGTCAGCCATGGTCCAATGTCACATTGTGATAAATATTGTCTCAAAATGGAAATCAACCATGGTCAACCATGGTCAAAAATGTTTGTTTTATGATTTATAATATTTATCTTAGGGTTTAAATACCTTGGGTTTATAATATTAACTTTGGGTTTTTGGATTTTTAGAATTAATCCCTTGGTTATATTAGTGCCTTGGGTTTATAATATCAATCCCTTTGGTTTATTAATGTTAGGGTTCATATTCTTAGGGCGTAATATTATTGATAAGGTTTATAATATCAATCCTAGGGTTTAATATAAATCCCTTAGGTTTATAAACCATGGTCCAATGTCACATTGTGACAAATATTGTCTCAATATGAAAATAAACCATGGTCAACCATGGTCAACAATGTTTGTTTTATGATTTATAATATTTATCTTAGGGTTTATATACCTTGGGTTTATAATATTAATCCTTTGGGTTTTTAGAATTAATCCCTTGATTTTATTAGTGCCTTTGGTTTATAATATCAATCCCTTGGGTTTATTAATGTAAGGGTTCATATTCTTAGGGCATAATATTATTGATAAGGTTTATAATATCAATCCTAGGGTTTAATATAAATCCCTTGGGTTTACAATCTATTGGGTTTGTAATATAAATTCCTTGGGTTCATAATATTAATTATAGGTTTTTATATTCCTGGGGTTTAATTTTAGTCTTTTGGGTTTATAATCCCTTGGGTTTTTAATATTAACCCATTGGGATTATTAATCCATTGGGTTTATAATATTAAAAATATGGTTCATGACATGAATCTCCGGGTTTAGTGTTTATTTTATGGTTTATAATATTTATCATAGGGTATATATCTCTTTGGTTTATAATATTAACCCCTTTGTTTTACTATTATTTGCTTGGGTTTATAATCCCTTGGGTTTTTAGTATTAATACATTGGGTTTATTAGTCCCTTGGGCTTATAATATCAAGGGTTTAATATTGTTACATTTGGATGGTACAAAAATGTATCCAATAACACATTGTGACAAACATTGTCTCAATATGTAAATAAGTCTAACATTCATTGTCGCAATGTTACATTACATTGTAACTTATTCAATGTCACATTGTTGGATTAGAAAACTTGGATTTAATACAAGGCTTATAATATTAGGGCCTTTTAATATTTGGTTTATAATATTAAAGCTTAATATTGGCTTTATGATTTGTAGTATTAGGGTTTATAATATTAATCTTAGGGTTTTCTATTAATCCCTTGGGTTTTTAATATTAATCGGTTGGGTTTATCAACCCCTTAGGTTTATAATATTAATCCCTTGAGTTTATAATTATCCCCCTCGGTTTATAATCTATTGAGTTTATACTATTAATCCATTGGGTTTATTAATTCCTTGGATTTGTAGTATTAAGCTCTTGGGCTTATAATATTAATCCTAGGGTTTATAATATTAATCTTAGGGTTTATATTGCTATGGTTTAGTATTAATCCTAGGGTCTAATTTTATTCCCTTCAGTTTATAATCCCTTGTGTTTTTAATATTAATCCAATGAGTTTTATTATTTCCTCTTTTTATAATATTGTTCCTAGGGATTCTAATATTAATCATAAGATTTATATTCCTAGGGTTTAATACTAATCCTATGGTTTATAATATTAATCTTAGGGTTAAATGTTAATCCCTTAAGTTCATAATTCCTTGGGTTTATATTATCAATCCTTTGGGTTTATTAATCTTAGGGTTTATGTCCCTACGCTTTAATATTATTCCTAATGTTTAAAGTTATTCACTTGGGTTTTTAATATTGTCACTTGTTCTTTATTCACATAAGTTTATAATTTTGATGTTAAGGTTTGTAATATTAATCGTAGGGTTTAATGTTTATTTTAGGGTTTATATTGCTTTGACTTATAATATTAATTCCTTGTGTTTAATATTATTCCTATGGCTTCATAATCCCTTGAGTTTATTAGTCCCTTGCGTTTATGATATCAATCCTTTATGTTTATTGATTTAAGATTTAGGGTATAATATTATTCACAAGGTTTATAATATTAGTCCTAGTGTTTAATTTAAATCTCTTGGGTTTATAATATTCTATCAATATGAAAATCAACGATGGTCAATGATGGTCAACCGTATATATTTTACAGTTTATAATATTTATCCAACGTCACATTATGACAAACATTTTCATTATGAAAATCATCCATGGTTAACCATGGTCCAATGTTACATTATGACAAATATTCTCTCAATATAGAAACCAATCATTGTCAACCATGGTCCAACATTACATTGTGACAAATATTGTGTCAATATGAAAATCAACCATGGTCAACCATGGTCAACAATGTTTGTTTTACAATTTATAATATTTAGCTTAGGGTTTATATACCTCTAGTCTATAATATTAATCCTTTAGGTTTTTAGGTTTTTAGAGTTAATCCCTTGATTTTATTAGTGCCTTGTGTTTATAATATCAATCCCTTGGTTTTATTAATATAAGGGTTCATATTCTTAGGGCATAATATTATTGATAAGGTTTATAATATCAATCCCAGGGTTTAATGTAAATCCCTTGGGTTTATCAACCATGGTCCAACGTCACATTGTGACAAATATTGTCTCAATATGAAAATGAACCATGGTCAACAATGTTTGTTTTACGATTTATAATATTTATCTTAGTATTTATATACATTGGGTTTATAATGTTAATCCTTTGGGTTTTTGGGCTTTTAAAATTAATCACTTGATTTTAATAGTGACTTGTGTTTATAATATCAAGGCCTTGGATTTATTAATGTAAGGGTTCACATTCTTAGGGCATAATATTATTGATAAGGTTTATAATATCAATCCTAGGGTTTAATATAAATCCCTTGGGTTTACAATTTATTGGGTTTGTAATATAAATTTCTTGGATTCATAATATTAATTATAGGGTTTATATTCCTAGGGTTTAATATTAAGCCTATGTTTTACAATATTAATCCCTTGGGTTTATTCATTTGAAGGCTTATAGTCATAGGGTTTAATATTCATCCCAGGGTTAAATTTTATTCCCTTAGGATCCCTTGGTTTATAATATTAAGCCCTAATACAATCATAAATAATATTTTTCTCTAACCTAGTATAATATTAAGCCTAGGGTATACAATATTAATCCCTTGGCTTTATTAATTTTAGGGTTTGTATTCCTATGGTTTAATATTCATTCTAAGGATTAATTTTATTTCCTTGGGTTTATAAATCCATTGAGTTTATAACCTTAATCGTAAGGTTCATGATATGAATATTTGGGTTTAATGTTTATTTTAGGGTTTATAATATTTATCTTCAGGTCTATATCCCTTGGGTTTATAATCCCTTGGATTTTTAGTATTAATCCATTGGGTTTATAATTTTAATCATAGGGTTTATAAAATGTTTATAATATTAATCATATGGTTTATATTCCTAGGGTTTAATGTTAACCATATAGTCTAATATTATTCCCTTAGGTTTATATTCCTGATTATACAGTTTATATTCGTAGGATTTAATGTTAATCTTAGGGTCTAATGTTATTCCATAGTTTATTCCCTGGGGTTTTAAATATTAATCCAATGAGTTTATTAATCCCTTGGTTTTGTGATATTAATCTTAGGGTTTAATATTAATCCCTTAAGTTTATAATCCTTTGTGTTTATAGTATTAATCCTTTATGGTTTATTTTAGGGTTTATAATCAATTGGTTTATCTTCCCCTTCTGTTTATTATATCAATCCATTTGGTTTATTAATCTAATGATTCATATTCCTAAATAGATTTATAATAGTAATCCTGTGGTCTAATTTAAATCTCTTGGGTTTATAATCCATTGAGTTTATAATACAAATTCCTTGGGTTTATTAATCCCTTGATTTAGAATATTATGTAAATTATGTTATAGTTTGAAATATAACTATTAATATAATATTATATAAAAACATAATATTTTATTAATATATAGTATAATATTAACATAATAACCATATTATTATTTATATGGTTATTAACAATTACAATTATTTAATTTTTAATAATCACATGTACATTATATCTCTAATAAATCACAAATATTTAATTTTTAATAGTCACATGTACATTATATACCTAATAGTTATTAATATGGTTGATATAAAGCTATTAATTTATAATTACATTTACTAATATGATTGTAAATGTAATTTGTATAAATTTATCTGTAATTTCTACTAAAAAACTGTTTAATTTATTATGAATCACAGAAACTTAAATACAGATATTAATAAATGTGTATTATCAGTAATTAATTAGAAAAATTTATGAGGTAAAGGTAATTGCGATTTCTATTTTGTTATCTAAATTTGGTTTTGAATGAATGTTGTTTTCTGCAATAATTTTCGTTCTACTTGTCTTTCACGTGTGAAGACTCTCGAGGCGCAATTGCGACTTCGTCTTTCACGTGTGAAGACTCTCCAGGCGCAATTGCGACTTCGCTTTAATCCTGGTTATGGTTTTGAATTCGTGTGTTGTTTTCTTCGGAGTCATTTTCGTTTTATTTTTCTTTTGGAAGACTTTCGAATGGCAAGTGCGACTTCAATTTTGATCTGGGTTTTGTTTTTGAATTAACGTGTCGTTTCTTTGAAGTCATTTTCGTTTTGTTTGTCGTTCTTTCGTGAATACGTTAAACGTTATTTCCTTTTGTAAAGTATGTTTTTTCGGTAAACGAGCCTTTACGAGTTTTGTGGAGTATCGGTGTTGTTGATAAACATGAAAATAACAAATTCACTGTGATGTGATGTGATAAAGTAAGGAATGACACAATTATGTTATAAATATCTACTATATATAGAGCTCAATAAATTAAACAGAAAACAAGCTTCTTCTAGGGTTTCGCACCCTTTTAAAATTAAAAAACAAATTCACTGTCATAGTTAATTCCACTCGATTCCCATGAAATTTAAAACTATGACGTGGTCTAACTAAATCCCACGCAGACCGACTACTAATCTGCACCTCATAATACTACGACACTTAATATCTAACCTACCAGATTTCCAAATCTTGCTCAGAGCTAGAAATCTTTGAATGATGAACTCCCGACACTGAAGTCCCTTCCGAAGATTTAAATGCACTTTTCTAACGTTTCCGTGCGTATCTGTCATCTGTGTATTCTTATGGAGAAGCAATTTAGCTCCACTCAGAGAAATGATTAATGATGCTAATACCACGGCGCAGCATCCTGATAGCCTTCACCTTCCTCTTCATAACACTTATTCCTGCACAGGCCGATGAGGATAATACACATACCAGTTTCATCTTCGATGGATTTAATGGTACCCAACTGATCTTGGAAGAGGAGGCTTCAATCATTCGCTCCAAATCTGTGCTCGCCCTCACAAACCAGTCACAGTACATGCTCGGTCGCGCGCTCTATTCAGTTCCCGTGCAGATGAAAGCCAACGGGACACTTTCCTCCTTTAGCACTACCTTCGTTTTTTCCATGGTGAAGCCTCCCTCTGCTGAAGCCGGACAGGGATTTGCCTTCATCATCATGCCACACAGAATTCCCATCGGCGCTGCGGCGGAACAGTATCTGGGCTTGCTTAACCTCACCAGCAACGGGCAGCCATACAATCACCTATTCGCAGTGGAGTTCGACACGATCAAGACCGCGGAGTTCTATGACCCCGACGACAACCACGTGGGTGTAAATATCAACAGCCTCATCTCAATGGAGACCAAGCCTGCCGGATATTGGATTGGGGAGGAAAGCCTCCATGGATTGAACCTCAAGAGTGGACAGAACATACAGGCATGGATCGATTACAATCATTCTCAAAGTCGCCTCAACGTTACCATAATGTTGGCCGGCTCGCCGAGACCGCAGAAGCCGCTGATATCTTTGAAAATGAATCTTAGCAACGTTTTGCAAGAGAAAATGTTCGTTGGCTTTACAGCGACAACGGGGATCTTCATGGAAAACCATTATGTTCTCGCGTGGAGTTTCAATACCCAAGGCATGGCGCCGCCCCTCAATCTATCTCGTCTCCCTTCTTTTGCGAACATGTATTCCAAACCTCGGGGCTGGGGCTTCATAGCCGGCATCACCATGGCTACTCTGCTATTCCCGCTGGTTGTTGCAGCCGTGTTTTTCATAAAAGAGAAGTATGGAAAAAGGTTCGTAGATTGGGAGATGGAGTACTGGCCCCACAGACTCAGTTGCAAGGAATTGAGCATCGCCACGAGCAAGTTCCGGGAAGAAAACGTTTTGGGAGAAGGGGGTTTTGGCAAAGTCTACAAGGGCGTTCTTCCCAGCGGCGGCAAAGAGGTTGCCGTGAAATGCATAAATAAGGAGGTTACGGAGGGAATGAAGGGTTTCATTTCAGAGATATCGAGCATGGGTCGCTTAGAGCACCGGAACCTCGTTCATCTCCGGGGTTGGTGCCGAACACATAGGCAGGTATTCATCGTTTATGACTACATGTCCAACGGCAGTTTGGATAAATTCATCTACGGGAATCCAACAACAGTCCTGCCGTGGCGTCGGCGTTACGTGATTCTGAAGGGCGTGGCCGCTGGGTTGCTGTATCTGCACGACCAATGGGAGAAGAGGGTCATTCACAGAGACATCAAGTCGAGCAACGTGCTGCTGGATTCAGAGTTGAACGGGCGGCTAGGAGACTTTGGTCTGGCTCGACTGTATGACCACAATGGGAATCCGCAGACGACTCATGTTGTAGGAACGTTGGGGTACATAGCGCCGGAGCTGCTACAAACGGGGAAGGCTATGCCCAGTTCGGACGTGTTCAGCTTCGGTGTTTTGTTGTTGGAGGTGACTTGCGGGAGGAGTCCTGTTGATCCGTTGAAGGGCGCCGAGCAGATGATTTTGGTGGAGTGGGTGTGGGCACTTTACACAGAGCGGAGGCTGCTGGAGGCATTGGATCCAAAGCTGGAAAAGGACAGATATGATGTGTGCCAGATGGAGAAGGTGCTGCAGTTGGGGTTGTTGTGTTCTCACCCAGAGCCGGAGAGGAGGCCGGGCATGCGCCATGTTTGCCAAATACTGGAAGGCGAAGCTCCTCTTCCTGACATCCGTAGGCCTTCTTTTAACGTGACTAAAGTGGGTCGTTATCCCAGGGGCCTCTTTAAATATTCAAGTGATAACTTTTGGGGGAGTACGTCTAGCGGAAGCTTTTCAGAAAAAAAAGTCATTTCGACTTCCGATGACGCTCAATGTCTCAAGCAGGGTCACATTAATAGGTTTGATCACCTGGAAGCTTTCGCAGGGTTGACAGGTTCTACCAGCAATACTGAAAATTCATCCGCTGCCCCTGCAGACCTGGTTAAACCGGTGATGGGGATTGAAGGATGTTAGGATTATCCATGACCAAGCTATACAATACTTTTATTTACTTGTTTCTAGGATAAGATTGCACCGTTTAGCCATCTGCATTTTCATATCTCTTTACCAGCATTATGAAATACGTTTTATGTATATACATATTTCGTATTGATGTAAATAAAGCTTTCCCTCTGCATCATACATCATGTTTTTCCAAATGATTTTCAATTTATTTTAGATTTTAATTATCAAGTTTAATATATAACAATCGTTTATATAAATTAATGCATTTTCAACCAAAGGCTTAATCATACATAAACTGACCTGTTCGTACATGGATGGATGAGATGTCCCAAAGATAATGTTTCGAATATATATATAGTTTAGTGGCTCCATAGAAATGCTTAGCTTCAAAGACAACTCAGTGGTATATTTAGTATTATTATATTTATGCACAATTGTTATTAATTTATAAGGTTTATATTTTATTTATTTATTAATATATATCTATCTATATATATAATTTTTTTCATTAACTTTTAATATTTATATTTCAATTTTTTTTATTTTTTTTTAAATAATATTTTGAATTATCAAAATTATTGAGATTTATTAAAAAAAAAATCTAATATAAAACTATGACAAATATCACTTTTTATTTATATTTTAAAAAATATCATAATATTTATATTTCGAAAATATTTTTTATAATACTTTAAACTATCAAAATTATTGAAATTTATAGAAAACTATAATATATAGCGACAATAAAAATCAATACATTGCAATTTTGTTAGACAATATATCTAAAGATGTAGATTTTAGGGAGAAGTTTGAAAACTAAAACTATATTCAATGAAAATTTCAATGTTAAAGAAAATTATCATTATAACTTAAAAGTACACTACAAACTATTAACTTTTTTAATGTTAATTGGAACAATTTTTTATGGTATTTAAAATCATTGTTTATTATCATCATTATAATAGTTAAGAGAGTGCAAGTTAATGATGATTTCTCATGGTTTATGAGTGGTTATGCCAATATAAAAAGACAATAATCTATTAACTATACAAAAGTATAAAAAAAAAGTCATTAAAATTAGAAAGATGGTTAGAAGTATTTTGCAACAAATTTGAATATGATGTAAAAAGATGAAATGTAGGAAAATGGATTAGTTTTCTAGCTATATATTTTTCATTTATGTCAATTAAGATTATATTGAGTAGTTAGGATGAATGATTGTTATCCTCCTTGATTGTCTTCCTAGGTATATAACATTTATCTATGGAAAATTGATATAGCTAAAAGAAAATGTTGTTTTTTTAAGACTAGTATGTTATTTTTTCTCTAAAACATAATGCATATGTTCCCATTAGGCCTTAAGCTTGGTATGTAAATGATGGACTTTTTTGAAACAAATTTGTAAAGTTGTAGAGATAACTATGAGTCCTTGTGGAGCATTATTTGTACATGCCAAAAAAAGGTGAAAAAGGTACTTCAAATTTATGTTTTATTGATTATTTTTGAATTGTATAACTAAATATAACCAATTATTTAGAATTAATTAAAAACCGTACTAGCATTATCCATAAATCTCTAGTAGATGGGATCTTCTATTAGGCCATGCTAAGTATGCTTGCAATGGGAACATATATGTGGTGCTATTGAACTTGAACTGAAACACTAGCTAATCTATGTGGAGATGGTGGTATATAATCAATTTGTACCGAAGTCCCTACACCTAAAGTTCTAAGATACTCCTTTTAGAGGCCACAATAAATGAACTATGTTGTACTAGACTACATGTGAGATGTGCTAACTCAGTGATATTTTCATGAAGGAGATCCAAAATCTTAGGTGCTTTGGGTGAAGGAAAGGCTATCCATACAAATAGGAGTAGGTGGCCCTCTCAATGGATTATTCTTGGTATTTGGCCTATCCTAAATAGAGCCAAGACCAACCTCCTAGAAGTTAGAAATGTGAAAATACTTCATGTGGAAACCGATCATGAAATCAACCCATAATTTACAAAAAGTGTATAATTCTAAATCTCTATTATTACAAGGAGGTTTATAGAAAACCATAAACAGTGCCTCATCTATCTTTGCATGGATCAAATGTACACCAATCCATGCAAAGATGATTGTTTCTTATATCAATTGTTTGGTTGGATCTACAGTTAGTAATAACTCCACAATCATTTATTTAGTGATATTAAAGTCTTTAACATATTCTTTACTGATCCCAATGGAGTAGAATTCTCTCATCGTGGTCGTCTATTTAATTATACTTGTTAATTGATTTAAACATGGTTAATGGAGGTAATGATATTATCAAATGATGTGCATAATACAACTCATGATGCTTCCCTTATGTTTCTAAGCTCGTGAACCAATAATTGCAATTGGTTTAAAATTTTTTTATTTGTGTTTACGGGTCAGGATTTCCTTCGATGTTATTTTTTTTATTGTGACTCCGTTATGAGGTCATTTTCTTGATATTGTTTTGGGTTTTTAGGAATCATAATGGCATATAATCAATTTGTAATTAGAAGTACAATTCCCTTAAAATTTTAATTTTTTCTTTCATATTGGAAAAAATAAGAATGGAAATATGGCTTGCATATGAAGCTATAAGTCATATAATAAATCCACAATGAAACAAAACAATGCCTTTAAAATTTTGCATTTTTTATTTCATACCAAAAAGAAGAAGAAAGGAATGATGACTTACCTATGAAGCTGGAAGACCTTGAAGCTAGTAACCTTGGGTAGAGGCTCATGCACATTTTGGCTACATTATCAAATGGGAAACTACCATGGTTCACTTGGGGAGACAATGAAAACCCCTTGGCTCATTCTTTTTTGGATAAATGAAAAAACATGTTATTTTATTAAGAACATGTGCATGTTATTTTTTAAACAATCCATATGTGTTCCTAGGAATTATTAGAAACTACATGGAGTTTCGACAAAGGCCAAAGATGGAAAAAATGAACAAAATCACATTTATGAGAACAGACATGTCCTTAAAATTTTGTGGTAGCTTTCTCTTATTGCACCAAAATTGGATAGCATATTCATGCAACCTCCCATATGCATTTTAAAATTATGATTATCCCAAGACAAAAATATATTAAAAATAGTAATTGTTATGTGTGTGTGTGTGAGAGAGAGAGAGAGAGAGATACAACTCACAATAACTTATCATTAGAGTAAACTTTACTAAGTCATAGAGTTAATTTGATACAATCATTAACAAGTTTATCATTAGTAGTTTACAAGCTTGAGGTTTTGGTAAGCCATGATTTTGCCTATTTTATTTTCATGTAATTCATCATAATTATAGGCATGATGACTCCATTAAAATATTAATTTAGGCCAAAGAATAATACATATATTACTAGGAGTTGGTTTTTCCACAAGGATTTCCGGGATAATTTATGATGTCCATTTGTTCTTCCCTTTACTTGTTGTTATATAAAAAAGGTTTTCTATTAGACATGGGTCGAGGAGAGATGGGTGTTGTAGATCCAAGGTGTGTTAAGGATGGTTGTGCTATAGTAAGGAGTCCATGTAGTTGCATGAACATAGATCTCCAAGGTAGTCAAAAAATATGGGGTGAGGTGTTTTGTCAAAAGTGGTAGCAACATGCAATCATTGGTATATAAAATGCTTCCATGGATGATGAGGAGCTTGTAGTAGAGTGCATGGCATGGAGAGGGCCCCATTGTATGCCTAGAATATTTATCTTGGAAGTGTAGGGGATGAGTGGTGCAATGAGGCCTAAAAAGTACACATATGTTGTATCCATGGTAACTATTGAAGCACGTGATTTGAGTTGATTCATCTTAATTAATCTAAGTATATGAGCATGGATATCTACATGTATATGTGCATGATGTGGTCAAGGAATTGACTATAGGAATGCATGATGGTAGCAGAGGTTGTTGGAGAATATATGGAGGTGCTTTGAGGACCAAGACTTGTGTTTTAATTTCAAGCTCTAGAGATAAACCATGGTTCTAATGCACATAGGTATGTTGAGTAGGTGGAAATGTAAGTAAAATTCACCAAAGATGAAAGGAATAGGGGAAGGATTTCCCAGCAATGTGTAGTAGTCGCATGTAAGTATGCATGATGGGAAGAGAAGAATGATGTCTGTTGAATGGACACAAGTTGGGCCAATGAGAAATATTTGGTGTAAATGAAGAAGGCTAAGGATAGGTGAGACAAGCATCATAGATAATTGTTGAGTGGATATTAAGGATTATATGCAAATTATGGATCACCATTGATTAGAGATATAGCAAGGTAAAGGTTGTGTAACTACATATACCAGAGAACATAGCTGGAGTAGATGGTTTCGAGGCTTGGTGAAGGGTATAATATGTTATGGAGAGTTGTAGTAATGCATGAAGACCCCATAGTGTTTGGTCCAAATTGTAAAGCAGGTAGTTATAGGAAATATGCATTCCCTAAGGTTGTTGTAAGACATGTTAATTAGGCATACATGATATAGCACAATGGCACATCATGTCATCTTTCTCATGCATAGAGAAGATAAATGATCAGGTGGCGGAATGAACTACTTCAATAGGTATAAGGTTAGTTCATTGTAAGACATGTTAATTAGGCATACAAGTTGAGTGTAGTGGCACATGGAGTTATGTACGATGAAAGTTGTGGAATGGATCACTTGAATAGATATGAGGGTAACATGTGTACTCATATACTATATTTATGGAGTGTGAGATGGTTAATGAACCATGTATGAAAAAAGTGTCATGGTAAATTGATGGATACAATGGCTAGTTACCCGTGTATTCTCATGGGTGGTAAATTTTTTATATGGACTTCAACAAAGATACTGGGACTAAGTTTATATGTTTAGTCAAGTTTCAGGGAATTGTTAGGGTAGAGGTTTATCATTGGGATTTTATAGGTTAGATATTTTTGTAAGCCATGTTGTTACTCATTGTACTTTCATGTAATTTAGCTTACTTATAAGCATGCTGACTCCACTGTAAGATGTTTTTGGATGAAAAAGTACTAAAAATATTATAAAGCGCTAATTTCCCCAGAGTTTCCACCATAAAATATGATATTCATGTGTTATTTCCTTTATGTGTTTGATCCGGATTTAAACAGGAACGCAACAAATTACAGAGATAACCATATACACAAAGATGCAGTGGAAATAATACTTCATTTCATTAATGGAAAATACTGAAATATGCTTACAACCAGAAATGGAAATAAACCAGCTAGGGCGATGGTAGCTTATCTCTGAGAAGAGATGTGATGGCTACATGCCTCTGAACTGTGTTACAATGAGGCTCGAAGGCCTATTTATTGTCGAGAAATAATGGAAAACCCTTAACATTCCAAAACCTAACCCTAGGAGATGAAACGCCAAACTGTGGGCCCCGTTTGGGGGTAAGTTGGTACATCAACTTCCCGGGGTTGTAACTTTGGCATATGATCTCCGTTTGACGCGTACAATAGTTCATTAGAAAGATCTATCCGAGCACTATCATTGTTGGAACGGGCAACATCAGTCCATTTCATGGACCCATGTTGCCCCTGAATTCCCCAAAAAACGTCGTTTAGGGCCTCAAAACGGCTCCGGAAGTTTAGGACCCGAAAAACTACTAAAAATAGTAAGTTGTGCTACAATTAAGGAAACTGAAAATGTTGAGAAAGACAATTGTGGGGGTCCAGGTGGACTTGGCAGGTGGCCACCAATATCCACCTGGATTATTCCTCCCCCCTTAGGAAGCAATGGTCCCCATTGCGTTGAGCTCCTCCATGAGATGAGGAAACTTCTGCTGAACTTGTTCCCTGGTGAGCCACTTGCCCTGCTGAAGGAGTTGGCCTGCTTTGACAACTCGGTACAGTTGGATATTCTGTTGGCGAGTGTTCTTGATCTGTGTGTCCATGATCCGATCAGTTGCAGCTTGTTCCATGCAATCTGGATTTAATTCTGTGGGTTTGAGCTGTTCTGCAATGTCGGATGTGTCTAGCAATGGTGGAAAGTATGGCCGAAGGCAGTCCACATTGAACACTGGGTGCAGGCCAAGGAATGGGGGAATGCTGAGCTCAAATGCATTGTCTCCCATAGCCTTAGTAATGGTGTAAGGACCATATCGGAGTGGTCTCAATTTCCGATAGGCTCCAGTAAGGCGTTCCTTTTGCAAATGCAACCAGACTTTGTCGCCCACCTAAAACTTGTGTGGCACCCGATGTTGATCATGTCGCTGCTTGTACTTGGCATTTGATTTCTCAAGAATGTCATGGACCTGCTGGCGAATATGTTGGATGCGCTCAATGAAGCTGGTGGCCTTATCTGTTTCGGACTGGACATGAGCTGAATTCATGTGAGTAGCTGCAAGTGGCATGGCCACATCAATGGGGCATAGTGGCTGGAATCCCAAACCCACCTGAAAAGGGCTATGGCCAGTGGAGCTATGAAGAGCTCGGTTGTAGCTGTGCTGAAGATAGGGGAGGCTCTCGTCCCATGTGCGTGGATGCTTTGAGTTATACATGCGCAGAATGTGCACAATCATCCTATTGACAACCTCTATTTGGCCATCAGTTTGAGGATGGAAGGCTGTGGACTTCGTGAGTTTGGTGTCCAGCATTGACCAGAGACTGGACCAAAATGTGCTGAGAAACCGACTGTCCCGATCTGAGATGATAGACCGTGGGATCCCAAAGTGCACCCACACTCATTCAAAGAAGAGTTTAGCAGTGGCTTCTGCTGTGATATTCTTCTTGCAGGCCACTATAATGGCCATCTTCAAGAACCTGTCGACGACCACAAAAACACAGTCATTTCCATGCTTAGTGGAAGGAAGGCCTGACATGTAATCCATGGAGATGGATTCCCAAGGTCGACTAGGGGTAGGCAACGGGGTATAGAGGCCATGCTTCTTAATGGCCGGTTTGGCAATGTTACAGGCAGTACAGGATCGGATGTAATTCCCAACATCCTGTTGAAGATTCGGCCAATAGAAATAATTTTGCAGTACTGCCACTGTTTTCTCGACCCCGAAATGCCCAACAGCCCGACTGTAGTGTGCTTCCCAAATCATCTTGGCACGCTCGCTTGAAGGAACACAAAGGTGACCGAGGTGGCATAATAGGGCATCTTGGAGGTGAAAATCTGCAACCTG
The DNA here is from genome assembly GCA_031772625.1 of Pinus tabuliformis. NCBI lineage: Eukaryota > Viridiplantae > Streptophyta > Pinopsida > Pinales > Pinaceae > Pinus > Pinus tabuliformis. The sequence goes on along the minus strand of CM062815.1, from coordinate 595,148,827 downwards.
CCGACCCTCCAAGAGTGTCTGGTATGTGTGGCCGAATTCTGGGTCGCTTTTGTAGAGAAGTGGCCAATCAGAAGTCTCGTGCCCACAAGGGTTGAGCACGGTGGTTAGCGCCATGATCGGTGGTCGACTGAGGCAATCTGCAATGTTATTGGTGCTGCCCTTTTTATACTTGATATTCAAGTGAAACTGTTGTAGGTATGTAGACCACTTCTGATGGCGATCATTCTGCAATTTCCCTTGGGTCTGTATGAACTGCAGAGGTCGGTGGTCTGTGTGGATGACCGTTTCCTTCCCCAAAATGTAATGCTTCCATTGTCGGCAGGCCTGTACAATGGAATACATCTCTTTATCATAAGTGGGGTACTTTCGGACTGTGTCTGAAAGTGTTTCACTGTGATATGCCACTGGATTTCCATGTTGAGTAAGGACTGCCCCAATAGCATAGTCAGAGGCATCTGTCTCGACCTTAAATGGTTGTTGTAAATCTGGTAACGCGAGCACTGGTGCCGTGCAGAGGCGATCCTTCAACTCCCTGAATGCCTTCTGTTGAGATTCAGACCAAAAGAATTTTGCTTTCGCCCCGCCCTTGGTGACTTGACTCAAGGGCCAAGAAATATGAGAAAACCCCAACACAAATCTGCGGTAGAAGTTGGCAAGACCTAGAAAGCTGCGGAGCTCTGTTAGAGTGGTTGGAGAGGGCCAATCCCGAATGACTTGGATCTTGGCTGGATCGACATGCACCCCCTGTTCATCGATGATGTATCCCAGATACTGAACCTGGGTCATGCCAAAAGTGCATTTCTCCAAATTGGCACATAGCTTGTGTTGCCGCAGTGTTTGGAGAACCTGTCGGATGTGGTGGAGGTGCTCTTCCCAACTCTGGCTGAAGATTAGAATGTCATCCAAGTATACTACTACAAAGGAGTTGGTGAATGGCCGCAAGATGTCATCCATTAGCCTCATAAAGGTTGCAGGAGCATTCGTCAATCCGAAAGGCATGACCAACCATTCGAAGAGGCCCTCCTTGGATTTGAAGGCAGTCTTCCACACATTGGAGGGTTCGATTGGTACCTGGTGATATCCCGACTTCAGGTCGATCTTGCTGAAATATTTCGCCCCCTTTAGTTGGTCTAGGAGGTCATCAATCCGCGGGATCGGGTACCTATTACGGACAGTGATCTTGTTCACCGCCCGATAGTCAATACAGAGTCTCCACGTCCCATCCTTCTTCTGTACCAACACGATTGGGCTCCCACAGGGTGATGAACTCGGACGGATGTGACCTTTCTGCAGGAGCTCCTGAATCTGCCTCTTGATTTCATCGTTCTCCAAAACGGAGCGCCGATAAATTGGTCCATTGGGTAGCGGCGCACCTGGGGTCAGATTGATGGAGTGCTTGACTTGACAGTGCAGAGGAACCCCTGCCGGGGAGGTGAAGATGTCCTCGTACTCCTCCACAATCTTGTCCATCTGTAGTTGTCGTGCAGAGGGGCCCCGTTTGGAGGCCGCAGCCACTGTCTTCTTCTTTCCTTGAGGGCGTATCATCAGGAAAACAAATTTCCTGGTTTTGGAAATGATCTTACTGCATTGTTTTGCAGTAATCAAAGAGAGGGCGGCAGGTGGTGCTACCTCTGGTATCCTGAACAATTTATTTCCCAATGTAATAATAACAGCACGGGGCCTTGATTCATACACAGCATGTCGCTTCCACAAGTATGGTTGTCCTAGTAATACATCACAAACTTCAATGGGAGCAATGTCACACAATACCTCATCCGTGAAGGGCTTGATGTTGTATGGAAGGCGACACTGCTGGCTCACGCGAAGATCTCGTCCTTGGTGAAGCCACCCAATGGTGTACGGTTGTGGATGTGCTGTGGTCGATAAGCCCAACCGCTTCACGACCTCTGCCGAAATGAGGTTCTTTTGACTCCCGCTATCAACAATGAACTGTATCGGGGAGCCCTTTACCCACATCTGGGAGTGGAAGAGACGCTCCTCCTCCTCTGGATCTTCGGGTTCATTTTTCTGGATCTTTGCGATAGCAACAGTGGCGCTGGGGTCCGCATCAATGATCTGCTTCCCTTTTTCATACCCCTTATCGGGTTCTGACTCAGAGTCGGAACATGCATCTGATTCTGAAACCTTTAGCTCAGCCACCAGTGACTGCTTGGCCCGACACTCACTTGTGTTGTGAGCGGAGCTCTTATGGAACTCGCACCATTTTCCAGTGTCCTTTCTCGGCTTCGCGGCGCTGTTCTTTGCTTGCAGCTTCGGCTGGTTGTCTTGGGCTATCCCGCCTTGGCTTTGTCCTTTGTTCTGTGGTTTAGGGGCACCTTTCCCCTACTTTGGATTCGCAGATCCAAAGTCTCGCTTCTTTTGTTTAAACTTCTACTCGACCTTGACGGCATACCGGTATGCTGCGCCGAGCGAGGGGATGTTTAGGAAATGTATTTCTTCCTGGATGTACTTGTGCAGGCAGCCACGGTATTTGAGTATTAAATGTTGCTCCGAATCCTTGATACCCAACTTTTTGCGAAGGGTATGGAAAATATTGGTGAACTCCAGCACGTCTTGGTCCCTTCCCTGCCGCAGCGTGGTCCACTTTATGTATTCATCCTCATAACTCCCGACAGGGTAGTACTGCTCCTTGATGGCATCCCGGAACGAATCGCAGGTGGGTGCGGCTGAAAATAGTGAGCCAGTACTTTCATCCTTCTGCTCGCAGTAGGTTTCCCACCAGTCCTTGACGTGGGGGGCTGCTTTGAGGAGAGCAGAAACAATCTTTTCCCGACTCGAAAATTCATGAACAGAAAAATAACCCTCTAGCAGATTTAACCATTTATCTACGGCATCTGCGTCTATCTGACCCTCGAATATGGGGATTTCAAAATTAACTTGTACCTTAAAGGGTGTAGCGTTTCCAAAGTAGCTACTGGAAGCCGATGCGTTGCTTTTGGGTAGCCGCTGAAGGATCTGGGCAAAGCTGTCCATCATCGCGTTCCGTTGTCGCTCGAGGGCTTCTTCGAGCAAGATTTTGATGGGATCTCCTGCCCCCTCGTCTTTCTTCTCGTCCGCCATGGGAGGCCGTCGGGATTTGCGAGGCTAGTCTTGCAAAGGTTCAACCAGTTCAAGCCCTAACTCCTTATATCCCGACCTTGTTGGGGACATGCAAAGAAAAACAGAGAAAAAGCAGACCGCTCTGATACCACTGATCCGGATTTAAACAAGAACGCAACAAATTACAGAGATAACCATATACACAAAGATGCAGCGGAAATAATACTTCATTTCATTAATGGAAAATACTGAAATATGCTTACAACCAGAAACAGAAATAAACAAGCTAGGGCGATGGTAGCTTATCTCTGAGAAGAGATGTGATGGCTACATGCCTCTGAACTATGTTACAATGAGGCTCGAAGGCCTATTTATTGTCGAGAAACAATGGAAAACCCTTAACATTCCAAAACCTAACCCTAGGAGATGAAACGCCAAACTGTGGGCCCCGTTTGGGGGTAAGTTGGTACATCAACTTCCCGGGGTCGTAACTTTGGCATATGATCTCTGTTTGACGTGTACAATAGTTCATTAGAAAGATCTATCCGAGCACTATCATTGTTGGAACGGGCAACATCAGTCCATTCCATGGACCCATGTTGCCCCCCGGATTCCCCAAAAAACGTCGTTTAGGGCCTCAAAACGGCTCTGGAAGTTCAGGACCCGAAAAACTGCTAAAAATAGTAAGTTGTGCTACAATTAAGGAAACTGAAAATGCTAAGAAAGACAATTGTGGGGGTCCAGGTGGACTTGGCAGGTGGCCACCAATATCCACCTGGATCAGTGTTGCTATTATGTTTTTATATATCTATCTTTTTCTAACCATTTAGTGGTTAGTAGAGAGCAGAAATAATGATTATTTGTTATCATTTGTAATGTGGGATGACACATCATTTCAAGTGATTAATCTGTTAAAGTAGCTCTTATAAATGATTGCATATATTCGATTCAAATTCTTGAGGTATCTCTCATAAAATCACTTCCAAGATATTAAAAATCAATAAAAACTTCATCGAAATTGGTTTTATGTCTTATTTGTTTCTTAAAATGTTTTTAATTTTTATTTTATTTTTCTTTCAGTTTTCTTTTTTCTAGTTTCTTGTTTTTTTTAAGAAGTACTTAGAATCTGGTTTTACTTTCTATGATATGATAAAAATATAATAAAAAAATTCACGAGTTGAGATTCTAGTTTTTAATAATATAACAAAAATATTTTAAAATGATATGCGTATTTATAAATGATTTTTAATAGAAAATATTTTAAAATTATATACGTATTTATAAATGATTTTTCAATAGAATTAAAATTTTCTATAATAAAGGAATGTTATAACCAATTTTATTTTTATATTCAATATTTAGTCCTCCACAAAGGTGCCTAAGAGTGGTTTTAACCAAGAAATAGAAGAGAATGTGGGTCAATGGATTTTTTACACTAAAAATAGCAGAGGGAGATACAACAAGTATCTTTAGAAAATGAACCTTGATTGGTTGGTGAATACCATCATGGGAAATCACTAGTGGAAAGGAGCGAGGCTCCATAGATGTTGCCCAACTCCATTTGAAAAATTGGGCCATAAGGTCTCCCAGTTTACAAAGAAAGTATTTGTGAAGATGGCCAACCTATAATTTCCTAAGACTCAATGTAGTATATCCCTGGTAAAATCAATTTCTATTTATAATTTTATATTTTATAAGTTTGAAAAATGGTTGAAAGACTTTAAAGTAAAAGTTGAATAATTTTGTGAGATTATAAATATTCAATATTATTAATGATTTTTTTTTTTTTTTTTACTTATTGACATTTCGAAAAATATAAGAGGAGCCATCATGTGAGTAGTTAGGCTCCCAAGTGTCAAGAAACAATTAGAATCAGTTTGTTCCAAAAAAGGACATAGACAGATAAAATGAAAATCATCCATCTTGAAAGGAGGATTTTTACATACCACTAGAAGGATCATGTATGGAGAGAAATATCATGGGAGGAAGATGATTTTAAAAAAAATATTGTCGGAGAGGAAATAAATTTGCAAATAAAAAAAATGGTTCTTGTCGGAGATAAAGACTGGACCTATGTAATTAAAGTAATCAACCTAGATTTAGAACGATGCTATTAGTGGATTGGGGAAGTGATTATGTGGAAATTGTTTGATTCTTTCCAGATAGAAGAGGAGTCTATAGATCCAAAGGAACTACTTGGAGATAAAAATTCATCGGTTAAGAGAAGCGTGGGAGCTCCTATTTTATTTTCAGAGATTCAAATAAGTAACTAAGTTATTTACATATTTTATTGGGATTATATATATATATATATATATGAATTTGAGTAAGAAGTAGGAGAAATTGCAAGTATATGTTCACTACTAGAAAATGACGAAATTAATGACTAGGTGACTAAAACGTTAGTCACAATAGTTATTTCAAGTGAATTACTACTAAATTTGAGCAATTTTAAGTGACTGAACTAAAAATGACTAACTTAAATGACTAATTTAGTCTAGGGATAAAATATACAACTAGATAATAAGTGACTAAACTAAAAGCGACTAACTTAAATGACTAATTTAGTCTAGGATTAAAAAATATGACTAGATAATAAGTGACAAAATTATTTCATGACAAGACTACCCTACAAGCCACCAAATTTCTATCATATCCATGAGGTCAACAAAAATTTGTGGTTCAAGATATAGCTAATTTGGAACAAACTTAGCTCTAGAGCCTAGGATTTTTTTCCACCTCTAATGTTTATGGACAAAGAGATCAATTTCTAAAGCATGTGGGAGCCAAACTATCACCTTTCCCATGTTGACTCCCTCTATTGAACATCATGGAAAATATCCATAGATTAGTTATCCTTACTAAAACAAACATTTCATTAGAAATGATCATTAATCCTATGACATTACTACTTCACCATACTTTTTGACTACACAGAGCTTATTTTGATGTCTACCCTTCTTATTTAATGACAAGACCACCCTACAAGCCACCAAATTTATATCATATCCATGAGGTCAACACCAATTTGTGGTTCAAGATATAACTAAGTTGGAAAAACCTTAGCTCTCTAACCTATGTTATTTTTCCACCCCTAATGTTTATGGACAAACATATATCAATTTTCTAAACATGTGAGAGCCAAAGTATTTCCTTTCCCCTGTTGACTCCCTCTATTGAACATCATAAAAAATCTATATTAATTAGTTATCCTTATTAAACCAACCATTTAATTGGAAATGATGATTGATCATTACCATGACATTGCTACTTTTTTGCACTTTTTAACCACACAAAGCTTGTTTTGATATCACCATAATTCACTTTTGATAGATCAACCAAAATAACATCAAATAATATTTGGTGACACAAAGACCTAACAATTTTCATAAAATTAAGAATTATTTATAATCAGAAATGGCTCCCATTAAAAAAAATAAAAGACTCAACATTTTATTTAATGGAATTTAATTCCCCTTTACATTCTCCATGGTTAGATCTTTTTCCCTCCCATATTGTCTTCTTTCATTTCCGTATCTTTATTTTTATTTTAGTGGTTTGTTATTCCGTACATTGAATTATGGGGTCTCTGTCTTATTATTACATTTCAGTGTTCTCTTGTTCATCACATTTCAGTGAGCATGCCATCCTGCACCTTCTTAAACCCGATATTCCTATTCTGCTTTCAGGAAGGAAGAAAACATCCTCACCTTTCACGACTTTAGGAAATATCCTTAGGCTCATATTTTTGGGCGTGGGACCGGGCAGGAGGTTATGGCTAGCTAAATGGAATCTCAAAATGAGGGTGCTTATAATGGTGGCCTGTGCTATCGGGTGCTGTTATCACTTAAGAAAAATTTCAAATTCTGAGCATCAATTTTTTTTGTCAAAAGATTGGTGTCAGTCTTGGTTCGGTTTGTCCATTTTGTTTTAGAGTCTAAGTTTTTGAACAGAGTCTTGTTGGTATGGTCAAAATAGGTCAATTCTCTGTACTCATCTATCATTGGTCTCATATCACACATAAACTCCATATGTCAAAACTTGTTTCAAGGTTCTTACGCGCTATGAAACTGTCTAGGAGTTTTCGTAGCGCAAAACCCAGTCTAGGTGTTTTCGTAGCGCAAAACCCAGATTTTGCACTGGCTGCGCTACGAAATCAGGGATTCGTGCAGATCCGTAGCAAATCTCATCCAGATGTCAAATATATCAAAATTAGTTATCCTTACATCATCAGTGGTCAGTCCATACACTTTGCCTATCACATTCAACCGCTTATCCTCATCATTAGGGTCGTTAATGTCTTGGTATGCTCAGGTTGCAAGTTTCAAAAAGAAGCCAAGTATTCATAGTCATAATTATGTTTGAGTTCATGCATGAGGAGAAAATTGGCAAGCGTTCAAATTAGAATTCCTTGAAGATCAAGTGAGGCAGTTTTCAAGCGAGGCAGTGATCAAGATTGAGACAGTGAAATTTTTTTCAAATTTTCACTTTGCTGGAGTTTCATGGAGGGGTTTGCAGAAAGAAAAGATCATAGGTTAGGCAGATGTCTGAGGAATGAACCTGAGGGTTTAGATATCATCCTAAAGAATAATGAAGTCGAACAAGCCTTCAAACAGGTTGAATGTTGGGGTGCTTGAATTGCCAATCTCTCCAGAGGTTATATCTACAGTCACCAAGATTCCAAGGGGACAGGAAAGATGTTTTAAAAATTTCAAGTTTGACATGACCCCCTGCAAGGAATTTCTGAAACCCAAGTTCATTGATTCAGACTTAAACAAGACAGTGCCCAGAAATTTTTTCAAAGATTCATTACTTACTTGCATACACAGGTACTTCAGTTGCGAAGGGAGGTATCATAAGGTGTATTCTTATCACTTCAATCTTCTGCTTCATTTCACTAGAAATATATCTCTTGATTTACCTTTCTACTTGTTTTGTAGCCTAGGCAAAATGTGTGACAAGGTTCAGTTAAAGAAGGAAGCCTTTGAGACCTCATTGTTTCATCATAGCTTAGTCAAATTGATCGTTTTTCATGAGCTCCAGAAAATAGATAGGGAATGGTCCATGTTCATGTTTATGTCTAGCTTCAAGAATGAAACTAGCCTTAGTCCTCAGGCTACGAAGAGTTCTCCACCAGTAGTTAGTCATCGTGCAAAAACAAGATCGAGGAGATTCATGAAATTGAAGGCTAGGAAACAGGTAAAGGAACCCACAAGACCACTAGTAATCCAAGACACACCCCAACAGTCACAGAAAGAGAAAACTCAGATCAAAGAGGGTGTACATGAACAATCTACAGGTGAAGCAGTCCAGAGAAGAGTAACCAGGAGCCAGTTAGCTAAAGAAAAAGGCAAGATAGTGGTTACTGAGGCAAGCCCGATTTCAAAGGGAAGTCTGAATGATTTGCTTCAAGCTATTGACATTGAGGAGTCTCCTCTGGTCCGAGCATACTTGATAGAAATAGGTAAAGAAAAATCAGAAAGGCCAAAACCTCTAAAAAGCTCAAATTTGATGATCAAGTTTCTGAATTTGTTTTTAAGCCAAGAAGACCTGTGACAAGGCATTCAAAGGAGATACAAGAGATGCTGCCAGAAGCCAGTGAAACAGGGGAGGTAACAAAATCTCATGAAGGACCTGTGACTTCATCAGAAACATCATCACAGCTGCATAAAAACGATAGAGGTAAGGCAGTTATCTCTCAAGAGGAATATAGTGTTGAAGAGTTGAAAAAGAAGTTGAAGTTAGCAAATCTTGAAATTGCTAGACTAAAGAAAGCCTCAAGAAAACATGCAATCAAGGAAGCTCATTTTAATAAAATGGAGGCTCTGTGGGAAGACAAAACAATTTCAATACCCGAGGTGGTCAACTGTCATGCTCAATACTACACCTGGTCAGTCCCTGCAATAAAGGAAGCAAAATACATTAGAAAAGTTAATACAAGACTGAGAGTTGGGATCAGAATTATGAAGAGGCAAATCGAGGATTTGAAGATACAACTAAGCCAGTGGGAAGGACTTCCTTAGCTAAGGAAAATCACACAGCAAGTAAGGCTAAGTCCTAAATTTTGATGATTTACCTTTTTGAAGTTTTCCTTGAAGAATGGTGTCTCTGCATTCAGTTTTGAACAACTTCAGGGTAGATGAAAAAGACATTTCAAGAAAAAGAAAGCTCAAGACAGTCAAATTTTGGCATTAAAACTGTGTTTTTGAAATTACACAGCAGTTTCGTAGTACGCTACGAAACTGCTGTAGATGATGCCTAATGCACAGCAGTTTCGTAGCGCGCTACGAAACTGTTGTAGCTGCATGTTATAATTCGGTTGACCAATTTTGAGAGACAAAGGGAAAACATTTTTGAAAGGAAATTTTTGAAAAGGATCATTTATAAAGTGCAAGCATCCAGCAAGGGCAAAACAAGCAGAGGAAAGATATATATGAACCATAAGTTATTTATTATAAAAATGATCACAGCTAGTATGGTTCATGATATTTCAAGTAGCATTAAAGAGGTTTTGTCTTCACACGTGTTTACATGGAAGGTTTACAGTGCATGAAAAACATGGAAGTCCAATACATTTTTGTGTAATTAAAGAAGAACAACAGGGATAATTGATTTCGGAGATCCTTGTGAAGACCAAAAGCAGAAAAACAGGGGCAGTTTCCTAGTTTCCAGGAGCAGTAAAGGGATGAGGCATCAAGGGCCAGCAAGGAATTTAAAACCTCCACCAAAGCTAAAATGAAGAAGGCCATTTGTCAGAGAATGAGTTTGGATTGTAATAAATGCTATTACGAACATGATGTGGAGTTATACTCCTAATTGTTTTAGGTCTCTAGAACTTCTAGTTATCAGTCAGTTGCATTTAATAGTTAGTTTAAAGTGTCAATAGGTGTCATAATAGGAATAATTCGACTTCCCCTCATGCTGGAGGAGGAATCTCAGTTATGTAAAGAGCTCTATATATATCAGAAAAGCTATTGTACAAAGGGTTGCGAAATTTCAGAGAAACTTGAATATTGTGCTGTGTGTAAGACTCTGTTTTAGTAATATAGTATTTGGCTTTGCTTCTTAGGAATCAGAAGGAATTAAATGTTCAGAATGTCTTGTATTGTCCTCTTCTCAGTATTTACAGTGGTATGAATGTGTGATTACATAGAAATCATTGATTGTGCTCTAATTTCCTTCATACATTTATAAACTATATTGTCCTATATTTTTCGGGTGTGTTCTAAATGTGTTGAATTCTGGATGCCTTGACTTCTATGTAATGCTGATATCATTGTTATACTGAAACGATTTTGACTCCATAAGCCCAATGGATATGCTCTAGTTATGTTTCCACCATTTATACTTATTCATTTGCTTCAAAGAGTTAGCCATCTTATTCATTATCAAAACCTTTAATCTTGTGAGAGAGCCCTCTCAGGTTGAGGAGGCTAAGCCTTAGCCAAAAGTAGGTTTGAAATAGTTACTCAAGGTCTACCTGATCAACAGCCTTTCAGGGGTTGATTTTGAGATAACAGGTGCTATGGGTGGTTATGCCCCTGTTTTCACTCAGTCAACTGAAAATCCTTTCTATGGCTATCAAATTAGAATTACAACCTAGTCACAGTTGGCGAGATCTCTACTTCTAGGGGACTGGGGGACTATATGATCTCTACAAACCATAAACTCAATCCTTTCACTTATATATTGCACAAGGATGCTTGGATTTGGATTTGGTACCTTTGTTGTTGAGTATGTTGTTGGATCATTCACTGGCTCCGAATCAATTGCACCTGGAACTGGACCTACTGCTTAAGCTGCCGCACAATCCATTGATTCTAGGTAAACCTGCTTTTGAACTGTTACCAAAATGAATTCTCAAATTTGCATGAATTACTTATTTTAACCAATTGGTCCAAACTGAACTATCCCACCTGGGTCGAATAGTGTGGCATGCAACTCGTTATTGGGGCTGGTTGGTATAATATCTATTATTAATATTTGATTGGATATTGACATATGGGTGAGGATTATATGCAATTATACTAGTTTCAAGAAAAAAATTAGTTGCTTGTGGACGCTTATCAACAATTTCTTGTTAGAATCATTTATGGCACATGCCTTAAATGATTGCAAAAGTCATTCATTTATCCTCATTGTCTAACTCATGTCGTACTTATCAATATTTTCTATATTTGAGATTTGAGCATTAAGCAATAGGTTCTGAGATACTTAGATATCAGTAAGGGGGTCTTACAACCAGACATGAATGTATTTTACTAGAGCCTTGCCAATTTAGAAGTTGGCTTTAGGTTTCGTAACCCCGGGTGGATGTGATTGTATATTTCATGAGTCTAGAATTAACATCCTTAGTGGCATTAGTGACATACCTTGTGTTATGACTTGTGGCCCTTTTTGGCTCACATTTGTCATCTATGTGATGTTGAGGATAATTGCAACTATTACCACAGTGGCATATCCACTTTGAAAAATATGTGAAATGTGTTAAGACATTTAACACCTCAAAATCATGTGATATTACCTTTCAGTTAACCTAAGTACTCTTTGGGCTATAGATAAAATAATCTACAACAAAAACAACCTACATATCAAATAATCAAAACAAGAAAAATACATACAAAATATATATGTCTCTTTTACCTACAAATCTTTTCAGATTTTGTTTTCCCCTTCAACCTTGTTAAAGGTGAAAAGCAACATAAAAGTGCTTAATGATTGACTAGATAGAATCATAGAAGTAATATTTTTTCACAGGAACATGGCCAAGTCACCAAAATGATCTGCAAGGGAAAATAATTATCTTGCAATTTAGAAAATACAACTAAATACAAGTTTCCATGAATTTCAAACAAGGATATCACTAGTACAAAATGAGAGATTAGTGACTACGCGACTAAAAAAGTTAGTCACGAAAATTATTTCAAGTGAATTACTACTAAATTTGAAAAAGTTTAAGTGACCGAACTAAAAACATCTAACTTAAACGACTAATTTAGTCTAGAGATAAAATATATGACTGGATATTAAGTGACTCAACTAAAAGTGACTAAGTTAAATGACTAATTTAGTCTAGGACTAAAATATATGACTAGATAATAAGTGACAAAATTAACGTAAATTAAAAATGATTAGCGCTTTACTTGTAAGGATACAATATCATATTTTTACTTGTTCATGTTGGATTTGACATATCTAGGTAACATATATATGCAATAATAAACACTCTTAAGCTTCACATGAGTACATGAATTCATGAAACACCTTGATATTTAAGCTCTTTAATAATTGTGAAAAGGGTTTACAAATTTTCATCATGGTCAACTTTTTTTCTTGATACATTTTTTTCTTACATTCTTTTAACACATTTGACATTTTAACCACACCCTTATGCAAATCAATGCATGGGAATGTGAAATTACTTGGTTCATAAGGCTAACAATTCACTATTTTTAAGATTATCTTGATGGTTTACTTGCCTACCTTTTTGTAGATGTATGATCACTTTCTAACTTAAAATGCCACATCCTAAGACACATAACGAGATAGTGATCGAAGCCTAATAGTGCCACTATTTTTTATGTGTGTGTTATATTCTTTCCACAACTAGCTCCATGCATGGGGGAGGATGGGTCATAGGGGGGGCGATAGCCCCCCTTGTGTTATCACTCAGGTTGTCCCTTTTGACTCCTAAAGGGATACGGCTGAGGTAACCACAAACCAACTTTGGACTGCATGTCCTAGCCTACCTGCAGTCAGAGAGGGCTCTCTCTTTATGATTTAGCTTTGTTGAAAAGGGTGATTTTAGGCTAGATATGATGCACAGGGGCTTTGATTGAGTTTTGGTGGGAAAACTGACACTTTCAGGTAGAGAGGCAGAGTATAGTCTGAATGTTTCAAACCATTGGGCGTGGAGTCGAGGAGGGGAACTGCTGGTGTCTTTCCTTAATAATAGTGAGGGGAAAATGGAGCAAGATAACTGAAGCAGAAGCAACTTTCAGGTTCAAAGGATGGAATGAATGCTAAAGAAAGAGAGGCAATTAAGAATCTCTCCAACAAATTAGCAGAGAAAATAACAGGGCGCTACCCAAGGGCAGTTAAGAATCCATAGATAATTGGCCAGCACAGGTGAATTGGGGTAAACATGAGCCGGGAGGAATTCAATGTTCATAACCAATTCTTTTAGATGAAAACATAAAGAAACAGCAGAAATTGATCATAGAGAGTGTTTAAACTAATTCTAGGCTATTCCTTTTTTCTGCTATTTAGATAATGGCAAACACATAAACAGAGGTAAGAGGCACTTATTGCTTCAGACCGCAGCGCAGGAATTCCATCTTCAACTCTTCAGAACATTCATCAACAACAGACAGTTCGCTCTCCAAGCTTTAAGCAATCTTTGATTACAGAAAAGTTTAGGTATACACAGCGAGTCTCTAGTGAAAATCTCAATTAACCAACCCTTAAAACTATACAGAGGGTGGTATATATAGGGCAAAAACTCTCTGCAGAGTTCCTTTATTACATATTGACCTAATTAGGTCATAAAAAATGACTACTAGACCTAATCTTATCTAGAAATAAATGCAAAAAATATCTCGGGCCATGCTTAGGGCCGATGTGTCAAAACTGAATAAATGATGCTGTCCTCGGTGGCTTGCTGCAGTGCTTTCTGAAATAAATGAGTATGGGTTTCTGCTTTCTTGCTGTCCTGCTGCCTTGAATGCTTTTAAAGGTGATTTGAAGGCAAGGATGGGCTGATACTTATTGATTTGACTTTCTGGGGGCTTCATCAATGTTTAGGTACCTCGAGCCCCTAAAAAACCTTGACTGATTCTCTCTGGCGTCCTTTCTTCCACTGATACTCTCTGACAAAATCTGGACTGCTGATTTACTGCGCTGCTAGTCTAATCACCAGTAAATGGCCGCTGTTCAGCTTCTATATCATATGGAATTGTCTTCTGATCATTTTGATATGCTCTGTGAAGAAAACGGATCATTTTGCGCCTTTTCGGGCTTCCTGGGGCCGCATGGTGAGAAGATTCCCTGAAGATTCTCCATTTTGGCCCAAAAAATCCTGCGATCAAAAACTACCTCAGAATTCGATTCCGGGGCTCCGAAGTGCGACTTTTGCGCCTCTGCACCCAAAAAAGTGCTGATGACATCAGCATTGTACGGCGGGTGACGTTAGCATGACGTCAGTAGGGCAACATGGCGGGATGATGTCAGCATGACATCATCATGTACGGACGATGACGTGGCAGGTACAGTGGCGGGGACACGTGGCAGTGACGTGGCAGGAGGCGACGTAGGCTGGTGACTCATCGAGTGACTGGACAAGGGGTGACGTGGGCGGTGACTGTGCAGGGGGTGACGTGGGTGGTGACGTCACCCGGCAGGGTGGTAAGCGGTATATGGCGCACCGCTTATGGGCAAAGGCGGTTTCAGGGGAGGGGGCTCCGCCACAGCCCAGCGCCTGACGCGTGGCGGGAGTACGGTGGCAAAACCGCCGAACTCCCGGACGTTAAAGGCCGGGCGTGTCGGGAATGGGGATGCCCGCCCACCGTCGATCTGCGGGGCTGTGGATCGGACGGCTGGCGGCGGATGCGAAGGGACGGCGGGTTAAGGGGTGGGAATATTCGCAGGAATATTCCTTTTTTAATACGCGCGGCGGATGGGTTAAAACTTAGGGAAACGGGTTTATGCGGGTTTTTACAGGCGCGGGTTAATATTTATGCATAGAAACTTTGGGTTAGGGGCGGAATATGGGTTTTTTAGGGGTTTTTAGGGTTAAGGGAGAGGTTACTAGCTGACCAGATGTCAAACTAGTTCCTCAAAGACGCGGATGGGCTAAAAACAATCCCAGATGGACTGTGATTTCCCGGACTTAGTAGAATTATGGCTATAATGCCAGGGGGGAATATTTACATAAGGGGATTTATATACATGATTTTAATAGGGGAAGGGAAAACTAATAGGGAGTTTATACAATAAGAGTGATGAGAAGAAGAGAGAGGTTAGTGAACTCCAGCCTGAGTACCTCCAACTGAAAAACTGCCTTCAACCGAAAAATGGATTGCTTATCAAAATTGGAACACAGCAGTGGCACTTAGACTAGCATACTCTTATGGACACTTCTTTGGCCATCTGTAGCAAATATGGAGCATTGCAGCATGGATAGTACGACATATTTGGCATGTAAAACTGTCGATCATGAAAGATGATTAACCTGCTGCAGCAGGAGGCTAACAGTGGCTCCACTTGGGGATGGATTTTCCTTGTGAAAAGTCAAGAACAACAGGTTAGACTGCCTTGTATTCAATTGTTGCTGTGTTCTGCAAATTTCTCTTGGCTGGCTGCCTTATTGATCCTACCTACCTACCTACCCTAACCAGTACTTACTTTACTGTTAGGTGAAGTGAAATAGCCAATGCAGCCACTTAAGCAATAATAACATGAGTGGGCTTTGCTGCTTGTGCTTGCCGGTGAGAGCAACTGAGATTTTGCAATTTGTTATGGCTTTGTCAATCTTTGAGAAGATCAGGAAGCTACTGACCTCCTTTGCGGTGTTTAAATACTGTACAAAACTGTCCTGCAACATATATATACAATTTCTAGGCTGAATTAAAGAACTGTACAAAGGTTGAGGATTGCTACCATGCCTTGGAGTCGGGAGATCATCGACAACTCGATACTGAGCCTTGCAGCCTGTTAATGGAGAAGAGCACTGATCTCTTTCATCATTCTGCCTGCCAGCGGATAGGTCATTTAGAACTTGCAGAGGTGTTTGTAATTTGTTACAATCTGGCTCGAATAGAACTTGACTGATCTGTGCAGGCTGCTGGTCTTCTTCTTCTTTGAACAACTCAGATGGCTGAAAATAATGAGGCGGGGGATCCATTTGGATCTTTTGGTCATATGCTGCTACTTCTGGATCCTCCTCAATCTGATATTCAATGGCTCTTTGGGGCTGCAAAATTAGAGGCAATACCTTTGGAACAATATCTTGATTAACCTCCAGACAGTCAATAGCAGCACGCGGTGACACTTGATCATATATAGCATGATAGTTATCCTTGATAAATTGAAAAGATTCAAAACAAAAGGGTAAAGTTCCTTCACTGAAATCAATGTACTCTGCATTTTCTTCCTTTTCTTCATAGCTGAGATGGGCATGCTGATCATTGGGTTCAGGTTGCTGAATCTGAACACCGCTTCCTGCCAAAATAGGATCTGATTCCTCTGGAAGGCTGATTTGGTCGTTAGGCTCATAATTATCATCATACAGATCATATTTGGGCAGACAATTGAAAGAAGAGAAGCTATTATATTCACACAGTATATCAGGAGACTGCTCCATCATGTATGGCTGGATGAATATGTCATCTGTTTTGTGGCAGGTTTGTTCGTGAATGTCACTACTTTCCTGTTGTGAAACAAATCTGTTCTGGTGCTCTGAACATTCCACTTTCATTGTGATCAGCTGCATCATTTTCTCTGTCCTTTGTAACACACTATGAAATCTTTCTTCTTGCTCTGCTTTGTGCTGTTCTTCCCTCCTTCTTAGATTTGCCTCTACGTCCACAGCTATGTCCTGCATCTGTTTCAAAGTGGACGGGCCTCTTTCTCTCAGACAGAACTCCATTTCTGTGTCAAATTCTCTAGGATATTGCAATAGAGCTAAATCAAGGGGAGGTCTTATATTTAAAGGCATGGACTGATAAACTTGATTGAATCTGTCTGAAAACTGCTGAACAGATTCATCTGGATGCCTTTCTAAATGATTGTATTCTTCAATGAGCGCGAAGAGATTACCTCTGATCATCCATTTATCAAGGAAAAGCTTGGCACACTGCTGAAACTTAGAGATGCTCGCCTCAGGCAACGCTTTAAACCAAGTCCTAGCTTCGCTTTGCAAAGAAAGGGCAAATAGTCTAAGACTGACATCTTCATCTTCCACTTCAAATGTATTAAGATAATCTTCAAAAACCTGGATATGTTTATGGGCAGTAATGCCATTCTCTCCATCAAATCTAGGGAGATATTCAGGATGATTTGCCGGCAGGGGACCAAGCACAGGAGGCAGGATGAGCGGCTTATATCTTTCAGGAACTTTACGAGGCACAGGAGTATGTACAGGAACTAGAAGACTGGGTTCTATTTTTGGTTCCTCCTTGGCTGTATGATGATCTTCAACAGCATTTGAGAGCTGCTGCTCTGATGTGCAAGGAGGCTTTTCAACAATTTCTTCCAAAGGAAAAACATAAAAATCTGACATAAAATCGTTTTTAAAGTACAATATGCACAGCAAAATCTGGTGCAAGAGAAAGAACATGATATCTTGGATGATAGTCCAAGTCAAGAGCCTGATCTGCTTGTATAATTCCTTCGGGTTCATTTCTCCAGCGGAGTCTTTATTATGAGGATGATGTGGAGTCGCCAGGTGGATGAATTAACCTTGAAGTGCCTGATCTCTGTCCACCGTCACAGATCAGAGCTGAACATGAAAAACCCTGAAGAAAAGGAACACTTTCTCCAGAAAACGAGGCGAACTGGTCAAAATTGAGGATTTATACTAATAAACACATGATTCATCTCCCCAGTGGAGTCGCCATTATGTTATCACTCAGGTTGTCCCTTTTGACTCCTAAAGGGATACGGCCGAGGTAACCACAAACCAACTTTGGACTGCAAGTCCTAGCCTACCTGCAGTCAGAGAGGGCTCTCTCTTTATGATTTAGCTTTGTTGAAAAGGGTGATTTTAGGCTAGATATGATGCACAGGGGCTTTGATTGAGTTTTGGTGGGAAAACTGACACTTTCAGGTAGAGAGGCAGAGTATAGTCTGAATGTTTCAAACCATTGGGTGTGGAGTCGAGGAGGGGAACTGCTGGTGTCTTTCCTTAATAATAGTGAGGGGAAAATGGAGCAAGATAACTGAAGTAGAAGAAACTTTCAGGTTCAAAGGATGGAATGAATGCTAAAGAAAGAGAGGCAGTTAAGAATCTCTCCAACAAATTAGCAGAGAAAATAACAGGGCACTACCTAGGGGCAGTTAAGAATCCCTAGATAATTGGCCAGCATAGGTGAATTGGGGTAAACATGAGCCAAGAGGAATTCAATGTTCATAACCAATTCTTTTAGAGGAAAACATAAAGAAACAGCAGAAATTGAGCATAGAGAGTGTTTAAACTAATTCTAGGCTATTCCTTTTTTCTGCTATTTAGATAATGGCAAACACATAAACAGAGATAAGAGGCACTTATTGCTTCAGACCGCAGCGCAGGAATTCCATCTTCAACTCTTTAGAACATTCATCAGCAACAGACAGTTCGCTCTCCAAGCTTTAAGCAATCTTTGATTACAGAAAAGTTCAGGTATACACAACGAGTCTCTAGTGAAAATCTCAATTAACCAACCCTTAAAACTATACAGAGGGTGGTATATATAGGGCAAAAACTCTTTGCAGAGTTCCTTTATTACATCTTGACCTAATTAGGTCATAAAAAATGACTACTAGACCTAATCTTACCTAGAAATAAATGCAAAAAATATCTCGGGCCGTGCTCAGGGCCGATGTGTCAAAACTGAATAAATGATGTTGTCCTCGGTGGCTTGCTGCAGTGATTTCTGTAATAAATGAGTATGGGTTTCTGCTTTCTTGCTGTCCTGCTGCCTTGAATTCTTTTAAAGGTGATTTGAAGGCAAGGATGGGCTAATACTTATTGATTTGACTTTCTGGGGGCTTCATCAATGTTCAGGTACCTCGAGCCCCTAAAAAACCTTGACTGATTCTCTCTGGCGTCCTTTCTTCCACTGATACTCTCTGACAAAATCTGGACTGCTGATCTACTACACTGCTGGTCTAATCACCAGTAAATGGCTGCTGTTTGGCCTCTGTATCATCTGGAATTGTCTTCTGATCATTTTGATATGCTCTGTGAAGAAAACAGATCATTTTTGCGCCTTTTCGGGCTTCCTGGGGCCGCATGGTGAGAAGATTCCTTAAAGATTCCCTGAAGATTCTCCATTTTGGCCCAAAAAATCCTGCGATGAGCGATTTGCGCTCATCAAAAACTGCCTCAGAATTCGATTCCGGGGCTCCGAAGTGCGACTTTTGCGCCTCTGCGCCCAAAAAGTGCTGATGACGTCAGCATTGTACGGCGGGTGACGTGGCGAGATGACATCAGCATGACATCATCACGTACAGACGATGATGTGGCAGGTACGGTGGCGGGGACACGTGGCAGTGACATGGCAGGAGGCCACGCAGGCTGGTGACTCATCGGGTGACTGGACAAGGGGTGACATGGGCGGTGACTGTGCAGGGGGTGACGTGGGCGGTGACGTCACCCGGCAGGGTGGTAAGCGGTATATGGCGCACCGCTTATGGGCAAAGGCGGTTTCAGGGGAGGGGGCTCTGCCACAGCCCAGCGCCTGACGCGTGGCGGGAGTATGGCGACAAAACCGCCGAACTCCCGGATGTTAAAGGTCGGGCGTGTCGGGAATGGGGATGCCCGCCCACCGTTGATCTACGGGGCTGTGGATCGGACGGCTGGCGGTGGATGCGAAGGGACGGTGGGTTAAGGGGTGGGAATATTCGCAGGAATATTCCTTTTTTAATATGCGCGGTGGATGGGTTAAAACTTAGGGAAACGGGTTTATGCGGGTTTTTACAGGCGCGGGTTAATATTTATGCATAGAAACTTTGGGTTAGGGGTGGAATATAGGTTTTTTAGGGGTTTTTAGGGTTAAGGGAGAGGTTACTAGCTGACCAGATGTCAAACTAGTTCCTCAAAGACACGGATGGGCTAAAAACAATCCCAGATGGACAGTGATTTCTCGGACTTAGTAGAATTATGGCTATAATGCCAGGGGGGAATATTTACATAAGGGGATTTATATACATGATTTTAATAGGGGAAGGGAAAACTAATAGGGAGTTTATACAATAAGGGTGATGAGAAGAAGAGAGAGGTTAGTGAACTCCAGCCTGAGTACCTCCAACTGAAAAACTGCCTTCAACCGAAAAATGGATTGCTTATCAAAATTGGAACACAGCAGTGGCACTTAGACTAGCATACTCTTATGGACACTTCTTTGGCCATCTGTAGCAAATATGGAGCATTGCAGCATGGATAGTACGACATATTTGGCATGTAAAATTGTCGATCATGAAAGATGATTAACCTGCTGCAACAGGAGGCTAACACCTTGTTTGTTGTGCTAGGCGCATCAGGGGGGGCGATAGTCCCTCCTTGTCGGGGGGTTTGAGGGGGGCGACGTACCCCTTCTACAGGGTCCGGGGCAACGCCCTGGGGAATTTTTTTTGGAACCTATATTAGGTGAGCGGACCTATCTATGGTTTTGTGTGTGGTTTCACACATGTTTTTGCCATGATGGTTTTCTGCCCATGGTATTTTGTAAATTTGGTTAAGGGAACTACAATTATGTTCTAATCCAGGGTTAATGGATTGAGATTTATGGATGGTTCGGCATGTATATATATGTATTGTAACATTGAAAGGAATATAATAAAAAATTAATTTGGTAGTTTCAGTTTTGGGATCTAGGGGGAAATCTATGTGTATATTTGTTTTATGTTTTATGCTCTCACCATTGTTTATTTTTTGTTTTTAGAATTTGTATGTAGGTAATTTCTGTACAGACCTATATTTGGTTTTAGAGATTTTTTGGCTTCAAGGGGATGCCTTTGCTGCTAAGGGGTTTCACTCGAGCCTGTGGTAGACCCTGTTCAGTGGGAGATCTGTGGGACCAATTCTTGTGTTGAAAGAAGATGGCGAGCAGTGGAAAGATAAAGATTGAGAAATTTAATGGTCAGAGTTTTGAGTTGTGGAAACTCAAGATGGAGGATCTTCTAGTGGATACAGATCAGTGGATCATGGTAGATCCGGGTACTAAACCAACGAAATTTTCGGCTGAAGACTAGGTGAAGTTGGGTCAGAAGGAAAAGAGCACAATATGGTTTTCTATCTCAGATTCAATATTGTTGAATGTATCAGGGGAAGATTCAACGAAGGCTTTGTGGGACAAGTTAGGGACTTTGTACCAATCTAAGTCTCTGGTGAATAAACTGTTCCTACGGAAAAAGTTGTATAACCTGAGGATGAAGGATGAAGACTCGACGACAGAGCATATGAATGCCTTTAATACTGTGCTAAGCCAGTTATTATCTGTTGATATAAAAATTTCATATCAAGATAAGTGCATTATTTTGTTATGTTCTCTACCAGATTCATGGGATAGTCTTTTTGTTGCAATAGATAACAATGTGAATGCCTTGCAGTTTGATGAAATAATCTCATCCTTGCTATCAAAGGAGATGAGACAGAAAAATACAGAGCACCAGAATGGTGATGCCTTGTTTGTACGAAGATGGTCCTAGATCAGAAACAAAAATAAATCCTTGAGTGGGAGATTTAAATATAGAGGGATATCTAAATCTCTAGGAAATCCTATAAAGGTGTGCTAGAAATGCAAAAAGGAAGGGCACTAAAAAAGGAATGTAGATGTAAAGCTCCTAAGAAAGGAAAGGGATATGATCATGCTCCTTCTGCAGAGTTGAAAACCACCTTAGATGAAGGTGGGGATGTGTACTTGGCTTCTTCTTCAAGTACACAGGTAGATCATGAGGGATGGTTGATTGACTTAGGTGCATCCTTTCACTTCACTCCCCACAGGGAGTGGTTCTGTCAGTAGGAAAAATATGATGGTGGTGATATCTTCTTAGGGGATGATAGGAAGGCTAGAATCATTGGTTGCAGAAAATTCAAGTTGAAGTTGCAAGGCAGAAGGATTATAACACTTCCGGGTGTTCCGCATATTCCTGCATTGGCCAGAAATCTGATTTCTGTGGGAAATTTCGATGATGCAGGTGTAAAAATAGTGTTTGAGAAAGATACCTGTAAGATGGTTTGAGGAGCACTAGTATTGATGTGGGGAGTTTAGATTTGAACTTTTTAAAAGCTTCAAGGTAGCATTGTTATTGATGTGTGCAACAATTTTGTGGTTCCTGAAAGTGGAGCAGAAAATCGAGTGGTCTCTGGAGAAAAGTCCATGCTATGGCATCAAAGTATTAGACATATTGGAGAGAAGGGGCTTCAAATACTTCATGGTAATGGCATAGTAGAAGGTATGTCCAATTTCTCTTTGGATTTTGATTTCTGTGAAAATTGTGTATATGGGAAGAAAAATCGGGTGAGTTTCCCCTCTGGTGCTAAGAGGGTGAAACATATATTAGAGCTTGTGCATAGTGATGTGCTTAGACCTATGTCGATTCCATCACTGGGTAAGTTTGTGTACTATGTATCATTTATAAATGAATTCTCATGGAATAAGTGGATATATTTCCTCAAGAAGGAATCTGAATTCTTTGATAGACTTAAATAATTTAAGGTTCTAGTGGAAAAATAGACAAATAAGAAGATAAAGGTGCTGGGGACAGATAACGGTGGAGAGTTTTGCAAGAAGGAATTTGAAGAGTTTTGTAAGAAGTTTGGTATAGCACAACAAAAGACTAATCCATACACACCTTAGAAAAATGGAGTTGCAAAAAGAATGAACATGACGTTGATGGAAAAGGCAAGAAGCATGCTCAGTGGTGTCGAGTTAGGAAATGAATTCTGGGCAGAGGTGGTGGAGACTGCATGTTGCCTGATCAAGAGATCACCTTCATCAGCATTGGAGGTTAAGACTCCAGAAGAGGTATGGACTGGTAAGAAACCCTCTCTTTCACATCTGAGGGTATCTGGATGTGATGCATATGTACATGTTCCAAAGGAGAAAATAACTGAGTTAGGTGCATCTTTATTGGGTATAAGGATGGTTTAAAAGGTTATAAGCTTTGGAACCCATAAACAAGGAAGGTTGTGTATATCCGCGATGTGGTGTTTAGAGAGGTGAAATATGTTATTAAACATGAAGTCCTATGAAAGGAACCTGAGAAGATAGAGTTTTAACTAAAGGAGGAGGAATCAGACTCTACAACAATCAGAAGGTGAAAAGCCACAAACTCCAACTGAGAGAAGATCAGTTCGAGAAAGAAGGCAGCCAAAAAGGTATAGTCTAGTTTCTTTCTGTTCAAATTTTTCTTTATCTATTACTGATGATGATCCCAGAACTGTCAGGGAAGTAGTATATTCAGAGGATTTAAAACTCTGGAAAAGAGGCTAGGGTTGATGAAATGACATCTTTGCACAAAAATGAGGCTTGGGATCTAGTGGAGTTGTAAGCTCGAAGGAAACCCATTGGCAGTAAATGGGTGTTTAAGAAGAAGATGCATGCAGAAGGCAAGGTGGACAAATATAAAGCTCAGTTGATAGAAAAAGGTTATTCCCAGGTGTCGGGAATTGATTTTGGTGATATTTTTTCTCCAAAGTCCAAGGTAGCTTCTATTAGATTACTTTTATCTGTTCTTGTTGCTTTTGATTTTGAGGTCGAAAAAATGGATGTGAAGACAACATTTCTTCACAGGGATCTCGAAGAAGAGATCTACATGAAGAAACTTGAAGGCTTTGTGGTGAAGGGTAAGAAAGAACTAGTATGTAGTTTAAAAAAGTCTATGTGTGGGTTAACACAGTCACCAAGGATGCGGTATCAGAAATTTGATACATATATACGAGGACTTGGCTTCACCAAAAGCAAAGTAGATCACTGTGTGTATTTTAAATTAATAGGTGACCGTGTTATTTCTTGGGTCTTGTATGTGGATGATATGTTGTTAATTTGAAATAGCAAAGAAATTATCCAGGAATTGAAGACCCAGTTTTCCTTCAAATTCAAAATGAAAGGTCTTGGTGCTGCAAGCTATATTTTGGGCATGGAAATTAAAAAATATCAAGCAAAAAGGAAGCTCTGGTTGAACTAGAGGAAGTATGTAGAGATAATATTGTAGAGGTCTAAACTGCAGTATAGTAAATGGGTGAAGGTTCCTATTCCTATCGGTGTAAACTTATCTGCTGAACAGTGTTCCAAGACATAAGAAGAGGAAGAAGACATGTCTCGTGTTCTGTATGCAAGTGTGGTCAGTGGCATGATGTATACAATGGTTTGTACTAGACCATACATTGCACATGTAGTGGGAGTATTGAGTAGGTTTATGTCAAAACTAGGGAAGGAGCATTGGACAACAGTGAAGAGGGTTTTCAGGTATTTGCATGGCACTAGTGATTATGGTTTGTGCTACCAAGGAAGACCAGGATTGGATAGATTTTTGGACATCCGTGGATTTTTTGATGAAGCCTAGGCTGGAGACATGGATCAAAGAAGATCTACAAGTGGGTATCTATTTAAAATGTTTGGAGGTGCAGTCAGTTGGATGAGAAATAGACAGTCTGTAGTGGAACTTTGAACTACAGAGGTAGAATACATGGCAGGCACTCATGCACGCAAGGAAGAAGTTGCAGATATTGTGTTCAAGTATGGGGTCGGTGTAGAGATCTATAAGGATAGACTGTGATAGCCAAAGTGCAATTTTCTTGGCAAATAACCCTGCTTATCATTCAATGACAATGCACATTAATGCCTAGTATCACTTTTTGAGGGATATGGTTGAGGAAGTAAAGGTGTTACTAGTAAAGGTAGAAACTTTGAAGAATTTTGCAGATGCATTGACAAATTATGTGAGCATTGAGAAGTTTTATTGGTGTAGAGAAACAATGGGCATTGCAGGACCGGACCAATGACTAAGCTCTCCTGTGGCCCCATGTCAAAAGAAAACAATCTCTCTCTCTCTCTCTCTCTCTCTCTCTCTCTCTCTCTCTCTCTATATATATATATATATATATATATATATATATATATATATATATATATATATATAGATAGATATAGATAGATATATATATGTATTGTAACATTGAAAGGAATATAATGAAAAATCAATTTAGTAGTCCCAGTTTTGGGATCCAGGGGAAAATCTCTGTGTATATCTGTTTTATGTTTTATGCTCTCGCCATTGTTTATTTTCTATTTTTAGAATTCATATGCAAGTAATTTTTTTATCGGGTTAAAACCTATACTATTGGTGCACTCTACACACAATTTAGAAAATGCCCACAATTCTTAAATATTTGATGTTGAAATATGGAATTTCTTATTGTTTAGGGGTGATTTAAAACTTACATTGATCTCTAGTCTTAATTGAAATTTGTTCTAAATACATTGTGGTTATTGTGCTCACACGCTAATGGTATTGTTCGTGGTTCATTAGTTGTAATTACACACTTTGGAATGTTACAAATACATCGTTTGGGTTCTACGGTTACAAACTACCCAACTATAAATAGTGATAAATTGATGATAAATGGATGATATTTGAATGTTACAAATGTGTAAGTAGTCCACATTCAACTTTGTTATCTTCATTGTCCTTAGTAACAATGAGAAGTTTGAATATTTCCTTTATTTATCATCACAAACACATAACTCTTTGTCGTCCCAAACATACTTAATACTATTGGTGTATGATCTCTTAATTATGGAATGGTCTCTTGATGATGATAATGAACTCTCAATCTCCAATGTTGATGAATACAGGGAATGAATGATCTAATCCCTTACTTGTATGGACACAATTTATAATTGTTTTTCTATTTTTATCGTGCCATTATATATATGCTTCACGAGCATCTCATGTTATATGGTTAATTGATCAAGATTTATCTTTCATTTTTCAAGTATAATTTCGTTGCATGAATAAGCATAGTTTTCTAATTAAAATCATTCAAAATTTGTTAATAATTCATGCTTTGTTTGGATATTCACACATTTATCTCTGGACTTTTACTTTGAGATTGAGTAGTGTCAAATCTCTAATCTTCATTAAGGAAGTTCCCTTCATTACTCAATGACCTAGCTCAACTCAATATTCAAGGATTCCCCCCTCGACAAGGATATCCTTCTTTTAGTCTGAAGAGTGAGAGAAGGCCACCAAGATGACATTGGGTGGCTTGCTTGAGAGTTTCCTTTTAGGCATTCTTGGTGGGGTCGGGACTTATTTTTTCTATGACAGTGCTTAAGTGGAGACACAATTTAGAAAATGCTTACAAGAAAATTAGTTTCCCTAATTTCCATCACCTAAACTACTTCCAATAAAATCATGTGCTTAATAACATATAATTTTGATAAATAATTAATTTAATAAAATTAAAAAAATAAGATAATTATTATTATTGTTATTTTTGTATATGACAAAATCTACAACTATAACGAGCTTGTATTTACATGACAGGGATCGATTCTATCCAATACCACAATCACCTCAATTATACCCACATTGCCTCACAAGTGGCACATTGAGCTAATCGAAGTTTAAACCATTAACATCATAAGAAATGCCTTTACAACCCATTTTATCATCAACTAAGCTACACCATGGGGCAAATTAAAACTAACTTTTAATATTAAAAAATATAGCCATTTTATTTTATTTGAAAATTAATTTTAATATCTATTTTGAGGAAACTTGGTAAAATAAAATTTAATGTGAAAAATGTTAATAAAAATAAATTTTAGTTTGTGAAATGTTATGAAAATAATTTATTATAATCCACTGGGCCTAACAATGGTAAAATATTTAGGCTTCGGATGTGCCCAACTCGTATGAAATAAAACTCTTTTGCAAGTGAAAGGAGTATAAATAAATATTTCACTAAATTGTAGGCTGGATGTTATGGGTAAAAATCTGCATTTCGAAAGAAATGAACAAGGGGCTCATATGAAATAAAGGAGGGCTTCAGGTTGGCTTGATTGCAACATGCACATGAGATCAATAAGCCTTTCTCATTTACATAATTCTACCATCCATCCTTCAACCATCTTCCCACGCCTCCCAGAATTGTGTGTTTCTGCACTTGAAATTTTTGGGATTCTAAGGTGTTTTTCACTCTCCTTGTTTTTGTCTTTTTTTGCAAGTCAATTTTCTTGGTTTATTTTTGAGTTCTTCCTCTACTTTTATTTTCTCATCAAAATTTCAGTTATCATTGAGAGGGTTTTTCTGTCATGGCTAGAATTGGATTAATCATCCAGGGAAAAATGATTAAACTGTAAAGGCCATAAATTTGGGGTTTTGGGTGCTTTAGTGGTAAACCCTAGGAGTTATAGATCGTAGATTCTTCCTTTATAATTGGTATTGTTTTGCAATTTTTGTTAATTTTGTATGGATGGTTGTTTTTCTTTATGATTTATTCTGAGTATCACTATTAAATTATAAGTACTTGTTGAAGCCTCAAAACTCATTGCTACAACATGTGGGAAAACCTCCCAGTCCGGACCTTGGTTAGAAGCTCCTTTTCTGTTTGGTGTAGTGGCTCCGATTCGAAATAATGGGACTAGTTTCCTAGAAGCGATTTTGATAGTGTTGATGGGGTGGTATATGATGTAACAGGGGGATGATCAAGCTAAGTTTAATCTAATCTAAACTACTAAACACATGCATATATCCTAGTTTAAACACTATTTGAATAAATATACCTGGGAATTAAATAAAGTATGTGATCTACAATAATTTCCTATAGAAATTGGTAATAAATATCATTCAACTGCAATAAGAAGTGAAATTGTTTAACAATAATCGTTTTTGATAAATAGTTAGCCAAAACAATTGTGAAAGATATATCGCATATAAATCATTCATGTATTCAGAATAAAGACAAAAGCCAACATCATACAAAAGTGCAATAATGCTAACTTTAATTTAGACATTCACACATAAACAATTAAAAGAAGAATTATTGCCTGATACATAAATAAAACAAGATCATAAGATAAAAGTACCATATATGACGAGTCCTTCTCATGTGCTTCAGCAATATTGACCTAATTCCAATCAATCCAACATATTCTAAGAGTACAAAAGTGCATTTCAATGGAGCATGCTAGACATTTAAGAGAAAATAGATCATGTTCCATTCATTCCATCAGGACCCCCTCAAAGGTACAAAAGTACATGTTTTGAAGAATGTTTCTGATAAAATTTCTGGATCCCTCTCTAAATGCATGAGAGGGGTTTAAATACTAAACTATAGGTCCTAAAATATATTATTACAAAAATAACTGAGGATATTTAAACGACCTGCCTCAAATTATGCAAAAATATAACTAAAATGAAAATAAAATAAGTGACTAACTCCTTTGCATTCGATCTTTGAGATCACAAATATCTATCATAGGCTTGAGCTGTGTTGGTTGGCCAATCACAGATTTCAACTTCCCAGCAAATATAGCGTCTGTTAGTGTTGACACCATTTTTTGTGTGGAGGTAGTTAAGCATCGCAAGGTCATCCAATTATTGTATGGTTTCACTAAGAACTGCCAATATGCTTCCCAGTTTAGCTTGCCCATTTGTCTGATCACCTCCTCCTTTTATTTTTCCACTTGCCTCCACTATTGCTCTAATTGTTTGGCATTTGGAAGAAATCCTACTATAGACTCTGCAACCAAGTTGGCACCATGCAGATTTTCGTTGATGGCTTCTATGATGTTGTTTGTTGCTGCTGTCGTGACTGTCATTACCCTTTTTTCTTTCTTGAGCCGTGAATCCCAATCTATGAACAAGATGTCTTTATGCGATTCCTCTAGCTTTGGCAAATAAACCTTTCTCCCTTCTTCTGATTCTTTCCAGGTGATAAAGTCAGAAACCCTTTTATGGATTTCGTCATACTCAAGTCTCATGTCGACAACTTGGCTTGTTAGCTTATCACTGATCTCGCAATAAGGACTTATTTGTGAGATTTTCTGGCATAGAACTTCCTTTTGCTGCATTAGTTGGGAGTTAAGACTGAGTGCTTCCTTTATGAACTCATCGATTTGCAGACTATCTTTATACCGATTTGTCATGGCTTGTATCTATGCATCTCTTTCCACTAGGCTGGCCTGATGTTGTATTTTCATCTGTTCAAATTCCTACTGGAGCTGGGCCACTTGTAATTCTACTTGTTTATTGAATTTCTCCTGAGCTACTTTTTGTTTCAATAGCAGAATCTTTTGTCCCTTTTCTCTAAGTAGCATTTGGAACTTTGTCGCTTTGTCAATAGTTGTCGTAGCATAGGCTACTACAAATTGCGAAAGTCTTTTGAGGTTTTCAGATGGGTCCATGGGCAAGTCTTTCCATACAATTTCCATTGATTCATTGTCAAGGGTTGTAATAGCTACAACATCTAGCATCCTCTTCTTCCTCTATCGCTTAACACCAAATTTGTGAGCAGGACTATAAAACACATCTAATGGAGGAATTTCCTCAATTCTCAAAATCATTTCTGAAGTGGGGGTGGCAGGAATGAGCTCAACATCCTAAGTGCCTGCAGTTTTCTCCACTGTTATTTCTTAATTTGACTTGTGTTGTGGAGTCTGTATCTTAGATGTTTTTTCATATGCATGAAGCTTCTTGTTGAAATGTTCCCATTCCTTTTCCAAATCAATAACTGGAGGTTTTTCTGACTCAGCAGAAGTAGAGTGAATTTCTGCTTGTTTCTTTGAGGAGGTTTACTTGGATGTTTCTTCTGTAGTTCTAGCTGTGTCCCTTTCAGACTCTTTATTTTAATTTCCTCTCCCATTTTGAGATCGCTTCTCTAAGTTCATTGACTCATGAGTAGATCTCTCCTAGGTCTCTGCTTCATAATTTTCTTTGGAGCTATCCTCCAAGCTTACACTGGGAGTTGGCTCCCTTATTAGTTCAATTTGTAGTAGGTCCAATGGGACCTTCTTTAATCTCCTTTTTCTGTACACATGAAAAGCTTCAACATCATCTGGGGCAAAAAGTAGTGATGTCATATGCGTCACATATCAAAATGTTTCTTTTTGTAGGAAGAGGTCATCAAAGGTGTCTTCCTCATGGGTGAATGGTTTCACTTTCACCATAGTAGTGAAGTCGTTAACAATGCCATTTGGGCCATACTGCCTTCCTGGGAATCTAGCTAATTTCAAAGATTTCATAGTCTTTGCCTCTTTGCATGCATGTCCAAATCATGTAGTGCAAATGCACCACATTGCAATGAAAATGTAGGTCAAATGGCCTTCTTCTGTTCTTTCAACCCTTTGCTCATCCCACCTTCCCCTGCCATTTGGTAGGCTATCTCCATGGCCATTAACTTGTCGAGGACATAATATGGGAGGACATGTGGTGAAGCAGTGCTCCCAAATACTCTAATATAGGTAAATGTATCCTCCCCAAACCGTCTGGCTACAGGCAAAATATCCACTTTAGCTTCTTTGGAAAACCTAGGGGCGGTTGCGTTGTAGAATTGTTTATGGATGGGTAGCATAATTCGTTGACAAATATTGAAAAGATGAGGATGAAATTGAGACTCCCACAAAATCTTATGGTACACATGAATAGGAAGCAGGTCTTGCACAACTCACTTCCATCCCATAATAGGAAATTTAGAGCTAAATCATATTGCGTCCATTACAAAGGCACTCATGAAAAATGGGGGATAAACCCTTCAAGAGGACTCCTCTTTCTCCTATACTCCATAATGGATTTCACCAAATTATCAAACAAAATATGAGCCCAATTCATTATTTTTGCGTTAACAACTACTTCTATTAATGGCAGGGACTCCAGGAAAATTTGGTACTATTGGGCTTACCAAACAATCTACATAGCATGGCTGATGAAAAACTGTAAGGGGGAGAAATAGATGTCGTAGAATACATACCATTCTTATCCCATTTGATATTTCTTTAGTTTTCTGTCTAGGCCCACGTAACATCTGTTGGGTCTTCATTCTCCTTAGAAAATTTCTCGAGGAACTATTTATTGTAGAGATTTTGTGGCTCTAGTAGATTGTACATAAGCTGTAGGCTGTTTGCTGAAAATGATCCCATAACCTCATGCCTGCTAGTCTTGAACTCTCTGTCCGAGATGTCCACCACATCAATTATCCACTTGACCATATTTTTGTATGGGATTATCTTTTGCCTTGTGGCTATGTGGTGTAGAAACGAGCATGTTGTCCCGAAGTAGGAGGCATTGGAGGAAACATGAGCATCAACTGTGGCCTTTGCTACCAGAGGCCTTGGTTTCTCTTATTCTAACAAATCATACATGGCTTCCCATGTTGAAGTTCCTCCATCTCTATTGCACATAGTATCAAAGAATAGAGGGATCATTTCTGAATTTTCAGACGCGACTACCTTTCCCTTCTTCACCATTGCTCCTAACAATTCTTGCTGTGAATGTTTCCTGAAATGGAGAAAAGAGGAAGCTATCAGATAGATACAAGAGAGAATCAAAATAAGGATGAATGATATAGATAACCTTGAAAAGGTGACAAGAAAGGAGTTTTAGTTAAATGATGATGAAAATATATCGTATCACGTTGAGCCGCTTTTCAAACATAAATGCCATTAACCCATAGTAAATGGCCACTAATGGTTTGTTATCGCTCTTTAGTACTCATTAATGTTCGACATCGTAAAATGGGAAGAAATTTTTTTAAGGTTACAAGCTTTGACTTGCAAAAATGTCGATTTTGTGATTGCGATGCAATATCGCAAATTGAATTATCGCATTTTGATTGTGCGCTTTCTTTAAAGTTCCTTTGGTTTTTGAGAGATGTGATATGTGGGAAGTTATTTTTTTTTTTTTTAAATCATAGCATGTTTAACGGGATTTACCTTATAAAGCATTTTTCATTTGCGTAATGAACTTAAGTGTTACTTTATAACATAGGTTCTAATCGGGTCTGGGCTTTTATTGCATTTTGTAACATCACATGGTTTATGACGTTTCAAACCTTTCTTAAGTATTTCTGATGCGATGCGATAAGGTTAACTGTCACATCACAATATCACATTTCGCATGTTTCAACATACTTCGTGAGGGTGCACTCTTTATGAATTGTGATATGCTATATGAGCTTTATTTTGAGAGGAAATGCCTTAGGACCTAATTTTTAATGAAAAAATCGTAATGATATCTAGGTTAAGCGCAGTGATTCATTTAGATCGCATTTCGCGTGTTTTTCTTGTTAATAAGTCTCTTGACACACTCAGTTCAGCGATATGCGAAAAGGTGAGTATTGCTAGTTTTAACAAAGGGTTTTGACTTGATATCTTGTTTTATTCCAAAAATTTAAAATAAAGTGTCTAAATGGTAAATTTGTTTTTTGGAAGGATTTTTTAAGGGTCCCCATTTATTGATATAATATTAACTACTATATTAATAAATGGGGGAGTTGTTGAATAGCACAACAGTACCACATATTAACTTCTTGGTGGTAACATGTTCCTACCTAGGAGCTCTACTGAGATGATGAAGGCATTAGAATCCAACCTTTATTACTCACTTCTTGCTTTCCAGGAGCTAGCTTTATTTTATCGTTATGTCCTTCCAAAATTGAATCTGAATTTGAAAAATTGAATCAGAATTGGATGGGGACAATGTTCGTTCATCTGAATCAGGTTTAATTGGGAAAGGGGCTTCAATAAAAGAGAATCTTGTCGATTGACTCCTCTCCTTTCAGTCGATTAGTTAAAACGCCTCTCCTTATTTAGGTTTTTGAGTGAGTTAGCTTTCGGGCACTGTTTCTACAATGGTAGCACCGATCCAGATCTCTGTGGTGGGGCTAGATTTTCGATAGATCTGTGTGTTTGGTGCCCCCGAAAGCCTAACATCTCAAACACCCGAGTAGAGGAATCACGCAATTTGCATTAAACAACCACTAGATACAGACAAAACCTCTTCAATCGCATTGCTTCAAACTACGACCATGTATGTCTAGATTTTATTATTACTTTCAAAGCTTTACGGTGAAACCGGTGTAAATGCAGCTTGTATGTATAGTTATATCAGTTACTTCCAATTTCAGAGGCGCAACAGATCCAAACTCTCTGTGTAATTACCCACAATTATGTTAACAAATTACACTCAACTCGGAGCACATTTCTATCCTCATTCAACCTTTCCAGATAAGGTGGGCTCAAAGAAGTCTCATTTCTAGTAGTTGTTACAGGTTTCACAACATGAGGAACATTTATTGTTACAATGGCTTTTACTATTACAAGAGAAATGTTGATTCTCATAGGAGAACTGCTAGTTGTTACAGTCACATTCGTGGTTTGAGC
Organism: Pinus tabuliformis; assembly: GCA_031772625.1. NCBI lineage: Eukaryota > Viridiplantae > Streptophyta > Pinopsida > Pinales > Pinaceae > Pinus > Pinus tabuliformis. The sequence continues at coordinate 595,115,681 of CM062815.1, read as the reverse complement.
ACTTTGCACATCATCATGATTTGCTCTGGTCTGCAAAGATGGGTCACATTATTCATGCACAGAGAAAAGGAGTAGGCCCTGTGTTCAGATCCCATACCCATCACAAGAAGGGACCAGCATGTTTCAGAAGCCTCGCCTATGGTGAGCACAATGGCTAGATCAGGGGAATTGTCATGGATGTAATGCATGACCCTGGTCACGACGCTCCCCTTTGCAAGGTGAACTTTAGGCACCCATTCTGTTACAAGCATTAGAAAGAGTTCTTTGTAGCAAGTGTAGGTATGTACACAATACAATTCATTTTTTTACCTCGACTGCAAATGATTGAAGGTAGAGCACCATGCGAAATAGCCATGGCCAAAACCAATCCTCAAAATCATCGTTCCTCACAATGGTTTCGTAGATCTGCAAAATTTCCTATAGAATAGTTCATTTACTTTGGAAAGAAGGCAAACTTGACTCTGGGTAACGGGTTTCCCTTTAGGTCTATGCTGGAGGGAGCCATTGTCTATAACATGGAATAAAATGTCGGTGATCGGGGTTCATTTGTGAGGGTTTTTGGAGACTATGCCATCGTGGTCAACCACAATATCAATAACAACACTACCAGGGTGAAGCTTCCATCTTGAAATAAACAATTCCCTTAAAAAATACATTTTTCATTATGTGCAAAGTTGTTTTTTTTTAGTAGGAGCTTGAAACAAGCGATCAGACTATCCATTATACTTTTTCTATAGTAGAATTTAACTTGAGGAAATAATTATTATTTCTCAACCACAATTTTTTTTTTTCTATTGACGCACGTTGGCAGTTTATGTCATTTGGATGACGAAAGTTGAAGAAGTAGGTGGACTGTTTCTTGATTCTTCTTTTGTTTCATTTACAACTCAACATTGATGAAACATTCACAACTCAACCAAGTTCCTTGATTTTCACATTTTTTTCCTTCCTAAATCATGACTGCATATTATTTATAAACACATATATACAAATTTTCAATTGATGACTGCAGTAAAGAATATACAATGTAAGTAGTTGATTAGTTTACTTTTTTTTCTTTCTTCAACCCTTTTCTCCATAAATAGAAGAGGAACATGTGACAACCAATGATAAGGAAGGTTTCCATGTGCCTTTGAAACCACATAATGTGTAGCAATACCCTAATTAGACCTAAGTTCTCTAACATACATATCTCCTTTTCTCTGTATAATAGATTGTATTTAGTTAACTACATACGTTGATTCATTCACTATGTTGTCTTGAGTAAGGGAAGAAGATTATCATAAAGAATTTATTGCTACTCTTTATCGACATGAATTCTAATATTTCAAAATGGATGTCACTGGAACCAACAATATGCATTACAAATCGATCAGAGGAAGTGTCACAAAATGATTATGGCGGAAGAGAGTTCTTACATTGGTTTCTCACAGGCAAAGCTTACAGAATATGATTCTTCTAAGAAAAGGAAGTGTTGCTATGAAGCCCCTCCTTCAGCTAGATACATCATGCACTCCATGGATGAGGCAAGTCAAGGTTCTAAAAGTAATTAGAAGGTCTATGAAATAACAATATAAATAAGTAATCTACAATCTCCACAACCTTGCTTTTCCCCTTTTTACTACATTTTTTATTGACATTGTGACATGGGTCTACCCACGACCTATGAGTGCACTATTTTTGCTGCTAGTGACATCAACATTTCCAGGTTTGGGTTGCGGTATCATCCTTTGAGGAGAGGTTCAAGGTAGGGAAGAATGGATGGTTCTATTGATGCCTCTAAAATCGTAGCACCAACATTGGGGGATAACCACCTGTTCCTGACCTTAGTAATACTCCTTTTCTGTTTGGGATGGTGGCTTCGACTGGGGGTTATGGGACCAGTTTCCCAATAATGTGTGGTTTAATGAATGAATGTTTTAAAATATATATAGGAGATGGTAGGTGGTTTAATCTATGACTTTAAAATATACAAATATACAAATATACCTGCATAACCTGGGTAATCTAATAACAATGTGATTATTGAATTGAGACTTCTGTGATCCATATCAAATTTTTGAAGAATTCTTCGGCGAAAATCACATGGAGAAATTTTTGTCGACGCGTTTCGAACCAACCAGTGTGGTTCATCATCAGGACAAGTTGAATGAGCAGATCTGGCATATGCACTTTAAATAGACCGGGCAGAATATCCAATGACTCAGATTACTTGATAAGGTAACAGCTAGAAAGACAACAGCTCGATTTGGCCTGATAATGGCTAATTTGACCATTATATTAATTTATATTATTTATTTATTTTATTTATATAACAGAAATTTTAGTTATAGAATAAATTAATCATAAAATGAATTAATTATAAAAATTAATTTTAAATATATTAATAAACTTACATTAATTTAAGTTTGTTAGAAATGTATACTATAATAGGTAAAATTATAATAAGTAAATTACTAAAAATAAATAAATAATTTCAAATATATTAATTTTGAACTGTTAAATAAAAATATTAGTTAGTTATAACGGCTAGTTTGACCATGATAAGGGCTAGTTTGATAAGGCGAATTTATTTATTTATTTACTTATTTTATTTCAAAAATGGAATTAATAAATTATAATAGGTAAATCATAAAATATATTAATTTCAAATATATTAATTAATTTAAAATTGTTTGAAATATACAATAAGTAATAATAAACATAAATAATTTCAAATATATTAACTAATGAGAATAAAATTAATTTCCACTTGTTAGATAAAAATATTAGTTAGTAAAAATTTTATTCAAGGTCTATGTAATGGTAAAAATAGTATTTTAAAATTAACTTTATGCAAATTAAGTTTAAATTGATAAAATAATAATAATAATAATAATAATATTAATAATAATAATAATAAAATAAAAAGATAAATAAAAATAAAAATAAAAAATAAAAATAAATAAATTAAAATTAAAATTAAAATTAAAATATATATATATATATATATATATATATATATATATATATATATATATATATTTATATAAATCAATAAATAATAATAATAAATTAATAATATTAATACTAATTTTAACATATTGAAATTAAATAATAGTTTAAATTAATAATTAAAATCGATTTAAAATTAATTTTCTTAGATATATTAAGTTTAAATTAAAAAAAAAATAAAAAAATTTAAATAAATAAATAAATAATAATAATAATAATAAATAAATAAATAAATAAATAAGTAAATAAATAAAATAAATAAATAAATAAAATAAATAAATAAATAAAATAAATTACTATATTAAAAATTAATTAATCAATGAAATAAGGGAGGAAAATAAAGAAAAAGGAAACGACTAGGAGGAGAGGGCTGGGATCCAACAACCACTGATCTTCCAGCCATCCTCTCTATTGAGATTGTTCGGTCTTTTTTCAATCTCCAGGGCTTCCCTAAATTTCTGGTGATGGAATTGCGACACTCTAGCAATCACACTAGCCTCCTCGATGCAGACATGATGATTAGTTTTCTCCACATGTTCTGCTAAAACGGACGACTTAGTTCTCATATGTTTGAGGTCAGCTGCGTGCTCACTAATCCTTTGATTAATGGAGCGACCAGTCTCACCAATATAGGGGGTCCCACACGAACAAGGAATAATATAAACCCCTTTCATATCCTTAGGGTCAATGGGATCCTTTACAGATCTGAGGGATTTACAAATGGTGTTGAGAGGTCTAAAAGATGCAGGGACATTATGCTTCTTAAGAACCCTCGCAATCTTATTCGTGGTCCCTTGAACATACGGAAGATGGACACTAGGAATCCGCTCTTTAGGCCCCCTTTTGGTTAACGAATTCTTAGCTGCTTTGAGGAAAGCCTTTTGTCCCAAGTGTCTACTATAACCGTTTTCAACAAAGACATTAAGGAGGTGGGCTTTCTCCTCCTCGAAGCTCTTATCATCAGAGATCCTTAAGGCACGAGTTTCAAGGGTGTTGAGAACCCCCAACTTTTGGGTCGGGAAATGGTGGGAACTAGCATGAAGATACTGCTCCGTATGAGTTTTCTTGCGAAACACTCGGTGGGAGAGGGAACCATCCTCATTCCTAGAGATAAGAATATCAAGGAATGGGAGGCAACCATTAACCTCTTGTTCCATAGTGAATTTAATAGCTGAGGATTGATTATTGAGATGATCAAAGAAGAGATCTAACTCCTCTTGGCCATGAGACCAGATGACATTAGTGTCATCTACAAACCTTTTCCAAAGTTTGGGAAGGAGACAGGCTGAGTTCAGAGCCTTAGACTCAAAATCCTCCATAAACAGATTAGCAACCACAGGGGATAGGGGTGAGCCCATGGCAACCCCTCAGGTTTTCTCAAAGAACTCTCCTTCAAAACTGAAAAAGGTTGAGGTGAGGCAGATCTCAACTAACTGAGCGGTATCAGGATCAGTAAGACGGTTGATCACATCCAATGCCTCATTTATAGGGATGCAAGTGTAGAGGGAAACAACATCAAAACTGACTAGAATGTCTCCAGGGTCCAGTTTGATGTCCTTGAGCTCTTCAATAAAGAAGGCCGAGTCTTTCACGAAGGATGCTATATGGCCAACCAAGGGCTTAAGCTTCAAGGTAAGAAACTTAGCAAGAAGATAGGTAGGACCTCCAATGGTGTTGACGATAGGCCTAAGGGGAGCTCCTTCCTTATGAATTTTAGGGAGCCCATAGATTCTAGGCGTGATAGGATTGCTCTCAATGAGTTTATGGTGCAGGGAACTCACTGAGTCACAGGATTTAATAGCAAGGGCCACAATCTTGGAGATCCTCTTTAGCGGGTTTTTGGGAAGCTTCTTATAACTACCACTATTGTGTAGATGATCTAACATTTTATTGCGGTAGTCTTCCTTGTTAAGAATGACAGAAGCCCCCCCCCTTGTCAGCCTTCAGAACAACAATATCTTTGTTCTGATTTAAGGATTTTAGGGCTTCAAATTCATCTCTGCTAAGGTTGCTCCTAGGAGGCTTAGCCTTCCTAAGAATAACAGCACAATCCTGTCTAATAGTATTCTTAATACTATCAGGTAAGCCCCGAATTCCATATTCTATGTCACAAATAATGTCATCAAAAGGGATCTTTTTAGGGGCCAAGGCAAAGTTTAGACCTTTGCTTAAAAGGTTAAAAACAGAAGCGGGAAAAGAAAAACTGGATAAATTAATAACTTTATTATTAATATGAGAGGAAGAGGGAGGGTTAACATCACTTAAATGACTCTTCCTCGATTTAGAGTTAACATCTCTATGTAAGTTAAAACTTGTTAACTTATTATCATAGCCCCTTATCCTCCTATTCCTAGAGCAATATTTATTTACTCTTTCATTATTATTTACCATATTCATATTATTATTATCAATATTAGTAATACTTATACTATTATTATCCTCATTATTAATAATGAAATTGATCTTATTACTATTATTATTAATATTGTCAACATTATTACTATTATTTACATCGCAAATATCATTAATATTATAATTATTAATATTATTATCACCATTATTCATGGTATTATTATTATTGTAAATACTATTATAGTTATAATTTTTAATATTAATAATATAATTACTATTATTGTTATTAGTATTATTAATAATGTTATCATTTATATTATTATTTCTATTAAAAATTTTATTAGTACTATGATTATTAATATTATTATTGTTCACGTTATTGTTGATATTACCCATATTAATCATATGTTTATTACTATCCCCATTATAATTTGTAATATTACCATCGTAACCAGCCTTATTGTTAATATTATTATTGTTCATGTTAATGTTGATATTACCCATATTAAACCTATGTTTATTACTATCATCAATATAATTTGCCATATTACTATCGTAACCCGCCTTATTGTTAATACCCGCTTCACATATATTACTCTGACCATAAACCTTATCGAAAACGCCTAACTTACCAAGGCGGTCGATGGCAGAGTCACCACTCACCGCATAAAAAATGCGGGAAGACAAATCCGGATTCGGATGGACTCCGTGGGTGCCAGAAACGGTGAGAACAGCGGAATCATAGACCATACTTGAGCTGTCGATGGCAGAGACCTGAGCACCAGAGCTGTCGATAGCAGAGACCTGAGCATGTGTGCAGAAGCTGAATTCATTATCGTGGGAAGCCGGATTCATGCTGGTATCAGAACAGGACTGAGGAACCACATGTTCGGACCGAACCTTATTGCAATGAAGATCATCTACTGGAACCTGCTCACCCGACTGCAGATCAGAACAAACAGAAGGAAGAGGGCTCGGGTGACAGCTTAGAATCTGGAGAGATTCAGCGTTATCCCCCACGCAGGTACACCAACCGGTCGAGCCAGAATGGGAAGCCGAGCCGACGGTGCGAGGAATAACCTCTCTGCAGGATACCACTGAAGGATTCGGATGAGAGCAGGCTGCCCCATCTGACTCACTGGACTGCACAGACGAGTTAGCTAGCCTAGAATTATGAAAAACCTAGCTCCGTAGTGAAAATTTTTGATTGGCAGAAAGCCGCACCTGGGAGACATGATCTACCGAAGAGACCGGATTGGTAGATCTACGAGCCAACCTCTGAAACTTAGCAGCTAGTTTCAACCTCCATTGATCCTCCATGCGCAGGCATTTAAGCGCTGAACAAGCATCAACCCTCGCCCATAGGGAGGCCGACAATGCGCTGGATAGCTCCAAATGCAAATCAAGGAGATTACGAGAGAGCCGATCTAGGGTCTTTCGAACTCTGCTAATCTCAGACCTTAATAATGCTAAGCTGGCCTTTAGGAAGACGCCATGGTTCTGAGGAGAGTGCAAACGATGCTTAATCTGAGCAAAAACCGGAATAGTACTGGAATCTTTGCACCTTTTAAGAAATGCTAGATCTGCTTTCAACCTAGAAACCTGCAAGCGTGCCCGTTCAAAATGATGAACTTTAGATGCAGTGGCTCCTCCGTGCAGGGAATCAATTATTGAATTGAGACTTCTGTGATCCATATCAAATTTTTGAAGAATTCTTCGGCGAAAATCACATGGAGAAATTTTTGTCGACGCGTTTCGAACCAACCAGTGTGGTTCATCGTCAGGACAAGTTGAATGAGCAGATCTGGCATATGCACTTTAAATAGACCGGGCAGAATATCCAATGACTCAGATTACTTGATAAGGTAACAGCTAGAAAGACAACAGCTCGATTTGGCCTGATAACGGCTAGTTTGACCATTATATTAATTTATATTATTTATTTATTTTATTTATATAACAGAAATTTTAGTTATAGAATAAATTAATCATAAAATGAATTAATTATAAAAATTAATTTTAAATATATTAATAAATTTATATTAATTTAAGTTTGTTAGAAATGTATACTAGGTAAAATTATAATAAGTAAATTACTAAAAATAAATAAATAATTTCAAATATATTAATTTTGAACTGTTAAATAAAAATATTAGTTAGTTATAACGGCTAGTTTGACCATGATAAGGGCTAGTTTGATAAGGCGAATTTATTTATTTATTTACTTATTTTATTTCAAAAATGGAATTAATAAATTATAATAGGTAAATCATAAAATATATTAATTTCAAATATATTAATTAATTTAAAATTGTTTGAAATATAGAATAAGTAATAATAAACATAAATAATTTCAAATATATTAACTAATGAGAATAAAATTAATTTCCACTTGTTAGATAAAAATATTAGTTAGTAAAAATTTTATTCAAGGTCTATATAATGGTAAAAATAGTATTTTAAAATTAACTTTATGCAAATTAAGTTTAAATTGATAAAAAAAAATAAATTAATAATAATAATAATAATAATAATAAATAAAAATAAAAATAAAAATAAAAAAATAAAAATAAAAATAAAAATAAAAATAAAAATAAAAATAAAAATAAATAAATAAAAATTAAAATTAAAATTAAAAAATATAAAAATAAACATATATATATAAATAAATCAATAAATAATAATAATAAATTAATAATATTAATACTAATTTTAACCTATTAAAATTAAATAATAGTTTAAATTAATAATTAAAATTGATTTAAAATTAATTTTCTTAGATAAATTAAGTTTAAATTAAAATTAAAAAAATAAAAATAAAAAATAAATAAATAATAATAATAATAATAAATAAATAAATAAGTAAATAAATAAAATAAATAAATAAATAAAATAAATTACTATATTAAAAATTAATTAATCGATGAAATAAGGGAGGAAAAGAAAGAAAAAGGAAACGACTAGGAGGAGAGGGCTGGGATCCAACAACTACTGATCTTCCAGCCATCCTCTCTATTGAGATTGTTCGGTCTTTTTTCAATCTCCAGGGCTTCCCTAAATTTCCAGTGATGGAATTGCGACACTCTAGCAATCACACTAGCCTCCTCGATGCAGACATGATGATTAGTTTTCTCCACATGTTCTGCTAAAGCGGACGACTTAGTTCTCATATGCTTGAGGTCAGCTGCGTGCTCACTAATCCTTTGATTAATGGAGCGACCAGTCTCACCAATATAGGGGGTCCCACACGAACAAGGAATAATATAAACCCCTTTCATGTCCTTAGGGTCGATGGGATCCTTTACAGATCTGAGGGATTTACGAATGGTGTTGAGAGGTCTAAAAGATGCGGGGACATTATGCTTCTTAAGAACCCTCACAATCTTATCCGTGGTCCCTTGAACATACGGAAGATGGACACTAGGAATCCGTTCTTTAGGCCCTCTTTTGGTTAACGAATTCTTAGCCGCTTTGAGGAAAGCCTTTTGTCCCAAGTGTCTACTATAACTGTTTTCAACAAAGACATTAAGGAGGTGGGCTTTCTCCTCCTCGAAGCTCTTATCATCAGAGATCCTTAAGGCACGAGTTGCAAGGGTGTTGAGAACCCCCAACTTCTGGGCCGGGAAATGGTGGGAACTAGGATGAAGATACTGCTCCGTATGAGTTTTCTTGCGAAACACTCGGTGGGAGAGGGAACCATCCTCATTCTTAGAGATAAGAATATCAAGGAACGGGAGGCAACCATTAACCTCTTGTTCCATAGTGAACTTAATAGCTGAGGATTGATTATTGAGATGATCAAAGAAGAGATCTAACTCCTCTTGGCCATGAGACCAAATGACATTAGTGTCATCTACAAACCTTTTCCAAAGTTTGGGAAGGAGATGGGCTGAGTTCAGAGCCTTAGACTCAAAATCCTCCATAAACAGATTAGCAACCACAGGGGATAGGGGTGAGCCCATGGAAACCCCATAGGTTTGCTCAAAGAACTCTCCTTCAAAACTGAAAAAGGTTGAGGTGAGGCAGATCTCAACTAACTAAGCGGTATTAGGATCAGTAAGACGGTTGATCACATCCAATGCCTCATTTATAGGGATGCAAGTGTAGAGGGAAACAACATCAAAACTGACTAGAATGTCTCCAGGGTCCAGTTTGATGTCCTTGAGCTCTTCAATAAAGGAGGCCGAGTCTTTCACGAAGGATGCTGTATGGCCAACTAAGGGCTTAAGCTTCAAGGAAAGAAACTTAGCAAGAAGATAGGTAGGACCTCCAATGGTGTTGATGATAGGCCTAAGGGGAGCTCCTTCCTTATGAATTTTAGGGAGCCCATAGATTCTAGGTGTGATAGGATTGCTCTCAATGAGTTTATGGTGCAGGGAACTCACTGAGTCACAAGATTTAATAGCAAGGGCCACAGTCTTGGAGATCCTCTTTAGCGGGTTTTTGGGAAGCTTCTTATAACTACCACTATTGTGTAGATGATCTAACATTTTATTGGGGTAGTCTTCCTTGTTAAGAATGACAGAAGCCCCCCCACTTGTCAGCCTTCAGAACAACAATCATATAGATGATTTACTTATTTACTTGATAATTCCTAATAGACAAACAATCATATAGATGATTTACTTATCTATAGAAAGGTGCATTTAAATAATGATTACTTTGTTTAAGAAATTAAACAAAGTAATTATGAAAACATATCGCATGACATCGTAATATTTATCGCTGATATATATCTCTAATTGTAACAATTCTAAATCGTTCAGAAATGACTCAATATAGAATTATTTGAAGCGTATGAATACATGAACAATAGCAAAATTAAATGAAATGCCAATTAAATCAAGAGAAAAAGAATAGTGATAGAAATACTGCATGCATTTGAGTCTTGATCTGTAAATAACATTCCGGTTCCACCTCTTTGTTCCAGAAACTTCCAGGAGACACAAAAATGCCAGTCTTGAAAAAGTTCTTTCACAAAAATCTGAAACCTTGATCCACTACTTACAAAAAAATAAATTTAGAAGCGCAAAAGTGCAACTTCTCAAGTCTAGTTTTTGTACAAATTGAGGACCCCTTCTTCAATAAATTGAAATGGTTTATATAATAGAACTAAAACAAACTATCAAAATAAATTTCTTAGAGTTGTTGGAATTGTAAATATGCAAATCTGGGATTTGCATTGCAAAAATAGTAGTGTGATTTCCTTTGAAAAGGATTCATTGTATCTATTTCTTCTCCTGTATCCGCAACTAACAAATTGAGAGCATGTTTTGAATTTCCAGAGGATGACTCATCCTTGAGTGTAGTTGTCCCGTGTATGTGGCATCTAAAAGCTCGGGCACCATGCGATCAACAACATCGGTAAGGCATTTGATGGTCATCTACTGACTGTGCGGCTTGACCAAAAAGGACCAAAATGCATCCCAAGTAAGGCTTTGTACTCTGCTGAGTTGTTCTTCTTTGGTGGCCAAATCCTGCTTCCATTGATTTTCTAACATTTTCGCTTTTGGGAGCTTTCCAGGGGAACAGTCAGAAATCAAATTTACTCCATATAAATTATCATTTACTAGCTCTATCACATTGTTCATTATAGCTCTGGCCCTGGAAGTAGCCCTTTCTACCTTTATTAATTGCGTTTCCCATTCCGAAAATAATACTTCTTTATGTGACTCTTAAATTTTTGGTAGGGTTAACAACTCTGCCTTCCACTATGCTTTGCCATTTGAGAAAATTTGTGACCTTGTCATCTGCGTCCTCACTGCCTGATTGATAAGTGATGCAGTTTTGATGCATATGGGTCGACGAGCGATATTTTATGGAAAAGGAGATTGAGATATTGCAATAAAGCCTTATTTGCTTCTAAGGCTTCCTTCTTGAATTTCTCGACCTTAGGATAATCTCTGAACTGTTCTATATATAGTTGAAGCTATGAGATTTCCTCCTCTTTTGCCTTCATTCCTTGTTGATGTGTCAATTGAAGTTGTTCGAGCTGCTGGGACAACTGTTGTTGTTTCTAGATGGCATGCTGGTCAATATTTTGTTTCTCCAGGTTTAATTGAACTTTGAGCTGCTCGTTCCTCTGTTTTTCTTCGGCCAACTGTTCCTCAAGCCGATTAATCTTCTATTTTTCTGCTGTTGTTTTCTCTTCAAGCTAAGCAATCCTTTGATCTTTTTCTTTGATTAATAGATTAACCTCAGTGGCCTTATCAATTGTGGCAGCTGTGTAAGCCCCTGCATATTGGGATAGCTTAGTCAAATCCTCAGAAGGATTGACCTCTGAATCCTTCCATATAACATTCATAAATTATGATTGAGGAGCTATTGATGATGTCCCTTCAATCGCGCTCTTAGTAATGATGGGTTGTTGAGTTGCGGGCGATGTTGATGCAATACTGTTTTGGGGGTCGCTCTGGCTTTTGATCTGTTGATCAAATTGTTCCCATTCTTTTATCAAGATGGGGTCAATATGAACATCTGTGCCAAGGGGTTCACTGGTATTTTCAACTGTTTCCCCTTTCCCAGAAATCTCTTCAATAGTCTACTCCCCGTTGTGTTCTTCTTGCTGAATAGTAGGGGTAGTATTTAATAAATCTAGAGGCAATGTCTGTAACCTCCTTGTCCTGTATTCCATGAATTCATCCATCTTTGCGGCTCCTAGTTTGAATCTTGCTAGATGAGTTACTTGTGAAAATAACTCTGCAGAAGTGAATAAATCATCAAACTCAGCCTCCTCATTTATAAATTTAGCAATTTTCACCTCACTGGTGAAATTGTAAGAGACATTGTTTTGATCATATTGTCTCTTAGGAGTTGCTGCTAGACTGAGGTCCTTAGTTTTCTCTGCCTCTTTCTCAGCATGTTTAAAGTCATGCAATGTGTAAGTGCCACAACGGAGGGGAAATGGAGGCCACACTTGTTTTTTAGAGTCTTTAAGGTTTCTAGTCATTCCCTTCTCCACTATTTGGTATGCTATTTCCCTAGCTAATAGCTTGTCTGGGATATAGAGTGGAAGGACATGAGGGTCTTTTATACTCCCAAAAACCCTAATATAGGTGAAATTCTCCTCCTTGAACCAACTGCTGATTGAAGTTAAGTCAATGCTGGCTTCGTCAGAGACCTGAGGAGCAGGTTTGTTAAAGATGGCTTGATGAACAGGTAAAACAAAACCATGGCAAATTCTGTATATGTGATTCTTATATTCAGACTTCCATAGATACTTATGATAAATATGAATGGGGGTTGGATCTTGAACAGTCCATTTCCAACCCAGAATGGGAAAGTCAGAATTGAAACAGATAGTGTCCATTATGTAGGTGCTCATATAAAATGGGGGCACGACTCTGGTGGTGACAAATTTGTTTCTTCTATAATCTAATATTTGACTGGCCATTTTATTTGATAGAATGGTTGCCCAATCCATAATAAAATAGTTGATTACTGCTCCTATTAATGGGACCATTTTTATAGAAAACCTAGCAGAATCTGGGCTTCCAAAGAGCCTACATACCATTGCATCAACATAACAATACGGGGATGCTAAAGTGTCCACAGAGTACATACCAAAAGATTCGTGTTTATGCTTGTTTGGAAAATGTCTCCATTGTTTGATAGGGTCTGACTCTAGTTCATTCTACTTAGCGAAAGCTTCCAGAAATGCCTTGTTGTAGTGTCGTTGGGGATCCAAAAAATGATACATCTTCTTAACATCTTTAGGCTTGAATGTCCTGAACATCTTCCCATCGGCTGTGAAGAAGGCTCTATCTGTTATATTAATACTTTCGATCACCCATCTCACTAGATCATTATATGGTAAAACTTTGGCTCGGGCTGCTATTTTATGGAGGAAGGAGCTAGCCAAGTCATTGAACGTGCTCTTTGTTTTATTGGTTCCATCCGTTGTTGCTTCTTCTTCTATCTCCATTGGATCTTCTGCTTCGAGTAAAGCATAGATTCCTTCCCACGAGATTTTACCGAGTCCTAGACAGGTAGTATCTGCAATTACCACCAATTTTGCTGGTGCTTCTTCCACTACAATAGGGGCCTTTGCCTTCCGAGATTTCTTAGACATCTTGCCTAATTGTGTGATTCTCAGTTAGCTCTGCAAAATAAGAAAGAGGAGCGTAACAGTCAAAAAACTTGAACAAAGATAATACAAATTACAGACCAAACGCAGTTAAGTGCATTAGATGCATGAGATGTTATGTTGTACTTAGCTATCTCAGATGAAATCTTCAAAGGACGTACCCATAACTACTCCTTAATGTTTTGCCGTAACTTCCAACGTGAAACTTTAATGCTGAAACCATATGTCACATCGCAAGTCTTGTAACGATCTTTTGTAGAATAGGTGTTGTGACTCCGTGATTTGTGATCAATGATTGCGTTATTTTAATATTTGTGTAATAATCATGTATCACAAATCAGGAGTTACAAGTGCCATACTCAAAAGATTTGTTTGCATAGTTGTGATTGCGATGAGTGTTGAGCTGGCATGGGGAGACAACGGGTTTTAATCTTGGCAAATCACGTTATTTCTTTGTAATCGATTTATCCCTTTACCACATGTATTCATAATATTTATCACTTTATTTTTATCGAGAGCGTGCCATGCGATAATTAAATCGCATGGTAATTCTTCAATGCAGTATATTGGATGCTTCTTTATGAATCAACGATATGTGATTTGTGATAGTCTTATCGCATCGCAAGATTTCAATGGATTTTTATGGACGCTTCACTATGAATCAGCGATATGCAATTTGCGATAGCCTTATCGCATCACAAAGTTTCAATGCCACTTTAAATCATCCTGTGGGATTAACGTTGTGCGAGATGCGATAGTTTTATTACATCATGCATATAAAAGGCTTACCTTGATAAAACTTTGCAATGAGGGTTTTGTTATGACTATGATCACATCGCAAGCTCTTCAAATGGATTTTCACGGGTTCTAAAGAAATGCGGTTTGCGATGAGTGGTCCTAACTACTCTAAAAGCAATTTTCATATGACTTCTATGGAAAATTTATTTTATTCAAAAGTTTATTGCTTTTATCTATATTCAAAAGGGGACCCATTTCTTATTTAGCATTTTAAGACTAAGAGTTTAAAAATTGAAATGGGGGGGTTGTTGCATGGCACAATAGGTTCCACCAAGCATGTCCTCAAATTCATCTCTTCGGAAATTCACCCATTTGAGAGGATAAGATGAATATTCCCATATTACCTTTCAAGAATTTTTTTCAATATTTATTTATAATTACAAAAAAGGGAGAAGTCAATCAACACACAAAGAAATGCAGGATAGAGATATTCATGAAAGCATTAGTAAAAAAGGGTGTGTTTCTAATGACTATTATAATCAAATCATCCTTGCATATAGTATTATCATTTCATGGCTTGATTCTAAAATAGTTAGGCTCACCTATTAAACTGTGACAGGCATTTTCATCTTTGAAATGCTCACCACGATATTTGTGTTTAATCTCATTTTTTCAGAGTATATCAATGTCAATCCAAAAAAGTTATGTTTAAAAAGAGACTGAAATTCCTACAGGCTTTACAACCTTCAAAGCATTTAAATTGGAAAACATAAAAATGGAAGAAAGGGGCTACCAATTAAATACACTCACTAACAATAACATCTGCAATCATGGAAAAACTAAAATTAAGGGACCTTAGTAGATTCCATGAAACTGGTCACTTAGTCACGTGATAATGACAACGTATTTCAGATAATTCACTTCCAAGACCCTTGAGTTCAGCAAAGAAAATACATATAATATTGTAATAGTTATGCTCCACTGTATAAACTCACTACTGGTTTGAATACTCCTTTAGAAGGCTAACTGCCTAAAGAACAAAACCCTTTGAAACATGGGGAGCTAATCACCATCATAAATGTGCATATTTTGGGTGTCTTGAAAAGTCATTAGTGGTACCCCAAAAAAGAGAGAACATATAACAAACCGTGCTTTCATATATAAGGTTCGAAGGCACACACATCATAATCAATTTATATTACATGAGAAATGAAACAATGTTAGAAGTCACCTTCTATAATTTAAAACTGCCTTAGTATGCTTATGGGACACCTCTGCATCAAATTGAATTTTAATAATGGAATTATGCATTAATAATGTAGGCTATAAAATATAAATTGAATCGAAAACATCAAAGGCAAAGAAACATTTCTTTAAACCTAAAAATGAAATAAAACTACCTACCTGTATAGATATCACAACTCGAATAAAAATGTAGAGAGGACATATTAGCACCAGAAAACACTAACATAAATGACTAGCTTCTTCTGGTCCTTTTTTTTTTCCCTATCTCTATCCCTCTCCTTTTCCCTCTCTCTTTCTCTATCATGATCGCTATCCCTCTCTTCCCTTGCCCCTCTCCCTGTCTTTGTCCCTATCCCTATCATGATTGTCATGTTCTCTATTGTCGCTCCTCCCTCTCCCCCTTCTAGCATGCTAACACTCCTTAGTTTCCCAAGGCTGAGAAAAGAAACCAAAGAGGTAACCATAGACCAAAATTTTGACTTGGCATCTAGCCCTACCAAATCAGAGAGGGATTTCTCTAAAATCAACCAAAATATGGTTGAAATTATTAGGGTTTTAGGCTAGGTATTTTCCATAGTAGGTTTTTAATTTAGGTTTTGTTGGATATGAAGAAATAGGTTTAGGAACTATGCCAAAATAGGTCAAAAGATTAGCTGCAGTCATTAATTGGGGCGATATAGATGTAATGAAAGACATAAATTGATTGGTCATTGTAGTATGGTAATGAGGAAATCAGATGAAAGAGAGTAAGTGAGCATAGATGCATGAATTCACTTATCTAGAAGGAAAACACTTGAATGCTAATCTCAAACGAAACAGAGCATTTAGACAATTATTAAAAATTAAAATATAAACATAAGAAGAAGTATAGATGGTTACTAGAAACATCTAATAATCAATTACATAAGAAAACATGAGAAAAATAGTGCCACTGACCACAACATATGAATCCCAGAAAAATAGTTGCCACTGTATATTATTTCTCTGCAAAATTGGAGTACGTTAGTTCCAAAATGTATTAAATTCAAAACATCCAACCTCTGATTACATTACATTTCAGCCTAATATATGATATGAGGTCGAATTCCTCCTAATGAGGTCGAATTCCACTCCAAATAGTGAAATACATGCATATATCCTATCTTTGCCAAATCTTAGGGGAGTTAGAACAACTTCCCCTTTTTGCTAAACTACTTGAGCTTATCTCTCAAAGGATTTCATACAAGATATTTGACCGTACGAGACCAAAATTACATTTCCCATGACTACTTTTACCATTTACATTCACCAAAATTACCATCGGAATATTTACATGCGATAAAAACATTTCATCCACAGAAGCGGGACAACTTTGCCAAAAGTGTGGCAATATTTTGTAGGCTGATTTTGGAGGCCTTCCTTTATGATTTTCCTACTCTTGAACACTTTATTTGATAGAAATATATGTTTACTTTATGACTGCATAGTTAATTCTGACCAAAACTAATGAAAACTGCTTCAAAAATGCAAATTCCTACAACGTATCCTAGAAGCACAACAGGAGGGAAGAAAGGGTAAAAAAGGAGTCTTTTTCGCTACTTTTCCTTCCCTGAAAGATGGTTTTGGCTTCTTGAACATATTACATCACCTGCATATATCTTTGTGCATCCAAAACAACTTGAGAGAGCTCCCAAAACTGCTCCAAGAAAAAGTGCAGCAAACATTTGTTGGGTTTCTCTACATTCAAATTTATGCATCTTTGTAAAAATACGGGTCAAAGATGAGTTGATATCTCTTGAACCATAATACCTGTTACAAACCTAGGAGATTTTTTTTATATAAAATTGTTTTGGAGAAAAACCTCTCTCAAATTTTTGAAATTTGTTCCCATCTTCTCTTCATCCGTGCCACAAAATAATGACTAAAACATGCAATTAAATATTTTTGAAAAATAAGCCTCAAATTTCGCTGCATATCTCCCAAATCATAACACTTGTGCATAAACTAAAGGAGCTTATTGTCCTTTGGTATATGATTGACAAAAGCCTCTTCACTTTTTTAAAATTCACGTCCATTACTTTAGAAACGGATTTTGAAATAAATTGTCCCTGTGTGCAACAAATGACCTCAAAACCCTAAAAATCATGCCAATCACCTCCATCTTCTGACTTCTTTTTGGTCTCTGATTTTTTCATGGTGTAGGATATGTAGACTTACCGTTTGAATTGAAATTGGATGCAAACAAAGGTATGAGGAAGTGCTACTCACGGGAAAGAAGTTGTGAAGGGGAAATGATAGGACTAACATGATCCCATGGAAGACTTTGACAATCATAACTATGACATAAATACTCTCTAACCCATGACTTTCGAATTATGACACTTTAATAGGGAAATAATGACTTGATGACTCAAAAGACCCATGATATTTTGTGATGATACTTTTGATGATGACCATGACCTTAGGCTTGTGATGAGAGTAACATATACAATATACATTTCAACATTGACTCAAGACCCTTTGCCAGATGACTTGGAAAAATTTTCTAGCATAGACCAAAAATTGACTTTTGATTTTCGCGAACTTTGGAATATTAACAACTATTGATTACTATGGAACATAGGACCCTAACATTGGCTCCAATGGGGATGGAAGCTCCCAAGGAGGTGTCAAGAACACCGTAGACTGGCAGATCGCCTTATTCATTGGGCAATGTAGTCACAAATAGCGGCAATCCTCAAACTAACTCAAATAAAACTGAAAGTTGAATTGTACACTGTCAACTGCAAACTCTACTAGAAACTGGCACTGAAAATGATTCTCATAATGTTGAGCTTATTCATCACACCTTACCTAATCTAACTGATCCATAGGTGATATGATTGAGTGAAGTCGAAGATATAGTGTAACAAATCAAGTACGTGACTACTTGATTGATTCTTTTATTCAGCGCCACCAGGCATAAAGAAATATTTAGAAGATGGAAACTCAAAATGATACATGTTTCCAAAACCTATGTTGGTGAATGAAACAAACTCCACTATTTCTGATGCTTCCAAAAGACTTCCCAAGGGGTCTTGAAAATCATGAAACATTATCTCAGTCTTCTAGATCCAAAAAAGAAAGGGAGATTCTTTCAAATATAATGGTTGATTGTTCTTCTTCATTTGGTTGATCCCTCTTAAATGGAAATGCAGCAATGTGACCTTCCATATCATCCAAATCAGAGACAATATTTGTACGTTCTTGATCTGCAATTAAGGTAGCCAAATCAAAATCAACACAAATATCTACAAGTGGCTTTTCATGTCTATCAGAAATAAAATTGTCTTGGCTTTGAAAAAATTCTATATCTTGATCTTTTGAAGGCTACTGATCATATTCATCAAACTCAAGACAACAAACTCGTTGTACATTGCTTTTAACCTCAACAGATAAAACATGACTCTTTAGAGTTTCTATATAAGATCACTCAAAATTCTGATCTGCACATATTTCCTCCTGAATTAAAAACTTAGAAGAGGAAAGGAATGAAGGGTAGGTAGGGAAAACATCTCCATATATATCTTGATTGCTTGAAAATTGGCAAGACCGTTGTGAATTATCATCAACTTCGGAAAATGGAAGATCAATGTCATCTTTTGAATAATTCTTCTCAAGTTTGTTGTCATCCAAGGTAGAATCCGTGATCTTCTCATGGTGGCGAAAAGGGTTTTCATTCAAAGCATTCAATATTTCATCATCCATAAAGTCTTCATCGCCATAAGAACTTTCCAGCTCTTGAATAAAATTCTCAAAGTGATCACAAGAATCCTCAATAAAAAGCAAAGAAGGATAGGCTTCTTTATACTTCTAAAAACATATTGAGTGAAAATCCTTGAGAGAATAAATACAAGCAGGAGGCAAGATTTCATACCAAAAACGTTCTTTTTCTTCTAATGTGATCATGAACATTTTCATTAAATAATCTTCATGAAAATTAATCCTCATCTTATGCACATGCATATGAAATCTTATTAAATGAAGTGTAGCATCATCACCTTTTCCATCTCTAAATTTTGGCAAGTATGTTTTCCAATATAGCTGAGGCATACGATTTGGAAATCCTAGAACATGATCTTGATGCATAGGAGCATACCTTCTGGATTGAGAACTCATTTTGATTTCTAGATCCTGCTACCAGTGGAGTCTTTGGATCAAATTGGAGTCATTGGGTGAATGTTTTAGCCTTCATATTTCTGACTATTGTCCACCATCAACAATCAAATCTACAACGTGAACAATAATTCCTAAGGAAACAATATCCATTACCATCTGTTTCACAAAAAACATAAATAGTATTAGGATCTCGTTCCTCATTCCCATCAAAACCATTCTCCCTATCCTCTCTTTCCCTTTATTTACTTAATTTGTGTGAGGGACTTTTGTTATGGTTCCCATCACAAAGTAAAATAAGTAAGCCACAAAGATATCAATCATGTAGATACCAGTTGTTATAAATCTGAGTTAAAATGAGCTACAATTTCCAAGCACCAGAGAATTCATATGGAACCCACTTCAATCAAATGTAATCCAGTAGATATACAATTTCATGCATTACCTACCATGCATGATGAATGCATGTGGTATCTAGTGTCTTTATTAGTGACGAGTTGTTTTAACCCATATTCAACTTCTAATCTCTTTATGTGGGAAGAGACTTTTCTTTCAATTTCTTCACCATTCTTAGTGCCACATTCTTGAAGATACTCAGGATACTCCATGAGTGTTACCTTCAATTGGCATAGATTTTGCCTGATATTACAAGTTTACAGTATCAAACTATATGGTATATATATATATATAAAGGCACAAAATAAATTATCATCCTATAGGCAAGGAGAATTGCCTAAGACCTTCATCCATTTAACTGTCATTAAGAGTAGAAGCAATGTTGTCCATTGTGACTTATTGTTTGTCTTCTGTCCCAAAACCCCCAAATATGTCATCACTACCAGAAGAAGAGTAATTCAAACCAAGTCTCTTAAGCTCTACCTTGTCCTTTGTATCCATTCCACCATCCTCACGAGTCAACTTTGAAGCTTGTAATATAGAATGTGTTTTCATATAATTGCATGATAAAGGTTTTAGATCTCGATGTGGGATTAATGACTTTGAGGTCCCCGCCACACCAAAATTTTTTGGTAAAGTTCTAGTGCAAGAGTCATCCATTGATTCACATTACTCAGCCCGTGACCATAAACATGATTCTTCCTAAACATTTTTCCTAGATATGGAAATATAGTCCTTATCATTATGAAGTATGGATTTTCTTTCTTCACATGTGCTCCACCTTCCCCCTCCCACTTTTAAATAAGCATTAGTTTCTCTTATATGCTGAATCCCTCCTATTGCAAAGTCATACCCGTACCTGATATCCTCACCTTGATCTTGGTTCTAATGCTTCTTTGCTTCTTCTAAGCTAAGCAATCAAGAAACCATTACATCCCTACCACCATGAATAGATAAACCATTTTTCCTACACCATCTTTGAAGCTCTACAAGAGGAATACTAAATAATTCTCGAGCTTCTTCTCCCTCTCCAATCACTAGAGTAGCATCTTGATTTGGACCAAATCTGTCTGTTATGTCCGTAAGATTGGCTTCAGAGCTATCAAGGTCCTTCAATGGTGGGGCATCTCCACATATTTAATGAAAAGTAGGGACACCTGAATTTCAATACCGAAGAAAGGTGGATCATAGCCCATTCACATAAGCATCTAAAAAGAGAAACCACTTTAACCAAAATTGGAGATATTTCATCACTCTCTCCCTCAAAGCTTCTACAGTAATCCAACTAGTGATGTTTCAATATAAGTCATTAAATATTTCCATAATATTAGGAAATGCTACTTCAAAATTTGTCCTATATGCAAAAGCATTTTTCACATGAACATTACTATTGTGAAGAATATCAGAAACTAACAAGATCCTTGCAACTTCAGTTGGAATAAGCGTCTCCTTTAGAGTCAAAGACTTTGTAAGTACCTCAACTACCTCACCAACTGTGTCGAAATTGTCTAGAGAAAACCCCATTGCTTCTTTTATCTAATTTCTCTCCAAGGTTAAAGCATGAAGCATGTCCTCAAATTCATCTCTTTGGCCCTCTGTTAAGGTGCATTCCTAATCCACTCTATTGATCCTTCTAGCAGTGTAAGTTGCAATTGAGGATGGGTCAGTTCCTATGGAGTCATAAAGCACCTAAATATTGATTGTATGCAGGAAAACAAAAAAATGTATACCAAACTGGAGCAATCAAAGCTACAGGTACAATGTTGAGATTTGGATTTGAAAAGCCTTTGGACTATATAAGTTTTCAAGTAATTTCTAGAAAGGACAAACCATAGTATTTTAGCTATAGACCCAAGATATTCTTGATTGTTTTCATAAAATTAGAAAACGTGGAGAATTTGAATCTCAGTGCAAGTTAAAGGCACTTGATCTTCATACATGCTTTGTTTTCATCATTACTATCCTCAACATGTTTTATTATTTAGAGTGATATTTTTTGAATTGGTAAGCATGTTTTCCCAAATTTTTATTTTTATATCCCACACAATTGGAATCCTGCTACATTTGGCCTCCTATAATTCCCTAGGCTACATGTGTTAAAGAGGGTACAAAACAATAATAATATGTTCTTTTACCATAAGTTCTTCTCATTTTTTGGATGGATTATGTGGAAATTTTACACATGCCAATTATGTGGCAGGAAACAATGTTCCATTATTATTTTTTATCATCTCTTGTTTCTAAGTTAGCATGCTTCTATTGTACTAGTTCATTACGCCTATGTCATGTAAAGATCGAGTTGAGTGGGTTTTACATTTGATTTCCACTATATTCAACAACTAAATATATATGTTTTCTATGTAGGTTGGATGATGGGATGACACACTTTATGTTGAGTCTCAAAATTGCCCTTTCCTTAACAACTTTTCTCATCCTTCCTTCTTTGTTTTTCCATGAAGAAATGCATTCCTATCACAAATAACCATTATACATTGCCTTAAGGAGAACATTTTAGTGATTTTCATGTTATACTTTTATGATTGCTGTTCGAATATGTTTTTGTCTTTTAGCTACGGAACGCAGCCTATTCCGCTGCTAATCGACTGTTCCGTAGCTACTTCCATGCTTTTGCATGTTCTAGGTATCAGAAGGAGAAAATAACTACATGGGCAACTTGGAAAACATCATGACATGGATCGTGTCCTATTCACCTAGCCCAGGATGACAAGGAAGACTCCAGTCAAAGGAAAAGTCAAACATAGAGGCCTAAGGAAAACAAGACTCTGATTTGTACACGTTTCTCAGTGATGGGATCCAAAACAACTTCCTGAGGCCATGGAATTCGACAACCATCTGTGAAACCAAATCGAACATCCATCACCTTAGATTTATGTCTCCATCAACCGAGGAAGAGAATTCTGTGTGCCTGTCTGCTACGTGTTTTTGGTTGTAGCTTATCTTTCTACATAAACAGTTCTATAATTTCTTTATAAATACCTGTGTGAAGAACACAGAACCAGTTCAAATTTACACATGTATTAAGTTCAGATTACTACTCTGAAATTTTGAAAACTCATTCTCTATTCTTAATATGAAGACTGTGTGTTTCATGGATATCTGAAAGCGTTTGTTGGAGTGTTGATTAAGTAAACATAACCCGAGCAGCTGCAGAGGGCCCCTACGCTGACTAAGGTTTAATTCCATTTTGTTTTGTCTTTTATAGTTAAACTGTAAGTTCATTGTTTCTTCCATAATGTTTATAATCATTTGCTAAACTTGTTCATAATGCAGTCTTTACCATTTTCTTACTAACACAAAATAGTTTATTTCAGTACAGAATAGTTCTTTTCATTTAATTTCTTTCTAGTTTCTTATCAGTAGTTAGAAGTTGAATTTAGTAGTGTAGAGTAGTTTGTTTTATTTGTTGTTTCATTAGTCTTTAGGTTTTTAATTAAACTGATCAGTGTCATTACTTTCTTGCCATTTTATTACTAGTTCAGTGACTCATGTTGTAGGTGAATGTTTCTAAAAAGCTCTTCTAGTTGATGTTTCATCTTAAACTAAGTGCTTGAATACTTCACTGATGCAATGAGTCTTTTTTGCATTTTTGTATTTATTTTCTTCGAAAAATGAAGTACAGAATTCCTCAGAATGTTATCACAAGGAGGTTTTTCTCCCAAAATTGTGAAGTAGCATAACTAAGCACTTCATTTAGTTTCCATAATAGATTAGTTGCAATTTAATTTTTAGTCCTAGTATTTCATTTAGTTCCGTTTCCATAAATAGATAGTTGCAATCCCACTTTAAGTTTTAGTTTTTCATTAGTTTTGTTCTTGTCATGGATTAGATAATACCTGCAATTTCACTTTCAGTTTTCAGTATTTCATTTAGCCTTGTTCTTGTAACTTATTACGCAGTAGTTGCAATTTCACTCTTAAGTTCTTTTAGTTCATGATTTGGAAACAATAATAAGAGCAGAAAAATGAACTCTGTTTTCATTTTCTTAATTAAACTTTACTTCCAATTCTGACTTAAAGCACTTTTAGTCCTCATTTTTAGATTCTTAGCAGTATTTACAAAATTTACAATTAGGATTTTTACAGTCACATTGTAAATCATTAGGGACTAAAGGACCAAAAACCCCCAAAACAACATAAAACTCAAAAACAGTGAAGTAAGAAGGGTCATCTAACACATATAGTGCACTACACTTCATCAGTTTACGATACTCGGATTGATAATTTATGTAGAGCAATTTAGGACACTAAATTGACCAAACATTTTGGCACCATTGCTGGGGAAGTGTAACTAGGTAGCCTTATCTCTTACATTCATTAAAAAAAAAAAAAAAACAATGACATGCATAGAGAAAGAGACTCTAGGGGTAGATTTATAGCTAGGGGCAGAAGTTCGATTCCTACAACTCCACCTACTCCACCAAGAGTTAGAAAAGGAACACCTCCATCCAGAATCATACTCGCAGCCATAGGATTCCTGGAATTCAAGGGGCAGAAACACAATCAGAAGATTATCCTACTTCATCTACCAAAACAGTCCTAGGAGAGAAAAATTTTGAATCTCCAACAGCAGGGATAACCTTTTTCACCTCCACGAGAGAGCCTATTGTAGTTGAAGGATTTGGAATACCTGGTGAGGAAGAAGAAGTAGAAACTCTCTCCCATAATCCATTAATAGAAGAACCAGAGGAGGAGGGAATAACCTTGTAGGTTGAGCCCTATACTAACTCTGAAGAAACTATAATGGCAGAAGAAGAACAAGATGGAGAATTCTCACTATTTGGAGGAGGGGGTAGAGGGAGAGGTAGAGGAAACAATGGAGGAGGTAGATGTAATAATGGAGGAGGCAGAGGAATTAGGGAAGTATATGACTCATTTTGATTCCCTATAGTGCATGAGGAAACACATACCACAATGAAAAAC
Source organism: Pinus tabuliformis (assembly GCA_031772625.1). Classification (NCBI taxonomy): domain Eukaryota; kingdom Viridiplantae; phylum Streptophyta; class Pinopsida; order Pinales; family Pinaceae; genus Pinus; species Pinus tabuliformis. The sequence goes on along the minus strand of CM062815.1, from coordinate 595,090,796 downwards.
ATCTCACCATGTGTCCTCCCAAACTTTTATGGGTTGAGAAGTGAGGACCCTGAAACATTTTTGTTTGAGTTTGAAGTCTTATGTAGAACCTATGACTATTTAGAAGACTCTCAAAGTCTCAAATTGTTCCCTTCAACATTGAAAGGGTCTACTTTGAAATGGTTCATGGGGCTAGTTACTCAATCCATTAGAACATGGAATGACATGAAACATGCATTTTTGGATAGATACTTGGATTATTGTATGCCTACCAATCATAAAGATGAGGTGTTCAAAATGATGCAAAAAGAAGATGAAAACTTAGAGGATTTGCTTGAGAGATTCAACTATAATTTGAAAAGAGAAAAGATGAACAATTTAGATGAAGAAAATTTGAAAGCTCTTTTGTTAAAGGCCATTAGAGATGAATTTATAGATATCCTTAACATGATGGGGAAGGGAGATATCTCTCAACTTCCATTGAGTGACATAGCAGAACTATGTGTTCATCTCTCAAGAGGAAAATCTAAAACAAGAAAAGGGCCGAGAGATCCTTCTCTTGTTAGAGCAAACAAATCTGCAACCGGATCTGTAAGTAGGGCAGAAATTGGAAATATGCTTGATGAGTTTAAAACTAACATTTTAGGGAGCCTTAGTGAGTAGCTAGACACCCTTAAAATTCAAAACAAGCAGAAAACAAAGTCTGATGCTTTAGCCATCTTTTGTCCAAAATGCAAAAAGAAACATGCTCTAAGGGAATGTCCTGTAGATGAAAAAATTGTAGAAACTTGTATGATTTGTTCAGAAAGTCATGAGACCAAGGGTTGTCCTTCAACCCAGGTCTTAAGGCTGTCTTTCAAGAGGAAACAGTCCCAAATTCTATAGAATCTCTTTGTTTTGTTGCAAGAAGACCTTAGCAGGGGCCACAAAATCAGGGATTTAACAATCCAATGTATATTCAGCCCCCACCAAACTGGAATTCTTGGAAGCAACCTTGGACTCAACCTCAATCTCAGTATCAATCTCAACCGTGGGCACAAGGGGTACAAAATCCTTATGGGAGATTTTCTCAATATTATCAATATCCTCCATCTTATCAGAATTATCCTCCCCCACAAAATCAGCAGCCACAACTTTCAAATAAGAACCCTCAACTTTCATTGCCATTTCCACAACAAAGTCAAAATCCTCAACTCTTGCTGCCATTTCAGCAGAAACCAAACCAGCTACCTACCCAACCATTACCAAACCCCAATAATAAAAGCCCTCAAAATTCTTACATGGCTGAAGGACAACAATTTCCAACTTACATGATTAATCCTCTAGATCTTAATGATGTTCAACTTAGATCTCGTAGGATATTAGAAAAGGAAAAACCTTCTATAGTTATTCAAGAACAAGACACTTCTGAGGAAGACTCTCTACAAGTCAATAAAATTTTTGAGAGAACATCCCTCCAAAACCAAAATATTGAAAAAGAAAAACAAAAAGAATCAATAAACACAACTCCTATCATTGAGCAACCAACATCTACTTCTACACCTCCTTTTCCTGAGAGATTACAAATTGATAGAGGGGTAGAAAAACAAATCTTGTTGCCCAATTATGACTTTCTAGATGAATTGAAGAATGTCTGTATCAAAATTCCTTTGTTACAATCCATTAGAGAAATTCCAATTCTAGCCAAGACAATAAAGGAGTTGAGCATTAAAAGACCAGGAAGAAAACCAATAGAAACAAAAATTCACCTGGTAGGAAAGATAGCAGACATAATGATGGGAAATATTGCCATGCAGAAATATTTGGATCCAGGAAGTCCAGTTGTCAAGACACATATAAATGGAATTGAAATTCCAAATACATTGATTGACTTAGGGGCATCAATAAACATTATGAGTAGGCAAACTATGGAGCAGCTTAATCTTCCTAATCTTCTTTACACACCTACCTTACTGCAACTTGCAGATAGATCAGTAATCAAACCAGATGGTGTGCTAGAAAACATTTCAGTCTCCTTAGATTCTTGGGAATATCCTATTGATTTCATGATTTTAACTCCCAAGAATAATGTAGGAGGACACCCACTCATATTAGGAAGACCTTGGCTGGCCACAGCTGATGCTTTTATTAGTTGTAGATCTGGTGACTTGTATATTTCTGATGGTAATTCAACAAAGAAATTTACTTTGTATCGGTGTGCTAGAAAACATTTCAGTCTCCTTAGATTCTTGGGAATATCCTATTGATTTCATGATTTTAACTCCCAAGAATAATGTAGGAGGACACCCACTCATATTAGGAAGACCTTGGCTGGCCACAGCTGATGCTTTTATTAGTTGTAGATCTGGTGACTTGTATATTTCTGATGGTAATTCAACAAAGAAATTTACTTTGTATCCTATAGCAAAAGCAATCATAGAAATAGATGACAAGGAATGGATTGATGATGAAGATGATATTCAACCTCTCTTTACTATGTCAGAAATTAGTGAAGATAGTCAAATTTTGAACACATTGGAAAAATTTGAAACATCTTCAAAATATGATCATGCACAATTTCAAGAAAAATCTAGTGTTGAATACTTGTCATCTAGGCAGATGTCTCTCTATTCTATGGAAGAGTTTGGTAGCTCTACAATTGAAATTTTTCCAGGTAAGACATTGAACATAAATAAAAAATTGGAGAAACTACAACAAGAAGAGCTAGCCAAAATATTACAAAAACATTTTGCTGCATTTGCATGGGAATACACCGACATGAAAGGCATCGATCCTAAGACTTGTATCCATCATATATATATTTAGGAAAATAGTAGACCAATCAGACAACCTTAGAGAAGAATGAATCCAAATCTTAGGGAAATTGTGAAAGAAGAGCTCCAAAAATTACTCAATGTAAACTTCATTTACCCAATTTCAGATAGCCAATGGGTTTCTCCTTTGGTAATTGTGCCTAAAAAGAATGGTAAATGGAGGGTGTGCATTGATTATCAAGAATTGAATAAAGCAACCCTTAAAGATCATTTTCCTTTTCCTTTTATAGTTCAAGTGTTAGATACATTAGCAGGTAAGAAGTATTTCTCATTCTTGGATGGTTTTAATGGTTGTAATCAAATTCAGGTAGCACCTGAGGATCAAGATAAAACCACATTTACTTGTCCATGGGGAACTTTTGCCTACTAAGTGCTTCCTTTTGGGTTATGTAATGCACCTGCAACATTCCAAAGAGCAGTACTAGGAATTTTTCTGATCTGGTACATGATTGTGTAGTGGTATATATGGATGATTTCACAGTCTATGGAAACACATTTGAAGAAGCTTTGGAAAATGTCCTTAAAAGATGTAAAGAAACAAACCTTTCAGTAAGCCATGAAAAGTGTTTTATGATGTTTACAGAAGGTGTTGTTTTAGGACATCACATTTCAGGAGATGGGATTAAAGTTGACAAATCTAAGGTTGAAGTCATCTCTAAGTTATCAATTCCAAGTTGCCAAAAGGATGTTAGAAGTTTTCTAGGATTTACAGGATATTATAGAAGGTTTATAGAAAACTTCACTAAAATAGCATCTCCACTCTTCAAATTGCTTACAAAAGATTGTGAATTCAATTGGAATCTTGGTTGCCAACTAGCATTTGAAACCTTGAAAGAAAAAATTTCTGAAGCACCTATTTTAAGAGGTCCAAATTGGAAACTTTCTTTCCATATTTCTATAGATGCTTTAGATACAGCTCTAGGAGCTGTATTGGGACAAAAATATTTGATTCTTTATGCCATTTACTATACAAGTAAGAATTTGACTCCCACTGAGTTGAATATACTGTGACTGAAAAAGAATTCTTAGCTATTGTTCATGCAATTAACAAGTTTAGACACTATATAATAGGCTATGAAACCTTTTTTCATACAGATCACTCTGCAATTAGATATTTGATGAATAAACCTATTACTAATGGCAGAGTTACAAGATGGCTTTTACTTTTGAAATAATTCAACATTACTATGCTAGATAGACCTAGAAAACAAAACACAGTTGCTGATTTCTTGTCCAGGATTCAAAATATCAAAGAAGACTCTTCGGTTGAATATAAGTTTCTTGATGAATATCTCTTTGCAGTAACTAATCAAACTCCTTGGTTTGCAGATGTTGCTAATTACTTGGTTATAGGGAAGTTACCTTCACATTTGTTTCCTAGAGAGAAAAGAAATATTATTCAAGAAAGTGCAAGATATTCATGGATCACTAACAAATTGTATAAAACAGGGCCAAATCTTATGATCAGAAAGTGTGTCAGGGAAGATGAGATGCCTGATATTCTCAAAGCATGTCATGATGAGCCGTGTGGTGGACACTTTACTGACAATATGACAGCCTATAAAATCATTTCTTTAGGATATTATTGGCCATCCATATTGAAAGATGCTAAAGAATATGTCAGAAGGTGCGACAGCTGCCAAAGGGTAGGGAAACCTGCTCCCTCAAATGAAATGCCATTACAAACTCAGGTACTTATCGAACCCTTTGAAAAGTGGGCTTTAGACTTTATTGGACCAATTAATCCTCCATCTAAGCAGAAAAAAGTATATATTGGTATGCATTGATTATGTCACCAAATGGTTAGAAGCAAAAGCATTACTTTTTGCTAACGAAAAATCTATAGTTAATTTTCTTTTTGAGGACATCTTCACTTGTTTTGGTGTTCCAAGAGAAATTGTGATAGATCAGGGATCTCAATTCACATCCAACATGATGGAAAGGCTTATGGAGGAGTACAAGATCAAGCATAGGAAATCTACTCCCTATCATCCACAAGAAAATGGTCAAGTGGAGTCTACAAATAAAGTGATTGAAGGAATCCTCACCAAGACTGTGCATCTACATAGAAGAGATTGGGCAGAAAGGCTTCCTGAAGCCTTATGGGCCTATAGAACTACATGGAGGAACACAACGGGACATACACCCTATGAACTTGTTTATGGGAAACAAGTCTTGTTCCCTATAGAGTTCCAAGTCAAAACTTTCAAGATGCCAGTCCAGTTGGGGATGGATTTATTAGAGGCTCAAAAGCATAGACTGGAGAAATTGAATGAACTTGATGAAATCAAGCAAAAGGTTGTTCAAAGGACTGGTCTAGTCCAATAATAGAGGGCTAAATGGCATGACAAATACATCAAGGATAAGAGGTTTCAAGAGGGAGATTGGGCACTGTTATTTGATTCAAAGTTTAAAGATTTTCAAGGGAAGTTTCAAACTCATTGGCTTGGGCCATATGAGATTGAAAAATGTCTTCAGCAATGGAGCAGTGAGAATCAGAACAATAGATGAAAGTCAAACTCCTCTTCTTGTGAATGGTCATAAATTGAAAATATATCGAAAACCAATCTCAAAGGAGGAGTTCATCAAGATCTTCCAGAACAATTCTGAAATGAAGTTAGTGAAGAAGAATCCTTCTTCTCCACCAACTTAGTCTTTATTTTTCCTATCTCATATTGTTGTTGGGAAAAATATCCATTCAGAATGCCCCTATCCCACTCTAAGGTGTGACAGTGCCTTAGCAACAAACAAGGAAAACTATTTTCGTATTCTTCTTTATGAAATGTAAACAAAGAGGAAGGATGTAACTAACTTGTGTCTTTCGTTAGTTTGTTGATCCAATCGCTCTCTCCTTTGTTCGCTTCCCACTACCTGCTCTCTCACTGGTCCAGCTTCATCAAGTTCCTACAAGATCACAAGAGAGGAAAACTACACAAACATAGATTTACATTCATAACTAGTTTAGCATCAGATTTAAACTAAACATGCAAGTATAACAAAACATCACTGATATACAAGCATATAGGAGAAACTCAAATAGTTTTATTGATATGATAAGAAAGTCCAAGAGGAGATACAACCAAGTGAGTCCCGATCTAGCATCTACCTCCCAGCAAAGGAATCCCTTCCTCTCCTCCAACAAAGCATAAATCACCCAATGCATTAATCTCAATCTCAAACCAACAGCAATTCTCTGCAAAGTACAAAATTCCAGCCCCCCTGGATCTCTGGGTGAGGGATCCATATATAGATGTAAGCAGAGAGGATGAGTCAGCTTATGTTTTGACTTGTGGCTTCTCTCTGTCAGTTCTTGCTTCCACTTGGAGGTTAAGAGCCTCTTACTCATCACTAGTTGAATTCATTGAGGCAAGTGTCATTGGAGAAGATTCTGGAAGCTTCCAGTGTCTTTCCACCTCGTTGAATGAGCTTGCCATTTGTCATTTCCTGCTCAACGCACCCTGGTAGTGCATTCACCTGCGTTGCAACGCACCTAGGCAGTGTATTTGGGTGCTTTGCAACGCAGGCAGCTAGTGGAGCCTCTGAATTGATCCTGATTTGACTAGTTTTGGGCAATTTCTGGTGGAGAACTTCTGGGAGAAGCTGTCATTTGTTGACCTTGTTTCTTTAGGAGCTGGAACAACATCATTAGGGACTTAGGATCCCTTGGTTTATGGACATTTCATGCTTATAGCTGTAAGGCACAAAAATGTCTATAACAGTTGCCCCTAAAGTATGAGGTCGTTTATCGGGTGAAATGCTTTATTAGGAGGATCCGAAGTTCTTCCAATGCTGGGAGGAGACCTGTAATAAGATACAATACAATACATTATTTTTCATACTGTTTTCATGATTTAGCTGAGGCGGGCATTCCCATGCTCAGTTTTATAAATCCATTTTTCTGTACATAGGACAGACAATCGTCTGATGGTAGACTGATGATTCTGATGAAATCATCATCCTTTTGGTAGGATGATTATCTGTGCTGCAATGCTGTACATGTCAATGTCTTTATTTTTCCTGAATATATATCGCAGCCTGAATGGATGAAACTAGATCCGGGGTCTTCAATCTCGTCTGATCTTCACTCTAAGTACAAGTCGATCCATGTGAGAAATGTTTTGAAGTCGAACATGGAAAGACATCGCTTGATTACCAGTCAATGATGTAAACTGTTAACAAGCACGAGAGGAATCACCGATAATGATAATGACCCTCAAGGTACTGCAATACAATTTGTTGGCATTATGATTCAGGTGTTGTCCTTGATGGCAAACCCATTCAGGTGATAAATCAAGAAGGACGCAGGAAATATGTTCAGCAAGTGCGTCCCCGCAGATATACCATACAGAACCCGCGTCCAGGGACGCAGGCCAGCCGTTCAGGAGGTGCGTCCGCCCAGTGCACTCATTTCAAGGCAGAGAAAAGCACGTGGGGGTTTCTTGTGTGGTATCTAGCCGACGGTTTTTGTGTTTCCTTGGTGTCGGCTCGTGGTTTTGTTCCATGTTTTGGGGAGAAGCTTGCCTATATAAAGCAAAGGAGTTCATTTGGATTACGTATCATCTTGGTTGAATATCTTTTGGTGAGATCTAGTCCAGATCTATGAAGGCGAATCTTCTAATGGACTGTGATCTCTATGGCGCATGATCAGATCTGTGGATCTGAGTGTTTGGGTTGGTACTGAAGTCCTCATATCTTTTATATCCGAAGGGACGCAGGTTCAGTGAAGGGAAAGTGCGCCGGGACGCAGTACAGTAAAGGCTCAGGTGCGTCTCTGAGGCAAAGGACGCGGCGCGACTGTGTTATTGGGTGCGTCTCTGAAGTGAAAGACGCGGCGCGATAGTTATTCTGGGTGCGTCGGTCGCAGCAAAGCATAGAGGAACAGTGCGTCTGCACGCAGAACAGTGGAAGGTAGACTGCGTCCAGTCGCAGGCCACAGAAAGAAAATATGCGTCCCTGTCTTAAGATGATCTGTTGATTGTATATTTCTGTTCATGAGGTGTTCTGGGTTATTTCTGTAATTACTGATCTGATATCTGTAGTTGACTGTATCTGTTGTATACTTGTTGATCATTTGATTCTTCATGAAAAGAAGTAGGGGGTTGTAGCTCCCTTCCAGGAGAGACTAAAAAAAAAAACGAGAGAGAGTTGTAGCTCTCTGCAGGTTGCAGCCTGCGTGCTGGTAAAGGACTGCACCAGTACAAAATCATTGTAAAAAGAATTTCTTGAAAGAAGATAGAGACATATTGCAGCAGGTGGTTTTCTCCCGCATTGGGTTTCCACCTTACATCTTGTGTTCTTTGGTGTGACTGTCTATTTTCTTTATTCATGCTCATTATTTTATGGTACTGATATGCAAGAATAATTCAAAAGATCAAATAAGGAAGATTTGGTAAATTGCTTGATAATACTGATTCACCCCCCTCTCAGTATTATTTCCAACAATTGGTATCAGAGCAGGTCCTTCAGAAAAGCTTGATCGCTTGAAGGTAGATCGTTCATCATGAGCAACTACGAGAGAGAAGCATCAATCAGGCCACCAGTTTTTGATGGGACAAACTTCAATTATTGGAAGGTAAGAGTTACTGCATATCTTCAATCTCTTGGTACTGAAGTTTGGGACATTATAGAAACAGGCTATGCTTTTCCTTCAGCTACTCCTACAGATCCAGCTGAGAAAAAGAAGTATGAAACAAATGCAAAAGCAGTCAGTACTCTATTAGGAAGTATATCCCAAACAGAATTCATGAAGGTAATGCATTTCAAATCAGCAAAAGAAATATGGGACAAAATGATCACAAGCTATGAAGGAGATGAACAGGTAAAACAAGCCAAACTTCAAACTCTCAGAATTCAATATGAGACTCTCAAGATGTATAATGATGAAAGTGTGGCTAATTATTTTCTTCGGGTAGATGAGATTGTAAATTGTATGAAAAATTTGGGTGAAGAAGTAAAGGAGTATCTAGTAGTTCAAAAGATTCTAAGATCATTATCCCCCAAGTTTGAATCCAAAGTATCTGCAATAGAAGAAAAAGAAAATCTCCGTGTTCTTACTATGTCTCAGCTACATGGAATTCTAACTGCTTATGAAATGAGAAAGGGAGGACCATCAGACAGAAGGGAGGCTGCTTTTAAAGCATCAGGCAAAGAAGATTACTATGAAGCAAGCCATGATCCAGAAGAAGAGGAAGAAGAATCAAATTTTGTCAAAAATCTTCAAAGAGGTTCTGGAAGGTTCAGAGGTAAGCTACCTTTCAAATGCTTTGCTTGTGGAAGAGTAGGTCATTATGCTGCAAAATGCTCTTATAAGGATAAAGGAAAGGAACCAGTTAGATGGAACAAGAAACAAAGCACAAATAAGAAAAGCTACTACACCCATGAAGATAGTGATGGCTTATCAAACAGTGATGAAGATGAACAAGGTAATAAATATAGGTTGTTAATGACATTTGAAGATGATGATTATGAGGATGCTATAGATGTGGATAACCTTTATGATGAAATTACTAGACTCAAGAGATGCATAGAAGAAAAGAACATGATTATTGATACTCTACAATTCCAAATTGATGAAAAGGAAAAACATCTTGAAAAATTAGAAGGTGAAATTGTTGGACTTAGAAAAGAAATTGAGAAAACAAAAACTATTAACCTCAAGTTTGTCAAAGGATCTGAAACTTTGGATGAGATTATCAGTGTGCAGCGGTCTCCACTAAATAAGACAGGTTTGGGCTATAATGGAGAAACTTCTCAAGCATCCACTTCAAAAAGTTATCTTGATGCAGCAAGAAGAAATGAGCAAGAGCACGAGGAAGATCATCAGGTAAAGCAGGGACAAATGTCAAGCAGAAACAATCAGGGGCAATCCAGCTTAAGGGTGAACAAAAGCCACAACCAGCCACAGGTAAAATCTTCTCAATTTGGTTCAAGAATAGACGAAAATAGAAATTACAATCAGTTGGCTGGTAGATCCAATAATCGCAGAAGCTTCTTCAATGGACAATGCTTTTCTTGCCATAACTTTGGTCACAAAGCAGCTCAATGTGTTGCGTATAAAACAATCATGACTAGAGAAGCTCAAAAACAAAGAAGTATGACAGGGATTACAAAAAGGACCTATAACAACTTTTCAGCTCTTGAAAATGAAGTTGAATGTTCTATTTGCAATAATTTTGGACATAAAGACTTTGAATGCAGAAGCAGGTTTCCGGAAAGAAAGGTACAAGAGCAGAAAAAGGAACAAGCCTCAGACGCCAAAACATGGAGAATAAAGGAACCTCAAACAGAAAGATGTGGGATAGCATTTTATGCAGAAGGACAAGAAAATCTATGGTACATTGACAGTGGATGTTCGAAACATATGACAGGTGATAAAGAAAAACTTGAATCTTATTCTACTTTAGAAAAGGGAAAGAAAGTTTCCTTTGGAAATGATACTCCTGCAACTATAAAAGGAAAAGGTGTTGCTCCTTTGAAAGAAAAGGTCAAGGCTGGAAATGTTTTGTATGTTGATGGATTGAAGCATAATCTACTAAGTGTCAGCCAGATGTGTGATCAAAAAACCGAGGTTATTTTCAGATCGAATGGATGTCTTGTTCGTGATCTTGATACAGGTAAAACAGTACTCAAAGGCAAAAGAACTCCAAATAATCTGTACATATTTGAAGAAGGAGAACAACAATGCTATCTTAGCAAGGATGAAGAGCACTGGTTATGGCATCGAAGGTTGGGACATCTAAGCTTCTCACAAATAAGGAAAGCTTGCAAATATCAGGCAGTTCGCGATCTTCCAGATATCAAAATTCCTGACAACACCATATGCAGATCATGTCAGTTTGGAAAACAAACCAGGACTAACTTTCCAGAGAAAGAGGGATCAGCCAGCATGCCTCTTGAGCTAGTACATACAGATACATGTGGCCCATTCAGAAAAAGAACACCTAGAGGAGAGGAATACTTGATATTATTTATTGACGATTTCTCCAGGTTTGTTTGGTTAGGACTTATGAAACACAAAGATGAAGCATTCGAAAAATTCAAAACCTTCAAAGCCTTGGCTGAAAATGAATCAGGTCACAAAATTAAGTGCCTCAGATCTGACAGAGGTGGGGAATTTACTTCAAATGAATTTTTCGATTTCTGTGATGAACATGGGATAAGGAGAGAATTCTCTACAGCTAGAACTCCTCAGCAAAATGGAGTTGTTGAAAGAATGAACAGAACAATCCAACAAATGGCTCGTGCTATGCTTGATGAATCAGGAACTCCTGCAACTTTCTGGGGTGAAGCTGCACATGCTGCGGTTATTATTCTCAACAAAACAAATGTCCGGGTGAACAGCACTCAAACTCCTCATGAGCTCTGGAGTGGTAAAACTCCTTCGGTAAAGCACTTCAAAATCTTTGGGAGCAAATGCTATATCAAGAATACTGACGAACAGCTTGGCAAACTTGAACCTAGAGCAGATGAAGGCATTCTTCTTGGCTATTCTCCACATAGCAAAGCATACAAATGCTACAATAAAAGACTTGGCAGAATTGTTGACAGCATTGATGTAGTGGTTGATGAAAAGGGATATATTCCTAGGCAAATACATCGTGAAGACATCGAAGAAGATGAGAGCTACCCTCAAAGACAGAATGATGAAGAAGAAGAATCTCAAGAAGAACCTCACGAAGAAGCAGAAGAACGGACAAGAATAGAAGAAAAGACTCCATCCAGATATGTTCAGAAGAATCATCCAGAATCTCAGATTGTGGGGCAGAAAGAAGCAGGTGTACAAACAAGAAGAACAGTTGCAGAAGCCTCAAGCTATTTGGCATTACTCTCCTCTACTGAACCACAAAATGTGAAAGAAGCATGCAAAGATGAATGTTGGGTAAAAGCAATGGATGAAGAACTTGAGCAAATCGAAAAGAACAACACTTGGGAGCTGGTTCCTAGACCAAAAGATAAGAATGTTATTGGAACAAAATGGGTCTTCAAAAATAAATTGAATGAAAATGGAGAAGTAATTAGAAACAAAGCCAGACTCGTTTGTAAAGGGTATGCGCAGCAAGAAGGAATAGACTTTGAAGAAACTTTTGCTCCTGTTGCAAGACTTGAGGCCATCCGAATGTTCCTTGCTCTCTCAAGTTTTCAGAACTTCAAAGTATTTCAAATGGACGTAAAATCAGCCTTTTTGAATGGAGACTTGGAAGAAGAAGTGTACATTGAACAGCCAGATGGGTTCATTCTTGGAAATGATCCAAATCTTGTATGCCGATTAAAAAAGGCTCTCTATGGTCTCAAACAAGCTCCAAGGGCTTGGTACTACCGGTTGGACAAATATCTTCATCAACAAGGTTTCTTAAAAGGTTCAGCAGATAGCAATCTGTATATAAAAGTTGAAAATGACAAATTGCTAATACTTGTTGTGTATGTTGATGACATTATTTTTGGCAGCAATGAAGAAGCTATGAGTCAAAGCTTTGCCTCAGTCATGCAGAAAGAATTTGAAATGTCCTTGCTAGGAGAACTGACATATTTCCTTGGTTTGCAAATCCAACAGAAGGAAGGAGGAATCTTTTTATCTCAAACCAAGTATCTCAAGCAGATTTTGAAGAAATATGGCATGGAAGATGCAAAACCAGTATGTACACCCATGGTCACAGGATGTAGTCTCAGTGCAAATGATGAATCTGCAACAGTACATCAACCAACCTACAGATCTATGATTGGGAGTTTACTATATTTGACAGGTACCCGACCAGACATCATGCATGCAGTTGGAATAGTTGGAAGATTTCAGGCAAATCCAAAGGAGACTCATCTTCAAGCAGTGAAGAGAATTTTCAAATATCTTCAAGGGACTCAAAAATATGGCTTATGGTATCCTAGAGATACAGATCTCACTCTTCATGCTTACACAGATGCAGATTGGGCCGGAAGCGTGGATGACAGGAAAAGCACAAGTGGCGGTGCATTCTTTATGGGCTCCAGACTGGTATCTTGGTTCAGCAAGAAACAAAGTTCAATTGCCTTGTCTACAGCTGAAGCGGAATATGTTGCTGCTGCATCTTGTTGCACCCAACTTCTTTGGATGATGCAGACTTTGCAGGATTATCACATCACTTGTACACCTCCTATTCCTATCTTATGTGACAACACAAGTGCAATCAGCATCTCAAAGAATCCGGTTATGCATTCAAAAACCAAGCACATACCAATCAAGTACCATTTTCTCCGGGAACAAGTACTTGAACAAAAGGTCAAGTTGGAGTATGTTCCTTCTAAGGAACAAGTTGCTGATATTTTCACCAAACCATTGCCCAGGGACACTTTTGAATACCTCAGGCAAAAGCTGGGGGTTGTTGATGCATCATCTTACTGTTGATCATCTTCCTATTGGTGGTATAGGCTCAGGGGGAGCACATAATGCATTGTTGGCATTATGGAGAAGGAGATCTTGGAAATAGCTGCAATATGTCTCTATCTCCTTCATGATGGATTTCTGGTTACAGATCTGGAGATGCATGAGCATAGGGGGAGCATACCCTTTGCCCTTGATGTCAAAGGGGGAGAATGAAGCTGAAGATTATGTGGTTGCCATCAAGTCCAAAGGGGGAGATTGTTGGCATTATGATTCAGGTGTTGTCCTTGATGGCAAACCCATTCAGGTGATAAATCAAGAAGGACGCAGGAAATATGTTCAGCAAGTGCGTCCCCGCAGATATACCATACAGAACCCGCGTCCAGGGACGCAGGCCAGCCGTTCAGGAGGTGCGTCCGCCCAGTGCACTCATTTCAAGGCAGAGAAAAGCACGTGGGGGTTTCTTGTGTGGTATCTAGCCGACGGTTTTTGTGTTTCCTTGGTGTCGGCTCGTGGTTTTGTTCCATGTTTTGGGGAGAAGCTTGCCTATATAAAGCAAAGGAGTTCATTTGGATTACGTATCATCTTGGTTGAATATCTTTTGGTGAGATCTAGTCCAGATCTATGAAGGCGAATCTTCTAATGGACTGTGATCTCTATGGCGCATGATCAGATCTGTGGATCTGAGTGTTTGGGTTGGTACTGAAGTCCTCATATCTTTTATATCCGAAGGGACGCAGGTTCAGTGAAGGGAAAGTGCGCCGGGACGCAGTACAGTAAAGGCTCAGGTGCGTCTCTGAGGCAAAGGACGCGGCGCGACTGTGTTATTGGGTGCGTCTCTGAAGTGAAAGACGCGGCGCGATAGTTATTCTGGGTGCGTCGGTCGCAGCAAAGCATAGAGGAACAGTGCGTCTGCACGCAGAACAGTGGAAGGTAGACTGCGTCCAGTCGCAGGCCACAGAAAGAAAATATGCGTCCCTGTCTTAAGATGATCTGTTGATTGTATATTTCTGTTCATGAGGTGTTCTGGGTTATTTCTGTAATTACTGATCTGATATCTGTAGTTGACTGTATCTGTTGTATACTTGTTGATCATTTGATTCTTCATGAAAAGAAGTAGGGGGTTGTAGCTCCCTTCCAGGAGAGACTAAAAAAAAAACGAGAGAGAGTTGTAGCTCTCTGCAGGTTGCAGCCTGCGTGCTGGTAAAGGACTGCACCAGTACAAAATCATTGTAAAAAGAATTTCTTGAAAGAAGATAGAGACATATTGCAGCAGGTGGTTTTCTCCCGCATTGGGTTTCCACCTTACATCTTGTGTTCTTTGGTGTGACTGTCTATTTTCTTTATTCATGCTCATTATTTTATGGTACTGATATGCAAGAATAATTCAAAAGATCAAATAAGGAAGATTTGGTAAATTGCTTGATAATACTGATTCACCCCCCTCTCAGTATTATTTCCAACACAATTCACGTGGTGTGAATAAAGGACTTGGCGTCGAACACCACGCAAAATCTTTCGGTCGAAGGTCATTGATGTATACCTGCTTGTTGCTATTTGTTGGGAAAAGTATCCATTCAGAATGCCCCTATCCCACTCTAAGGTGTGACAGTGCCTTAGCAACAAACAAGGAAAACTATTTTCGTATTCTTCTTTATGAAATGTAAACAAAGAGGAAGGATGTAACTAACCTGTGTCTTTCGCTAGTTTGTTGATCCAATCGCTCTCTCCTTTGTTCGCTTCCCGCTACCTGCTCTCTCACTGGTCCAGCTTCATCAAGTTCCTGCAAGATCACAAGAGAGGAAAACTACACAAACATAGATTTACATTCATAACTAGTTTAGGATCAGATTTAAACTAAACATGAAAATATAACAAAACATCATTGATATACAAGCATATAGGAGAAACTCAAATAGTTTTATTGATATGATAAGAAAGTCCAAGAGGAGATACAACCAAGTGAGTCCCGATCCAGCATCTACCTCCCAGCAAAGGAATCCCTTCCTCTCCTCCAACCAAGCATAAATCACCCAATGCACTAATCTCAATCTCAAACCAACAACAATTCTCTGCAAAGTACAAAATTCCAGCCCCCCTGGATCTCTGGGTGAGGGATCCATATATAGATGTAAGCAGAGAGGATGAGTCAGCTTATGTTTTGACTTGTGGCTTCTCTCTGTCAGTTCTTGCTTCCACTTGGAGGTTAAGAGCCTCTTACTCATCACTAGTCGAATTCATTGAGGCAAGTGTCATTGGAGAAGATTCTGGAAGCTTCCAGTGTCTTTCCACCTTGTTGAATGAGCTTGCCATTTGTCATTTCCCGCTCAACGCACCCTGGTAGTGCATTCACCTGCGTTGCAATGCACCTAGGCAGTGTATTTGGGTGCTTTGCAACGCAGGTAGCTAGTGGAGCGTCCGAATTGATCCTGATTTGACTAGTTTTGGGCAATTTCTGGTGGAGAACTTCTGGGAGAAGCTGTCATTTGTTGACCTTGTTTCTTTAGGAGCTGGAACAACATCATTAGGGACTTAGGATCCCTTGGTTTATGGACATTTCATGCTTATAGCTGTAAGGCACAAAAATGTCTATAACAGTTGCCCCCTAAAGTATGAGGCCGTTTATCGGGTGAAATGCTTTATTAGGAGGATCCGAAGTTCTTCCAATGCTGGGAGGAGACCTGTAATAAGATACAATACAATACATTATTTTTCATACTGTTTTCATGATTTAGCTCAGGCAGGCATTCCCATGCTCAGTTTTATAAATCCATTTTTCTGTACATAGGACAGACAATCGTCTGATGGTAGACTGATGATTCTGATGAAATCATCATCCTTTTGGTAGGATGATTATCTGTGCTGCAATGCTGTACATGTCAATGTCTTTATTTTTCCTGAATATATATCGCAGCCCGGATGGATGAAACTAGATTCGGGGTCTTCAATCTCGTCCGATCTTCACTCTAAGTACATGTCGATCCATGTGAGAAATGTTTTGAAGTCGAACATGGAAAGACATCGCTTGATTACCAGTCAATGATGTAAACTGTTAACAAGCGCGAGAGGAATCACCGATAATGATAATGACCCTCAAGGTATTGCAGTACAATTCACGTGGTGTGAATAAAGGACTTGGCGTCGAACACCACGCAAAATCTTTCGGTCGAAGGTCATTGATGTATACCTGTTGCCGGAAGTGAGAAACTTGCCATTGAGGCATGCAAGCTTCAAAGTACTGAAGGGGGTGTTCCTAGATCAACTTCTTGGATAATGAGCTGATGTCGACAAGAAGCGATCCGTCAAAGGAGGGCCTTAATGTATCCCACATCAGTGACATGGAATGGAGCAAATGATTTTGATGGAGGTGAAAACGATCTGATGATATATGGTTCAGGGTGGCGGTCATGAAAGAATGGAGTATAATGTATGGTAGTGGATGGGACACGGTTGACTTCTCTGGATGACTTCTCTTGAACATATCGGCGACACTTATATGATGGATTGGTAGCATTTACCCCAAAGGTGGATGGTATGGCGAGACCATGGTGATGTGACCGGTGAATGAAACAACCCAACCCGACTCAGGCACGGAGTGGAAGTGTCATGTTCAAGAGCGACTTGCTACCAATAAAGGTTCTTTGAGTTTCTTCCCAATTTTTCCCCAGTCATTACTGACCAGTACCTCTTTATTTTTGTCAAGCTTGAGGAGGATAACATATGCTTGTTCTATAATTTGCCCTTCGGGCAAACCCATCGCTATGTTTTAACGAGCCTAGCGATAGTGAAACTCGTTCTCGTCTAAAGACAAGTTTATCGCTATTAATGTTTTTAACGAGTTTAACGACAAAGATAACTCAGTCCTTTTCCTTTTTAGGGAGTCTGAAAAGGAACGTAAAGATAAATCCGGAAGTCCTTTTTCGTCATCTAATCCCTTAAGTCCGAAAAAGTATAAAACAATACAGAAGGGATGAATTTTCGATAGTTTTAACTAGCCGAACAAAACAAGCACTCGATCTTTTTGTGCAATAATCCCTCAGGTCCAAAAAGATTAAAATCTAGAGGAGGGATAGCACTTCCGGTCACTTTAACGAGCTGGAAGGCCAAAACTCGGCAATCTTTTCATATTTTACGAGTCAGATGAAAAGAGCTTAAAGAAGACTTGTCTTTTGAGGAACGAGTGATAAAAAGGGTAGCAGCTGATTCCAGGTAAGGGTTGGAATTTTCCAATCATGGCAGTGTCACAAGGATGGCGAGTGAAATCACTCTTCGCAGCTGTTCCTCAAAATGGGTAAACAATCAAATGGAGGTGAATGATCGGCCAATGGAAAAGTGGAGGTGACGGTGCAAACACGACCAAGGATTTAATGGCTGATAATGTTACATTCACGGTGGTTATTTACCGGAGGGTAGTTCATTTTTTAACGAGCTTGAACGCGGAAAAACACTGCTCGGTCTTATGTTTATTTTTTAACGAGCATGAACTATGTGCTAAAACTGCTCGATTAATCCAGTCATATGATAAGAATGTCTCATTTAAGATTCCATTTTTTATGGAGCTTGCACCTTACAAAGCTTTGCTCCGGAATCATTTCTTTATGCAAGTTCGGGAACGACTAATCCTATGAGTTTAAAGGGTTAGACCTACGTGTTTAAAGGGAGGACCTAAAAATTTAAAAAATAAATAGCCGCCCCTAGCTTGCACTCCAAAAGGTTTGCATGCCCCCAGGCATAAAGTATGATTTCAAGGTTACCCCTCAATTTGCAGATAAAACATTTGTTCTACCAGGAAAGGCCTGTCTCTTTCAGGTTATCCAAAGATGGTCTCATTTGCGCAGCAAACAAAACATTTCTTCGGCGATGTCTACCGAGATAAACAAAGGTAAGCGGTGCCGACCCAGCTTACATAACTTTGACAAGAGAATCTTATTCTAGAACAACCCCTCTTCCAATCATGGACGGGGTACGAACTAGTCATATTCTCCCGCGGAAACCTACCCTATACCCAAAATTTTCCTGCCGAAGCAGACCAGGACGCATGCCCCCTGGGTTCCAGTCATATCCTTCCGAATCACTCGCGCTCATCGGGAGCACGGACAGTGGGTTGAGACATTTCTTGCGTGAAGAGACCATTTAGGGATGGTATATGATTATTTGCGATGCGTGATCCGGGAAATGAAAGCTGGTCCACGAGCTTGACCACTCTTCCTTCGTGCGGAAAACACATTACTCTAAAGAGTGAGGAGACGATGGCTCCCATGCAATATATATAGTCTCGTCCAAGGAGTAGGTTATAATCCAAGGGTCCTTGAACGACCATCACGTTCATTTGAACGGTCTTCCCTTTCAATGTGATAGGCACATTGGGGAGGATCCCTAAAGGTCGACTGGTTCCTTTATCGAAGCCTGTCAGATTTCTCATCTCAGGCAAAAGTGATGGCGAACCAAGCGCTTTCCAAGCAATAGAGGAAAGGATACTCACAGATGCCCCCTCATCAATGATGGTGCCAGCCATGAACATTCTGTATATTTGAACGATAATTCAGAATGGTATGCTTGCTGGCAAACGGGGTCTGCCTAGTTGGTTCCAGTCGAAGGATACAACTAGGTTGCTTGGTGGTGGGACCGAGTAGACGGCCGGGTATCGCTCTGACGAACTTCCTTCCTACAATAAAGGAATGGGTGGATTGCCCCCGTGTTTGTCGGAGTCTGTGTTGATGAAAAGAATCTGGATGGTGTCATCCTTATCCTCTTCAGTGACTGTATCATTCGAAGATAAAACCTCTGAAGGCAAGACTGGGTCAACTGCCGCCTCGACCTTTTAACTTTCGTCTTGTATGGATTTAGTTGGTTTTTCTTCAATGATAGATGCTTCAGCTGACCACTTGAGCGGGCCAGCTGGATTCTCAACTAACGAAGGACTCGGCAAGAGTTTTTTATATCCAGGAGGAAGTCATAACGGTGAAACTGGACGATCTTCCAAGACTCTTTTAGCCTCGTCTAAGAAGGGACAACAGTTGAGGGCATGGTCGCCTTCGCACAGTCTACAGGGAGGTCTAGCTCTCCCTTTTTGTCCTGGAACTTCACTTTCGCTAGTTGACGGTGTACTTTCAACATGGCCATCAGAGGTTGACGACACCAGATTGTGCAAACGGGGAGACCAGTCCCTTAGTATCCGAGGGATGCAAGGACAATCTTTGTGAAAGTGGTCTCCCTTGTAGATGACACATGGCGATTTAGGCCTGGTCAGTGCTGTGTGTGGATTTTCATTAGACGACACTTATTTTCTCTTATTTGCCCTTGGCTCCTTCTTCTTTTTCTCTTTCTTCTTCTTTTCCTTTTTCTCCTTAGGTACTTGGTTTTTAGCTTTACCAGTCCCGTTAGACGAAGAGGAAGGAAGAGAGGAAGAATTAGAAGAAGTAGAAGGTTGGTGGGAAATTCTGGACTCGTCTAACTGCTGATTCGACTGTTCAGGAATAGTGGTGTTCTGAACGACATTGGTTGAGAAGAGCCAGACCGGCAAGCCAATTGCCAGTCCTGGAAGCGACAATGTGGCCATATGGGGTGCACCAACATCTCCCCAAGAGGAGAAGGGACTAGGATTTCCACCAAGGGGAATTCCTTGGTTGGTAGGCTCCATTTTCTCAACCTAAAGATCAACGCAGGAAAAAGGGTATGATTATTCCGTTTGAAATAAATTTTAACGACGCTTGGACACAACTTACTTTTTCACTTTTAAAGAGTCGAGAAAAAGCAAAAGATGACTCTAGTCTCCTTCAATTTTTAATGAGCCTGAAGTGACAAGTGCTCAGATGGACCTTTTCCGTTAAGGAGTCTGAAAAGGAACGAAAGGGACTACTCTGGAGTTCTAGGTAGAGGGTGTGCCAAACCAATCGCAAAACCACAGAATACTTTTTACGGTACGGGCGGTCAGTCTTCCCGAATGCTGTGTTCAGTGCATTGCGATCAGTAGGGCGGCTGACACGGCTTCCTATGGATAAAGGTTTTATGCCTATAGGGGTCTCCCAATATATACTCGACGGTACGTGGGAGCACAATCCGTACTGGCACTTATTGTCTCTCAGGAGGAATCACCCAACCATCAGTGAGGCAACAGTTACCAGGTTTTACGACGCCAGAACACGTCTCTATCCTAGACCTCTACATTGTGCGTTAAGTTACAAAGCGTTGTTAAGTTCATTCAATTTATTTTAGGTTGATCTTTCTTAGAAGTTTTCCTTTTTGGATCACCACGAGATGTAGATATAATTCCTAAATGCAGTCTAAAGATGATAAGCAAGCTTTTATATCTTTTCAACAATGAAAATCCTAGCTACAAGGGGAAAAGAAAGACACAATCTTTTCTCAAAGAGCATAGAGCACACTGTAAATGCACTTTTCCTAAATCAATCCATACAAACTGTCAAAATGCAAATGCACATATGCATGTATTTGTTTTCACTTTCTTAATATTGATGCCTAAAAAGAAAGCTGTTGTACACATTTGAATTCGATTTCAAGTGAAAAACACAAACAAGCTTCTATCGAAATCAAAAAAGACGATTACGACACTTTATGATTTTGAAGTTAATACTTGTTTCGACACTAGAAATTCACAAATTCAAACCAAAAGACAAAAGTAAAAGCGTAATCAGCTGTCAACAGCAAACAAACTTACTCCTAAGATCAAAACGACACTTACGACAGGTCTAGATCTAAGGGCGACAGTATGACTAGTTTACTTTCGTAATGGGAAACTGCAAATGATGTAAAAAATACACAAAAACAAATACAGTTTCTTTTATACAACTGAGGCGGAATTGAGGCAAAGAAAAGGGGTTTCAGATAGGTACACACACTGATAATAGGCTGCAAAAAACAGAGATAAAACTGAGCAAAAAGAAGCAGAGAACCACAGCTGCACAAGGCAAAGGCTGATCAACGCACCCATTGCACAGAGAAACTGAATTGCAGCGCAGGTAGCCCTATCGAGACCTGCATTGAAATGCAGAACCTCTTCACAGAGCCTGCGCTGAAGCAGAAACGAGAATTGTCTCCGGGTTCTGGGTCACGGTTTGCAGTTTAATCTACGGTTTTTGGCCGGATGAAAGCTATCAATAAGGTACAATTAGAGGGATGATTTAAAGGAGGACTAAGAGCTATCACAAAGGGTTGTTAGAACACTTTTGGATCAGCTGTTTAGATCATAAACAGGCCCAGTGAATGGACTAGAGTAGCAGCTCTCTACTTTGCATTTGTAAATGGCAAATGCAGTTCGATTCGACACTCCTGAGTTTATGAGATGAACAACAATAGAAGCACAAATAAACTAACTAGATACGTTCCCCAGTGGAGTCGCCAATTTGTTGTTGGGAAAAGTATCCATTCAGAATGCCCCTATCCCACTCTAAGGTGTGACAGTGCCTTAGCAACAAACAAGGAAAACTATTTTCGTATTCTTCTTTATGAAATGTAAACAAAGAGGAAGGATGTAACTAACCTGTGTCTTTCGTTAGTTTGTTGATCCAATCACTCTTTCCTTTGTTCTCTTCCCGCTACCTGCTCTCTCACTGGTCCAACTTCATCAAGTTCCTGCAAGATCACAAGAGAGGAAAACTACACAAACATAGATTTACATTCATAACTAGTTTAGGATCAGATTTAAACTAAACATGCAAATATAACAAAACATCATTGATATACAAGCATATAGGAGAAACTCAAATAGTTTTATTGATATGATAAGAAAGTCCAAGAGGAGATACAACCAAGTGAGTCCCGATCTAGCATCTACCTCCCAGCAAAGGAATCCCTTCCTCTCCTCCAACAAAGCATGAATCACCCAATGCACTAATCTCAATCTCAAACCAACAGCAATTCTCTGCAAAGTACAAAATTCCAGCCCCCCTGGATCTCTGGGTGAGGGATCCATATATAGATGTAAGTAGAGAGGATGAGTTATCTTATGTTTTGACTTGTGGCTTCTCTTTGTCAGTTCTTGCTTCCACTTGGAGGTTAAGAGCCTCTTACTCATCACTAGTCGAATTCATTGAGGCAAGTGTCATTGGAGAAGATTCTGGAAGCCTCCAGTGTCTTTCCACCTCGTTGAATGAGCTTGCCATTTGTCATTTCCTGCTCAACGCACCCTGGTAGTGCATTCACCTGCGTTGCAATGCACCTAGGCAGTGTATTTGGGTGCTTTGCAACGCAGGCAGCTAGTGGAGCCTCTGAATTGATCCTGATTTGACTAGTTTTGGGCAATTTCTGGTGGAGAACTTCTGGGAGAAGCTGTCATTTGTTGACCTTGTTTCTTTAGGAGCTGGAACAACATCATTAGGGACTTAGGATCCCTTGGTTTATGGACATTTCATGTTTATAGCTGTAAGGCACAAAAATGTCTATAACACACATATATAATAAATTGTATAAGGTTGAAAACCAATCACAGATTGACATGCTTATACAGAAAATACAGGGTGAAAATCAGAAGCTTCTGACACCCTATATTTTCCATTTCCTTTTCTGAAAAAGGTGGTGACAAAAAGCCATAGTCAGTTAGCATTCTGTAAAATTCATTTCATTTCACTCTGTTTTAGTTTTTCAGCTTCACTTCATTCCATTGCTATATTTTACCAATAAATTTTTCCTTTTCCAGCATTTCTTTCATCTCCATTTTCATTTATTTTCACTTACACAACCATTTCCATTTCATCCATTCATAAGCCATATTTTACTCTCTTTTTTACATTTTGCAGCTGTTTCCACGTTCTGCAGCTGATTTCGTTCTGTAGCTGATCTTGTTCTACAGCTAATCTGATTCTGCATCAACAGTTTTGATTATCTGTGGCCAGTTCATAATAAAATATTATATGTAGGTAATTGAAGAGAAAACAACTTTGAAGACCAATCATGCCTAAAGAACTTGTGGAAGAAAACATCAAAATATTAGCAAGTGGAAGGTAAGGTTCTAAAGGTAAAATACAAAAATTTATTTCAAAAAGCAATACAAAAACATAAGTTTGTATAACATGTATGATCACGTCTCCTTAATTAATCATTATGTGATTTCATTGCCACAATGTCTCCGCCATATCTTCCATCTTCAATGCCAAATAGTCTAATGATTCTTTCATAATTGATCTCCGTTTTAAACTCCAAGAACTTGTACTTAACTGGACTTCTACAACTACGCTTGTTAACGGTTAGATTAACGACATGACCTATCTATATACGACTCTTCAAACCTCATTGTTCATTTATTACACTAATTTTTTCTCTCATATTTTCATAGCCACTTTATGTATACAATTACTTTGTTTCCATATATTCTATATACACAGTAATTTTATCTTATATTCACAGTCATTTTGCTTCCATATACCCTATCATTCTGTTTCCATATCCATAATCATTCTACCTTTACATACATAGTCCTCTTTACGCAGTCATTCCATTTCTCAGACAGTGAGAGTAATTTTGAAGAGTAGCCAAGAACAGAGGTTATGGGGCTTATTGTTAGAACTGAACCCATAGGGGTGAAATACATGGAGGGTTATCCACAGCTGAAGGGAATGTTACAGAAGGCTGGTTGGTTGTGTTTTATTGAAAAATTCAATGGTTACCATAAGGAAATCACTAAATCCTTTGCCAGGTCATTTGATGGAATGGAAGTGGAAATAGGTGACATCAAATTTGCAGTTACCGAGTCCTTCATAGCTGAAGAAACAAAACTTCCAAGGCTAGGAGAAAGGTGGTTTAAGAACAAAGAGTTTCATGATGAATCTTGGAAGGTCATTCTTAAAAATCCAAGTATGGACATTTCAGTTTTTAGAAAATGGATTCCAATTTCTGCACTCAAAAACAAATGGAGTAGCATGTTGTTAATACTGCAAAAGTTTATTACATGTGAAGGGAGGTTTGGATCTATGTATGTGTATCATATACGACTGTTAATGAATTTTATAGAGAATGGAACCCTCAATCTTCCCTTTTTCCTTTTGAATAGTCTAAGAAGAATGGAAACTAATGTTCAAAAGAAAGTTGAATCAATAGAAACCACTCTATATCACCATGGACTAGTGAAGATTTTAGTTGAATTTCATTTGAGAAGTGTAGGGGACACATGGGAGGACTTCTTGGTAAGAAATTTCTTCCAAGATGCTCCAGATTTGTCTGAGGGAATTCATGTTAAAAGAAGTAGGAGGAAGAAGACCAATCTCACCATTCAAAACACCCCTGAAACTTCAGCACAGAAAAATGATGAAGAAGAACCAATCTATGAGAAATTAATAGAGATCATAAAGCAGACTAAGCAGAGGAGAAAAATGAAAGAAAAGGCTAAAGAAATTGACAGGGATATTCGTGAACCTTCATCACCTAAAGAGGATGAACAGATGCTTTCTGAAAGACTAACCAAAATCAGGGAACAGATCAAGAAAGATAAGCAGAAAGGAAAGAGAAAAAATGATACAGAAGAAGATATCATATGCTCCCAAAATTTGAGGAGGAGTTCTAGGCTCCGAGGCAAAGCGAAGAAGGTGAAATCAAAAGAGGCCCAACTTATAAATTTGGAGGAAGAAACTCTAGCTCAGTCCCCTGACAGTATTCCATATGAGAAAAGCCCACAGAACTCTCCTCCACAAAACTTTGAGGGCAGCCCAAGAAGAGTTTCTCCAGGCATTGATCCAATACAACAGCAAATCTATGACTACATAGAGTCATTTGAGAAAAAGAGTACATAAGTATACCTAGGGACTTCAACTAAACCAGAACAGCCTGCCACCACACAAGAAACTCTAATCAGCTCTCTCAAACAAGAGATCTATGAGCTAGAAATTCTGAACAGACACATCCAAAAAGAAAATGAAGCCTTAAAAGAACAGAATAAGTTGGATAGGGCTATTCATGATAACGCCATCCTACACTTGGGTTTATGGCACAAGAAGAACAGAAAACTGAAAAAGAAAAATAAGAAGTTGAATAGGGCACTGATTAATCTCAAGTACAAATTTCTCATGAGGAAGCCTAGGATGGAAGTTGGTGCAAAGAAAAGAAAGAGGAGGAAGTTGGATGTGTTAGATGAAGTATCAGAACAAATGCAGTAGAAGGAGGAAGTTCACAATTTTGATTGAATGGGTACATGCAATAGTCTTGTAGTGGGGGTATGTTGAGTCTCAAAACTGACTTTTTCTTAACAACTTTTCTCATCCTTCCTTCCTTGTTTTTCCATGAAGAAATGCATTCCTATCACCAATAACCATTATACATTGCCTTAAGGAGAACATTTTAGTGATTTTCATGTTATACTTTTATGATTTTTGTTTGGATAAGTTTTTGTCTTTTAGCTATGGAACGTAGCCTATTTTGCAGCTATTTGGTTGTTTTGCAGCTACTTCCATGCTTTTGCAGGTTCCAGGTGTTAGAAGGAGAAAATAACTACATGGGCAGCCTGGAAAAGATCATGACATGGATAGTGTCCTATTCACCTAGCCCGGGATGACAAGGAAGACTCCAGTCAAAGGAAAAGTCAAACGTAGAGACCTAAGGCAAACAAGACCCTATTTTGTACACGTTTCTTAGTGATGGGATTCGAAACAACTTCCTGAGGCCATGGACTTCGACAGCCATCTATGCAATTGAATCCAACAACCATCACCTTAGATTTATGTCTCCAGCAACTGAGGAAGAGA
Source organism: Pinus tabuliformis (assembly GCA_031772625.1). Classification (NCBI taxonomy): domain Eukaryota; kingdom Viridiplantae; phylum Streptophyta; class Pinopsida; order Pinales; family Pinaceae; genus Pinus; species Pinus tabuliformis. The sequence continues at coordinate 595,064,964 of CM062815.1, read as the reverse complement.
ATTCTGTGTGCCTGTATACTACGTGTTTTTGGCTGTAGCTTACTTTTATCCATAAACAGTTGTATAATTTCTTTATAAATACCTGTGTGAAGAATGCAGAACCAATTTGAATTTTCTCATGTATTAAGTTCAGATTACTACTCTGTAATTTTGAAAACTCATTCTCTATTTTTAATATGAAGACTGTGTGTTTCATGGATATCTGAAAGCGTTTGTTGGAGTGTTGATTAAGTACGCATAACCTGAGCAGCTGCAGAGGGCCCCTGCGCTGACTAAGGTTTCATTTCATTTTGTTTTGTCTTTTATAGTTAAACTGTAAGTTCATTGTTTCTTCCATAATGTTTATAACCATTTGCTAACCTTGTTCATAATGCAGTCTTTACCATTTTCTTACTAACGCAGAATAGCTTATTTCAGTACAGAATAGTTTTTTTTATTTAATTTCTTTCTAGTTTCTTATCAGTTGTTAGAAGTTGAATTCAATAATGTAGAGTAGTTTGCTTTATTTGTTGTTTCATTACTCTTTAGGTTTTTAATTAAACTAATTAGTGCCATTACTGTCTTGCCATTTTATTACTAGTTCAGTGACTCATGTTGTAGGTGAATGTTTCTAAAAAACCCTTCTAGTTGATGTTTCATCTTAAACTAAGTGGTTGAATACTTCACTGATGCAATGAGTCTTTTCTACATTTTTGTATTGATTTTCTTAGAACAATGAAGTACAAAATTCCTCAAAATGTTATCACAAGGAGGTTGTTCTCCCAAAATTGTGAAGCAGAGTAACTAAGCACTTCATTTAGTTTCCATAGTAGATTAGTTGCAATTTCATTTTTAGTCCTAGTATTTCATTTAGTTCTGTTTCCATAAATAGATAATTGCAATTCCACTTTCAGTTTTAGTTTTTCATTAGTTTTGTTCTTGTCATGGATTAGATACTAGTTGCAATTTCACTTTCAGTTTTCAGTATTTCATTTAGCCTTGTTCTTGTAATTGATTAGGCAGTAGTTGCAATTTCACTCTTAAGTTCTTTTAGTTCATGATTTGGAAACAATAATAAGAGCAAAAAAAGGAACTCTGTTTTCATTTTCTTGATTAAACTTTACTTCCAATTCTAGCTTAAAGCACTTTTAGTCCTCATTTTTAGATTCTTAGCAATCTTTACAAAATTTAAAATAGGACTTTGACAACCACATTGTAAATCATTTAGGGACTAAAGGACCAAAAACCCCCAAAACAACATAAAACGCAAAAACAATAAAGTAAGAAGGGTCATCTAGCACATATAGTGCATTACATTTCATCAATTTACGATACTTGGATTGATAATTTATGTAGAGCAATTTAGGACACTAAATTGACCAAACACTTTGATTTCCACTAGTGATCTCTTTTTGATATACTATCACAAGTGCACAAATACAAACTCATTTTTGTTTTTGTTTGCATAAGAAAATAAGGACATCTTTGTATTTTGTAGTGACAAGGATAAATATGTATTGGATCTAGACTTTCTGCACTTCAATTCATCCTTTCCTTACCCAACATGACCATTTTCTATTGGTAATGGAGTTCAATTTTTGAACTGACATTTTCCTTCAATACTATTTCATGATAAAGAAAGCACACATCCATTGTTGGATTTCCTTCAAGAACACAAATACCACAACCATCTCATTTTTCTTTCCTTGGTTAATATATTTCACCATTGTGTTTGATAGTTAATGCATTATTATTTTATGCACAATAAATCTCTATCAAATAGAAGAGAAGGATGACCTGACTGTCTTAGAGATATCTAATATGAATTGATTAAAAATTTAGAAGGTTATTTTGATGCTTATCTTTCTATTTCACTTCTTTAGAGAAAACTATATATTAAAATACAAACTCAAATCAAATCAAACTAAAATAGAGAATCCTAATTATGAAGATATTTCTCTCTCCATACCTTGCAATGACATTATTTTTCTGAATTATACTTGAATTTTAGTGATAATAACCTGGATTTATATATTTCTTGTAGCACAAAATTGACAACATGGTAAACATACAAATATCCCATTAAATATGACCTAAATATGATTGAAAGAATATTAACTTTAGTATAAGCACATGGCAGAGTAATTTCTGAGGTGTGAAGTTTTATTAGAGGCATTGTTTGTTTGTTTGTTTTGGTTAGAAAAGGGTTTGCTCTTGCTTTTATGTGACTTTCAATTTATCATATGTGGCATGTTGATAAATGGGAAAGAAGCGTATGACATTTATCTTGCAAAAAATGATCCTGAACAAAAGGATATAGAGTTTAACCAAGCTACAATCTACTCTAGTAAAGGGAGAGGGACATATTAAAAAGTTACCTAAGAGTACATGATATACAAAGTTTTAACATAAGTAATATATGGTTTTTTATTTTGCAAATATATTATTTTTGCTATCAAAGATATCATAGAAAGAAAGATATTGACATTGTAGAAATTGTTGGAGGACCTCATTGAGGTCGATTTTTCTGATGTCCTACTTGATTGATACCTTCTCATGATAGGAAGGCTTTAGATATTGTTAGGTCCTTATACTACTAGTGTAACCCCTTATTGTTATTAGTACAACCCCATTATTATATTGTTGTGCCCATGTAGTCCCCATATTCTTATTATTGTGCCCCATAGAAGCCCACTATTGTTATTATTGTGCCCTTACATTATTATTGTTATGTCAGCTCTGATTATATTATGACCCCTTAGACTCCTATATATAGATAGGAGGTCATGTCATTTGTATCATCCAAGAATTTTTCATTTGTGTAATGTAAAGGAGGTTTCCCCCTCGAATAGGCTTATTTATAAGGCGTTTATCTATATTTTCTATCTTTTTGTGAGCTGGTTTCATAACATTAGGTATGACAGCTTTGGATTCTAGGGTTTCGCTGCTCCAAACAAGTCATCGTGGAATTTTCACTATAACTTTTTCGCTACGAAGTTTCAAAAGCTAAAAAAAACCCATTTGAGAAGAGATTTTTCTAAACCTCGAGTCCAAATTTCATATCTTTCCTTGCTATATTATCAGAGATATGATCTGAGGAATATATGGTTTTTTCAAGCTCCAGAATTCATCTCGAATAGGTGATTGTGGAATTTGCGTTATAATATTGTTTCTACAAAGGTGCAGACTCTGAAATAAAAACCCATTTGAGCTAAAATCTTGTTGAAGCTTGGGTTTGAATCTCAGATTTTTCCTCGCTATATTTTTGGAAATATAATATGAGGAATTTAGGATTTTTGGAGATTCCTGAATCACATTCTAAACAGGTGACCTTGGGAAAAATGTCGCAACTTTCTCTCTGAGCAACAAATTGAAATTTCGTAAGAAGTTACAGAAAGAGGATATATTGTAGTTTTCTGTGTATATTTTTCAGATCTGAAGGTCGAAATAGGGACACGTGGCAAGTTGTACAAGTTTTCTCTACTGAAACATTATATAATAAGGTCATCTTAGGAGATTGGGCATAACACCTTCTTGGAGAATCAAATTCTGATCATAATTGTGGGGTTAGAAAGAGGACTCAGAGGCTACTATAGGACACAATTTTAGAACTTGGAGATTTGAAATTAGCAAGTTACAGTCATTTCAGGATCAAGCTCATAAAATCAAGAAAAGGATATATGAGGAAGTTTGATGGCAAGGATCTCGTAAATTGGATACTACAGATGGAGCAATATTTTGATCTACATGACGTTCAACTATTAAAAAAGGTGCATATTGCATCACTATATTTAGAACCAAATCAATTTTTATGGTATAAAGGGATTTGTTCTCATAAAGCACTTGTCACTTGGTTAATTTTCACGGAAGAAATGATAGAACATTATGAGAATCCAAAGAGTAACACCTTCTTTAGCCAATTGATAAATCTCAAACAAAAGGGTTCAATGGCAGAGCACATTGAGCACTTTCAAAAATTGAATATAAGGGTAAATGATATTCCAAAGAAGCAAAGTATTGATGTCTTCATAGGGACTTTAAAGGATAATATTCAACATGAGGTTCGTCTTTGGGAACCTAATTCATTGGAGGGCATTCCGGTTGGCAAGAAAAATTGAAAGAGAAATTATGGAAACAAGGAATCCCACCATTCACGACTATAATTATGGAAGTGTTTTTTCTCCTAGCCTTCCACAACCTAAAAGGTTTACACGACAAAAATTGGAAGAAAAAGAAGAAAAAGGGCTTTGTTACAATTGTGATAGCAAATACACTAAAGGCCATAAGTGTGTTGAGAGGAAATTATTTTACATAGATTATGAAGAGGAGGAAGAAAATGACCAAGAAACATCAAAAGAAGAGGATATACACTAGGAACCAACCGCAGAGAAAGAAGAAATGAATCCAACCATATCTTGTAAAGCATTGGCAATAATTACCACTCCTCAAACTTGCAAGATAGAAGGACACATCAAGAAGAAAAAGGCTCAAGAAGTAAAAGATCACATCGAGAAAGAAGAAATGAATGCGACAATATCTTGCAATGCATTGGTCAAAATTACCACTCCTCCAACTATCAAGATAGAAGGACATATCAAGAAGAAAAATGTTCAAGAAGTGAAAGATCACATTGAACATTAAGAAATGAATCCAACCATATCTTGTAATGCATTGGAAGAAATTACGACTCAAACTCTCAAGATAGAAGGAAATATTAAGAATAAAAAGATTCAAGTAGTGTAAGATCACATCAAGCATCAACAACAAGTTCTCCAACTTTTAAAGGATAACGCCACTTTGGTGCAGAATCGAATGAAACAATGGGTAGATCAAGATCGCGGTGAAAGAAGTTTTGATGTAGGCAATTTGGTATTTTAACGGCTACATCTAAATCAAGCTATTTATGAGAAGGAAATGTTGGAAATACTACATGCACTTAAGAAATGGTGACCTTACCTAATGGGAAGACACTTCAAGGTAAAAATGGATCATTATAGTCTTAAATACCTTTTAGAACAAAGATTATCTTTAGAAGGACAGAAAAAATGGGTCAAAAATATGTTGGGTTATGACTTTGAAATCATCTACAAAAAGGGAAGCAAAACGTTGTTGCAGATGAACTCTCAAGAAAGGATGAGGATGTGGAAGCATTATTTTGTGATATTTCTATTATCCAACCAAATTGGATAAACGAAGAAAGGGATTAATGGAAGAAGGATGAAGTGTGACCACTCATTCAAAAGTTGTAGAAGATCCCAGTTCAAACAATATTGTTGGAACTTGACGCAGAAGGAAAAATCATATTGGAGCCTGGAGCAGTCACAGAAACAAGAACCCGACAGCTACGAATCGATCAATTTCAGAGTATCTCATCAAGTGGAGTAATTTACCCATTGAAGATTCCACATGGGAGGACAAGAATTTTATACAGAAGCATCAAGAACTACTCAAGCATTGAGGACAACACTTTTTGAAGGAGAGGGGCATGTTAGGTCCCTATACTACTAGTGTAACCCCTTATTGTTATTCGTACAACCCCCTTATTATATTGTTGTGCCCATGTAGTCCCCATATTGTTATTATTGTTCCCCATAGAAGCCCACTATTGTTATCATTGTGCCCTTACATTATTATTGTTATGTCGACTCTGATTATATTATGATCCCTTAGACTCCTATATATATAAATGAGGTCTTTTCATTTGTATCATCCAAGAATTGTTCAGTTGTGTAATGTAAAGGAGGTTGCCCCCTCGAAGAGGCTTATTTCTAAGGCGTTTATCTATATTTTCTATATTTTTGTGAGCTAGTTTCATAACAGATATGAATTAATATGTTCCCAAAATATATTAGATTCAAAGTTTATAGATATAAAAGATAGAAACAAATGTTAATGCCTTCATTTGATTGTTACTTCATTTTGGTGTGGGAAGGCTACATGAAATGTGTTTGGAAAAATTATGGGGAGACAATGCATATCACGTCTTGGATATGACTCATTTTCTATTGGAGATCCTTCTGACACTTGAGCCATCGACATTGGAAATGTTTCTAGTAGGTATTTCTATGGTTTTTAATGTTGTGATTCTTTCACCTCATGGTTATTTTAGGAAAGCAAATGTTTTAGGAATGCTTGATAAGACATTGATGGACAGGTAAACAATTTTTTTATAATTGCAATGTCCATTCCATGATATCATATCTTTATTGTTTGGTTCTATTTTGAACATTTATTTTGATTTTGATTTGTATTTTAACTATAAAATTTAAAATAATTGGTATCATGTTCGTTTAAACAAAAACCAAAGCTTGAAGATTAAATTAGTATTACATGATATTGATTGAAATCATTTTAATTATTTTTTGTTGAAATATTTTTATGGCTATTAGAAACGTTTACTTTCATGTTGTTGTTTGAGCACATGTTGTTTATATAGTTGACCAAGTTCATGCGTTAGAGAAAAAAATGTTGTTGTGAATAAAATGACAAGGATTAGACATCACACCTCATATTATTTTTTTTCACAAGTTATTTATAGCTTGAGCTTTTTAGCATGTAACTTAGTTGGCATGATTGTGCCTAAGCTTTCCCTAAAGGTTGAATACTAAGTTACTAAGGTGTTCTTTTCTATGGTGACAGTTATTTGTTTATATAGGTCATCTGGCCAAATAGTGGCCACTATCTCTCAACTGAAGAGAACTTGTTTCAAGTTTCTTGCTTTTATGGGGAAGAATGGATTTAACATTGGTTATGTTGAAGTATATGTCATATAAATTCTTTATAGTCTACTTTAGTTTATATTATAATACTCATTGTCTTTTATGTCTTACACTTTGCATTGTATCTTCTTTTGTTTTCAGAAAAGGAACTAAGTATTGATGGTAAGAAGTAGGATTTAAAGAAAGAGGAAAACACTAACAATGGAGTGACAAATGCAAAAACAAAGAGAAGAGAATGAGTCTAGTGATACCCTTAAATCCAATATCCCACATAACACACACATGGAGATTGATGTTCAAGTCTTCAGAGTTGGTGAATTCACCTACAATGGCATGGCAACACAATGATAATGTTGTGTAGTGATGAAACAACATTTCATGTGTAAATTGTAGTCCAATCAATGTTAAGTTGGAAACTCATATTGTAATACTTAACATTTCATATAATATGAATTATAAGGTTGAAATTATTTATAGTTTCACTTGATATTGTTTAGTATTTTAATTAATATATGTAACTTTTCATTTTCATATTAGATGAACCAATGCACATTATATGACATTTTTTTAATTTAGTTGAAAAATCATACTAATTATTTATGTTGATTAATAATGAACACATAAAATTAGTCTAAAACTACTAAATTAGAAGTTTATATTGATTAATGATAAACACAAATAAAATGAATATATGACTAAATTAGTTATTTATAATGATTATTAATGAAAACAAATGAAATGAATATAAACTACTAAATTAGTCATTTATATAATGAATATGAAACAACCCAAAAAATATAAATGACCACTGTGAATGATTAATTTGTGATTACAAATGACAGCTAAATTTTGCATATATATGACTATTAGTAACTAATTTACAATATATTATAACACGAAAAGAAAATTAGTCATATTTCTTTGGTCATTAATTGGTTTCCTCAGATGATCATATAGTAATATCTTTTGTTGTATATTTGGTCATTAATTGTGGCAATTAATGAATAAATCAATGACTAAATTAATGATCAAATTTATGACTAAATATACTACTAGACAATGCAATTTAGACAACCAATTAATAACAAATCTAAAAATTACTAAAAGTTGGTCGCGTTATAAGATACTGTAAATTAGCTACTATTGGTCACCGACTGAAAAATTGTCATTTATATTCAAATTTTAGTCATTCTTTTAGTAACTAATTAGCCATTTTTTACTAGTGTCGTGTGACAAGGTTATATGCTAGGCAGTGCCAAGGCATGTCAGGGAGTGCTAGGGTGTGCTAGGGAGTGCCAAATCTTGCCAAGAAATGCAAGCGACACTAACATGTGTCACATAGTGCCAAGGGATTTTTAGATCTGCAAGTGTTATGGCATGTCAATATGTAAACTATGTTTTTTAGTTGTTTTATGGCCATGGTTGGATGCGAGCCTTGACATGGTAACTTCTTAAGTGGGATGAGCTGATATTGGACATGAGTAGCCTAAGATGCATTATAGGTAGTTCTTAGGTGGACAAGGCATAGTCTAGTTATAGTAACTTTAACTTGGTCAAGTTGTTGTAGTTGAGGTAGGACTTGGTTGGGTTCCCAAGTCTAAAAAAAAAGCAAGGCTAGTTAAGAGGGCATGAGAGCTAAGGAGTGTCGGGGCATGCCAAGGAATGAAAAGGCATGCAAACACATGTTGGACAATGTCAATGCATGTTGAGGAGTGTTAGGGAGTTCCAGGGGAACACAAGGGAGATATAGGTCAAAATGCTTAGAAATGAATGAACAAGAGTGTGTGCCAACGACTGTCAAAAAATTCTGGGTATCCCAAGTATGAAGTGTGTTATCACAAAAAATTGATCATCTAGCCTTAATTTACTAGATGGATCAAAGTACACCATGTAGACCAATTTTACCATAGTAAAATTTCTTTCACTGTGAGAAATTACTTAATAAACCACATAGTGAATAATTAATTAAACCATTGTTTAATTAATATTCCTTGTCATATTTGACATAGTTATGAAAAATAAACAGATAAATTATTAATTATCTTATTTTTCTCTAGGAATAATTAATTAATCACTAATTAATTATTATTCCTTGTCAAGTTTGACTAAATCCCTTAGGAATAATTAAATAAATCATTATTTGTTTATTATTCCTTAACCATATTTCTTGAGATGATAAATAAATCATTTATTTATTTATTATTTCTAAATAAAAGTTTAAATAATTTTTCCCTCCTAACTAAATATAATAAAATATTCCAAGTGGTTATTTCTAGAATTAGGTTAATAATATTTTATTATTGCTCATTATTCGAGGATAACCTAATATTTTGTTCTAAATAGTAGGTTTTTCCATTCATTATTCACTTTTTATTATTTTCATTGTCGCACTCAATGTTGTAGCTCTGATTATTATCATTGTCGCACACCTTCTTCTTTTTCATTTGAGTTCCCATTGAGCTCAAACAATTTATTTGTTGGGTTTGCACATTATAGAGGAGAGAGACTCTACAAAAGATAAAGACATTTGAGGATAGCCAAGAACCTATCCCATAGAGGGGGATTGGTAACATTTATTTGTTCCCTTCACAGGTGTTGTTTAATAAAATATATCCTTTGTATATATAGTTTCCATTAGATTATTGGAGTTACCCACATTTATTACTATTTCATTTTGCTATTTAACTATGACTATGGCATAGATGAGGATTTTTGCAGTTTTATTTATATAATTTGCTACATATCTACAAGGTTTAGTAGCCATTTATATTGTTAAGATTGTTTGTCATCTAGAGTCTTAAGTGTCTCATTTTCATACAACTTTGAGGAGAAAACACTACAACAAATTGACAACTCCACTGGGTTTTTACTTCTGATCCAGAAACCTGGGTGACCTTTAGTTTTCAGCTTAGGGATTTTTCTTTCCTCAGTCTCTTAATTTTGTTTAGTAGCTTTCTAACCCTAGATCTATCAAATTTCTAACTTCTGTAAGTTTTCTAGTCTTTTCTGCATGTCACAGGAACCAGTCGCGACATAGACGACAATTTTTTCCGAGACTTACCGACTGCGATCAAGAAGCATAAATCACACTTTTCTACCCCAAAAGTGTGATCTACAGGCCCATAGCACACTTTCTGGCCCAAAAAGTGCGATATGCCAGTAATCAGGTTAGTACCTGTGATTTTAGTTTTTCTTGGATTTTTTTAGATCTATTTCTAGGTTTTTCCAAGAGTTGTCTATTGGGTTGGTTGACCACTGCCCTATCCTATTGAGGCCTTGATCTACTCTATTTTTCTCATCGAAGTGAAATTTAGCCCCTTAGGGCTTCTAGTACGCTTGAACCTTTATAGGATGAGTTTAGCTGAGTAAGAAGTCTAAGTTTCTGTAGCGCTTTCAACCATATTTTCTACATCTATACCTTTCCATTTCAGATCTTCAGATATAGGTTGCTTCCATCCAAAGTTTCATCTTAAACGTTTTTTGGTCATTTGCCTTAGGGTCCCATTGGTTGCCTTAGGTTTCACACCCATCTCCCTATCTTTTTACAACTATTTTCCTCTCTAGTTTTTTGTTGTTGCTGCACCACTTTCCAGTAGCATAGTGTCATTTGATCCCAGTCACACCGATGCTTAGATATCTTGGCCTTTTTAGTGTGTTTTCAGTTGATTTCGCCACCAACCAGCACAGTGTTTGCAAACCTAGTTTGGGTGGGGTTTAGTTAATTGATTTGTTGTTCATGTTTTGTTTTAATTTCAGTTTATTTCAGCAATCATTTTTCATTTTTCAAACATGATATGGGCTTAATTAATAAACACACTTGCACACAAAACCATACCTTAAGATAAGGGCGGTTGGTTTACACCGCCAAGCCAAGACTTAACTTAATTAATTTATCTCCCCACATAGAGACAAAAACATATTGTTGATCTCCCTTCACCATTTCTGTGTCACTTGTGTCTTACCACCATTGTGCCACCAAGGCATTTATCATGGAGACTTTTAGGCCTTCATCACTAGTTACTGGGGAGACAACATGCCCTACCTATGTTGTGGAGATCTAGGAGATCAACCTGCGATCTGGGAAGGTCCTTCCAGAGCACCAACCTCATCCCCTAGAGGAGGAGGAAGAGAAACATGAAAGTGAACCCCAAGCAATTCCACCCTTTCCTGAGCGACTAACAGTAACCGCACAACCCAACCCAGAAGAGAATGAGCTTCTAGGAGAACTCAAGCAGTTGTGTGTGAAAATACCACTTCTCCAGGCCATAAAAGATGTACCGATATACAACAAATTGATTAAGGAGAAGTGTTTTAGGCACCCAGGCAGGCGAAAGAGAGATGCCTCAACCATCAATGTCATAGGACAATTGTCCGATCTCATGTTGGGGTAAGTAATATGTCCAAAGTATTTGGACCCTGGGAGTCCTGTAGTTGATGTCCACATCAATGGAACCATCATACCCCACACCTTGATTGATCTAGGGGCTGCCATTAATGTGATGACCAGGGACACCATGCTCAAACTCAACCTTCAGAGTTCCTTAAGGAAGACCTCGACAGTCCTGCAGCTGGCAGATCGCTCCACCATGACTCCCAAAGGGATTGTGGAGGATGTCTTGGTCTCTGTTGACTCTTGGGAGTATCCTGCGGACTTCTTGGTCCTTCAACCAAAGACAAAGCTTACTGGATACCCCCTCATTTTGGGAAGGCCTTGGTTAGCCACTGCAGATGCTTACGTCAGTTGCCGAGTGGGAAACATGACCATCAAAAATGGTCCTATGTCCAAGTAGCTAGTCATATACCCTCCTGCCCAGCCTCTGCTAGAACATGACTTACCGCTCTGGCTGGAAGAAGGAGATGAGGATGAGGTATACTCTACACCCTTATGCACCATAGAAACCACCAAGGGAGGTCCTCAAACCGAGGATGATTTGATTGAGAACTTAATCCAAAATCCTCCCCCTGGTGCACTATCCTTGGAAGAGATAGTGGACGATACCTAAGCCAATGCTTTAGTGGACCTATGTGCGACTGATCTGACGACTTCCAGAGTTAAGAATGCGGAGTTTGGCCCTGAAAGAACTTTAAAGATCAGCTCCTCCCTCTCTCCCTCTCAGGAAAAGGAGCTATGTAGCCTCTTGACCCACCATTTGGAGGCTTTTGCCTGGAGCTACAAGGAAATGAAAGGAATCCATCCCTTGGTATGTACCCATCATATTTACATTAAGGAGGACTGCAAACTAGTCAAGCAACCTCAGAGGAGAATGAATCCAGCCCTTAAGGACATTGTTAAAGAAGAAGTGCAAAAATTGTTGGATGCAGGATTCATCTACCCCATATCGGACAGCAAATGGGTTTCCCCTCTAGTGTTGGTACCCAAGAAAAATGGGAAGTGGAGAATCTGTGTGGACTACAGAGAACTGAACAAAGCCACCAAGAAAGACCACTTCCCTCTACCTTTCATAGATCAAGTGTTGGATGGACTGGCAGGAAAGAAGTTTTTCTCTTTCCTGGATGGGTTCAGTGGGTATAATCAGATCCAAATCAGCCCGGAGGACCAAGATAAGACCACCGTCACTTGTCCATGGGGTACCTTTGCCTACCCAGTCCTTCCCTTTGGGCTATGCAATGCCCCTACCACTTTCCAGAGAGCTGTATTGAGCATCTTTGCCGAGTTGGTTCATGATTCGGTGGAAATCTATATGGATGACTTTACTCCTTACGAGTCTATCTTCCAAGAAGCCTTGTCCAACCTGGGAAAAGTTTTAAGCAAGTGCATTGAGATGAACCTGTCCCTCAGCCCTGAAAAATGCGAATTCCTGATGACTGAAGGCACTGTGTTAGGTCATACCATTTCTCGCCAAGGATTACAGGTGGATCCTAATAAAATTGCTATCATAAAAAAGGTTCCACCTCCTCAGAAGGTAAGAGATGTTCAGAGTTTCTTAGGCTTAGCGGGATATTATAGAAGATTCATTAAAGACTTTAGTAAGCTAGCCTCACCATTTTTTGGCCTCTTAGCAAAAGATGTTGAGTTTAAATGGACGGACGACTGTCAGAGGGCTCTGAATGAATTAAAGGATAAGTTGGTGTCTACCCCAATTTTGAGAGGCCCAAACAGGGACCTACCTTTCCACATCCACACTGATGCCTCGAACAAAGCCATAGGGGCAGCCTTAGGACAAGTTGAAGAAAAACTTCCATATGCCATATACTTTTTTAGCAAAAACTTATCTAAGGCAGAAATGAATTATACTATAACTGAGAAAGAATTCCTGGCCGTGGTCCATTCCCTAAACAAGTTCCTACACTACATCACTGGCTATCAAACATTTGTACATACTGACCATGCTGCAATTAGATATTTAATGAATAAGCCTGATGTGAATGCTCGTATTATTAAATGGTTACTTTTGTTGCAGCAGTTTGATTTGACTATCATTGACAAACCAGGTAAAGAAAATGTTGTTGCTGACTTCTTGTCTAGATTGGATTTGCCTGCAGGTGAAGAAGGAACAGTGGATGACCAGATGCCAGATGAACATCTGTTTGCTATCTCAATACTCTCTCCATGGTTTGCTGATATAGCAAACTATCTGGTCTCAGCACAGTTCCCTCCGCATCTATCCTCAAAGGAGAAGAGCAGAATCGTGAGGAAGAGTGCATCATTCACTTGGATCGGGGCATCCTGTTCAAACTTGGCCCCGATCAGATCTTAAGGCATTGTGTAAGGGAGGAGGAAGTCTTTGACATCCTCCTAACCTGTCACGATGGGCCTTGTGGAGGACATTTTGCAACCAAGAGGACTGCCTTCAAAATTCTACAGACAGGCTACTATTGGCCCACGCTTCATCAAGATGTCAGAAGATATATCAGCCAATGTGACCGATGCCAAAGGATGGGGAAACTGACTCCAAGGGACGAAATTCCTCTCCAACCTCAAGTGACTCTTGAGCCATTTGGGAAGTGGGGTATGGATTTTGTTGGTCCTATTAACCCTACTTCAAGGCAAAGGTCTTACATCATTGTCTGCATAGACTATCTGAAAAAGTGGGCGGAAACCAAGGAAATCAAAGCAGCAACAGAAGAAACGGTGGCTGAGTTTTTAAGAGAAAGCATCTTCTACAAATTTGGCTACCTAAGAGAGTTGGTCACCGATTAAGGAAGCCAGTTCACCTCCAACTTAATTGAAGACTTGCTCGCTCATCACAAGATCAAGCATAGGACTTCCACCCCATATCATCCTCAAGAAAATGGGTAGGTGGAAGTCACCAATAGAGCATTAGAATTGATTTTGACTAAGGTGGTGAGCAGCAGCAGAAAGGATTGGGCAGATTGCCTGGTTGACGCCACTTGGGCCTACAACACCACTTGGAAGACCACAACCAGTTTCACACCTTATGAGCTGGTCTATGGGAAGAGAGCTTTGCTGTCAATCGAGTTTGAGTACAACACATTGAGGATGGCAGCTCAGCTAGACCTAGATCTCATCCATGCTCAACAAGAAAGGTTATTGCAGCTGAATGGGTTAGATGAACACTGAATGCAGGCCCTCCTCCACTTAGAAGTGGTTCAACTTCAAAGGAAGATATGGCATGACCGGCACCTCAATGACAAACAATTCAAGCCGGGAGATTGGGAACTGCTGTATGATTCCAGACATAAGGGTTTCAAGGGGAAGCTGAGGACAAGATGGGTAGGACCATATGCAGTGGAGAAGTGTAATGACAATTTTTCTGTCCTTATTCAGACCATTGATGAAGAATCCATCCCCATGCTTGTCAATGGGCATCGACTAAAGATCTACAGGAAACCTATTTCAAGGCAAGAGTTCATCAAAACTGTGGAAAAATCAGTGCTGGTCATAGAGAAGGGTTCTGCCTATGTTTTGGGCACACCCTGAGCATCATTATATAAAAAAAAAAAAAAAAAAAAATGAAATAAGAAAGATCCTTGGGTGAAAACCTTTCTGAGGTGCCCAAGGGAGATGGTAGGGGTGAAAACCTCATTGAGGCACCCCTGCTGTCTCTTAAAAAAAAAGAAAAAACAAAAAACAAAAAAACAAAGAAAGAAGGAAAAAGAAAAAGGAAGGGAGAAACAGAAAAAAAAAGTTTAATCTCTGGAAATTGTTGCAGGTTGCAAGAACACAATTCAAAAAGGAGGCCTCTCAACTCAAGGACAAGGGTCCCCACCAAGCTACCAGGCAACCTCACATACACTCCCTCCATGAACACTTATTTTTTCTAAGGTTTGGACACAATATGGTCATGGTTTAGCCTTCTACAGGAAGCTACATGACTTTCTACAGGAAGTTCTGTATTTCTACAGGAAACATCCTGTAGAGCCTTTGGGCAGGCCAGGATCGATTATGTTGAAAAGTGTGCAACAAGAAATGCTTGTTGAGAATGCAACAAGATGATGGAGCTTAGTGAAAAGAGTCGCCCTCACTAAGTGGGCCCGCAGGAAAATTATGGCGCAAGTTCTATTTTTGATCACAGTGTGGATGATCACAGTGTGGGTGATCACAGTGTGGGTGACCACAGTGTGAGTGATCACAGTGTGAGTGATCAAAGTCTACTTTTGGACTGGCTGTCAAAAATAGAAAAGTCAAATATTATTGTCTCATAATAATATTTGGACTATAAACTTGATCTTATTCTCTTGGAGCACTTCAAGATGAGCTACAGATGTGGTACATGCAGATCCCAGAGGGAAATACGTGGTTACCTATGGGATGACTAATATTTGCATGCAGGACTTCAGTTAGAACTCAAGTGAGTTGAGTTTAGTGGACTGGAGGTGCAGTTGATGGAGTTATGTTCAGTTTAGCTTTGTTAAACTAGTTGTATTTAGTCTAACTGATCAATAGACTAGAGATGAGTTGGGTGAATTAGTTATTAATTAATTCACAAGTCATTAACTCATAATGCGACTATAGAATACATCAGTTAACTCAGTTGCATGTCAGTGCATGTTCAGTTCAGCAGGGACAGGTGTTTGAGGATCAGATTGCTATCAGTTGTGACTATAGCTGTGCATGATGATTTGCACAATCAGAGGGATTGAGTATGCTAATGAATTGGCCAATATCAAGAATTGTAGCTTGTTCTCACATCCAACAGAGTGTGAGTGATTATTTTCAGGTCAAATACGAGTTTGGTAAGCCATTCTCATCAATTCTTGAGCAGGTATTGAGCTGGAGAGGCAGGCAAGCAGTGGAATAAATTTGGAGATCAGATCTGAGCTGTATTGTGTGTAACAGGTGGAGCTAGTACTGGATTGCTTGTGATAAGCATTGTACTTTGTAATGTTACATGATTCAATCAATATAATATATAGATAGTGTGGGGTTTTTAGTGAGATGCTTTCCCTGGGATACATACTGTGTTAATGAGTTTGATTGATGCTTCTATGTGTGCTTGTGAATGTTTTTGCTTCTGTAAATTGATGATCAACATAGAGGAGGTCATGTATTATGCATGTTCCGCTTATAAGTGTATAATTAGGATAATCTCTGTCAATATGTGTCATATTATTCAAAATTTCTACATGGTATCAGAGTTGCTTGATTTGTAGAAGAGATTTTTATAGGATATCAAGCGAGGATTGATCATCGGATCTATTATTTAGAAAGTGTTTACATTTTATTTCTTCAGGCAGAGTCTGTAATCGGGCGAGGTAGCCTCTAGATTCATCCTTTTTTTGGAAGGTGAGATATCTGGTGAATGCCCATACAGTCGATCTCTGTACAAGAAATACTTTGTTCTCATGAATTCTAGATCAGAAGTGGTTGAGTTTTGAGCTGGTGGAATTCGAATTTAATTCCAAAGCAAGAGATAAAACTCAGAAACATTCAGTGTGAGAATGGAGACAGTATGCCCCAGTATCTCACGAAGTTCACCCAATGCCGGGATGAACTGGGAAGTGTGGGGGTGACTGTCGGATGAGGATGGTGAATCTAGGACTCCTTGACCTTCCTAAGAGTTGGCATAGCTACCAAGACTCAGTGAATGGAAGGGAGAAACTGCCAGGATGGGAGAGACTTTGGTCATATCTTGTGCAAGAGGAGATTAGACGGAGCACCAGAGACAATTCTACATCCATGCAGGATGAGGAGAACTGTGCCTTAGTGAGTAAGGTGAAGAAGGGGAAGGAGAAGGTTTCTCTTTTCGAATCTTGTTCTTCCAGTGATGGGAAGAAAGTTGACAAGTCGAAGGTGCAATGCTTTCATTGTCATGAGATTGGTTCATGGGTCAGGAACCTGTATGCTCTTGAGGTTCAACATGCATGCGAAGCCTTGAGCAGTGAGGCAACTGATGGAGACTTGGTGGTTGAGAGGGAGCGTATATTACCTCTCAACATGCAGAGCCAGAAGAAGTCTCAGACGATTGTGGAGGAGCCATGATTGGTGCAGCAGCTTCAGGAGGTTGTGGAGGAGCCACAACAGGGGAAGTTGAGAGGAGATCGAGTATAGACATCTACTCATGCAGAGACCTCCAGTAGGGGGAAACTTTGAGCCAGGTGGGTTGAGGGATCGCATGCAGCCATACCTCCAGGTAGGAGGTGGGGTGATGTGGATTGATTGTCCCAAGGAGGAGGGGCAGGATCCTTGAGGTACCCAACCTCTTGGATGAGACCTTGCTACGGGAACCCCAATGTGTAGTAGCAGGAACTGACTGATTGGGTAGAGACAAATGCCGATGGAGCGGCAGAGAGAGCGACAGTGCAGGGAATCCCAGGACAGCGCATAGCTAGCAGGCTGCAGCAATGCAAGAGGCACAAGTGTTCTGCACAGTGCTAGGTGGCATAGAGAGGTGTGCAATGGTGTGAGATGCATGGAGACGTTGCAATAGCGCAGATGTCAGAGAGGGAGCACTTGTCAGCAACAAGTAAAACTTCAGCATCAGAGGGTGTTTCTAGCCCAACAGGGAGGTCAGTTGGGAGGTGCAGTGCGGATGCAATGCTGGGAGATAGAACCAGCAGCAGCACGGATGCAGTCAGAGATCAAATTGACAGAGGCTAGAGTAGTCAGATAGTGAAGAGCACAGAGATGCAGAGTTTCAGTCGACAGAGGCAATAGTAGTCAGAGACTTTGATGACAGAGCAAGTGGACTGGCCAGATGTGTTGCATGGAGAACATTCCAGAGTTATAGGATCGGGTTTGAGAGGAAGCCTTTCTTGTTGAGAGGGAGTGTTGAAAAGTGTGCAACAAGAAATGCTTGTTGAGAATGCAAAACGATGATGGAGCTTAGTGAAAAGAGTCACCTTCACTAAGTGGGCCTGCAGGAAAATTATGGCGCAAGTTCTATTTTTGATCACAGTGTGGGTGATCACAGTGTGGGTGATCACAGTATGGGTGGTCACAGTGTGGGTGACCACAGTGTGAGTGATCACAGTGTGAGTGATCAAAGTCTATTTTTAGTCTGGCTGTCAAAAATAGAAAAGTCAAATATTATTGTCTCATAATAATATTTGGACTATAAACTTGATCTTATTCTCTTGGAGCACTTATGGATGACCTACGGATGTGGTACATGTAGATCCCAGAGGGAAATACGTGGTTCCTATGGGATGAATAATATTTGCATACAGGACTTCAATTAGAACTCAAGTGAGTTGAGTTTAGTGGACTGTTGGTGCAGTTGATGGAGTTGTGTTCAGTTTAGCTTTGTTAAGCTAGTTGTATTTAGTCTAACTGATCAATAATCTAGAGATGAGTTGGGTGAATTAGTTATTAATTAATTCACAAGTCATTAACTCATAATGAAACTATAGAATACATCAATTAACTCAGTTGCATGTCAGTGCATGTTCAGTTCAGCAGGGACAGGTGTTAGAGGATCAGATTGCTATCAGTTGTGACTATAGCTGTGCATGATGATTTGCACAATCAGAGGGATTGAGTATGCCAATGAATTGGCCAATATCAAGAATTGTAGCTTGTTCTCACGTCCAACAGAGTGTGAGTGATTATTTTCAGGTCAAATACGAGTTTGGTAAGCCATTCTCATCAATTCTTGAGCAGGTATTGAGCTGGAGAGGCAGGCAAGCAGTGGAATAGATTTGGAGATAAGATCTGAGTTGTATTGTGTGTAATAGGTGGAGCTGGTACTGGATTGCTTGTGATAAGCATTGTACTTTGTAACGTTACATGATTCAATCAATATAATATACAAATAGTGTGGGGTTTTTAGCGAGATGCTTTCCCCGGGATACATACTGTGTTAAAGAGTTTGATTGATGCTTCTATGTGTGCCTATGAATGTTTCTGCTTCTGTAAATTGATGATCAACGTAGAGGAGGTTATGTATTATGCATGTTCCGCTTATAAGTGTATAATCAGGATAATATCTGTGAATATGTGTCATATTATTCAAAATTTCTACAGATTATGGAGAAGGATTTGAAGCTTGAAGTCTGTTGAGGAGGCATGCAACCACTCTTTTCTTCCATCCTCCACTTGTTTCACCTCCTTTCACCACCGTTGCTGCCATCTGGTCGAATATGCCTGCACAGTCATACCAGAACCCTGTTTTCTCAGATAAAAAAAAAAAGAAAAAAAAAAAAAAAATTAAGTGGGAAATAAAGCATGCAGAGGCTCGCACACTTTACTTGTCAAGGCGACCTCAGGACCCTGCACCTGTGAACGTGACTCATTTATTTCAGCATGCATCCCAGGAGGAGAAACGGCTACAGGATGTCCTACAGGAATCCTGTAGTAGCTGATCTGGCTGGAGCACATACCATGGAGACACCAGCAGCTCATGAAGCCAGTGCATGCAACATTCACCACTAGGAAATCAAGTCTCAAGGTCTTGTAGCCAGCAGCATCCAATGAAGAGGAGCTCCAACACCCGTGCACGAAGCAGCAGCAAGCAGATCCAGCATTCCTCGTCCCGAAACTTGAAAAAAAACCACGTCCACGGCCGCATAGGTAAGTGCCTAACCTTATTTCGTCAAATTACATAAGCTATACTCTAAATGTGCATGACTGTGATAATGGACGTCTTGAACAAGTCTGGTAGCCATTCAACTGGCCACCACAACCAGTCAGACGACCTTGTAGGATCCGAATCAGCTTGGTTATGCCGAAAAGATGGGCAATTGACACGTGGGAAGTGTCCAGTCGGGGAGAAGCGACAGTATGATAGGAATGGCGGCGGTGAATGCAGAGGGAAGAACTCGGCGGTCAGGGACACGCCAAGGAATGATGGCTGTGACGTCGGCCAATGGATCGACCGAGACAGCTCACCCCTGCCCATGAATTCCATAGCAATTCAAAATCGGCCGGTTGAATAACTTATGATACACTGTAGTCATTTACACTCACAACCGTTTTGCAGCCGAGTACGCGTCCTCCTCCTCTGCAGGTTGTTAACCCGAGTTCTCGGTCTGTTCCAATGTCCTGTTGCTGCTCAGACTCGTCCAGAACCACCGTAACGTCCTCCAAAAGCCGTGCACGATTTCTACAGGAATATGCGCTACAGGGAGCCCGACATTACGAAGAACCTTGGACTGTTCACGTCAAGGGTGGAAATTCTCAGTGAGGTAGGCCTGAACATAACTTTCCCATGCAAATAATTCAAAAGGTGGTGAATTTGACGTGTTGAGGGGGTAGGGAAAATGTGAATGCAAGTCTGTCTATGAATTCAAAAGCCGTTTTCTTATCACTGCATGAAATTGTCTTCGTAGTCTACATGTGAGATTTTCTCCAGGGTCTTGAATTAAATTCCCTCCTGTAGAAAATTTGAGACACTGTCAAGGCTTGCCGGTGAAAGATTGTGAACTTAATATGACTATGTGCATAACGGAGATGTAGCTCTACGCTCTGTGTAGAGAAATCACGAAGTCCTCCTTCTGTACACGAGAAGGCAAGTTCAGAACAACAAAAACAGAGTTTTTTACCATGCCGGGAGGGTTCATTAGAAAAGAACCTTGAGAATCCAAGAAATTACGGAAACCCCTGAGGTGGTGGACTTGTTTTCCCATGCACACTGGATGTCATTCTGTGACAAGCTACAAGGTCACGATGACGAAATTATAGAAGAATTCCTAAGGTCCTTGAAGCTGAAGTCAAAGACATTGGCTGTTGTCAACTTTAGAGGATTGACCCTCAGACTCACCCCACAACTCATTAGCAGAGTAACTGATCTATCGATGGGGGTACCCTGGGATAAGGAGGAGAGGAAATTGGGTCAGAAAACTAAAAAAGAGTTCTTCTTGCCAGAGGAACAATTTTCAGAGGACAAGAATGGAGTTCGAAGAACTAGCCTACAACCGTTCTGGAGTGAAGTCAGCCTCCAAATTATGAAGTATATTACGTGTGAGGGGCGATTTAGCATCATGTATGGCTATCATTTCGGGTAGCTCACAGAACTCAGGCACCAAATGGACCTACCCTCAAAACAAAAATTGAGCATTCCTTACTTCCTCCTGCAATCCATGATTGAGTGTGCCACCAAACTGAGAGAGGGGACGCCAGACCAGCTAGCCCATCATAGGCTTATCAAGCTCTTCGTGGAAGATGCACTCCACACTTACACTGTCCCTCTCTCTTGGGAAAATTTTCGGAATATGTCTAAGGATGATGACATCCGAATTTTGGTCGAGGAGCTCACTTCCTCCAGCAGCGAGGAGAAGGAGCACACTCAGGCAGAGAAGAAATCTAAAGGACAAGAAACCCCGGGCAAAACACCAAAGAAAGAACAGAAAGGAACACAATAAAAATGCCAAGCTGCCAAAACAGGGGGTGGTAAAATTACACCAACACTCAGGGAGAAAAGACTACAGAGCAGGGTAGAAAGGACTGATAAAGTCCAAGCCAGTGAGGGCACCACTAAGGCAGCCTCAGCCAAGCTAAAGGAAAAAGCACCCTCAACCAAGCAGGCTAAAATGGTGCCATCTGCTTCTACAGGAAGCCAAAAACCAGCCACTACAGGACTTTCTACAAGAATTCCGGAAAAAGGACAGCAGAAGGAGAAATCGACCGAAATTCTAGCTAGGGAGGCAGCAGCTGTGGTGGCCACCCTAGGTACCTCTCCCAAGCCAAAGGAAAAACGAAAGAGGGAGACTTATCTGTATTTTAAAGCAAGAAGAAGTGTAAGAATTAAAACCAGCAGACCCCAACCTCCATCCAAAGAACCAATTACCATTGAAGACACCCCTACCTTGCCAAAGGATAAGTCCCCCTCCAATGCATCAGTCACTTATGAGCGGGGGAGCCTGAAGGCATCTACCTGGAGGGAGAGAATGGAAAGGTTGGATTCAAAAGACTCTCTATAGGATGTTGTAGCTATTCTACAGGAAACATTGGCCAGGCTCAAGGAGACCAAAAGAATGGAAGGGGAGGCAGCCAAATCACCACAAAAGGAAGAAGAGGTAGAGCACATTATGGAACCTAGCCCCCAGCCCAGCTTGGGCTCTTATTATAACTTCTTGGAGGCCGGAAAGATCATTCCATAGAAATTCACAGTGCCACTTTTCTTTGCACTAGAGGAAGAAAGAGTGAGGACCCACACATGGATGAAAATAGCCAAGTCTAAAGGAGTAGCAGATATAGGTCCCTTGGAGGAACAACTCAAGGAGGCAAGAAGAGAATTGGCTATGGCAAAACATGTGGGAAACTGCCAGCGAGTCAGGCTACAGGAAGAAAATGAGCTACTTAGACAGCAACTACAATCATAGGGACAGAGGAAGGAAGACAGGCCTCACATCCTGGGGGAACAAGAGCAACAAGAGGGGCCCACAACAGCCACAGATACCCCTTATGAACAGCAAGGAAAGGAAGGGACACAGACTGAAATTGAGACAATGAACCAGTAGCTACAGGAACAAGAATTGCAAATACATTCTTTGAAACAGCAGCTGCAAGAAGAGGAGGCCCAACTGGCCTGCATGGCCAGTTGGGAAATGGAGGCCCTGCAGTGCAGACAGCCTACGAAATCCTATGCCCTATACCTCAAGGACCAACGGTTACAGTTTCAAATCAATACCTTGGCCCAAAGGGGCATCACCCCTTTCCAAAATTATCATCAATTTGCAACTTTATGTGGCAGCAGTTCATCTGAGGATCGGGCCAGATTGGCAGAGTTCTACTTGCACAACTTCACACTTTCGGACATGAATGCATGGGATCCTAACACGGTGATGGGAGATGTCGAGCTGATGGCCATGGCCTCTTAGATGAGCCATGAGGAGAAGAGAGCAGAAGAGGTCTGCGGTATCATAGGCAGAGAGCTCAATGAGCCTCTCATGATCAGAGCAGAGCCAAATGACCCATTGGCAGTGATAAGTGCCCACCAGCATTTGACCAACAGTCCTCAGGACCTACCGGAATACATTGAGCAACAGGCTCAAGCCATTGCTCATTTTGAGGACATGGAGAGGCTGTTAGGAGAAAACTGTATGCATGCTTGCACAAGGCGGTGGAACACACTGCCTCACAGCCTGAAGATAAGGGAATATCACTCTCCCACTAGGATGAGGGAGGCCTTGGCGAGGGTACCTCTCTACAAACAGTTGATCCAGAACTTGCAGGCCAATTGGATTGGGTTGAAATTCAGTCCCCCTTTACTTTTGGGATTGCTAGAAGGAGTGAAGGAAGAGGAAGAAGGTAGACAGTGGGAGGAGGTGGAAAGGAAGGCAGGATTCCATGATCATGAAGAGGATATCACAGCAGAGGCTTGGGACGTGAGGGAGGCGATCAAAGCCATGAAGGATGATGAGCTGGACTAGTTGCTCAGAGGATGAGCAACCGATTCAGCAGGGGGGTGATGATGAGCCCCCAAATTGGGTAACCTATTGGGCTCATTTTGCCTAATTATCCTTGTTCAGTCCTTGTTTAATCCTCCATTTTTCATAGCTTATGCATTATTTTTTAGTATGTTTATGTCATTTGTACGAATAAGGGTGGTCACTCTTCCTAGGTGGCTAACACGTGCTTATTTCAGGTTTTTTGACACATGTTGGAGCAAAACCGAGCAATCATGAGCTAGAAGACAGCCAAGCTTGAGGTGAGGATTCATAGGGGGGTTGTATATGACATTAATAGCCCTTCCTCGGGATCTTCACCCCCAAACTCCGAGCTCACAGGCCACCAAAACCAGATCTTGAAGGCAGCCAAGCAGATTTTGGAAAAGGGACTGTCTACTCACAGTTTGGACAGCCAAGCCCCATAGATTTAGGAGGCCAGCTAGGGCCCTCATGGTGTATAAATGTTAAGGCCTCAGCCTTCATAAGGGACTTTTGAAACTATTGCATATTTTGCACTACAGTGCTGTTAGCTTTACTTTGTTCTCTTGTAGCCATTCTGGCATAACTCTTGACTTATGACTATTTTTTGATAATGAGAAGCAGTCCGATTTTATATCAACTCTGAGTTTTCCATAGGAGCCATAGCTCTTAGGGTTGGGCCCAACCTGAGAGCCTAGGGCTTCCTTTTTGTATTGTTACCTTTCCCTTATGCGTCGTTGTTTCCCTGTTATGCATTTGAAACGTATTTCTGTTGGGCAAATTTAGTTGTGTTGGTTAAATAGGTCACTGTTTATGAATAGAATTGCTTCAGATGTTTAAAATAGATTGGTAGGATAATAACAGGAAAAAAGCCCCAAGAAAAGGGTCGACAACACTCTCAGTTTCACCTCATCCTGATTGGATCAGGGGCTGGAATTGAAGAAACAGTGCTGCCCCAACAAAAACACTAGTTTGCTTGACCATGCAATCCTTAGTGTACTGTTTTCATTTGTAGAAGTTAGCTATGGGTTCAGATGTCTGAAATGTTTCTTTGCATGATTGATGTCCATGGTTTTCTTTCGAAATAAATCTGTTGTTCATTCGTTTTGTTGACAGTTAGATTAGATTAGCTAGGACTTTGATTATTTGTAAGACTTTGTTGATTTGGTTAAATGTACACAGTGCAGGGCATCTCTACCACTCTCTCATCTGCCTAAGCTTCATCAGAGCCAGCTGTTCCATCTCCTAGCTAGGTTCCTCGTCTCACACCTGTCCTTTTGCCCACGTAACTCTACCTTCTTGCTCCATCATTGTCTTAGCCTTCTTTAAGCCAAGTCAGCCTTCTACACCCTCTCACCACTCCATCCACCAGTCCCTGGGTCACTCCAGGCCCCTATCCTACCTCCTTATCCATTCATGCATCTTCCCTCACTCACCCATCCTCTAAAATCCACTTTTTAAACATCCTGTAGAAATTTCTGAACATCCTGTAGAAATCTTTGAACATCCTGTAGAACCCTTGCAGACTTCCTATAGAAGCTCACAAATGAGGTTTCTTGATAGCCAAACTTTGTGAAACTCTCCAAAAGGGTGTTAGGGACTCCTTAGACCCTCTCTGAACCTTCCCAACCTTTTCCAAGCATTTCACCTCCTTGATCCACCCCTGCACAGTAAAAAGCCAGTTAAAAGCACATGCATGATAATTCTAATAACTTATTCAAAAATACAAAAAGATGTTTTCTTTAGGTAGAGGTAGTCTAGACACATGTATTTTACCTTCATAGAAGTAATGGCATCCCTTCCAGTAGTTTGCATTCTCTCCTTTGCATTATAGGACTAGTTGGTAGAATTAGGGTTTGCTAGGGTTTGCGTTATTTTTTGGCTTTCAGTTTCTTTCCGCAAGTAGATTAGCTTCCTTTGAGTTAGCTTTCATCCATCAGTTAAAAGGCTTCTTATAAGAGCTCATAGAAGTTGGCTTAAGCCCCTAGCAGACTTGTGCCAGCTGACCAAGTGACAGCTGCGGCAAGAGCTAGTACTTGTGCATACAGCACCGTCACTTCCAAGTTTGTTACGAACTACCGGGTTGATAAAAGTAAAGAAGGGAGTCCCAGGGGTTGCAACATTATTGCTGCAATACTGGAGCCCACCAGTTTCCTCTTGGGCATATTACTCCTCCCCACAGTGTTCGAGTTCACAGTCCCCCGAGTCCCCATATCGAGTCTTCTCCTGGTTCATCTAATTGCTCATATGATTCTGAGCCTCCTTCACTGCATACCATCAACATGTTTGGACCCATTGCTAGTGCAAGAACCCAACGTGGTGTTGGCTCTGGTTCTATCCTGGTAGTCACATTTAGTAAACCGTCTCAAGAACCGTTCTGGAAGCTCCCATGCTACCTTTCATGGCTAGGTTAAGTCTCCCATATTTTAGCCAGCTAATAAATGACCCTATACATCACGATGTTGGTTGACTAGCTATGCTGACTAAGCTCCCGTTCGACATCCCAAAGTTTGAGGGTAATTCTAGAGAGGACCCCACCAATCCCGTTCACTCCTTCCATATGTGGTGTTCATCGAATTCCATCATCGATGACTCCATTCGTCCTGAGTTGTTTCAATGCACGTTCACTAGAGATGCTGAAAAATGGTATGTAGACCAGCTCGCCGCCTCTCATTCCACTTTCACGATGCTTATTAAAGCGTTCCTCTCATATTTCTAGTTACCTCTTCAATTTAACACTGGTATGGAGCTCTTGACCACATTCCATCAATCCTCTTCCACTCGTCTTTCCGATCATTTTCAAGAATTACGTAGAAGGAGGAGCACATGTCGTGCCCCGATCTTCGAAGACCGTGTCTACCTCGATTAGTTTCTTAGGAGCCTTTTATCACCCATTGCCAAATATGTCATGTCTCATTTTCCTTAGACTGAGGAAGAAGCTCTCCAAACTACTCTGAGATATGACTTGATTTATGCACAATCCGGTTATGTCTATACCGTCCTTTCAGACCTCCCCTGTCCTGGAGGTTCCAATGCATCGGGCGCATCTGACGCTGCCAATAGTATCATTGGAGACATTTCACATCCTTTCCATATACTCAGCAAAATTATGGCTATCCATAGGGGGGCACCAGTTCGTCCAACAATTATGCCCGTCCTACTAGCAACATGTTTTCAGGGCCAGCCAATGGTCAACCTGTCTACCAAATCATTGCCCCTCCACCATATTATCCCTATTCACAACTGAGCGCTCCAACACCTCAAGCATTAGCGCCACAGCCTCCCATGCATCCTCTACCCTAGCAGCCACCAACTACTCAGGGTCAAGTGTTTGCATAGTAGAGTGCGAAAAATCCCCCAAATTTGAAGAAAAAGAATAAGGGAAGAGGTAACAAGGGTAACTAGGGTAATCAAGGTAATCAACCTAGTGAAACCCAGGGGAACTAGCCTAACACTAACAACCAACAATAGGGTAGTTAGCCCAAGAAGAAAAGGGCTACTCATATAAACAATCCTTGTGCATTTTGTGGTGTACATGGTCGTTACACATGAGTGTCCTCTTTTACCCCAGATGCGCCAAATGTGGGAAGCTTAAGCATCTTCTAGAGGTCAACCACCCATGCAGCAATAACCTCAGAATCTTGCACCATATCAACCAGAAGTGCTTATGAATCCTTCCCCCAACAAGGATTTGTCATTGCTCAACCTCATCTAGGTCAAGCAGCCCATCCCCCCCAACCTTCTAGTCCTGGTGACTACCAGATCCTCATGATGAATTTTGATGACGTTAATACCTCTGATATCAACTCGCAAACTCGTTCGTGTTAGTATGACAAGCCATCGAGTTCGTGTGCCGCTAAGTCCAAAACCAAAACATCTACTGAGCCTCTTATGACACCAAATGGTCCACTACAGATCCCTTAACCTAAAGTTGAGGCAATTTCTAAGATGCCCAATGGACCATTAAGCCGTAATGTGACTTCTAACTGAGCTTTGCATACATATAGTATAGTAGATGACTTGGCGCAATCACTTGTTGCCATGTCAAAGTTGGAGGTACTCCATTCATGCCCATCTCAAAAGAAAGCTCTACTAACTGCTTTGGATGTAGTAGATCCTTCTGAAGATCATTTTATTGGCTTCCCAGTTGATACATCATAACATCCCCTAATACCTTCATCCATTGCTTTCCAGATACCAATCTAAATCCATCCTTGCAGCCCCTGTCACTGCTCCAGTTCCACTGCAACTTCCTAAACAGGAACCCACTCTTGTTGCGAAAGCATCTGGATAGGTTGGCAAAGCCAAGAAGAAGGAACCTAAGGACAGGGCTCCCCAAGCACCTCTAGCTCCCAAAGTTCCAAAGCCAAGACCATTGTGGGATTTTTTTAAGGTTATTGGGCATGCCACCAATAATTGTCCTGAGCTTCCTCATCTCAAACCTTTGGTTCATGAAATGTTCGCTGAGTCAAATATCCCTGAGGTCCAAATTACCTTACCAAGACCAACCAAGAGACTTAGAATGTTGCACACAAATCACCCTTATTCTTTGTGCAATCATTATGGTCACTATTCCCATTGCTTCCCTCGTCTCGATGAATTTCATGATTGCCTTCATATGCTTTGCGAATACGAGGCCACTCGTAGTGGATCACCTACTCCTCTACTTGTGGATTTTGGTACCACTATTGCACCAGAACAGGGGGACTCTAGTCCCACCATTGCGAGCCCTCCCCCCGATGTTGAGATGACAGACTCCATGATCCATATCGTTTACCTGTCATCATCCTTGAGTTCCTCTAAGGAAAACCTTTCTAAGTTTCTTGCTGCGCTTCTGTTGAACCTCCTTCATTGGAAGCCAAGGTCTCAACATCAGTAGATTTTGTATCTACTAGCTTGTCATCTAGCATTCTAGATGATGCGTATGTGAACCTTCCTTCTTAGGATGATGCACCAGGTACCGTTGCTGCATCATGTAGTCAATATTCCTCTCGGCCCCCCATCTTTCATTTTGATGAGGACAATATGGAAGCCATGACTACCCCTGATTATCCTTGAAATGATATGCAACATCGTGCGTACTTCCTCCCATATTTGGAGTCCACCACTCTAAATACATCCAGTACACCCATAGCATACTGGGGGGAACATAGGTCCCTACATCTCCTTATCATCCTTTGGAGGATCTCATGCCAAGTTGGGTCGAGATGCTTGAATCCCCTTTTTGAGTAATCAGAACACAATGGAACTCCAAAAACGCCTCCTGCTAGGGGGCATCATTCTCACCTTTGCATACCAGATCAGTCCCCTTCATCACATATTATTATGGGTAGTATCCCATGCTTGGGGGCATGATGGTTTTCCCCTGGCCATCTTCTCAATTGATTAACATAAGTCTTGGCCTAGATCCCACTAGATCTAGGTATGGTTGATTACCCTCCCATTTCTTTGATATTTTGTCCTACCAGCCTCTCCAGTGAGCCATATGTGCATCGCATATCATAGACGTTTGATACCATATCTTCAAATATTCTACTCTATGTTCACATAGTCCCCATGTTTGACTTACTCAGTGAGGATGATTCTAGACCTCCTCTAGTAGTTCATTCTCATTTTCCTCTTCCCTTAATTCGTCACCAGGAATGATCATTCCAAGAAGCATTAAGGCCATATTTAGAAAAGTAAGGCCACTTTCCTGAAAGCCTCATATCTCAATTCCGATGGTCAGGTATTATGCTATAATCTCCACAAGATTTAGGGCCTTCTCCTCCTGTCAAATTAGAGGGAAAACGTCATTTTATAGAAAAACACACAATTGTTTTGTCACCCATTGCGACCAAACTATAGCTTAGTTTGAAAAACCATCAACACCGTTGGAAATATATCATCAAGTATTATAATGGGTGTTTCTCAGTTTTTGATGATTTTACACTTCACCCGGAAACCATCTTTCCAAGAAGGGTCACTTCGTCGCCTCTTAAAATCTAATTTCTTCATATGAGATGCTTGTTCCTTAGGGACCACCTTCCCTTAATTCTTTTTATCTCATGCATTGATTCTCATCATGGTAAACCATTATTTACTCATGCTTTCATGGTCCCCACCGGGCCTATTCTATGTGGCAGCGTCATCGAGTCACCCTTGTTCAAAGCATCCGCGATGAGTCACCTTTGCATCCGTGGATTCTATTTCATGTCCCATTGTATCATGTCATTGTATTCCATCCATATTTACATATTGTTCATCTTATGTTGCCCATTTTTGCCTCCAATCATGCTATCCCCAATCCCCTCCAGAGTCGAGTCACTCGCTTCCACATCAACCATGCACTTTATGCTCTGATAAGGGAAGTCATCTGTTGGTCCCTCAGTCCCATTTTCCCCATTGTCCCTGGTGTCATTCCATCAGTCACATTACAATTTTCCCTCGTGCCTTAGTTGAGGATCCTCGTTGCCTCACCTATGGGGGGCCCTATTCTATTGACATCAACATAGTTATTCCAGAAGAATGGCCTAGAGGGCAGTGTATCTTGGTTCCATATTCCATTCTTGTTCAGTGCCTTAGATCAAGCAGAGGTACTCATTAATGCCCTTTGACTTGGTTGTTTCATGCTTGTGATTCATACACTTGATGGTCCAGTGATGCAATAGATTGTACCAGTGATTTTTGGGTGTGTGTGAGATGTTTCATCGCTCATGAGGGGGTGGCCCTTCAAGTAGCCCCCGGCATCCCTGGATGCCTTCATATTATGCTACAACCTTAGATTCAATTCCGTAGATTTGATGGGTTTGGTTCCTGCCGATTCAAGTGTTCATAGAATGCATGTATCCTTCAAATGATCCATTCAGTTTTGTAGAGCCCTTCCCTATTCAGCAGGGCTTCTTCAGTTATTCTACCCTCCCTCCCACCCATTTTTTGAGGGAAGGGCCATTATATCTCATGTACTAAGATGTTATTGTATTTAGCCCTGGCTCATGTTTTTTCCAGGTGAATTATGTATATGGGACACATTGTATTATTTTTTGGCTCAGTTATGCCAACATGTCATGTACCATTCAACATGTACTTTATTGCTCAGTTTTATGTTTCTGGGCACATCATTATTCTTGTACTAAGTTATCTCGGCGGGTATAGGTATGCCTCCCCTGCCTCACTGAGATCCAGTACCACAACATAAAAGGATACTTGCATTGGCCTCACCCCCTCTATCCCTATCCTCTTTCGCTTTAGCTCTATTGGTATCTCTCTCTCTCTCTCTCTCTCTCTCTCTCTCTCTCTCTCTCTCTCTCTCTCCACTTTTTTGTCTAGTGATTGCATCTTTACAACGTACTTCGGTCATACGTTTTTCTCCTAACACCCATATGTTGGGGGGCAATCTGTTATCACAAAAAAATGATCATCTAGGCTTAATTTACTAGACGGATTGAAGTACACCATGTAAGGCCAATTTTCCCATAGTAAGATTACTTTCACTATGAGAAATTACTTAATAAACCACATTTGTTAAGTAATTTATAATTAAACCCATGAAGAAAAATTAAATAAAACACTATTTATTTAATTATATTCTAGGAATAATTAATTAAACCATTGTTTAGTTAATATTCCTTGGCATATTTGACTGATTTACGAAAAATAAACAGATAAATTATTAAGTATCTTATTTTTCTCTAGGAATAATTAATTAATCACTAATTAATTATTATTCCTTGTTAAGTTTGACTGAAACCCTTAGGAATAGTTAAATAAATCATTATTTGTTTATCATTTCTTAACCATATTTCTTGAGATGATAAATAAATCATTTATTTATTTATTATTTCTAAATAAAAGTTTAAATACTTTTTCCCTCCTAACCAAATATAATAAAATATTCCAAGTGGTTATTTCTAGAATGGGGTTAATAATATTTTATTATTGCTCATTATTCTAGGATAACCTAATATTTTGTTATAAATAGGAGGGTTTTCCATTCATTATTGACTTTTGATTATTTTCATTGTTGCACTCATTGTTGTAGCTCTTATTATTATCATTGTCGCACACCATCTTCTTTTTCATTTGAGTTCCCATTGAGCTCAAACATTTTATTTGTTGGGTTTACACATTATAGAGGAGAGAGACTCTACAAAAGTTGAAAACATTTGAGGATAGCCAAGAACCCATCTGATAGAGGGGGACTGGTAGCATTTATTTGTTCCCTTCACAAGCGTTGTTTAATAAAATATATTTTTCGTATATCTGGTTTCCATTGGATTATTGGAGTTACCCACATTTATCGCTATTTCATTTTGTGGTTTAACTATGATTGTGGCATAGATCAAGGATTTGGAAGGTTTTGTTTATATCATTTGTTGCAGATCTACAATGTTTAGCAGTGAGTTATATTGTTAATATTGTTTGTCACTCACAGTCTTAAGTGTTTACATTTTGTACACCTTCGAGGAGAAAACACTATAACAAAGTGTTTTAAGAGAATTGCATAATAGGACTTGCAGGAGGCAATCATATGGTTGTGACAAGGTGTGGACAAAGAAATTTTAGAGAAAGGGAGACTTTGGGTTGGGTACAACATTGTTTTTCCAATGACTTGGTTGGGTTCCCAAGTCACAAAAAAAGGCTATCTATGAGGGCATGACAACTAGGGAGTGCCAAGGTGTTCCAAGGAATGCCAAAAAGTACTAACACATGTTAGATAGTTCCAAGGCATGTTAGGCATCCCAAGACATGTCAAATGCTAATTCATGCCAAGATGTGCTAGGAGCCAAGGTGTGGTGCCAACACATTCTAGGGTGTGCTAGGTCCAAGTTCCAGGGAAACACAGGGGAGAAATAGTTTCAAATGCATGGAAATGAATGAATAACAATGTGACAAGGAGGAGTGTCAGCAAGTTTTAGGTGTGTTAGGTGTCAGACAGTGCTAGGATGTGTTATGGAGTTCCAAAGCATGCTAGGGAATGCAAGGGATGCTAACACTTGCCACATAGTACCAAGGGATTGTTAGACATACCAGGTTTTATAGCATATCAAGATGTAAACTATGTTGCTTCATTGTTTTACGCCCACAATTGGATATGACCCTTATCTTCATAACTTGTTAACTTGTATGATTTGAGATTCAAAATTAGTAGCCTAATAATAGTTATAGGAAGTTCTTAGGTGAACAGGGAATAGTCTAATTGTAGTAATTGTAACCTAGTCAAGTTGTTGTAGTCAAGGAAGGATTTGGTTGGGTTCCCAAGTTGCAAAAAAGGTAAGGCAAGTTCTGAGAGCATGATAGCCAAGGAGTGTTAGGGTGTGCCAAGGAATGAAAAGGTGTGCTAGTAAACTCTAGATAGTGTCGATGCATGAAAAGGAGTGTTGGAGAGTGTCAGTGCATCACAAGGGAGAACTAGGGAAAAATGCATGGAAATGGAGGAATAAGAGTGTTTTCTAGGGAGTGTCAGCGAATTCTAGGTGTCCCATGGAAGAAGTGTTTTAGGATAATTTTAGAGTAGGAATTGCAGGAGGAAAATCTATGATTGTAATAAGGGGTTGGAAAAAAGTATTTTCAGACAAAGGGAGACTTTGGGCTAAGCACAACACTATTTTTTCAATCACTTGGTTGGGTTCCCAAATCACAAAAAACGTAAGGTTATATATAAGGGCATGATAAATAGGGAGTGCCAAGGTGTGTTAGGGAATGCCAAGAAGTGCTAACACATGCTAGACAATTCCAAGGTATGTTAGGCATGCCAAGGCATGCCATGATGTGCCAAGTGCTAGGGTGTGGCACCAACACATGCTAGGGAGTACTAGGAAGTTCCAGGGAAACACAAGGGAGAACTAGTTTTAATTCCATGGAAATGAATGAATAAGAGTGTGTGACAGGGAGTTTCAACGAGTTTTAGGTGTGCTAAGGAGGGAGTGACATGGTATGTTAGGCAGTGCTAAGGAATTTTATAGTGTTAGGGAAGGATTCCAAGATGTACCAAGTGATAAGGTGTGCCAATGCATGTTAAGGAGTGTTAGTGAATGGTAGGGAAAATCAAGGGATCACTAGGTCAAAAATCATGGAAATGAATGAATAAGAGGGTGTGATAGGGAGTGTCAACGAGTTCTAGGTGTGTTAAGGAGGGAGTGATGTGGTATGTTAGGTAGTAGCAAGGCATGTTATAGTGCTAGGGAAGCATGCGGCCAAGATGTGTCAGGTGCCAGCGTGTGACAACGCATGCTAAGAAGTGTTAGGGAGTGAAAGGGAAACACAAAGGAGAACTAGGTCCAATTAATGCATGGAAATGAATGAATAAGATTTTGTGACAGGAAGTGTCAATGAGTTATGGGTGTGCTAAGGAGAGAGTGACAAGGTATGCTAGGTAGTGCTAAGGTATGCTAGAGGCTAGGGAAACATGCCAAGATGTTCCAGGTGGTAGGGTGTGCTAATGCATGTAAGGGAGTGTTTGGGAGTGTCAGTGAAACACAAGAGAGCACTAGTTTCAAAAGCATAGAAATGAATGAATACAAATGTGTGACAAGGAGTTTCAATGAGTTCTAGGTGTGCTAATAAGGGAGTGATAAGGTATTCTTGATAGTGCAAAGGAATGATAGAGTGATAGGGTGACATACCAAGATGTGTCAAGTGCTAGGGTGTGTCAATGCATTGCAGGGAGTGTTAGGGAGTGTCGTGGAAACACAAGGGATAACTAGTTCAAAATGCATGGAAATGAATGAATAAGATAGTGTGATAGGCATTGTCAGTGAGTTTCAAGTGTGCTAAGGAGGGAGTGACAAGGTTATATGCTAGGTAATTCCAAGGCATTCTAGAGTGCCAAGGCATGTCAAAAAGTGCTAGTGTGTGCTCGGGAGTGCCAAAGCATGCCAAGGAATGCAAGGGATGCTAACATGTGCCACATAGTGCCAAGGAATTTTAAGACATGCTAGGTCATATGGCATGTCAAGATTTAAATTATGTTGCTTAGTTGTGTTACTACCACAGTTGGATGCGAGTGTTGTCTTGGTAACTTATTAAGTGGGGTGAGTTGAGATTGAACATGAGTAGTTGAAGATGAGTTATAGGTAGTTCTTAGGTGACCAAGGCATATGTTGAATTTCCATAGCACACGAGAATCTAGGTTTGGTCTTAGAATCGTTGATGCAAATACACTAAAGTGGCACAACACATCTACTTTAATGCACAACAAAATCTACACAAATCAAGGAAGAAACTAGTGCACATGACAATTTTAAACTTTTTCAAACCCTTATTCATTATATTACAAACTATGATACAACAAGCTAGAGCTCCTATACCAAGGATTGTGGCCCTTTACAATCACAATGATACAAAGAATACAACTAGGTTTTGGAGTTAGTCTTTTGAAAACCAATCTATCCTTAACAAGACAACACTTGACCTACTTACTAATGGTGGCCACACACTATTGGCTTAGGTTGGGATGACCCAGGTTCAATCTTTATTGTGCACCAACAAAACCCTCAATCACTATCCCTTTCGTAACAACCTACAAAGTAGATTGCAGTCTCACCCGAGGTGACTATGGGAGGATGCGGAACCATGTTTCTTCAGCCTTGAGGGATGATGCGATGTGGTATTTTTATATTTTATTTTATATTTAACATGCATAAGTTACTTCACAGTCATAAATTACTTTTCCCTATTAAATTCTTCACTTAAAACACGCCATAAAAAGCCATAAGCAATATTGCAAGGAGTTAGAATATAACCAAAATATTGAGCAAAAAGAAAAATATACACAATAATAATACACAAGTTATGTCCATCAAAACTATACTTCATATATTAATATTTGAAACAACTTACAATTTCTCAACCTGCGTACCTAGCTGCATGTGTCTGTACACTCAGCTATAGATTTTAGGTCTTTGCGCACTCAACTACAAAGCCTTTCCTTCAAGACCCAAACACAAATTACAGAGATATTTTCTTATGCCCGTATCATATCAATATCATTATTATTTGGACTTACATCTTTTCTCCCATATATACTAATTACATCAACGAGTACATCAAAATACCATGGTCCTCCTAAAAGAAATCAACTATTTCCCAAAACTATTACAAAAATAAGGGACTTTGACCCACCCCGAAGGCCTTAAAACATCACGTGGTACCACACACTCTACTCTCTAAAATGTGGAGTTTTATCCAAAACTTGGGCCAAGTTGGGCTATGCCCAACAGGCCCCCAACACTCACATGTGACTCATCCTGAGTCACTCAACTTCTTTGCCTCAAATATTTGTTGTGATGTTGTTGTACATGACGTTGTACTATTGTAGCATCTCTTCTGCCTGCTTCTCTTCTTTGTGCACTTCTTCTAGTAGTTCCTTTGTCACTAGTCCTGCAGTCTTCTGCAAAACTGTGCCATCCTTTTGTCAAAGCTCCTAGAACTTCCCATCCACTTCATGTGATAGTTGGAGAGCCTCATCCTACCATGATTAAGTTCTCTCCATCAAAATTTTCTCTTTCCTTCTGAGTTCTTCTATCTATTTCTGAAGTGCCTTCCCTTCATTGATTTTGGTGAGCTTTAGTGAGACTAGAAAGGTCTTCAAAGTTGCCCAAATCTCCTCTATCTACTTCTGATTCTATTGGATGCCATCTTCTATCTTTTGTACGTTTGAATCTTCCGGCAATGAAGTCCAAATCTGCAAGGTCTCATCTAATAATTTTCCACACTCTTCCACTGTCTCGGAGATGTCTTTCACTGCATTCTTTAAGTCGTTCTCCCATTATAGCTATGCACTGATCCTTATCCTTGATGGCTTGGTCGAGTTGTTTCTTCAACAGAGCGCACTCTTGTTCTACATGAATATTTAACTATGACGTGCGTTGTTTGTGCTCCTTTATCTCATTTATGATGCCATGATGTAGGTCATGTATTACCTAAATGGGTAGCACTGCAATGTTCGTATTGGCATGATCCCGACCTTTTGCCTACTTCTTGACTTCGACAGAGTCAAGGTGCAGAGCTCCAGTAGGTATATTCATTATCCTCATCCAAAATGTTGTCTCTATTAGTCTTTCTTGTTGGAGTCCCTGACCTATCTACATTAGTCATCTCAATGTTAGTGCCAATATTTTCAATTATGCAATACTATTCTCGACACCTATCAAGAGTGCGTTGTAGTGGTCCTCTATTTTGCTCCATCACTCCATTGTGACTTCTCGAATTTTCTCCCAAATCTCATCTATGTCCACATCAGTAAGGACTAGTGGCATTGTGCCCTTGGATTTATCTTCTTTCTACTTCTTTCTGCTCTTCGGTGAAGTTCCGCTTTGCATCTTCATCTTTCCTTTTTCTGTCTCTGTCTGCTTCCTAGCCTACTCTTCTTCATTCTTTGGCTCTTGTTCTTTCTCCTTTTCATCCTTTTCTTTATCCTTTTCACTTCGTTCCTCATGTAGCGAAGTTTTCTCCTCTGTTTCACTACCTCTTGCATATTTCTCCATTGCAGTCATCCATTTTTTGGGCCACTGTTGTATTAATGTCACAAGATCATCTTTGATGACTAAGTATGGCAGAGGATGCCATGTCTTCATTGTATCCTTTCGAGCCTATATATAGATCATATGAAAGTTTGCTTTTAACTTCACAACAAACTTATATTGATGCTATAAGCTTCGTGGCAGTCTAGGGTGCTGCTTTACCAACATATGTAAATCTATGTGATACCAGAAAAAACATATTCTGTTATCTTTTGCTCACGATGTCTCCTCGGTATTCCAGAGTGAGGCATACCGCACGACTTCACACACGTCTTCTTCTACGAAAGGAAACTGCAAATCCTTCGGCTCCTTCCATGTTGAATTTGTTATGATGACAATCAACCATGCGTAATAAAAGGTCTTACCTTACTTCTGAG
Organism: Pinus tabuliformis; assembly: GCA_031772625.1. Classification (NCBI taxonomy): domain Eukaryota; kingdom Viridiplantae; phylum Streptophyta; class Pinopsida; order Pinales; family Pinaceae; genus Pinus; species Pinus tabuliformis. Next base: position 595,027,656 of record CM062815.1, on the reverse strand, counting down.
CTTTTCGACAATGTTTCAGGAATTCTCTACATAGATATCTGACCTAATTGTATTAGACCCCGTTGTTACACTTCACAGCTAGGGAAACAACTATTGCGGGGATTTCATTGACTCGACATTTTCACATAATATTACCAGCTAAGATATGTTCGGTGAAGCATACTCCTTGGTCACTGATCGAATTTATGTCGTAGCCTCGTGTTTTCTTGACCAAGTTGAACTTCTCCTTTAGTGCTATTACTTTGTCCTAATCATTTCCCATGAATTCTTCAACGAGGTCCCTTCCTTGGTATGGGAACCTGGTAATCCACCATATTAACATCTCATCAATGGGGATCATCTTTCCCACCTAGAGGCATCTGTAGTGCCTCAGCATGAGAAATTGTCTTATGCTGGCTATGTTAGGTGTACTTCTACTAAAGTGTGACATATTTAGCATGTTCAGTAAGCCTAATTGCTCCAACCCTTTTGCCCACTGATGTCCTTCCAATATTGTCACTCCACTCTCTAGGTAATGGACTTGCTTCAGGTACCTACTTGGTGCCAATTGTGGGTAATTTTTATGGTCATTGAATTCGTAGTCATCGAACTTCAATAGTGGGATTTTTATGAGAAATTCTCCTTCAAATGGTATTTTATCTGATATAAATGGTGTAAATGTGCCATACTTCACATCCTTGGAGTCTTTGATTGGTTTCGTGTTGAGTTTTCTAGGTGGTAAATATGGCGACAGCAGGGATAGAATTGTTGCACACTTTGTCTCCATCTGTTATTATCCTTCTTATTCTTCATTGTCGCTTACAGATTGGGGTTTTGGTTATGGTTCAATAGGCTTCTTATGCTTCTTATCTTTCTTCTTATTTGTTCTCTACTCCTTAGTCGGTTTCTTCCTTGGTGATATTCATTGCATGAGGGGTGATGTTGCAGGTGTACCAGATGGTGTTGTATCTTTAATAATCTCCTCTATACCTCTATTTTTAAATATGCATATGATCTCTTCAATGTTCATGTAGCAGTGCAACTTCTGCAATTTATCAATACTTAGCAATTTTTGAGCTCTTAGATAGCAAAGTGCCACAATCTTGGTGGGATGTGGCCTTTTATAGCACTCCTAATTTTCTAACCCCATCATTATCTTAGATCTTTCTTAGATTTTTTATTATATGCATATCTATCCCAAGATCCTTGCCAAGATGTTTCCATAAATGCAATTTTCCACTCCTCCAATGGAAAGTTTCCTTTTTAATAGTCATATTTCCTACGAACTTTGACGCACCTTTCATTGTAGCGAACAATATTTCTTGTGTCGTCGTTCTTATGAAATCTAAAATACTCCTGACTCTCATGAAGTATACTTGCTATGTCGAAGCTCTTTTCTCTCACGGACCCAAAAGAAATGTCTTTTAGGGGGTCAAAACTTCTAAAAATAGTAAATGCTAAAATGAACAAGGAAAGATATGAAACTAAATAGGGCGTCTAGGTGGAATAGGTGGGTGGACACCAATATCCACTTGGATCATTCATCCCCCCTTAGGAAGAAATGGTACCCATTACATGTAGAGCATCCATGAGGTGAGGAAATTTCTGTTGAACATGGTCCCTAGTGAACCACTTGTCCTGGTGAAGGAGTTGGCCTAATTTTACAAATCGATATAGTTGTATCCTATATTTTCAAGTGTTCTTGATATGTGTGTCCATGATCTGATCAGTTGTGGCCTGTTCCATGGAGTCTGCATTGAGCTCTATTGGTGTGAGTTGTTTTGTAGTGTTAGATGTGTCCAACAGTGGTGGAAAGTATGGCTGAAGGCAATCTACATTGAACACTAGGTGCAGACCAAGGAATGGTGGGATGTTGAGCTCAAAGGCATTGTCACTAATGGCCTTGGTGATGGTGTATGGCTCGTATCAGAGCAGGCGAAGCTTGCGGTGTGTCCTACAAGGCGCTCCTTCTGCAAATGTAGCCAAACTTTGTCGCCCACCTGGAACTTGTGTGACACTCGATGATGATCATGGCACTTCTTATACTTAGCATTTGCCTTGTTCAATATATCATGGACTTGTTGGCAGATGTTTTTAATGCTCTTAATGAATTTTGTATCCCTTTTAGCTTCAGACTGAACATGAGCCAAATCAACCTCAGTGGCTGCAAATAGTATGGCTAGATCAATGGGGAATAATGGCTGAAATCCCAGCCCTACCTAAAAGGGGATGTGGAATTTTGAGCTGTGGAGAGCTTTGTTGTAGTTGTGTTGGACATAGAGGAGACTTTCATCCCACGTGCGTGGATTCTTTGCATTGTACATGCACAGAATGTGTACAATCATCCCGTTGACAACCTTTGTTTGGCCATGAGTTTAGGGATGGAAAGTCGTGGACTTAGTAAGTTTTGTATCTAGCATCGACCAAAGAATTGAACAAAATTCACTCAGGAATCGGCTTTCTTGATCTGAGACAATGGACTATGGGATCCCAAAGTCTACCCATACTCACTCAAATAAGAGCTTAGCAGTGGCCTCTGTCGTGATACTCTTCGTGCAGGATGTCGTGATGGCCATCTTAGAGAATCTGTTGATGACCACGAAAATGAGCTCATTGCTGTGCTTCGTAGAAGGAAGGCCCGACATGTAATCCATGGAGACAGATTCCCAAGGCCAGCTAGGAGTAGGTAGAGTATTATATAGGCCTTGCTTCTTGATGGTTGGTTTGGAAATGGAACAAGCATTGCAGGATCTAACGTACTTTCCAACATCCTAACGAAGTTTCGCCCCATAAAAATACTTCTGCAATACCGCCACTATTTTCTCTACTCCAAAATGTCTAGCGACTCGACTCTAGTGCACCTCGAAAATCATCTTGGCATGCTCACTTGAAGGAACATAGATGTGTCCCAGGTGGCATAATAGTGCATCTTGAAGGTGAAAATTTGGAACTTGCTTCCCTTCTAGATGTGTCTAGTATATGTTTGTGAATTCTAGATCACTCTTGTAAATATGCGGCCACCCCGCTGTCTCGTGCCCACAGGAGTCAAGCACAATTATCAACGCCATGAATGGTGGTCAGCTGAGGCAATCAACAACATTATTGGTGTTTCCCTTATTATACTTAATGTTCAAATGGAACTGTTGGATATAGGTGGAACATTTCTGATGACGATCGTTCTGCAATTTCCCTTGTGTCTGTATGAACTGTAGAGGTTAGTGGTCTATGTGGATGACTATTTCCTTCCCCATAATGTAATGCTTTCATTGATGGCAGGCCTGCACAGTGGAATACATTTCTTTGTCGTAAGTGGCGTACTTTCGAATTATGTCTAAAAGTGTCTCACTGTGGTAATCCACTGGATTCCCATGCTGAGTAAGAACCGCACTAATAGCATAGTTGGAGGCATCTGTCTCAATCTCAAATGGTTGTTGCAGGTATGGTAATGTGAGAACTGGTGTAGAACAAAGACGATTCTTCAACTTAGAGAACACTTGTTGTTGGGTTTCCGACCAATAAAACTTTTCTTTCACTCCACCCTTGGTGAATTGATTTAAAGGCCAAGTGATATGAGAGGACCCCAACACGAACCTACGGTAGAAATTGGAAAGACCCAAAAAGCTACGGAGCTCTATTAGAGTGGTTAGGGCTGTCCAATCCCGAATGACTTGTATATTGGATGGGTCATCATGTACACCCTGGTCATCAATGATGTACCCCAGATATTGAACCTGGGTTAGGACAAAGGTGGATTTCTCCAAGTTAGCATACATCTTGTGTTGGCGCAAGGTTTGAAGGACCTATCAAATATGGTGGAGGTGCTCTTCCCAACTCTAGCTGAAGATCAAGATTTCATCTAAATACACCACCATGAATGCATTGGTGAAGGGTCGCAAGATGTTGTCCATCAGTAGCATGAAGGTTGCAGGGGCGTTTGTCAATCCAAATGACATGACCAACGATTCAAAAAGGCCCTCCTTCGATTTGAAGGCAGTATTCCACGCATCGAAGGGTTCGATAGGAACCTGGTGATAACCTAGCTTCAACTCAATCTTGTTGAAATATTTGACCCCCTTGAGCTCCTCCAGAAGGTCATCAATCCGTGCAATTGGGTACCTATTCCAAACAATGATCTTATTCAGCACCCAATAGTCAATATAGAGTCTCCAGGTCCCATCCTTCTTCTGTACCAATACAATAGAGCTCCCACAAGGTGATGAGATTGGCCCGATGTGAGCTTTCTACAATAGTTCTTGAATCTTCCTCTGGATCTCATCATTCTCTAGAATAGAGCGTCGATATATCGATGCATTGGCAGTGGCGCACCCCAGGTCAGATCGATGGAGTGCTTGACCTGACACTGCACAGGTACCCTTGTGGGTGAGGCAAAAATATCCCTGTACTCCTCCATGACCTTATCCATCTAGTACTACTGTGTAGAGGAGCTCTGCCTGGAAGCCATGGCCACAACCTTCTTCCCGCCCTGGGGGAAAATGATAAGGAAAACAAATTTCCTAGTATGGAAAATGATCTTACTACATTACTTTGCATTGATCAAAGAGATGGCAGTAGGTGATGCTACCTCCGGTATCTTATACAACTTATTAGACAAATTAATAATCACAAAGCGAGGTCTAGACTCACATACATCATGTCGCTTCCACGTGTGATGGTTGTCCTAGCAATACTTCACAAACCTCAAGAGGAGAAATGTCACATAGTACCTCATCCATGAAGGGCTTGATTCTGTAGAGAAGGTGACATTGCCGGCTGACACGAAGATCTCATCCTTGGTGAAGCCACTCGATGGTCTATGACTGTGAATGTGCTATAGTATTAGGCCCAGTCGCTACATGACCTCTACTCAAATGAGGTTCTTTTGGCTCCCGCTATCAACAATGAACTACAACGAAGAACCCTTCACCCACATCTATGATTGGAAGAGGTGTTCCCCCTCCTCTGGATCTTCAGGCTCAACCTTCTGGATTTTGGTGGTGGCCATGGTGGCACTAGGCTTCACATCAATGATCTAATTCCCTTTGTTAGTTCCCTTATTGGTTTCTGATTTAGAATCGGAACCTGTGTCTGATTTGGAAGCCTTCAGCTCAACCACCAGTGACTTTTTGGCATGACACTTACTTGTATTGTGAGTGGAGCTCTTATGGAACCCACACAATTTTCCCTTGTCAACAATGTGAACTTTGAAACGGGAACTGATACAATTACCCATTTTGTAGAGGTAGCAAAATAGTGACCCAATTTTGAAAAGTGTCACTGCAGAATACACATATTTTTTTTTTAGCATAGTTTTTGGCACTTTAAATTTTTTTTGTACATTAGTTTTTAGAATATTAGTGATTTGCATGATTTTAAAAAGTGTTGATTCTCCATGACGTCCTTTTTTTAAAAGACCTATTTTTTGACTTTAAATTTTCTAATATATGAAATGTGAATAATTATTTTCTAAATTTAACAATTTTTGAAGTGGTCTTCCTCTTCATATTTTCTTGTTCTTTTTTTTTTGTAGTGAGGTTTTTATTGTTTTTCATATTTAAAGAAGAAGGTCAATATTTTTAAAGTTTCGATATTCTACATGTTTATATATCGTTAATTAATTTTTCAATGCACATCAAATAATTGTCTCTAAAAAGCAATAATTTTTAACAATTGACATAAAAATAACCATTTCCAACATAAATATAACTAAAAAATTACATATTTTGATAATATTTTGCTAGAAATTACATGTCAAAATCATGATTTTTATAGGAAAAAATTAACAAAAAAAGGTTAAATAATAGTTTTTTTTTTATGAATTTCATGTCAAAAAAATACTAATAATCAATGCTTTTTTCAAAAAATAATGATTCACATAAAAATTAATGCAAAAATCACATATTAAAAATATTGAACACAACAACATTAATTTAATGCTTATTCTTCTCATAAAATGTCAAAGTCAAAACATTACAAGTATAACTAATTAATAGTTACAAAAAAAGAGCTTGATTTCCAAGAATAACTTAAATTTAATCAACAATATCATGTAATCCAAACTCTTCATCCTCTAGAGTTTCATCATTGTCTTCTTCCATAATATTTTCTGCTTCATTTTGCTCATTTTCCTCTTCTAATGGATCTTTGATGTCTGCGAATCTCCCAATGTATGCCTTTCCAATCATTCCATGTAATGGTGGTTGAGGTTTCTTTGCATTTTTTGCTACACATGATTCACTAAAATCCCCTTTCTTCAACCCAATTTCTTGCATTGCTTCTGGAAGAAATTGAAGAGCATTAATTCTTTGCTGAATACATTTGCACTGTACTGGATCTTTTTCAATGACAGTGCAATTTCTTCCTTTTTGTAGGCAACATGCTAGTGTTGTACCTAATTATCAAGCACAAAATAAATAATGAAGTAAATTATTATAATGACATATAAATTAAGAAAGAAGATATTGAAACTCAAATCCATATAATAATACTTACCTGAGCCAGAAAATAAATCCAGAACCCAATCTCCTTCATTTGAACATATGTCTATAATATAGTTAATTAATAACTGTGGTTTTTGATAAATGTTAACTATCTCTCATTTTTCTTCTTTGTCTTCATATGTTAGTTTTTTCACAACAGAATCATAAGCCAGAACTTGGCTATGATTCTTTCCATCTACCTAATTAAAAAGCATCGACATATAACTATGATCTTTTGCCCAACTATCAATATGGATGAAATCAAAATCATTTATAAATGGTTGATCTTCACAGTTAAGAAGATTTAACTTTTTCCTGTAACATGAAATAGTAAAAGTTCAATTAACCTGTATAGAAATGAATTTTTTAACATTAATCAAACACACATTTTCAATGTGTTACCTTGTAAGTTGCAGCCTTGACTTTGTTTTCCCCTTGAAGCTTGACAATAACATTTCCAATTGTGTGTCTGAATGAAATGTCACAAATCTCCATAATGGTGATGACGTGACTTCTACAAATCCCGCAACCACTTTACTAAGAGCTTGATAAGTATAGGGGTCACTATCATAGTCAATGTTTTGGATATTGAAACCATGAGGAATATCTGCAATAACTAGGGCATAATCCCTTTTAGGTATGATTTTAGTAATGTCTTCACAGTTTCCTTGTATTACTTGATATCGAATAGTGTCAAGACCATTCCAAATGAAAGGAGTAAGAGTTGGATCAAGTTCAACATTCCTAAGACGCTGCTTCTTCAATCTTTTGATCTTAATTTTTTCAATAAAGGTTCTGAAACAATATGGTGCTCCATTTGCATTCTTCTTGATATTTAATAAAAATAAACAAATGTATGTCTAAGTTATAAAATAAAAATAGTATATAGAAGAATAAAAATGAATGTATAAATCAGCATACCTTTTTAAATGCAAGATAAAAAAAAAAAAAAATAGTGTTGATGTAGAACTTGAATCTGCATAGTTGCGTACAACATCATCCCAACTATATTCATTCAACACATTAACCATTTGTTCTTGTATTTTCATGTAAACTTTTTCACTGAATAGATAAAGTAAAAAAAGTTAATATAATGATATGTATAACAAATACTACCAAGAACAATATGTTATATTTAAAAGAAAATTATAATCTAGAAATAAGTAAAAATAATTCAACAAACTTACTTTTGAAATTCCTCAGACATTTCCTCCAATGATATTTCCCTTGACCTCGCACGGGATAATATTTCTTTGAAAAACATTTCATCCTTCACTCCTTGCAATGCTCTCCAAGGTTTGATAGTCATATCTTCTAGAAGTTGCTTCATTTAAGGACCTCATTTATTGTTGCTACATATCAATGGTTTGGACCTTTTGGCCTTTTGGGTTTAATGCCAATGTTCTCCCACATGCTAAAAATCTCATTAATCAATTTCCATATCTCTCCAGTTCTGAATGCCAACTGGAAAATGTTATCAATACCTCTGAACATATCAATATTTACTTTGCCACCTTTTGAATTGATTTTCTCCTCAATTTGATAGCCTATTTCCATACAACATTCATTTCGGAAATCTATAGTAACATTTATCTTATCCCCACCACATTTTTCTTCAAATTCACTATGAATAAATCTAACCCTTTGGATGAAATTCATAGACATTTTGATTCCATGCCACTAACTTTGCTTCTGTATCTGATAAACCAACATAAATGATACATTTCATTGTTTCAAAAAGTGGGTTATTGGTATATTCCTCCATCAATTGTCTTTGAGCTTCTACAAAATGGTTCCCCCAAAAGCACATAATAATTGTATTAAAAACATTTTGACTTCTCAAATGCTTCTTTGTTGGGAACTTGAACTAGATCAACAAGAAGCACATAATTAACCACATGAGCATATGGATTGTACCTCATCAATGTCTTCAAGTTGTGAACATGCAGGTGGTGTGGCTTTCTGATTTGATATTTACATTGTCCTTCACTTGCCTTATAGATTTGTCTCACATTGAGCTGAAATGCACAACCAACCTCAATTAAGTTTCTCTTTGTCAAGTTCTGTCCAATGACATTTTGTTTTGTTTTAATAATGCCATCCTCTAAATCAGCTCCTGGTGTAATGATTTCCCTACTTTCTTTTGAAGTTTCACTAGGATCTTCACTGTTGGTAATGACTACTTGAGAATGTTCAACTTTACTTTTCTTCCTCCTAACATTCTCATCATTAACTAGAACAAAGACATTCCTAGGCATTGTTACCTTTTCTCTTTTATGGCTCTTCTCCTTTCTAACATTAGTTCCAATGTCATCCTCAGTAACGGCAACATATTCTTCAGTGTCAGTTTCAACTTCCTCATCTTCAAAAGTAACCTATCTACCTTTGCTAGATTTATCCACTAGAGGCATTTTTTTCTGATCCCTTGGATGTAGTTTTGTAGCATCATGAATTACTACTTTTTTCTTGTTTGCCATATCTTCTTCTGACCCTGAGTAGAAACTACTGAAAACATTCATAACATCTTGCTCTATGAAATGAATGCCTCCCAACATAATTGAAAGACTTTCAACAAAATTCTGTCCAACAAAATATCGTATGTGAAAAAAAACTAAGTTATAAAAATATAATGAGAGTTAAAATAACGCAAAACACAAAAATAAATAACATTACTTACGATAGCTTGTGTAATCTCATTTATGATTTGTTTACACAACTTTGTAGATACCTCTTTCGTGTCATAAAATGAATATAATAACTGATATTTAATCCTGTCATGTGACTTGGGCGGTTTTGTAAGTATATAAACAACTTCAGTGTCTGGTACCAAACACATGTCTATGACCTTTCCCAACACCTCATAAATTCCACTATCATTAGGGATATCAACATATATATATATATATATATATATATATATATATATATATATATATATATCTGCACATCTTCTCCTTCTCTTTCTTTCACATACGATATATTTTCTAAAAATCTCACTTCTTTTGATTTCTTCAAGTATGAAATCATCTTCCTATCATTTGAGGAACTTGAAAGATTTGTAGTTATCAACTCAGTTTTGGTTCCTTCAATAGTGCTTTTTGAGGATTCACCTTTAATTTTAGTAGTCATTGGTCCAGAAAGATTCATAGAAATCTTCTTTGATGCCATTTTCCTGCATGAAAAATACACATATATAAATCAGTAAATTACAAAAAAATAATAGCTTAAATTAACAAACAAAATGATAAATAAGAATTAATTTTGTAGAACACAACAATTTAAAAAAAAAATAAGAAATTAAAAATCTGGAGCCCCCTGCCGCCCCACCCTAGAAAATCGGCCCGCCACTCGGGCCGGCTCTCACCCCCTCGCCCCACCTCGACGACCCAATGGCCCGCCACCTAAGCCGGCCGTTGTGCCACTGGGGTGGGAAGGGGGGGGATGACGGCTGGCCCCCCACTCCACCCCGTGGCCCAATGACCCGCTGGGGTGGCAGGCCGATTCTACCAGGGTGGGGTGGGGGGACTAGGCGGCTAGCCTCCCATGCCTCCCCCACGAGCGGGGTTGGGTAGCCAGCCCCCCATCCCTCCCCCACGAGCCCATTGGGCCATCAGGGAGCATGACCGGGCCCACCACGTCCACCGCGGACGTAGTGGGTAAATCTGAATCATTTAAATTTTTAATTTCTAAAAATAAAATAAAATTTCATTAAATGTATTGAAGTTTAAAACTTACACAAGATAAAAGAAAAACTAACCTTTCAAATGCGATAATCTTTCATTGAATATGTTGTTGATAGCAATGTAGCTGCTCCACAAATTCACTCCAAGTCTTTTAATGAACCTCAAATAACCTTGATGTGATGTGAGGAATAGTGACCATGAAATTTATGTTATAGTAGAAATTACGAAATTGTTTTACCACACGGTTAATGTGGGACTAATTTGTTTTTATAAAAACATTAACATGTAAATTTTGCTATGGTGATATAGGGAACTATGATAAAACAAACATTACGGAATTATTTTACGCACGGTGAATGTGGGATTAATTTGTTTTTATAAATACTTTAACATACAATTCTTGTTATGGCGATATAGTAAAATATGATATACAGAACATTACGGAATTTTTTTACAACACAGTGAATGTGGGATTAATTTGTTTTAGAAGATATAATAAAAATTTTAAAAAACATTCAATTGTCTAGTAAATATTATATAGTTTAAGTAAAAAAATAATTTAAGGAAAATATTTAGTTTACAATTTTAATTTTAATATTTAATTTAAAAGATTTATTTCATAAGAAAATTTTAGTTAAATTTTTTTAATAAATTGTAGAAGAAAATTATGGAGGGAAATACATGAAACAAAATTTTTGGAGGGAAACTTTGGAGGGAAATTTTCATTCTTTAAGCTATATATTATCATTAGGAGAGAGTGCATTTGTATCATTGAACGCCTTATGTTTGCAAGGCATGGATTCTTCTGATAGTGAAGTTTCGATTTGTGAAGGATCAACATCTTCGTCGTGTAACAACTCTATTCATATTGATGAATATAATGGAAATTCTTCCACTATGAATAGAGAGTCAAATCTTCCACTTAGTCCTAATCCTAAGGACTATGGGAGAAACACTGATGAAAGACAAGATGAATAATTTCAAATAAATAAAGAGTCACAATTTCCGCTTAGTCCTAAACCTATGGACTATGAGAGCAGCAGCGATGAAGAGCATGATGAAGATTTTCAAATAAATAAAGGGTCATGGTTTCCACTTATTCCTAATCTTATGGACTATGAGAGAAGCAGTAATGAAGAGCATGATGAAGAATTTTAAATGAATAGAGCGTCATGATGTCCACTTAGTCCTAATCCTATGAACTATGAGAGCAGTAGTGATGAAGAGCATGATGAATAATTTCAAAAGAATGGAGTGTCACGATGTCCACTTAGTCCTAATCCTATGGACTATGAGGGCAGTAGTGATGAAGAGCATGATGAATAATTTCAAAAGAATGGAGTGATACGGTGTCCACTTAGTCCTAATCCTATGGACTATGAGAGCAGTAGTGATGAAGAGCATGATGAAGAATTTCAAATGAATAGAGTGTCACAATGTCCACTTAGTCCTAATCCCATGGACTATGAGTGTAGCAGTGATGAAGAACATGATGAAGAATTTCAAATGAATAGAGTGTCATGATGTCCACTAGTCCTAATCCTATGGACTATGAGAGCAGCAGTCATGAAGTACGTGATGAATCATTTCAAATGAATAGAGTGGCACAGTGTCCACTTAGTCCTAAACCTATGGACTATGAGAGCAACAATGATGAAGAGCGTGATGAAGATTTTCAAATAACTAAAGAGTCACCATTTCCACTTAGTCTTATTCCTAAGGACTATGAGATTAGTGGTGATGAAGGATAGGATGAAGAAATTAGTCCTAATCCTAAGGACTATGAGAGCAATAGTGACGAAGGGAAGGATGAATAATTTTTAGTAAGTAAAGAGTCACATTTTTGACGTAGTCCTAATCCTATGGACTATAAGAGCAACACTAACAATGCACATGATGAAGAATATCCAATAAACATCGAGTCAAATTTTCCATTTAGTCCTAATTCTAAGGAATATGAGAGTAGCACTGAAGAAGGGAAAGATGAAGAATATTCTCCAAGTCAGTATTTCAAAAGCATAGATGATCATAGTGAGGATAAAATTCCTCAAAATGATTATACGAATGATGATCCAAAGATGGAGATGTTGCCAAGAAATATTGTATCGAGGAGTAGGAGAAGACCTTTTTGTATCAATCCAAGATGTTCTAGTTATATAAGGGGTAGAGTAGAATATCTGACGAGAAGAAGTTCTATCAATTCTCTCATTTCAAGTGAATGTTGTCAAAAATATTGCTTGAAGCATATGGATTTCAAGTTTGCATTAGAGAAAAGGAAGAGATGTTTGTCAATGAATAAAATCATGCAAATTTCATATTTTGTGGGGTGAATACAATCTACATTGTCAGGTTATGATTATCATATTGGGTCTTTATTTATTTGTAGAAATGATTTCAAAATGTTTCATTCAATGGGTAATTTTTGTCTGTCAAGAATCCAAGAAAATTTGGAAAAGGATCCCATATTTTATTCAGAAGTACGTCATAAACGACAGTTTAGGCCATTATCAAATACTGCAATGTCATGGATGAAATATTTATTTTCAAATCATGGAGAGTGTACGCCAACTAGAGATACAATACATATTCCAGATAATTTCTCAAGACGAGAAATATACAACTTATACAAATAATATGCAAAAGGTGTTGAAGGACATTGTCGATTTATTACATATCAATATTTTGTGAAGGTATGGAAGAAAGAATTCAACAATGTCTATATTCCTAAGAAGATAAGGATGGGGATTTGTAGTACATGTACTTCTCTTAAATAAACAAGGGATAAATGTGAAGGGTTAGAAAGAGGTAAGCATTCATAACTTTAAATTTTAAAATTGTAGTCATCAACTATGAAAACATATTTCTTAATGACTTTCTTTTATGTTTTGTAGATTCCATTGTCAAAGAACTTCAGGAGCATCGAGAACAACAAACGAGTGAAAGGAAAAAGCTGTACAAGAATCGAAATAAATGTTATGATTTTTCAAATAAATATTTGGGTTTGATAATTGATGGTATGGACCAGAAGAAAACACTTTTACCACATTTTGTTCAGACACCCAAAAATTTACAGGAGGAAACTTTTATTCAGTATCACTTGGTCAGACATACGGTCTTCAATGGGAAAATGTTGCCAAGGGTGTACTTCACAGCTCCAAATATTCATAATGATGCAAATCTGGCAATAACCATAATTCATGATGTGCTTTCTCATTGGTATAGTAATATTCCTGAAGTTTTTTATCTACAATTCGAGAACACTTGCCCTGAAAACAAAAATCAGATTATTTTTGGATATCTAAACATGCTTGTTAAATTGAGAATTTTTCAGAAGGGAAAGGTTGGTTTCCTTCTTGTTGGGCACACTCATGCCCATATTGATCAGATGTATAGTCTTTTTTCAGTCACATTGAGTAGGAAGGAATTTGGGAGCTTGCGATCACTAATTGAATGTATTAAGAGATCATACATGCCAGAGCCTACTTTTGATGTCTTGGAAGAAACTGTTGACATGAAAAGGTTTATTCTGGGATCGCATGGTGAGGAGAAATGCATTGAACAACTTAATGACTTTAGCTTCCAACATCAATTTCGTATCTAAATAATTGATGGGAAAACACTAATATGGGGCAAGAAGTATTCAACTACTTGGGCACCGTCATTAGGTTTGGAATTTTTGAAGTTCATTCCAGATCGTCCAATATTTGCATCAAATATATTGTTATTACAATAAATTGTTGAAGTTCATAATGCACGCAGACATAGTAGAGGTATAAATTATTCTGATTACCTAGAAGAAATTAAAAAATGTATTAGATATACATATGAGTACTTTGATATTGTTGGTTTAGTTTGGTGGAAGTATTTTTTCAATAATCAAAGTGATATCATTTCAAGAACAAAAAATTAAGATAAACCTTTGAAAAATCCATTTATTTGGCCACAAAATGTGTCAAATGAACATGAGGAAAGAAACATTATTTAACAACAACAATCTCAAGGTATTATTAATTCTTAACAGGCAGAGGAAAGAGAGATGTATATTGGTTCCATAAGGTCTCATGCACAATGTGAAGCCATGGAAGACCTTTATAGGGGTTCAGTACAGGATATTAAGGAGGGTTGCATGATCGCGGTGCTAGTAGATGGAGATCCCAATGGCTATCCATTCTGGGTTGCTAAGGTTATAAGGGTCATTATAGAAAATGAAGATGTTACAGGTGTTGAATTACATTGTTATGCCACAAATACACACCCATTCAATGGTGTGAATAAGCCAGAGATGGTAGTTGATAAAAAAATTGGCGGAAAGAGAAAAAGAAAGGGTACAAATATAAATCTTTGTCGCACAGACCTCTTAAAATTGGAGGATGTTGACATACTTGTTTATGACTTCAATTTAACAAAGAGAGGAACTCTTCGCTTCAAGACGATAGAGATTTTGAAAAGGTTGTTACTAGAAGGAACAATGTTGATATGGGAGTCTGCTAAAACTAGTTGTAGATCTAGAAGAATTTTGAAACCTGAAATGGTGGGCATGCACGTGCTCGGAGATGGGGCACTAGTTGATGAAAGAGAAGAATATGGAACATCTTCCTCTACATCCAGTCATTTATTTGAAGATGTGAATTCAAATGGTGTGCAAGAAAATATGAGTGATTTTGAATAATTGTCTAAGACAGTTTATATAACTGATGTTTGCATCATATGTTTGAATATAAAAAATAAATTAATTTTGAATAACTGTCATAGAAAATTATTCAAAAATAAACCGATGTTTGAAATTATACTTGGGAAAGAAAAATGTTATTCTACCAAAAACATTAGTGTGTTTTTTTCCTCAAAAACAGCTGTTTTTTTAACATAAAAAATCGATTTTAATGCCATTTTTTAAAAATGTTGTAAATTGACCCTAAAAAAAAACATCATTTCAGTATCAAAACTTTTTGTTTTCACGGTGTTTTTTGCACAATTTTTGCACAAAAAATTGGTTTTCACTACCATTTTTAAAACATGTTGAAAATTGACCCTAAAAAAAGAAACCATCATTCGAGTATACACACTTTTCGTTTTTAGCGTTGTTTTTCATGTTTTTTGGGGTTTTTTTTGGCTAGAGTTCACGTTTTGAGTTTATAGTTCCCATTTCAAAGTTTACATTATTTGTCCTTGTTCATCTTCACAGTGTTTTTCTTTGCTTGTGTCTTCAATGGGCTGTCTTAGGTAGCACCACCTTGGCTTGGTCCTTTGTTCTGTGGTTTATGGGCATCTTTTCCTTGCTTTGGATTCATAGATCCAAAGTCTTGCTTCTTCTGTTTAAACTTCTACTTAATCTTAATAGCATACTGATATGTCGTGTCGAGCAAGGAAATGTCTAGGAACTCCATCTCATCTTGGATGTACTTGTGTGGACAACCAGGGTACTTGAGCACCAAATGTCGCACAATATCCTTGATACCCAACTTGATTCGAAGGGTATGGAAAGTGTTTATGAACTCTGGCACATCTTGGTCACTTCCCTCTTGTAGCGTGGTCCACTTTATGTATTTGTCTTCATAGCCAAGGTAATATTGTTCCTTGATGGCGTCTCGGAAATAATTCCAAGTGGTTGTAGCTGAAAACAACAAGGGTTCACTCTCGTCTTTTTGTTCATAGTAGGTTTTCCACCAATCCTTGACATGTGGGGCGGCTTTAAGAAGTGAAAAAGTAATATTTTCCTGATTGGAAAAGTCATGAACTAAAAGATATCCTTCCAATAGATTTAACCATTTATCTACAACATATTCATCTATCAGGCCTTCAAATATTGGAATATCAAAGTTAACTTGTACCTTAAAAGCAGTGGTTCCTCCAAAGTGGTTGTTGGATGAAGATGCATCACCTGTGTGTAGCCGTTGAAGGATCTGGGCAAAGTCATCCATCATCGTGTCCCTCTATCGCTCGAGGGCTTCCTCGAGCCACATTTTGAAAGGATCTCCTGCTCCCTCGTCTTTCTTTTATTCCACCATGGAAGGTCATCGGGTTTTGCGAGGCTGATCTTGCAATGGTTCAATCGGATCAAGCCCTAACTCCTTATACCCTGACCTCATTGGGAACATGCAAAGAAAAACAGAGAAAGAAAAGACCACTTTGATACCATTGATCAACACTTAAAGAGGAACACAACAACTTACAGATATAATCATCAACACAGAGATGCAGTAGAAAAACACTTCATTTCATTAATAGAAAAAATTGAACTATGCTTACAAAAATAGTGGAAATAAGATAGCTTAGGCGATGGTAGCTTATCTCTGAGAAGAGATGTGGCAGCTACATGCCTCGTAACTCTATTAAAATGAGGCTTAAGGGCTTATTTATTATTGGAAAACATGAGAAAACCATAAACAACAAAAACCCTAACCCCAGGAGATGTAACACCAAGAGTTTGTGGGCGCTGTTAGGGTTTGTTAAGAAACCAACTTCCCAGGGTCGTAACTTGGTCATATTATCTCTGTTTGGCGCGTATGATACCTTGTTGGAAACGTCTCTCTGAGTACTACAAGTTTCACTGCAGGCCCTTTCCTATGGCAATGGGCTTGCCGCAGTGCCCCAAAAAAATGTTGTTTAGGGGGTCAAAATTGCTCCAGAAGTTATGGACCCGAAAAATTGCTAAAAATAATAAATGTTGAAATGAACAAGGAAAGAGATGAAACTAACTAGGGGGTCTAGGTGGAATAGTGTGGCCACCAATATCCACCTGGATCATCAACCCACCTTGTCAAATAATTAGTTGTTGTGATTATATACCTCACACCAGTCTTCTTCCTAGGTGGGTTGATAGGTCCAATGAAATCAATGGCCCATTTGTCGAAGGCCTGCAATGTCACTTGTGGCACCAATGGAATTTCATCCCTCCTTGATGGCTTCCCAGTTCTCTAACATACATCACATGCTTGACAATACTCCTTTGCATCCTTGTGTAGTGTGGGCCACCATAATCCTTCTCTTAAAACCTTCTGCGCAGTAGCCTTCCCTGCATAATGTCCACCAGCTACGCCTCCATGAGCTTCTGCCAAAATAGTTTGTCTTTCATGTTTAGGGACATACCTGTGCAATATTTCATCTGGTCCCATATTATACAAATTTCTTGCTATCAACAAAAAATCAGCTGCTTTTACCACCAACTCCTTCTTTTGCTACGTAGTGTATTCCACAGGGGCCATTCTTGTAGCCAAAAACTGAATAATGTCTGTGAAGTGATCATCTGCAATCCTTATTGCAAACAACTGTGTGTCGGGAAGATTATCTTCAATGTTTGTTGGTTCTTCCCCTATTTCCAACCTTGATAGATGATCATGCTCGACATTCAACCTTCCTGGTTTAAAAACAACTTCAAAATCATACTCCTGAAATAACAACATCCATCTACAAATTTTCCCTCCTAGGATAGGCTTATTCACCAAATATTTCAATGCATAATGATCTGTGAACATCTTAAAATATGATCCCAGCAAATAATGTCTTAATTTCTGCAATGCCTATACTATAGCCAAGCCTTCTCTTTCTGTGGTAGTGTAGTTATTGTCTGCTTTAGATAACTTCCTTCTTCCAAAATCTATAGGGTGATCGATTTCTCCTCTAACAGGTTGTGTCAATACTACTCCCCAATATATGCAAGATGCATCTACATGAACATGAAATTCCTTATTCTAGTTCAGGAAAACTAATATAGGTGCAATTACCATCTTTTCTTTCAATATATCGTGACTTTTTTGGCATTCTTCCTTCTATTGAAAAGTCACATCTTTCTTCAATAGTTTCTCCATTGGCGCAGTTATTTGCACATACCCCTTAATTAATTTTTAGTAATATCCAGTGTGTCCCATTGTAGTGCACAACTATGTCATCTTTTTTGATGGAGGTAAGTTCAAAATGACAACTATCTTCACGGGATCTGGCATCAAACCCTAGTTGCACACAACATGCCCAAATAGTATTCCAAAAGTCACACAAGACATAGATTTCTTTAAGTTCAATGAGATCTAGTACTGTTTATGTGTGTCCAGCATAAGCCTTAAGCTCGCAACATGCTTTTGTAGTAGTCCAAATATTGTCCAATCATCAAAGTATACCTCTAGGAATTTGTGTATGTACTCCTTGAATATCGTGACCAAAACTCTTGAAAATATGGAAGGGGAATTCCTTAACCCAAAATGCATCATTGTACATTGATATGATCTCCACTCTATTGCAAATGTGGTCTTATGACTATCCTCTGATGCAATCCTGATCTGATGATAGGTAGAAAATCCATTTATGAATGAGTAGGCCTCTTGTCCTCCTAAATTATCTAGCACCTCATTTGTAAAGGGTGTAGGGAAGGGATCATGTATGCACGCATCATTTAATTTCCTTAAATCCACACCAATCTTGATTTCTCCTTTAGTCTTATTTTCCTGGACCACCATAGGACTTACCCACTCTGATTCCTCTACAGGTTCAATGATCCCTACCGTTATCATTTTATCTAACTCCTATGTCACCTTTTCCTTATATTTTGGGTTCAATCTATAGGGTCTTTGCTTGACCGCCTTCACATCAGACTTAAGAGGTATTTTCATAGCTTCTAAATATCCTACTATACCCTTCATTTCTAAAAACTTAGTAGGGAACAAATCATGATATTCATGAAGCAATTTCATAACCTTGATGACTATCTCTTCATCCCAATAATATCCTATAGTTACAAACTTTGGTTCCTCCTCTAGTCCTATATTCACGTTCTTAGTCATTACTGGCTTCACTATATTTGGTATTTTTGGCTCAGGTCCAGTGACTCAGTGGTGTCCTTATGATTTAGCTATGTCGATATTGTGTGGATCTTCATCTTCTTCTGCAATAATGTTGTAGCATTCCAATGCATGTTCTAGCTACGCAGTCCAATCCGGTTGCTGCCATGTCAGCGAGGTCACATTCCCAAATATATTTTCTCTATGAAGAGCCGAGTATATGCATGGGAAATCATCTTCAAAACTGAATTTTAATATAAAATCTTCAACCAAATCTGCCCAATTTATAGTACCATGGTGTAGTTTCATTTCTAGGTACGAGTTCATAGGAATTGTCTCTAATGTGTGGATAAACCTGTGTACCCATTCCTACTCTGGAACGTCCTCCCATATTGTAGTGCATTAATGAATATGCTCCCTAGAGTCAGCTTTACCATCATATTTTACCTCTATTTATGTATCTACTGGCCCAAACCAAATCCAGATTAATCTTTAACACTCCTACCAATCTACTATATTTCTTTTATGTGTAACCCACCATCTAGTAGGGACAGATCTCAGGGCCACATCCAAAGCTAACAACCTTTTCTCTTCTGGTATTTGTATTTCATAATCATCAAGGAAAGTTCTTACATTACCTAAACCATCATAGTAAGTCAAGTTACATACCTTAAAACTTATAGAACGAAGTGATTTAGTGATCCTTTTCACATCGCCTTGTAGACACTTCGTGTAGCCTATTCTGCCAATTTTCCATTTCTTCTTCCGAATCTAAGGTACCAGACCTATCCTCCTCCCGACTAAATTTTCCATCTACAATGGCATTAATCCATTCCTCTTCTTTGGTTGTCAACTGTTTTCACCTTCCAAGGAGTTTATTATGAGCAAAAATCTCGGGTGGAAATGGGATCACCCCTCTCACCAATTGTGGAAAACTTATACATGGGATACTTTGAGAAGAAATCCCTTGAATCATATCCTTTGAAGTCAGCTTGGTGGAAGAGATTTGTTGATGATACCAACGTTAAATTGACTCATGGTAGGATAGAATTTGATAAGTTTTTTAAATACCTTAATTCTATCTATCCTAAAATAAAATTTACTATGGAGCTTGAGGAGAACCAGAGCATTCCACTTTTAGACATCCTTATTATCAGAAAAGAGGATGGCTCTTAGGACGTAAGGTATTCGGGAAGTCAGCTCACACAAAAAAATACCTCCACAATGAATATTATGATCATCCTCCCTAAAAGTTTGGCGTTCTTAACACTCTTACTATTAGAGCCCTTATAATATCTGACTCTGAGCATCTTGATGAAGAAAATAAGCATTTACCTTCAGTATTTAAGAGTATAGGTTATAGAGAAAATGAAATTAAAAATGTTCATACTGTGGATTCTCCGGTCACTGATTCAAAAGATGCAAACCACAGATCTCTTAAATCTGAAATTAAAAAATATATAGAAGGATATGAAAGGAGGGTTTTTTCCTAAGAGCCTCAGGCTCAAGCCCAACTTCATTGTGGTAGAGTGTTCCTACCATACATTCAAGGGGTGATAGATAAGATTGCCAAGATCTGGAGGAAGAAAGACATATTCATGAAGTTCACAGCACCTAGAACAATTAAGCAAGGTATGAGGTCTATGAACGATAATATTGATAAACATTAATTGAAGGGAGTGTATAAAATTAACTATTCTTGTGGCAAGAGTTATATTGAAGAAACAAGTTTGTCCTTGCAAAAGATACTGAAAGAAGATGGAGTTGATATTAAGAATGGAAGGTCTCACACTTCGGCCCTTGCAAAACACTCCTAAAAAGCTAAGCACCATGTTTGTTTGGAGAACGCCTCAATTATCACAAGAGAAGAGGAGTATCAAAGGAGGAAAATTAGGGAACCTCTTCAGATTATAAAGCATCCACATAATCTCAACATGGACAATAGGATCGAGATCAGTGGAAATTGGCTTTCTTTAATCATGTAGATTAGGTCCACCAATTCTTCTCAGATATAGCATCTCAGGTATTGTTTTCCTTTCCTATCCTATTAGAGAAATATTAATATATATTAACCATCAAATCTTATATTATAAATAAATAAATTATTATTATTATTATTTATTTATTATTATTAAAAAAGTAATTATTTATAATAATAATTAATCAATTATTTATTTGTAATATCTATTAATTAATTAATTAATTAATTACTTCATTTTAAAAATATTAATTGCATCATCTTTAAATTTATAAATAAAAGCAATTATTTTTAATTATTAGCTTTATTAATTATTAATCCATTAATTTTTTATAATAATATTTATATTACTATTAATAATTAATTTCTATTTCGAAAATTAATTAGTAATTATATTAATTTATTCAATCAATTATTTATTATAATAATATTTATATTCTTATAAATAATTTATATTTAATAATATTTGTTGTTTTTAGGAATAGTCTATTTTTAGTTAATTTATTAATTCATTATTTAGATCATTCTTCATCAAGTTGTATTATTATTAATAATAATAACACACAGTTAAATATTTTGTTTATAATAGTTATTTAAATTATTATTATTATTAGATATAAAAAACAATATTAATAATAATTATTTTTAACTTTTAATTTAGGTTTTTAATTCATTATTACTGGACCTTTGATCTCATCCTATAAATTTGTTCATATAACTATTTATCGTCTGCTCAAGCTCTTCTATCATTATTCAGAAGTCCTGATGATGGATCCCTTTTGGGATTTGAAACGTTGACAAAGTATGATTATTACTTTGGATACTCTGAAATACAACTTAACAAATGTTGCCCACATCTATTGCGCAATACTCATCTCTGACAGGCTCTGTATATCTTGCCTCTTCTGATGGGTCCAATGGAACAATTACTCTCATGTTGTCATTTTCAAATACCATTTGCCTCTTCTTTAAGTTGATTATAGAAGAAATGTCAAATTCCCAATCTAGTCCAAGAAATGCTGGATAGGGGTTTTTGTCATCTACAATTTCTATCACTTCAAAATCTACAATAGTGCGTACTCCTTGAATGTCTACTGTTACACCTAATAGCATTCCTAAGGGGAAGTACTACTTATTTTCCATTCTTAACTTAATATGTTACCATTGAAGCTTCGGCTTACCCATCAACTCCCATGTCTTCTTCGGTAAAACATTGCCATCAAATCCTAAATCTAGAATAACCTTATCCATGTGTTACTCTCTGATCTACATAGTGAGCCTCATTTATTTCCAGTCCTCCTCTTATGTCGACGTAAATTGTTAACTGCGTGCATGTTGCTTCGTGGTACTTCTTTAGAAGCACAAGAATCTATCGATTCCTGTGGCACTTTTACAACTTTTTGGTTTCTTAATAGCTTCATGCAAGTTTGTAGGAAATACTTTAAAATGTTTGGATCCACATCTTGTGTCACAACTAATATTATGTCACAGTTATTCTTCTACATTGGTTTTGGCTTCCTGCTAGAGGTTGAATCCCCATCATCCATAAAGCTTCACCTTGCCTCCATAAACACTTCTTTTTCCTTCTAAACATTGAAAGAAAGAACTTTCTCCATAGTCTTTATTACCCATGTAGCTTCAAATTCCTTATTTCCATTTGTTTTATCACCTCCAATCGAAAATCCACTCCTTGTTACGATACTAATGCAAGGTTTATTGGTCCTTGGTTTTGACGACATCACTTGCAGGTTCTATGTTGGTTTTTGGTTCCTTTTCTCTTGCATCTTTGTCATAAGAACATGACACTCCTCAATAACATGATCAAAGGATTTACAATAATTACATGTGGTGGTGGGATTCTGACAATCTCTTGCAAAATGTCCTGCTTGGCCATAGTTATAAAAAATAATCTGGTCATGTCCTTGACCAACTCCTCCTCCTCAACCTTTTCCTTGGAAGCCTCCTCAACCACCGCATTATCTCTGGTCTTCGTGTCCCTATTCTTTTCCCTGCATTCTATATGCATCAACACCTCTCTCCATCAAAATTTCATAAGATCAACATTCTTTTTCATCATGTCCCAAATATTTGAAGAACTTGCAGTATAGGTTCCTTGGAGTTTGCACATACTTTTGCAACAAATAGAAATCTTCTAATTGGTGTTCGCCTCTAGTTTTGCATATTTCACACCAGAGACTAGATCATGTATTTAATGGATTTGGTGCTCCACTAGCCATATATTCTCTAAAAAGAGGGCACTTCTCCGTAGAATGACCCTCTGATTTGCACTTTTTAGACCATACTTCTTCGCAAACTTCATTTTCCTTATTAATATTATCTTGTATCTACAGGCTCAGGTTTGCTAGGTTATTCTGAATTTTCTACACCCCTGCATTGGCATCCCCTATAGGCGAAGCTTCTAATTTCATCGTAAGTTCTAAATCTTCGAATTGAGTTTCTAGCTTCTGTTTCGTCAAAGGCAATCTTATATGTGGAAGAAGCACAACTATGAACCATTCCTTATGCTGCTGCGGAGCTATGTCGAATTTCACCTAATCTAATAATACATTGAATCTTTGATTGAATTCCAAAACAGACTCAGTAGGCTTATGTTTGATTTCTTTTAATTATGTCATGCACTATGACTCAAAGTTTGACTTCTTTTACTAATGTTGTTTTAATGACTGCGAAAGATTTGAGTTGATTTCTCGAATACTTCATGTAACACATAAATGCTCTATCTTTGAATGTCGTGACAATTTTTATTTTTCTTTATATTTTCATCATGGACCTACTTCGTTGTCCATAGTGCTTCACATAAAAATGAGAACTGCTCCAGATCCTCTAATCTAGTTCCTTCAAAATCAGGTGGATATCATCAGCCATATTTATGCCCGAAGGGGGAGGGGGAGGGGGGCTGGGATTCATAATGGGTAGGGGGATGGGGGAATAGGGGGATGGGGAAAATCAAAAGCACCCTGATTATTACTCGATTCTGGCTTCAACAAACTTTTAGGTTGGAAGGGTGAACACTGTGGAGTTACTTCGGGGTTCTCAGGGAGGATTCCTTCAATTTTAGATTACCTCAAAAGATGGCTATAGTAAGCTTCTATGAAAGTCTTTGGATATTGGCCACGAGATCTCTTTCTAGCGTCTATTCTATATCTTTTCCCACTTTGCATAGCTCTGATTTCTAGTTCAGGCTTATTCCCTCTTCTTCCAAACATTAATTTCACTGCATCTGCAAGACTCCCTT
The DNA here is from genome assembly GCA_031772625.1 of Pinus tabuliformis. Lineage (NCBI taxonomy): Eukaryota > Viridiplantae > Streptophyta > Pinopsida > Pinales > Pinaceae > Pinus > Pinus tabuliformis. Next base: position 595,003,516 of record CM062815.1, on the reverse strand, counting down.
TTCACAAAGAAGCATCTTAATCCACAATTTGAAATGATTTAGGTACTTACCTTGTAGTCCTTTGAAGAATATTCACTCTTCTTCGCTATAGGACACAATCGAGTCTACATCAAACTTAGTAATAAAACCTCCCATGATTCTATCGATCTAGAAGTCAACAACCCTTGAAATTTTGTTGTGAGTGTTCTTGAGTTGTTGTATCAATTCGGGAGTCCACTCCTTAGGTTCGTCACCTTTAAAGTAGTATTTTCTTCAGTTGAATCTTGATATCCACTCGTACATCTCAACATGAAATGAATCGAAGAATATTTCGTATTGATATTCAAAGATATACTTCTCCTGCCACCTTTCACATGATAGATGAGGGCTTCTATTCACTTGCTCTGCAAATTCTCATTCCTTCTGTTGTACCCGATCCTGAATATTTTTCTTCAATGGAAACCATTTTTTTTCTTAGGTTGGGCTGACGTAGGTTTGATTTTGACTGCACACAAAAAAAACCCTCGATCGCTGGCCCTTTCAACAATGACCTATAAAGAAGATCGAAGTCTCACCCAAAGTGACTATGGGAGGATGAAGAACCAGGTTTCTATAGCCTTGAGGGATGATGCGATGTGGTATTTTTATATTTTCTTTTATACTTAACATGCATAAGTTACTTCACAGTCATACATTACTTCACTCTATCAAATACTTATCAGAAAGAAAAAGATACATAATAATCATACACAAGTTATGCCCATCAAAACTATATTTCTTATATTAATTCTTTGAAAAAACTTACAATTTCTTGACTTGCGCACCCAGCTACAGACTTTAGGTCTCCGCGCAATCAGCTACAGAGCCTTTCCTTCAAGACCCAAACACAAATTATAAAGATATTTTCTTATGCCTGTATCATATCATTATCAGTATTATTTGGACTTACATATAATCTCCTATATATACTAATTACATCAACGGGTACATCAAAATACCATTGTCCTCCTAAAAACAATCAACTATTGCACAAACATGTTACAAAAGGAAGGGAATTTCACCCACCCTGAAGCCCCTAAAACATCGCGTGGTACATATCTCCACGGTACCATGCACTCTGCTCCCTAAAATGCAGAGTTTTAACCAAAATTTGGGCCAAGTTAGGTTGCACCCAATGCACACAACCCTTTCAGTCCACATGTCTTGAACACATCTGGAAAGTCCTCTTGCTTCCCATTATGTAACTCCTCAATCTACCTCTATCAATGAGCTCAAATCCTTTAGGTTACTGAACTCGGAAAAAAAAACTCTTCCCTCTAGCTGCCTCCTTTGTCATTCAAGGTTTGTAACATTTACAGTCTTTGATCAATTGTTCACAACTCCATTTGTGGACATCTATTTGGTATGCCCACTTTTTCCAAACTACTGCTCCAAGATGAAAAATCTAGGGCTATGGAGAATGCCGTTCTTCTCACTGAATCAATCCTCTACAATATAGTGAACTAGAGCTAGTTGGTTGGCCCACTTGAATGCCACTTTAGTCCTTCAAAGTTTGCACATCCTTAGGCCCAATACACCTACCCTTATACCACCCTTGTTTTCCTTCACAAGTATAGGACTTAGGGATCTTCTTTGACATTCACCTAACAACCCTCCAACTATACTTGGACTGCCATCAATTTTCCCAACCACAGTAAATTATTTTACTGATCTAGGGCCCACAACACTACCCTCATCTAGGGATCTTCAAATTTTCCACCTAACAATGATTTGAGTCCTCTCAAAATCATTGTTCTTGTGTACAAATTTATTTGTTGTCCAATATATGAACATATCTCAACTACTCCTCTTATCATCCTTCTAACAATATTTAGATGATTGAACTAGGGTCACAAATCAGCCACTAATAATCCATTGACTAATTTTTTATAGGTAGCTTCAGATCTCTGTCGAAAACTCTATGGAAAGTCCACCAAAATCAAATCCTCTTCATGCCAATACATTCTTCATCTGGCACATTTCTTATGCTCAATCTTCTTCTCAGGTTCCACCCTCATTTGGATCTACTATCTCCACACATACTTTTACAAACCATTTTCCAGATCTGTAGTCTATATTGCAGAGATAAACATCACTTTAAGGGTCACAACCCCTCTTCTTCTACATAGATTTGTCAATATATTAAGGGCATACCATATGTAGTAAACATGTTAGGAAACCACACTAACTGGGGAATTGTACTTTGTTCTAATTTCTTTAGAACAAACCTTATCCACTAATATAAAAAACAATAAATCTTGCCTCCATAAGAGACTCGGCCTAGCTCATACATATCAATATATTTTAGGAATTTCTTTGGCTGAATCTTGACATGAACTTTAGATATGTATGACCCCCAAACTAGGGTTACCTCAATCAATATTACACATGCAGCTACTTATGTTTTGGACCTAAATTATAGTGCAGGTCCTCCTCCATTTGTGTTGGTATTTATCATATACCTTGTAGCCTACTAACCACCACAAGATAGGGTCTATGTTGAAAAATCTATGGACAGTCCACCAAAATCAAATCCTCTTCATGGAAATCCATTCTTCATATGGAACATTTCTTCTGCTAAATATTTTGCTCAGGTTCCACCTTCCTTTGGATATGCTATCTACACACATACTTCTACAAAACATCATCCAGATATGTGATCTATATTGCATAGATAAACCTCACTTTAAGGGTCACAAACCCTCTTCTTATAAATAGATTTGTCACAGTCTTAAGGGCATACTGTATGGACTAAACATGCCAGGAAACCACCCTAATTAGGGAATTATAATTCTCTTCTAATTGATGTAGAACAAAACTTATCCACCCATAGAAAAAACAAAAATTCTTGCCTCCATAAGAGACTTGGCCTAGCTGATATGAATCCATAGATTCTGAGCATTTCTTTGACTAAACCTTGACATGAATTTTAGATCCGTATGACCCTCAAACTAGGGTTACCTAGTCAATATTACACATGCATATACTTCTATTATGGCTCTAAATTCTAGCTGAGACCCTCCTCCATTTGACTTGGTCTTTATCACAGAACTTGCGGCCTCCTAACCACCACAAGAAAGGGTCTTTGTTGAAAACTCTATGGATAGTCCACCAAAATCAACTCCTCTTCATGTCAATCTATTCTTCATATGGAACATTTATTTTGCTAAATATTCTACTCGGGTTCCACCCTCATTTGGATATTCTATCTACACACATACTTTTGCAAACCATCTTTCAAATATGTAGTCTATATTTCATAGATAAACCTCACTTTAAGGGTCACAACCCCTCTTCTTCTACGTAGTTTTGTCACAGTCTAATGGGAATAATGTATGGACTAAACATGCTAGGAAACCACCCTAACTACGAAATTATATTTTTTTTCTAGTTGATTTATAACAAACCTTATCCACCCATAGAAAAAATAAAAAGTCTTGCCTCCATAAGAGACTCGGCCTAGCTCATATGGATACATAGATTCTAGGCATTTATTTGACTGATTCTTGACATGAACTTTAGATCCCTATGACCCTCAAACTAGGGTTACCTCAGTCAATATTATGCATGCAACTACTTCTATTATGGCCCTAAATTCTAGTTGAGACCCTCCTCCATTTGGCTTGGTCTTTATCATAGACCTTGTGGCCTACTAACCACCACAAGACAAGATCTCAACCCTCTCGGTTATTTCATAATTTGATGCGACCTTCACACAGAGTAACCACTGAAACCACATGCCCAAATTCTCATGAGAAGCCTCTCTTGAGCTCAATCTACCATAAGAGAACCAACAATATGCCATCCTACTTCAATGATCGAAACCATTAAGGCATGTGGCATTCTTGTGAACCCTCATATGATGATCTTACTCTTGGTGGATGATCATGGCCTCCCTTTAGCATCCCTTAATCGACCCTCTAACTCAACCTAGTTTAGGAATACACCTCTCCTTGCCTCTTTGATCAAATTAGCTCTTTCTCTCTTGATGTTCTTCCCTTCATTCTAAGGCCTCCTTAAATAGATTTTCCTAGGCCTCTTAGTAATCGTCTAGAACTTACGGGTTTTAACCAGTTAGACCTTAGGAAATATTAATTTTCCTTTTTAATTTTCTTTTAGATTTAAACCCCATCTTGGGTCCAAAACCCCTTCACTTGAGTTCTTTGTCCATAAATAATTTTGTGACCAAATTCACATAAACCCGTCTCACTAGGCTTGTGGAGTACCTCCCAAGTTACACAATTCAACAGCATAGTCTAGTTGTAGTAACGGTAACTTGGTCAAGCTTTTGTATTCAAGCAAGGACTTGGTTGGGTTCCTATGTTGCAAATTAAGGGTAGTTTTGAGGGCATGATAACTAGGGAGGGTCAAGGCATGCCAAGGAATGAAAAGGCATGCTAACACATGTTAGACAATGTCAATGCATGTTGAAGAGTGTTAGGGAGTGTCAACACATCACAAGGGAGAAATAGGTCAAAATTCATGGAAAGGAACAAATAAGAGTGTGTGTCAGTGAATTCAAGTGTGCCAAGGACGAAGTGTGTTAGGATAAGTTCATAATAGGATTTGCAAGAGGAAAACCTATGGTTGTGATAAGGGGCTTGATATAGTAGCTTTAGACAAAGGGAGACTTTATGCTAGAAACAACACTAGTTTTCCTTTAGCTATTATTTTTATATGATATGTGGCACACTTTGGCCACATGCTCATGTTTTAAACTATTCTAGATAATTACATATTGTACATTGTTGTGTATAAGTTTTGGGGAACTCATCTTGTGTTAGATTATATCTTGTGTACCTTGTGCATATTGTGGTTGTTTCAAACTCTGAGTTAATAATCTACTATTTATATGAATTGGGCATACATGTGAAAAATTTCCTTTGTAAGATATGTTTCTTAGTTGTTTTATGGCCATGGCTAGATATGATCCTTGTCTTTATAACTAGCTAAGTGGGACAATTTGATCTTGGCCTTAGATGAGTTATAGGAAATTATTAGGTGAACAAGCCATGATATACTTGTAGTAGGTGCAATTGGTCAATTTGTTACGACTGAAGGAAGCCAATGTCACATGAACTGGAGTAGCCAAGGACTTTATTGGGTTCCCAAGTTTTGAAAAAATATAAGGCTAGCTAGTTGTGAAAGCATGAGTGCCAAGGCATGATAGGGAATTCTAGGGCATGGTAACATGTGCCAGATAGTGCGAAGGCATGTCAAACATTCTAAGATGTGCCAAGATGTGAAAGGGTGTGACAATGTGTGCTAAGGACTGACAAGGAAAAAAAAGGCACAAAAATGTTAAACTACAAGGAAATGAACACACAAGAGGGTTAATAAGTCATCAATTTACCTTTTCCAAGAGGGGCAGACTGGGCACACCAACACTAGGTTCCAATAGTTGCCAAGTGCCAAGTCTTAGTGCATTCTAAGTGCCAAATCTCCCTATGTTACTTCTCATCTAATTTCCAATAATTAATCTCAAATAAATTTAATATTAAATGATGAAAAAGCATACCAAGAAATATAAAAACATGCCATACATGCTAAGACTTGGCAAGCGCTAACACATTCCAAGTACTAATGTGTGTTATGGAGTTTTATGCATGTTATGAAGTGGCATGGCATATCTAAGAGTGATAAGGTGTGATAGAGAGTTCCAATGCATGCTTAGGAGTGTTAGGGAGTACTAGGACAACAAAAGGGAGCATTAGGTCAGAATTCATGGAAGTGAATGAATATGAGTGTGTGTCAGGGAGTGTCAATGAGTGGTAGTCATCATGGCAAGGAGAGAGTCACAGGGTATGAAAAGAATTGGTAAGGCATGCTCGGGAATATCAAGGCATTTCAATAAGTGTCAGAGTGTGCTAGCTAGTTCCAGGGTGTGCTAACATGTGCCAAATTGTGTCAAGGCATGCCACAACATGCCAGGTGCTAAGGCATGATGGGATGTGTAGTGATCCAAGATCTTTTGCTTATATATGTATTAAAGAGTTTCATGAAAAAATCTGCAGCTTAACCATAGAAACTTAAAGTGCACATGAAAGAGGAGAGAAAACACATAAGGCATGAAAAGAAGATAAGAGACTTGATAACGGAGTTCGTCCAATTTGGACTACATCTCCGAGCCCTGCTCGATCAATGGGGAGGCCTTCATTCATTAAGTGGCATAAAAGAGAATGAAGTACAATCAACGTTTACATAATGAGTCTTATACCTCCAATCTAGAATATTGCCAAAAAATGGAGAGCTATGTTGTAGAAACTGACATCACTGTTGAGTTCCCATCGCCGAGAGGTGAAAAATCGACATAAAATTTTCCCAATTCTGACACTGGACCAAAAATGACGCTCTAAAAATTGTGCTTAGGTAAGGTTCCACCCCCTACAACAGGGCACTCAAGGTTATGCCCTTCCTGCAATTAAAGTATGTTACTCCTCGTTCTCTGCACCAGGTCCACCCTCCCTATTTTCACTGTGCAAGAAGTATTATATAAGGTTTGGGCCAATGGATCTCCCAACGGAGTCTCTTGGTGTAATGGTGAAAATGGCGTAGTCGTTGAGGAGGGGTCGGGGGTCAAATGCCTCCCCTCTTGTTTTAACACATTTCTATTGTAGTTTGATGTACCAGGCGGAAGGTCCACTAGAGCGATGGCCCATCCCCATCCTTCGCTGTTTGTTTTCGTTATAAATGGAGTAGGGTGGAACGACGGTGGGTTTGACAGCCCACCCCCAACACTTTTTATAAATTATGTTGTGGTGGTTCCAATGGCGGCGGGGTCATGGCCGCTCATCCCCTTTTTTAATACTAATTTGTTGTGATGGCTCCTTGGGTAGCAAAGCCATGGCCACCCACCCCTTTTTTAATACTATTTTGTTGTGAGTTCCACCGGGCGTGGCAGGGGTCATGGCCTACCCATCCCTTTTTTTAACACTTATTGCCCATTTTATAAAAAAATTGAACCATAGGGGTTACTCAACGAATTAATCGTGCTACAAATTTTCCCGAAAAAATGGCCATATTCTGGTGTCGGGTTTCTACCAAATTGCACCCTCCTTAAGCATGCCACATGGGTAAGTCAACCTTGAACTTTGGATACTTCTATCTTCCTCATACGAACTCGGATTAGAGTGTTTTTCACACCATTGGAATCAGGGGGAAAGCACTTCAATCTAGTGTCAAGTTAATCAACTTTCTTCCACTTTGAATTTTGAGCCTTTTACCATGCCACTGGTATCTAGAGATCCACCTGGATCAATCCTCCCCACTGAGAGCTTTTGGACCACCAAAATCATTAACACCATTCAACATACGACCTGTGTCCTTTCCAAACCACACTTTCAATCATCTACATGCAAAACTAATACATCTTCTGCACTCATATACAACCACTCATGACTCAACAATCCCTCACTTGCCAAGAGTTTATAGCACACACTCTTTGGTCAAGGATTACACAATAACAACCAATACCTCAACTACTCATAAGAAGGCCCAAAAAAATCATCGTTTCATTTTGAAGTGATGGAAACACATCATCACTTTACATTTACTTGCAACACATGATTTACAAACTGAGGCCATACAAACTACTATTAAAAAAAACATCCTTTCCTTAATAAAGCGGACCACCATGAATGTGTTTGAGCGTTGTCACCAGATGGCTTCTCTATTGCTACTTTCTGGCTATGGAGCATTTGGCATGTGCTTTCCTGATGTCCCTCCTCATTGCAGTGACTACAATGATTTTTCTTTCTCTAGACCTTCTGGGTCTTCTTGAAGTGCTTCCCCTTGGTATTCCTCTAATAAGGGTTCATGGAGCCCTTACTATCACTGGAATAGGAGGAGGAAGTTTTGTCATCCATCGTTACTAGTTACTAACTGCTTTGGAGCTTTCCCCAATGCCCTTCTTGAAATATCCGAGTCCTGCACGATGGGGCATTTCCTCTACTTTGATGGGGTTCATGATGCCCTAGCCATTAACACCAAGGCCCTTTCCTTGATATCCCATATTATTCAAGAGCTTAGACCCAATATTTGTAGTATACTTTTCAAATGCAGCGAAATCATCATCAAGAAAAGTACATGGAATCGAAGAACTATTTTTTACCTCAAGGGGGTTAGGCTAGAGTCTTCCCAAGGCCTTCTTCTTATCTTGCAACTGGCGTAGCAACCTCTATTTCTCCTCCTCTGCTTCTCGTAGGAGCCTCAGCTTAGAATTTTCTGCTTGAAGTTTTGGTTGGTCTCCTCAAGTTTCTGAAACCTTACCACATTAGGTTTCCTTTCCATCTTTGGTACAATATCTATTGAATTTTTTTCTTCATCACCTGAATCAGAACCCAGATCGATGGGTCTGTCTGCTGCAATCCTCCTTTCATCATTGGAATATGATCCCAATTTAATGGGTCTACCTCATGCAAAACCCGCATCCGTGACCTTCTCATATTCTTTTGACTCAAATGTTTGATCTTGTTGCATGGTGGCGGTTGTCTTCTACTTCTCCTTTCTGTCATTTCTCTCAGGTCTCAACTCAGGGTGAAGTTTCTAACAATTCTCTTCATCGTGCCCATCTTTCTCACAATGTGTACAAGAGGGTATTACCCCTCTTCTCTTGGTTGTTGTGGCTCTTTTTTGGGGATAATTTTTCACATGCATCCCACTTCTTTCAAGATGCATTGGATTTCACATTAGCCTTGTTGACAGCTATAGGCTCAAACAATAATAATGAATGCCTTATGTAACTATGTAAAGAACCAATATACTTAGTTACAATCTCTGATGAATCTAAGGAAATGCTCAAATTCAATGCTTGTCTTCTAAATTCTTCAGTAAAGTTTTGCACATTTTGACCTTTTCTTTGCCTTATGTGTTGTCATTCCATTAATGCCTTATTCCTATAGCCCAAGGAGTAAAATTTTTTTTTCAATGCAGACATAAAATTTGACCATGAGGAGAGAAGGTTACCCTGATACTTGTTGCTGTGCAATTTTTTCTCCCACCAAACGAGAGCAGTTCCACTCAGTCGAAGGGATTCCAACTGGATCTTTGCCTCATCTTCTTCAATCTATTGAATTATGTAGTAGACTTCAATCTTCCTATTCCAATTGTTAAGCTTTTCTACATTAGTTTCACCGTTATACATGGGAAAATAAAATTTGACATCTAATTTAAGGAAAGGTTTCTTAGATGTATTTCTTGAATTCCTATGATGATGGTGAGAAGAAGAAGAGGAACTTTCACTTGTGGAAGGAGAAGGAGGGGGTTCCTCCCCACCATTTCCATGCACTGAACATTGCTCTTTTGGCATATTCTCCTTTTCTTTTATTGTCTTCTCAAGCCTTGAGAACATCTTTGTGGAGTACTGAAGAAGGTATGTTTTTATTGACTATTTTGTCATCTTTTCTTTAGAACTCGTAACATCTTTGCATCATGAACTAGGTAGATAATGGGAAATGATGACAAATCTATAAGATTTATATGCAACATGAAAATGCTAATAGTTGCCATTTCTTGTGCAGGAAAAGGGAAAAACTAAAGATTGCCACTCCAAAGAAAAAGATAGGGCCAAGCTAACTGTTGTCCCTTTGGCGAGGAACCATATGCAAACAAGACGATCTAAATTAAAACATCTCAGCCAAGGAAAGGAAAAGGAGATATCGACTCAGTGCAAGAAAATGACCAGATAATTGAGGATTAACAGCTTGGCGAATCCCTCAGGATCCTTTGATCCTGAGGGATCGCTTCTTTAACTATTTTCGCATCCTTCATATCTCCGCTTTAGTTGTTATAAGTAGGGGTAGCGCTGCTATCCCGGGAGAGAGGAGACTGTTAATTTTTATGTAACTTTGCTCTGTATTTGAAACTTTTATTATCGACTCTCGTTGAGAAGTGATCCACTGTAACTCTGTTCTAATGCTTTAATATAAATCTGGTTGTTGTTCCATCTTTGATCCTGGAATAATTTCAAACGGTGTGCCCCTGGAGGCTAAGGGCCCAGCCCTGGTGGAACACTTGGTCCTATATCATTATCTTTAGTTTGTGTGTGGTTTTTGTTATCAGTTTTGATTGGTAATCTAGTGTGTTTTGTTATTTTATATCACAGCTCTGTTATATTTACAATATCGTTCTCTGCAATAGGAAAGTCATATTGTTCATTATTACCTTATAACGTATTGTTGTTCCTTTAAGTCATTAATGTAACATTACTGTTCTTTACAGAATGCTATTGTTGTTCAATTGCAGAGTAACCGAGCTGTAATATTCTTAAGTTGGTATTACTGTATTCGTCTATGGTTTATACTTCATTACGATTGCTGTTCAATTGACATTGTTGTTCCATTATGAATTGTGATTGTTATCCTTTCTAATTGAGATCAATATTTGTGGTATCAGATGTAGATTGTTGTTTCTCTTAATATCTTTGTGTGTTGTGTGTGTTACTTATTTCAGTACTGTATATTCATAATTGGCTCTAAGCGTTGTTCTATATTTCATTGGTAATTGGTTGCCATTCCATTTCTATTTGCTGTCTGATTTATCCTTTAAGTAAAGATTTCCATCTGATTTCTGTAGGATAAGATTGTTGCATTTGTTTCTGTAGATTAAGGTGTTGCAGTTCATCAGACTTAAATGATGTTACATTTTCTAGTTGTTGTTCCATTTCTTAGTTGCTGTTCCATTTCCTGTTATCTGCGTTATTGTCGCTTTGGTGTGCAGAACGATCTGAAACTATAGTGGGCGTTGACATTTGTTGTCTAGTCCCCAGATTAATGATCTGTTCCTTGAGTACCTTTAGTTACATCAGTTTCCTAAGGGATGAGTTATTGTTATTGGACCCTTGACTGATAAATTGCTTAGTTTTCCGAGTGCATGATTTAGTTTTAAAAGTATTTTGCTGTAGGTAGGTCTTGTTTCAAGCATCCGTTTATTTTCTTGAGCTATACTACTAGAATTACTCTGACAAATGACCGCCTCAAACTGAGTACACTCTTTGAGATAACAAATCGTTCCTGGATTGACAAGTTAATGTGAGGTAATTAGAGGTGAAAAAAGACCCTTTTATGGCTCGACATTTTGGCGCCGTTGCCGGGGAAGAGTGTAGCCATTTGTTTCTTTTCCAGAGTAGTGTAGGAACCTATTAGGAAAGAATTGGGTTTAAAAATGGAAGGTAAGAACCTCCATGTGGAGTATGTAATAGCCCTGCTCCCTTGCCCGCTTTCCTGTAGATTTGTTGCTGTTTTGTTGGGTAGAACCTAGCAGTTGATTTGTGTGCATGACTAAGAAGAAAAAGGCAGAAAAGAATCCCAAACCTCTACCCAAGTCTGATAAAGCTAAGGGGTCGGTGACCCTTGGCTAATCGACCTTTATAGATGAAATCCTTAAGAAAGTAGAATCTCAGCCTTCAGTAGGACCTAGGAAAGTTACTTCTAGACAGCCTACTAGTTCCCTTCAGGCCACAGGATCACCATTTGTAGCCTTTGCTGAGGTGCATAGTCAAATCGAAGAGCAAGATTTCCAAGACATTGAAAATTCTAGCCTAAAATCATTGCAGGAAGGGAACCTTAGAAATCTCTGTGAAGGAAGAGGAGAAATAGGAGAAGTTGAAGAACCAAAATCTCCTCTTAGGGTAATTCAGCCATTAAGTAGCCCAGATAAGGGAAGTGCTGCAAAAATCATTTATAATGAAATTCAAGAACTTGAATCCCCCCAAACATTAGGCACTCTCATCATCCCAGATAAAGGAAGTGTTGTCAAGGCCATCCCCATTAGAGCCATTCCCCCTCGACAACCTAGGAATACCCTCCTAGATATCCCAGAAGGCTATTGGCATATATTTGACCAAATGGCCCAGAATCAGCCTAACACCCAAACCTCTACACTGCAATACCCCATTGTGGATACTGCAGCTAATGCACCTATGAAAGCAATTCCTCTCCAACATATCCCTACATTCCATGGCCTTACATCAGAAGATCTGGATGCATTCCTGTTTGAATTCGATGTGTTGTGTAGAGGATATGACTATACCACCGATCCCTAGAAACTGAAATTATTTCCCTCTACATTAAAAGGAGCTGCTTTAAGATGGTTTATGGGATTAGGTGGTGGTGTTATAAATAATTGGGATCAAATGAAAGAGTCTTTTCTAAAAAAATATCAGGACTATTGCAGGTCTCGAGAGTTAAAAGATGAAATATTTCAAATGGTAGCTAAACCAAATGAAACATTAGAAGAGTATGTTGAATGATTCCAGTATAATCTTCAAAGATCTCCTTATGCATCATTACCTTTACCTGATAATGTATTAAAAATAGCATTAATTAGGGGAATGAAGGAACAATAGATTGAGACATTAAACATTATGGGGAAAGGAGATATTTAACAAGAAAATTTTGCTGACATTATTGATTTATGTATCAGGAGTTCGAGAGGCAGTACAAGGATAAAACTAGCCAAACATGATTGATTTGTAAGAGATAATAGAATTTCGGTAGAAGGAGTAACTCATGTAGAAATTGGAAATTTATTGGAAAATTTTAAAACTGACATATTGGGGACGCTGACACAATTTGATATTATGTAGGCCAAACAAAAGCAAGCAGAAGCAGAACAGAATTTGGCAATCTTCTGTCCCAGATGCAGAAAGAAACACAGCCACAAGGAGTTTCCATTAGATGCAGTTCAAGTTTGTGCCATTTGTACAAAAGACCACTCCACAGAAAGCTGCCCCTCACTTCTTGGATTGAAAGAAGTATACAAGGAGCAGAAGAAGAGCCAGAATCGGTGTATCTACTTAATCAGCGCCGTCAATAGTAGCCATGACAAACAGGTATGTTTTCAGACCCATCTTCTTCTTTCTAGCCTCTGCAATATCATGCTCAACAATATAATTCAATGTGGAAAAATCAACCTCGCTTCCCGAATTGGTCATAGCAATCATTCCCTTCATCATCTCCATGGCTGAATCAAGCACGCCAACCCAATTGGCCAAATTTTCCCTATACCCCACCATATTGGCAAAAAAATGTTTTTCCACCACAATGGACTCCTCCTACTTCACAGAGTCAAACCTGGCAGACAAACTGGCAAAGACCGATGAATCAGCCAGTAGGAACCATCCCACTCCCTCAACCTACATTGCCAGCCCTACAACAAAACCCCTACTCTAACTTAAGGCCACAAATCCCAGCCCAACCCAACTCCAATCCAAATAACAGACCAGTCTAGTCCATTCAAATAATCGAAACACCAGAGATAGGAACCGATCTAAAGGAGTGTGATGATCTTCAATTAAGATCTGGGCGTATCATTGAAACAGAGGGAGATAAAACAGTTCGAGTTGAAAATTAGTCTCCTATAGAACAACTATTACAAGAAGAGGACGTGACCAGACAACAAATTCGTGATCCAGCAACCACATCCTCTCCTCCATTCCCAGAACGCTTAATCATACCTCGACCTATACAATATCTTGATTTTGACATTCTGGGAGAATTACGAACCTTGTACATAAAAATCCCGCTCCTCCAAGCCATTCAAGACATTCCGATATATTAAAAGACTATCAAAGAACTATGTATAAATAAACCAAGGAGGAAAATAACAAATAACCCAAAAGTCCAAGTAGTTATCACTTTATCTGACTTATTATCAAGAAAAGAAACACCCGTTAAATATGAAGACCCAGGAAATCCAATAGTAACCGTACAAATCTATAGTCAAACCTTCTCAAATGCCTTAGTTGATCTAGGAGCTGCATTTAACATCTTAACAACCACTACTTGCCAAAAACTAGGCATTACTATCTAGTCAATTTAACGTCTTAAATTGCTCTACATAAATTATCAATCCGGGTATCGTAAACTGATGAAGTGTGGTGCACCATATGTGCTTAGTTAACCTTTTTCTTACTTCGTTGTTTTATAGATTTTATTTTGATTTGGGGTTTTGTTTTTATTGGTTTCCTAAAGTGTCTAATGCAAATAGAAATCTTATTCTAAGGTCTTAAGAATACTTTTAAAGTTCAAGTATGGGTACAGATTTCAGGACAAGGTTTATGTTCCTTATGGTAACTTCCAAAACTTGGCACTTCAAAAGATCTCAAAATATGCTATTGATCAAATCAGTACTTGAACAAAAGTGTAAATATTAAGCTACTTAAATCAAACAAAAGATGAAATACTAATCATGAAATCACTATCTCTGTTGCTTGTCTAAATACGGAAATAAAAGTTAAGCTATTGCACTCAAACAAATCAAAAACTACAAACTAATAAAATTAAAATCAAATCACATCATTCATAGTTCGATTCCTTGCCAGTTAGTCTAAGCTATGGCTTTCAGAGATAATCGTCAATGATATGAGCAAGTTGATATCTAATTGCAGGAAAATAAAACAAAATCAAATCACATCATTCATAGTTCGATTCCTTGCTAGGTAGTCTAAGCTATGGATTTCGGAGATAATCGTCAATGATATGAGCAAGTTGATATCTAATTGCAGAAAAGTAAAACTAAAATCAAATCACATCATTCATAGTTCGATTCCTTGCCAGGTAGTCTAAGCTATGGCTTTCAGAGATAATCGTCAATGATATGAGCAAGTTGATATCTAATTGCAGGAAAGTAAAACTAAAATCAAATCACATCATTCATAGATCGATTCCTCGCCAGGTAGTCTAAGCTATGGCTTTCGGAGATAATCATAAATGATATGAGCAAGTTGATATCTAATTGCAGAAAAGTAAAACTAAAATCAAATCACATCATTCATAGTTCAATTCCTCGCCAAGTAGTCTAAGCTATGGCTTTCGAAGATGATCGTCAATGATATGAGCAAGTTGATATCTAATTACAGAAAAGTAAAACTAAAATCAAATCACATCATTCATAGTTCGATTTCTCACCAGGTAGTCTAAGCTATGGCTTTCGGAGATAATCGTCAATGATATGAGGAATTTGATATCTAAACTAACTGACAAAGCAAATGAATAAAACTGAAATCAAAGCATAACTGAAATTGAAAAGCTAAAAAAAACAAAGTCAGCAGAGAGGCAAATCTCATGTCACTATTTGATGCAAAAACATGTAAAGAAAAACTAATCTACAATCAACCGGTTGAACACACTTACATGAATTAAAATTGCATGAATGGAAAATCTAATCTATCAAACTTGAAAGAAATCAAATGACATAATGAAATCAAATAAAAACTACAAAATGAAATCTACTCTACCTTACATTCTAATATACTCCATGACATCTACTTCACATCTCCTTCCATGTTGAGAACATCAAAGCTTTATTCAAATTCTTCAAAATTACAAAGTACAACAAAGCTCTCCAAAGCTTTCAAAAGCCATCAAGAAAGAACTACAAACTCCAAGCTGAGCTAAGACTCACAAGCTAAGCTCTAAACTCTAAGCTAACAAATGAAGGGGAAATATATCCTATTTATACAAAAAGATGAGAATCCATCTCATTAATGAGAGTCCATGAATCTCGCCCTCTACCTCTAGAGTCCTAATCAAAATAGGAACTGATAAGACACATGTCTTCTTAGAGTTTCAATACAATTAGGAGATGTGACACATATCGTCATGATCCCATGATTCTTTCCACTCAAATTCGAATTTGGCCTTAGAGTGCCACATAAGGGCCTTCTAGAAGTCTCCTTTTGACCTACACATGTCAACAATCTCAACCCACTTGTTAGGTATAAGCATATGCACATTATTTTCTAATTTTTAACCACAAAGTCACTTAAAAAGGCTAAGAATTAATAAAGTTTGGAAAAACATAAATGTGGCCCAATGATAATGAAAGTGGGATGAAGGTAGTGACATAGTAGTGAAATGGAGGTGAAATGGAGGTGATATAATGGACATAATAGTGACAGTGTAATGGAAATGAATGACATTTTCAAGACCCAAAATACCCCCCAACTGAAGTTATTGCATTTTCTCATGCAATATATATTACATTAACTCTTTTGTTCCTTGAGCTTTGGCTTAACTTTGCATGATATCATTTGATAACTTCATATTTCTGCAAAGTGTTTTACTTGAATTGCAACATGGTTGGTTCTTGTGTTACAACCAAATTTTTTTTTTGTTGCATTTTATTTTGATCTTTGAACTTTTCATAATGATATTTTGATTATTTTTGCAAAGTATATCTTTATTAGATTGCATGATGGTTGGTTCTTGTGTGACAACCATGATTTTGTTTGTATCCAATTTATTCTTTAAGCATTTTTTTGAAAAGCCATTGTATGCTCATAATAACAATGTAATAGTTAATATATGTTGGAAGTATGTGGGCTCCTGAGTATGATATGGACATGGCAAGATATGAAGATGAATGTATTCCCCCCCCAACTGATGGTATTGACAATTTTATGAAATGAGGAAGAGAAATGTTTTTCCAACAATTATCATTCTAGCTTTTTATGGAATTCTATGGTCAAAAGTTAGAAAATGACGTACCTTAACTTACCCTTTGGAATGGATGAGTTGTATGTGTGGTGGCTGCAAAATTCTGATCATATTCTTCTTCAAGTGGCTGAACAAGAGGAGTCATGGATAAAGAGATAAGATGACTTTTTATTGCTTCTACTAAAACTTGTTGAATCTGCTCCAAAATGCTGAAAATAATAGTCTTGATGTCTTCAAAACTCATTGGCACAATTCCTACTATGTAAAAAGATGTTCTGATGTCGAACATAGTAGGAAATTGTTGACTTAGTGGCCATTAATGGATGCTGCTAGTTAGCACGAGAACTCTCACCATTGATGACAATGACAGTCAAGATGCCCAAACACATCTTGCTAGGTACGAATGATTTTGCCGATGTCGAGTCACCTAGAAGATCTGACAAACAAGGGACATTAATGTATTCCCATTGTTTGTCAGCATGAGAACTTGCCATTAAGGCATGCAAGCTTCAAGGTGTTTTTACAAAGAAATTAGACTCAAAGGACTATGGACTCAATAATTTGCATTGAAGCAAGGCTTATTTGCGAAATGAAAATGACAAGAAATGGAAGATGAAAATGGAAGATGGAAATGGAGAGTAGAAATGGCAATGGGCAATAAGCATGTGAATGAGCCTCTTGCTTTTATTTGTGGGTTATGAATGGAAAAAAAGAGATGGAAAGTGTATGTGAATGTAAATGGAAAATATGGAGTGAAATGAGGTGAATGGTTTATTATGAAGTATGGATGTGATGGAGACAATAGTATCTGAAAGTTTTTCAAGTGTTTGGATCTAATTTTTCATCAACATATTTCCTCTTTGTTGTTGATCGTCCTCTTATGAAACAAATTGGTCTCTTAGAGAGACACCATTCTCTTATAGTCATTTGTCCTTCTTCCTGGAACCTGCAAAAAAAACTAATACTTCTTCTGCAATGGAATGTAAGATTATCAAAGGAGAGAGATGGTCAATCTCTCTAGTTATGATATTTACACACAAAACTAAGAATTTTTATTAATAAAACAAGTTCTCAAAGGAAAAATCAAAAGAATTTATACCTGATTTGGAATTAGTGCCTCAAGTTGGTGTTGCTTCTTTTCAGCAATTTATTTCATTATTTTCGATTTCAAACTCTAATGATGGATTTCTCATTGTGCAAATCTTGTTGAGCTCTTTCCAACGATACTTGAATCATCAAAATCTGATTGTGTATGAGAAAGTTACGCTGATTTGAATAATGAGGTTTTTCGGTTGCGGATTTGGACTTTAGCTGCGGAATTTCAACGGTTTCTGTAGCTAAAAATCTTGAATAAAAAGTTAGCCATTCATCTTTCATCATCAGTCCAAAA
This sequence comes from Pinus tabuliformis, assembly GCA_031772625.1. Lineage (NCBI taxonomy): Eukaryota > Viridiplantae > Streptophyta > Pinopsida > Pinales > Pinaceae > Pinus > Pinus tabuliformis. Next base: position 594,985,672 of record CM062815.1, on the reverse strand, counting down.
TTAATCAATACCTTCAGAAAAGTGAGCAAATAACTTATTCATTTCATTGATTCAAAATTATTATTTTTTTTCTTGATATGCGGCGACTTACTGTGGCAACTTAGTGATAACACATAACTTGACTTTCGTTTGACCAGGGTCTTTTCCATCGAATTGGATAAAGGACACCATCCATGTACTAACATTTTCCCAGCTACCCATGTGGTTTGTTTCATCTCTTGACACCTATAACCTATAGAAGTAATAAAATGGTTGCGGAATTGTCAGTTAGCTGCGGAATCAGGCTGCATTCCATAGCTAAAAGACAGTCAACCATTAGTTTTCTGATTTAAGTTATTGGAAAAGAGATTTTATGCAACCAAGTACCAGGGAGAAAGAGCCTAAGATCACAGCTGGTGCACAAGACCAATTATTCATGAGCTTCTCTGTTATTTTTCAAAAAAAAATCTTCACTGTTTTGCTTGAAAAATAAAATTTTTATAAATGGTATATGAAGCAAAACAATTTTAATAATGAAAATATTTCAGAGTAATGGAACTGTATGATCTTTTCAACAGCTTTAATGACTCCTACAGCAACCGTTTAACACATATCCCTGACTGCCCATTTGATCTAGCTAAAGAAAGTCCAAGTCCAAGTGTGTTCAACTGATTTAGCTCTCCCAATGAGCCCCATCATTTTTGTTCTCGGCTACTCTTCAGAATTCCCTTTACTGTCTAAGAAATGGAGTGATTGCATGGATAGAAATCAGACATATATGGATATAGAAATGGAATGAAAATGTATATGGAAGCAGATGACTGTGACTAAAGCAATTGTATGTACCTCCTCATCATTTGACCACCTTTGACCATGGCTTTCCTTAATGAATCCAGCCAAACCAATAGGACCTGATCCATGTCTAGGTCATTTCTAACTTACCCACGTGCCTTGTTTTGTCTGATGACACCTACAACCTAGAGTTTAAGAAAAACAACTACGAAAAGTTGATTCAACTGCGGAAAGTGGCTGGATTCCGCAGCTGTCACACGGAATGAGTCGATCTTGCGGACAAGATTGACCTTCCTAGAATCTAACGATATTTAGTGACAAGCAAGCCAATCAAAAACTTTCTTTCTCTAAATATGCAATTATAAACAAAGGCAAACAAGTGTTTTAGGCCTACCTTGGGTCTAATGCAAGTTTGTGGAAGCCTCGATCCTTTGATCCAAATGAGCTCCCTTGTAGCAAATCTGCAAACACAAACAAGCAAACAAATTAAATAGCACCTCAAAAGCCAATATCATAAAGCATACTTATCATGATGATCAAGGAATTCATGAAACAAATGACATAAGACAATTTGTTGAGAAAAATGAATCTGATTGTATTAATTCAAATCAAAGAAGAACTTTACAACCTGTGACTTGATGCTGTACAAGCTCCTCCCAGGGTCCAACAAGAAGTCTCCTCTACTTTGACAAGTTTCACTCTCTTTCCAATGAAGCCAAAAAGGTATGTGATCTCTCCTCTCAAGCTTAACTAGGAAGTCTCAATTCCACCAGCATTTACCCTCAAAAATGTTTAGCTTCTAACCTCTCTAGCAACCAGCCCAATGCCTGAATTTATAGTGCAATGGAGGGAAGTTACTAGGTCCTCCTTCAAAGGGATAAAGCCCTCCTTCAAAGGGATAGCTCCTCTCATCAAGGGATTAGCTCCTTCTCTTTTGGGATGCATGAACCACCTAGGAGCGAACAATCCATGTCAAAATTTCTTCTAGAACCATCTAGAATTAACCCAAAGTGAGTTTTTTAGACTAAACTTGCGCCTTTTTGACTTTCACAGGGGTCCGTACCCACTCCTTTAGAGACAGAGTGGGCAGGTCCGCAGGTAATGTGAACAGGGGGTGCGGGACCGTAGGTAACAGTGAGAGAAAGTGCAGAACCATAGCTTTATTGATTTTTAATGTCTTTCTCTCATTTTCAAAGCTTGACATGAAGAGCTGAGGTCTGAGACCTACTTAGGAGGACAGTATAAGTGATGATGGACCCATACTGACTGCAAATAGTCATGGTGACGATATTTTTGTGTAACAGATTGCCCCCTAAAGTGTGAAGTCTGTAGTAGATGAGGATTTCATTTATCATTTAGGAAGAGTGAAGTACTTTATCATTTCGAGGATCATCTTGTGGAGAGCCCAATTGGAACCTGTAAAAACATTCAATGCAAAATATATATGAGATCATATCATCGCTGAGGTAGGCATTCCCATACTCAGATCAAAACTGACTAGAAAACTAACTACTGCTCTGATATAGGAATGATCTTGTAATACATCACAAGTATAGACACATGTAGACACAGTATGGACGCAACCATCTATTTATGAATAGTCCACAGTATAATGAATACAAAATTCCTCACAGCCTGGATGGCAGAAACTAGATCCAGGGTCTTCATTTCTACTTCTCGAAATAGTACGATTCTATCCATGCGAATGAATGTGTTGAAGTCGAACATGGTAGAAACCACTTGATTACCAGTCAATGATGTAAACTGTTAACAAGTGTGAGAGAAACCACCAGCAATGTCAATGGCTCTCAAAGTACTCAGTACGATCCATGAGATGTGAATAGATGTGTTGATGTCGAACATGTCACAGAATCCTTTGATTGAAGGTCAATGATGCAACCTATCGTCGAAGGCGAGAAATCTGCCATTGAGGCATGTAGATCCAAAGGTACTGATGATTTCTAGATCATCTTTCTAGATAATGAGCTGAAGTCGATAGAAAGCGATCCGTCATAGGCAAGTCCACAACACGAAATCATAGATCAAGTTTGAAGAAATTTAGTTGCAAGGACTGACTCAGGGATGGTTAAAATGGATGACAGATATTTTGCAGATGAATGGCTTATTCGCACAAACCTCTTGAACACATAACGACACAGCAGATGGTTTGGTGAAAGTTGACCCAAAGTTAATACCCAAAAACTGGCTGAAGACTTTCAGTGTGGTTTGATCAACTGTTAGGCAAAGGATTTCCCAACCCAGGTGAATGAAAGTGTCGCGTTCAAGAGTGATTACAAAGTATGACAAACAGGCTCATTTTTCTCTCTTTTCCCCCACCATTTCTGGCAAGTACCTCTTTATTTTTGACAAGCTTGAGGAGGATAACATTTGCTTGATTATAAGCTCGTCCTTCGGATGAGTCCAACTTAGTTTAAATCCGAACCCTAAGAAGGAGTGGTCCGTTCCTGTTTGTGATTGAACAGGTCCTTTACTGTTAAATTTTAACGAGTCCAGTATAGGAGAAACTCGGCGTTTTTCAATTTTAAAGAGTCTAAAAAAACTTAAGAAAACTCCATGGTTGTCCTTTTTCGTAAATTTGTGTCTCCCAAGCCCGAAAAAGTATAAAATAATACTTGAGAGAACCGCTTGGTTATTACGACCAAGGAATAATTTTCGTAATTAGTGCCTCTGATACGAAAAAAGTAAAAAGGCGATCAATGACACATCGTTTTATAACCAATATCGAATTTGAAACAACAAAAATCCGGCAATCCTTTCATGTTTTTATGGTCGTAAAAAGAGCTGTAAATGGACTGTCTTTTTAGTTCCATTTTAACAAGCTTAAAAAGAAAAACTCAGCGATCTTTTCATGTTTTAGTAGTCAAAAAAGAGCTTAAAGGTGACTCTAATGTTTTTTCATCGAAAATGACCGATTTCGCCTGAAAAATCCATTATCCTGAATAAAAACTCAAACATTACTCATACTTGTTTAAAATGGATAAAAATGCTGCAAAAGTTACCATTCTAAAGTGAAACAGAAACAAATTAACAACTCATTTATTAAAAAAACTTATAAAAAGGGATTACGTAAATTCATTTTTACCATTTGAGATTTGGGTGAGAAAATAGAGCTTTTAGTCAAAAACTTCCTGTGAAGATTGCGAAAAATCCATCCGTCGGAATTGAGCACCGTCTCCTCCAGGTAATCCACATCATCCTACTCTTCAATTTCATCCGTTTCAAATTGGTTTTTAGGTTTTAATTTCATTTTTTAGGGGCTTTTAGGTCAAAAAACCCGCGCGCGGGGGTCAACAGGTATAACACAGGGGACTCGCGGACCCCGACTTTTTCGCAATGGGGAAAAAGTCAGGGGTCCACACCTGCCATGAAGGCAAGGTGTGGACCCATGCACTGTCTCTAACAGAGGGAGTGCGTACCCTGCGCAAAGGTTTTTAAAACCTAATAAACTCAAATTTCACCCAAAATTTTCCATTTTACATATTCTAATTGGCCTTTTTACTGAATGCAGAGTGTACATCATGCTTGATTGGCGAGAACGGGAGCATGAGGACGTAGATCTTGCCATGATAAATCATCAACCTTCGATTGATGCATTGAAGTCATGCCTCTTATACAAATTCTGGTCCATACCTGGCATGAGGGCCCAGGTGGACTTTCTGCAGTGGCTGGTAGACAAGTGGAGCATACAGGATCAATGCTTCTTCATTGGTGGCCACCAACTCGAAATGGAGCTGGCAGACATATACTTTTTGATTGGTTTGCCTAAGAGAGGTGAACATTTAACTCTATTTGGGACTAGGCTAGGTGGCTAGTCTGTCGATAGCCTCTGGCTAGAGTTTTGCAACAACCAGACTAGAGACAAAGGGATAGATATCAAAACCATATCCCTTCCTGAACTCATGGTGATAGCGTTTACTGTTACCAGGCTTTGTGGGAGTGCTACACTACATGTAGCCACTGGATCCAAGATGCGGATGGCAGTTGATTGCTTTCGAGGCACCATCTTTAACTGGTGCGATGTTGTGTTGGCTAATGTAAAAGGCCAACTGACTAGAGCCAAAAACGGACAATTGAAGACCTTTGGATATGGTGCTTTAGTCGTGAGCTTTGGTCTGGAGAGGGTCCCAATGTTGGTCCCGCAGCACCTCACTGTTGGAGCTGGACTTCCTTGAGAGCCCAAACTGATGCGATGGGTTGCAGTTATGGCCCATCATCCTGAGGAGGGGACAGAGTTCGTTCGATTCACTCCTGAGTATTTCCATTGGTTGGAAAACCAAGTTTTTGCTATTCAGGACTTTCCTTACACTGGGGTAGATTTTCGTGGTGACCCAGACATGGCTCTTCCACCAGGAGAGCAATGGGATGACTCAGGTAAAATCATTTTCAACATTTTCCTAATTTAATTTTTTTTTGTTTTTATCTCATCCCAAAATTGATAGTTAAAGTTTCAAATGCAGATGTGGGTCCACAGGGACCAACCGCTCTCTGGTCTTACGAAAGGAAACAACCAGCTGCAGCAGCACCAGCCCCACAGGACGAATCAGCAGAGACCTTGGCCGAATTGGAGAGCCATCTAGAGCATTTGACAGGAGACATTCCAGAGACCGGCATAGATGACATTCCTCTTCGACTACAGCGCTATGTGATTGGGGTCCCAGGACCTTTCAGGAGGTTCCTTTGTAAGGTGGCCCATACAGTGGTTTCTTATCGAGATCATCACTAGTGATAGGATGATCGCCTATTGTAGACACATATGACATTTTTGCTTTTTGTACTATCATAAGGTGTTTTTCAACCTATGATCGAGGACGATGTATATTTTGACACACTCCTATATTATACTATATCACTATTACCGGCTTATCTTGTAAAACATGTTATGGAATGTTTTTAAATTTTCATGTATGATTATTGCAAATGTCTACTTAACATTCAAGAAGCAATTGCATCTGCTAATGTATTTAAAGATCTTGGAATTCGACGTTTTGACCTTGAAATTTCTGGCCGAAAGGATTGGGTCTGGAGATAAACGATGATATCCCCATACCATGGATCTAAAGTGCTGATTAGAAACAAGGATTCTTCCGCAATGGGCTCCTCCGCCACAGTTTCCGTGTCAGCACGCGGGAAGTCACACATTAACTCCGCAAAAACTAAATATTTCTTCGACTTAGACTTTTCAAATTCCAAATCAAACTCCTGCAGGATCACAATCCATTTGGATTACTTGCCCCCTAGCAATTGCTTGGTAAAATATAGATCATAGGGTTGCAATCAGAAATTACTGTAGTTTTACGTAGTAAAATGTAATGATGAAAACATTGGACAGCTTGAACAGCTGCCAATGCCAATTTCTCCACATGTGAGTATTTTAGCTCAGTTCGATTTAAAGTCCGACTAAGGTAATATATCACATGTTTAGTACCAAATTCATCTTCCTGAACTAACACCATTCCGATGGTGGAATGCGAAGCTGCGAGATATAAGAAGTAGTCCTGGTTGTAGTTGGGAGGATGCAATAACGGTGCATGGGTCAATGCACGCTTTAGTGCATCAAAAGATTTCTCAGCTATCTCATCCCAAAAGAATGGAGTATTCTGTTTCAACAACCGGGTAAAACCCTTAGTGATCTCAGCGTAGTTAGGAATGAATTGACATAAAAACTTTGCTTTCCCTTGCAAACTTTGGAGTTGGCGAAGACTCGAAGGAGGAGGCAATTTGACAATAGCTTCAACCTTCGAGGGATCGATGCGAATGCCGGCTTTCGAAACAACAAACCCCAGTAACCGACCCGTTTCTATACAGAAAACACACTTGTGTGGATTCACCCGAATCCGATAATGCCTACACCTCATAAAGATTGCTCGTAAATGGATGAAATGATCAGCTCGATGTAATGAATGAGCAGGAAAATCATTGAGATAGGGTTGCACAATGTGCTTGATGTCATGAAAAGCGTAAGACATGGCCCTTTGAAAATTTGCCCTGGCATTCTTGAGCCTAAAAGGTAATTTGCAATAAGCAAATGTCCCCCATGGACAAATGAAAGCCGTTTTTGGTTGATCGGCAGGTAGAATATTGATTTGATTGTATCTGGAAAAACCATCCATGAAGGAAAATATTTCACTACTGGCACAATCATCAATGATTTGATCGATATAGGGAGTTGGGTAATTGTCTTTTAGACAGGCTTGATTAATGTCCCTATAATCGATACATATTCTTATTGTCCCTTGCTTTTATTAACAGGAACAATATTCGATACCCAATCCGTTAACGGGATCGGATAAATGAAACCTGCTTTGAGTAAATTTTCAACTTCTGCTTTTATAGCAGCAACTTTTCTTGGGTGGATCTGACGCAAACGTTGCCGGACGGGTTTGGCGTCTGGGTAAGTTTTGATTTCATGAACAACAATTGCGGGGTCAATTCCCGGCATTTCCTCATATGACCAGGCAAACACGTCATGTAATTCTTGAAATAGGGCCTTATATGTTTGAAATTCATCTTCCGTACAAGAGGCACCTATATGAATGTTTTCAACGATTCCAGGCTTAACCGAAATGTCAATAGGAATAGTTCGAGAAATGTTTCCCAAATTTTACTCTGAATAAGGATTTTTCATTGGATTCTGAGGTTCCTTGACATATTCAGTCGTAAAAATTGATGAAAAATCATTTTCAAAATGACCAATCTCAGGTAAAAACAAAGATCTATGATGAAGATCTTCCCATGGTAAATCATCGACACATAGGATTTCATGAATTTGCTCATCAGTGTGAACAAGTTCAGAAAATGTTATTGAATCCGAGTTTGATGTTGAAAGTGATTCCTCACGGACCACATTCATTGAGTCAATTTTGGTTGAAGATGGGTCGGAAAATGACTACATGGCCTGATACGCAATTTCATATGGACTCAAAGGCATAGCATCACCAAATGAGTCTATCTCAGATTCAGAAGGTACGATCCAAGGATCATCATAAACAATGGTGTCTGACGAAATCATATGAATGGTTGCAGTAGAAGATGATGCATTGATAGGAGGAAAAGGAAAAGTTCCCAGTAAACCAGAATCTTTAACTAGTCCTACTCCAACATCCTTATACGAGATAGTTGTTTTTCCGACATGCTGAATACTTTCAGAAGAGGCTGGGTCGAACGAAAAGTAAGTCAGCTGATCTATAGTTACAATCTTTCCATTATGAGGGAATTTTATAAGCCAAAAGACCGATGAAACGATAGCTGTCATTGCGTAATACCAACTACAACCCAAGAGAAGGTTGTAATCTAGAGGGGCATCAACAACCTCCACATCTAGATTAACAGTTTTGCCTTCAACCCCTATAGGTAAATCCTGTAGAATGCCAAAAGGATGAAACCCACGACCATAAAAGGCCTTTATAATTGTCGGGGATTGATTTAGCGAAGGAGAACCAAGCGATCTCCAACACTGTATCGACATAATACACATTGAGGCTCCCTCATCAATCACAGTCCTATGAACAGGTCTGTTTTTTATTAACACTGGGATCTGGAAAGCCATTTGATGAGGTAAGCATGGTGTACTATTTTCTAGATCGAAGATTATAAGGTTCAAGTCCTGAACGTCAACAGCTCCTATAGCCGACAAAAGTAATTTATGTTGTGCTAGACACGATTGCAGCACTTCCAAAACCGACATTGCTGAAGGTGAAACAACTAAATCTTCAACAATGTTATAGTTCTAAGCCGCTCTCGCATGTGGATTGAAAGCTGACTTTCGAAGTATACCCTTAGCGAGTGGTTTGATTACTAAGTCTGGGTTAGGTTTCTCGATCTGTAGTGGATCGGAACCAGGAGCTAAGATTGATGGGTTAGAATGAGAAGATTCTGCTTCTTTACCATCAACAGGACTTTTACTTCCACAATCATGCGATCGAGTCGCAATCCTAACATGGGACATCACCATTATGGGTTCCTCGGAGGCATTTGAGGAAGAACCTATCATCTTAATGTCTTTACTTGGAAAAGGATCCTTCAAAACAGTAGGCGTTTGGGAACCTTTGACAATTTTCACAACCTCTACACGATGAGGGCAGTCTCTTGTAAAATGCTCTTCATCACAAATGAGACAAAGATAATGAGGTTTGCGTTTCTCATCATTTTCTTCTGCTTTTTCCGGTTTCTCTTGCGAATTTTTATCTATTTTATTTTTCTTCTTCCCTTTTTTCTTACTGTCGGATTTTGATTTGGCTGTAGATGACTCTACAACATGAATATCGGCGGAAATTTCCGCGGAAGAATCTCCTGTCGGGGAATCTGGCAAGGTTATGATAGGAGAAGAATTCTTGGAAGATTTCTTCTTACTTTTTGTGTTAACCGTACCAATCATACCATCAGTGGCATGAGACCCTGAAGGAGCTGTAGTGATTTGATTTTGCTTAGGAAGATCGGGGATTTTCTCATGTAACATACCTGACTGAGTATAAACTAATTCAAGGTATTGTGCTTGAGCAATTACTTGCTCCTCAGTAATGACTCCGGCCTTAGCTACATCTTCAGTGATCTTTGGCAATAAAGATTTTACAAACCATTCGGCTAAGATCTGATTCGGAATAAAAACCTTCACTAAACGCCGTCGACGTCTCCATTCATGAATGTGATCTGAAATGTAGGTGGACATCGACTGCTTTAACGAAGTTAATAATTCCGTGCCATTGTCATATCTGACTGGCAACTGAAAATGAGTTAAAAACGAAGTAGCTAACTGACTAAAATTATAAAAGGTGGCTCGTTGTAACTCAATGTACCACTTGGCCGCAAGACCAATTAGAGTGCGCTGGAAAAGCCTTAAATGGATTGAATCATCTGAAATGGAATTAGACACACACCAGAGGTGATAAGTCATCACATGGTTCGACGGGTCCTCTCCTGATTTTCCTTCAAACTTAGGAATATCACTAGGCAACTTATTCGGCATTGACAGCCAAAATGGAAGATAGTTAATTGGATCGTTTGTAAGGTGCGACAGGTCAGGCAAGTCCAAAGTTGCGATAAAAGGTAACTGACGATTAGGGTCCCTGAAACCCTCGGTCATGAGACTAGCCCCAGGAGGAGGATATCCAGGATAACTAGGAATTGGAATTGCATTTGGGATATTGTATCCTCTTGGAAAACCAGGATTAACCGAACCGTACTGGGGTTGTTGAGGTTGTTGATATGTATACCCAGGGTACGGTTGATACTGATAGACTGGCTACTGCACAGCAGGACCGAATTGGTACTGTCCCTGGTACAGTTGATAAGTAAATTGAGGTTGACTTGTGACAACCGTACTTGAACCAGGTTGTCCTACAAGCATCTGAACCAAAGTTTGAATTGTGGGTCCAGACTGAGGTAAAGATGCCTGAGGAGTTGATACAGGAATAATAGAAACCGGAGCTGTCGATACTCCAGAAGTAGGTGGGGTAGATTGAAAAGATGTTGCAGTAGTTGTAGCAGCCGTTTGAGGCAAAGTACGAGGCGTATTAGGCCCAGGCTGAGAAACCACAGAAGGTGCAGAAGTTTGAATAGTAGACTGGATGGGTTGCTGGGGTGAACCAGAAACCAAGGGTTGTCCAGTTTGAGATGACAACTGTACATTCGGTTGCAAGACCTGCTGAGTTTGAGATGGATCCCACACTAAATTCATTCCGAGGTACGGACCCATAACAGGTTGAGGATATGGATGACCATAGTCGGGTTGAGGGTAGGGTTGATAATTCAAAAGTACATTTCCAGTTCCTTGAACATATGATTAACCAGAAGGTGGTTGGAAACCTTGGGTTGGGTACTGACCTTGGGGTTGATAACCTTGAGGCATGTACTGATACTAGGTTTTACCTTGAGGTACATATTGATACTGGGGTTGACCTTGAGGTACATATTGATACTGGGGTTGACCTTGAGGTACATATTGAATCTGGGGTTGACCTTGAGGAACGTACTCTCCCGTAGGTATGTACTATCCTTGAGGTTGCCCCCTAGGCGATAATTGAGGATCTTGAGGCTGCCCCCCAGGTGGTAACTGGCCACCTTGGGGTTGCGGATTAGGAATAGCACCTGAAATAATAAGAATATCTTCTAAACCCAACAGCTTAGTACCATTATTTCCAGTTAATAACCCTTGTTCAATAGGTTGAGGAGATGCTCCTGAAAAAGTACCAGTAAGTGACTGATACCCAGAGGGAACAGAAGGACAGCCATATAAAAATGTTTCTGGAGATTGAGAAAACATGGACAACTGGTTTGACATATTTAACAGAGGATAGTAACCTCTAGGTGTTGGGTGGAAAGGAATACGAGGTGGTGAAAAACTTAGTCCCGGGTTTTCTAAAAAGTTTGTCAATGAAAGATACCAAGCACTGCTCCTAGGTGGACTGTAAAAGATCGATTCACGCTCCCTAAGCTCTATAGCTGGTTGATTTTCAGGGATAGGGATACCTTCTTCCGGAGTAGCAAGTTCTTCAATAGCTATAAGTCCAGAAGGAAGATTTTGGGTAATTACTCTTTCTACCCTTGGTGAATCAGGACCACTGGAAGCTGGAGAGGCAAACCCCGATGTTGGAGTAGCAGGTTCAGATATCTCAGGTTCCTCACCTAAATCACTAGTAGATGAAAAACTACCAGTAAGTTTGGAAACTGAAATAGATTGCGGATTATAATCTGCTACTAGAGCTTGATAATCAGGATGTACAACCAATGAAGACTCTCCTTCTTCAGGTGACCCAACTCTACTGTCACTAGGAGTGACAAGGGCTCATAGCCCTTCAGGCCAGCTCGGTGAAAACTCAAGAGGTTCGCCCCGAAGTCTAGGGGACTTCCTCGGTAATTCAGCCATGATTAAATATTTTAACTACTTCACACACAAACAAAGTAAAATCTCAATGAAAACCACCTAAAGTCTCTAAAGAACCAAACAAATTTGAATCACACACCTAAAGAGTATAGGAGATAAAACCACACACAAAGAGTAACTTTCCGTACTGAAAACACTAGTTGGTGATGAAATCCAACGTCACAGAGTTCAATACAGAAATGGCGGTTGGAACAATTACCCCGGTAACCTGCTTAATGAATAGATTGGCACAAGTTCCTCCACTAAACCGTCTCGAGTGAAGAGAACCCCCCAGAAAATCCAAGTGAGTCTAGCCGACGTCTACTCCAGGTACAGTGGGATCTTCCCACCACCGTCACCATAGGAAGAATCCTATAGAATATGGTCACTATGGTTACCAACGGAAACAAATATACCCGGGGGAACAGTCTACGATCCGATACGCACACAAGGGCAGAGTAACAAGCTCATTCCCCTTGAAGCCTCCTTGACATAATCCAAGGTTTACCAACAAGTGACCCTAGGCTTCTCAAAAATGGTTAATCCGGGGTTTACCATTTTTAATACATGAATATCTGGCATCGTTCCCAATGAGGAAAGATTGCTTCCCACACTGGTTCGGACACGATCTTGTGCTTCTCCTTTAAGAGGATCTTTCCCAGAGCATAGATGCAACAATTGGATTTTTCTCCTACCACAAGATACAGCTACTTGTTTGTTTTACTGTCTTGGAGAGTTAATTACTCCCTACTCCAAGACACTAGCCTAAGCTATGTTGGTGTAATAGAGCCCTAGAAATAAAATTATTACTAGATAGATTTTACTTTAAGCGTTATTTTTATCGGTTTTTGTTTAAGTCAAGAGGTGCAGAGATGAAACTTATGGTGTGAAGACTCGACTCGAAATCACTAAAAAATGCACTTAAGATGATAAGCAATCTTTTCCCTTCAATGAATTTTTAGCTAGGAAAGAGTTTGAGAATGCAAATGCTTGTAAACACAAATCTTTCTTAACAAACAAATCAAAAGAAGAGCTTTTTGTCTTTTCCAATGCACTCAAAACGAGACAACTAGTTATTTTCACAAAAATTTCCCTTTTCTTTCAAGTACTCAAATACTACAAAAACAAACTTTTTTCCAAAAGAGATTTTTTTTATTTTTCATAAAAACACTCAAAACTATGGAAATAACTAATCTTGAGATCTACAAACTATAATACTATTTGACGTAAAAGCTTACAAGATGTCTTTTCGAGGATGTTTTACTTAGCTATATGCAAACTAAGGACTAATTTGACTAGAACCACAAATCAGTCAAAAAAAAACCAATTTTTGTTTTCTTTTCTAAAAATGAAATCCAAACTTTTAACCCAAGTCTTTTCGAAGTTTCGCAAAGAGAAACACAAGATGGATTCCTCAACAAAGGTATATTTTGCAAACGGTCAGACTCATAAGAAGGCCAGTAAAAGCCAAGGTGATCTAAGGCTTCTACAGCTTCTAAGCTCTGAGCTACTACAAGACCAAAATGAAAATCAAGCCCGACAACCAAAACTTCTAGGAATTTCACCTAAAACCCTAACACCAATGGAATTAACCTAAGGAAAGCTTCTGACAAGTCACATACAGGTCTGGGCAGGGGATAACAACACCTAAACAAAAACTAAGCTGACTGAAAGAGAAAATCTTAAGTTTTTCAAAATTTTAGCAGGGTCCATAGGCCCACAGTTCACACAGGTGCGGTAGCGCTCTGTGCGAAAAGCAAAAGTGCGGACAGGTCCACACTGTGTTTCAAGCCGAGGGTGCGGTCCTCTCCCAAAGTTATGAAAAACAAAAAATAAACCAAGATCTACTAAATCCACCCAATTCCACACACAACAAGCCAAAAACAGAAACAAAAATACAATTTTTTAGGTCAAAGTAAAGCAAATAAAGAAATCAAGTCCCCAGTGGAGTCACCATTTTGTCACACGAAATGAGTCGATCTTGCGGACAAGATTGACCTTCCTAGAATTTAATGATATCTAGTGACAAGCAAGCCAATCAAAAACTATCTTTCTCTAAATATGCAATTATAAACAAAGGCAAACAAGTGTTTTAGGCCTACCTTGGGTCCAATGCAAGTTTGTGGAATCCTCGCTCCTTTGATCCAAATGACCTCCCTTGTAGTGAATCTGCAAACACAAACAAGCAAACAAATTAAATAGCACCTGAAAAGCCAATATCGTAAAGCATACTTATCATGATGATCAAGAAATTCATGAAACAAATGACATAAGACAATTTGTTGAGAAAAATGAATTTGATTGTATTAATTCAAATCAAAGAAGAACTTTACAACCTGTGCCTTGATGCTGTACAAGCTCTTCCCAAGGTCCAACAAGAAGTCTCCTCTACTTTGACAGGTTTCACTCTCTTCCCAATGAAGCCAAAAAGGTATGTGATCTCTCCTCTCAAGCTTAACTAGGAAGTCTCAATTCCACCAGCATTTACCCTAAAAAATGTTCAGCTTCTAACCTCTCTAGCAACCAGCCCAATGCCCTAATTTATAGTGCAATGGAGGGAAGTTACTAGGTCCTCCTTCAAAGGGATAAAGCCCTCCTTCAAAGGACAGCTCCTCTCATCAAGGGATTAGCTCCTTCTCTTTTGGGATGCATGAACCACCTAAGAGCGAACAATCAACATCAAAATTCCTTCTAGAATCATCTATAATTAACCCAAAGTGAGTTTTTTAGAATAAACTTATGCCTTTTTGACTTTCACAGGGGTCCGCACCCACTCCTTTAGAGACAAAGCGGGCAGGTCCATAGGTAATGTGAACAGGGGGTGTGGGACCGCAGGTAACAGTGAGAGAAAGTGTGGAACCAGAGTTTTATAGATTTTTAATGTCTTTCTCTCATTTTAAAAGCCTGACATGAAGAGTTGAGGTCTGAGACTTGCTTAGGAGGATAGTATAAGTGATGATGGACCCACACTGACTGCAAATAGTCATGGTGACGATATTTTTGTGTAACAACAACTAATGAATATATGTGAAGACAGAGTGAATATATGCATAGGCTGTGTGAAAACAAGGTGTTTTATAGACATTTTTGTGCCTTACAACTCTAAGCATGAAATGTCCATAAACCAAGGGCTCGTAAGTCCCTAAAAGTGTTGTTCTAACTCCTAAAGGAACAAGGTCAACAAATTACAGCTTCTCCCAGAAGTTCTCCACCAGAAACTGCTCAGAATCAGTCAAATCAGGATCATTTCAGCTGCTCCACTAGCCAAGTGCGTTGCATAGCACCCAAGTCCACTAGCTAGGTGCGTTGCAACGCACCTAAATGCACTACCAGGGTGCGTTGAGCGAGAAATGACAAGTGGCAGAGTCATTCCACGAGGTGGAGAGACAATGGAAGCTTCCAGAATCTTCTCCAATGACACTTGCCTCACTGAATTCGACCAAGGATGAGTAAGAGGCTCTTAGTCTCCAAGTGGAAGCAAGAACTGACAGAGAGAAGACACTAGTCAAATCATAAGCTGACTCATACTCCTTGCATACATCTATATATGGATCCCTCATCCTAGAGATCCAGAGGCTGGAATTTTGTACATTGCAAAGAATTGCTGTTGGTTTTGAGATAGATATCAGAGTATTGGGTGATTTATGCTTTGTTGGAGGTGAAGAGGGGCTTCTTTGCTGGGAGGTTGATGCTGGATCAGGAATCATCGGTGGTAACTCCTCCTGGATCTTCTTGTTATATCAATAAAACTATTTGAGTTTCTCCTACATGCTTGTGTATCATTGATGCTTGTTACATTTGTATGTTTAGCTTAAATCTGATCCTAAGCTATTTATGAATATAAATCCATGTCTTTGTGTAGTTTTCTTCTTTTGTGATCTTACAGGAACTTGGTGAAGCTGGGCAAGTAAGGAAGCAGGTAGCTGGAAGCTATCAAAGAAGAGAGAGATTGGATCAAAGAACTAGCGCAAGGCATAGGTTGGTTCATCCTATTCCTCTTTGTTTATAGTTCATAAAGAAGAATACAAAAGTAGTTTTCTCTGTTTGTTTCTAAGGTAACTGTCACACCTTAGTGGGATAGAGTCATTCTGAATAGACACTTATCCCGATAACAAAATGGCGACTCCACTGGGGAAGATTGTCTAGTTAGTTTGTTTGTGTTTCTCTTATTGTTTGTTTCATAAACTTAGAAGTAGCAAATCGAACTGCATTTGCCATTAACAAATGCAAAGTAGACATCTGCTGATTCAATCCATTCACTGGATCTGTTTATGATTTGAACAGTTGATTCACAAATGATCTGATTGCCCTTTTTGATAGCTCTTAGACCTTCTTTAAATCTACCCTCTGATTGTGCATTACTGATTGCTTTTACTCTGCCAAAAACCAAAGATTAAACTGCAAACCATGACCCAGAACCCGGATAGAATTCTTGTTTCTGCCCCAGCGCAGGTACTGTGAAGAGTTCTTGCATTTCAGCACAGTTCCCGAGAGGGCAACCTGTGTTGCAATCCAGTTTCTCTGTGTAACAGGTGCGCTGATCAGCCTAGTCTTGTGCAGCTGAGGTTCTTTGCTTCATTTTTTTCAGTTTTGTCTCTGATTTTGCAGCCTGTGATTAGTGTATGTGTCTGTTTAAAAACTCCTTTTCCTTGCTGTAATTTCGTCTCAGTTGTATAAAAGAAATTGTAGATGTTTTGTGTGTTTTTTACGTCATTTATATTTTTCCATTGCAAAAGTAGAATAGTCATACTGTCGTCCTTTGATTCAGATCTGTCGCAAGTGTCGATTTTGATCATAGGAGAAAGTTTATTTGCTGTTGACAGTCGATTATGCTTTTACTTTTGCCTTTGGTCTGAATTTGTGACTTTCTTGTGTCGAAACAAGTATTTATTTCAAAATCATAAAGTGTCGTAATCATCTCTACCTTTTGATTTCAAAAAGAAGCTTGTTTGTGTTTGTCACTTGAAAGCAAATTCAGATTTGTACAACAACTTTCTTTTTAGGCATCAATATTAAGAAAGTGAAAAACAAAACACATGCATGTGCATTTGCATATTGGCAGTCTGTTTGGCTTGATTTAGGAAAAGTGCATTTACAGTGTGCTCTTTGCTCTTTGCGAAAAGATTGTGTCTTCTTTTCCCCTAGTAGCTAGGATTTTTCATTGCTGAAAAGGGATAAAAGCTTGTTTATCATCTTTAGATTGCATTTTAGGAATTACATCTACATCTCGTGGTGATCCCAAAAGGCAAACTTCATAAGAAAGATCAACTTAAAATAAATTCAATGAACTTAACAACGCTTTGGAACTTAACGCACAACATTTAGAGGTCTAGGCTAGAGACGTATTCCGGCGTCGTAAAGCCTGGTAACTGTTGTCCTCACTGATGGTTGGGTGATTCCTCCACTTTGAGATGATAAGTGCCAGTACGGACTTGTGCTCCCACGTACCATCGAGTATATATTGGGAGACCCCTATAGGCTTAAAACCTTTATCCATAGGAAGCCGTGTCGGCCGCCCTACTGATCGCAATGCACCAAACACAACATTCGGGAAGATTGACTGCCGTACCGTAAAAAGTATTCTGCAGTTTTGCGATTGGTTTGGTACTCCCTCTACCTAGACCTCTAGAGCAGTCCCTTTCATTCCTTTTCAGACTCCTTAACGGAAAAGGTCCATCTGAGCACTTGTCACTTCAGGCTCATTAAAAATTGAAGGAGACTAGAGTCATCTTTTGTTTTTTCTCGACTCTTAAAAACTGAAAAAACAAGTTGTGTCAAGGCGTGTTAAAATTTATTTTGAACAGAATATTCATACCCTTTTCCTATGTTGATCTTGGGTTGAGAAAATGGAGCCTACCAACCAAGGAATTCCCCTTGGTGGAAATCCTAGTCCCTTCTCCTCTTGGGGAGATGTTGGTGCACCCCATATGGCCACATTGTCGCTTCCAGGACTGAAAATTGGCTTGCCAGTATGGCTCTTCTCAACCAATGTTGTTCAGAACACCACCATTCCTGAACAATCGAATCATCAATTAGACAAGTCCAGAGTTGCCCACTAGCCTTCTACTTCCTCTAATTCTTCCTCTCCTCCTTCCTCTTCGCTTGATGGAAATGGTAAAGCTAAAAGCCAAGTTCCTAAGGAGAAGAAGGAAAAGAAGAAGAAAGAGAAAAAGAGGAAGGAGTCAAAGGCGAATGGGGGAAAACGAGTGTCGTCTAACGAAAATCCACACACTGCACCAACCAGGCCTAAATTTCCATGTGTCATTTGCAAAGGAGACCACTTTCACAGAGATTGTCCTTGCATCCCCCGGATACTAAGGGACTGGTCTCCTCGTTTGCACAATCCGGTGTCATCAACCTTTGGTGATCATGTTGAAAGCACACCGTCAACTAGTGAAAGTGAAGCCCCAAGATAGAAAGGGAAAGCTAGATTTCCTTGTAAGCTGTGCGAAGGCAATCATGCCCTCCACCACTGTCCCTTCTTAGACGAAGCTAAAAGAGTTTTGGATGATCGCCCAGTTTCACCATTACGACTTCCTCCTGGATATAAAAAACTCTTGCCGAATCCGTCACTAGTTGAGAATCCAGCTGGCCCACTCAGGTGGTCGGCTGAAGCGCCTATCATTGAAGATAAACCAACTGAATCAATACCAGACGAAAGTCAAAAGGTCGAGGCAGCAGTTGACCCGGTCTTGCCTTTAGAGGTTTTATCTTCGGATGATACAGTCACTGAAGAGAACAAGGATGACACCGTCCAAATTCTCTTCATCAACACAGACTCCGACGAACATGGGGGAAATCTACCCATTGCTTTACTGCAGGAAGGAAGTTCGTCAGAGCCATACCCGGTCGTCTACTCGGTCCCACCTCCAAGCAACCTAGTTGTCTCCTTCGACTGGAATCAACTAGGCAGACCCCATTTGCCAGCAAGCATACCATTCTGAATTATCGTTCAAATATATAGAATGGTCATGGCTGGTACCATCATAGATGAGGGGGCTCCTGTGAGTATCCTTTCCTCTATTGCTTGGAAAGCACTTGGTTTGCCATCACTTTCGCCTGAGATGAGAAATCTGATAGGCTTTGATAAAGGAACCAGTCAACCTTTAGGGATCCTTCCCGATGTGCCCATAACATTGAGAAGGAAGACAGTTCGCATGAACGTCATGGTAGTTCAAGGACCCTTGGATTATAACCTACTCCTTGGACGAGACTATATTTATTGCATGGGAGCCATTGTCTCCTCACTCTTTAGAGTAATGTGTTTTCCGCACGAAGGAAGAGTGGTCAAGCTCGTGGACCAGCTTTCATTTCCCGGATCACGCATAGCAAATAGTCATATACCATCCCTAAATGGTCTTTTCACGCAAGAAATGTCTCAATCCCCAGTTTGTCCTCCCGATGAGCACGGGTAATTCGGAGGGATACGACTGAAACCCAGGGGGCATGCGTCCTTGTCTTCTTCGGCAGGAAAACTTCGGGTATATGGTAGGTTTCCGCAGGAGAATATGAATAGTTTGTACCCCGTCCGTCGGTGGAAGAGGGGTTATTCTAGAATAAGATTCTCTTGTCAAAGTTATGAGAGTTGGTGTACATCGTCGCTCACCTTTGTTTATCTCGGTAGACATCGCCGAAGAAGTTTTTTGTTTGCGCCGTGAATAGAACAATCTTTGGGTAACCTGTAAGAGATAGGCCTCTCCTGATAGAACAAATGTTTTGTCTGCAAATTGAGGGGTAACCTTGAAACCATATTTTATACCTGGGGGCATGCAAACCTTTTGGAGTGCAAGTAAAGAGCGATTATTTATTTGTTTTTTGGATTAGTCGTTTCCTAACTTGCATAAAGAAAGGATGTGGGGCAAAACTCTAAAAGTTGCCGTTTCTATATGAGACATTCTTATCATATGACTGGATTAATCGAGCAGTTTTAGCACATAGTTCAAGCTCGTTAAAAAATAAACATAAGACATGAGCAAATGTTTCCATCCGCGTTTAAGCTCATTAAAAAATGAACTATTCCCCGGTAAATAACCATCGTGAATGTAACATTTCAGCCATTAAAGCCTTGGTCGTGTTTGCACCATCACCTCCACTTTTCCATTGGCCGATCATTCACCTCCATTTGATTGTTTACCCATTTTGAGGAACAGCTGCGAAGAGTGATTTCACTAGCCATCCTTGTGACACTGCCGTGATTGGAAAATTCCAAACCTTACCTGGAATCAGCTGCTACCCATTTTATCACTCGTTCCTCAAAAGACGAGTCTTCTTTAAGCTCTTTTCAACTGACTCATAAAATATGAAAAGATTGCCGAGTTTTGGCCTTCCAGCTTGTTAAACCGACAGGAAGTGCTATCCCTCCTCTAGATTTTAATCTTTTTGGACCTGAGGGATTATTGCACAAAAAGATCAAGCGCTTGTTTTGTTCGGCTCGTTAAATCTAATCGAAAATTCATCCCTTCTGTATTATTTTATACTTTTTCGGACTTAAGGGATTAGATGACGAAAAAGGAATTTTGGAGTTATCTTTACGTACCTTTTCAGACTCTCTAAAAATGAAAAGGATCGAGTTATCTTTGTCGTTAGACTCGTTAAAAAGATTAATAGCGACAAACTTGTCTTTAGACGAGAACGAGTTTAACTATCGCTAGGCTCGTTAAAACATAGCGATGGGTTTTTCGGAAGGGCAAATTATAGAACAAGCATATGTTATCCTCCTCAAGCTTGAAAAAAATAAAGAGGTACTGGTCAGCAATGACTGGGGAAAAATTGGGAAGAAAACTCAAAGAATCTTTATTGGTAGCAAGTCGCTCTTGAACATGACACTTCCACTCCATGCCCAAGTCGGGTTGGGTTGTTTCATTCACCGGTCACATCACCATGGTCACGCCATACCATCCACATTTGGGGTAAATGCTACCAATCCATCACATAAGTGTCGCCGACATGTTCAAGAGAAGTCATCCAGAGAAGTCACCTGTGTCCCATCCACTACCATACATTATACTTCATTCTTTCATGACCGCCATCCTGAACCATATATCATCAGATCGTTTTCACCTCCATCAAAATCATTTGCTCCGTTCCGTGTCATTGATGTGGGATTCGTTAAGGCCCTCCTTTGACGGATCGCTTCTTGTCAACATCAGCTCATTATCCAAGAAGTTGATCTAGGAACACCCCATTCAGTACTTTGAAGCTTGCATGCCTCAATGGCAAGTTTCTCACTTCCGGCGACAGGTATACATCAATGACCTTTGACCGAAAGATTTTGCGTGGTGTTCAATGCCAAGAGCTTTATTCACACCACGTGAATTGTACTGTAGTACCTTGAGGGTCATTATTATTATCGGTGATTCCTCTCGCGCTTGTTAACAATTTACATCATTGACTGGTAATCAAGCGATGTCTTTCCATGTTTGACTTCAAGACATTTCTCGCATGGATCGACTTGTACTTCGTGTGAAGATCAGACGAGATTGAAGACCCCGGATCTAGTTTCATCCATCCGGGCTGTGATATATATTCAGGAAAATAAAGACATTGAAGTGTACAGCATTGCAGCACAGATAATCATCCTACCAAAAGGATGATGGCTCTATCAGAATCATCAGTCTACCATCAGACGATTGTCTGTCCTATGTACATGAAAATGAATTTATAAAGTTGAGCATGGGAATGCCTGCCTCAGCTAGATCATGAAAACAGTATGAAGATAATGTATTGTATTGTATCTTATTACAGGTCTCCTCCCAGCATTGAAAGAACTTCGGATCCTCCTAATAAAGCATTTCACCCGATAAACGACCTCATACTTTAGGGGGCAACTGTTATAGACATTTTTGTGCTTTACAGCTCTAAGCATGAAATGTCCATAAACCAAGGGCTCCTAAGTCCCTAAAAGTGTTGTTCTAACTCCTAAAGGAACAAGGTCAACAAATTACAGCTTCTCCCAAAAGTTCTCCACCAGAAACTGCTCAGAATCAGTCAAATCAGGATCATTTCAGCTGCTCCACTAGCCAAGTGCGTTGCATAGCACCCAAGTCCACTAGCTAGGTGCGTTGTAACGCACCTAAATGCACTACCAGGGTGCGTTGAGCGAGAAATGACAAGTGGCAGAGTCATTCCACGAGGTGGAGAGACAATGGAAGTTTCCAGAATCTTCTCCAATGACACTTGCCTCACTGAATTCGACCAAGGATGAGTAAGAGGCTCTCAGTCTCCAAGTGGAAGCAAGAACTGACAGAGAAGACACTAGTCAAATCATAAGCTGACTCATACTCCTTGCATACATCTATATATGGATCCCTCATCCCAGAGATCCAGAGGCTGGAATTTTGTACATTGCAAAGAATTGCTGTTGGTTTTGAGATAGATATCAGAGTATTGGGTGATTTATGATTTGTTGGAGGTGAAGAGGGGCTTCTTTGCTGGGAGGTTGATGCTGGATCAGGAATCATCGGTGGTAACTCCTCCTGGATCTTCTTGTTATATCAATAAAACTATTTGAGTTTCTCCTACATGCTTGTGTATCATTGATGCTTGTTACATTTGTATGTTTAGCTTAAATCTGATCCTAAGTTATTTATGAATATAAATCCATGTCTTTGTGTAGTTTTCTTCTTCTGTGATCTTACAGGAACTTGGTGAAGCTGGGCAAGTAAGGAAGCCGGTAGCTGGAAGCTGTCAAAGAAGAGAGAGATTGGATCAAAGAACTAGTGCAAGACACAGGTTGGTTCATCATATTCCTCTTTGTTTATAGTTCATAAAGAAGAATACAAAAGTAGTTTTCTCTGTTTGTTTCTAAGGTAACTGTCACACCTTAGTGGGATAGAGTCGTTCTGAATAGACACTTATCCTGATAACAAGGTGGCTGAGTATGCAAAGAGGCTGTGAAGATATGAAAAGGGAAAAAAAACTCGGTGTAATGAACAACTAATAAGGGTTTAAGAGTCGTATGCAATCAGCTTACATTTCACAAGAATCCAATATTGCCATTCACGAGAATGTTGGTGCAATTTAAATCTCTACGAATCATGCAAGGCGTGTGACTATGCAAATAATGAAATCCATCTGAGTAAAGCATCGAGCATTTTATGAAAATAACATAGGGGTAGTTGTTTAAATAGATGGAGTAGTGAAGTTTGATTGAAATTGACAGATTAGTTTGGAAGAGTTAATGGAGTTAATTCACTAAACAGAGTCGTCTTCAATTGGGATTGCTTGTTAACAGGTGTTAATGAGTTATAGACGAGTGGCAATAAAAGGTGAGAGATGTGGTGGAGTAAATGCCAGCACATAATCAAATTAGAATTCCCCTTTCCGAATTAAATCACAACCTGTTCATTTAATTGAAATTCCGTTTTTTTTTTCACGCGGCAGGCAAAAATGCGCTCCAAAGAACTGAGGATATCTCCCAAACCACCAAGAATTTCTAAAAACCATTTTTGATTTATCTAACTGACCCTACTAGCGAAAAAACCCATGTTTTATTTTTTCCAAATTCGCCTCCGTTTGGCCAAATTGTGCATTCAAAGTTTGACGTTTTTCTCTGTTTTACGTTTTTCTTAGTTAATGTTTTTACTATTATTTATTTTATGAATTTGTTGCATTCAGCCTTTTGGGTTTCATTTGCTATGTAATGGCTCTTGAGGCTAGCTATTTAGCTATGCATTCTAAATCCATGTTTTAAGATCTCCATATAATCAAATCCCTGCAGCCTCGTGCTAAACAACGTGTTTGATTTGCAGTGCAGTTTTAATCACATTCCCCCTTGTAAATAACCCAACTAGTTTCTCATTATTGTCCACTATAAACAATTTGTATTGGCCTGGTTTACTTAGTGTTGTGCACCTTTTAAGCTTGTCTCGACCGAAGATAGAGGAGGGCTGCGTGCTTTGTAATGAACCTCTACTCAATTGATATCATCACAATATACTCCTATATTATGATCCTGATATTGTATGGCTCGCATCTCATTGTAAAGTTACTAATTTCCTTATAAATATTGGCAGACATCTCCATACAGTTATGGTCTCAGTTGGGATGTTCCAGCAAGACAGAGGAATAGAAGAAATGATTGAGATGAGAAATAGCAGTTGTAACAATGCTGATGATACTTCAACAATGGATGGAATATGGATGAGTGTTGAAGATTTTTACTAACATTGACCTGCTACTGTTGATTACAAGAGTCAGGGAAACAACTAGAGGAGGCTATTGCAAGTTTTTTTTTTTTTTTAATTTTCTTTTGCAGGTTCGTTTTAAGGCCAAAGCTTGAACAGGAATGCAGATTTCTATTGAGGCCACAGTGAAAACTAGGATTGAAGATAGCCATAGATTGGTTTTCTTTTTCTTTTCTCTGAAATTGTGAAATTTTATAAGAAGGATTAATGATTTTCAATTTCAGGCAGCAAAGACTTCAAGTAAAACATGCTAAAAACAGGACTTTGACTGAGGTCTTAAGCTGATTTTTTTATCAATCTGGGCTGGGTGACTAGGATAGGATCCATGTTAGGACAATTCCGGAGATGCCCATGTGGTCAGTTTCTTCATTGGATGCCTGTAACCTGCTAAACCTTGAAATCAGCTACGGAATTCACAACTAGCTGCAGAATCAGGCTACATTCCGCAGCTAAGTTGCAAAACCTTATTAAAATAGGATACAGTGTTTTGAGGACCACTACAAACCATAACCAGTCAATCTTGGATAGTTGAACATATTAAAGCAATTGGGTTTCATTTCTTTTTTTTTTAAATCAATTGAAATGAAGTTTATTTTATCTCCTTTTTTTTTCTTTTTTTCTTGTTATTTTTTTATTTTTATTTTTAACATAACAATTCTTTTTCTGATCCTCTAGATCACACAAAGTGAAAGAGGAGAGCATACTCAAGAATTTTATTTTTTTTTCATAACAATCTTTTTTCTGATCCTCCGGATCACACAAAGTGCAGGAGGAGAGCATACTCAGGAATTATTAATTTTTTTTTAGATGTAAGAAATAAGGTCTCCTAATTACACTCCCCCGGAAATGGCGCCAAAATTTCTAGTCAATTTAACGTCTTAAATTGCTCTACATAAATTATCAATCCGGGTACCGTAAACTGATGAAGTGTGGTGCACTATATGTGCTTAGTTAACCTTTTTCTTACTTCGTTGTTTTATAGATTTTATTTTGTTTTGGGGTTTTGTTTTTGTTGGTTTCCTAAAGTGTCTAATGCAAATGGAAATCCTATTCTAAGGTCTTAAGAATACTTTTAAAGGTCAAGTATGGGTAGAGATTTCAAGACAAGGTTTATGTCCCTAATGGTAACTTCCAAAACTTAGCACTTCAAAAGATCTCAAAACATGCTATTGATCAAATCAGTACTTGAACAAAAGTGTAAATATGCAGCTACTTAAATCAAACAAAAGATGAAATATTGATCATGAAATCACTGTCTCTACTGCTTGTCTAAATACGGAAATAAAAGTTAAGCTATTGCACTCAAACAAATCAAAAACTGCAAACTAATAAAAGTAAAATCAATTCACATAATTCATAGTTCAATTCCTCGTCAGGTAGTCTAAGCTATGGCTTTCGGAGATAATCGTCAATGATATGAGCAAGTTGATATCTAATTATAGGAAAGTAAAACTAAAACCAAATCACATCATTCATAGTTTGATTCCTCGCCAGGTAGTCTAAGCTATGGTTTTTGGAGATAATCATCAATGATATGAGCAAGTTTATATCTAATTGCAGAAAAGTAAAACTAAAATCAAATCAAATCATTCATAGTTCGATTCCTCTCCAGGTAGTCTAAGCTATGGCTTTCAAAGATAATCGTCAATGATATAAGCAAGTTGATATCTAATTGCAGGAAAGTAAAACTAAAATCAAATCGCATCATTCATAGTTCGATTCCTCGCCAGGTAGTCTAAGCTATGGCTTTCGGAGATAATCATCAATGATATGAGCAAGTTGATATCTAATTGCAGAAAAGTAAAACTAAAATCAAATCACATCATTCATAGTTTGATTCCTCACCAGGTAGTCTAAGCTATGGCTTTCGGAGATAATCGTCAATGATATGAGCAAGTTGATATCTAATTGCAGAAAAGTAAAACTAAAATCAAATCAAATCATTCATAGTTCGATTCCTCGCCAGGTAGTCTAAGCTATGGCTTTCGGAGATAATCGTTAATGATATGAAGAATTTAATATCTAAACTAACTGACAAAGCAAATGAATGAAATTGAAATTAAAGCATAACTGAAATTGAAAAGCTAGAAAAAACAAAGTCAACAGAGAGACAAATCTCATGTCACTATTTGATGCAAAAACATGTAAAGAAAACTAATCTACAATCAATCGGTTGAACACACTTACATGAATTAAAATTGCATGAACGGAAAATCTAATCTATCAAACTTGAAAGCAATCAAATGACATAGTGAAATCAAAGAAAAATTACAAAATGAAATCTACTCTACCTTACATTCTAATATGCTCCATGATATCTACTTCACATCTCTTTCCATGTTGAGAACATCAAAGCTTTATTCAAATTCTTCAAAATTACAAAGTACAACAAAGCTCTCCAAAGCTTTCAAAAGCCATCAAGGAAGAACTACAAACTCCAAGCTGAGCTAAGACTCACAAGCTAAGCTCTAAACTCTAAGCTAACAGATGAAGGAGAAAGATCTCCTATTTATACAAAAAGATGAGAAGCCATCTCATTAATGAGAGTCCATGAATCTCTCCCTCTACCTCTAGAGTTCTAATCAAAATAGGAACTGATAAGACACATGTCTTCTTAGAGTTTCAATACAATTAGGAGATGTGACACATATCCTCATGATCCCATGATTCTTTCCACTCAAATTCGAATTTGGCCTTAGAGTGCCACATAAGGGTCTTCTAGAAGTCTCCTTTTGACCTACACATGTCAACAATCTCAACCTACTTGTTAGGTATAAGCATATGCACATTATTTTCTAATTTTTAACCACAAATTCACTTAAAAAGGCTAAGAATTAATAAAGTTTGGAAAAATATAAATGTGGCCCAATGATAATGAAAGTGGGATGAATGTATTGACATAGTAGTGAAATGGAGGTGAAATGGAGGTGATATAATGGACATAATAGTGAATGTGTAATGGAAATGAATGACATTTTCAAGACCCAACAATTACATTAGTAGAACCACCCTCCACTTTATTAGAACTGGCTGAACGATCTGTAGTTAGGCCAGAGGGCACACTACATGATGTTATGGTATTTGTTGACTCATGGGAGTATCCAGCCAATTTTATGATAATAAACCCCAAAAACTGACTTGATGGACATCCATTGATCTTAGGCAGACCTTGGCTCGTAACTGCCGATGATTATATTGGCTGCCGACAAGGTAATATGACCATTACTAAGGGGACAAATATTAAGAATCTAGCTTTATACCCCCTAGCGCAGCCAAGTGTCACAATAATAAAAACTAACAAGCATCCTGTATCATACCTCACCAAAAATATTAGATCTCCATTAACCATACAAGAGGCCCTCAATTTCAAAGACCAAACAGAAGATGATGCCATTAATAATTTCATTAGCCAAGCTGAACCCAGATCCCACGTACAATGTCACATGATAGAAGCAACATTTGATAATGAATTAGAAGAGGATATTCTTAAAGATACACATGATCAAACAATACCTACTACCTCTGCTTCGAATAGAAAAATTGTGGAAATTGAGCTAGGAATGTCTTTAAACATTAATGCTAACCTGACTTCTGAACAAGAAAATAAGCTCATCCAATTATTGAGGAAACATAAAGAAGCATTTTCATGGGACTACCTTGATATGAAAGGAATTGACCCCTAGTTATGTACACACCACATTTACATAGAAAAGGATGCCAGACCTATTCGCCAACCACAAAGGAGACTTAATCCTCATCTAAAAGACATTGTAAAAGTTGAACTTCAAAAACTTATAGATGTTAAATGCATCTACCCTATCTCCGATAGTAAATGGGTCTCTCCACTTGTTGTGGTACCAAAGAAGAATGGAAAGTGGAGGATTTGTGTAGACTATAGAGAATTAAACATAGCAACACAAAAAGACCACTTTCCCCTCCCATTCATTGATCAAGTATTAGACACTCTAGCATGAAAGAAATTCTTTTCTTTCTTAGATGGCTTCAGTGGATACAATCAGATTCAGATTGCCCCTGAAGAACAAGACAAAGCCACTTTTACTTGTCCCAGGGGAACATTTGCCTACAGAGTTCTACCTTTTGGCTTATGCAATGCTCCTGCCACATTTCAAAGAGCTATCCTCAGCATTTTTTCAGACCTAATAAATGAGGGGCTCAAAGTCTACATGGATGATTTTACACCATACGAAGATGATTTTCACCTAGCATTGGACACACTGGAAAAAGTCCTGCAGCGCTGCATTGCCACCAGGCTTTGCTTAAGCCATGAAAAATGCTATATGATGATGACTGAAGGACTTATTCTAGGCCATTATATCTCAGTAGCTGGCATACAAGTAGACCCAACCAAAATTCAAATAATTTTGCTAATTCCCACTCCTACCACTCAAACAAAGGTACGCAGTTTTCTCGGATTCTCTGGTTATTATAGAAGGTTTATAGAACATTTTTCACATATTGCTGTACCTCTATATGCACTGACAGGCAATGTTGACTTTCTTTGGACAGAACAATGTGACCATTCTTTTCAGGTTCTAAAGAAGCTTGTGCCCATAGCTCCAATCCTTCGAGGACCAAATTGGGACCTGCCATTCCAAATTTCATCAAATGCCTCAGATATAGCTATTGGAGCAATCCTTGGGTAGGAAGAAGATAAAAAACCATATGCCATTTATTATATTAGCAAGAACCTATCCCCTACTGAATTGAATTATACTGTTACTGAAAAGGAATTTCTAGTTGTAATACATGATGTCAATAAGTTTAGGCATTACATTACTGGATATCCTGTTATATTGTATATAGATCACTCTGCCATAAAATATTTAACAAATAAACCAATCACAAATGGTAGAATAACTAGATGGTTGATTTTATTATAGGAATTTGATATTACAATCAGGGACAGACCTGGAAAAGAAAATCATGTAGCTGACTTTCTCTTGCGAATGCCAAAACCAGTGGACGCAGTAACAGTTGAAGATCAATTTCTAGATGAGCATTTGTCTGTTGTCACTATTAAAACACCCTGGTATGCTGATGTTGCGAATTACTTAGCAGTAGGTAAATTACCAAAGCATCTGACCCCCAATGAATGAAAACAGATTGTCCAGCGAAGTGCTTGATTTTCCTAGATTGGGGGCTACCTATTCCATACAGGGGCAGATATGCACATCAGGAGATGTGTCCGGGAGGATGAAAGTTTTGATATTTTGAAAGCTTCTCACAATGGACCATGTGGCAGACACTTTTCTGATAAGAGAACTAGACATAAGGTGCTGCAAACAGGATATTATTGGCCTACGATATTCAAAGACGCAAAGAAGTTCGTTCAAACTTGTGACATTTTTCAAAGGGCAGGATGCCCTGGCCAGTTCGACGAAATGCCCCTGAACCCGCAGCTGATTATTGAACCATTAGAGCGACGGGCACTTGATTTTATTGTTCCAATTAACCCATCCTTGAACCATAAAACATATATTCTGGTGGCAACAGAATATGTCACCAAATGGGTTGTAGCAGAAGCATTACCGAGAGCTACAGAGGATTCTATCATACAATTCCTGTTTCATATATTTGTGCGATATGGGCTTCCAAAAGACATAATTACATATAGTGGACCACAGTTTGCTGGTAACAAGATTGTTGCAACACTTAAGAACTATCATATCCAACATAAAATTACTACTCCATACCACCCACAAGCAAACGGTCAAGTAGAAAGCAGCAACAAAATAATAGAAGCAATGTTGACAAAAACCATTGCGTCACATAGACATGATTGGGCTGCAAGATTACCAGAAGCCTTGTGGGCCTACAGAACAACATGGAGAAGCACTACCGGCTATTCACCATACCAATTGGTGTTTGGAAAGCAACCTATTTTCCCCATAGAGTTCGAAATCCAAACACTGTTGTTAGGCCCCTATATTATTAGTGTAACCGCTTATTGTTATTAGTACAACCCCTTATTATATTGTTGTACCCATGTAGTCCCCATATTGTTACTATTGTGCCCCGTAGAAGCCCACTATTGTTATTATTGTGCCCTTACATTATTATTGTTATGTCAGCTTTGATTATATTATGACTCCTTAGACTCCTATATATAGAAAGGAGGTCTTGTCATTTGTATCATCAAATAATTGTTCATTTATGTAATGTAAAGGAGGTTTCCCCCTCAAAGAGGCTAAATTCTAAGGCATTGATCTATCTTTTCTATCTTTTCTTGAGTTGCTTTCATAACATTTGGTATCAGAGCTTTGGATTCTAGGGTTTCGCTGCTCCAAATAGGTCATCGTGGCATTTTCGCTATAAATTTTTCTGTGATGTTTCAGAAGCTAAAAAAAACCCATTTGAGAAGAAATCGTGCTGAACCTCAAGTCTAAATTTCAGAGCTTTTTGCGCTATATTTGTGGAGATATGATCTGAGGAAGTTGTTCTTTTTGCAGACTCCTAAATTACATTCCAAACAAGTGACCTGGGGAAAATCATCATAACTTTCTCTCTGAGCATTGGATTGAAATTTCATAAGAAGTTATAGAAAGAGGATGGACTGTAGTTTCTTGTAGATATTTTTCATAGCCAAAGGTCGAAAGAGTGACTCGTAGCACCTCGTACAAGTTCACTCTACTGAACTAGTCTATAATCAAGTCACTGTGGGAGATTTCGCATAACTCTTTCTTGGAGAATCCAATTTAGGTCAGACTGGTGGCATTGGAAAGAGGACACAGAGGGCTACTGTAGGTCGCAATTTTATAACTAGAAGAATCGAAATTACAGAGTTATAGTCATTTCAAGATCAAGCTCCTAAAATCAAGAAAAGGCGATATGAGGAAGTTTGATGGCAAGGATCCAGTTAATTGGATACTTCAGATGGAGCAATATTTTGATCTACATGGTGTACCACTATTACAAAAGGTATGTATTGCATCTTCATATTTAGAAATGGATCAATTTTTATGGTATAAACCACTTTTTTCTCGTAAAGAACTTGTTACGTTGTCAATTTTCACGGAGGAAATGATAACACATTATGAGGGTACGAAGACCAACACTTTCTTTAGAGCAACACCACAACAATTGGAAAGAGTAAAAGAGCTTTGTTACATATTGGAAAGTAAAATTATGGCAACAAGGAATTCTACCCCTCACAACTATAATAATGGAAGTGTAGTTTCTCCTAGCCTTCCACAACCTACAAGGGTTACACCACAACAATTGGAAGAGAAAAGAGAAAAAGGGCTTTGTTACAGTTGTGATAGCAAATGAACTAAAGGTCATAAGTGTGCTGAGAAGAAATTATTTTACATAAATTATGAAGAGGAGGAAGAAATACTTCTTAGAACAATTATTATCTATAGAAGAACAGAAAAGATGGGTCACAAATATATTGGGTTATGAGTTTGACATCATCTATAGAAAAGGAAGAAAAATTTTGTTGCAAATGCACTTTCAAGAAAGGATGAGGATGTGGAAGCATTGTTTTGTGCTATTTCTATTATCCAAATAGATTAGATAAATGAAGCAAGGGATGAATGGAAGAAGGACGAAGAAGTGTGGCCATTTATTTAAAAGTTGCGGAAGATCCCAATTCAAACAATATTGCCAGAACTTGAAGAGGAAGGAAAAATCATATTGGAACCTGGAGCAGTCACAAAAACAGGAACCTGATAGCTACGAAATCGATCAATTTCAGAGTATCTCATCAAGTGGAAGAACTTACCCACTAAAGAATCCACATGGGAGGACAAGAATATTCTACAAAAGCATCAAGAACTACTCAAGCGTTGATGACAACACTTTTTGAAGGAGAGGGGCATACTAGCCCCCTATATTATTAGTGTAACCCCTTATTGTTATTAGTACAACCCCTTATTATATTGTTGTATCCATGTAGCCCCCATATTATTACTATTATGCCCCATAGAAGCCCACTATTGTTATTATTGTGCCCTTAAATTATTATTGTTATGTCAGCTTTGATTATATTATGACTCCTTAGACTCCTATATATAGAAAGGAGGTATTGTCATTTGTATCATCCAAGAATTGTTCATTTATGTAATGTAAATGAGGTTTCCCCCTCGAAGAGGCTGAATTCTAAGGCATTGATCTATCTTTTCTATCTTTTCTTGAGTTGGTTTCATAACATTTGGTATCAAAGCTATGGATTCTAGGGTTTCGCTGCTCCAAATAGGTCATCGTGGCATTTTCGCTATAATTTTTTTCCTGTGATGTTTCAGAAGCTAAAAAAAAACCCATTTGAGAAGAAATCGCACTGAACCTCAGGTCTGAATTTCAGAGCTTTTCGTGCTATATTTGTGGAGATATGATCTGAGGAAGTTGGTCTTTTTGCAGACTCCTAAATTACATTCCAAACAAGTGACCTAGGGAAAATCATCATAACTTTCTCTCTGAGAATTGGATTTAAATTTCATAAGAAGTTATAAAAAGAGGACGGACTTTAGTTTCTTGTAGATATTTTTCACAAACAAAGCTCAAAACAGTGACTCGTAGCACCTCGTACAAGTTCACTCTACTGAACTAGTCTATAATCAAGTCACTGTGGGAGATTTCGCATAACTCTTCCTTGGAGAATCCAATTTGAGTCAGACTGGTGGCATTGGAAAGAGGACATAGAGGGCTACTGTAGGTTGCAATTTTAGAAGTAGAAGAATCGAAATTACAAAGTTATAGTCATTTCAAGATCGAGCTCCTAATATCAAGAAAATGCGATATGAGGAAGTTTGATGGCAAGGATCCGGTTAATTGGATACTTCAGATGGAGCAATATTTTGATCTACATGGTGTACCACTGTTACAAAAGGTATGTATTGCATCTTCATATTTAGAACTGGATCAATTTTTATGGTATAAAGCACTTTGTTCTTGTAAATAACTTGTTACGTTGTCAATTTTCACGGTGGAAATGATAGCACATTATGAGGATACAATGACCAACACTTTCTTTAGAGAAACACCACAACAATTGGAAAGAATAAAAGAGCTTTGTTACATATTGGAAAGTAAAATTATGGCAACAAGGAAGTCTACCCCTCACAACTATAATAATGGAAGTGTAGTTTCTCCTAGCCTTCCACAACCTACAAGGGTTACACCACAACAATTGGAAGAGAAAAGAGAAAAAGGGCTTTGTTAAAATTGTGATAGCAAATGCACTAAAGGTCATAAGTGTGCTGAGAAGAAATTATTTTACATAGATTATGAAGAGGAGGAATAAAAGGATCAAGAAACATCAAAAGAAGAGTATATACACCAGGAACCAACCCTAGAGAAAGATGAAATGAAGCCGACCATATCTTGTAAAGCATTGGCAAGAATTACCACTCCTCCAACTCTCAAGATAGAAGGACATATCAAGAAGAAAAAGGTTCAAGAAGTGAAAGATCATATTGAAAAAGAAGAAATGAATCCAACCATATCTTGTAATGCATTGGCCGGAATTACCACTCCTAAAATTATCAAGATAGAAGGACATATGAAGAGGAAAAATGTTCAAGAAGTGAAAGAACACATCCAGCATCAAGAAATGAATCCGACCATATCTTGTAAAGCATTGGAGGAAATTATCACTCCTCAAACTCTCAAGATAGAAGGACATATCAAGAAGAAAAAGGTTCAAGCAGTGAAAGATCACATCGAGCATCAACAACAAGTTCTCCAACTTTTAAAGAATAATGCCACTTTGGTGCAAAATCGAATGAAACAACAGGTAGATCAACATTGTAGTGAAAAATGTTTTGATGTACGTGATTGGGTATTTTTACTGCTACATCTCAAGCAAGCTATTTATGAGAAGGAAATGTTGGAAATACTACATGCACTTAAGAAATGGCGACCTTACCGAATGGGAAGACACTTCAAGGTAAAAATGGATCAAGAACAATTATTATCTATAGAAGAACAGAAAAAATGGGTCACAAATATATTGGGTTATGAGTTTGACATCATCTATAGAAAAGGGAAGAAAAATTTTGTTACAGATGCACATTCAAGAAAGGATGAGGATGTGGAAGCATTGTTTTGTGCTATTTCTATTATCCAAATAGATTGGATAAACGAAGCAAGGGATGAATGGAAGAAGGACAAAGAAGTGTGGCCATTCATTCAAAAGTTGCAGAAGATACCAATTCAAACAATATTGCCAGAACTTGAAGAGGAAGGAAAAATCATATTGGAACCTGGAGCAGTCACAGAAACAAGAACCTGACAGCTACAAAATCGATCAATTTCAAAGTATCTCATCAAGTGGAAGAACTTACCCGCTGAAGAATCCACATGGGAGGACAAGAATATTCTACAAAAGCATCAAGAACTACTCAAGCATTGAGGACAACACTTTTTGAAGGAGAGGGGCATGTTAGGCCCCTATATTATTAGTGTAACTCCTTCTTGTTATTAGTACAACCACTTATTATATTGTTGTACCCATGTAGTCCCCATATTGTTACTATTGTGCCGCATAGAAGCCCACTATTACTATTATTGTGCCCTTACATTATTATTGTTATGTCGACTTTGATTATATTATGACTCCTTAGACTCCTATATATAGAAAGGAGGTCTTGTCATTTGTATCATCCAAGAATTGTTCATTTATGTAATGTAAAGGAGGTTGTCCCCTCGAAGAGGCTGAATTCTAAGGCATTGATCTATCTTTTCTATCTTTTCTTGAGTTGGTTTCATAAGAACTGCGAACAACACAAGAAGTAGGCCTAGATCTAAACGAGGCATAGATTAATAAATTACAACAGATCAATGAGCTAGATGAAATCAGGCTCTCTGCCCTTCAACATACTACATTAATCCAACATCAGCGAGCTAAATGGCATGAAGCTCTCATTAAAAACAAAGTCTTCCACGAAGGGGACTGGGCGCTCTCATACGATTCTAGGTTTTAGGATTTTCCCGGGAAACTTCAGACTTGCTAGCTGGAGCCATATGAAATCCAGAAGGTACATGACAATGGCACCCTTACTGTAGTCACTATTGACAGATCTGGACATACGTTTAAAGTAAATGGCCACTGAGTTCGATTATACCACAAACCACTTACTCGGGAATCCTTTTGCCAGCAACTACGTGAGGACTCTGATATGAAAATTCTACAAGAGGAAAAGCAATCTTCCTCACCTGTGATTCATTAAGTGATTCACCTGTTTTTACACTTTGTACATAATTTCTTTGTTTTGTTAAATCAGTTTCTGTATATATTTTTGTATTTGCATTTTTTTCTGCTGCTCCTTTTCAGAAGAAACAACACTATCATTTTTTATGTTTCTTTTCTGAAGGGAAAAACATTTGTGTGCACTTTTGTCATTACTACTATTCATTTTCCAAAGGGACAGTATTTTTGTTTGTTTTTCCTTTTCAAAAGAACAACACCTTTTGTTTCTGCCGTTCCTTTTTCATTTTCATTTTTGCTGTTCCTTTTCCAAAGGAACAACATTTGAGTTTTCTACTATTCCTTTTCCAAAGGAACAACACTTTTGATTTCTATTGTTCCTTTTCCAAAGGAATGACACTTTTGGTTTTCTGTTGTTCCTTTTCTAAAGGAACGACATATTCGCTTTTTTTTGTTCCTTTTTTCAAAGGAACGTCACTTTCGGTTTTTTCTGTTCCTTTTTCAAAGGAACAACACTTGTATTCCTTTGTCCTTTTACCTATGCCTAAAGATACCTGTTGTTCGTCTTGTTTCAAGTCTTTTGGAGCACAGATATACACTCATGCAATGGATACAAAGCTAGAGCATACTGAAATCAGCAAATTATATAAAATCGCTACTTTTATAAGAAATTGTTGTGAATTGATAAAGAGGAACAAAGAAAGGACACAATTATTCATCACTTTTGCTGTCATTACCCTACTAATACTGACATGATTGGTCATCTTTATCATGTTGGTTCTTTTTAAATTCCCATAATCTTCTTGGATCATTATTAAGGAATAAGAACAAAGGGTTTATATTTTTCTATTGAGATGTTAAGACTTCTTCCACCATTCCTACTCTTAAGGAGGGCCGAACCACCCTTTGTGTATAAATAGGAAAGCATTTTATAAAAAAAAGAAAAAAAGAAGAATGTTTTGAATTGTCAAATGTAGGATAGGGGGTCTCATCAAGAGCTAGCCTACCATGATCATAAGGAAGAAAGTGAAGTGGCATTCCCACTATGGCCACCACACCAAGGATATGGTCCAAGAGGCACATCAGAAAAAATAAAGATTCCTTGGAACAGGAGGTCTCATTACGAGCCGGCCTACCCACCTTTCACTCCTTCCTGGTGAATGGAATTATGATTTAACTGGTTACCAAGCCAACATAATGACCTCCATTTTGACACTGAACAATACTTCCTAGGCATACACAAAGGATCATGGTTCCATGGGTGAAACAAACAACTCTGCCAAGGTTATGGACACCTGTCGGCAGCAGAGCTCTATTAATGGTATTGAAGTCACATTTCTTATACACCAATAGTAATCATTAATACCCTTCTCTGTCTTATACCTTTGTAATCTGTCAAATAAGATTATGCATATCACTTCCCCGAACCATTAAACACATGAAAATCCATCATAACCAATCATGACGGGAAAAGTAGACAATGATCGCATTACACTCGTTGTGCACGTCAGTTGTCCTATCCTCCCAGCCTTGCATCATGTAACCGCATTTTCTTATTTATTAAGCGATCCTATTATACACCTCAATTTCGGTAACCTGTTCCTTTTGTAAACATGGTATCGTGGCATACGCTGTTCCTTTATGACCCTGTACCAGAACAGATCGGCCTATCGCTTCTTCATTTGACGACCAAGGATGGCCTATCACATTGCTAGGGGGGGAGCTGACTTCATAATTTACTGTCATACGTGTCAGGCTATTATTCGGCAAACTCTTACTCAGGAATAGCAAGGCTTAATGGTATCTTGTTTTTCAATTTGCATGCCTTGCTGTTCCTAAGATATTTCCGTATCATAGTCTGCAACAATTAGTAAGATTTGAACGAGCCTTGCGATTTTGCTATTTTCTCTGTGTTTCTAACAGTTTGAACAGCCTGTTGTTCCATTGCCATCTCTGTGTTTTTACAGTGAGCTAAAGCATGGGAGGAAGGTCAATTCGAAGAGAACCACATGTATTGACAGTTTTTGATGTTGCACGGGAAATCCTAGCAAGGGCAGGATGGTTAGTCTATCTTAATCATTTACAGGAATCCAATGAGACCATGGCAATATAATTCTTGCAGAACTTGCAAGAATACCACTCCACAGTAAGGGGAAAACACATAGCAGTTACCGATGACGTAATTGCAGAGGTCTCGGGACTACCAACCATTGGACCTGTGTGGACTCTAAAGAAGGAGAGACTGCAAAAGATCATGAAGATCTTCCAGGATGAAGGCCAGAACCTGACAGTCAGAGGAAAGGGAGTCCTACCAACAACATTAGGAGATCCATGGGTAGAATTGGTGAGGATCATCCAGAGCTACATCACCTATGAAGGCAGGAAATATGTGGTAAGACCACGACACCTTAAACTCTTAGCTGTATTAAAAGAGAAATGCTCTATGAACCTACCTACATTTCTAAATTCATTACTTCATGATGTTGCCCGAAGCATGAAAAAGTCACAACATGTAGAATCAATAGAAAGTCACCATGGACTGATACGGCTGATAGTTAGCCACATTATTCTCAGCAGCAGAGCAGCTGGGAAGAACTAATTGCCATGATAGATGGGGCACTGACCCCGCCAGCCCCAAAATGCAAAAATACTGCTGCACACCAAATAGACCATCAAAACGGAGAAAATTAGTTAGATTGACATGGATTAGAGGGAGGTTGGAAAATCGCCAAGGGAGTACTAGCCAACCTATGGAGATAGATGACTCAGGGGATGAGCAACCCCTGCAATTGGAAGGAGAAGAGAATGAGAAAGAAGTGGGAGGAAATGAGGAAGGAGAAACAGAGGAAGAGACTGAGCAGCCTGAGCAGGTGGAGGCGGAGACAGAGCAATGTGAAGAGAGCGCATTGCAAAATCCATTGCAAGAGGACAAATTGGCCAAAATTCTGGGCAATATGGGCGAATATGGCCAGCCTCTCAGCCTGCTAGGCCTCCAGATTGAGGAAGAACCAAAGGAGCATTCTTCTCAGGACAAAAATGCACCCGAAGAATTGCGTGACGAGGAATAAAACGAAGAGAATCATTTTGTTCATGATGGAAGTATGACAGGTGAAGAAAATGATGAAGATATAGAAAGGGAACAATCTGCTCCCAGCCAGACTACACCGAAAGAATTGCATGAAGAAGAAGGGGTGGACAAAGAAGTTACCCAGGAAATAACAGAGCCAACTAGGGTTTCTACTCCTGAGCAACCTGAACAAAACAACGAAGGAGAACACCGAGAGGAAAACCAGGGAATTGGCTAAGATGACAGTCCAGGCCTAAGTAAACAGACATCTATTCCTTCTAAGGAAGCAGAAGAAATTAAACGATTACGAAAAGAACAACAAAGATTACTAAATGTGATAGCTCGACTTCGACAGCAAATCAGGGTTTTGAGAATGAGAAAGAGAGAAAAAAGAAGTTCAGGGGGAAGACTCGCAACCACTCTGGTAAGAGCCCCGAAGAAAAAGGTTCAGAGGACCCCTATTCAGCCTACTGTTGAAAACCCTGTCGAAGAACAATCTGCTGTTCAAACCGTTGTTGAAGAACAGTCTACTGTTCAAATTCATGTTAAAGTGTAGACTGCCGTTCAATAGCAAAAGAAACAGCATTTCGCTGTTGCTCATGTTGAAGTGCAAATAGACGATATATCGGCCTATGACAAGGAAGTTCAGATAGAGGCATAGTCCTCTGAAGGGATACAGACTATAAACACAAGGCGACGTAATAAGAAGATTCAAGTAAATCTTCCACTGGCCACTACTACGTGGGATAGCGATCCGAGGATAGTAACCCTACAAGAGGGTTTGATGCAAGCTCAACAAGCAGTAGAAAAACTCATGGAACAAATGGTTTCTCAAGAAAAGTATGAAGAATTACAACAACAGCTAAGGAATGTCAATTTATCCGAAAGCCAGGCCTTTGAAGGATGGCGAAAAGAACAAGAAAAAGTCGCAAAGGTAACTCATAGATTAGATGTAGTTATCGGACAGATGGATACCTTATTCTCTTTGTACACTAATGTCCTAACATGTAGAGCCCCTGCCAAGAATTATGCCTTGTTTTTAATGGAACGATATTTGCAATTGAAAATTAAGGCCGTCAAAGCAGGAGCCCCTATACAAATTAATACCATTGATGATTTTATAAATTGTTGTAAGCACTATGGAGTAAAGGTTCAAAGACTCCTGTGTGAATTCTATCTGCATAACCTTGTGTTAGATCAAGAGACAGAGCAGAACCCCGGCCCTTTTGTTGGGGATATCCAACTGCAGGCATTTATTTCATTTGGAGTTAATCAAATCAAATGGCTTAAAGCCTATAATGCCTTCCAAAGACAAGAAAATGGATTAGATTTATGGGTAAGAGCTAAGCCTAGAGATCCATTATAGTTATGGAACAAACACAGGAGCCTCATGAGGACTCCAGGCGTGATTGACACATTAGGACCCATTCATACAACAATCAATCGGTAAGGGATAGAATACTTCTTTACCATTAAGGACCTTGCCATTGCAGCTGCTAAATTTCGATATCAGACCTCTAATCCGAACATCCAACTCAGGGAACCATTTAATTACGAGAACTTTAAGTTAGCCACTGATCGTTTGAACCTCTATGGTGAAATTATCTTGAGGGCAGGCCCATCTTGGTTAGGATATAGGTTTCGGAGTCCGATTATTTAGCACCCTGCACCTGGATACCAAGCCCTGTATGAAATGCCTGAGGGTCAGACAGGCCATATTTTTGAACACCTAGTTAGGCATCATGGCTGTAGACCACCACATGAGATCCCATCTCCAGCCTACTCTCTCACTGCCTTACATGTCAATGACAATGTTTTCATGAGGGCATGAAAAAGGGTAAGCAGAGGGGTGTGTGGAGTACTGAAGAAGGTATTTTTTTATTGACTATTTTGTCATCTTTTCTTTAGAACTCGTAACATCTTTGCATCATGAACTAGGTAGATAATGGGAAATCATGAAAAATCTATAAGATTTATATGCAACATGAAAATGCTAATAATTTCCATTTCTTATGTAGGAAAAGGGAAAAATTAAAGATTGACGCTCCAAAGAAAAAGACAGGGCCAAGATAACCGCTGTCCCTTTGGTGGGGAACCATATGCAAACAAGATGATCTAAATTGAAACATCTCAACCAAGGAAAGGAAAAGAAGATATCGACTCAGCGCAAGAAAACAATAGGATAACTGAGGATTAACAGCTTGGCGAATCCCTTAGGATCCTTTGATCCTGAGGGATCGCTGCTTTAACTATTTTCGCATCCTTGATATCTCTGCTTCAGCTATTATAACTAGGGGCAACGCTGCTAGCCCAGGAGAGAGGAGACTATTAATTTTTATGTAACTTTGCTCTGTATTTGAAACTTTGATCATCGACTCTCGTTGAGAAGTGATCCACTGTAACTCTGTTCCAATGCTTTAATATAAATCTGGTTGTTGTCCCATCTTTGATCTTGGAATAATTTCAAGCGGTGTGCCCCTGGAGGCTAAGGGCCTGGCCTTGGTGGAACACTTGCTCCTGTATCATTATCTTTAGTTTGTGTGCGGTTTTCGTTATCAGCTTTGATCAGTAATCTGGTGTGTTTTATTATTTTATATCATAGCTTGGTTATATTTACAATATCATTCTCTGCAACAGGAAATTTGTATTGTTCATTCTGACCTTATAACATATTGATGTTCCTTTAAGTCATTAATGTCACATTACTGTTCTTTACAGAATGCTATTGCTGTTCAATTGCAGAGTAATCGAGCTGTAATATTCTTAAGTTGGTATTATTGTATTCGTCTATGGTTTATACTTCATTACGATTGTTTTTCAATTGACATTGTTGTTCCATTATGAATTGTTATCATTATCCTTTGTAACTGAGATCAATATTTGTGGTGTCAAACGCAGATTTTTGTTTCTCTTAATATCTCTGTGTGCTATGTGTGTTACTTATTTTGGTACTGTATATTCATAATTGGCTCTAAGTGTTGTTCTATATTTCATTGGTAATTGGTTGTCGTTCCATTTCTATTTGTTGTCCGATTTATCCTTTAAGTAAAGATTGCCATCTGATTTCTGTAGGATAAGATTGCTGCACTTGTTTCTGTAGATTAAGGTGTTGTTGTTCATCAGACTTAGTTGTTGTTACATTTTCTAGTTGTTGTTCCATTTCTTAGTTGTTGTTCCATTTCTTGTTATCTGCGTTATTGTCGCTTTGGTGTGCAGAACGATATGAAACTGTAGTGGGCGTTGGCATTTGTTGTCTAGTCCCCAGATTGATGATCTGTTCCTTGATTACCTTTAGTTACATCAGTTTCCAAAGGGATGAGTTATTGTTACTGGACCCTTGACTGATAAATTGCTTAGTTTTCCAAGTGCATGATTTAGTTTTTAAAGTATTTTGTTGTAAGTAGGTCTTGTTTCAAGCATCCGATTATTTTCTTGAGCTATACTACTAGCATTACTCTAACAAATGACCACCTCAAACTGAGTACACTCTTTGAGATAACAAATCGTTCTTGGATTGACAAGTTAATGTGAGGTAATTAGAGGTGAAAAAGACCCCTTTTACGGCTTGACAATCTTTTCGACCCTTTCCACCATAGTATAGAAGTTTTTGCAGTAATTGCGCTCCTCCTCAGAGCGTGCCTCTTCATCGGCCATGTTCCTCCTTCGATGTGCACGCTCCACTTCAGGATAGAAACAATTTGGTTTCCCTTTGCCTCTTCAGAGCCTATTTCTTGTTAGAATACAAACATGTAATTAACATCTACAAAGACCTGATATGATACCACTTGATCCAAGATATTTTGCTTATAAAGTATTAAAGAGTTACATGAACAAATTTGTAGCTTAACCATAGAAACTTAATATGCATATGAAAGAAGAGAAAAAAAACATAAGGCATGAAAAGAAGACTAGAGACTTGATAATGGAGTTCGTCCAATTTGGAATACATATTTTGGCCCTGCTCGATCAATGGGGAGGCCTTCATTCATTAAGTGGCATAAAAGAGAAATAAGTACAATCAGTATTTACATAAGGAGTCTTATACCTCCAATCTGGAAAATGGCCGAAAAATGGGGAGATTTTTTGCAGAAATTGATATCACCGTTGAGTTCCTGTCACCGAGAGGTGAAAAATCAACATAACATTTGCCCAATTCTGACACTAGACCAAAAATGACCATCTGAAAATTGTGCTCAGGCAAGGTTTCGCCCCTGCCACAGGCCACTCAAGGTTCCACCCTTCCCACAATTAAAATATTTTACTCCTCGTTCTCTCTACCAGGTACGCCCTCCCTGTCTGCACTCTATAAGAAGGATTATATAAGGTTTGGGCTGACGAATCTCCCAACAGAGTTCGTTGGCACAATGGTGAAAATGTCGTAGTCGTTGAGGAGGGGTCGGGGATCAAATCCCACCCCTCTTCTTTTAACACATTTCCGTTGTAGTCTGATGTACTGAGTGGTGGGCCCTCCAGAGCGGTGGCCCGTCCCCATCCTTCACTGTTTTTTTGGTTATAAATGGAGTGAGGTGGAGGGGTAGTGGGGCTGACAGCATGCCCCCCAA
This sequence comes from Pinus tabuliformis, assembly GCA_031772625.1. Taxonomy (NCBI): domain Eukaryota; kingdom Viridiplantae; phylum Streptophyta; class Pinopsida; order Pinales; family Pinaceae; genus Pinus; species Pinus tabuliformis. The sequence goes on along the minus strand of CM062815.1, from coordinate 594,943,041 downwards.
CACTTTATATAAATGTTGTTGTGGTGGTTGCGAGGGCGGTGGGGTCATGGCCTCTCGCCCATTTTTTTAATACTAATTTGTTGTGGTGGTTCCGAGGGTAGCAGGGTCATGGTTGCCCCCCCCTTTTTTAATACTATTTTGTTGTGAGCTCCACTGGGGGCGGCAGGGGTCATGGCCCGCTCGCCCCTTTTTTTTAAACTTATTACCCATTTTATAAAAAAAATCGAACCTTAAGGGTTACTAGATGAATTAATCATCCTACAAATTTTCCCAGAAAACTAGACTGATTCCCGTATTGGGTTTCTACCAAATTGTGCCTTCCTTAAGCCTGTCACATGGGTAAGTTGACCTTGAACTTTTAATGCTTCTATCTTTGTCATACGAACTAGGATTGGAGTGTCGTTTGTACTATTGGAATTAGGGTGACGAGCACTTCGATCTAGTGTTAAGCTAATCAACTTTCTACCACTTTGCATTTTGAGCCTTTTACCATGCCACAAGTATCTAGAGACCCACCTGGATCATGTAGGGTGCCATGGTATGCCAATGTGTGTCAAGGAGTGTCAAGGAAAAAAAGGGAAGAACCAAGCTAAAATGCAAGGAAATGAAGACATACGATGGTTAATATGTTGGTATTTTATCTTTTTCAAAAGGGGCATGTTAGGCACACTAATTATAGGTTCCAATACATGCAAAGTGCCAATGTGTGCCAAGTGCTAATTTATGTCAATGAATTCCAAGGTGTTCTGGGGAATTCTAGGGACTATAGGGCATGCCAACACATGTTACCAGAGTGCTATTTTGTGTTAGGGCATGCCAACATGTGCTTGGACATCCTACTCATGGAAAAATGTTCTAAGTACAAAGATGCTCCAAGAAAAGCGAAGTGCTAAGGAAAGTTAGTGTATGCCAAAGGATGTTAAGGTGTGCGAAGACTATTGAGGAGTGTTAGGTATCTCTCATTAATAAAATTGATAGAGCTTGATTATTTATTAAATAATATAATTCCTACACACATCAGTGGAACTTTATCTAAATGGAATTTTCTAGATAATAAACCCAATAGAGATGAATCATGTGTTAACTCATTGGAAAACTATATTCTCATTAGTTGAGGGAAATGATACACACCAATTACTTCTTAACAATTTGACTTACTCTAACCACTATGGCTTGGACACATAATGAAAAAGACTCCACAACAATGTTCTTAAATCGTTACATTTTGAAAAAAATATAGTAACAAGCATATAGTATCATCAAAAACTTATTGGAATGATCAATGATGATGAATATTTTTTGACCGTCACCAAAAGTAACCAAAAAGAGCATTGGTGAGGGTTAATAAATGTTCGTCACTAGAAGTGTCACCAAAGAGAGAATTAGTGATGGGCCTTTAACGACCCTTACCAAAAGTGTCATTGAAAATGACTTTGGTGACAAACCTTAAAGAAGCATCACTATATACACTTACAACAACGTTTTTTCAAGGAACGTCACCATATGTGACATTGGTGACAAACCTTACAAGTCCATCACAAGCATGACCCTCACCAATGACCTTTTTGGTTGTAGTCACATATTCAATAAGTATTTGTAAATTGTTTCATTAAGTGATTTTTAACTCATATTAAAATGATTCCACCAATTCCATTACATTATATTTAGAATTGGGTCATCCCTCTCAAAGCATTCATACCCCAGATGTTGTTTCATTTGACTAATCCAAAGCTAGAGTGTCGCACAATAGCATGCAATGCAATTTTTGCATTAAATAGTCACGTTTTCAAACTATGCCATAGGATAGATCATATGAACCTTTCTAAAACACACCTTTAGAATGTTACATAACATAATCATGTTTCTTGATTTGGCTTTTATTCCCCAGATAAAAATTCCCATGTTTCCATAAATTGTGTCAGAAACTGAGTGAAAATTTCCATAAAATGATAATAAATACCCAATGTTATGAACCATCAATTATGTTTGGACCCATGATAGAAAATTAAAACTATGGGAACCTCTCTCTCATGGATCCATATCCATGCATACCATAGATCTATTGTTTTTGTTGAATTTTGAAACTATGATTTTTCTTAGTAACATGCAATGTCCTTTTTTCATTAAAGGTTCAATTTTTGAAAATTTTTCCCACAATAATGTAGACAGTGTTCTCACGTCAACCATTACCCAAAAAACGTGTAGGGCCTTAAAAATTAAATTCTACTACTCAACTGAGGTTTTATGTCCTCAACACACATTCGATGAGTGTCCCTAAATGGATTTAGAAAGAGAGTTGCAACTCACCATGTAACACCCATTATGTTAACCCCTATTTTTGTAATGATAAATGATGATTGTGTAATTCCAGTATGGAAATAATGGTTGGCTGACACTTTGTGTAATTATAGATTAAATATAAATATGAAATTTATAATTTGTTGTCTTGGGGAGAGGGACACATGGATCCATGGTCTGAGGGGAGGAAAAGAGGTGGAAGAGAGCGGTGATGGCAGGAATAATAGAAGGTTCCACACCTAACAACTAGTAATGAAATGATTGGGCAAAATAAGTGACCATATTTTTCATTTTCCCGCAACGTGGACAATTGGAAGTTGGACAACCCCACAAGAGGGGAAGAAACCTAAAGGAAAAGAGGATTGCAAGAAAAATTTAGCTATGGAAAAATCAAGGAGGGGAGATAAGGATGAGTGCAGGAGTATACAAGAACTACGACAAATATATTTGGTCATACTATTGGAGTGTGACCTTCAGTGTTCGTATGTTGAAAAAATTAGATTGTGGTGTCCAAGCCTAAATTTTCATTGGTAGGATCAGTGGAGGATTGGGCTATGAGTGCTTTCTGTAAGAGTTGATAAACCACTCAGGTACTTGCTATACAAATGATAAACCATTGGGAAGGGGATAAATTCACTAGGGTGCTTATTGAAAAGGGAATGATAAAGCACTATGTTCTTGGTGAGAAAGATAATAAACCACCTAGATAATGAGCTACAGATTCCTGTAGTGATTTCCTTGAAAAAATAACTGATAAACCACCTAAATGTAGAGGCATACATTTGGAACTATGTAATACCCTAGTTGAAACTTGGTTGAAATTTCCCTAAGAAAGCATTCCATTGGACTATGGATCTAGCTCGGGGGTTGTTAGATACAAAAGAGATTATGGTGTAGCTAGCGTATGTTTGGGTAGATAGTTGAAGTCCCTCCTTAAGTTTCTATCAATCTTCAACCATTCAAATAACTTTAATCACTTGAATAGATTTGAATGTGAATGATTAACTTGATTGGTATATGACTCACTAACGATTGGTTAATCTAAATGTTGTATGACCTTGGTGGACAAGTTGTTTTATACATTCTTGTAATTAAGTTGAAATATCAATATTATGTGAATATCAAGAATGTATCATGAATTGTAGGGGAATTTGTATGACTATGACTGACTGCATGAGACCACTCAGTAAACATTACTACCAACATTTTATTGATTTTCATGTTTATGTCTTTGATGGTTCACTACCATAACTTAAGCTTATTTACTTGTCGATAGAATGACTTATGTCTTGGATGTTAAACAATGATACTACTAGAGTTGTAGGTCTATGATATTAAAAGTGTTAATATTAGTCTATGAATTATGCACACCTTCTTATCAAGGTGATATCTATAGATTTCATGAGTATCTTGGTCTATAGTGTTCTAGTGAATTCTAGTCCCTGGAGTCACTACCCCCTTTGGGTCAGATATAATATAGAATGGGGATGTTAGAGCCTTGGATATTTCATGGTCATGTAATAATATCTTGAAGGTCGGTGATTAGAGTTTATGCACGTACTTGGAAGCCTTTAAGTTCTAGGGTAAATTTCCTACCTAATGAAATTTTGATTGAAATTTCCTTCTATATGCGTTTTGGTGGAAATTTGGATTCACCTAGGGCCAAATCGCCTTGGGAAAAAATTTGAATATGAGGTTGGATACCATTTTATGACTCAAGTGTTAATTTCACCTAGATATATGAGAGAGGTGGATATTCCTCTTTGTTGGTGGATGTATCCAGAGATCTGACATATGGCCAGCTATTGTAAGTGCAATTTCAGGAAAGGCCTGGATACATATTTTGGAAAATAATGGAGGTATTCGGGGTGGGTCCAATTGAAGGATTAATGTGTGAGGCCTGGATGTAAATTAATCAAGATAGATTTTATCTAAAGAAGAACCTACTATGAATATTATATGTGTGAATTTGGATGTGAACGAATTTGGACTTCAGTGAAGAAAGTGGAGTGGGCTCCATTAGAGAAAAGCTTGTGTGAGATCAGATTGAATGGATCTAGAGTAATGTAGCATATCTGAAGTTGACCCAAGGTGGTGAACTATTTTTGACGGGATGGATGTGGGAAAATAATCAAATTCATTTAGAATTTAGAGTGAATCTGGAGTCTAGGGATATGGGAAGTGTGCCAAGGTACTCACAATTTGTGTACAGTAGGATATCCTCTAAAAATAGATATAATGAAGAAATGGTGGAAATACTTAGTGGGGAATGTCTTGTGGGTCTCACTAATGAGAGATGACTTGGAAAATAATACAATGTCATGATATGGAAATGAGGGCATCACAGTAGACCACAAGAAATGTGGAAGACCTTCATAGGTCAGTTATGGGTGCCACATGGCAGTGCCTTGCTAATATGACAAGGTTTAATGGGGTTTAATTTTCAATGTGGGATTTTGATTGAGATGAAAGTTATATTGTTGGAAATCTCTAAATGAGCTAAATGTAATGGGGGTAATGGTTTTTAGTTTCAAAGAAGCTGGAAATTAAGGCTTTTTGTAACCCTCTCTTCATAGTAGACCCCAAATATCAAGTAAATTTTAGAAGTAACATTTTCTACAACTTGAGAATAAAATGGGGGAGAGAGGGAGTATTACAAAGTGGTATCATATCATGGCTCAAGAATGAACTTGAATAGTCTCTCTCTCTCTCTCACACACATAGAGGATAAACGTTTAATATGCTTGTTTCATTCTTATGTACATATATATGTTGATTTCAAGTTAAAATTGATTATAAATGTTGATTTGATAGCTTAATGTTAGGTTGTTTAATATTTAAACTTGCATATCAACTTTAGAATTAATGATTGAACTAGTTTCACATCATCATGCTTATTGGAAACATGCCGAAATGTTGGTTAAATATGCTTATTTGTGTTTTTATTTGACTAATAGTTATGTATGTGTAACAACACATAAGAAGACACTAAAGAATAACAAGAAAATCCAAGAATGACTAGCAAAATGGTGGAGTATAGCACATATAGATCCTAGAACGGTCAATAAGAAGACTCATTTGGTAAAAGGAGAGAAGAAGACTCATTTAGGAAAAGGAGAGAGCGAGACTCTCCTTATTATATGGACACTCATATAAGTTTAAGAGCTAAGCTGTGGAGATGAAAAGTAGAAAATGAAAATATTGTTAGAGAACATGAAATGAAATCATAGCTAAATGTAGTAATATTGCATATCCTATTATACCTACAAAGAAAGCATCAAAAGGATATCATTTCCAACTATCTAGGAAGGCACAATTCCAAATTTAGCCCATCAAATGTCCAAAAGCGAAATTGGACACCAATAGAGTAGGAAATGTCAAGTAAAGGAAAAGTCATAGGCAAGAAAATGAAGACACTATGAGAGGAAAAAATACACAATAATCTGGAAAGCAAGTCAAGAAGCCCTAACTGATAATTATGTACTATAGCTAAGAGACACCATCATTGATGGAAAAGGAAAGAGAAAGATTGGATGTTAGAAGAATTTAAGAAGGAAAAACCTCCTACATTTGATCTGAGAACATGAAGGTAAGAGTAGCCATTTTTAGATTGAAAAGAGAGGTTATTATCCGGTGGGAATACCTAATGAATTTCAATAGCATTAGAGAAAATAAGTTTTCCTGGAGGATCTTTTAGAGATATTTCTGGGAATAGTACCTACCTGAAAATGCTATGATAACAAGGTCAAATAATTGTATGAGAAAAAAATACGGAAATTGATAGCTAATGAGTACACAAATAGATTCTTGGACTTGTTGAGGTATGTTCCTTACATTAAGGATGAGAAAGTAAAGATCCATAGGTATCTAAATGGACTTACATAGGCTTACTATGACATAATAAACTTTTATGAGTCAAAAACCCTAGAGGAAATCATCCAAAAGATGAGGTACTACTATGAATAATCCAAGCACAAGTCCAAAGTCTAAATAGACTGGAAGAATAAAGATAAGACATAATTCAAATGAAAATGGATAAAATCCTTAGTTTATAAGAAAGAAGGGAGGAATGGGAAGTTAACCACTCCAACCAAGAATGAATATCAACAAAATTTCATGACGACTAGTAGAAACAAGGCCAAAAAATAGCACAAGAAGAGGTTGAAGGGTTTATAAAGGAGATTTTGCAATGTTGGAGTTATGAAGAAAAAAATCTAGAGAGGAACTGCCCTTAGCAACAATATATTGGTATAAATTTGTACAATGTACAAGAAGTGGCAACAATGAATGATGTGGCTTTAGAATATACCACAAATTTATGCCGCATTGGATAATATGTAGGTAGACCAACAATCTGTAGTAATTAGAATGGAAGGTATGGTCATTAACTAACCTATTTCATTTTTAATTGACTTGGGTTCTAATTTCAGTTACATCGTCTTGAATGTTGCAGAGAAATGTGATTTGCAAAAGAAAACCCATGAAAAATCGTGGTTGGTTTAGTTCGCCATGGGCACAAAAAGACGGGTGACAGACATGGTGGAGTCATGCCCTATGGAAATGAGTCACATGTCCACTTTAGTTGCTTTCAACTTCCTACCCTTGTGGTCATATGATGTTTTAATTAGCATGGATTGGTTAGAAACCATCAAAACCAATATTGATTACTATATCAAGTTGCTAGTGTTCCTTAGCGATGTTAGTGAGAAGGAGATTCTAGAGGGGATAATGGAATCAATCATGCTAAAGAAAATAACTATGAGTGATGAAATAGGAAATGGTGTGTGTTGTATGCAATCCACGTGACCAAGAAATTGGAAAGAAGTCAAGTGATATTTGAAAGTAACCTAGTGTTAAATAAATTTGATGATGTGTTTCCGGAGGAAATACTGAGAATACCACGTTGGAGGGAAATTGACTTTAGCATTGAATTAATTCCTGGAACAGTTCCAACAAAAAAGGCTCCATATTTCATGAGTAGTAGAATATCACCCTGGGGAACCCTAATGTTATATGTCAAGAAAATGGATAGCACACTACAACTATGCATCAACTACCGACATCTAAACAAACCTACAATGAAGAAAAATTACATTTTCCCCAAAATTGATGGGTTATTTGGTCAACTAAGATGAGTATTAGTGTATTGAAAATAGATTTGAGGTCTCGATACCATCAGGTTCATATTAAATATGAAGATATCCACAAAATAGCCTTTAGTATGAGATATGGCCACTATGAGATTGTAGTGGTGTCATTTGGATTTATGAATGCACCAGCCACATTCATGTGCTTGGTGAGCAATGTCCTCAAACCCTTTTTGGACAAATTTGTGTTGGTCTTTGTGGATGGAATTTTGGTGTATTCAAAAACTAGAGAAGACCATGAATAACACCTAAAATTTGTGTTACAATTACTAAGGGGCATAAGTTGTACGAAATAATCAACAAATGCAATTACTTCTAAAATCAGGTTCACTACTCGGGACTTTTTATATCAAAGGAAGGAGTGGTTGTGGATATTGAAAAGATAAAGGCTATAATAGACTTTCCCACTCCCCAGAATGTTACGGAGCTCAAATCCTTCATGAGATTAGCTATATATTATCGACGGTTCATATAAAATTGGGAATCCAATCACTTCCTTATGAAGGAAAGGGGTCAAATTTTAGTGGAAACTAGAATGTCTAGCCAATTTTGAGCATCTTAAGAAATTAGTCACTTGCACACCTATTTTGAGGGTAAAATATCCATAGAACGAATTCCTAGGTTGCGTTGATTCTTGTAAGGAAGGATTAGGTTGAGTCCTTATGCAAGAAGGACATGTGATTTTCTAGAATCTAGGAAACTAAATAAACATGAGAAGCACTAAGCTACCCAAAATTTAGAGCCTGTAGCAACAATACACACCTTGAAAATGTGGAGGCATTACTTTTTGGGGAGAAATTTTTTGTTGAGGATAGACCATGGAGTACTGAGATACGTTTTTGACCATCCTATGTTAATTTCTATACAATCCAGGTAGTTGGCTTTGATTAATGAATTCGATTTTGAGATAAAAAAAATATTTAAGGCAAGGAAGATAAGGTAGTAGATGCACTTAGTACAAGCCTATAAGTGGCTCATGTAGGAGTAGTGAGAAGTTGTGAAACTAATATCAAAGCATTGATTAAAGAGACATTTCTACATAATGAGAATCACTATCATGTGAAGGACTATTTTCAGAAGGAACTAGACGGATTGGTGGGCAACAACTACAAACTTAGTAATGATGGTATGTTGTTTTTATAGAACAAAAAGTATGTGCCGGAAGTAACTAAACTAAGGGGGCTCATCATGGATGATTTTAATAAATTACCTTACTCAATTCATCATAGTTATTAGAATATGATAACAGACATAAAGAAAAATTATTGTTAACAAGGATTGAAGAAGGAAGTTACTGACTATATCGCCAAGTTTCTAGAATACCAACAAATTAAAGTAGAATGTAGGAACCTAATAGTATTGTTGCAACCAATTCCTATTCCTGAATGGAAGTGGGAAGCTATATCTATGGACTTAATTATAGGATTCCGAACACAACCAATGAACATGATGCCATTATGGTGGTAGTGGACAAGCGAAGTAAGGAAAATCACCTCATAGTTGTCAAGTCCATTCACAAGGACATTGATATAGATTAGGTATTCATGAAGGAAATATTTAGGTTTCATAGTGTAGAGTAACAATATTATCTCAGATCAGGATTCCAAATTCACTTCCATGTTTTGGAGGGCATAATTTTTTGGTTTTGGAACCTAGATAGCTTTTGAATAGCATTTGTCATCCCTAGATAGATGGTGAAATGGAAGGAGTGAAAAAAAAATTAGAGGTCATGCTGAGAATGTATGTAATGCATTAGCTAAATAAGTGGGAATATTTCCTACCATTGCTGGATTTTTCATACAACAATGGATTTCAGGATTCACTGTGGTTGAGTCCCTTTGAGGCATTGTATGGTTGAAAATGCAACACTCATATCAGTTGGGATGACCCAATAAGCATAGTAGTTCTTGGACTTGACATGTTGAAGGAAATAGTAAAGGAAGTGACCAAGATTAGGAAAAAATTGAAGTCAAATCAAGATGGGAAGGAGAGTTATGTTGACCCTTAGAGGATGCATAAAAAATTCCAAGTGGGAGAGCATGTATACCTCCACATGATACAAAGGAAGATATAACTTAATGTGGGGTTTTGTGCTAAGTTGGCACCTAGATTTTGTGGGCCATTTTAGATCTTGGAAAGAGTGGGCCAGTGGCCTATAGATTGGCCTTACCACCCATAATGAACATACATGATGTTTTTCAAATTTATTTGCTTAAGAAGTATTTACATGATGCTAATCATATCGTTGAATGGTTTGTGATATAGGTGGAAGCCAGGGTAGATTTCAAACTAGAACCAATGTGCATCTTGGACCGGAGGTAGATTGCACTCTAGAATCAAGCAATAGAGTAGGTCAAGGTGCAGTATAAGCACTTTGGACCACTCATAAGTATGTAGAGTGGGTAATCATTGGATGTGGAATTTAATTATGCATCCAACGTGTGTCTACACTTGAAATTTGAGTAAACATTTATGGAAAGAAGTTGAAAATACAATAAAAAGAAGTAGTTTACTTCTTTTATTATCTATTAATAAATTCATAACTCTTGATTCATTATTTTAACTATTATTTTATTATTTTCCTTAGGAGGCACATTTTAGACCTCAAAATTCCCCTAATGGTTTACCAGGTTACTTCATGCAGTTAATCATAACCAATATAAATTCTCCTACAATTCATGATTCATTCTTGATATTCACATAATGCTAAGATTTCAATCTAATTACAAGAACATATATAAAAACTTGTACACTCAAATTTCAAGCATAGAGAAACATTGGATGCATAATTAAATTCCACATCAAACACTTAAACACTCTGCATAATCCCAAGTCGACCGACATAAAAAATATGAAAATACAGGAAAAAGTGTGTTTCAACACAGTTTTTTCAGGGATTTTCATTTTTTTTTCGATTTGGTTTTGCATAGAAGTATCTAGAGTGGGTTATCATTGTATTGGAATTCAATTCCACGTCCTATGAGTGTCTACACTTGAAATTACAAAGGTAAGCCAAAAATATAATTTTAAAATTTAGTTTTCTTCTTTTCCCTCCAAAATATTTAACCCTGGGGATGATATACTCATCTTGAATCCTACTGGTTATTTTGGTTAGATATATTGAGGGGCGATGAATCATTATTTCACATTTTATTACAATTTGGTACTAAAATCATTAACCAATAACATTGCATCAAAGGAACACAAGATATATATAAAAAAATTAATTATATTATGAGCGAAGCTACAACTTTTGGATTTTCCAGCTACAACTGTAAGGGCTACAACACCAGGTTTACTAGCTCCCATTGGAAGGAGGAAAAAAACCTCCTCGAGGAAGATACAACTTCCTTTCCTAGCAGCACCGTGCCACACTAATGAATAAAGCATAAAACACAAACCTCTTAAGATGTTGTACTAGGGATAATGACCTAAATCGAACAATATTCAATCACCAATACCTCTACCTAAATATATTAAACTTTATATATGCTCCAATAATTATGCCACCATAACTCTAACCTCCAATTCAGAAAGAATGATTATAATTCATATCTTCAATCATCTGCTTCATATATTCCTTAGAATATACCTTGGATTGTGCTTTTTCAAGAAATATCTTCCATAGACATTTTTCCTTATAAAGGACTGTTGATCTTCCTCAAAATGTGACTTGGGTTTGCTTCAAAGGTATGCCTCCTAATCTTCTCCAAACTTCTTTAATAATGATATCAAGGTTAGCCTCAAACTTATTCAATGATGGCATCTAGGTCTACTTCAAAAACTTTATCAAATGTTGCTTCAAATCTTTTGTTTGAAGGTCTGATTCAAACTTCTTTCCTTAGGAAAATCTACCACAAAACAAGGCTATAGATTCCTTTAGAAATTTAGGGTACTTCCAAGAATCAGATTTCCTCAAACCTTAAATATGACATCCAAAAAATAGATAGAAGTCTTCCCTAAACAGTGTAGAAATTCCTTTTAGGATTTCCTTAAACATGGCTAAAGTCTTGACCTTAGGGTATGTAGAAAATTAATATGTAGATTCGAAACTACTCATGAAATTTACTAAATCACAAGACTCGAAGCTACTCTATACATTTTCAGAAGTTAATTCACTATATAGAACACAAATCATAGGCATGAAAAAGGAAACATTGCACATGCATATATATTTATCTAGGTAAATCAATTGCTCAAAAGCCCTTCCTATATGTATTGCATTAGTCAAAGAATAGAGAAGGAATACATATGCTTGCTCAAGCCTTAACATAACCTGCAAGTGTATAGTTTATCCCTCTACTTGACTGACTAACTCTGGCCAACACTTAGATAATTTCCAAGCCCTCCAAGCTCCTATTTCCTTGCATTGTTCCTTCAGGAAATTAGCCCCTATGATTTAGGAAATTCCCACTATTCAATTGTGCAATTCCTCTAGGTCCTTCCTCTGACTACATGCACCACCTTTACACATGGGAATATGCTACAAATGATAGTACACTGCCTTGGAATCTACATCTCAACTGGATAAATTGAATTCTCTACATGCAACAATTATTTTGGGTTGATTGATCAGTTAACTGGTTGATCATTGAGTGTGGTTGAAGTTCCACTTCCAAAACTTGACCTCCACTAGTTCTTTTGACAGTTAGAACCAGATTAACTGAAAATAACTCAAATTAACTGAAATATATTGTTAAAAATTAGCAATCAATCATATTGAAATGAAATCAAGCCTCCCCAACTTGAATTAAATGAGTTAAATGAGTGACAACTGCCATGTTACCTCAGTTAACTACCTCCAATATTTATGCTAAAATAGAAATTCAAATTTTCTCTAGTTTGACAAAGGCAAAGCCAAACTAAGATTTTATTACTGCATTTTCAACACTCCCTTTCAGCAAGAAAGGGATTATCAACCACCCCTATCCTGCACCTATGGAACTCAAACTTCCCTCTTGACAAGGCCTTTGTCAAAATATCAGTATCTTACTCCTCTATCAAAATATACTACAACAACATAATCTGCCTCTACACACAATCCCATAAATAGTGATACCAGATATCAATATGCTTGGATCAATCATGAAAACCAATATTTTCAAAGAGTTTGATGCAACTCTCATTATCACAACAAATCACAGTTGGATCCATCATATGAATAAACAATACAACAAGTATATTTCTCATCTAGATCACCTCACATGTTGCTTGATTGGCATCCATGTACTCTTTTGATCTAATTGACTCCCCACCCAATCTGCATCTATGAAGCCACACAACTTCATTGCCTCTATGTGTTTGTACCATAGTAAAAATTGGGTAGTGCCTCTGCAGTACCATAGAACATGCTTAGCTTCCCTCCAAAATAGTTTGGTTGACCTAACCATAACTTGTCTTAGCTGGTTGATTGCATAGCATTTGTCTGGTCATGTGTTCAAAATTTACATGAGTGAACCCACAAACGGTAGGTAAATATTAGCATACACTTCCTCTCCTGAAGTGGCATCCTCTTTCCTCTAGTTGTTCGCTAGAGGAGTCTCCATGGGTTTGCACCTGTCTATGTGAAACTTCTGAAGTATCTCGTTGGCATACTTTCCTTGATAGAAAAACATTTCCCCATCACCTTTCCATACATCAAATCCAAGGAAGTAGTGAATGAGACCCATGTCCTTCATATCAAAATCTCTTGCAAGGTCCTATTTGTAAGATCTGATTAGCTACTCATCACCAGTCAAAATCAAGTCATCAACTTATAATACAATAATAAAAAATTTACCTTCTACCAAAATATGATAGATGTTTGCATCCACTTCACTTTTGGTGAAGCCCAAACCAGTGAGATAGCTAACGATCCTAGTGCACCAATCACAGGGTTCTTTCTTGAGAACATACAACACTCACTTGATTAAGCAAAGATGGTAATCTCGATCAAAAATATCGAACCTTTTTGTTTTCTTGATATACACCTCCCCCTCAATAACTCCATTGAGGAATGTTGTTTTCACATCCATCTAGTGGACCTTCCACCTCATCTGTGTGGCCAAAGGAAGAATTGATCTAATGGATGAGAATCTTTCTACAAGAGAAAAGTTATCCTCATAGTCAATCCCCTCCACTTTAGAGTACCCCTCGGCCACAAATTTCGCCTTGTACTTTTCTATGTTTTTGTTTTCTGCATGCTTCACCTTTAAGATCCATCTCAAACCCACAACTGATTTATCTATTGGGCTTGGGACCACTTCCAAAACACTATTGTTTATAATGGATTCGTACTCCTCAACAATTGAACCAACCCATACAGGTTTCTCTACTACTTCCTTGAAAGAGGATGGCTTAGTATTTACTAGCTCAGTCACTAGAGCCATGTATCCAGTGTACTAATCTGGTGACCTTCTTTGCCTGCATTGATTTGAAGGAGAACCCACATTATCCCTCGCATCATGCACAAGTCTCTCAGATTTCGTAGTCCTTTTCCTACCTTCTCTGTATGGTTTTTCTTGAGTGATTATTTCCACTCTCGTCTCCCCAACTTATGATTTCTACACAAAATTGTGAGGTTCCTCCTTTGGAGTTAAGATATTCTCCTCTGGTGGGATTTGAAGCTCCCTCTCAAGACAACACTACATGGCTTTGTCTTAATCAAATTTTAAATCCCTTCACACAACTATCATTCTAAGGGATGGCATGTACACATAGTAGTTGTGGGGATTTTATGTGCAACCCCCATAAATAACCCCCATTCTATTGTCAACTCTATCTTCTTTCTTTATTATTTGGAGACATGGTAGTAATTAGAGGCTCCAAAAAACTTGAAGTGCGACACATCTAACTTCACACCCGAGAAAACCTCCTCCGGTGTAGTCGTTCCAAGAATCCGATGAGAACTCTTGTTCTGTAAATATACTAATGTGTTTCATGCTTCACTCCACAAGTTCATAGGTAGGCTTTGGGCATGCAACATCTCCCTTGATGCTCCCACAATGATATGGTTCTTCCTCTCAACCACCCCATTATTTTGTGGGTTGTGGGGTTCTATAAACTCTCGTTGAATGCCCTCTTTTGCATAGACATTTTTAAACTCATTCAATACATACTAACCTTCATTATCACTCCTGATAGCCTTCACATTCTTACCCATTTCTTTCTCAACTAGTGATTTGAATTCTAAGAACTTGGAGAAAGTATCATCCTTCTTTTGCATGAAGAAGATCCAACACTTCCATGAGAATTCATCAATAAAAATGAAAAAATATTTTTGCCTTGAAGTGGAGGCTATCGAGAAAGGTCCATAAACATTAGAGTGGATCCCTTCAAGGATTGCATGTGCTCTATTGTCCCAATAATGGAAAGTGGCTTTTGTGTACTTCCCCAAGGTACACCATTTGCATGTATCTTGCTTCTCTAGTTCTCCTTTGGGTAGGCCTATAGTTATCTTCTACATGATCTTTAAATCTCCATGATGCAAATGGCCAAGTATTATATGCCAAATTTCACTGGCATCACATATTTGCACCTCATTCGCCTTTTTTCTCAATGCAACACAATCCTCCACATCTAGCTTGTATAGGTTCTTCACTCAATCCCCAATTTGCTTCACCTATCACATGGCTATGTGTCTAAGGAATTCCTTTGCTTTTCTAAAGTTCACATCATAACCATGGTCTTCCAAAACTACAATAGAGATAAGATTCTTCTATAGGCATAGAATAAACATCACATCCTTGTGTCTGAGAGGGGAGCCTAACTCCCTCTAAAATATGAATGTACCAATCTTGATCATGCTATACCTTCCATCATCTCCCATATCAATGTGCATCTGGATATCTTTTTCCTCCAAATCACTAAAAAAATCTCTATTCCTCGTCATATTGTATGAGGCACCCCTGTCTAAGTACTACAAGCTCCCCATCACTATGTTGTACATGCATACAATTAAATTAAAATCACAATCCAAATGTGAAGCCAAAGCTTCACTTGTTGATCCTCTTGAGGTCTTCTTACTTGTCTTCTTGTGTGGACACTTTGTGGCATAGTGCCTAAATTCATGATAGTGAAAGAACTTGATTTTGGACAAGTCTTTCTTCTTGCCCCCTCAACTAGATTTTTATTTGGATTGGGATTTATTCATCCTTTCCCTTGGATGAAGTTGCATCTCTAGTATTACGCCTTATTTCTTTCGGTACCAAATTGGACCATAGGCATTCCTAATTTGGTAGTTTGTCCCTCCCATTCATTGAATCTTTGTAGTTGTGCCAACTCTTCAGAAGGCGTAGAAGGTCTAGTCTTCCCAAATAATCCTCTGCTACAACAACACCAACTTGAACAAGTTCATCATGACATTGTGTGAACCTACTTGAATACTGTGGAATGGTCTTGCTCTTCTGCATCTTGATATTTCAAAGTTTGTCCTTGAGCGTTAGCTTCCTATGGTCACTACTATTCTCAAATAGATGTGTCAATGCTTTGCACATTGCATACGAAGTCTCTTTCTCATGGATATTTGAGACAATATGGTCTCGTAATCCCTACAATATGATTCTCCTCGCCTTGGCTACACACTTCTTCCATTCTTCTAGTTCTTGATAATGGTTTCAGGATACCATTATCAATGAATTACTTCAACCCATTATCTTCCAACACTACCTCCATGCGGTCCTTCCAAGAAACATAATTTGAGCTTCCCTCAAGGGCATACTTGAGGCTTATTCCATAGAAATCCATCCTTCTAGCTATGAAGAATTGATCCTACAAATATGATCCCCCTGCAATAACAAATCTGAAATCTTTGCTCTACAGTGAATTGTGCTCTGATACCATGTAGAAAATTAATGTGTAGATTCGAAGCTACTCATGAAATTTACTAAATCACAAGACTCAAAGCTGCTTTATTGATCTATGGAAGTTAATTCACCATCTAGAACACAAATCATAGACATGCAAAAGGAAACATCGCACATACAAAGAAATTTATCTAGGGGAAAGGAACTCCTCAAAACCCCTTCCTATATGTTCGCATTAGTCAAAGAATAGAGATGAAATACATATTCTTACTCAAGCCTAAGCATAACCTACAAGTGTATAGTCTATCCCTCTACCGAATTGGCGCACTCTGGCCAACACTTAGCCAATTTTCAAGCCCTCCAAGATCCTATTTCCTTCCATTGTTCCTTAAGAAAATTAGCCCCTATTATGTAGGAAATTCCCCCAATTGAATTGTGCAATTCCTCTAGGTCCTTCCTTTGATTGAATGCACCACTTGTACACATTGGAATATGCTACAATTGATAATACACATAATTTCATACAGTTATCTTTTCACTTAAAAGATGCATACAAAATTCCATTTAAAAGGGAATGTAACCATAATATGAATATACATAAAAGAAGCGGAAATAAATGATAACCATGAGAAGCAAAGACACAATAGGCCAATGATGTTCACCCAGTGTGGGCTACATCTTCGGGCCCTCCTCAATGTTGAGAGACCTTTTCCATTAATATTCAGTGAAATAAAATTATGTGCATGTATAAAACACACCTTATACCTCTGATTCCGGGGATGGCCTGAAAATACACACCTTTGCTGAAGAAATGGATTGCACCATTGAATTCATGATGCAAAATTGTGTTAAATGATTGTAAACTTGACCCCTTTCTACTTCAGTAAAAATATGGACCCTCAGGAATCTCTAAGATTCCCCAAATATTCCTTCACGCTGGTTGAGTGGAATTTCATTTATTAGATGACGAATTTGATTTCGCCACTCTGCTCCTTATGAAAAACTGAGTAAAATTGATATAAATTTGGCTTGGTTCTGAAACTATCAAAATTTGCCCCTTAGGGAATCTTTTAGATTCCTCATGATTCCACAAAGATTCCTATATGCAATTTGACTAAAATTCCACTTTTTAGATCAAAAAACTGATCACGTCATCATACTCTTGGTAAAATTCTAGTTAGTTTGAGTATAAATTTGGAATGATTCTGTCACTGTGAAAATTTAGCCCCATGGGAATCTTTAAGATTCCCTACATAATCCCTGCATTAGGGTTCCAAGTCTCGGTTTGTGTGTCAGCTCCAGGTTGCCTATTGTGTGCTTTGTTCTCTCCTCCCCTAATGAATGACAAAATCGATTTATATAAAATAATGTGTCAGAGTTTACAAAGAGAATCTCATTGGGCTGTTGGCAGAGAGGGTAAGTTAGAGGGCAGAGGTCCTGGGGTCAAACCTACGGGCCTCTTTTGTTTAGCCGATTTTTTGGCAACATTTTGGAAAATTTTTAATTCCTTTTGGAGGTTTTTGGTAATGGTTGGTGGCACATTGTTTATATTTGGGGATGCCCATAAGGCGGGCCAGCGAAACTAGTCAAGCGGGTTTGATCCCCATCGGCCCCTCTCCATATAGCATAACCATTTATGGTTGGGCGGTGGGTTCTCTCACCGGGGCCAC
The DNA here is from genome assembly GCA_031772625.1 of Pinus tabuliformis. Classification (NCBI taxonomy): domain Eukaryota; kingdom Viridiplantae; phylum Streptophyta; class Pinopsida; order Pinales; family Pinaceae; genus Pinus; species Pinus tabuliformis. The sequence goes on along the minus strand of CM062815.1, from coordinate 594,925,143 downwards.
ACACACACACACACACACACACACACACACACACACACACATATATATATATATATATATATATCTATATATATATATATATATATATATATATATATATATATATATATATATATATATATATATTGATTGATCAGTTTTTTGGGGTTACTGGTTTTTTTTAAGTAGGCGACAATTTCATCAGTTCCAATGCCTCCTTCTTGGCTTGTAACTAATGTTGCAGCCATTATTTCTCCTCGTCTACTTTTTGCAGGAGTCTCCTTAGTTTCGAGTTATCCGCCTAATTCCTTTGGTTTATCTCTTCGAGTTCTTGGAGCCATGCAACATTTGGTGCCCTTATTTTTGGCACAAAATATGCTAAAATCTTTGTTTCATTGCTCGATTCTAAACCCAAGTTGAAGGTCCATATTTTGCAACACCAAGAGATGCACTCTACATTTCATCACCTGAGTCTAATCCCTGGTCAATTGGTCCAACTCCTGCAAATCCTGCAGTTGTGATCTTCTCATCATCCTCTGATTCAGATTCATGGTCTTGTTGCACACTTGCAACTATCTTATGATTCTCTTTTTTGTTGTTCCTCTTTGGCCTCAACTTTGGATACAATTTCTAGCAATGCTCTTCATCATTCCCTTCTTTTTCACAATCAGTACAAGAGGGTTTTGCTTCCTTTCTTTTAGTTTTTGTTGTCCTCTTTGGGTGGTCATCTTGCTCATGCTTTCCCCTACTTTCAATATGTACAACCTTCACACTAGCCTCATTAAGGGTTTTAGGTTCAAATAATAACAATGAATCATGTAAATAACCATGTAATGAGATAATATACTACATCAACGTTTCAAAAGAGTCTAATGGAACATTCAATGCTAATGATTGTTTCCTAAACTCTTCGGAATAATTTTGAACATTTTGTCATTTTCTTTTGTTATCACCAAAAACATGATCATCTAGCCTAATTTACTAGATGGATTGAAGTACACCATGTAAGGCCAATTTTACCATAGTAAAATTTCTTTCACTGTGAGAAATTACTTAATAAACCACATTTGTTAAGTAATTTATAATTAAACCTAGGAAGAATAATTAAATAAATCACTATTTATTTAATTTTCTTCTAGGAATAATTAATTAAACCATCGATTAATTAATATTCCTTGTCATATTTAACCCAGTTATGAAAAATAAACAGATAAATCATTAATTATCTTAATTTTCTCTAGGAATAATTAATTATTAGTCCTTGTCAATTTTGATTAAATCCCTTAGGAATAATTAAATAAATCATTATTTGTTTATTATTCTGTAACCAATTTCTTGAGATGATAAATAAATTATTTATTTATTTATTATTTATAAATAAAAGTTTAAATAAATTTTCTCTCCTAACCAAATATAATAAAATATTCTAAGTGGTTATTCCAATAATGGGGTTAATAATATTTTATTATTTCTCATTATTCAAGGGCAACTCAATATTTTATTATAAATAGGAGGGTTTTCGATTCATTATTCACTTTTGATTATTTTCATTGTTTCACTCACTATTGTAACTATAATTATTTTCATTGTCGCACACCAAACTTTTGTTGGGTTTACACATTATAGAGGAGAGAGACTCTACACAAGTTGAAGACGTTTGAGGATAGCCAAGAACCCATCCCATAGAGGGGGACTGGTAACATTTATTTATTCCCTTCACAAGTGTTATAATAAAACTATTCTTTGTATATCTAGTTTCCATTGGATGATTGGAGTTATTACGGTTTCTTTTTTCTCTTTAATTATCATTTTGGCATAGATCAGGACTTTGGCAGGTTTTATTTTTATCAGTTGCTGCAGATCTACAATGTTTAGTAGCCATTTATATTGTTGAGATTGTTTTTCATCCACAATCTTAAGTGGGTTCTTTTCATATATCTTTGAGAAGAAAACACTACAACAAAATTGGCGACTCCACTGGTTTTATACTTCAGATCCAGAAACCTGGGTGACCTTCAGTTTTCAACTTAGGGTTTCTTCTTTTTTTAGTCTCTTAATGTTTCCTATATTTTTAACCCTAGATCTATTAAATTTATGACATCCGGAAGTTTTCTAGTATTTTCCGCAGGTCACAAGAACCAGCCGTGATAGAGACGACAATTTTTCCAAGATTTTCTGACTGAGAATCAAGGAGCAAAAATCACACTTTTTAGCCCAAAAAGTGTGATCTAGAGTCTAGAGTGCACTTTTTAGTCCAAAAAGTGTGATCTCACCTAAAAACAAGTCAGTACCTGTGATTTTAGGGTTTCCGGGTTTTCATCAGATCTATTTATGGGTTTTGTTGAGAGTTGTTTGTTGGGTTGTTTGACCACTGTCTCATCCCACTTAGGCATTGATATACTATGATTTATTCATCAAAGTGGAATTTAGCCCCCATAGGGCTTCTAGTATGCTTCCACCTTTATAGGAGGAGTTTAGCTAAGTGAGTACTCTGAGTTTCTGCAACACTTTTAGCCATATTTTCTAGATCTGTACCCTTTTGTTTCAGATCTATAAAGATAGGTTGTCACCATCCATAGTTTTTTATTAAACCATGTTTGGTCACTGGCCTTAAGGTCCCATCGGTTTCCCTAGGTGTCACCCATGTCCCTATCTTTTTGCAACAATCTTCCTCTCTGGTTTTTTGTTGTTGCTGCACCACTTTCCATCAGCCTAGTGTCATTTGATTCGAGTCACACCGACAGTTAGATCTCTTGACCTTTTTATTATTTTTTCATCGATTTAGCCACCAATCAGCACAGTGTTTGCAAACCCAGTTTGGGTGGGGTTTAGTTAATTGTTTTCTATTCATTTTTTATTGTTAATTTCTGATTATTTTCAGCAAGATTTTTTCCTTTTTTACAAACATGATCTGGGCTTAATCAATAAATACACTTGCACACACAAGCACACCTTAAGCGAAGGGCACTTGGTTTACACCACCAAGCCAAGAATTAACATAATAAATTTATCTCCCCTCATCGATACAAAGGCATATTGTTGAAATCCCTTCACCTTTTCCATGTCATGTGTGTCGTATCACCATTGCACCAGCAAGGCGTTTTTCATGGAGACTATTAGGCCTTCACCCCCAGTTTCTGCTTGGGCATATTACTCCTCCCCATAGGGTTCGAGTTGATAGTCCCCCGAATCCCCATACTGACTCTTCTCTTGGTTCATTTGATTCTGAGCCTCCTTCACTGCATATTGTCACCATGTCTGGACCCACAGCTAGTGCAGGAACCCAACCTCATGTTGGCTCTGATTCTACTCCAGTGGTCACATCTATCGGAATAGTCTCAGGAACTGTTCCGGCAGTCGCCATGCTCCCTTTTATAGCTGGGTTAAGTCTCCCAAATTTTAGCTGGTTGATAAATGACCCCATACACCATGATGCTAGTTGGCTTACTACGCCAACTAAGCTTCCCTCAAACGTCCCAAAGTTTGAGGTTAATTCTGGAGAGGAACCTACCAATCATGTCCGCTCCTTCCACATGTGGATTTCATCCAATTCCATTACTGATGACTCCATTCATCTTTGGTTGTTCCAATGCACGCTCACTAGGGACACTGCAAAATGGTATGTAGACCAGCCCGCCGCATCTCATTTAATTTTCGCGACGCTTGCAAAAGTGTTCCTCACATATTTTTAGTTACCCCTCCAATACGACATTGTTACAGAGCTCTTGACCTCATTTCGTTAGTCCTCTGCGACTCGTACTTCCGATCATGTTAAAGAATGCTGTAGAAGGAGGAGCACATGTCATGCCCCGCCCTTTGCAGATCGTGTCTACCTAGATTGGTTTCTTAGGAGCCTTTTATCACCCATTGGAAAATATATCGTGTCACATTTTCCTCAGACAGAGGACAAATCTCTCCAAACTGCTCTGAGATGTGACTTGATTTATGTGCAATCCGGTTATTCTATACCGTCATTCTAGACCTCCCCCATCCTAGAGGTGCCAATGCACTGGGAGAATCTCATGTCACCCATAGTATCGTCGGAACCCTTTCACATCCTTCACCATATACTCAACAAAGTTATGGCTATCCGCAGGGGGCACCAGTTCCTCCAACAGTATGCCCCTCTTGCTAGCAACATGTTTTCAGGGCCAGCCAATGCTCAACCTATCTACCAAACTATTTCTCTTCCCTATGCACAGCGGAGCGCTCCAGCCCCTCAAGCATTAGCATCGTAGCCTCCCATGCATCCTTAGTCCTAGCAGGCACCACCCCACAAGGGTCAATTGTTTTCACAATAGAGTGCAACCAATCCCCCAAATTCGAAGAAAAATAATAAGGGGAAAGGTAACAAGGGTAACCAGGGTAATCAAGGTAATCAACCTAGTTAAACCTAGGGGAACCAGCCTAACACTAACAACTAGAAATAGGGCAGCTAGGCCAAGCAGAAAAATGCTATTCGTATGAACAAGCCTTGTGCATGTTGTGGTGTACATGGCCATTATACACATGAGTGTCCTCTCTTACCCCAGATGCGCCAAATGTGGGAAGCTCAAGAAACTTCTAGAGGTCAACAATCACCTTAGAATCTTGCACCATCTCAACCAGCAATGATTACAAATCCTTTTCATCAGCAAGTATTTATTGTTGCTCAACCTCAACCAAGTCAAGCAGCTCATCCCCTCAGCCTTCTAGTCCTGGTGACTACCAGATCCTCATGATGAATTATGATGAGGTTAATACCTCTGATATCAACCTACAAAATCGGTCGCGTCAATATGACAAGCCATCGACTTTGTCTACCACTGAGTCCAAAATCAAAGCATCTACTGAGCCTCTTACAACACCAAATAGTCCTGTACAGATCCCTTAGGCTAAATTTGAGTCAATTCCTAATATCTCCAAGGGACCATTACATCGTAACGCAACTTCTAACCAAGATACCTATACATACAATATAGTAGACGACTTGGCACACTCACCTGCCGCCATGTTGACACTAGAGGTACTCTAGTCATGCCCATCTCAAAAGAAAGCTCTACTAACTCTTTTGGGCGCAATAGATCCTTCCCACGATCGTTTGATAGTCTTCACAGTTTAGACATCACAACATCCCCCATTACCTTCGTCTATTTCTTTCCAAATACCAGTCTGAGTTTGTAATGTCATCATCTCTCGATCCATTATTGACAAAGGTGCATCCACCTGTGTGATGTCCACTTCCATTTGGAAACAACTTAAGTCACCGAGCTATCCCCATCCATGATCACTTTGCATGCTTGGGACAGTCACTTCTCCCAACCTCTTGGCATGTATCGCAATTTTCTAGTGACTCTTGCGAGTAAGACTATCCATGGATACATTGAGGTTATTAATGCCCATTTAGATTAAAATATTCTCTTGGGTTGTAGTTACACGTATGCCATGTTAGCCCTCACATCTACAGTTTTCCATGAGATGTGCTTCCCCCATGAAGGGAAGATCATCACCATTGATGAGTTGACTTACTACAAGTCAGCATCCATGACCTCCCTCGAGTCCATTATCTCATCAATGTTAGATAAGCAGTCTTCAACTACTCTCACTTGTGTTTCACCCAGAGTCTACAAAGATTCCTTATTTTTGGGTGCTTTCCCTGGTCCTCCCCCTCTCATCTTAGAGTCTAACTCTTTGATTGTTTGCATGTTACAAGCATCACAGACTGCTCTTAAGCACTTTGGTACATCTGATCAATAGCCAACTCCTTAGCACCCTATTGTTACCCTCTTAGCCGAGCCATCCGAATCCTCCCACCCAAGACCTCCTCCGTTTTTGGGTTCCTCTCCTATGTTCCCTTTAGGAACAGCTCCTCCAGGTCTCAAACATCCAGGAGTTGTTCCACTGGGACATTACCCTGCAGGCTAGATACCTTTTCCTCCCCCAAGAATCTTTTCTCTTCCTATCATGGCTTCGCTGGTCCTCCCTAATATGACTTTGGGGATCCCAACATGATACATTGACCCCCCTGCAACCACTCCATCTGGTCAGCTATGACCTTTTCATGATTTTACCCCGGTTCAACCTATCCCTATGACCCTACTGCTGCTCCAGTTCCGTCACAAACTCAATAGGAACCCATTCCTATTATGAAAGCATCCATACAAGAGCGGGAAGCTAAGAGGAAAGAACCTAAGGGCAAGGCTTCCCAAGCTCCTCTAGACCCCAAGGCCCTAAAGCCATCACCTCAATGTGCTTTGTGTAAAGTTGTTGGGAACGCCACCAATAGTTGTCTTGAACTTCCTCATCTCAAACCTTTGGTTCATGAAACGTTCCCTGAGTCAAATATCCTTGAAGTCCATGTCAAATTACTGGGTGTAGCCAAGAAACTCACAACATTATGCACAAATCACCCTTGTGCATTGCACAATCATCATGGTCTCTATTCCCATAGTTTCCCTTGTCTCGATGAATTTCGAGATTGCCTTGAGATGCTTCACAAATACGAGATCACTCGTAGTGGATAACCTACTCCTCTACCTGTGGATTCTGGTACCACTGGTAAAACCATAATAGGGGGACTCTGGTCCCACCATTGTGATCCCTCCCCCCAATGTCGAGATGAAAGACTCCACTTGCCATATCCTTTACCTACTGTAATCCTTGAGTTCCTCGTAGACAAACCTTTCTAATGTTTTTGCACGCGCTTCTATCGAACCTCTTTCGACAAAATCCCAGGTCTCAACATCTGTAGATCCTCCATCTACTAACTTGCTGTTTACCATTTCAGATGATGTGTATGTGAACCTTCTCTCTTAGATTGATGCACTAGCTACAACCGCCGCATCATGTAGTCAGTCTTCGTCCTATCCGCCCATCTTCCATTCTGATGAGAACACCATGGAAGCTATGTCTACCTCTGATTACCCTTGCACTTAGGCAATGGGGCATATCTTTTGGAGAATTCTCAAGGCCATCTCCTCCCTAATTCTCCCAATGCACTCTATCACAAGAAATTTCGCTCATAGCATATCCCTTTGATTTGTGTGTCTTTATTTCTCCCATGAAGTTAGGTAGGTTGCATCATCTCATCTCTTTTCTTTTGCACCTTTCATATGGATCCATCATCCCCACTATATATCGGTCATGTCGATGGTGCAAGTCGCTTCTCTAGGAATCTAGCCTTAGCAACCTGGGCCATTTTTACCCCCTTGCATATGTTAGTCCTTTTGAATGGCGTGTGCATTGTATATGCCACCAATAACCAGGCTGAATATGATGCAGTGATAGGTTTCTTAGTCGATGCCCTCTCTCATCACATCCTTTATCTTCATGTTTGTTTAGATTCCTTTCTGCTTGTCATCTAATTGAATGGTGTTTATCATGTGCATAACAAATTCCTATTTAGAAAATATCTATGATTTAAGTTGTTCGTACATGAATCTGAAACCATCACTTTCAGTCATGTTCCTAGAGCCCAAAATAACTATGTAGATACCATTGCAAATAACATTCTAGATTCGAATTTATCATAGGTATACCACATAAGACAACCATAAACAAAACACATGGTGAACCACCATCATCATATAAAAATGCACAATAATATTATGTATCACATAAAACATATAAGCGTTTGGATTCCACCACTCTAAATACATCCAGTACACCCATAAAATACTGGGGGGCACATAGGCCCCTGCATCTCCTTATAATCCTTTGGAGGATCTCGTGCCAAGTTGGGTCGAGATGCTTGAATCCCTTTTTCAAGCACACAGAACACATTGGCACTCCATAAACTCCTCTTGCTATTGGGCATCATTCCCACCTTTTCATACGAGGTCAGTCCCCTCCATCACATATGCTTGCAGGTAGTATCCCATGCTTGAGGGCATGATGGTTTTCACCTGGCCATCTTCTCAATTGATTAACATAAGTCTCAACCTAGATCACACCAGATCTAGGTATGGTCGACTATCCTCCCATTGCTTTGATAGTTTTTCCTACCGACCTCTCTGAAAAGCTATATTCACATCGCATATCATAGACGTTTGATACCATATCTTCAAATATTGTACTCTATGTCATACCATCTAGTCCCCACGTTTGACTTAGTGGGTGAGGATGATTCTAGACCTCCTCTAATAGTTCATTCTCGTTTTTCCTCTTCCCTTAATTCTTCACTAGGAACCATTGTTCCAAGAAGCATTAAGGCCATATTTAGACAAGTAAGGCCACTTGCTTGAAAGTCACAGATCCTGATTCCTATGGTTAGTTTTTCCGCTACAATCTCGACAAGATTTAGGGCCTTCTCCTCCTCTCAAATTGGTGGGAAAAGCGCCCTTTTATAGGAAAACTTAGAGTTTATCTGTCGCACATTACGACTAGATCGTAGCTCCATTGTCTAACTGTCATCACCATTGGAAATATCTCATCGAGTATTATAATGGTTCTTTCTCATTTTTTGATGAGTTGACACTTCATGAGGAAGTCTTTTTTCCAAGAGGGGTCACTTCGTCGCCTCTCAAAATCAAATTTGTTCATATGCGATGCTTGTAATTTGGGGACCACCTTCCCTTGGCACTTGTCATCTCATGTGTTGATTTTCATCATGAGTAACCATAATTTATTCATGCTTTCATGGTCCCCACTAGGCATATTTTGTGTGGTAGCATCATCGAGTCACCCTTGTTCAGAGCATCCGCATGAGTCACATTTGCATCCATGGAGTCTATTTCACATCCCATTCTATCATGTCACAATATTCCATCCATATTTGCATACCATTCATCCTGTGTTTCTCATTTTGGCCTCCAATCATACTCTTTCCCATCCCCTCTGGAGTCGAGTCAGTCGCTCGTAGGTCAACCATGCACTTTATGCTCTGACAAGGGAAGTCGTTTGTTTGTCCCTCAATCCCATTCTCTACATTTCCCATGGTGTCAGTCCATCAGTCACATTACTATTGTCCCTTGTGCCTTAGTTGAGGATCCTCATTGCCTCACCTATCGCAGGCCCTATTCTGTCAACATCAGCTCATTTACTCCAGAAGAACGACCTAGAGGGCGGTGTATCTTGGTTCCAACTTCCATTCTTTTTCGGTACCTCGGATTGAGCAAAGGGACTCATTATTTCCCTCTGACTTGGTTGTTTCATGCTCATGATTCATACACTTGATGATCCAGTGATGCAACAGATTGTACTAGTGATTCCCGGGTGTGTGTAAGACGTTTTAGACCTCATGAGGGGGTGGCCCTTCATGTAGCCCCCCACATGCCCATATACCTTCATATTATGCTACAACCTCAGATGCAATTCCACATATTTGATGGGTTCCATTCCTACCGATCGCAGAGTTTATAACACACACATCTCCTTCAGACGATCCAGTCAGTTTTGCAGAGCCCTTTCCTATTCAGCAGGGCTTCTTTGGTTCTTGTTCTACCCTCCCTCCCACCCATTTTTTGAGGGAAGGGTCATTATATCTCATGTACTCAGATGATATTGTATTCAGTCTTGAATCATGTTTTTTCTAGATGAATTATGTATATGGGACACATTGTATTATTTTCTGGCTCAGTCATGCTAGCATGTCATGTACCATTCAGCATGTATTTCATTGCTCAGTTTTATGTTTCTAGGCACATTATTATTCTTGTACTAAGTTATCTTAGTAGGTATAGGTATGCCTCCCCTACCTCACTGAGATCTAGTACCACAACATAAAAGGAGACTTGCATTGGTCTCACCCCCTTTGTCCCTATCCTCTTTCACTTATCTCTATTGGTCTATTTCTCTCTCTTTCTCTCTCTCTCTCACTCCACTTTGTTGTCTAGTGATTATGTCTTTACAATGTACTTCAGTCGTACGTTTTTCTCCTAACAATTTTACATTGGGGGGAAATCTGTATCACCAAAAAATTGATCATCTAGCCTAATTTACTAGATGGATCTAAGTACACCATGTAAGGCCAATTTTACCATAGTAAAATTGCTTTCACTGTGATAAATTAAACCCAGGAAGAATAATTAAATAAATCACTATTTATTTAATTTTGTTCTAGGAATATTTAATTAAGCTATTGATTAATTAATATTCCTTCTCATATTTGACCCAGTTATGAAAAATAAACAGATAAATCATTAATTATCTTTTTTTCTCTAGGAATAATTAATTAATCACTAATTAATTATTATTCCTTGTCAAGTTTGACTAAATCCCTTAGGAATAATTAAATAAATCATTATTTGTTTATTATTCCCTAACTAATTTCTTGAGATGATAAATAAATCATTTATTTATTTATTATTTCTAAATAAAAATTTAAATACTTTTTCCCTCCTAACCAAATATAATAAAATATTCCAAGTGGTTATTCAAAGAATGGGGTTAATAATATTTTATTATTGCTCATTATTCGAGGATAACTCAATATTTTGTTATAAATGGGAGGGTTTTCCATTCATTATTAACTTTTGATTATTTTCATTGTTGCACTCACTATTGTAACCTTGATTATTTTCATTATGGCACACAATATTTTTGTTGCGTTTACACATTATAGAGGAGAGAGACTCTACACAAGTTGAAGACGTTTGAGGATAGCCAAGAACCCATCCCATAGAGGGGGACTGGTAACATTTATTTGTTCCCTTCACAAGTGTTATAATAAAACTATCCTTTGTATATTTGGTTTCCATTAGATGATTGGAGTTATTACTATTTGTTTTTGTTGTTTAACATGATTATGGCATATATCAAGAATTTGGCAGGTTTTGTTTCTATCAATTGTTGCATATCTACAATTTTTAGCAACCACTTATATGGTAGATATTGTTTGTCATCCACAATCTTAAGTGGGTTCTTTTCGTACATCTTTGAGAAGAAAAAACTACAACATCTTTGTTTCAAATGTTTCCATTCCATCCTGGACTTTTATCGGTAACCCAATGGGTAAAATTGTCCCCTTAGGGAAGAAACAAACTCAGACCAAGATGAAATTTTTTTTGGACTATTCTTACCACCTGTCTACGTCTTGCCTTCCCACCAAATGAGAGTAGTGTTACTCAATCGAAGGGATTCTAGCTAGATCTTGGCTTCATCTTATTTGATTCATTTTATGTGGAAACATACTTCAACTCGTATGATCTAGTTATATAGATTTTTTGCACTAGGTTCTCCACTAAACACAGGCAAATCAAACTTGATATCCAACTTAAAAAATGGCTTTCTTTATGCATTCCTATGATGCCTGTTAGAATGATGACAAGAGGAAGAAGAAGAACTTTCACTGGAGGATGGAAAGGGATGGGGGTCTTGTCCTCACCCTGTCATCCACCTTCATGATTTACTGAGGCATGATCATCTGGTTATTTCTTCTCTTTCTTCATTGTTTTCTCATATTCTACAAACAACTTGTTCACTTTTTCTGCCATGGTGTAGAAGGCCTTGCAATAATTTTGCTCTTCCTCCAACCAAGCATCTTCGTCTGCCATTTTCATTCTTCGCGCTGGATGCCCCACTTCTAGATCAAAGGACTTAATTTTTCCTTCACCTCTTTGGAGATTTCCCTTGGTTATCATAGACTTGCAATTCACATCAACAGTAGACCGACTATGATACCAAACTTGATCCAGTTATATTTTCACTTCAAAGATGCATACAAAATTGCATTTAAAATGGCATGTAACCATAATATGCATATACATAAAAGAAGTGGAAATAAATGACAACCATGATAAGAAAATACACAATAGGTTGATAATGGAGTTCGCCCAGTGTGGGTTACGTCTTCAGGCCCTACTTAATGTGGGAAGGTATTTTTCATTAATATTTAGCAAAATCAAGTTTCATGCATGTAAAATCTGCACCTTATACCTCCACTTCTGGGGATGGCCTGAAAATGCACACCTCTGATGATTAAATGGACTATATCATTGAATTCTTGGCACGAAATCAAGTCAAATGATTGTAAACTCGATCCCTTTATGCTTCGGTCAAAATCTGGACACTAGGGAATCTCAAAGATTCCCCAAAGATTCCTTCTCATTGGTTCACTGGAATTCTTCTACTCAAATGAGAAATCTAACTTCAATACTATGCTCCTTGCAAAAAAATGAGTAAAATGAGTATAAAGTCAGTCTGCTTCTGAAACTCACAAAATTTGGCCCTTAGAGAATCTTTTAGATTCCTCATGATTCCACAAAGATTCCTATCTGCAAGTTGACTGAAATTTCACTGCTCAGATAAGAAAATTTATCATGCCATCAGACTTTTGGTGAAATTATAACTCGTTTGAGTATGAATTTGGCATGATTATATCACTGTGAAAATTTGTCCCTAAGGGAATCTTTCAAATTCCCTCCATATTCCCTGTGTTAGGGTTCCACGTCTCAGTTTGTGTGCCGGCTCAAGGTTCCCTATTTTGCACTTTGTTCTCTCCTCCCTGAACAAATGAACCAATCATTTTATATAAAAAAAATGCAATGGTGTTTACAAAGAGAAGCTAATTGGGTTGTTGGTGAAGAGGCGAAGTTAGAGGGCGAAGGTCTCAGGGTCAAATCCACGGGCCTTCCCCATTTAGCTAGTTTGATGGCAGTGTTTTGAAACATTTTTAATTCCTTTGGTGGCTATTAGTAATGTTTGGCAACACAACATTTATATTTGGGGCCGCCCAAATGGCGAGTTGGCCAAACCAGTCGAGCGGGTTCGATCCTCGCCAACCCCTCTCCATATGGCATAGTCATTTCTAGTTGGGTGACGAGTCCGCCCACAGTGCGCTGCCCCTCCCCTACTCTATTTCATATGTATATATATATATATCTATATATATATATATATATATATATATATCTATATATATATATATATATATATATATATATATATATATATATATATATATATATATATATATATATATATATATATATGGTACATCAGCCCCGAACCGTCTGTTTTTTAATTAAATTTTTTGGTTTTTAAAAAATAATTGGAAAATAAATTTGACCTTTTTTTAAGTAGGTGATAATTTAACTAGTTTTGGCCAAAGAAACCATCACCACAAAGTGCCAAATTGTTTCCTTGTTAATTTTTGCCAAATTTAGCAGCTCTGCTAGATTTAGCCATGCTCCAAATTTAGTTGGCACTCCTACCAAATTTAGCTAGGGGTTAGTTTGACCAAAACTTTTATTGGCCATAACTTTCACATATGATGTTAGATTGAGGTGTTGTTTCCACCATTGGAAATATTTTTATGAGCTCCTTGATATGTAATTAATTTCACTGTAACAAAAGAAATTTTAATTTTGAACCTTTTCTGAGCCCTCTTTGATTTATGAGCCTCTTTGGAGCCACTGGATCATTCCTCCCCACTGAGGAGATTTTGGTCCTCCAAAAGCATGCGCATAATCTTCAATCTGTTGTGCCCCCTTGTCTGCACAACAAGTGCCCTTATAGGACACACTTCCTTCTCCTTTACCTTTGTTCTTCGGAGCCATAAGTGATGGACCAACAATTGTATCACTTGAAAACATGTAGGAAAATATTTGCAAACTACATGTTTAATTACATGACCAATCTTAACCCAAGCATCCCCATACTTGCCAAGAGTTTATTAGACACACTCTTTGGTCAAGTGTACATCGTAATAGAAACCAATACCCTAGCTAATAAAAATAGGTCAAAAAAATCATCATGTTGCTTCCATAAGTGATCTAAAACATATCATCACTTTACAATCATTTCGCAACATGTGATTTTACAATAATATGGCCATGACAAGCTACTATATCTAATAGTACCATCTCTCACTCAAAAAATTTAATGGTTCATCTCCCTGTGGTAGATTCGCTTGTTGAACATCTTCACCAACTAGTTCATTCATAGGTGTTGTCTGGAAATGGAGTACCTAACATGTGGATCTCTAGTTTCCATCCTTGATGCAGTGGCTACACTGATTCTTTCTCCTCCAAACTTTCTAGATCATATTAGAACTCTTATTCATGCTGCGCCACTAATAAGTTCTCGTGGAATCCTCACTATCAATTGAATGTGATGAGGTGCTCACATAATTCGTCATTTTTTGGTCACTGGTTGTCTTGGAGCATTCTCCAACCTTTTCTCTGGCATACTCAAGTCATGCATAACGAGGAAATTCCACCACCTTGCTGGTATTCCTAATGCCCTGGGCATTAATTTTGAGGCCCTTCCCTTGATACACCATATTCTTCAAAAATCTTGCTCCAATTCCTGCAATATGTTTCTCAAAAGAAGTGAAACCATCATCATGAAAAGAACATGAATTGAAGAATCAATTTTTTCCTTAGGCTTGTTATGTTGCAACTTTTCCAAGGCCTCCTCCTTGGCATGTAACTATTGTTGTAACCTTTGTTTCTCATCCTCTGCTTTTTGTAGGAGTATCTTTAGTTCCAAATCTCTGCCTGAATGCTTTGGTTGATCTCTTTTAGTTCTTGGAGCCATGCAATATTTCGTGCCCTTATTTTTGGCACAACATTTGCTGAAATATTTGTCTCATAAAGAGCTTCAATCTTCATTTCATCACCTACATTTGATCCCAAGTCAATTGGTCCAACTCCTGCAAATCTTACAGTTGTGGTCTTCTCATCATCCTTTGATTTAGATTCTTGGTCTTATTTCAATGTTGCAACTACCTTATGATTCTCTTTTTTTTCATTCCCCTTTGGCATCAATTCTAGATGCACTTTCCAACAATGCTCCTCATCATGACCTTCTTTCTCACAATCAGTACAAGAGGAATTTGATTCCTTTCTTTTAGTTGTTTTTTTCCTCTTTGGGTGGTCATCTTGCTCATGATTCCCCTTGATTTCAAGATGTACAACCTTGACACTAGCTTCATCAAGAGTTTAAGGTTCAAATAATAACAACGAATGACTCAAATAACCATGCAATGAGCCAATATACTTCATCAACATTTCAGGAGAGTCTAATGGAACATTTAATTATAGTGCTTGTTTCCTAAACTCTTCGGTAAAATTTTAAACATTTTGTCCTTTAATTTGTTTCAAATGTTGTCGATCATGGCCTTTTGTCGGCAACCCAACGGGTAAAACTATACCCTTAAAGCAAAAACGAACTCACACCAAGATGAAGGAAGTTTATGACTATTCTTACCAACTTTCTCTAGCTTTCCTTCCCACTAGACAACAGTAGTGCCACTTAATCGAAGGGATGCTAGATGGAGCTTGGCTTCGTCCTCTTTGATTCATTGTATGCAACAATATACTTCAACCTATATGATCTAGTTATATAGATTTTTTTCATTACATTCTCCACTAAACACGGGAAAATCAAACTTGACATCCAACTAAAAAAATGTCTTTCTTGATGCATTCCTATGATGCTTGTTAGAATGATGTGAAGAGGAAGAAGAATAAATTTCACTGGAGGAGGGAGAGGGAGGGGGATCTTCACCTCCACCTTCATGATTTATCGATGCATGATCATCTAGTTCTTTCTTCTCTTGCTTCATTTACTTCTCATATTATACAAACAATTTGTCCACCTTTTTTTCCATGGTATAGAAGGCCTTGCGATAATCTGACTCTTCCTTCAACTGAGCATATTTTTCTACCATTTTCTTTCTTCATGCTACAAGCCCCATTTTTGGATTAAAGGACTTAATTTTTCCTTCGCCTTTTTGGAGCTTTCCTCTGGTTATCATAGACTTGCAATTCACATCAACAGAAGACCCACTCTAATACCAAACTTGATCCAATTATCTTTTCACTTCAAATATGCATGCAAAATTGCATTTAAAAGGGCATGTAATGATAAGATGCAGCATATACATAAAATAAGTGGAAATAAATGAAAACCATGAGAAGCAAAGATACAATAGGTTGATAACAGAGTTAACCCAATGTTGGTTATGTCTCTGGGCCCTGCTAATTTTCAGGAGGCCTTTTCATTACTCTTCATAGAAATCAAATTACATTCATGTAAAAAATGGACCTTATACCTCCACTTCTAGGGGTGGCCTAAATATGTACACCTCTGCTGAAGAAATGGACTACACTATAGAATTTGTGGCATGAAATCGCGTCAAATGACTATAAAATCGACCCCTTCCCCTTCGGGAAAAAATTGGACCCTTAGGAATCTCAAAGATTCCCCAAAAATTCCTTCTTCCTTTTTGAATGAAATTTTTCCACTTATATGACAAATGTCACCATTGTGATCCTTGTGAAAAACTGATTAAAATGATTATAAAGTCGACCTTGTCCTGAAACTGTCAAAATTTGGCCCTTAGGGAATATTTTAGATTCCTCTTGATTCCACAAAGATTCGTACCTGCAAGTTTGTTATAGACATATTTGGGCACCGCAACCCCAATCATACATGTCCATAAACCAAGGGCTTCTAAGTCCTTAAGGTGTTGTTTCATACCCTAAAGGAGCAAGGTCAGCTGATTACATCATCTCCCAGAAGTTCTCCATGAAAAACTACTCAAAACTGGTCAAAACAGGACCATAAAGACTACCCAGTGCTAAGGGTGCAATGCATCTCACATGACACATGCAAAAAGTGTGATGCAGACCGGAAAGCCCTTCTGTAGGGTGCGATGAGCAAGAGCAGACAAATGGCACAAGTAGTTTGCTAGGTGGAAACCCAGAGAATCTTCTAGAAACTACTCATTCGACACTTGCCTCTCTGAATTCGCCCAGGGATGAGTAAGAGATCTGAAATCTCCAAGTGGAACCAAGAAATATCAGTGAAATGACACTAATCAAAATCCCAGAAGCTAACTCACTCTCCTGTAAACATCTATATATGGATCCCTCATCCAAGAGATCCAAAGGCTGGAATTTCTTAATTTGCAAGGAAGTGTTGTTGGTTTCTCTTTGAAGACATTGTTGGGTGATCGTGCTTTTTATGAGGTGAAGAGGGATTTCATGCTGGGAGGATGACACTGGGTCAGACCAAGTGGTTGTAATCCTCTCTTCTACTACTTCTATCAATAAAGCTATTTGAGTTTTCCTCCATATTCTTGTATATCTCTGAATATTGTGTTGATATATGCATTTGTATGGTCAATATATATCTGATCCTATGTTGTTTACAGTGATAGATCTCTATGCTTTGATGGTATTATGCTGCTTTGACTCTACAGGTGCTCTCTGAAGCAGGACAAGTAAGGAAGGAGTGGTGAGATTCTGTCAAAGGGGAAAGGAAACAAGCAAGGAGCCAAGTGAAAGACTGAGGTTGGTACTCTCTGCTTCTTTCTCATCTATCTCTCGTAAAGGAAAACACAAGTGACTTTAGTTTATTTGTCTCTAAGATAGCTACTCGTATTAGTGGGACTAGAAGTTCTGAATAGACACTATTTTTCCCGATAAAAAAATGGCGACTCCACTGGGGAGGAAATAGTTTGATTGCTTATCTCTATTTGTTTGATTCATAAACCATAGATGGAGCCTAAATTCAAGCCAGCTAGTCTTCGAATTGCATTTGTTATGCAAGTGCAAAGTAGATTAACGCTGCTTCAGTCAATCTCCAGTTTTGTTTATGAACTGAAAAATTGACTTGCAAACATTCTAAGTGCCCTAGAGGTAGCTCAAGTAACCTCGTTAGATCAGCCCTATACTTTGTATTTACTAACTATCATTAGCTCGGCCTAAATCCCTGAACTAAACTACAAATTGTGACCAAAAACCAAGTTAAAGTCTCGTTCCTAGCCCATCGCACCCTCTCCTTTAGGCAGACTAGATGCATCGCACCTCCCATGTGTAGTAAGTGAGATGCATCCCTGTTTCCTTGTGTTACAGGTGCGATGATTAGGTAAGACTGTTTCTGCCTCCAGATTTTGGTTTTTCTTCACTATCTTCAGTTTTATTCAGGAGTTTTGCTGTCTATGATCAGTAGACCATTGTTGAAGCCCCCTTCCTCTGCATCATTCGACCTCCATTGTACAAATATTTGTGAATATTTTTTTATGTATTTTTCGCCATTCACAGTTCTCATTTACAAAAGAGTAGCTTAATCGAACTGTCATCTTTTGATTTGAAAGTGTCGCAAGTGTCGTTTTCAGTCAAAGAAAAGAATCCTTCTCTTTTTGATATTCAATTACACAGTTACTCTTGTATTTGATCTGAGTTTATAGTATTTCAAGTGTCGAAAGCAATTTTCAATTCAAAATCGCAAAGTGTCGTCTTGCCTTCCTGTCATTTTTTGAAAAGAAAATCATTAGTACTGTCGCTTTGAAAGAAGAGATAATTCAGATTTGTATTCAGCATTCTTTTTGTCATTCACACATTAAGAAAGCGGAAAAAAAATACATGCACGTGCATTTGCATTTAGACTGCTTGTTGATTTTGATTTAGGACAGTGCATCTAGTGTGTGCTCTCTGCTCTATGTTGAAAGGATTTCATTTCTCTTTCCTTAGTAGCTAGGATTTTCATTGCAAAAAGAAGAGTGAATGACTATTTACCATCTTAGATTGCATATTTAGGAGTTGTATATCTACATCACGCGGTGAACCTTAAAGGAAAACTTCTTAAGAAAGATCAACTGTAAAATAAATTCGATGAACATAAAAACGCTTTGGAACCTAATGCACAACATCTAGAAGTCTAGGCTAGAGACGTATTCCGGCATCGTAAAGCCTGGTAACTGTCGCTTTCATCGTAGGTTGGGTTATTCCTCCTCTTTGAGACGACAAGTGCCAGTACGGACTTGTGCTCCCACGTACCGTCGAGTATATATTGGGAGACCACAATAAGCTATATCCTTTATCCTTAGGAAGCCGTGTCTATTGCCCTATCGATCACAATGCACTGAACACAGCATTTGGGAAGATTTACTACCATACCGTAAAATGTATTCTGCAGTTTTGTGATTGGTTTGGTAATCCCTCTGTCTAGATTTCCAGAGTAGTCGATTTCGTTCCTTTTCAGACTCCTTAAAGGAAAAGGTCCATCTGAGCACTTGTCACTTCAGGCTCATTAAAGTCGAAGGCGACTAGAGTCATCTTTAGCTTTTTCTCGACTCTTAAAAAGTGAAAAATCAAGTTGTGTCAAAGCGTCTAAAATTCATTTAATACGGAATAAAATTTTCCCCTATTAGTTTGAGTTGATCAAATAATCCGTAATCATGGAAGAAAGTCAATCAAAACCCCATCGTTCGCGGAGACTAACGAGTCAACCATATTTGACTCCGAAAACGAAACCATTCTGGGCCAAGTGAACTCGTTTAACTGGGTCAAAGTCTCCTGGTTTGTTTGAAACTTGTGTTTCAACATCCTCTGAGACTCCAGTTACTCCAATAATTTCTGGTATCCCTGCCTCTACAGAAGAAGTTTCGAAGTTACAAGAGGACATTAGAACTGATCCTAGTGTAACAGTAAACACTTCTATTCCTAAACTAGCTCGATCTAGAGTTGATTTGAAAGGTGTTACTCCTCCAGCATCTGTCGCTGCAGAATCTATACCTCTTCGGCACTGGAAATATTTTACAGACCTGAAAGTCTACCTTTTCCACCTGGATTGATTGCTATAGAAGAGATTACGGAGGATATTCCATCCAGTACTCTGCCACATTTTGGAACTGGGATCAACATATATCCTTCTACTTCAGAAGTTAATACCCCTTCATCGCAAGTTCCTGTAGAATCGCTAGGAATTCTTTTGGATAGACTCGATATGTTTGGACAACCATCGACATCTAGGACTGTGTCATTCGATACAGCGATAGCAAAACCTCCTGCCACCACTTCGACGATGTTCATTGGCATACCATCTGTCCCAACTAGCTCTCAACCACTAGAGGGAGTCCACCCAGGGACTATTTCGACAGTATGGTTTGTTCCCGTTTGTTAGTCTAGAATAATATTTGGAATTTCTTACGTTGAGTCTCAGCAAATTGATCCTTCACAACAGTATCAATTTGGACAGTCTGGTCTCCAAAGGCCAATCTTTCTTGTCAGCACTGGATTGCCGCCGTATGGAGGGAAGTATGCCCTTTCATTGTTCCCTCCGGGGGAACAACCATATGAGAGTACTCAACCGAATTCGGGTCAAAATGGAATCACATCCAGTGGTTGGGTGCCAATACTACCTCAACAACCAAGAATTGTATACTCAATGCAACCGAGTCTACCTGTGTTGAATATCCCCACTACACCAGCTATTGTGACAGTGTCGCAAGTATAAGCATTGCATGTTGCATGCCAACCTCAAGTTTCTTAGGTCGTAATACAACAGCCTCTTGTCTCCACGACGCAGCCGCAATCACTGTCAGTGGCTCCTTAACTGGAGTGACTCAGGCTCAAACGGGTACTATTACCCCTCATGTTGGTCAAACAACCAGTATTGGGCAACAACAAATGGTTCGACAACCATGGCTGGTGCAACATCAACAATCGCAATTCCAGCAAGTATACCAAGGACCTGAGCAACAAAACTTTGCAAGTAATGGACAACTATATATTAAAAATGGTTACCATCAATCATTCCAAATTGGTTATGCCGAGCAACCTTATCAAAGTTATCAGCATCAAATGCATTATGCTGGTATGCAAAGACCCATTGCCCAGGCGATCCCATCTTATCCTAGGTATGCTTCGACAAAATTGAATCAAGAGTTGCCCTTCGTGGTGACTTTAGAACTACCAAATCTAAATCAGCTAACAAATGATCCAATTGCTTATGCCCCTTGGTGGCCAGCGATTCCTCATAAACTTCCATAAGATTTTCCTAAATTTAACGGAAATTCGGGTGAAGATCTGTCAAATCATGTGATGACCTTTCATCTATGGTGTTCCTCCAACACTCTAAATGATGATTCGATTAGGCTTCACCTCTTTCAATGAACGTTAATTAGTCTGGCAGCAAAATGGTACATCAAATTGCCTAGAGCTTTGTTTGATAACTTCAAGGCCCTTGCCACCACCTTTTTAACCCATTTTCAATTACCAATAAGGTACGAAATAGGCACAGAGCTTCTTACCAATTTCAAGCATACGATGGCGACTCACATATCTGATCATATACATGAGTGGCGACGTCATCGTAGAATGGTAAAAACATATGTTCTTGATCAGCTACTAGCTGAATGGTTTATTAAGTCATTATTGCCTTCTATTATAGAATATGTGGCAAAGGGAGGAGTCGTCACTGAAGAGCAAGTCATTGCTCATGCGCAATATCTAGACTTGATCTATATTCAGTCTGGCACACTCTATGACAAAATCCCTGACGCTCCCAGACCATAATTTTCTGTTCCTCCTCCTCCTAAATCAAACAAAGACTCTCATGCCGGCGATGGTGTGATAGGTATGAAAAGAACGAAATCGACAATGGCTACATCTAAGAAAGCTTGTAATATCTTTGGTCAAAATGGAAATGAAGAACTTCTAGCCTTAGAGGTTAATGATGTGTCAATTGACAAAGGCAAAGAACCAAAGCAACCAGGGGGCAAGAAGAAAGGGAAGAGCAAAAAGAAGAAGCAGGATGATTCATCTCCTGAAAAATCTTCTGCAATCCCTTCTAGGCAAAATAAACCCAGTCAACCATGCCTCATATGCGATGAGGACCATTGGACGAGAGACTATCCATATAAAGCTGAGGTTCAGAAAATCTTTAAGAATTCAAGAACTTCAGCAGTATTGACTGACCCATTTCTGAACCCAGGAACTAATCTGGTTGCTAGCGACAATGCTTCCCCATCCCAAGTACTTATGTTGTCCGTCTCGAAACAACAAAATGATGCTATGATATCAACAAGGAATAAAGATTACGGGAATCCACAGTTGTCAAACAACAAGGCTACTGATCAACCTAGTAGTTCGACAACAACTTCGACCAAAGTTGTGCCACCCATCATTCCTGAGCTAACGATAAAACCGCCAAAGGGAGTAGTACACAAATCGACATTTAATCCTCGTGCCAGAGTGGCACAGAATTATAATATAGTAGAGGACCTAGCCCAATCGCCATCCGCTATGTCGACACTTGAAGTACTGCAAAATTGCCCCTCCCAAAAGCAGGCTCTATTATCAGCAATAGGTGGGATTGACCCAGCGGATTCCAATCTTATGGCCTTTAATCATAAAGGATATGAACCTCAGTTACCAGCTCAACTCAATTTCCTCATTCAAGGGAAAGCCCTCAACAAAACTGTTCATCGAACAATTATTGATGAGGAGGCATCTACATGTATTATGTCAATGAGTTGCTGGAAAACTTTAGGATCACCACCCTTGTCGCGATCATCAACGATGTTAAAAGCATTCGATGGATGAACATACACTCCATATGGGATTTTGAGTAACTTACAAGTTGAACTGGGGGGAAAAACAGTAGAAATTGATGTTGAGATTATCGATGGAAATCTCGATTATAACATCCTTTATGCGATGGCCACTGTTGTGTCAACCTACTTCAGAAAGATTGCATTCCATTTTCAAGGAGGGATTACGATCGTTGACGAACAAACCTTTCTCGCCAATAGTTCACAAGTTACGGGAAGCATCCCGATGATCCACGGAAGCTCTTAGTTGCTTCAAAATATCGGAGTAGGCCTGCTAAAAGACCCTACATTGATGGGTACTTTTTCCCTACTGCCTCCAAACAACCTGGCGGAAGTGGCCACAGTGGGAACCTGCAATATTGTATCTTCCATTTAGAAGGTATCTGAACACGATGTTAGCGTGGATCATCACCAGGTATTGCCTCCAAGCCCAATAGAGATATTGTAGCAATCAATGTTCTCGGCATGGGAGGCAAACCCCAATGAACGCTCATCAAGCATTTGGATAGATAGGTCAAAGGAATATGGTACCCCTTCGGATCCTTGGTCACATGTACATTCTACAGACGAAGGAATTGTTCAGTCAATGATCATAGAAGGGGCACCATGGGAAGATTACCACCATCGTTCCCATCTTCTGGATTACAACGAAGATTACTCCAGCAACCTTAATCATCCATCAGTTTTTTATTTTCTATCAAATACTATAAATACGGTGGATTCTGAGTGAAATCTGTCCAATATTGAAGAAACTATCGCCATAAATATCTCGACTAAACCAGATGTTGTAGAAAATATTCATGTCGGAAAATCTTGTTCTTCTTCAGAACTGGAAGTATATTACGCTCTCTTTTGCGAGTTCAGAGATGTCTTTGCATGGTCATATGAAGAAATGCCAGGCATTGACTCAAGCATAGTTGAACACAAAATTAAGATGTATCTAGATGTCAAACTAGTAAGACAACAGCTTTGGCAGGTGCACCCAAAGAAAGCCGTTGCCATCAAGGCAGAAGTTGAAAAACTTCTCCATGCTGGTTTCATTTACCCGGTTCCTCTAACTGATTGGGTATCGAACATTGTTCCTGTGATGAAAAATCAAGGAACGATTAGAGTGTGCGTCGATTACAGGGATGTAAATCAAACTTGTCTGAAGGACAACTACCCTACACCCTTCATTGACCAGATAATTGATGAATGCATCGGATGCGAAATCTTTTCGTTTATGGATGGATTTTCCGGGTATAATCAAATAAATATCCGCCCACAGGACCATTCAAAGACTGCATTCATTTATCTGTGGGGCACATTCGCGTACCGTAAGCTACCTTTTGGCTTAAAGAATGTAGGGGCAACTTTTTAGAGGGAAATGAATTATGCCTTCCATGACATCAAGAACATCGTTCAACCATATCTCGAAGATCTTTCGGCTCATTTGCGAAGGTGGACTGATCATCCGCAGCATTTGAGAGCAATATTTCTACGTTGCCGACACTAAAAAATAAGACTCAATCCACACATGTGTGTGTTTTGTGTCGATTCTATTCATTTACTTGGCTTTTTAGTTTCAAAAGACGGAATTTGTCTCGACTCGTGTAAGGTTCAGGAAATCATCAATTTGCCTCCACCTTCAAATTTGCTTCAAATTCAGAAACTCTAAGGGAAAGAAAACTTTCCGAGAAGGTTCATTCCAAATTACGCCGAACTTGCTAAAGATTATACGCGTCTGTTGAAAAAGAAGTACCCTTCAACTGGGATCAGGTTGCACAAGCTTCCTTTGATGCTCTAAAAGAATCCCTAATAAAAGCATCATTAATGTACACTCCTGATTATCAAAAATACTTTAACCTATATCTGGCTACAACAGATATGACCATCGCAATGGTTTTAGTTCAAGAAGATAATGGAATCAAACATCCTGTTCATTATTTAAGTCAAAACTTAAATGACATAGAAAGAAACTACTCCTATGTTGAAAAGCTGGCTCTCACAGCTGTTCAAGCAATAGAGATATTTCGACATTATGTCCTCTTTTGAAAAACTACCGTTTTGTTAGATTGCAACCCCATGACTTACATCTTGTCGAGACAGTTGCTTGGGGGCAAATATTCAAAGTGGATAGAAATTTTGCAAGAGTTTGATCTGGAATTTGTAAAATCCAAATCAAAGAAAGCTCTAGTTTTCGCGGAGTTACTATGTGATTTCCCATCGTCGTCCAACGATTCAACATCCAAAGCAAAAATCGTGGATGAATCTTTGTTTCTGATATCTTCAAGCGATCCATGGTATGGAGATATAATCATTTATCTCCAAACCCAAACATATAGGTCTAATACCTCTCTCTCAGAACAGCGATGTACTCGATACCAAGCAAAAGACTACATGATCGTCGGTGATACGCTTTACCATCGTGGTGTTGATACAGTTCTGCGAAGGTGCCTCACCCATGAGGAGGCCGAAAAAGTCCTAAATGATTGTCATTCAAGCGCATGTGGGGGGCATCAATCTGGTTATGCTACGACACAAAAGATTTTACAAGCAGGATACTTCTGCCCAACAATATTCAAAGATTGCATAACAGCAGTCAGGAGTTGCCATGCATGTCAAATCTTCGACTGTAAAACCAGAATACCACCTGCACCTCTGCAGCCAGTAGTTGTTGTTGGGCCATTCACCAAATGGGGCATAGATTTCATGACATGTAACCCCACCTCGGCCGGGGGACATGGGTATATCATAGTCACAGTTGACTATTTTACGAAATGGGCCGAGGTGATGCCTACATTAAACAACAGTGGTGAAATGGCCGCTCTTTTCTTTTTCAATCATGTAGTCTCCAGATTCGGCATTCCACAAGCTATAGTCACAGATCATGGATCGCATTTCTGCAATCACATGATGGTTGAATTGGCTGCCAAATTAGGATTGTCCCACAACAGCTCTACTCTGTATTATTCACAAGCTAACGGGTAGGTTGAGGCGATCAACAAAGTCCTAAAATGCATGCTGCAAAGGATGATTGGAGTCCATAAATGGAGTTGGTACATAATCCTATACTCAGCCTTGTGGGCATACCGGACATTGGTAATAAATGTGAGTGGGTTTACACCCTTTGAGCTGGTGTATGGCTTGGAAGCGATCTTACTAGTTCAATGTGAGATTTCGTCTCTCAAGCTCGCAGTTGACCTCCTCCCCGGAACTTCAGAGGAAGAAGATCATTTCTTAGAATTAATCCAACTGGATAAAGCTCCTTGTGACATCGCCTTGGCTAACGAAGCACATAAGAAATGAGTCAAAGCGCAATTTGACAGGAATGTCAAACCCCGCGTTTTCTCAGAAGGTGACCTAGTCTTGCTTTATGATCAGGAATCTGATAAATTGGGAGTAGGTAAGTTCCAGTCTTTGTGGATGGGTCCCTACATTGTTAAGTGTGCATTAACAAAACGAGCCTACGAGCTAGTAGATTATGATGAGATCCCACTGTCGCAAACCCGAAATGGGTTGTACCTTAAGTGTTACTATGCTTAACTCGACATGGTAACCTATTCGTATGCTTTTGTCACATTTTTGTTTTCATCAAGAGTGATCGTTTTGGTTAGGTATCCACTTTTTCATTTTCTTGCAAATGTCAAACCCGTTGGAATCATTTGTTGGATACACCGACGGGGCAAGTCGTAGTATGCGGAACCTATCTTCTACAGCTTGGGCCATATTTGATCCAAGTGGTGGGTTGGTGAGTTTCATATGGGTATGTATTGGTCAATCAACGAACAACATTTCTGAATATAGCGCGTTGATAGAGCTTCTCTCTGATGCCATTGCGCATGGGATATGCCAACTTGTCGTTAGGCTAGACTCGCAGCTCATCATTCTACAGCTTACCGGCATTTATTCTGTTCGGAATCCAACAATCTATCGCATGTTCCTAAGGGTCAAGATTTTGGAAAGGCAGTTTGATTCTATTCAATATCAACGTATTTCCAGAAACTTAAGCACATTAACCGATTCATTAGCAAATTATGTGTTAGATAGACATTTGCAACATTTGTAAAAGAAAATCATTTTATTAATAACTGTATCAGGATCATATAACTTAACCAAAATTAAGCTCCGAAAATCAAAAATATATATATAGCTGTTTATAGTTTATACATAGTGTTCTGTGTCCAGGACAAAATCGGTCATATGACCCAAAAAATCAAAATGCAAGGGGGCACCCTAATCTAATGGTGCTCGTGATAACTAGTCACCACCTGTGCAATCATGCGCAAGAGCCTGGTCCATCGGCTCGACACGCCAGTGGTATGGCGCTGTAATCTCAGAGGCAACTCATCAGTCCTCACATTGAGAATACCAAGGGTGAGACCCTCGATCTAATCCTGCAACACTGCAAGGGTCTCGGATACATCTAGGTCATGAAGAATGGCCCTCCCTACAGTCTCTCCTGCTGGAACATTAGCTGCTACTCTCGAGCGCGCTGCTGGTCGCACTGGCCCAATATCTGCATAAACACATGAGTTTTGATTAGTCTTGATAAACATCTAAAAAACACAAGAACATTATAAAAACAATAAACAGAGACATGGTCAAAGATTTTTACCCATAACACCCCACTGCTCGCCAGCCGGAAACACCAAATCTTGGTCACCTCGGAAATCCATCCCAGCATATGGATACTCGGCATAAACCATCTGCTGACGGTTGAACCACTCAAAGAAAGCATCAGAGAATGAAACCTGCGGTTGACCAGCATGTCTGGCCATAAGATCAACCCATCTAGGCATTCGTGGCTCAGTCGGTGGTGGTAAGCCAAGTGAGATGTACTATGGCTGCATCAGTGGGATCTCCTCCAGAGCTCCAACAGTCACAACTCCAAATGAAATGGTAAAATGAGGGGTAAAAACATATCTTTACGTTACCTTTCATGTAATTTAAGTAGGGTACTAGTTTTTTAACTCATTTTTCAAGCATATGTCCTCATTTCTAATCAATTTGATGGAGCAATTGAATAGGTAGTATGACCATCAAAAGAACCTAGTGTCAACGGTGAATCGAATATCAATGACCATTATCACGAGCAGTTTTATGCAAAGTTCAAGCTCGTTAAAAAATAAACCTAGCAATGAGCATATGTTCCACAATAGTTTAAGCTCATTAAAAAATGAACCCACCTCTGGTAAATAACCATTAAGATCGAATTATTATCAGATTTTGAGCCTTGTTCGTGTTCTTACCATCACCTCCACTCTTTTTTAGCCGATCATACTCCTCCATTTGATTGTTTACCCCTTTTGAGGAACAACTACGACGAGTGATCCTATTATCCACCTTCTTTACACTGCCGTGATTGAAAAGTTCCAAACATGACCTAGAACCAGCTGCTATCCGAAAATATCACTCGTTCCTCAAAAAACGAGTCTCATTTAAGCTCTTTTCATTTGACTCGTAAAATATGAAAATATTGCTAAGAAATTGGCCTCTCCAGCTCGTTAAAGTGATTGGAAGTGCCATCTCTCCTATAGATTTAAATATTTTTGGATCTGAGGGATTATTACAAAAAAAGATCGAGCATTTGTCTTGTTCGGCTCGTTAAAACTATCACAAAGTCATCCCTTTCGCATTGTTTTATAATTTTTGGACTTAAGGGATTATATTATGAAAAAGGAATATTGGAGTCTCCTTTCCATCTCTTTTTAGAATCTCTAAAACTGAAAAGAACCGAGTTATCCTTGTCGTTAAACTTGTTAAAACAATAGTGACAAACTTGTCCATTCAGACAAGAGCGAGTTTCACTGTCGCTAGGCTCGTTAAAACATAGCGACGGGTTTGCCCGAAGGGCAAATTATAGAACAAGCATATGTTATCCTCCTCAAGCTTGACAAAAAGAAAGAAGTACTGATCAAAAATGACTGGGGAAAATTGGGAAGAAAACTTGAAGAAACTTTATTGGTAGCAGGTCACTCTTGAACATGACACTTTCACTCCATCACCATGATTGAGTCGGGTTGGGTTATTCCGTTCACTAGTCATATCACCATTGGTGAACCGTACCATCCACTTTTGGGGTTAACTCTACTAATCCATTCCAGTGTCGCCGATATGTTCAAGAGAAGTCGCTTAGAGAATTCACCTACCCAGCTTGTGTCTCATCCGCTGCAATACCTTCACACTTCATTCTTTCATGATCGCCACCCTGAACCTTGTATCATCAGATCATTTTCACATCTACAAAATCATTTGCTCCGTTCTGTGTCGTAGATGTGGGATTCATTCATGCCCTCTTACGATGGGTCACTTCTTGTCGACATCAGCTCATTATCCAAGAAGTCGACCTAGGAACAACCCTTTCAGTACTTTGAAGCTTGCATGCCTCAATGACAAGTTTCTCACTTCCAGCGACAGGTTTACATCAATGGCCTTTGACCAAAAGATTTTGCGTGGTGTTCGACATTGACTCCTGTATTCATACCACATGAATTGTACTGCAGTACCTTGAGGGTCATCGTCATCATTAGTGATTCCTCTCACGCCTGTTAACAACTTACATCATTGACTAGTAATCGGGCGATGTCTTTCCACGTTCGACATCAAGACATCTTTTCACATGGACCGACTTGTACTTTCGGGTGAAGATTGAATGAGTTTTGAAGACCCTGGATCTAGTTTCATCCATCCGGGCTGCGATATATTTAGGAAAATAAAGACATCAAATGTACATCATTGATGCACAGATAATCATCCAAGCTAAGGGATGATGGCTCTACCAGAATCATCAGTCTGCACATAGATGGTTGTCTGTCCTATGTACATGTAAATGAATTTATCAAAGCTAAGCATGGGAATGCCCACCTCAGCTAGATCATGAAAAATGTTATGAAGATAATGTATTGTATTGCATCTTATTACAGGTCACCTTCTTGTTCGAAAAACCTCAGATCCTCATTATAAAGAATTTCACCCGAAATCAAAAAGGATTTACGACCTCATGCTTTAGGGGGAAACTGTTATAGACATATTTGGGCACTGCAACCCCAATCATACATGTCCATAAACCAAGGGCTTGTAAGTCCCTAAAAGTGTTGTTTCATACCGTAAAGGAGTAACGTCAGTTGATTACATCATCTCCCAGAAGTTCTCCATGAAAACTACTCAGAACTGGTCAAAACATGACCATACAGACTACCCAGTGCTAAGGGTGTGATCCATCTCACTTGCCACATGCAAAAAGTGCGATGCATACTATAAAGCCCTTCTGTAGGGTGCGATGAGAAACATCAGACAAGTGGCACAAGCAGTTTTCTAGGTGGAAACCCAGAGAATCTTCTAGAAACTGCTCATTTGACACTTACCTCTCTGAATTTACCCAGGGATGAGTAAGAGATCTAAAATCTCCAAGTGGAACCAAGAACTATTAGTTAAATGACACTAATCAAAATCCCAGAAGCTGACTCACTATCCTGTAAACATCTATATATGGATCCCTCATCCAAGAGATCCAGAGGTTGGAATTTTGTAATTTTCAAGGAACTGTTGTTGGTTCTCTTTGAAGACATTGTTGGGTGATCTTGCTTTGTATGAGGTGAAGAGGGCTTTCATGCTGGGAGGATGGCGTTAGGTCAGACCAAGTGGTTGTAATACTCTCTTCTATTAGTTCTATCAATAAAACTATTTGAGGTTTCCTCCATATTATTGTATATCTCTGAATATTGTGTTGATATATGCATTTGTATGGTCAATATATATCTGATCCTATGTTGTTTACAATGATAGATCTCTATGCTTTGATGGTATTATGCTGCTTTGACTCTACAAGTGCTCTCTGAGGTGGGACAAGTAAGGAAGGAGTGGTGATATTCTATCAAAGGGGAAAGGAAACAAGCAAGGACCCAAGCGAAAGACTGAGGTTGGTACTCTCTGCTTCTTTCTCATCTATCTCTCATAAAGGAAAACACAAGTGACTTTAGTTTGTTTGTTTCTAAGATAGCTACCCGTCTTAGTGGGACTAGCAGTTCTGAATAGACACTAGTTTTCCCAATAACAAAGTTGACTGAATTTTCACCACTGTAAAAATTTGGCTCCAAGAAAATCCCTCCACATTCCCTATATCAGGGTTCCATGCCTTGGTTTCGGTGTCATCTTAAGGTTGCTTGTTGTTCACTCTGTTGTCACCTCCTCGGGTGAATAAGAATTTTATACATATATAAAAATGTAGTGGAGTTTACAAAGAGAAGCATGTTGTGCTATTGGCGAAGAGGCTAAGTTAGAGGGCAGAGGTCTCGAGGTCAAACCCAAAGACCTCCATCATTTAGCTCGTTTGTTGGCAGGGTTTTCACACATTTTTAATTCCTTTTTGTTGCTATTGCTAATGGTTGAAGGCACATTTTTTTATATTTGGGGCTTCCCAAACATTGGGCCAACCAAACCGATGGAGTAGGTTTGATCCCTGCCAACCCCATTCCATATTGCATAATCATTTATGGTTGGGAGGTGAGTCTACACAACAAGTGCCCTAATAGGCCACTCTTCCTTCTCCTTCACCTTTTTTCTTTGGATCCATAAGTGATGAATCGACACCTATATCCCCTACAAACCTGTAGTACAATCTTTGTAAAATACATGTTTAATTACATGAAAAATTATAACCCAAGGATCCCCATACTTGCCATGAGGTTATAAGACACACTCTTTGGTCAAGTTTACATCATAATAGAAACCAATACCCCAGCTAATGGAAAGAGGCCAAAAAATCATCATGTTACT
Source organism: Pinus tabuliformis (assembly GCA_031772625.1). Lineage (NCBI taxonomy): Eukaryota > Viridiplantae > Streptophyta > Pinopsida > Pinales > Pinaceae > Pinus > Pinus tabuliformis. The sequence continues at coordinate 594,894,143 of CM062815.1, read as the reverse complement.
TCCATAAGATTTATAATCATTTCACAACATATTATTTTACAATAATATGGCCATGACAAGCTAGTATATCTAATAACCATATCTCACTCAACAAATTGAATGGGTCATCTCCTTGTGACAGATTTTCTTGTTGAACATCTTCACCAATTGGTTCCTTCATAGTTGTTGTCTAGGCATGGAGTATCTTACATGTGGATCTCTAGTGTCCATCCTTGTTGCATTGACTACAATGATTCTTTCTCCTCCAAAATTTTTGGATTGTCTTGGAACACTTATTCCTAGTGCACCTTTGATAAGTGCCTGTGGAATCCTCACTATCACTAGAATGTGATGAGGTGATCCCATCATCTATCGTTGGTTGATCACTGGTTGTCTTGGAGCATTCTCCAAACTTTTTTTTGACATACCCAAGTCCTACATAATGAGGTAATTACTCTACCTTTGATGGGATTCATAATGCCCTGGTCATAAATGTAGAGGCCCTTCCCTTGATACCCATCTTCTTCTACAATTTTGATCCAGTTCTTGTAGTATGTTTCTAAAAAGTAGCGAACTCATCATCATAAAAATAACATGATATTGAAGAATCAATTTTTACCTTAGGCTTGTTATTTTGTAATGTTTCCAAGGCCTCCTCCTTGGTTTGTAACTGATGTTGCAACCATTGTTTCTCCTCCTCTGATTTTTGTAGGAGTCTCCTTAGTTCCGCATTCCCCGCTTGAATGCTTTGGTTGATCTCTTCGTGTTCTTGGAGCCATGCATCATTTGGTTCCCTTATTTTTGGCACAACATATGTTGAAATATTTGTCTCATTGCCCAAATCGGAACCCAAGTTGATAGGTCCATATTTTGCAACCCAAAGAGCTGCAATCTTCATTTCATCACCTAAGTATGATCCTAGATCAATTGGTCCAACTCCTGCAAATCCTACAACTGTGATCTTCTCATAGTCCTCTGATTTAGATTCTTGGTCTTGTTGCACAGTTGCAATTGTCTTTTTCTTCTCTTTTCTATTGTTCCTCTTTGGCCTCAATTCTGAATGCAATTTTCAGCAATGCTCCTCATCATGCCCTTGTTTCTCACAATGATTAAAATAGGGCTTCTCTTCCTGTTGTTTTTGTAATATTTAGGTGGTCATCTTTCTCATGCTTCCCCCTGCTTTCAAGATGTATTGAATTCACACTAGCTTCATCAAGATTTTTAGGTTCAAATAATAACAATGAATGACACAAATAACCATGCAATGAGCCAATATACTTCATCAATGTTTTACGAGAGTCTAATGGAACATTAAATGCTAGTGCTTGTTTCCTAAACTCCTCGGTAATATTTTGAAAAATTTGTCCTTTACTTTTTTTCAAATGTTTCCATTCCATCATGACCTTTTGTCGATAACCCAATGGACAAAACTTTCCTCTTAAAGCAGAAATGAACTCATACCAAGATGAAATAAGTTTACGACTATTCTTACCACCTTTCTGCAGCTTGCATTGCCACCAGACGAGAGTAGTTCCACTCAATCAAAGGGATGTTGGCTAGATCTTGGCTTCAGCCTCTTTGATTCATTGTATGTAGCAATATACTTCAACCTCTCTAATCCAATTTTCTAGCTTTTCTACTTTAGATTCTCGACTAAACACAGACAAATCAAGCTTGACATCCAACTTAAAAAATTGTTTTTTTTATCTATTCCTATGATGCTTGTTAGAATGATGAGAAGAGGAAGAAGAATAAATTTCAATGGAGGATGGAGAGGGAGGGGGATCTTCTCCTCAACCTTCATGATTTATCAAGGCATGATCATCTGGTTATTTCTTCACTTAGTTCATATTTTTCTCATTTTCTCCAAACAATTTTTCCCCTTTGTCTGCCATGGTGTAGAAGGCCTTGCGATAATTTCTCTCTTCATCTATCCAAGCATCTTTGTTTGCCATGGTGTAGAAGGCCTTGCGATAATTTCTCTCTTCCTCTAACTAAGCATCTTTGTCTGCCATTTTTCTTCTTCGTGCTATACGCCCCTCTTCTGGATCAAATGACTTAATTTTTCCTTCACCTCTTTAGAGCTTTCCCATGGTTATCATAGACTTGTAATTCACATCAAATACAAAGGTCCATTTAAAATTGCATGTAACCATAAGATGCATATACATAAAATAAAAGAAACTAAATGACAACCATGAGAAGAAAAGAGAAAACAGGTTAATAACGGAGTTCACCCAGTGTTGGTTACATCTTCGGGACCTCCTCAATGTGGGGAGGCCCTTTTCATTAATATTTAGCGAAATCAAGTTACATGCATGTACAAAAGGCACCTTATACCTCCACTTCTGGGGATGGCCTGAAAATGCAAACCCCTGCTAAAGAAATGGATTGCACTGTTGAATTCATGGAGTGAAATTGTGTCAAATTTCTGTAAACATGACTACTTTTTGCTTCAGTCAAAATATGGACCCTCGGGAATCTCAAAGATTCCCTAAAGATTCCTTCTTGTTGGTTGAATGGAGTTTTGTTTCTCGTATGACAAATTTGACTTCACCACTGCATTCCTTGTGAAAAACAGAGTAAAATGAGTACAAATTTGACTTGGTTCTTAAACTATCAAAATTTGGCCCTTAGGGAATCTTTTAGATTCCTCATGATTCCATAAGTATTTTTATCTGCAAGTTGACTGAAATTATGCCTCTCATATTATAAATTTCTTGACACCATCAAACTCTTGGGGAAATTCTAGTTCATTTGAGTATAAATTTGGCATGATTTTGTCACTGTGAAAATTTGGCCCCGAGGGAACCTTTCATATTCCTAGCATTAAGGTTCCATGCCTCAGTTTGCATACTAGCACAATGTTCCCTGTTGCGTGACTTGTTCTCTCCTCCCTAGGCAAATGAGAAAATTTGTTTATATAAAAAAATGTGGCAAAGTTTACAAAGAAAATCCCATTAGGCTGTTGGCGTAGAGGTTAAGTTAGAGGGCAGAGGTCCCGGGGTCAAACCTGAGGGCCTCCCCTATTTAGCAGGTCATTTGGAAGCATTTTGACACATTTTTAATTCCTTTTGGTGGGTGTTGGTAATGGTTGGCAGCATATTGTTTATATTTTGGGTGCCCAAACTGGCTACGCTGGTTCGATCCCTATCGACCCCTCTCCATATGGCATAACCGTTTACAATTGGACATCAAGTTTGCCTATAGCGGCTCGCCCTAATAGATATATATATATATATATATATCTAACGACCCGTGGGGTGGGTGGATCCGCCGAGCCCATCCCCCCCCCCCCCCCCTTTTTTATTAACTTTTTTTGTTTTTAAAAAGTAATGGGAAAAACATTTTGACCTCTTTTTGGGGTTACTAGTGTTTTTAACTAGACAACAATTTCATGAGTTCCAGCCACCAGAAACCATCACCGCAAAGTGACAAATTGTTGCCTCATTAATTTTAGCGAAATTTAGTGGCTCGACCATATTTAGCCATGCTCCAAATTTAGCCATGAACCTAGTTTGACCAAAACTTTGACTGACCACTTCACATACGATTCGGATTGAGCTGTCATTTCTACGATTGGAAATCTTGCGACAAGCTCTTCGATCTGACCCTGATTTAATTGTTATCAAACAACTTTTATTTTTGAGCCTTTCATGTGCCCTCTTTGATTTATGTTCTCTTTGGAGCCACCTGGATCATATATAGTCTATCCCTCTGTCAGATTGACTCACTCTGACCAACACTTAGACAATTTTCAAGCCCTCCAAGCTCCCGTTTCCTTGCATTATTCCTTGAGTAAATTAGCCCCTATTATTTAGGAAATTCCCACTCTTGAATTACACAATTTCTCTAGGTCCTTCCTCTGACTGCATGCACCACCTGTACACATGGGAATATGATACAACTGATAGTAAACTTCCTTGGAATCTCCATCGCAACTGGGTAACTCGAATTCTCTACATGCAACAATTATTTTGGGCTGATTAATTAGTTAACTGGTTGATCACTAAGTGTGATTGAAGTTCCAATTCCAAAACTTGACCTCCACTAGTTCTTCTGGCATTTAGAACTAGTTGAACTGATAATAACTCAAATTACTTGAAATATATTGCTAAAAATTAGAAATCAATCATATTGAACTAAAATCAAACTTTCCGAACTTGAATTAACTGAGTTAACCAAGTTAAAAGTGCCATGTCATCTCAGTTAACTACCACCAAGATTTCTACTGAAATAGATATTCAATTTTTTTCTAATTTGACCAAGGCAAAGTCAAACTAAGATTTTATTGCTGCATTTTCAACAAGGTAGGTCAATATGAGCCTCAGATGGAAACTTAAGGAGGCTGAATTTCACTATCATGGAAAGGCTGAGATGTCCATCAAAAGGGTCCTAAGGGAGGCCAAATTTTGTTACCATAGGAAATATGAGAAGAGCCCTTAGGACAAGCCTCGGTTTGGAATGTTCAACAGCTTAGTTTGCCTTAGATAAAACCTTAGCCTCAAATATTTTTTGGAGCTCACATCTACCACGGAAACAAAAAAAGCATGCCTCAACTAAAAATCAGAGACTCCTCCTATTAGAGTAGGTTACCCTCCAACAGTTTAATCACTAGAGGGAAGATCGTAGACAAGCATGGATCATATGGAAGGCATATCTTCCATTACAATTGTGATATTTGATGGAAATGATTATCCACTAAGAAATAATTTTCTGGAAGCCTACTTGAAGTCTATGGTATTGGATGTTTGTATCTCCATCATAAATGGATACAAAGTTCCTAAAAATCCTCCAACTGATCTTGATGAGAAGAATTTTTTCAACTACAATTCAAAATGTCTTCATGCCATCTTAGGTGGACTTTCAAGAACCATTAAGACCCAATTAGTGACTTGTTCCATAGCCAAATGTGTTTGGGATAAACTTGAAACTCTTTATGAAGGTGATTATTAGGTCATGTAGGTCAAACTTCAAAAATATAGAGCTTATTTTGAAAATATGAAAGTGGACGAAAAAGAAGATATTGTGACTTACTTACTGAGAGTAGATGAAATTAACAACTTCCTCAAAGGATTAGGAGAAGAAATTAAAGATCCCTTGCTTGTACAAAAGGTATTTGTAACAACCTCGGGTTAAAAATACATGTAATAAATTCAGTAAAGGTAAAATAAGGCCAATGTCATGGGACACTTATTCTGATTTTAATGTTGGGCAAAACATCCTAGTGTGGGTGTTCAATTGGTTTATTAGGGTTAAGGGGAATCGGCAAAGGCATTGAAAAGGAAAAGTGGCATTAATTGGAATTTTATTAATGAAAATAAAGTAAATTAGGAGAAAAGAAAGGTGAAAGGTAATAGGTTGCATTTGAGGAGGAAAACGAAGGAAATATAGTGGAAATTCAAGAAAATAGAGGCCTCATTGATGAAAAGGATTTTGAGGATTAGTTAAGAACCTTTTGTTAGTTTTAGCTTGGAGCTCTCTCTCTACTCTCTCTCTCTCTTACTCTTTGACACTTAGAGTATTCTTGGATATTTCTAGCATTGCAGGAAGGAAGGCAAAGGATTGACAAAGAAATCATAAGGAGAAAATATCAAGGAACAAAGAGCGAGATCTAGTAGCTACAACAATATTACTAGCAGGTATCGAGTTGCATGAACGATTTCCTTTCTATTTTTGGGATGGATGTGTTTATTTTGTTATTTTGCTATCATTGACATGGGTTTTTCCATGTGTGATAATGGTTTTATCCTTGCCTTTCCATTTTTGGATATCCATGGTGTGATGGGGTTTCTCTTACCTGGTTGATTTGTATTTCTGGATGGTTTCGAAAATGAGTGAGCTAGTCTTAGGGGAGAAACACAAGGCCTAGGAATCCCTAGACCAATGAAGGTGGGATTGCGGTAAAGAATAATTGTGTATGCCCCTATTTGGCCTAGGAATCATTGACCGATGAATGGAGGGATATACAGTAAATCCTAGATGGTGGACCCTTCGGATAGTGTTGGATTTTGGATGGCATTCCATGTTTTGTTCAGTTGTGATCGGAGCACTAGTTTTGGTGTGATCATAGTTTGATGAGGGTGGAGGTAGTTTAAACTCTGGATTCCCTTGGTTGTTCTTGGATTGGTTATCCTACGAGATGTGACATTCATGCTTGGAATATGGCATAGGGGTGACTGGATGAAAGAGATATTTGGTTCAACCATGTCTATGGTCGGGTGGTAGATGGAAGTCATGAACATGGTCGGATTTGCCTATGATTAATAAAAGCTAAGTTCTCTTACTTTTTCACTAATTTATATACGGATTTATTGGTCATCATATCTCATATATTTATATGGTTCTATGCTGGTTATAAGCATGGTTGAATGACTGGTTTATGTCATGGTTATTTCATATATTTAATTGTAACCATTAAAAGGATGGATGCAATACCTAATTAATGATGTAGTTCAATGGACAAGGAGGTGATCCTTCTAGTTATTTTTCATAATTTCTTTCATTCATTTATGCTATGTCTTGTATCGTAAACCTATAGGTTGCATTGATGTCAACTGTTTGACAAAATGTTAGTGTTGAAAAATGTGCAACAAGAAATGTTAAATTTAGAATGTGCTATAAATAGAAGTCCTAAAAATAGCATGTCTAAAAATAGCAGTTTGGCCAGCGAGGTCATTTGCCACTTTAGGTGAGAGGTGAAACTGCTAAAAATATAAACTTCTAAAAATAGCATTTTTGGGTCCCTTCATATTTTTAGCAGTCCCTAGTCTAACTATAGGAAGTAGAAATGAATTTGGTCTTACCAGCAGTTTAAATTATTAATTGATTAATCTCCATGAGTTAATTAGTTATGGAAAATTAAACTTGAACTCTTTGTGAGATCATGCAATTACTTTCTCTCTTGATTTAGTAATTTATCCCTTAATTAAAGGAGATAAGGTTAAGTTCTATATTGAGAGGATCAGTTGACTTAATCTAACTAGTCAAATCTAGTTAGATTATTTAACAAGTTGTTAAATTTTCTATATTCAGTTTGTTAATGCTTGCATGCATCTGACAACTAATAACTGAGTATTTTCTCATGAATAACTAATGCATGGAAGTTCAGACAAAGACCCAGTTGAGATCAGATGAGGGACAATGTACTATCAGATGCTAGGATATTTCTAGTAAGTATTCCTCGCATGAGGAAGAAATCTATTTTCTTCTATGACTACGTAGGTGGACCTAAGGTGATAGCAGGTATAATTAGGCCAATTTTCAGCCTATATAATGAGGCCTAGGTAGTCCATGATTTTCATCTTCTGATTGAAGATCGTCAGGATCATTAGAGTACAGAGAGAGCAGGATAGCTATTGAGCTGATTCTTTTTGTATGTTGTTGAGGATCTACACTTGATTGATAATATAGTGTTGGGGTTTTATGCTGGTTCTTTCCCCAGTGATATATTTTGTGTTATGTGATTGATTCCTTCTTGTCAGTTATATGTGTTCATGCTTGATGTTGCTTATGGTTGATTAGCTTCCGTAAAGTTTATGGTAGATGTAGATCTAGTATTATGCTTTAGTACATTGCATATATCAGTTTGATCTATAGGTGAAATTTCTACATGATATTAGTGAGCTCGCTGATTTGTAGAGAAAATCCTACATGGTATTAGAGCACAGGTGATCAAGGAAGAACAATATACAAGAAGGAATTCAAAGTTTATTATTCGGGATATAGATCTCAAGTTCTTATCACATCTATTTCACCGATGGCATTCTATGGTTTGAGGCTTGAGTATGCCCTTAATGGCAACTCAAACTATATAGCTTGGAAGGATCGCATGCAGGCAGTATTGGAAGATAACAGCCTTAAGGAATTTATTGATCAAGAAGTCCCTAAGCCTACTGATGCTACTCAACTGGCGGATTGGAAGAAGTGTGTGGCTAAAGCTAGGAGAATTCTCTTGGAGGGAGTGCGAGATCACATTGTCTCGAGCCTCCATGGGAAGGAGACTCTGCATGCAATGTGGAAAACATTGAAAGATTTATATCAAAATAGCAGTGATCAGAGGAAGCTAGCACTAAAGGACAAACTTCGAAAGATCAAGTGTGAAAAGGATGAGACAATCTCTATGTATCTAACCAAGCTCATGACATGTAGGGATGAACTTGCAAGTGTAGGGGTCGTGACAGTTGATGATGATATGGTGAGTCTAGCACTCCTTGGCCTTCCTAAGAGATGGCATAGCTACGAGGACTCAGTGAATGGCAGGGAGAAACTGCCAGATTGGGAACGAATATGGTCAGATTTGATGCAGGAGGAGATTAGACGGAGCACCAGAGATGGTTCTTCATCCATGCAGGATGACGAGAACTGTACCTTAGTGAGTAAGGAAAAGAAGGGGAAGGAAAAGGTTTCTCTTTCCGAATCTAGTTCTTCCAATGGTGGGAAGAAGGTTGACAAATTGAAAGTGCGATGCTTTCGTTGTCATGAGGTGGGCCATTATGCTACAAATTGTCCACAGAGGAAATCCAAGAAGGGATCCGGGGAAGGATCTGAAGGTGAGGCACTTACTTCACAATTTGAGTTGGATTTCACACTCTTCACATGCATGGTTTCATCCATGGTGGGAAGTGGTTGGTTTCTTGACAGTGGAGCTTCTTTCCACATGACTGGTGACAAGAGTTTGTTCAGTACTTTGGAGGAGAGATATCTCCAGATACTCATAGCGATGGGTAATGATGAAAAGTATAGTGTCTCAGGTGTAGGCACGGTTTTTTTCAGAGGGAGCATGGAGCTCGCCTTACCTTGACCGATGTCAAGTATGTACCAAGACTGAAGAGAAACTTGGTGTCGATCGTGATGCTAGAAGATAGAGGCTATGATGTAGTCTTCAGTAAGGGAAAGGTTTTCCTTAGACACGTCATCACTAGACAGGTGAAGTTGATTGGTTCACAGGTCAAGAACCTATATGCTCTTGAGATTCAAGATGCATGCAAAGCCTTGAGCAGTAAGGCAACTGATGGAGACTTGGTGGTTGAGAGGGAGGGTATGTTACCCCTCAACATGCTGTGCCAGAAGAAGTCTCAGAAAATTGTGGAGGAGCCACGATTGGTGCAGCAACTTTAGGAGGTTGTGGAGTAGCCACAACTAGAGAAGCTGAGAGGAGATCGAGTAGAGACATCTACTCATGCAGAGACCTCCAGTAGGGGGAAACTTCAAGCCAGGTGGGCAGAGGGATCACATGTAGCCATACCTCTAGGTAGGAGGTGGGGCGATATAGAGTGATCGTCCCAAGGAGGAGGGGCAGGATCCTTGAGGTACCCAACCACTTGGATGAGACCTTGTTATGGGAGCCCCGATGTGGAGTAGCAGGAACTAACTGATTGGGTAGAGATAGATGCAGATGGAACGGCAGAGAGAGTGACAGTGTAGGGAATCCTAGGACAACGCATAGATAGCAGGCTACAACAATGCGAGAGGCACAAGTGTTTTGTACAGTGCTAGGTGGCACAGAGAGGTGTGCAATGGTGCGAGATGCATGGTGATGTTGTAGAAGCGCAGATGTCGAGAGGGAGCACTTGTCAGCAGTAGGTAGAGCTTCAACATCATAGTATGTTCCTAGCCCAACAGAGTGGTCAGTTGGGAGTGTTTTTGTTCCAAGTGTTGTTGGAGCAAGTGGACTGGATAGATGTGCTGCATGCAAAACATTCCAAAGTTATAGGATCAGGTTCGATAGGAAGCCTTTCTTGTTGAGACGGAGTGTTGAAAAATGTGCAACAAGAAATGTTAAATTTAGAATGTGCTATAAATTGAAGTCCTAAAAATAGCATGTCTAAAAATAGAAGTTTGGCCAGGGAGGTCATTGGCCACCTTACGTGAGAGGTGAAACTGCTAAAAATAGAAACTTCTAAAAATAGCATTTTTAGGTCCCATCCTATTTTTAGCAATCCCTGGTCTAACTATAGGAAGTAAAAACGAATTTGGTCTTACCAGCATTTTAAAATATTAATTAATTAATGTCCATGAGTTAATTAGTTATGGAAAATTAAACTTGAAGTCTTTGTGAGATCATGCAATTATTTTCTCTCTTGATTTAGGAATTTATCCCTTAATTAGAGGAGATAAGGTTCAGTTCTATATTGAGAGGATCAATTGACTTAGTCTAACTAGTCAAGTCCAGTTAGATTATTTAACAAGTTGTCAAATTTCCTATATTTAGTTTGTTAATGCTTGCATGCATGTGACAACTGATAACTGAGTATTTTCTCATGAATAACTGATGCATGGAAGTTCAGACAAAGACACAGTTGAGATCAGATGAGCGACAATGTACTATCAGATGCTAGGATATTTCTAGTAAGTATTCCTTGCATGAGGAAGAAATCTATTTTCTTCTATGACTATGTAGGTGGACCTAAGGTGACAACAGGTATGATTAGGCCAATTTTCAGGCTATATAATGAGGCCTAGGTAGTCCATGATTTTCATCTTCTGATTGAAGATCATCAGGATCATCATAGTGCAGAGAGAGCAAGATAGCTATTGAGCTTATTCTTTTTGTATGTTGTTGAGGATCTACACTTGATTGATAATACATTGTTGGGGTTTTTTGCTGGTGCTTTCCCTAGTGATATATTCTGTGTTATGTGATTGATTCCTTCTTGTCAGTTATATGTGTTCATGCTTGATGTTGCTCATGGTTTATTAACTTCCCAAAGTTTATGGTAGATGTAGATCTAGTATTATGCTTTAGTACATTTCATATATCAGTTTGATCTCCAGGTGAAATTTCTACATGATATCAGTGAGCTAGCTGACTTGTAGAGAAAATTCTACAGCTAGTCCCAGTTGGGGATCCTTAGGCCTAGTCTTGAGGCTGAATTTTGATTGATCAAAAATTTTATCATGGTTTTAATGAATTTTAGAAGTTACAACAGGTTTTGGGTAGAGGCCAAGATTCTGGCCTAGTAAAGTGGCTTAAATCACAAGGTAGCTGGCACAAAACTAGCAATTTTGATCCACAATCGCTAGTAGGCAGGCCTGTGAGAGCGACTTTGGGTTTCTGGTTTCTACTTTGCCCATAGCATGAGAATGACTATGGCCTAAGAGCTACAGAATAGCAATGGGACCCAAGGACAGGTTGTTTGAGTAGTTGACTTGTCTCCTGAGGGTTTTGTTGATGATGTTGGATGACTGTATGTGAGGTTCCATGAATTCCACTTCCTTAAGGTGACATAGTAAGTTGAATTTGATCATAGTAGCACCTCTACTCATGTTTAGCTTGGTTGGCATGGTTACTTTGGGTAGACCTAGGAGGGGGTGTTACAAATTGGTATCAGAGCATGGTTGTGCTCCCTTTGGGCCATATATGATGCTACTGATATGGGTGAATGTGTCCGTCATGCATGCATGTCAGTTGTGTGTGTGGCTCTTACACTTGTGTTCCATGTGCTTGTTACACTACATCATATTGATCATGGTAGTAGTAAGGTTATCATGAGGAACTTGATGTTGGTTTGATCGAATGCATCGTCATGAGTATATGACTGGGTATACAATTATATGTAGCTTCATTACATCCTTATATGTTGGGTTGCATTCTTGGTTATTTGATTACATGCATCAGTCTTGTAGGTTGATTACAAGAATTGATCTCTTATGCTCGACTACATGTGGCTATGTGTCTGTATAGTTGATTAGGAAATGATTATGCAGGTGGATAGTTGCATGACACAATGTGTATACAGGAGGAATGGTTGTTCTCGTGCATGAGGTCATAAAATGCATTGTTAATATGGCCTTGCATTTATGACTGGACCCTAGTTAATATGATGGTTATGTGTTAATGCACTTATTGATATATGTCTATATGTTATTATGGTTATGTTGTACATGCGTTGCACTAATTTGATGACCTTACAGACCAGGTATCCTCCCCGAATTATGCTAAGGTACATTCATTTATTTTTAGCTGACATAATATCCCTTGTAGGAAAGAGATCAGATGGCTAGCAAGGTGGTAGACTACATAGAATCTCCCTATGAATCAGATGGGAAACATGGTGTGGGGCACTCTTCTGACTTGGAAGACACCTTGAGAAGCCTAAAGGAAGAAATAAGGAGTTGCAAAGCAGACAATGACAGAATAATGCAGGCACAAGAGAAACAAGCAGAGGTGAATGTGATATTACTTGAAAGTTTGTCATATTTGCAATGACAGGGACCTCTTTATATTAGCCATGGACATGATGATAGATCTAAGGAGTTTTATGAGTTGCGGATGGGTTCTATGACAGATGAGGAGTATACTAGCAAATTTTTGGAGTTGTTAAGATATGTGCCTTACCTCAGAGAGGCGAAGGCCAAGGTTCATAGATTCATCAGTGGATTGACAATTTCATATAGATACTAGATTGAGGTCGATGAACCTAGATCGTTAGAGGAGGCCATCCAAAAGTTGAAGCATTTTTATGAGTAGTTGAAGTGCAAGGTGGAGCTGAAATGTGACTTCAAGAGAAATGAAAAAGCTAAAGGAAAATGGCCACCAAATCATGGAAGACCTCAAGATGCAAGTGAGAAATATAATTTAGTTCCGTACAAGAGATTCAATATAGCTAAGAAGGGACATGGAGAGCAGAAGGCTAGAGATGGTGGTAGGGAACCACAGAAGTGTTGGATATGTGGTAAGGATGATCATAAGAGGAATTTTACAGAGTATTAGAGTGGTGGTAGACCTCAGATCTACATTGCTCAAGAGGTGCATATAGTTGGTGATGTTGGTCATAGCATTCCTCGGATTTATGTAGCTATGGACAACATGCAGGTGGATCATCAGGCATCGATCATTGAGATGGACGATAAGATTTGTGACCAAGTTGTTTCTATTTTTATTGATCATGGATCTAACTATAGTTATATTAATCCTGACCTCGTGGATAAGTGTGGTCTAAGAAAATAAGTGCATGCAAAATCTTGGTTGGTACTGTTGGCTATAGGTACAAAAAATTTATTTCACCATTGGGTAAGAGCTTGTGCATTTGAGTTAAATGGTATGCCTATAGAAGCACATTTGAATGTATTTTCATTGGGATTTTATAGAATTTTTTGGGTATGGATTGGTTATACCTTCACATAACCAAAGTGAAATGCTTCGACAAGGCCGTTGAGTGTGTGGATGATAATGGGGAAAGAGGACCTTGCAGGGAAAGAAGAATCCTACATCAGCGAGGATGGTTACCATTATGCAGGTGAAGCATAGTTGTAGAAGAGGTTGTGTGATGTTTGTAGTACAAATTTCCAATGACAAGAATAAGGAGGTTGAGGATGCAAAGTTGTTAAGCAGGTACCTAATTTTGCAGCAATTTTAGGATGTATTCCCTGAGGACATTACAGAGTTTCCACCTCACGGGGAGGTAGACTTTTCTATTGAGATAGTGTTAGGGGAAGCTCCTGCATTGGAAGAACCTTACAAGATGAGCACACTTGATTTGGTAGAGTTGAAGTTGTAGCTAAAGAAAATTTTGGACAAAGGATACATCAGACCCAGTGTATCACCTTGGGGCGCACTAGTGTTGTTCATAAAGAAGCAAGATGGTACTCTCATATTTTGCATTGATTATAGGTAGTTGAATAAGGTAATGATTAAGAATAGGTGTTATAGCACCATTTACCACTCTTGGTAGATCTGATGCTTTGAATATGGCCTAGGGAAACCCTTCCTTCCAGACTTAGTCCAAAATCTAAAAAATGGTGTTTTATTCCCTATATGCTATGTTTCCATGTGATAAAAGTGTGTACACATGGGTCAGCATATATCCAACCCACGTACATATGTTAGAACACTTAAAAAATTTATATTTCCTTAATTTTGGGTGGAGTTCATGGGCTTTACCTATTACTCACCTCCTATTTCCCATGACCCAATTGTTTCCCAACTGGAAAAACTAATTTGGAGAACTATAAATAAACCTCCATGGGAAGGGCTTAAGGGAGAAAGGATGAGATATTGATACTATAGTGAGATTATCCCTGATCGATTATGAAGAATCCCTCTGCCTCCTACACTCCCCAAAGCTTTAGGAAACCCTTGTTTCCTTGATTATAGATATCCCCCATCTTGCTTGAGATATCCTTGTATTGGTGATGGAGGAAGATTGTTGAAGGCTGGGAAAGGATAGATCCAGAGGATGGTTCTGCTTGGAGCCAAAGAAGGACTTAGGTCATATTTCTCCACCTTATTTGTAGCTTACTTAAATAAAAGGAATGATGTTCTATTTCCGATATAAAATGTGTTTATGCATCAAATTATGTTGTAATTCATTTATCAATCTTATATTGATGTATAATTAGTCATTCATTTATATGATTTAAATTTAACATCATGAATATCCATTATGTTTCTACTGTTGTGTATGTTCCACTTGAATAATTTTCAGGTCTCAAGAATAATGGGAGAAGCTGAGGGTTTGCACCCTGCAGGATCTACACAAACGAAGGACATCCGGGTAAGGACACTTCTACACGATTTAGCAGAATAAGCATTTTTCTTGATTGCTTGAGAATTTCTTGTTGTGGTTTGCTCTCTGCTCTGTTGGGGTTCTCAACCTAAAGCCCTAGAGTGGCTTCACCTGTAACAGAATTGGCGACTCCACTGAAGATAAAAATCTTGTTATTCCTGGTTTGGGTTGTTTTTTCTCAATCATGGTTCAGTTTCTTGATTGCTTTCTTTTACAGTATTGTTTGGTCCATTAGTATCCCAAGAATCAAGTCTGATCTTCTTGTTCAGACCTTGATTTTTGTTTTTCCTAATAAAGTTTTTTATACGTTGTTTTCTTTGACTACAGTAGTGTGTACACGCAGGTTTGTTTAAAGCAGATTCATGTATATGCTAGATTCCTTTATTAGAAACGTGTGTGCATGCTTTTGTGTCTTTATATAGTCGCATATGCAATTTTTTGGATTGTTTTTTCGAATCTTTTTGCCCATTTAGGTCTTCTTCCTAGTTTTTTATTCTGTTGTATGGTCATCTGCTATCTGGAGAATTCATTTTTCCAGCAAGCTTTCTTTTTCAAAATCTCCTTCTCATTGAAAAGGTTTGGCCTAGGATTTGTTCTTAAGCAAGTTTGTAGTTTGTATCTTGGGTTCAAGGCTTCATTCTAAAGTTCTTGGTTGTTCTAGTCTTCCAGAATAGAAAATTGTTTTCAATTTCGTTTCCAACCTGGATTTCAATTCCCTTGCTTTGCTTCCCCTTGTTTGGTGGCCTTGTTGTTTTTCTTTATTTTTGAGAGTCTTTTTGACAAGTTTGAAAGTATTTCTTTCTTGACCGTTTTGTCAATTTTTCGAAATCTTTTGCTGCTACTTGGGTAACTTTGTACAAGTTTGTACTCTTTCTTGTTAAAGTTTTATTCATTTTCGAGTTTATAACTTGCGAGATTAAAAGATTTCTTGTGCCTATTTATTGATCTTTCGAGTTTTAGTAGTACTTTTGTGACCTCAAAAAGTTGTTTTTTTCCTTTTAAAAGAAATATCTCAAAAAACTTTTCTTTTGTTTTTATTTTTCCAAGTTTTTGGTTTTTGGTTTCTTTTGTTTTATTGTTGAAAAGAGAATTGAGATCTTTTGTGATTTGCTCTGCTTGCTTTGAAGAGAGATTTGTGTTCAAATTTTTTCCCTCTTCATTTTAAGTTGGCTTATTGTCTGTATAAAGAGTTTCATTTGCTTATGAGATTTCTTTTAGGATCTTGCATCATCATTGTAATTTGCATCAGGTTAGTTTTCATTTTAAGGCATTCTTAGTTTTTTTTAGTTTTTGAGTGTGCGTGGATTGTTTCAGAAAATAAAAGAAAAATATTTTTCTAATATATAAGTTTTTGTAGAACCCAAGCAGAGATCACTCTTCATCGAAGAAAATGACTACATTCATATAGTTAGTTTTCTATTGATTTATTTTGCGTCATAAAAACATCATCAGTTTCACTCTCGTAATTCCCCCTGACTTAAAGAACAACTATATAAAATCAAGCGATTAATAAAATGAACTAGAACTTTTATTGTTGTCATTAAACAAACACCAACAAGTTTAGGTTCATTAGGGTCGTCGATTAGGTGAGTGGAGAGTTTACTCTCCAAGGCCGCTCAAATTACAAAATGTAGAAGTTGAATAAAGAGTGAAACTCAATATTGTTAGAAAGACCAGGAAAGATCTGTGACTGGGAGTTAAGCACGAGGGAGAGTGAAGGCAAGGAAGAGAGATACCCCCTCTCCAACTTGTTGGATCCTGCCTCACAACTATTCCTCCTGGCTTTTGATACGAGGTGGTATCCCTACTTGCCTTTCCTAGGGATCGCATAGATCATTGCAGAGGGGAATCCCATGGCACCTGAGGCTGATGTTGCATCATGTTCAACAGTACTTTGCAAGGGTACCCTTGCGAAGATTGGGTGTTTGCACTAGCAAAAGCTATTGTCTAGAGGTTAGCGTAACTGCCTCTGATACCTTCGCTAGTAGGCCTGGGGTGTAATTACCCTAGTCTATTTTCGGAAGGCCCTTGATTTTGGCTTTCTTGTATTTTGGTGTCCAGTCCTAATCACCTGAAGAGGAAATACTTGAAATTTTTTTGATTTCTTGTATCTTTAGGGACTTTTAGAGAGTTCTCTTTGCTCCTAGTTGGCCTAGCTTTACAACTTTTTTGAGTCTTTAAGTAGATTTCTTAAAAATAATTCAAAGTGGTTGATCGACTAGCTCGTCAGTCTAGGAGACTTCATGGGCTATCACCTACGAGTCTTGAGCCTTCTCCTCGAAGGCGTAGGAGAAATACTGCTAGTGGTTTTCAACCAGTGGCAGCAGGCGCATCGGAGATTGATCCTCTGGTTGGAGTCATTGATTCACAAGATAGACCTAGTACAAGTAGAGAGTTAGAGAGAAACACTCTAGTTCTTTCTCAAGTCCTCTTCCAGTCGGAAGATAATATTGAGGTCGAAGAGCTTTCAAAGTCTATTGCGACTGCTAATTCTCCTCTTCCTCCTGATCATCTAGACATTTTATTATATGTCAGAACTCCGACCAACAGGTCATCGATCCCATGTTTACATTGATCTATTCCTTTGATGACCACTGTTGGAAGCATGGAATCCACGACAAGTGCTATGAGTATGAAGACTCCTGTATCCGTACAAGGAGGAGGAACAATTTCTATACCTTTTGTTACTCCTATCACTGTTATATTTGGTTATGCTTCCATTCCATCATCGAGTGGAAGTTCTCAAGTTGTTGCATCTGGCATTGGTTTTTTCCCTTTTGGAATGTCGACTAGCATGATTCCTTCGGTTCCATTGAGTATTCCATCAGCTACCTCCACATCCATGGTGAGTGTATCAACTTCTTTTAAGGGTTTTCTGTTTAGGGGTGGTCATATACCATATTCCAACCCAACTGTGGGATCCATGCCTTTTTCCTTTTTAGGTCAAGGTTATAATCCATTTCAAAGTTGGACAAAACTTGCAGTTAGTGGGTTAGGAGCTGGGAATCAATCTTATTTCGACTAATAGGGGAATATGTCGTATTCTTCTGTCAATTATTTTCAAAACTTTTCTCCCTATGCTAACACATGGAATCCTTATCAGGGGCTTTTTGCTCCTTTTAACACTTCTTTAGGGGGTAACTTTACTAGTTACGAAGGATTTTTGACAGGAGTTGGTCAAACTCCGAATTTTGTTGGACCACAAGGGGCTCCTTATGGTTCAGTTGGGTCTTCAAATTACTTCGGGCAACTTGATGCCTTCACAAATCCAGTTCATTCTTTTCATAACATTGGGAGTTCCACCCACATTAGGTGGAATCCTCAAGGTCCGCCGCAACTCCCTTTTCTGGCAATGTTAAACTTTCCCAATCTCGCTAAATTGACTAATGATCTGATTAGGTATAACTTAGTCTGGCCTCTCGTCCCAACCAAAATTCCCTCCGATATCCCAAAATTTGAGGGGAAGATGGGTGAAGATCTGGGTGACCATGTAACCACCTTCCACTTATGGTGTTCATCCAACTCCTTGATAGACGATTCAATTAGGTTGAGATTATTTCAATGTACCCTAACTGGAAATACGACTAAGTGGTACATAAAACTTCCAGGGGGCACCTTCACTTCTTTTAGAGATTTGGCTACTATCTTTTTGAACCATTTTCAATTGCCTGTCCGATATGATGTCGGAAATGAGCTTTTGGCTAATTTCCAACAAGACCAGGTGACTCACATTTCGGATCATATCCAGGAATGGAGGAGAAGGAAGAGGCTCATCAAAGCCGATATCCCACAAGAATTCCTTCTCAAATGCTTTCTTAAATCAATACAACCTGAGATCTTTAAGGACATGTCCCTCTCCAGTGTTTTCACTGAGGAGCAGACTATTTTCAGGGCCTAGTAGTTAGAACTGATCTATTCTCAGTTTGGGGTTCTTCAAAAAAATTCTACCTGACGCTCCTAGATCCAAGGTGGATATAGCCAAACTGAAGCCAGGTCCCCATGCAGACAGGCTAGTCGGATCAATTGATGTAAACACGGTTAACCTGCTAAATCAATTGCAATAGTTGTCTTTACAAACTGCTTCCTCTATGCAGGCATCACCATCCACATCTACACCTTCTCAACCTATGTCTATAAACACCATCCAAACTTCTAACCCCAAAGGAAATCAACAATCCAATGGAAAGAAGAAAGGACGAGGCAAGAAGAAGAACTAGGATGGGAAGGGCAATGCAAACAAACCCGGAAATGATGCTGGAGAGGGTAAGAAAGAGTCCAAGAAAAAGGTAAAATTTCCATGCAAGTTATGCAATGGGGATCATTTGACTCATCTCTACCCTAAGATCCAAGACGCTTAGTGCTTATTAGTGCAGCAAGGGTCTTCTAGCTCCCAGGCTGTTCTCACTAACCCTTTTCCCCAAGGGCAACAATTACTTGTTGGC
Organism: Pinus tabuliformis; assembly: GCA_031772625.1. Classification (NCBI taxonomy): domain Eukaryota; kingdom Viridiplantae; phylum Streptophyta; class Pinopsida; order Pinales; family Pinaceae; genus Pinus; species Pinus tabuliformis. The sequence continues at coordinate 594,875,212 of CM062815.1, read as the reverse complement.
GCAAATTCTAATGCTGGTACCCCTGTAGGGGGCAATCAGGAAGGGGATAATTCATCAAATGTCTATATTGTGAGCTCACATATCAATGTCGCTACGCGATTGCATGATTATGGTGAATCAGAATCAGCTAAGGCTAAGTCTGCTTCTGATACCTCAAAGCCACTCCATATTGAGAGGCCCTCTGTTGAGTCTATACCTCAGATGCCGAAAGGATCCACGAAGCGCTCAACCATTAACCCTAATGCTAGGGCAGACCAAAACCACTTGATCATAGAAGATCTGGCTCAGAGTCCTTACGTTATGTCAGCATTAAAGGTACTCCAATCGTGCCCTACTCAGAGGAGTGCTTTGCTCTTGGCAATCAGAGTAGTAGATCAAAAAAATTATATTGTGCTCACTTTTGATATGTCAAACATCGAAAAGAGACTTCCACATCATATGGATTTCAAGATAAAGTCTACATATCGAAATACTAACATCTTTCAAATAGTTATAGATGAGGGAGCTTCCACATGTGTGATGCTTGGAAGGCCATTGGATCACCTCAAGCTATTCCTTCACCGACTCTATTGATGGCATTTGATGGACATTCCCATAGACCGCATGGGATTATTCCAGCCTTTCCCATCTATGTTGGGGGAAAGGTGGTAAATATTGAGGTAGAAATTATCGATGCGAACTTGGATTACAACCACCTCTTAGGTAGGAATTGGATTTACGAGATGGATACCATAGTTTTATCAATATTTCGCATTCTTTGTTTTCCTCATGAGGGAAGGATTGTAAAAGTTGAGCAGATGGATTATTCTCCGGGTGATTCTCACGCATCCTCTAACTCTATTGTTCCATTAGTGGACAATCCGAGGCAACCTATTGAGAATTTAGGAGTTGGGATTTATTCTTCTTTGATGGGTAGTTTTGACCTCCCTGCTCCTTCGGCTAGAATCATTGTTATTTCATCCCCTAGGGGACGTTCTTGAAGAGAGTTATTTCGAACTCATTATTTTTCAGACCCTTGGCCTTTACCCTCATCTACCACCACATTAGATGGAGGGCAGGTAGGTGGAATGACATGTCCTTTTTCTGCAATGGAAATTTCTTATCAGTCTATTGTTAACTCTGTAGACTCCCATCCTATTGCTTTCTCACCATAGGAGTTAGATGGAGATGTGGCTCCAGCCTGGACCCTCGACTCAAATTGAGCTCAAGATTGGATAGATACAGTCTTACCATTTGAGGAGGCAATTCTAGAAGTAATGATGGGTGTTGATATACCATGGGATGATTTACATCACCGTTCATATTTCCTCCCTCATTTGCGAGAAATTGAGTCAAGTTTGTCTAGTCCATCTACTAGTGATGTTCATATAGTTTTAAACCCTTTGGCCCCAGCACAGTTTTCTGCCAAAGGTAACATGTATGTTATCTCATGAACTGTACCTATGAACATCTCTAGGAATCCTAACATAATCAAAAATGTCTTCATCGAAACTAACTGTTCCCTTGAAGAAATTCAAATTTACACTGATCTCTTCAATGAGTTTCGTGACGTGTTCGCTTGGTCTTATGAAGAAATGCCTAGAATAGATCCTTCTATAGTCCAGCATGAGATCAAGACATACAAAAACGCTAAACCTATTCGTCAAAAACTTCGACCAGTCAATCCTAGAAAAGCAGCAACTATTAAAGCTAAAGTTGAAAAGTTTCTTAAGGTGGGCTTTATATACCCCGTTCCTCTGACTGAGTGGGTCTCTAATCCAGTCCCCATAGATAAAAAGCAAGGAACAATCCGAGTATGTATTGACTTTAGGGACCTAAATAAGGCTTGTCCGAAACACAATTACCCCACGCCCTTTATTGATCAAATTATTGATGAATGTGTGGGTAATGAAATATTTTCGTTCATGGATGGATTCTTTGGTTACAATCGAATTACCATCCATCCAGAAGATCAGCACAAGACAACCCTTATTTGTCCTCGAGGTATGTTTGCATACAAAAAGATGCCTTTTGGCCTTAAAAATGCTAGAGCCACTTTTCAGCGGGCCATGTTTTATGATTTTCATGACATTAAACACGTCATCGAAGCATATTTGGATGATTTAGCTGCTCGTTCTCGAAAAAAAATTAACCATCCTAAACACCTTCGGTTGAGATTTGAAAGGTGTCATTTTTATAAAATCAGTTGAATCCAAATAAGTTTGTTTTCGTTGTCACATCCAGTCGGTTCTTAGGATTCATCGTATTGACAGAGGAGATTCGTGTTGATCTCTTCAAGGTTGAGGCAATACTTTAGTTTCCTCCACTGTCTTCCATTCGTGAACGTCAAAGTCTCTAAGGAAATGCAAATTTCTTGAGGAGATTCATAGAAAATTATGACGAGATTACAAAAGGATTTATGCATTTGCTTAAGAAAGGAGTCCCATTTTTTTGGGATGATTTCATGCAATGATCTTTTGATGCCTTAAAAAAAGAATTAAATTCTGCTCCATTATTGAGTCCACCCGATTATAACAGAGACTTCCTTTTGTACCTCGCTGCTGCAGAATCAACCATTGGTATGGTTCTGGTTCAAGAAGATGATGCTTTCTGTGAGCATGTAATCTACTACCTAAGTCGAGGCTTGGTAGGCCCTGAACTACACTATTCTCCCATCGAGAAGTTGGCTTTGGTAGTTGTCCATGCTATCTAGTGGCTTCGACATTACATTATGCTTCGAAAAATGTTGGTGTTAGTAGCCGTCAATCCATTTCAATTTTTCCTCAACAGGCCAGTGATTGGGGGCAAATATAATATATGGATTGTCATTTTGCAAGAATTCGATCTTGAATTCATGTCGGCTAAATCTAATAAATCTTTAGTATTTGCAGAGTTGATATCAGAGCTGCCTTGTGAGGAAGAAATTATTCACGAGGAAAATTTTCCCGATGAACATTTATTTATTTTTTCTTCACAATATCCTTGGTATGGAGATATCATTACATATCTCCAGACTTTGATGTTTCCACCTGCTTTCTCCAAATATGAGCGTAGAAAGTTGCGTCAACTCACTAAGAATTATGTTGTTATAGGTGACACATTATATCGTCACGAGATTGATTCAATCCTTAAGCGTTGTTTGACTTTGGAAGAAGCTGAGTTAGTTCTTAATGATTGCCACAATGGAGCTTGTGGTGGTCATCTAATAGGGCTTTCAACAGCCTAAAAATTTTTGTGAGGAACCTACTTTTAGCCTTCGATTTTCAAAAATCGTATTGAAGTGGTCAATAGATGCCATCCTTGTCAAGTCTATACTTAGAAAATGTGCACACATCTAGCTCTGCTTTTCCCTGTTATCACCGTCGGTCCTTTCACGAAGTGGGGCATAGATTTTACCACTTGTAATCTACCTTCGACAGGGAATCACAAGTACATCATTATAGTTGTAGAATACTTTACAAAGTGGGCTAAAGCCATGCCTACTTTCAAAAGTGACAGTGAAACAACGACCTTGTTTCTCTTCAATCAGGTTATTTCATGATTTCGTATCCCTAAAGAGATTGTCACTAACCATGGTGGTCATTTCCAAAATCAACTAATGTCCAAATTGGCTCTCAAGCTGGGTTTTAGGCAAGAGCATTCATCTCCATATTATCCTCAGGCCAATGGGCAGGTTGAAGCTATGAACATGTCCCTTAAAATCATCCTGCAAAGGATGATTGACAAAGCTCAATCCAATTGGCACATCATGTTGTATCTCGCACTTTGGGCATACCAAACGTTAGTTAAGGCTTCCACTAGTTTTACTCCTTTTCAACTAGTTTACGGGTTGGAATCTATCTTTCTTATTGAATGTGAAATTCCTTCTCTTAAGCTAGCTATTGAACTTATCCCAGAGACTTCTAGTCTTGATGAATGGCTCGTTCATTTGGAGGATCTTGATGAGCAATGTCGAGATGTCGCCATCATAAATGAAGCCCACAAAAAGAGGGTAAAAACTCAATACAATAAAGTTGTTTGCCCTCAGAATTTTTCTGAAGGTGACCTTGTCCTTGTCTACAATGAAGACAAAGACGCCCTAGGGGAAAGAAAGCTTAAATCTATGTGGTACAGTCCCTTTATAGTCAAGCAGGTTTTGAAAAAGGGGGCTTATGAATTAATTTCCTTTGAAGGAAGCAAGTTGGTAGAGCCCAGAAATGGGCTCTACCTTAAGAAGTACTTTTCTTAGGCTTCGGCCGAGCACTTACTTGTTTCTGTATACTGTATGTTTGTTCATATCTATCTAGCAGTTTTAGTGATGTTAATATTTTTTATCTCCTTTCGGTAGTTATTGATGGATGATTCAGTATATCTAGGATTCACCGATGGTGTGAGTAGGCATACCCAGAACCTTGCTTCCGTGGCTTGCGTGATTTATTATCCATCTGGCTAGTTGATGGTTTCAAGAGGAGTATGTATTGGCCCTGCTTCGAATAATATTGCTGAATATACTATTGTTATTAATTTTCTATCCGAATCAATATCTCTTGGTATTGATTCGTTAGTGGTATGTTTAGACTCACAACTGGTGGTATCTCATCTGAATAACATTTATCGAGTACGAGATCCCTATTTGTATCACCAATTTTTGAGAGTGATATTGTCGTAATGATCATTTGTTTATATCACATATGTCCACATTCCACGATTAGAAAATTCAATAGCAACTTCTATTGCTAATCAAGCATTAGATTGGCATATAAATCATTCATCAAATTAAAAAAAACATTAAAAATAATCAAAATGTCATCTGAATATATCATAAAATCGCTTGTATATAGATAGAGTATTTGTGTCCAAAATAATATACAAAAAATTGGGACAAAATGCCCTACAAAATATGGGCTTATGCCCATCATCATGTCCAATCATAAAAATATCTAATCATCTATCTAGTTGGCCCAGGATGAGCAGCCAAAAAATAAATAATGACATTGGCTACACGTCAGAATAGCCACACCTAGTCCGGTGGTACTCCTACCACACGACGCTGCATCTCCTCGAGTAGATCCTCTATGGTTATCATGGGTACTTGGTGAGTCAACCTCACCAAGTTCCTCTAAGCTGCATGGAGAACTCTCTCTGTCTCAGCTGCAGCCCCTTCGACTTCTCTCCCTTGAAGCCTATGTCTAGGAAATCTGTCAGGTCTCACTGGTCCAACATCTAAAACATGATCAATATATTTTGTAAGTGTCTTGTCTCATCAAAAATATTTTTAAGTTCATTAAAAAGCCAAAAAATATTAAAGAATATTAAAAATTAAAAATTTTCTACCTATGGCACCCCATGTTGCATTCAGTGGTAACACTAAATTTGGATCTCCTCAGAAATTGTTAGGGTCCAACCCTAACCCCCTTATTTATGTAATAGGATCGAGTCATAATTATAGTTAAGTAAAGAGTCAATAAATCCCATACTAATAATTGTAAGTGGTTAACCCGCATTTAATGAAGGGACCACAGTTAGTTGCAAATGGGCCATGGTATTAGATAGATGGTATTAATAAGAACCATGGTATTGCCCCATGGTATTGCATGTATGAATCCTATATAAAGGATAGAGACTCCCCTTGAGGAGCATCGTGTCTTATTTTTTAATTGAGCTCAGCTCTAATGGAGGTTGCCCCCTTGAAGAGGCAAGTGAACATTGCTTTCTGAATAATAAAATACTTGTTGTTATTTCTCATTGTTCTAAGTTCTGGGTATATTTCTGCGCATATTTGGTATTTTGGTATCGTCTTGTAGGTTAAGAGCATAAAAAGTGGTATCAGATCGCTTTCCAAGGCTGGTGGGATCTCCAATTTTTAGCAAAAAAAAATTTTTGGCTAGAGACGTATTCCGGGGTCTTTAAACCATGGGATCTGTCGTTGAGTGCATAAACCTGCGGATTTGGGGAGGCATGCACACAGGAAATACAAGAGGTGGTCACACTTTTTGGACTCCCTTTTAACCCCTGTGGGTACCCCTTCGAGTAGTAGCGCATTAGACAGAACCACGCATGGACTGTCTTCCAAGTACCCTCTAGGTATATCGGAAGCCCCCTAGCTCCCTTGAAACCTCGCCATAGATAAACCGTCGGTCGTCTTGCTGCTACAGTACATCGAGAATAGCACTCGGGGAGATTACTCGCATGTATGATAGGGTAGTCAGGTTGTACGGCTAAGGGTATTGTTGATCCTCCTTGGTTAGTGCCCTGAAATATTAGGTCGAGTACTACTGTTAGACCCTTATGTATATTGCGATCTGTAGCACCTGTCACTTCTGGAGACCATAGTTCCCTTCTCTATCTCTGGATCACGCATCGTCTTTGCCAGATTAGTTCTTGTAGGTGGGTTTTTGTCACAACAGCAACAATCAGTTCCGCCGTTTAGATCTATCAGATCATCCATTCAACTCTATCAAAGCCGTCAGATCTTCCATCCAGATCTAGCAGTTTGGGCTCTGTAGCTGTCGCAACAATCAGATTTTCCATTTAGATCTGACTAATTGTGTGGGTTCCTATACCTGGGTGTGATTTCACAGGACTTTGGGCAACATTGAATTTTCTAGGAATCGGCCACTGCAGTATTCCTAAGCAAGGAGTAAAACTTCTTTCAGAGTAAAAAAAAAACGAGTCTAAGACCCCCCAGGACGCTTATTGGAGACCTAGCCCATAAGAATCAGGTCGACAAGCTGAGCAAGGTGGTACCATTCAATTGTTAGTGCCAAAAATTTTGGGCAGTCCCAAATTTCAAGTACATCGGATCAGTGCATGGTACAAACTAGAGCTCAAGCTATGGCCAATGAGAGGATTGACAACCTTGAATCACAATTGAAAGATGTTCTGTTGCAGCTGAAGAACTTAAATGAAACACTCTCAAATGGCAAGATGGAGGAACATGCAGATGCATATATTCGCAATGAAAACATTGAGGGCGAGTCTAGCCAGTCCTTTCACCTCTTTGGCACCCACCAAAAACCCCAGCCGTGACCACCCAAGCTGGACATGTATAAATTTGATGGCTCTCACTCGGCCACATGGATAGCACAAATGGAGCAGTATTTCACACTGACTCACATCATGGATGATGCGACTCAGCTTAGTGTGGGTAGCATGTACTTGGACAATGAAAGATGGCAATGGTGGCAATGGCATCAACATTGTTATGGAAGGCCCTTAACTTGGCAGACATTCAAAAAAGCTCTTACGGATCACTTTGACCATGACTCTAATTTTTTGGGTCGTCTCACTAAGTTCCGATAGACAGGAACAATGAACGAATATATTACAGCCTTTGAAGCCTTAGCTTTCCACACAAGAGGTCTACACGATGAGTTCTACATGGAATGTTTTGTCAGTGGTCTCAAAGAAGCCATACAAGCCCACGTCTGACTGCAACACCCTATCTCATGGCTGCATGCTTGCAAGATAGCTCATGAAGTAGAACATGCATTAGCGGCCCAGTCCAATCACCCAAATTTTGTAGCCAAGGGTTGCCCCACCTAGGCTCAAAGCACCACCCAAACACTCAAGGTTCAAAACTTGTCACCAGCAGAAATGTCGGAAAGAAGAAAGCAAGGATTGTGTTACTACTGTGATGAGAAATACTCCCCTGGGCATAAATGCAAGGAGCCCAAATTCTTTCAAATTGATGCTACTAATCACAGTTCATTGGAGGAAGCCCCACCACTTGAGGAACTAGAGGAGGAAGAAGAGGACAACCAGTAGGAAAATGTACCTAAAGAACCAGTTATCTCACTGGATGCTTTGGCAGGGATTTCTTCTCCCCAAACTCTCAAAATTAGAAGTTTTATGAAGCATTTCCTAGTAGTAGTCTTGATTGATAGTGGCACTACACATAACTTTATCCATCAAAGAGTCGCGGAAGCAGTGCATTATTTTGTTCGAGTAGTTTCTAACTTCCAGGTCCAAATTGTTGATGGAGGGACAATGAAATGTGAAGGCCGCTGTGAAAATGTCAAACTTCAAATGGGGGATTATCAGTTAAAGACCCACATGTTTTCCATACACATGGGAGGGTGCAACGTTGTCTTAGGTGCTGAATGGCTTCACACACTTGGCCCAATCACAATGGATTTCTAGGAGTTATATATGAGATTTAAGCAGAACAACCACACATACCCTCCGCGGACTCTAGGCGGGAGCTCCCTCTATCATCAGCTCACATCGGATGGAAAAATTGTTAAAAAAGGGCCAACATGGAGTTATAACCCATTTTGATGCCATCCAGGCCTTCGAATCCAATTCTCTTCATATTTATCCTGAGATGCAACAGATCTTAAACAACCATCTTCCAGTCTTTGACAAGCCTCATGAGCTTCCACCCTCGAGAGGAGAACATGATCATAGCATTACTTTGGTCCCAGGGGCCCAACCACCAAATGTGCACCCATATAGATATACGTTTGCGCAAAAGAATGAAATTGAAAAAATAATCAAGGAATTCTTGGAAGCAGGCGTCATTCATCCCAACATTAGTCCTTATTCATCGCCAGTGGTCATGGTGCTCAAGAAAGATGGGGAATGGCGTACGTGTCCAGAATTCAGGGCCCTCAATAAGTTGATAGTCAAAGATAAATTTCCCATCCCGATTGTTGATGATTTGCTAGATGAACTAAATGGGGCTCAATTCTTTACTAAGCTCAACCTTTGCTCGAGCTATCACCAAATTCGCATGAAAGAAGTAGACATTCCAAAGATTGCTTTCTGAACTAATGAAGGCCATTATGAGTTCCTGGTCATGCCATTTGGTCTTTGTAATGCCCCATCCACTTTTCAGAGCCTTATGAACCACCTTCTCAAACCATATCTCAGAAAATTTGTCCTTGTTTTCTTTGATCACATCCTCATCTACAGTCGCACCTGGGCCACACATATTCAGCATGTAGATCTGCTCTTGCAACTTCTCCGCAAGCATAAATTATTTTTCAAGATGTCCAAGTGCTCTTTTGGCATGGAAGAAGTTGAATATTTGGGCCACATTGTGGGGTGTGAAGGTGTCAAGGTGGACCCCAAAAAGATCCAGGCAATGCAAGATTGGCCTCAACCAAAGACCTTGAAGAGCTTGAGAGGATTTTTGGGTCTCACAGGCTACTATCACAAATTTGTCTGCAATTATGGTTGCATTTCTAGGCCCCTCACTCAACTCCTCAAGAGAAATTCATTCCTCTGGAATGATGAAGCACAACAAGCCTTTATGGCTCTCAAGCATGCCATGCGTTCCACTCCAGTCTTAGTACTACCCGATTTCACCAAATCTTTTGTGATTGAATGTGATGCTTCAGGTACGGGTATTGGGGCAATCTTAATGCAGGAAGATCGACCCTTGGCCTTCACGAGCCAACAACTAAGTGGGAAGAATCTGGGACAATCTACCTATGAGAAGGAGATGATGGCCATCTTACATTAGTAGATACCTGGCCACCATACTTATTGGGGTGAAGTTTCCAAATCCGCATAGACCATCAAAGCCTTAAATATTTTTTGGAGCAACGCCTATCCTCACCACAACAAAATAAATGGCTCGCCAAAATGCTGGGATATGATTATGAGATAATTTACAAGAAAGGGTGCGAAAATATTGTACCAGATGCGTTATCCAACTAATTTGAGGAGGAAAGTACCATGCTCACAATTTCCCTTCCAATTCCAGAATGGATTGAAGAGGCTTGCAAGGAATGGTTTTCACATCCCTGGCTCTCCCAACTCATTAATCAATTGTAGGCAGATTCAAATTCCACAACAGGCTACTCATGGCAGGATGAGATTCTTAGCTACAAGGACAGAGTCGTAATATCACCAACATCCACCCTTAAAAGCTACATTTTGGTGGAGTTGCACTCATCTCCCACTGCAGGACATTCAAGCTTTCAAAAGACGTATGCTCGCACTCGAAGATCATTTTTTGGACAGGCATGAAAAAGGACATTCTTACTTTTGTAGTTGAATGCAACATCTGTCAGTGCCACAAAGGAGAAACAGTCAAATCCCTAGGCACATTACAGCCATTGCCCATCCCAGCCTCAATCTGGATAGAGGTTTATATGTATTTCATTACAGATCTTCCAAAGTTAGGAAACAAGTTAGTCATCATGGTGGTTGTGGACAAACTTTCTAAGTATGCTCATTTTTTCACCCTACCCCACCCTTTTACACCAACTTTGGTCACTCAATATTTCATGAATCAGATCTTCAAATTGCATGGCATGCCCACTTCCATTGTGTTTGATCGTGACCCGATCTTCACCAGTATCTTTTGGCAATAACTCTTCTGGATACAAGGTACCCAACTACAACTCAGTACTTCCTATCATCCACAAACTGATGGTCAAACTGAAGCAATCAACAAATGTCTGGAGACCTAACTTAGGTGTTTCACTTCAAAAAAGAAACATCTCTGGGTACAGTGGTTACCTCTAGCCGAATGGTGGTATAACACCAACTATCATGCCACCACCGAAATGACTCCATATGAAGCAATTTATGGTCAACTCCCTCCTTCCCCTACTTCTTATATCAAGGGATGCTCGAAGGTACAAGCAATGGATCAACTCCTACAAAACCACACAACCATGTTGGCCCACCTTAGAGGGAATCTTCATCAAGCCCAAAATTGCATGAAGAAATAGGCAGATCAACATCGCTTAGAATGCCAATTTCAAGAAGGGGTTCAGGTATTTTTGAGGCTGCAACCATATAAGAAAACATCACTCAAAGACAAGGGTTGTTAGAAATTAACTCCAAAATTCTACAGACTGTATCAAGTACTTCAGCGCATTGGAGAATTCACCTACTAGCTAGCTTTGCCACCCACTGCAAAAATCCATCGAGCCTTCCATGTCTCATGCCTCAAGAAAGTGATTGGGAACCATTGTAAAATTCAAACCAACCTACTTGAAGTGGATGAAGAAGGGTCAATCTGGCTCCAACCTGAACAAGTTCATGACACACGAGAACAACACCTGCATGGCCGCACGGTCAAGGAAGTCCTCGTCAAGTGGAAAGACACCTCTCCGGATGATGAAACCTGGGAACTAGCTACTATCCTCCAGTAGTTTGCACAGCTTTAGCCTTGAGGACAAGGCTATTGTTATGGGGGGGGGCATGTTAGGGTCCAACCCTAACACCTTTATTTATGTAATAGGATCGAGTCATAGTTATAGTTAAGTAAAGAGTCAATAAAGCCCATATTAATAATTGTAAGTGGTTAACCCGCATTTAATGAAGGGACCATAGTTAGTTGCAAATGGGCCATGGTATTAGATAGATGGTATTAATAAGAACCATGGTATTGCCCCATGGTATTGCATGTATGAATCCTATATAAAGGATAGAGACTCCTCTCAAGGAGCATCATGTCTTATTTTGTAATTGAGCTCAACTCTATTGGAGGTTGCCCCCTCGAAGAGCCAAGTGAACATTGATTTCTGAATAATAAAATACTTGTTGTTATTTCTCATTGTTCTATGTTCTGGGTATATTTCTTCACATATTTGGTATTCTGGTATCGTCTTGTAGGTTAAGAGCATAACAGAAAACCATCCCAACATAGGGGTAGTCATCGACTGCAATGACTTTTTGATCCCACCATGCAAAAAAATCGTTATCAAAAGTTGTCCTAGGCACATCGCCACCCCCAAGGCATTTCATCAGGTCAACCCATCTACCCATTCGTGGATCTCTAGGGTTGCTGATAGTCAATAATACCTTAGGTCGAAGCCCAGGTACTTTCTCAAAGAAGAATGAACATAAGATCGTGCCATATCCAAAATTCTTTGCCTATCCCTTTTGAATGGAGGTCAGTTGGTTCTTCATATTGGTCAGTAGAGGTGTGCACCAATCAAACCACTGTGGTGAGACATTCCACTGCTAGGCTAATGGATACTCATGAGGCTTGATGTAAAGTAGTAGAGCCATTTACCTTGGCAATGGTAAATAGTAAAATATTCAAGGACAAGCTCTCTACGTGTTTGATTGGAATCTAACTTCCAATCCTTTCAGGATGACTAGGACAGTATATGTGGACATAGTCTTTTATCGTAAGACTATCCATCGTCTTGCTAGTCAAATGCACCACCTCTTTGCTTTGAGAAAGACCAGTAGTAAAGTATATATCTTCAATCTCAATCCTTAGGAGCATCTAATCGATCATGAAGGTGTCATCCGCTACACTCCAGTAATGAATCAAAAGCTCAAGCAATCATGTGTTGGCTTTCATATTTGGCATCTTAAAAAAGTTTAGCAAGCCACAACCTCTTAAAGCATCCAAAGCATTTTGGTCCTCCATTACATGATTATCTATAGCACTATGTTCTCTTTCTGACCAGGTGATGGTCATCCTACCCAAAAAAAAATGTTTCAAACCATTAGATTTATGTTTTAAAGTTTTTACTTGTGCACATGCGGGTTGCCTTTTAACACAGTCACATGTAGGTCCCTCATATATGCAGGTTACCTGTATTCAACCCACGTGTAAGTAGAGTTGAAAATTTTGACATATTTTCCTATGGTCAAGACTTGAAAAAAAATATTTAAAAAGTATCACAAATAATTACAAGTAGGATATAAGGGTTACCTGGAAGTTTTGGAGCGATTTGAACGGTTCAATTGGTTGGAGGAAGCTTGTTTGGGTTTGCCTCTACAGCTCCTTACTCAAAACACAAATGATAAAACTGTGAGTCCAAAAGTCCTTATATAAGTTGAAGAATAAAAATTATTTTTTCAAATATTGATTTTTGTCTTATGGACTTTTGACCTTGTGGCTTGGAGTGTCAAGAATGGGTTGTCTTTTTAGGAAATTTTGGATACTTCTTCGAGACATCATTTTGGTCCCATGACTGCAAACCCGTCATGGCGGGTATCGTTTTTTTACTCGCATATAGGTTAGAGAATACCACTTTCCATTGCATTTTGTAGCCTCCATATTGTGATACGTTAGCCATAGGGTCGACCCCATTGTATCTTGATTTGCAAACCATTTTCACTCGCCGACTTTAAAAATAATGATGCGATGGTAGAGCCAACCTTTACATGGGCATCTTAGTTAGATCCTTGCTGACATTGGCTGCCCATGCTGCTATATTGAGTAGGTTCGGGAGTCCTCTTTAGTCCCACCATGACTTATGCGTTGAAGACTCATTCTCATTCTTCTATGCTACTTTTTGGCCTTATACCCTAGAGGCTCCTTTGTGTTGAGTTGTACTATTGCATTGCATATTGACTACTTGCACCTTTTGGCCTTGAGCCGGCTTCACTTGGACTCGTGTTTAAGCCACTTATCAACCATGTCTTATGCAAAATCAACCTTGAAATCACTTAGCCTCTGCAACTTGACACACCCTTATACCCGTGGAAAGAACATCCCTTTGAGTGTCCTTGTCGAGTTTCGTCACCTTGCATTGAGCATAGGAATGTTCCCCTCCCAGGAACTAGAGCATATGCTTTTTTGACACTTGTTCTTTTTCAAGCTTCATATAAAATAAAAAGACAAATATATATATATATATATATATTTGAAAAAAGAGCGGGAATGAGACATTATTTCATTTTTTTATGGCAGCTAGAGTCAGTCATGTGGCCCTTGAACAAAGCACTCAAAAGAAATATTTTCCTCCATTGGGGTGGGCTTTAGTTTGACTTAGGAGAGCCTTAACCTTGTTATCAAGTCAGTCCTCCTCCGAATGGTTACCTCTTCAAATCATATGGAGAGTTTGCTTATGCCTTCTACATGACAAACCTATACAAAGTTATGATATGCTGCCATGTAGTCACAATTGAGTTGTGCTTTTGTTCAAGGGAAGTAAACCTGAGTCAGCCTCTTTGTGGTGTCTCTTGACCTATTTTTCAGTTGGTCATTCTTGGTTGTCAACGTCATGTTCGTTATCACATCAGTTTTATTGGTCCTTTGCTTATGCCGGTTTGAGAATGTCTCCAATGACTTCTTGTTGGCGAGTCTTGTCCTTATCGACTATGACAAATTGCTCTGAGGGAAGATCTAGAGCCGCACCTTGGCCCTATTCTCACTATTGATAGGTCACCTTGTGCTCAACATCCATCAGTATCATGGGCCTTTGACTGGGTGGTTTCCCTGTGTTCGACATCAGCTTTCATTATCACACATTGGGATTCGTGCAGTGCCTTGGTTTCCATTTGACCCTATTGGTGGATTCCTCGCCTTTGTGTCAGCTTTCATTATTGGTTGGTTCAGAGGGTTTCTATCATGCGCTAGCCACATCTTGTGTATGCCAGAAACATGCTTTGGTTGGGTTACTACATATTTGTTCATTTGATTCCTTCTACATTATTGGCCTATGGGTTACAGTCACGCTAGATTGAGGAAGGATACCCTAATGCCTTCCTTCTAGTGGATCCTTTCCCATCGACCTTAGCTCATTGCTCTGGGAAAGGGATCTAGAGTCCGTTTTGTAGTCATCAGTGGCATATTCCTTCACTATCGATAGTGGGAAAACATCATTGTCTCCTAATTGATAGATTCTTTAAAATGTTCAACTACAACTCATTTATTTGCACTTGTTAGAAGGTATTGGGTACCTTGACTCTCATCATCATTATCAGTGAGGAGTCTCACGTTTGTTAATGGTATACATTAATGACCGCTAATCAAATGATTTTTTAGATGGTTGACTTCAGATCATTCAGTCCCATTGTGTAGAAATATACCACAACGGTTGGTGAAGACCTCGGGTTTGTATCAGCATGTCCTGGTTCACTTGTCAGTTGCTCCTATTTCTGCTAGTTGACACCATCCACATTATATGTTGTAGTTACTTAAAGCGACATCTTATATGCTGGCACCTGAGTTGCGGTGTAGTACCATTTATTCCATCATGTTCACTTGGTACTATTTGGATCATTCTCTTGGCTTCAGTGATGAACTTCATACTTCAGCATCATTGATCAGCTCCTTATATGTGATATTCAGACATGTACTTTCTTGATTATGATAAAATAATCCATTATGTATTTTTAGTTCCTTTATACTTGTATGCATATTGGATCTGCTTTTGTACTTGTCATGCAGACATGCTTTCCTATTTTTGAGCATGGGTATGCCCGCCTCAAACAACAGTTTATTTCTAATCTCTTTTGATGGCATGGCATGTTGAATTCTAGTGAACTCCTCCTCGGTCTCGGCATGATACCTTCTATACACTTAATAAATTTTGGCCATCATGTACCCCTTATGACCTCATCTATTGGGGGCATATGTTACAGCACCATTTACCACTCTTGGTAGATCTGATGCTCTAATTATGGCCTAGGGCAACGCTTCCTTCTAGACTTAGTCCAAACTCTAAAAAACCATTTTTTATTCCCTATATGCTACTTTTCCCTGTGATAAAATCATGTACACACAGGTCATCATATATCCAATCTGCGTACATATGTTAAAACACTTAAAAAAAAAAAAATTTCCTTAATTTCGGGTATAGTTCACGGTTTTTACCTGTTACTCACCTCCTATTTCCCGTGGCCCAACTATTTCCAAACTGAAAAAACTAATTTGGAGAAGTAGAAATAAACCTCCATGGGAAGGCCTTAAGGGAGAAAGGATGAGATATTGATACTATAGTGAGATTATCCCTTATTGAGTCTGAAGAATCCCTGTGCCTCCTACACTTCCCAAAGCTTCAGGAAACCCTTGTTTCTTTGATTATATATATCCCCTAGCTTGCTTGAGATATCATTGTATTGGTGATGGATGAAGATTGCTGAAGGCCAGGAAAGGATGGATCCAGAGGATGGTTCCGCTTGGAGCCAAAGAAGGACTCATGTCATATTTCTCCACCTTATTTGTAGCTTACTTCAATAAAAGGAATGTTGTTCTATTTTCGGTATGAAATGTGTTTATGCATAAAATTATGTTGTAATTCATTTATGAATCTTATATTGATGTATAATTAGTTATTCATTTATATGATTTAAAGTTAACATCATGAATATGCTTTATGTTTCTACTATTGTGTATGTTCCATTTGAATAATTTTCAGGTTTCAAGAACATGGGGAGAAGCTAAGGGTTTGCACCCTGCAGGATCTACCCAAACGAAGGACATCCAATTAAGGACACTCCTACACGATTTAGTAGAATACGCATTTTTCTTGATTGCTTGAGAATTTCTTGTTGTGGTTTACCCTTTGCTCTATTGGGGTTCTCAAACCAAAGCCATAGGGTGGTTTCACCTGTAACAATAGGTACCCTTTGCCAAGGATTGATGATTTGTTTGATCAACTAAAGGGAGGAGCAATGTTCTCTAAGATCGACTTCATATTGGGATACCATCATGTATGCATCAAGGAAGAGGATATATTTAAGACTGTGCTCAGGACCAGGTATGGGCATTATGAGTTTGTTGTTGTTCCATTCAGTTTGACTAATGCTCCAGCTACATTCATCTATTTGATGAATAGTGTGGTGCATCCTTATTTGGACAAGTTTGTTACTGTATTCATTAGAGACATACTGGTATATTCTAAGAATGAGGAATAACATGTTGAACATTTAGTAGTAGTGTTGATATTGTTAAGAGAGCAGAAGTTGTATGCTAAGATTAGAAAGTTCACATTCTTTCATACCAAGATACACTACTTGGGACATGTTGTCTCCAAGGAAGGCATAGCATTAGATCCAGAAAAGATAAGGGCCATCATGGAATGTGTTATCACTCAGGTTGTTCCCTTTGACTCCAAAGGGAATACGGCTGAGGTAACCACTAACCAATCTTTTAGCCACAAGTCCTAGCCTACCTGCAACCAGAGAGGGCTCTCTCTTTTTGATTTAGCTTTGTTTTGGTGTAGTTTTAGGCTAGTTATGGTGCACAGGATTTTGTTTTGAATTTGTTGGGATGATGATTTCAGTCAGAACAGGTATGTTTTTGTAGAATGATCTAGGCCATTGGGCATGGAGTTGAGGATGGTAAACTGCTGGAAGTGTCTTTCTGAGGAAAAGGTTATGCTACAGAGCCAGACAAGCATCTATGGAACAATTTTTCAAATCTGTAATATGATGGGATGAAATCAATGGTGAAAGGCAACTAAGGATCTTTCACTAAACTGATAGAGGGAATGGTGTCAACATTATTTAGGAGCATTTAAGAATTCCTTAACAACATTCATAGTGATAGAATGAATACAAGCATGAGCATTTAAGAATTCATGTTTACGATTAATTCTGAAGAAAACATTTTTAACAACAGAGATTGAGCATAGGGTGTATTCAAACAATTCCTGTACTATTCTTTTTCTCTAATGCTAAGCTAATGAAACATATAACTGAGTTGAACAAACATAGAAAGACAAAACATAGTTTAGGATAACTTATTGTTTCATTAGACAACACAAGAATTCTGTAGCATAACGCAGATCATCTATTTGACATCAAACAGTGCAAAGATCATGAATTTTTCCAGCCATTTGTATTAGATAGTATGAAAATATACAAAACAGTGTCTCAGAGAGAAAATCACCAATGCCAAATACGTTGTGTGGGGAGGTATATATACAAAAATTAGATACAAAATATCTAGCTGAGGAGTTAATGGCTCATAAATTCTATGCCAACCCCTGAGGAATTACAGCTGATAGAGTAAATGTTGTAATAACTATTTAGTGCATTAGCTGTCCATCTTGTCAGAAATTTTTGACTTTTGTGACGCACTGAGTCGGCAGGAGCTGCGCTGTCCAAAATCTGCGTGTTTCCCTTCTTTGGCTTGCTGTCCCAATATTTTGCTGAGTCATTACTCTCACCCGCTCTGCCTGTTGTCTTCATGCTGCATTAACTTTTGTTGACCTGAGACTGATTAGAAGAGACCGAACTGAGATTATTGGGGCAAAATTTGCAGCATTGCTTGCCACCAATCTTCTTTAGGCAGCTGGTGTCTTCGTATTTTTATTAGAGTTTCATCTGCCTCTGTGTACCTGTAAAAATTTGGTGGGACCTCAAACAGGTGATTAATTTCATGCTCAATGTAAAATAAATTTTCCATCTTGTCATAGAGGCTTTGCCCTGATGGAGGTCCTGCTTCTTCTGAAGTGTTGGTGGATGCTGTGATCTGATTTGCAATGAAATTGGTCATTCTAGTGGCATATTGCTCATGCGTGAGTAGTCTTCCTGCACTGGTCAATAGGCTTGGTAATCCTTTGCCTTGTAATGCACCCATTCTAAGCTTGTAGTCATCAACCTCAGCCTGCATTTCTTGACATTTTCTCTCTAAATTCTGTACAAAATTTCTGAGGGTCAGCACCTTTTTGGCTGTCAGAACAGTATCTGTTCTGCTGCTGATGTCTAAGGCTTCCAACTCTTCCTTGGTGTGAGTGTTGAGGAAATGTATCATTCTGCTGGCCTGCTCAGGCATATTTCCTAGTGCTGCTCTGGCCTTTTGGCTTTCAATTTGAGCTTGGCCTATTAACTCAATCTGCTCATGCACTGTTTTGATTGATTTCCACTGTTTGGTGATAGAGTGGTCAATCCGAGTCCACAAAATTTTCTTTATCTCAGCAAGAGCCTTCTGGTCTGCTCTGCTACTGTCATTTTGGATTTGTCATATTTTGTTTCTAGCTTAGCCAATTTTTCTTTGGCTTGTTTAATCTCTGTTGCCTGAAGCTCTAGCTCCTTGACAGCTTTGGTCAAATCATCCATGCTTATGCTAGCCTCAAGAGCCATTGTTGTTGCCGCTGCCGCATCTAAAGTTGTTGTAGCCGTTGGAAGGGTTACTGCTGCTTTGGTAGTTGCTGCAGTGGTTGGGGCAGTTTGAGGAGGCTAGGAGGTTGACTCTCCCTGTTTGTCTTGCAGTGCTCTCTCCAATTCCCCTTCCAAATCAATTACTCTTTGGTTCAGTTTCATCATCAAATCCAATTGATCCTGAGCTTCTTTCTCTTTCTGCAATTCTCATGTTTGAGGGTGCTCAGTAGGAAGCAATCTCAATCTCTTTTTCAATGCAACAATATCATCATCCTTCTTCTTCATAAGGGCCCTTACACCCTTAGGATCCTTAGGATCATGTCCTAAGTCCACAATAATGTCCTCCAATGTTTTGATTATGTTGTCTTTGGTTGTGGAGGACATTCTTTCCAAATCAAGCTGAGTATTAGTGTTCCTCAGAGATTCCTTTAACTCATGGGCCATTGTGGCCTTGTCTACCAATGTGGCATAGACCATTTCCCCTGTTTGCTTATGCAGTTCTATTTGATCCATGGGGTGAATGTCTTTTGCCATAACCTCCAACTTTGTTCTGACATAATCTGCAGCTGAGTGAGGCTGCTATACTTTGGGTTTAAAATGGCTGAGGATCATCTTTTCCTCTTTGATGTCATATGCTGCCATCAGCCTTTCTTGTTTGGCCAGTGTTGCCTTGAGAAATTGGTCATATAACTGCACTCTTAGCAGCTCATTTTGTGCCTTAATTTCTTTAAAGGTGGCCTTGGTGCTAGATGGCTTCTTGCTTTGCTGAGTGGAGGAGGACACCTCCATGCCATGCTGTCTTTCCTGCTCTTGTTGAAAAGAGCTTGTGGCTGTTTGTTGACTGTCTTCTTTATCTTTCCTTGGGCTTCCAAGGATTTCTTCACTGATTTCTTCCACAACTAGAGAATCAACCTTTTGCCTCTTGGCTTCGGGTTGCTGAGTGGACCCACTAGCAGGTGTGGACTCCTCTCGGTCTCATTTTCTACCTCTTTCCTCATGTGTAGGAGTCTGCAAGGCAGGCACTGTTGGTGCTTCTATTTTTTGTGAAGGAGTCTATTCTTGATGTTGCCCTATTGAAGAGGCAGGCTGCTCTGTGACCACTTCTTCTTCTGCACCCATTATCCCCTTGCCCTTTGTTGTACCTGTTGCTGATGTAGATGGTCCCTGGGCGGCTGGTGTGGCTGCAGCAGTGGATGTGCCTTCTCCAATTTGATGTGGCAGCTTGAATGTTACCTGCTGCACAGAATCCAAGTCAAGAGTTTTTTCTAAATCCTTGACATTTTTCTCCATTATTTCCTCTTGAGTTAATTCCTCAACTAATGTACCTTGCAACCACTCATCTTGGTTGGCATATTGCTCAATTTGTGGATATTTACAGTGGTCATAACCTAGCAGCGTGTACTTAACTCTTCTAGCACTGATAAAACCTTCCGGGTCATAAGGGACCCACCAAAAGCTCCTCTTTAGTTGATATTTGTCCTTGAGAATTTGATTAGCATCTTGCCAACCTTCTTTCTTGTTCATGATGAAGGGGCCTAGATGGTCTTTGGATTTGAGGTGGGCTTTCTTTTTGGCACTATGAAAGTGGGTGAGGTCAGAACTAATGAGTTGCCTATAGTATTCCAAGGAAAACAATCTCATTGGTACATACCTTGGAAGCTTGTAAGGACAGAGCTCACAGCCATAAATTCTGATGACAGTATGGTTTTGATATAGGTACCAATCACCTATTTTATAGCTGTTGGATAGCTGCAAGGTCTTCTGAATCTCAAATGACAGTTTGGGAGGAGGGTATCTCATTAAGAGGTAAGAGACTGGGTAAACAAATTGGTCGACAAACTCACAGTAAGAATATGGAGAGTTTTGAACTTCGTGGAAAACTGATGACCAGAAGATGACAGACCTCTTTTCACCCCTAGAATCTGATTTCTTCATGGGGCATTGGAAGCTTTCAGACTGGTAATACATGAATAAGTGGTAGATATATGATGAATACTTAAATACTCCTTCCCTATCCACTTTCAAAAGCTGGTCATGTATTTTATTAGCTATAAAATTGGCAAAGTTATACATGTAAGCAAGGGGCTGGCCTGGACTATATGCAGCTAATAATACCAACACTGTTTCATCAATGTGCTCACTGGTTTTGAAGCCCAGCACATAAGAGATCATATCAACTAGGAGCTTGCCTACCTCATTGAAATGGACATATTAGAAAGGAGGTGGGCCTGTAGGCTGGCGGTCTTCCCTCATGAATGTCTTGGTGATCTTTTCAATGTCAGCACTGGAGAGTTTGGAGCCTGCATCCAGCAAATAGTTCATGGAGAAGGGAAACAACAACTGAGTCTACTTGAAATTGAGCATTTGGTTGATGGAGTCAGGATTAATGTGGAAAAGTATGCTCCCAGATGGAGACTTAACAGTTCTCTGAGTTGGATCATAGTTCTCAGCACATAAGCGGATGATCTCTGGAAAAATATTAATAGATGGGAGGAAATAATAAGGCAGATTGGACTCCCATATACCATATGTGTCATTGTTGCTTAGATAGCTGTTTCTCAACTGGCAGAAGGTCTGCAAGTGGTTTCTGTCACCAACAAGATCTTGGATAAGGTAATCTCTATCAGCAAGAGGCATGGCTTCAAGCTCCTTGTTTGGTGGATTCATAGGAGTGACACTAAGAGCTGATGGTGTAGCCATTATAGAACTTTCAGGTGTTATCTTTAGAATGGAGTTTTTGAGTATAAAAGGCTGAGGATGATAGCTTATGAGGATTTAAAGAGGAGTGGCAGAATGAGTCTAGTTGAAGCCAAAGTTACTATATTGAAAAGAACAATTTGCAGAGTTTGATTTGAGCTTTGGTTTCTTCTGGTGAACTCTTAGAATTTAGAGACAGTGAGGGAAAATGCAGAGGAGAAAAGGATTGCAGCTTAATGCATTGAGAGCTTGAATCGAAACACGGCAAAAGGGAACAATGCCGGGCAGGTGTGAGACTATATCAAAAATTCAAGCCCGAAAACGATTCTGTGACAGTGAAATTATGAACAGTGCGTGGCTCTCTTAAACAGGGGGTGCCTTAGATTATTTAGGCCAACATTTACAGGATAACACCATTAAATTTAGGAGTTTTTTAGGCAATTTAGCGGAAAAAGTTGCAGAGAACGGGAAGAACATGGGAAAATAGGTTGAATTTGGAAAATACCTAGATTAGATAACGCCAAGGGTGGTCGAGTTGATTGAAGGGCGAAGATTGACGTCGACTTTGCAGGTGGCGACTTCCAAAGTGATGAAATTTGAAATCTGGAGGCAGTTGGGAGTGACCAGCAGAACAGCGCAGCCGCAATTGTATAATGAAAATGACTGAAAATGGTCACTTTCGGCATTTTTAACAAAAAAATTGGCGCATACGTGCTTTTGGCTCTTTCCCATGATGACGTCAGCATGATGTCATCAGCGGGCCCCGGGTATGGACGGGTGGCGTGGACGCTGACTGGGATGGTGACGTGGCGGGACATGGTGGCACAGCGTGGGCGCGGAAGGACAACGTGACGGGCGACGTGGGGTAGCGGCAGGGGACTAGGTATGACTTCATAGTGACGGGAATGCTGACGTTATGGGTGGAGGGCGGTTTCTGGATGGCGGTTTCCGGTTTCCCCGCACTGCCTTTGAGCAGAAGCGGTTTCGGGGGGGAGGCCTCCGAACACCCCAGGTTGTCGACACATGGCGGGGGTACGGCGACAAAACCGCCCATCCCCTGGATGTTAAAGCCCGACATGTTGGCGGCTCAGAACACCCGCCCACCGTTGGATCGAGCGCGGTGAGAGATCGATGGCTAGTGGGGCCTCCGACGCGGCATGCAAGTTTCGGAGCGGGACCCGCTCGTTATTTTAAATAATATTTTGTGGCGTGGGTTTGAAACTTTAGTTCGGGTGGGTTTTTGGGGGTCGAATTAATGCAGGTCATTGCGCCACAATGTTTAATAAAAACATTTAAACATTTAAGACTAGGTTTAGACTGCGGGGTAACTTTCAAGGGTTTAGGGGAGTGGGGGTTTAGGTATAGGCTATTAATCTTAACCAGGGGTTAGACTAATTCCGGGGTAAGGACGTAGAAGGGTTGACTATAGCCCCAGATGGACTAATGTCTCCCATAACCATGTTACTTAGCTATAATGCTAAGGGGGGGGAATACTTAACATGTTTTTTTGGGAATTTTATATAGTTTTTTGTAGAAAATAGGGGTGGGGATGTAACTAGGGAGCTATATAATAGGGTTAATAGCTAATATGGGTATGTAAGTTGGAGTGTGTGGGGGAAACTGAGCTTGAGAATTGAAACTTAGAAACCAGCAATGGATGAAGTATGAAGTGAGGGCTTTACACAAGAAATGTTGCTTCTTTTTGAAGGAGAAGGTCACAACTTGACCCGACTTTCTCAAGGGAGAAATGTAAGGAGGACTGTTTAGGCAGATCCTTAAGTTCTCAAGGGGATGTTAGTAAGAAACCTTTGGAAGGGAATGATGGAAGTTAGACATGGTTTGATAGTTTTCCATATGGACCATTGTTCTTGCCCTTCTCTTATTGATGAGATAAGATATGATTTTCAATATATCATGTGGTCAGACCTTGCTTCTGCAACCTCCAACTGCCTACCGTGCCTAATAGACCTAACATTTTTTCTTCTTTTGGATGGGTACACTTAGCCTTGCAAACCCTGATAATCCTCTTTTCTTTTGGCTGCCCTCCTATCTAAATCTACCCTTATATCTTCCAAGGGCCCAGATTAAGCAGTTGGGCTCCTTCCTTTCTCTATGTAGCTACTTATCTGCCAAGCTTGAACTGTTTGAGAGGTATTCATTCTCTAGTCTAGAACAAGCAATTAAAACATGGCATGGTCCAGTTTGAACTGTTGGGCCATCCATCAAGATAGCAGTGGCATTTTGGTTAGCCACTTTCCTGGTCTTTCTTTGGGGTTCTTTTCAATTATTCTTTCTGACCAATTCATTTTCTTGCCTTTTGATTATTCTTTTAAGGCATACCCTATTTTCATTTTTTAATTGTTTGTTTCTTTCACAAAATATGGAACCTTTGTAACATCAAAGATGAACATTTTTGGCACTTCCACTATCAATCATGAAAAATGAAACACTTTTGGTATAGGAGACTAACAGTGGCTCCACTTGGGGATGGATTTTCCAGATGAAAAGCCAAGAACAGTAGGTCAGATCACCTTATTTTTCCATTCTTGCTGCATTCTGAACTTTCCTTCTGTTAGAGACCATCGATTTGAATCCTATAAACTTGTATGAAATAACCTTTAAGCTGATTTGCTGTGAAATTACAGCTCTGTTTTTGCTTGTTTCTCTGAGTGTCCCTCATCACCTTGATATTTCCCAAGTGTTTTCTCTTGCTTTCCAATGATAGGATCAAAACATATATCAAAAATGGTGCAGTACCTTGGTCCTCCTCAAAATCTACTTCACTTGGACCTTTATCTATCCGCTGTAAATGAAAATACTGGAAATACAAATATTTATGTACAATATGTGGCTGTGTAGTGTTTCATCAAAGAGGTTCAAAATAATGTTTGAGCATCCTCCCATTGACTGGGCCTTCCTCAGTGTTTGAGCCATCCAAACTTTTCAAAAAATAGGTGTTATTACCTTGTACAACATAAATGACATAAGGTCCCTTCCACAAGAAATCAAACTTGCCATGTTTTCCTTTGTCCTCTCTCCTGGAATCCCATCTCAACACTTTACTTCCTATGAAGAAGTCTTCAGCTTTGGTTCTTCTGTCAAATATTCTCTTGCGCTTATCTTGCAGTATTTGGGTTCTCTGAAAGACCTCCCCTCTTGTTTGTTGTAGGTGAATTGTCTGATTAACCCTTCTTTGAATGTCATTTGGCTCAGCTTGTATCTCTTGCAGCAACTTGATTACAGGGATTCCCAAAGATGAAGGAAATCTTGCTTCCATTCCATAAACTAGTTCATATGGGCTTGTGCCAATGGATCTCTTAGTGGTCAACCTGTCTGCCCATAGTGCATTTACCAACTTCTTATGCCAATTCTTTTTGTTCTCCTCCAAGACCTTCTTGATGATGTTGATGAGGCTTTTGTTGGAAGACTCAACTAGGCCATTGCCTTGAGGATAATATGCAGTGGAATGGCCCAAGGTAATGTGATATTTATGGCAAAAATTGATCATTTTTTTGGACTTGAAAGCAGCAGCATTATTTGTAATGATTTTATCCAGATAGCCAAACTTGGACAAGATGTTGGTTTCTAGAAATTGTATAATGATGGAGTCATTGGCTTGCCTACAAGGGATGGCTTCTATCCATTTGGTAAAATAGTCTGTAGCAGTCCAAATCCACCTATGCTGGCCAGAGGATGAAGGGTGGATTTCACCAATGAAGTCTAAACCCCATTGCTGGAATGGTCTCTCAGTTGAAATAGGTTTGAGTGGTAAAGGCAATAGCTTTCTCTTGCCTTCAAAAATTTGACATTTGTGACAAGACATTACAAATTTTCTCACATCAGTAAACAAGGAGGGCCAATAAAATCCAGCCCTTAGGATTTTGTCAGCTGTGGATTTCCAATATAGGTGTCCTCCACAGTCACCTACATGAAATTCCTTGAGAACATTGTTAGTTTCATCCAAAGTTAGGCAATTAAGTAAAATTCCTTCATGATTCCTCCAAAATAAAACATTGTCTATGATACAAAACCTTGATGATTTCATTTTCAAGAACCTTTTCTTAGTTTTGGACAACCCTGGAGGAGCTTGCAGGTTCAACAATACAAAACATATATCAGCATACCAGGGAGATTGCAAAAAGGCTTGGTTGATCTATGGAGTCGCCATCTCCTGTTCGTTGTCCAGTTCATTAATGTCAAGGGCTTGGAAATTGGTTTCAGTCATTAGCTTGGCTAGACCTTGTCCTTTTATCAGTTTGGTAGGCTTGATTTCAATGTCGTATTCTAAGATATTGGCAATCCATTTGCCCCTTTTGCCTTCAATTCCTTCTTGGGTTAAAATGTCCTTAACCACTGCATTTGGGACATATGCAATTATATGAGACTACAAAATATAGATTCTAAAGTCTTTGATGGCCTTTACCAATGCATAGGCTTGTTTTTCCATAATCTGATATTTTAGGGGAGCATCTCTAAGGGCTCTGCTAAAAAATGCAATGGATTTTTCACAGCCCTGGTCATCTTTTTATAATAGGACTGCAACAATTGTATGCTCAGATGCAAAGGAAAAAATGATGAAATCTCTATTAAACCTAGGACTTGTTAGGACTGGTGTGTTTGTCAATGCTCTTTTGATGTCCTCAAAGGCCTGTTTAGCTTCCATGGTCCATTTGACCTTAGAATCCTTCTTCAACATATTGTTTAACAGTCTTATAAGCTCGACCAAATTAGGAATGAATCTTCTCAAGAAGTTGATCTTTCCTAAAAAGCCTTGTAGTTCTTTGATGTTTCTCGGATGAGGTACTTGAAGGATAGCTTGAATTCTGTCCGGATCGATCCTAATACCATCTTTTGAGATTATATGACCTAGGAGCTTACCTTCCTCTAGGCCAAACAGTGATTTCTTTGGATTCAAAGATATGCCATATTTTCTACAAATTAAGAAAACCTGCCTCAAATGTTCTAAGTGTTCTTGATCTGATTTTGAAAAGGCGGTGAGATCATCAAGATAGACAACTAGGAAATCATGGATTTCTTTGGCAAAGGCTATATCCATTGCTCTTTGGAATGTGGCCCCTGCATTCTTAAGCCCAAAAGGCATTTTGACATATTTGAAAGTTCCCCAAGGTGTTGTAAAGGCAGTTTTGTCTTGATCATCCGGGTGTACTAAAATCTGATTGAACCCAGAGAATCCATCTAATAATGAGATCCTAGAGGCTCCCACTACCCTTTGTAGGATATGATCCATTTTTGGTAAGGGGTAATGGTCTTTGAGAAAGACTTTGTTCAAATTCCTTAGGTCAACACACAATCTAATCTCTCCCATCTTTTTTCTAGTCGGTACTAGGTTTGAAATCCACTCTGAGAACCTGATTGGAGCAATGATTCCTGCTTCATACATACGTTTAACTTCTTTTTCAATGAGGGGAAGGAGGACAGGATTCACTCTCCTGAGCTTTCGTTTAAAAGGTTTTTGGTTTTCATTTAAAGGTATGGTGTGTTGGATGACTGAGGTATCATAGGACTTTAGGTCCTCATAACTCCAGGCAAAGATATCCTGAAACTCTTTGAAAAATTCAATGTATTTCAACTTCTGATCAGATGGTAATGCCTTAGATAATTTTACCATTTTGGGTTTTTCTGCAGTTCCAATGTTACAGTCTTCAATTTCAGCATTCAGTGGTTGCATTTTTGGTTTCCTTGAGATATCATTTGAATCAAACAAATTCTCCAAAGGGGTTAAACCTATGGGTAGAAAACTGTCTTTTAGATCAATTACTTCGACTTCAGTTTCAGCTATTTCATCCGAGTCTGTTTGCTTCAGCTCCTCTATATTTTCATTACTAAAGGCAGTAGGGTGCAAAAGCAGAGTAGTTGTTTCAACTAATATATTATGCTTGATTGTGTATGTCTGTGGTTGATCATCCATAGTGCTAGTGTCAATGTTAATGCCGGAAAATTCTTCTTTTAGAGTAAGGAAGTTATTTATCTGTGTGTCACTCTCAAAGATTTGCCAATTCTTGATGTTATCCGTGACTGCAGGCCTATGTTTGATTTCAGCAGTGAAACTGTGATTGGGTCTAAAAGGTAGCTTGCAAGTACTGACAATGGTTGCCAAGCTATGAGCGTGTAAATTGAGCTTTCTGGAAATTTTAGTTAGCTGAGATTCTAAGAAGGTGTCAAGTACTTGGATAGCTGCTCCCTTATAAGCTCTTAACCTTAGATCATTTGTGATAAAGTTCCCTTTCATCTGTTGTATGATCAGATCTAAATCTCCTAAGATTGAAACTTTGGTTGCACCTAAATTTTTTATGAGTTTGAGTCCTAACAAAAGGGCTTCATACTCAGCCATATTTTTTGTGCATCGAAAGTTTAACCTATATGCATGACCTTCAGCCTGGTCATTCTGCATGTTGTGAATCTAGACTCCTGCCCCAGCTCCTAACTTGTTTAAAAAGCCATCAAATTCTAAATACCATAAGGTTTCATGGTCAAGTTTTGTATTGAGACTCTTAGAAAGTTGGATCATGGGCAGATTGGTTTCTTGCAAGTCATTTGATGCATCATGCTACTTTGTTGTATCAATTATATCAAAAGTCTTTTGGTCTTGAGGGGAAAATTGTTCATTCAATCCCTCTGTCTATGCTGCCACTAATAGTTTAGGATAAGCTTTGCTGCACATGTCAGTGTTATACAGAATAAATGAATCCATGTTGGAATGTATTGAATAGATAGGGAAGTTTTGGGGCTTCTCTTGACTACTCACCACATATTTCATTAATGTTTCACGGTATAATCTCTTTGGCTGTCCAAAGACTGAAATGGTGGCGTAGGACATGTCTAGTTGCAAAGATCCTTGGAGTTTGGCCCCCCAAGATCTGGATAAAAGCATACCGTACTTGGGTGGAATGTCAGCTACCACCACATCCATCAAAATCGTTTTGGTTGGGTATTGGACCAGGGAGACA
Organism: Pinus tabuliformis; assembly: GCA_031772625.1. Classification (NCBI taxonomy): domain Eukaryota; kingdom Viridiplantae; phylum Streptophyta; class Pinopsida; order Pinales; family Pinaceae; genus Pinus; species Pinus tabuliformis. The sequence continues at coordinate 594,846,830 of CM062815.1, read as the reverse complement.
CACAGATCTTTAATTAAGCCTAAGCACCTGACTTGGCTTGAATCAAATGAGAATAGATCTTTGTAAGGTCTTGTGATATCTAGGTCTAGTTTTTCCATTACAGATTTGGGCATTAAGTTGTGTGAGGCCCCGGAATCAAACATTGCGTTGTGTAATACCTTATCATGAATGTTTAAACTGACATAGAAGGGTGGAACTCCTCCATTGGCTGTCTTTCCGTAAACCTCAGGACCAAATAGTAACTCGGGTTGATCATCTAGAACATTCACAACATCCCTATTTTCTGATATTTGGAGTGACCTATTAATTTGCTGTCTATACACTTGATGTTTGGCCAATTCCGAGAGGGGGATAGCTATCTTTAGCTTACTTATTTCTGTTTCTAAGTTAAAAGGCTTTTCCATTTGAATTTTGGCATTAAGTGCCGCAGATTTTCAGTAATCCTTTCTTCATGATTGGTATGATTTTCAATGAAATCAGTGCTAGATTTATTTTCAGGGATGCTGTTTGAGCTTGCTTTTGAGGGGTGGGATGGGGATGGCTGTTTTCTAGAGGGTTGTGCATTTGATATATCCTCCACAGTGACTTCTCTTGGATGTGGGTCTGTTTTATCAGGGAATTCTGGAAGAACAGTTTTATCCTTAGTCTTTTTTGGCTGTTTATTGTCCTTTGGTTCGAAGGGTTCAGGAACATCTATGGTCCTACTCCTTAGTTTATACTATTTATGTACCTCATAAACCATTGCATCATAGCCTTCCCTAAAGTCAAAAGGCTCTCCCGATTTGGTTTGAAATTGATTGCAATTATAGGCCTCTTGATCTTCCTATGTTAGAAAGACCTGATGTTCGCTGTCTAGACCCATTAGGTTGATGTGAGAATCCTCGGTAGGTTCACTAGATGTTGAGGCCTCAACATAATTTTCTTGAAAAGGGGGTCTAATGTGCTGGTTGGGATCAGCCCTTCCAACATTTTGATTTTGATTCTTTCTAAAATTTGGGTTTCTAGCAGTACTTGGTTGACTTTCCCATGATGATTTTCTTTCTATGGTCTCTAGCCTGTCCCCAAGTCTGTCCATGCCTTTGATGACTGCATCTAGCTTTTGCTCAAATGCTGAGGGTTCTTTCTTAAAAGTGGTTCTTCTTTCAGCTCTTGCTCGATTTCTTTTAGCAATAAGGTTTGCCTCTACACTAACAGTTATGTTTTGCATGTCTGCCAAGGTTGCAGGGGCTCTTTCCCTTAGTTGATATTCCATATCAGAATCAAATCCATCAGGGAATTTGATTAAGGCTAAATCAGGTGGAGGTCTAAGGTTTTGAGGGATGGCATTGTAAACATTGTTGAATCTGGCACAATAATCTAGGACAGTTTCTTGTGGGCCTCTCCTTATGGTGTCATACTCAGATAAAATATGTAGTGGGTCTTTTTTCTTTTCCCATCTATTCAGGAAAAATTGATAAAGAGCACCCGAATCGACTATGGAATTTGCAGCAAGTGCTCTGAACCAAGTTCTTACTTCACCTGTTAAACTTTGGACAAAAATTTTCATTCTCACATCATCATCGTCTATTTCATAGTTTTCAAAGTAGTCTTGAATTTTCTTGGTATGATGTAAGGCCGTACATGTGCCTATACCATCAAAGTAAGTGATCTTACTTTGGTAGTCCTGAGGCATAGCCCCAAGATTACTAGGTAGTTGCAGAGGGGCATAATGATTCGCCATATTTATAGGGATCAATGGGACTACAGGAAGGAAGGGAACAACAGGAAGAACAGGGAAAACAATGGCAATTTGTACCGTGGATGAAGGTGTGAAGAATGTGTTGTGAGAGGTGGATGAGGAAGAGGGAGAAGAAGGGGTTATGTGAGGATGAAATGATGGTTTAGCATGGGTTGGGATATAACCTTGCTGAACTGCCTCAGCGCTGGAATCAGCAATATCTTCTTGTTGCTCTTGCTTCCTAAGAACCTTAGGAATTAAATTAGGATTGTCAAAAACAGCTGGAGGACTTGGGTCAGGATTTGACCTTGTATACCTAGTTTTCTTTTTAGGAGCCAGCTTTTGAATTTGTTTTTGGTATTTTTGGGAATGTTTTTAGAACTAACAAGGAACTGCTCAAATTTTGGAACAACTATCTAGAGTCTAAAACTACCATGAATTTTGACTGAAGCAGATTTTATTTACTCCTGTAAATGCAAAGCAAGAGCAGTTTCAAAGGCTTCCTGGCTGACATTCAGGCTTCATCTATAGTTTTAAAAAGTAGACAGCAGTTGAAAAATTTGTTCTGTCCCCAGTGGAGTTGCCAATTATGTTATCACTCAGGTTGTTCCCTTTGACTCCAAAGGGAATACGGCCGAGGTAACCACTAACCAATCTTTTAGCCACAGGTCCTAGCCTACCTGCAACCAGAGAGGGCTCTCTCTTTCTGATTTAGCTTTGTTTTGGTGTAATTTTAGGCTAGTTATGGTGCACAGGATTTTGTTTTGAATTTGTTGGGATGATGATTTCAGTCAGAACAGGTATGTTTTTGCAGAATGATCTAGGCCATTGGGCATGGAGTTGATGATGGTGAACTGCTGGAAGTGTCTTTTTGAGGAAAAGGTTATGCTACAGAGCCAGACAAGCATCTATGGAACAATTTTTCAAATCTGTAATATGATGGGATGAAATCAAGGAGTGAAAGGAAACTAAGGATCTTTCACTAAACTGATAGAGGGAATGGTGTGAACATTATTTAAGAGCATTTAAGAATTCCTGAACAACATTCATAGTGATAGAACGAATACAAGCATGAGCATTTAAGAATTCATGTTTACGATTAATTCTGAAGAAAACATTTTTAACAACAGAGATTGAGCATAGGGTGTATTCAAACAATTCCTGTACTATTCTTTTTCTCTAATGCTAAGCTAATGAAAAATATAACTGAGTCGAACAAACATAGAAAGACAAAACATAGTTTAGGATAACTTGTTGTTTCATTAGACAAGACATGAATTCTGTAGCAGAACGCAGATCATCAATTTGACATCAAACAGTGCAGAGATCATGAACTTTTCCAGCCATTTGTATTAGATAGTCTGAAAATATACAAAACCGTGTCTCAGAGAGAAAATCACCAACCCCAAATACGTTGTGTGGGGAGGTATATATACAAAACTTAGATACAAAATATCTAGCTGAGGAGTTAATGGCTCATAAATTCTATGCCAACCCCTGAGGAATTACAGCTGATAGAGTAAATATTGTAATAACTATTTAGTGCATTAGCTGTCCATCTTGTCAGAAAGTTTTTACTTTTGTGACCCACTGAGTCGGCTGGAGCTACACTATCCAAAATCTGCTTGTTTCCCTTCTTTGGCTTGATGTCCCAGTATTTTGCCGAGTCATTACTCTCACCCGCTCTGCATATTGTCTTCATGCTGCATTAACTTTTGTTGACCTGAGATTGATTAGAAGAGACCGAACTGAGATTATTGGGGAAACATTTGCAGCATTGCTTGCCACCAATCTTCTTTAGGCAGCTGGTGTCTTCGTATTTTTATTAGAGTTTCATCTGCCTCTGTGTACCTATAAAAATTTGGTGGGACCTCAAATAGGTGATTAATTTCATGCTGAATGTCAAATAAATTTTCCAGCTTGTCATAGAGGCTCTGCCCTGATGGAGGTCCTGCTTCTTCTGAAGTGCTGGTGGATGCTGTGATCTGATTTGCAATGAAATTGGTCATTCTAGTGGCATATTGCTCACGGGTGAGCAGTCTTCCTGCACTGGTCAATAGGCTTGGTAATCCTTTGCCTTGTAATGCACCCATTCTAAGCTTGTAGTCATCAACCTCAGCCTACATTTCTTGACATTTTCTCTCTAAATTCTATACAAAATTTCTGAGGGTCAGCAACTTTTTGGCTGTTAGAATAGTATCTATTCTGCTGCTGATGTCTAAGGCTGCCAACTCCTCCTTGGTGTGAGTGTTGAGGAAATGTATCATTCTGCTGGCCTGCTCAGGCATACTTCCTAGTGCTGCTCTGGCCTTTTGGCTTTCAATTTGAGCTTGGCCTATTAACTCAATCTGCTCATGCACTATTTTGATTGATTTCCACTGTTTGGTGATAGAGTGGTCAATCCGAGTCCACAAAATTTTCTTTATCTCAGCCAGAGTCTTCTCTAAATTTAATTCCTTTTCCAAAACCTTTATTCTGTCCTTTAGGGCCTTAATTTCTCTGGTCTGCTCTGCTACTGTCAATTTGGATTTGTCATATTTTGTTTCTAGCTCAGCCAATTTTTCTTTGGCTTGTTTAATCTCTGTTGCCTGAAGCTCCAGCTCCTTGACAACTTTGGTCAAATCATCCATGCTTATGCTAGCCTCAAGAGCTGGTGTTGTTGCCGCTGCCGCATCTGAAGTTGTTATAGCCGTTGGAGGGGTTACTGTTGCTTCGGTAGTTGCTGCAGTGGTTGGGGCAATTTGAGGAGGCTGGGAGATTGACTCTCCCTGTTTGTCTTGCAGTGCTCTCTCCAGTTCCCCTTCCAAATCAATTACTCTTTGGTTCAGTTTCATCATCAAATCCAATTAATTCTCAGCTTCTTTCTCTTTCTGTAATTCTCCTGTTTGAGGGTGCTCAGTAGGAAGCAATCTCAATCTCTTTTTCAATGCAGGAATATCATCATCCTTCTTCTTCATAAGGGCCCTTACACCCTTAGGATCCTTAGGATCATGTCCTAAGTCCACAATAATGTCCTCCAATGTTTTGATTCTGTTGTCTTTGGCTATGGAGGACATTCTTTCCAAATCAAGCTGAGTATTAGTGTTCCTCAGAGATTCCTTTAACTCATGGGCCATTGTGGCCTTGTCTACCAATGTGGCATAGACCATTTCCCCTGTTTGCTTATGCAGTTCTATTTGATCCATGGGGTGAATGTCTTTTGCCATAACCTCCAACTTTGTTCTGATATAATCTGAAGCTGAGTGAGGGTGTTGTACTTTGGGTTTAAAATGGTTGAGGATCATCTTTTCCTCTTTGATGTCATATGCTGCCATCAGCCTTTCTTGTTTGGTCGGTGTTGCCTTGATAAATTGGTCATTTAACTGCACTCTTAGCAGCTCATTTTGTGCCTTAATTTCTTTAAAGGTGGCCTTGGTGCTAGATGGCTTCCTGTTTTGCTGAGTGGAGGAGGACACCTCCATGCCATGCTGTCTTTCCTGCTCTTGTTGAAAAGAGCTTGTGGTTGTTTGTTGACTGTCTTCTTTATCTTTCCTTGGGCTTCCAAGGATTTCTTCACTGATTTCTTCCACAACTGGAGAATCAACCTTTTGCCTCTTGGCTTCGGGTTGCTGAGTGGACCCACTAGCAGGTGTGGACTCCTCTCGGTCTCGTTTTCTGCCTCTTTCCTCATGTGCAGGAGTCTGCAAGGTAGGCACTGTTGGTGCTTCTGTTTGTTGTGGAGGAGTCTGTTCTTGATGTTGCCCTATTGAAGAGGCAGGCTGCTCTGTGACCACTTCTTCTTCTGCATCCATTATCCCCTTGCCCTTTGCTGTACGTGTTGCTGATGTAGATGGTCCCTGGGTGGCTAGTGTGGCTGCAGCAGTGGATGTGCCTTCTCCAATTTGATGTGGCAACTTGAATGTTACCTGCTGCACAGAATCCAAGTCAAGAGTTTTTTCTAAATCCTTGACATTTTTCTCCATTACTTCGTCTTGAGTTAATTCCTCAACTAATGTACCTTGCAACCACTCATCTTGGTTGGCATACTACTCAATTTTTGGATATTTACAGTGGTCATAACCTAGCAGCCTGTACTTAACTCTTCTGGCACTGATAAAACCTTCCGGGTCATAAGGGACCCACCAGAAGCTCCTCTTTAGTTTATATTTGTCCCTGAGAATTTGATCAGCATCTTGCCAACCTTCTTTCTTGTTCATGATGAAGGGGCCTAGATGGTCTTTGAATTTGAGGTGGGCTTTCTTTTTGGCACTATGAAAGTGGGTGAGGTCAGAACTAATGAGTTGCCTATAGTATTCCAAGGAAAACAATCTCATTGGTACATACCTTGGAAGCTTGTAAGGACAGAGCTCACAGCCATAAATTCTAATGACAGTATGGTTTTGATATAGGTACCAATCACCTATTTTATAGCTGTTGGACAGCTGCAAGGTCTTCTGAATCTCAAATGATAGTCTGGGAGGAGGGGATCTCATTAAGAGGCAAGAGACTGGGTAAACAAATTGGTTGACAAACTCACAGTAAGAATATGGAGAGTTTTGAACTTCGTGGAAAACTGATGACTCGAAGATGACAGACCTCTTTTCACCCCTAGAATCCAATTTCTTGATGGGGCATTGGAAGCTTTCAGACTGGTAATACATGAATAAGTGGTAGATATATGATCAATACTTAAATACTCCCTCCCTATCCACTTTCAATAGCTGGTCATGTATTTTATTGGCTATAAACTTGGCAAAGTTATACTTGTAAGCAGGGGGCTGGCCTGGACTATATGCAGCTAATAATACCAACATTGTTTCATCAATGTGCTCACTGGTTTTGAAGCCCAGCACATAAGAGATCATATCAACTAGGAGCTTGCCTACCTCATTGAAATGGACATATAAGAAAGGAGGTGGGCCTGTAGGCTGGCGGTCTGCCCTCATGAATGTCTTGGTGATCTTTTCAATGTCAGCACTGGAGAGTTTGGAGCCTGCATCCAGCAAATAGTTCATGGAGAAGGGAAACAACAACTGAGTCTGCTTGAAATTGAGCATTTGGTTGATGGAGTCAGGATTAATGTGGAAAAGTATGCTCCCAGATGGAGACTTAACAGTTCTCTGAGTTGGATCATAGTTCTCAGCACATAAGCGGATGATCTCTGGAAAAATATTAACAGATGGGAGGAAATAATAAGGCAGATTGGACTCCCATACATCATATGTGTCATTGTTGCTTAGATAGCTGTTTCTCAACTGGAAAAAGGTCTGCAAGTGGTTTCTGTCACTAACAAGATCTTGGATAAGGTAATCTCTATTAGCAAGAGGCATGGCTTCAAGCTCCTTGTTTGGTGGATTCATAGGAGTGACACTAAGAGCTGATGGTGTAGCCATTATAGAACTTTCAGGTGTTATCTTTAGAATGGAGTTTTTGAGTATAACAGGCTGAGGATGATAGCTTATGAGGATTTGAAGAGGAGTGGCAGAATGAGTCTAGTTGAAGCCAAAGTTTCTATATTGAAAAGAACAATTTGCAGAGTTTCATTTGAGCTTTGGTTTCTTTTGGTGAACTCTCAGAATTTAGAGACAGTGAGGGCAAATGTAGAGGAGAAAAGGATTGCAGCTTAATGCATTGAGAGCTTGAATTGAAACATGGCAAAAGGGAACAATGCCGGGCAGGTGTGAGACTATATCAAAAATTCAAGCCCGAAAACGATTCTGTGACAGTGAAATTATGAACAGTGCGTGGCTCTCTTAAATAGGGGGTGCCTTAGATTATTTAGGCCAACATTTACAGGATAGCGCCATTAAATTTAGGAGTTTTGTAGGCAATTTAGCGGAAAAAATTGCAGAGAACGAGAAGAACACGGGCAAACAGGTTGAATTTGGCAAATACCTGGATTAGCTAACACCGAGGGTGGTCGAGTTGATTGAAGGGCGAAGATTGACGTTGACTTTGCAGGTGGCGGCATCCAAAGTGACGAAATTTGAAATCTAGAGGCAGTTGGGAGTGACCAGTAGAACATCGCAGCCGCAATTGTATAATGAAAATGACCGAAAATGGTCACTTTCAGCATTTTTAACAAAAAATTTGGCACATACGCGCTTTTGGTGCTTTCTCGTGATGATGTCAGCATGATGTCATCAGTGGGCCTTGGGTACGGACGGGTGACGTGGATGCTGACTGGGATGGTGATGTGGCGGGACACAGTGGCATAGCATGGGCGCAGAAGGATAGCGTGGCGGGTGACATGGGGTAGTGGCGGGGGACCAGGTATGACGTCACAGTGACGGGAATGCTGACGTTATGGGTGGAGGGCGGTTTCTGGATGGCAGTTTCCAGTTTCCCCGCACCGCCTTTGAGCAGAAGCGGTTTTGGGGGGGAGGCCTCCGAACACCCCAGGCTGTCGACACGTGGCGGGGGTACGGCAGCAAAAACGCCCATCCCCCAGACGTTAAAGCCCAGCATGTTGGTGGCTCAGAACACCCGCCCACCGTTGGATCGAGCGCGGTGGGAGATCGACGGCTGGTGGGGCCTCCAACGCGGCGTGCAGGTTTCGGAGCAGGACCCGCTCGTTATTTTAAATAATATTTTGTGGCGCGGGTTTGAAACTTTAGTTCGGGTGGGTTTTTGGGGGTCGAATTAATGCAGGTCATTGCGCCACAATGTTTAATAAAAACATTTAAGCATTTAAGACTAGGTTTAGACTGCGGGGTAACTTTCAAGGGTTTAAGGGAGTGGGGGTTTAGGTATAGGATATTAATCTTAACCAGGGGTTAAACTAATTCTGGGGTAAGGACACAGAAGGGTTGACTATAGCCCCAGATGGACTAATGTCTCCCATAACCATGTTACTTAGCTATAATGCTAATGGGGGGGGATAGTTAACATGTTTTTTTGGGAATTTTATATAGTTTTTTGTAGAAAATAGGGGTGGGGATGTAACTAGGGAGCTATATAATAGGGTTAATAGGTAATATGGGTATGTAAGGTGGAGTGTGTGGGGGAAATTGAGCTTGAGAATTGAAACTTAGAAACCAGCAATGGATGAAGTATGAAGTGAGGGCTTTACACAAGAAATGTGGCTTCTTTTTGAAGGAGAAGGTCACACTTGACCCGACTTTCTCAAGGGAGAAATGTAAGGAGGACTGTTTAGGTAGATCCTTAAGTTCTCAAGGGGATGTTAGTAAGAAACCTTTTGAAGGGAATGATGGAAGTTAGACATGGTTTGATAGTTTGCCATATGGACCATTGTTCTTGCCCTTCTCTTATTGATGAGATAAGATATGATTTTCAATATATCATGTGGTCAGACCTTGCTTCTGCAACCTCCAACTACCTACCCTGCCTAATAGACCTAACATTTTTTTCTTCTTTTGGATGGGTGCACTTAGCCTTGCAAACCCTGATAATCCTCTTTTCTTTTGGCTGCCCTCCTATCTAAATCTACCCTTATATCTTCCAAGGGCCCAGATTAAGCAGTTGGGCTCCTTCCGTTCTCTATGTAGCTACTCATCTGCCAAGCTTGAACTGTTTGAAAGGTATTCATTCTCTAGTCTAGAACAAGCAATTTAAAACATGGCATGGTCTAGTTTGAACTGTTGGGCCATCCATCAAGATAACAGTGGCATTTTGGTTAGCCACTTTCCTGGTCTTTCTTTGGGGTTCATTTCAATTATTCTTTCTGACCAATTCATTTTCTTGCCTTTTGATTATTCTTTTAAGGCATACCCTCTTTTCATTTTTTAACTGTCTGTTTCTTTCACAAAATATGGAACCTTTGTAACATCAAAGATGAACATTTTTGGCACTTCCATTGTCAATCATGAAAAATGAAACCCTATTGGTATAGGAGACTAACATAATAGGTCACTCCTAAGAATGTTGATGAGGTGAGATCATTCATGGGATTGGAAGGTTACTATAGGAGGTTCATCAGGAACTTCTCACATATTTCTTATCTTATCACATCATTGCAGCGGAAAGGTAAGAAGTTTGAATGGATGGTGGAATGTGAAGATAGTTTTGAGCAGTTTAAGCAGTTGTTGACACATGCACTAGTGCTAAAGATTGTGGATCCGGACAAGGAGTTTGTATTGTCTACAAATGCTTTCAAGAGGGGACTTGATGAAGTTCTCATGCAAGAACGAAAGGTAGTTTGCTATGAGTCACAAAAACTGAATGAGCATGAGCAGGACTATCCAACGCATGATGTTGAGCTAGCAACAATTATACATGCACTGAAGATGTGGAGACATTATCTTCTTGGTAGGAGGTTTACATTAATGAGTGATAACAGTGGGTTGAAGTATTTGTTTGACCAGAAAATCTAAATGCCAAACAAGCTATATGGTTGGATACCCTTAGCGAGTTTGACTTTGAGATCAGATACATCAAAGGGAAGGAGAACTAGGTTGCAGATTCTCTTAGTAAGAAAGTAAAGCTAAATCATATAGCAGTTATAGGCTCCTATGGCGCAGAGTTACATAATAGGATCTTGCAGACATGACAATGGGATTACAAATAAATGGAGATCATGCACACGTTACAATAGAGTAGAGGCACAGGTATAGGTTTAGGTGCAGTTACAACTATAGGTATAGGTAATGGAGATCAAGATGCAGACTATCATCTCATGACAAATGGCTTGGTGAGGTTACGTGATAGGATCTATGTGTCGAATTTCACTAAGCTCAAGAAGCTTATATTGAGGGAGTTTCATGTGAGACCGTATTTGGGTCATCCAGGATTTCATAAGACTTTGAAGGTGGTGAAGACGTTTTACTATTGGCTGAATCTGAAGAAGGAATTGGTAGAGTTCATGGCTATATGTTTAGACTGTTAGTAAATAAAGATGGAATGCAAGCATCCTGATGGTCTACTATAGTCTATTACGATTTCAGAATGGAAATGGAAGGTAATTTTTATGGATTTCGTCATAGATCTTCTGAGGACAATGAGGCAGCATGATTCTATTATCGTCTTGGTTGACAGGTAGAGCAAGGTAGCTCACTTCATTCTGGTGAAGACAACATATTCAACCAATGAGGTAGCACAGGTGTTCGCCAGAGAGATAGTGAGACTACATGGTGTTCCAAAGAATATTGTGTTGAACAGGGATGCAAAGTTCACTTCCAAGTTTTGGAAGGATCTATTTGCAGGCTTGGGTACAAAATTGGCCTTCAGTACATCTTATCATCCACAGACAGATGGTCAGACATAGAGGGTGAACCGGATCTTGAAAGATATGCTGAGGATGTACATGATGCACCAATAGAGGAAATGGGAGGAGTATCTTCCATTGGTTGAGTTCACATATAATAAGAGTTATGAGGAGTTCTTGAGGATGATTCTTTTCGAGGCATTGTATGGACGGAGTTGTAACACTCTCATCAGTTGAAATGATCCAGTGAACATGGTACTTATTGGACCATACATGTTGACAGACATGGAGCAGGAAATGAAGGTTATAAAGAAGAATCTAAAGGCAGCACCGGATATATAGAAGAGTTATGCAAATCATTATAGGGTGTTCAAAGGCTTTCAAGTTGGGGAGCATGTGTATTTGCGCATCAAGCCTAAGAAAATATCTTTGAGGATTAGTTCATGTGCCAAGTTGGCACCACAGTATTGTGGGCCTTTCGAGATCCTTGAGGGGATTGGACCAGTGGCATATCGACTTGCACTGCCTCCAACAATGAAATTTGATGATTTTTTCCATATTTCATTGCTTAAGAAGTACATAAAGGATGTTGATCATGTTATTGATTGGTTTGTATTGCTAGTGGAGCAAGAAGGACAGTTCCTACTAAAGCCTCAGTGTATAATACAACATAAGCATCTCATGCTCGGGAATAGAGCCATAGATAAATTTAGAGTGCAATGGAAGCAATTTAGGCCCGAAGAAGCTACATGGGAGATGGCCGATTAGATGTCGACCCTGTATCATTCATTGTTTGCCAGTTGAGGAAAAGCAGTTTTGGTTTGATGTTGATTTATGTTTCGTATATGTTTTTCTAATGTTTTGATATTTTATATGTATATGTATATGGATGTAAATACCACCATGAGCTAAGTTATAAAGATCCAATAAGTGGTATGCTTATTATCTGGTCATGTTGTTATGATGTTTTTCCTTTGAGCAGGTCCTTCATTATAAATACTACAACGAGCTAAGTTATAAAGCTCCATAGGTAGTATGTTTTCTTTTCAATGGTCATGTTGAGGTCTTGGTGTGGTTTAACATCGAGGATGGTGTTCCCAAAGGAGGAGGGTTATGTAATAATCCTGGTGAAAATTTCATGTAATAAAGGTTAATAAAGGAAAAATAAGATCATGGTTAAGAGACACTTATTCCAAACTAAATGATTAGGCAAAGATATCGTACTAGGCATCACTGGATGTGTGTTTTGGCTAAAAAAATTGGCAAAGGCTAAGGCATTAAAAGGAAAAATGGAATTTTTGGCAAATTTATTTATGAAAATAAAGGAAATCAGGAGAAAAGTAAGGTGAAAGGGCATAGGTTGCATGTGAGGAGGAAATTGAAGGAAAATAATTGAAAATGAAGAAATAGAGGCCTCATAAAAAGGCTTATGAGGACCTGTTCATGGCTTTTTTCAGTTCAACCTTTTGTTAGTTCAAGTTTGGAGCTATCTCATTATTCTCTCTCTCTCTCTCTCACTCTTGGTCATTTAGAGTTTTCTTGGAGCACTCTAGTTTGGAGAAAAAGAAAGGGAAAGCAATGAAAGGAAAGCAGGTATAAAGTAGCTTTAGTAGGAATACTTGTAGGTAACCTTTTGCATAAGCAATTTCCTAGCTAGTTTGGACATGCATGGCTTTGCATGTTGGTGTATGGTTGTCTTGTTGTCGGTGGCATGGTTTTGTCAGGTTATGATAGTTGATTTTAGCCTAGCCTAGCCTTTTTATGGATGCCATGATATGTTGGGATGTTTATCTTAGCTTTTATCTTTAGTTTTCTGGATGGATTTTAGAATCTGGGACGAAGGTGGTTTCTAGTTTCATTCAAAAAGGCTTAGGAATCCCTTGACTGGTTTTGGAAGGATACACGGTAAAGCCTGAGGGAGGAGTCTTGATTTAGGGCCTAGTGATACAGGTTTGGATTGTAGTAAATATTGAGAGATTGGTCTCAGTTTAGGGCCTACTGATCCAAGATTATATTACGGTAAAGCCTGAGAGACAAGGAGATCGAAAATTCCTCAAGGATAGTTATGGATTCAAGATGCAATTTCATGTTCTATTTGGTTTTGATTGGAGCACTAGTTTTGGTGTGATCATGGTTTGATGAGAGTGGAGGTGTTTTAACCTTCAGATTCCCTTGGTTGTTCTTGGATTGGTTGTTATATGACATCCCACATTCATGCTTGGAATATTGCATGGGCGTGACTGGTTGAAAGAGATATTTGGTTCAACCATGTCTATGGTCGAGTGGTACGTGGAAGTCCTGAACCTGGTTAGATTTTCCTATGATTAATAAAAGATAGGTTCTCTTATTTTTTCATTGATTTATATGTGGATTATTGGTCGTCATATCTCTGATATTTATACGGTTTTATGTTGGTTATACGCATGGTTGAATGACTAATTTATGTCATGGTTATTTCATATATTTACTTGTAACGATTAAATGGCTGGATGAATGACCTAATTGATGGTGTAGTAGTTCAATGGAGAAGGAGATGATCCTTCTAGTTATGTTTCATAGTCTCTTTCATTCATTTCTGCTTTGTCTTATATCCTAGACCTGTAGGTTGAATTGATGCCAAGTGTTTGACAGAATGTCAGTCCCAGCTGGGGATGCTCAGGCCTAGTCTTGAGGGTAAATTTTGATTTATCAACATTGTTATCATGTTTTTAATGAATTATGTAAGTTACGACAAGTACTGGGGAGAGTGGAGGATTTTGGGCTAGAAAAGTAGCTTAAATCCTAGGGTCGCTGGCACAGAACTAGCAATTTTGGTCCACAGTCACTAGCAGGCAAGCCTCTGAGAGTGACTTTGGGTTTCTGGTCACCCCCTTTCCCATAGAATGAAAGTGACTATGGCCTAAGAGCTACAAAATAGCAATGGAACCCACCAAAATCCTGTCTGTGTGGCAGACTTGTCTCTTAAGGGTTTTTTTGATGATGTTGGATGACTGTATGTGATGTTTCATCGATTCGACTTCCTTAAGGTGACATAGGAGGTCAAATATGATCATAGTAACATCTCTCCTCATGTTTAGCCCAGTTGGCATGGTTACTTTTGGTAGATCTGGGTGGGGCGATCTGGAGGAATCCATTCTTTTATACGCCTAGTGATCCTTGGACCAATATATGGTGGGATTGCGGTAAATCTTGATAGTGTATGTTTGATGTTTGGGCCTAGGAATCCCTTGGTGGATTGCAGTAAAGCTTGAGGAAGCCCTGGTTGTTTTGTTTTAAGTCCCACATTCATGTTTGGAATATGGCACGAGGGTGATTGGATGAAAGAAAGATTTGGTTCAGCCCAATCTCTGGTCGGGTGGTATGTGGAAGTCCCTGACTTGGTTAGCTTTGAATATGTTAATAAAATCACTTTTCCTCTTATGTCCCATGTGTAGTTGTACTTGTTAATGTGTGTTTTTCATGGTTGTTCTATCATTGCTATTTTGTTGGTTATATGTTTGTTATAAGCATGGTTTATGACATACTTGAGTTATGGCTCTCATCTTATTTTTTTTGTAAATGAAATGTTAATGAATCTATGAGATAATAAATGATAATGCATCTATTTAAGAGGGCATCAATCATTCTTGATGAATATTAGATAAGTATGAGGTCCCTATGTTCAGATTTGTTTTTATGACATGTAGATCACATGTTCATGATGTGTTTGATGGAATGTTTGCCATGGATAGGCCTTTTAAGGTCAGGTCCTTATTCAATTTTTTCATTAGAGGCCTTATCATTATGTTATTTATCATTTCTATAAGTTTCATGAAGTTCTAGGAAGGGGCCTGAGCCCTAGCCCTAAAAACGTAGCTCATAATTTGGGGACATTGGCACAAAATTTCCCGAAAAAGGCCATAATCGCATGGAGGCATTCCCGTGGGGAAAGTGGAGGGTACCATTCACATGGAAGGATTTTCATGGGAGAAAATGGGGGTCAAGTTCAACAAAACATCAAGTTCTCTTAGGGGTAGGTCACCCGGAGGGGTTGGTTGGCTCCTGAAGGTTCTGTAGCACCTAAGGAAGGTCAGTTTGGTTTTTTCTTTATCGATTCCACTTCCTTAATTGTACTTGGGGAGTTGAATCATTTCATAGTAACTCTTTGTCACATGTTTACTCCGGTGGACTGGTTAGCTTGGGTAAATGTGGGAGGAGGATGTTATAGAGTGGTATCAGAGCATGGTTAACCCCTTAGACTCAATGGACAGAATGTGTTTGTCATGCATACATGTTGGTTGCATATGTGTTATTTATGCTTGCGGTCTATGTGTTTCTTTTGTATGCATGGTGGTGGTCATTGTTGTAGTTTTGTATTCATGAAGAGGATGATGGTGATCGTTGTTGGATGTGGTCATCATCAGTGCATGTCGGTTATGCATTGGTTATGCATGTCAGTGTATATATGTCATTATGCATGCATTATCATGCTTATGACATAGTTATGCTTGGCAAATGGATAATGGTTGAAATGGTGTCTATATACTGATATGATTATGTTTATACATGTATGGCGCTAATCTAGTTGATCTTGCAGATGGGACACCCTCCCCTAAACTGTATTAAGGTATGTTGATTATGTTTGTATTTTTGTTTAGCTGACATGGTATACTTGGAGGAAAAGATCAAAGATGACTAGCAAGATGGTAGACTATAGTTCAGGAAATTATCCCAATGGATTTGATGAGCAGCATGTTGATAGGTACTCTCCTGACATAGCAGACACATTGAGAAATTTGAAGGAAAAAATAAGAATTTGTGAAGCAGATAATGACAAAATAATTCAGGCACAAGAGAAACAAGTAGAGGTTAATGCATTTATTCTTTAGAGTTTTCCATATTTGCAAAGACATGTACTTCTTAGGATGAGCCATGGGTAGGAGGATAGGACTAATGGGGCAAATGGAAGTAGGTCTCATGGAGGGCACAGGTCGGATAAGGATGATATGATCAGAGATGGCAAGTTCTTGGACACACCTGATAGGAGAGGTGACAAATATAAGTTGTATTCTAGTTTTGGTTCTGATAGGTATCATGGTCATCATCATTATCATGCTTACAGGAGGAATGACAGGGGATATTTTCTAGATGAGTTAAAGAAAACAAAGCCACCTTCCTTTGATGGAGATTTGAAGAAACCAAAAGATGTAGAGGTATGGTTACTTGGGATGAAGAAGTTCTTTTAGTTGCATGATTACATAAAGAATATGAAGGCCATAATAGCTATATTCATCCTCAAAGGGAAAGTAGACATGTAGAGGGAATATGTGAAGCAGGTTAGAGACGTTAGGATAGAAGAGTTGAGTTGTCATGAATTCGAGAGACCTTTCAGGAAGAAATATTTTTCAGAGAGGTACTATGACAGTAAAGCTAAGGAATTATATAAGCTAAAGATGGGATTCGTAAAGGATGAGTAGTATATGACCAAGTTATTATATTTTGTGAGGTATGTACCATATCTTAAGGATGATAAAGCCAAACTTTAGAGATTTGTTAGTGGATTCCATTATCATTTAGAGACCAGATTGAATATGATGAACCTCAGTCACTTGAGTAAGTCATTGGTAAGTTGAATCATTGTTATGAGAAATCAAAGCACAAGAGAGATTTTCATAAAGGATGGAAAGGGAAATAAAAATCGAAAGGTAAATGGAAGGCGAAAATAAACAGACCCCAGGATGCAAGTGAGAAATAAAATGTTGCACCTTACAAGAAGATTAATAGACCTTAACTTGGAGGGCAACAAAGTAAAGGTGTTGGTAAGGGACAATTGTAGTGTTGGATATGTGGTGAGGAGCATGTCAACAGGTATTTTTTGTAGAATAATGGAGGTAGACCTCAGATCTACAGTGCACAGGAAGTGCATACAGTTGGGGATGTTGGGTAGATCATTTGTCATAACTATGAAATATTGGATAACAGGTAGGTGGATCACTAGGAATCTATTATAAATATGGATGGAAAGATTTGATCAAGTTGTTTCTATTTTGATTGACCTTGGATAAATTATATTTATATTAATCCCAACCTGGTGGATAAGTGTGGTTTTAATAAAGAAGAGCATGTAGAATATTGGTTGGTGCAGTTGGCTACATGTACAAAGAAAAGAGTTCATCATTAGGTAAGAGCTTGTGCATTTGAGTTCAATGGTATGCCCACATCAACACATTTGAATGTGCTTTAGTTGGGATCGTATAGTATGCTCTTCAATATGGTCTGTTTGTATCTTCATAGGACCAATGTAGATTGTTATGATAAGTCTATTGAGTGCTTGGATGAAAATGGAGAATAGAGAATATTCTAGGGTAAGAAGAAGGAAACATCAACCACAATGGTTACAACTATGTAGGAAAAGTGCAGTCGCAGGAAAGGGTGTGTTTTATTTGCAGTGCATATTTATAGTGATAAAGGTGAGGAGGTTGAGTATGCAGAGCTATGAAGAAGGTACCCAGTTTTATAGCAGTTTCAGAATATATTTCCTGCAGATATTTATGATTTGTCACCTCATAGAGAAGTGGACTTTTCCATTGAGTTGGTACTAGGGGAAACACCAGCATCAAAGGCACCATACATGATGAGCACACTGGAGTTTTTTTTTTTTTTTTTTTGACTCAGTTACCGGAGAATCCACAGTATGAACATTTTTATGCCAACATTTCAAATCCCAACTGGGATCCATCATCAGGGCTTATGAATGATGATGGATCCTAGTTGGGATTTGAAATGTTGGCATAAAAATGTTCATACTGTGGATTCTCCGGTAACTGAGTCAAAAGATACAAACCACAGATCTCTTAAATACACACTGGAGTTGGTAGAATTGAAATTGTAGTTGAAAGAAATTCTTGAAAAGGGATACATCAGGCTAAGTGTATCACCAGAAGAAGGATGGTACTTTCATGGTGTGTATTGACTACACGTAGTTGCACAAGGTGACGATCAAGAAAACGTATTTGTTGCTAATGATTGATGACTTGTTTGATCAGTTAAATGGAGCAACAATGTTCTCAAAGATTGATCCGAGATCAAGATACCATTAGGTACGGATTAAAGAAGAGGATATCTACAAGACTTATTTTTGCACCAGGTATGAGCATTATGAGTTTGTTGTAGTTCCATTTGGTTTGACTAATGCTCCAACTACTTTTATGTGCTTGATGAATATTGTGTTGGATCTGTATCTAGACAAGTTTGTTATTATGTTCATTGATGATATATTGATATATTCTAAGAATGATGAAGAGCATGTCAAAAAATTAGCAACAATATTGATATTTCTAAGAGATCATGAATTGTATGTCAAGCTTAGTAAATGTAGTTTCTTTCAGACAAAGGTACATTACTTGGGACATGTTGTTTCCAAGGAAGGAATAACAGTGGATCCAAAAATAAATAAAAGTTATTATGGAATTGGAAGCTCCTAGGAATGTGGATGAGGTAGGGTCATTCATGGGGTTAAAAGGTTACTATAGGAGGTTCATCAAGAACTTCTGACACATTGCATGTCCTATTACATCATTGGAAAGAAAAGGTAAGAATTTTGAATAAACATAGGTATGTGCAACCAGTTTTGAGCAGTTGAAGTAGTTGCTGACAAATGTTATAGTTCTTAAAATTGCAGATCTAGATAAATAGTTTGTGGTGTGTATAGATGCTTGCAAAATAGGACTTGGTGGATTCCTTATGCAATAGGGACAAGTGGTATGTTAAGAATCAAGGAAACTAGTGAGCATAAGGAGAATTATGTTACACATGATCTTGAGGTGGAAACGATCATCCATGCTTTAAAGATGTGGAGGCACTATTTTCTTGGCAGGAGGTTTGTATTTATGAATGATCACGATTGATTGAGATACTTGTTTGACCAACCAAATCTGAATTTCGGACAAGATAGATGGTAGGCCATGATCAGTGAGTTTGATTTCAAGATCAAGTACATTAAGGGTAAGGAAAACAAGGTTGTAGATGTTCTTAGCAGGCAGATACAGGTAATCACATAACAACTGTGAGTTCTTATGGGACGAATTGATAGGATCGGATCATACAAGTAGGACAATAGGATGACATGTACATGGATCTTAGGCACATGTTACAATAGTTTACACGTGAAAAAGATGTGGAATATCGTCTTACAACAGATGGTTCTATCATATTTAGAGATAGGATCTATGTGCCAGACAATAGTGAGCTCAAGAAGATTAGCTTGACAGAATTTCATGCTAAGATATATTCAAGTCAACAGGGATATCAGAAAACATTGACAGTAGTGAATAAGTTCTATTGTTGGATGAATTTGAAGAGGGAAGTGGCAGAATTTTTGGCGAGATGCTTGGATTTTCAATAAGTAAAAGAAAAGTGTAAGGATCCTAGTGGATTACTACAGCCAATTCTGATTCCAAACTAGAAATGGGTGATCATTTCCATGGATTTTATTACAAGTTGGTTGAGGACATCTAGAAAACATGATTCCATTATGGTTGTGGTGGACAAGTTGAAAAAGGTAGCACACTTCATTCTAGTGAAGTCTACTTATTCAACTAGTGATGTAGCACAGGTCTTCATCCGATATGTAGTGAGGTTGCATGGTGTACCAAAGAATATTGTGTGAGGTAGGGATGTTAATTTCACTTCTAGGTTCTAGATGTATTTGTTTGCAGGTTTGGGTATAAATTTGGCCTTCAACAAATCTTATCATCTGAATATAGATGGAACGACAGAGAGGGTCAACAAGATTTTGGAGGACATGTTGAGGATGCATGTGATTCATCAACAATAAAATTGAGAAGAGTATCTACCTTTGGTATATTTTTCCTACAACAATGGGTATCAAGAGTCACCGAGGATGATTCTATTTTAGGCACTCTATGGGTCGAGTTGTAGTACTTCCATTAGTTGGAGTGATCTAGTAAACAGGGTGTTGATAGGGTCAGACATGTTGGCAGAGATGGAACATGAAATGCAGGTTATCAAGAAGAATCTAAAGGCAAAACAGGATAGGCATAAAATTTATGCAGATCAACACAGGTTGTTTAAGGAGTTTTAGGTTGGGGAACATGTATTATTACACATCAAGCCCAAGAAGAGCTCTTTGAGGATTGTGTCATGTGAAAATATAACACATCAATATTGTGGGCCTGTCAATATCCTTGAGAGGATTTCACCAGTGGCCTACATACTTGCACTACCTCCAACAATGAAAATCCATCATATTTTCCATTTTTAATTACTTAAAATATATGTAAAGGATGTTGATTGTGTTATTAATTGGTCTATACTGCAGGTGGAGACAGAAGGATAATTCTAGCCACAACCTTAGTGTATTTTGCAAATAAATATGCTCATGCTCCAGAACCGAGCAATTAAGAAGGTTAAAGTGCAGTGGAAGCAGTTTGGGCCCGATGAAGCTACATGGGAAATGGCTGATCAGTTGCAGGCTATGTATCCTTCCTTGTTTTCCATTTCAGGTAAAGAAGTTTTAGTATATGTGTATATGTCTATGGATTCAATTACCATGATTAGTTTTGTTATAAAGCTCTAATAAGCAATATGGGTGTCATGTTGTTATGTTTGTCATGTTAGTTTGATTTTCAGTAGGTTGATCATTGTAAATACTGCATCGAGCTAAGTTATAAAGCTGCATGGGAAGTATGTTTTTCTTTTTAAGGGCCTTATTGGTTGTAGGTATAATTGCACACTAAGGAGATTGTTCCCCTAAGAGGTAGGGGTTTATAACTGTGACCACCTCCTCCCACATTTACCCACTTTCATGCATTTTACTGGGGTTAAAATGAGCTGAGGGTCACTATGATAAGACTCAACCTCCTATATGACCTTAAGGAAATGGAGTAGACAACTTAATACCTTACTTACATCCCTCAGGTGTTACTTGACCTCCAAGAACTACCCAACCCCTCCAGGTGTCCAACCCCTGATCTAACTCTAATTTTTACTAACTTGGGATCTCAGTCATTCCCTTGAAAAAGCCTCCAACAAAATGTAAGCCTCTATTTGCTCCCATAGGCCTGCTTCCCAATGCCTATGGAATTTTCCAATCAGTTATGTACCAACAATATCAAATTCTGAGTCGCTTCTTCAAGGCTAGGACTCAGGCCTCTACCCCTAACTCAGTGAAACTTCCATAAATGATAAATAACATAGAAATAAAGCTTCTAAACCAAAAACTTGAACAAGTACTTGATGTAACCCCTCCCAACCAAGATAGGCATTTCGTCAAACACATTATAAACATGCAATCTACGGGTCATGAATGCATATATGAACATAGGGATCTTAAGCTTATTTGAGTGTTAACAAGAAGGTCCAATTCCTTCTCAAAATATTTACCATAATTCCATTTAGTTCATGGATTCATTAACTGGAAATTTATTATTTAAAATGTGATAAGAGGCATACTTAAATCTATCATAAAACCATGCTTATAACTAGCATATAACTAGATAGATAGAAATGATAGAAAAACCAATAAAGCCACATAATAACAAGTATAATTGCTCATAAAAAACAAGAGGAACTTAGATTTTATTAACCATATGCAAAATCAACCAAGTCAGGGACTTTCATTTACCACTAGAACATAGATTGGATGAACCAAATCTTTCTTCTAGCCAATCACCTTGATCCATATTCCAAGCATGAATGTGGGATCTCATGGGATAAACCAATCCATAAACAACTAAGGGAATCTACAGGCTAAGCCACCTCCACCCTAACCATGCCATGATCTCACCCAAACCGGTCCTAAGATCACAAAACCAAATCAAGCTTGGATGCCTTAGAATTCCTTCACCATCCCTTGAGGAATTTTCCTGTCTCCACCCACGTGTTGAGGGCTTTCCATAGAAAACCATCTCCACCAGCAATCCTTGGGATTTTACTAAGACCACCTCACCTGAATCCAAAACCTTCCAACAATCCAAAGTTCAACCAAGAAATAATCCCATCACACCATGGCTATCAAGAAATGGAAGGACAAGACTAAAAACCATTTCTAAAACTCATCAAAACACATTCCAATGATAACAAGGAAACCAAATACACACATTCATATACCATGCATGCAAAAACCATCTAGGAAATAATACATGCAACCCGTTACCTGCAAGTATTCCCAATAATGCTGCTTGATCCAACCTTTCCTTGCTTGATCCTTTCTTTCCTTTGCTTTTCTTGCACTTCATTTTCTTGCTTTCTTTCCTTATCCTCTTTGTGCTCTTCACCTTTGTCAGACTAATTCCAAAACTAAACTAAAAAGAAGCTATGAAATGATACTCATAAGCATTTTTATTATTGAGGCCTCTATTTTTCTTCATTTTCCTTAATTTTCCTTCAATTTCCTCCTCACATGCAGCTTGTGAGCTTTCACCTCCCTTTTCTCTTGTTTTCCTTTATTTTCATAAATAAAATGCCAATAATGCCTTTTTTCATTTTCAAAGCCTTTGTCAATGCCTTTTCCAATATCCCATTAGCTATAATAAACAAAATGAACAACCACTAAGATGTTTTTCTCAACATTCAACTTGGCATACGTGTCTCGTGACCTTGGTCTTATTTAGCCATCATTAACTTTATTACATGAAAATTTAACCTGGGTTTTCTACTAAACCCTCCCCCTTGGGGGAACATAATCCTTGGTGTTTTATGAGACCTACAACGAATTTTTTTTTTAAACCAAAACATACTTCCCATGGACCTTTATAACTTAGCTAGATGCAGTATATACAATGACCACTGCTGAAAACATGACAAACATATAATTTACTTGAGTTTTATAACACAAATAATTATGGTATTTACAATATCAACCACATATATACTCATACACATTTTCTACAACCAACAAATAATCATACTGTCTACAGAGCTTTATAAATTCATCTGCATACAGTATTTACAATAGTATACACATATATACATATGCACCTTTCCTTGGCCAACAAATAAAAGGATAAGATGCCCATATCAATCAACAAGGGAATCTAGAGGCTCACACCTCCACCTCAAAAGTAGTACCAGGATTCACCTCCTTCAAAGGAAGACCATAATCCACAGCCAAAGTCAAATCCGCATCCAATATCTAGCACTACAATCTTGCGCCACTTGTCCTCTTAGTGAATAGTTACAGACTCATTGTTCCATGGCACACTCCCAATGTGCATCTGATTCCATATGGAAATGCTAATGAACAAAACAGATCCATCCCCGACCTTCCCTTCTCTATTACATAGTCCCTTGGGAAATTCAATCACCCCCTTCCGTGCAGTCGCTCACCTTCCAAGTTCCCTGGCATCTCCTTTCCTGGGTGATCCATCCCTTGGCAGTTTTTCCTCGCATCGAAGGATATAAAAGCCAAAGCATATCCCTGTCTCAAAACCATCATACGAGTCATAACATGTTCATTGAAAATTAATGTACACTATTAGGTACCAGTGTTCCATAATGGCCTTGCTCCTGAATGCTCTACCAAAATATTGTTGTATGTTCCAATTCCTTGCCACTTGTACTATTGCTACTAATGCTTGCATCCAGTTTCAACCACCCAACCTGAGAATATTCCATACTTCCTGTACCAAGCACATAATTTCATTAGATTCAAATAAATAGAAATAAATTCAAATCATATCTCATTGGTGGCCCATCAATAAGGTACGCTTGCAATTATGCTTACTTCCTACCACAACAAGTCAAACTGTCTCTTTGATCAAATCATCATGTATAGACATATCACATCCAATTAGCTCAAAATACAACTGTCATAAATCATAGTCATAGGTCACACGTATAGTTAAAAATTGAAATAAAATATTCATACTTATCTTTCAAATGGTTCTTTTTCCTTTGTCTTTGTTCTTTATCCCTTTTGTACACACACTAAATCAATTTCCAAACCTAGCAAGGATCCAGTGCCTTCTCTTTAAGAAACAAGGGAATCTAAATGCTAAACCACCTCCCCCTTCAATATTGGCAACAAGGGTATCCCAAGAGTAAGCCACCTCAACCCTCAATAACAACAAGGGTATCTCGACACTAAACTGCATAAACCCTTAATAGAAATAGGGTTATCCCAAAGACTAAACCACCTCAACCCTCAATATCAACAACAAGGGAATCCAGACACTAACACGCGTGTTGTCTCTCCTATGACACCCTCCAAAATTTTGGCCCACAACAAATTTCAGATCATACCTTGGTCTTGTATATTGTCATCGCAAACATTGGAATCCATTCCATGTATTTTCTCCTAGTGTTTTGGTCCCTCTTGGAAGAATAAAAAAGTGTCGTATTTTCACATTTTACGCATTTCACAAAGTATACAATCTTTTTTTGATGGTTTCAAGGGGTTGTCTTTGTGAAAATGAGTTGATATTACCATGTAAACATCCTTCAAACTCATTCCCAAAGTTTTAAGCATTATCGCACAAGTGCCATCACAGTCATCACAAAGTGTATCTTTAGTGTCGTACTTGTTATAGATCGTCACAAAGTTGTCACACTAAGGGAAGTATGTTGTTCATGTGTCCTCAATGATCTATGTTTTTGTGTCTTCAAGTGTTCTAGGTGTGTGATTACAGTCGATTTTCATCATTGTTCACATCAACTTCATGGATCCCACACTTAGTCAAATTCTAAAAAAACTTTCTGACCAAGCATCTTATCCTCATTCGTACCTCCTGAACTGTGCATTACATAGTTCCAACCCTCAAGCTGAAACCCTGCCTCTTGACACTACATAATGCACAGTTTCTACCTCCCAACACTACACACTCCAAATTTTAGTGCTCAAGCCTAGACCTTGGCCTCCAAAATTGTGCAATTTAGCCCTCTATCTTTGCCCCAACTGTAAATTGCGCAGTATCTAAGCTCAATCCAAATGCTTGAACTCCTGAAATATGCAATTATGAGATCACCAAGTCTATATATTTTCTTGTAGATTCACAACTCATGTAATGTATTAAAACACAAGACAAGAATCTACTCTACTCTTTAAATAGTGGAAACCAATAGATCGATGAAAACAATAATCAACAAGAGGATGATAATCAATGTCACATAACACAACAAATTCTCCGGGGAAATCCCTTCCTGAAAACCCTGACTATCTATTGCATTAATCATAAATTTGAGTGCTAATACAAAGCTTCTTCTCACTAGAAAAATTCTTGCACAAGTATGATCAACTCTCTGCCTCACAAGCCCGCTCTAGCCAACACCTAGCTAATAATGTTCCCTGCCAAGCCCCTATTTCCTTGCGCAATTCCTGTGAGGATCAACCCATATTTGATTTGGAAATCCTTCCTCCATAACTATGCAATCCAAATCTAGGTCCACTTCAGATTGCATGCATGATCTGTACAACTCAGATCATTCTACAATTGATAATACACTGTCCTTGCACTCTAGTCTCAACTGGGTATTTCTCTGAACTAACATGCATGAGTTTCTCATGAGAGAATATTTAGCTAGCTGGAGTAGCATCTGAGAGTGCACCCGTGCACCAACTCACTACTAATCCTCTACTAGTTCCACAAATAATTAGAACTAGTTTAACTGTCTATAACTCAGTGAAACTAAGTCATCTAATTAAAACTCAAATAAACTCATCCTAGACCCCTAAATTTTAGGGAGAACATATACATGACTACAAAAATACTTCCAACTTGAAATTCCTAAGATAATTAAGATAATTAAACTTAATTAAATATTTACAAGTTGCTATGAGAATAGAATTTGATATTAATGCTCAGTTTAATTCAAGGACAGATTAAACTGGAATTTCTTGTTTCCATTTCTCGACACTCCCTCTCAACAAGAAAGGGATTATCATCTACCTCAATCCTGTCTTTGTGAAACTCGAATTTACATCTAGAAAATTCCTTTGTTAAAATGTTAGCTTCTTGCTCCTCTATGGGAATTTACTCCAACAACATAATCCACCTCAATACACAATCTCTGAGATGATGATATCAAATATCAATATGCTTGGACCGATCATGAAAGACTAGATTTTTAGAGACCTTGATACAAATCTGATTATTGTAGTAAATCACAGTTGGATCCATCTGTTTACCAATCAAGCCAACCAGGATCTTCCTCATCCAGATGGCCTCACATGCAGCTTGACTAGCTACCTTGTAGTCTGCCTCTACCAAACTGAGTGAAATTGATCTCTGTTTCGTTTTGTACCAGGAAACTTCCCCTGACCCAATACTGAAGATCCCTCTTGATGTACTCTTCCTTTCAGATGGACTACTTGCCTAATCTGCATTGGTGAAGCCTTGAAGCTTCACTCCCTCTATCTATGTGTACCACAATCCATACTGAGTAGTGCCTCTGATGTATATCAACACATGCTTTGTCGCCTTCCAATACAACCTGGTAAGCCTAACCATCTCTTGACTAAGATGGTTAACTGCATAGCACATATCCAGTCATGTTTTCACCAAGTACATGAGTGAACCAACAAGATACATGTAAACAATATCTTCCACTACTTCCCTTGAAGTAGCATCCTATTTCCTCCAGTTACCTTTTAGTGGAGTTTCCATGGGTTTGATGCTCTCCATAAGGAATCTCTTGAGTTTCTTCTTGGCATACTTGTCGTGAGACAAAAACAATTCCCCATCACCTTGCCATACTTCCATGCCCAGAAAGTAATGCATGAGCCCCATGTCCTTCATCTCAAACTCTCTTGCAAGATCCTCTTTTCAAGACTTGATCAGCTGATCATCACGTGTCAGAGTCAAATCATCAACATAAAAAACTATGATCAACAATTTACCTTCCATCACTATGTGGTATAGGTTCACATCTTCTTCACACTTGGTGAAGCCCAACCTGGTGAAGTAGCTATTGATCCTAGTGTACCAAGAAAAAGGTGCTTGCTTCATCCCATACAATGCTCTCTTGAGCTAGCACACATGCAACTCACTATCAAAGATCTCAAAACATTCAATTTTCTCTATGTACACCTCTTCCTCAATCATGCCATTAAGGAAGGTTGTCTTTACATCCATGTGATGTATCTTCCAACCCATCTACACTGATAGTGCCAATATAGATCTGACCGATGAGTACCTTGCAACATAAGCAAAGGTCTCATCATAGTCAATCTCCTCTACCTGTGAAAAGCCACAGGCCACAAACCTAGCCTTAAGCTTGTCCACACTACCATATGTAACTACCTTGTAAAGCCATCGAGAGCTCACTGCTGACTTGTCCTCCAGTCTTAGGACCACATCCCAAACACTATTTCGAACTATGGAGTCATACTCCTCCACCATGGCATCAACCCAAATTGGATGTTGCATTGCTTCCTCAAAGGAAGATGGCTCTGTCACAACACATCCACTCATAAGAGCCATGTATCCAGTGTACCTCTCAGGTAACCTCCTTTGCCTACGTTAAGATGTGGGTGCTCCCACATTCTCCCGTGCATCATGCAATAACCTGTTAGCCTCTTTAGTGCACTTTCTCCCATCTCTGGAAGACTTCACCTGAGTGGATTTATCCACTCTTAGATCCTTTTCATGTGGTTCCACATCAATCTGAGGCTCCTCAATTGTAGGAACCAATAGTTCCTCAACCACATGTAGTTGTAGCTCCTTCTCAAGGGAAACTCACATGGCCTACTTCTCATAAAACTTGAAATCCCTACAACCCACTGCCATCTTGCTGGTCGGAAAGTACACCTAATTGTTGTGAGGTGTATTAGTGTACCCAACAAATATCCTGATCCAAAATGTATCCTAAAACCCTATAAGTCTTTATATACTTAAACACTATCAAAAAGGAAAAACCTTCACAAATGGTGGAAAACACTATCGCACGGGAAAAACATGGAGAAATGGCGAAGACAGAGTTAATAAGAGGCTTAAGCAACATTGCATAGGAGCCGTCGGATTGACCAATCAACAGTCCAAATCTAATCAGCATATCGCAATCAGAGGTAGCAGGCGGAGTCTATCAGAGGCGGCCTTATGGAAATCGTGATAGCAATCAACCTGATTAAATGAGGGCTGTTGATCAAGCGCGCAAAACAACAGTCCATATCTACTCGCGCTATTGCATTGCCAATATACACACAGGGCAGGACTTAACCTGTGGCCCTTAGGTTCGGTGATATGCGATTGCGATATATCGCATCGCAGCTGTGTAAGGGGTGATTCCAAGAGACCAACGACCATGCAATAGCGATTCGCCGATAGCCGATAAGGTCGATCAGTGCAATTAGCGATCGGAGAACAGGGAGGATATGCGATATGCGATATAGCCTGACCTAATGGGGTTTATGGATAAAAATACATACATTTTAAAGTCCAATATGAAGCCATTTGTCGAGTTTTCCTGTGTATTTGGGGTTTTCTATTATAAACCCAAATAAAAAGGAAAATCACGACCTATGACTTGTGGCATGTGATAGCGATATAAAGGCAGACCCGATGGAGTTTTAGGGCAGATTCAATATTATTTGAAGTCCGATAAGAGGCATTTAGGTGGATTTTTTAGTGTTTTCTGTGTATTTCTCTGTGTAAATAGAGAAATGATATTTTTGGGATTTCAACGTGCCAGTGGTCCTTTCCATTGCAAAATAGGTGGCCACCATACCTGAAGGCATTTCACAATGATTGTTTAACGCTCAGAGGGGATTTGAATGGACAGAGGCCAAGAGCCAGAGAGATGAAAGGGAAAATGAACAAACAAGCACTGATAGGCTTAAAAGCCACTCAGTGTCAGAGACAAGGCAGGCAGTGCTGAGATAGAGAGAAAACAGAAGACAGAGAGTGAGAGGGAGAGTCTGTGTACTTAGAAAGACTTAAGGGATTCAAGTAAAACCCTGTTGTTTATTCCTGTTGTGTTGAGACTTGATTTGAGCTCACACTTGTAAAAACTCTACTCTTGAAGACATAATAAAGAGGTCACCACTGAAAGCTGGACTAGGAGACTTAGCCCAAGAGTTTTGGGTGAACTCCTTGATTATTTTCTGTGTTGATGTGTGTTTTCCTATTATGTTTCTCTAACTGCTCACTGTCTATATTATTTGCAATCTTTTTGATCCATTGCACTAAGTAATATAGGCATTACTGCACACGAGTTTGTAATACTTTAATATTAATCTAAGATCTCATTTTAAGATCAAGTGGTATCAGAGCTTTTGGTTTTGGTTTTGTTAAGGTTAGACAAGCTTGTGCTAGATTTTGAATGCTAACTAGGTCAAAGCTCAAACTAGTTGAAGGAGAACATGTTGAGGCTAATCCAAAGATTGGAAAAGTCTATCCTCAGAGGAGAATGGTAGAAGAAGCTCCATTGGAATCAGAATCTCAGTTCATGGACAGTTTTATGGCCATGCGAGCCATGGTGGAAGAGATGTATCGAGAATTTAAGAAGGGTCGAGGTGAAAGAACTTCAACACCCAAACAAGACAAAGGAGTAGAGGAACCTTCTCTAGTTGCCGCTCCAGAGGGAAAAGGGAAAGGGGAAATGCCTCCTCCATCATCTCCTCCACCATCACCTTCATCATGCTCATCTCCTAGCCCTAAAAAGAAAAAGAAGAAAACATATTTGATTAAATTAGATGTGAAATTTGATTTTCTAATTTATGATGGAGAACTAAATGCAGAAAAGCTAGATAACTGGATAAGACAGATTGATTTATATTGTAGGGTGGAGAACATTGATTCATATGGCTAGCCTTCAACTTGGAGGAATTTCCCTAGTGTGGTGGGAAGGCAAGACACAAGCTGATCTGAAGAGACATGATAAAATTCTTTCTACCTGGAATGAATTTGTTTCTACCATCAAAAAACAATTCTATCCTCTAGCTTATATGGAACAAGCATTGATGAGTTGGCAAACTCTTCGCCAATTAAAGGGTCAAAGTGTACAAAATTATACCTAGAAATTTAGAAAAAGAGCTTTAACTCTAGGCATATCTCTAGACTCACCTAAAACTTTGTTGAAGTATATAGGTGGTCTGCATAGCTATTTGAAGCACACCATTCTGATGTTTAATCCCACTAGCCTAGATGATGTATTAGTTCAGGGTACACATCTAGAAGCTAGAGGCAAGAATGTGAACCCAGAGGTTGGGGGATCATCTAAACACTCTACAAGCAAGAACAAGGAAAAGAAGAAGCTAGAATGGAAGGAGAGGAAGACAAACGTTGTACAGAAGGACAAACATTACTGCACTCATTGCAAGAAGGATGGACACGATGATGCACACTACTAGTCTTTGCATCCGGAGTAGAAACCTAAGAAGTTCGGTGGTAAGAAGAAAAGACTGTTGCTGCTGTTCAGAAAGACTTGGGGTCAGATTCAGGTGGTGAAACAACAGTCACAGCCACAGGTATAAAAGGTAAAAATTTTGAAGCATCCACAAGTAATTCTGCACAATCTATTGATAATGAAAATAATGAGAGGAAAAGGCATGAGCTTTTTCATATTAGAGTCATTTCCAAGCACCAAAAGATTGATACTTTATTTGATAGTGGATCACAAGTAAACTTGATTTCTGAAACAATTGTAAAGAATTTGGGATTACTAACAACACCTCACAAGAATCCATATCCATTAGGTTGGGTATGTGATAAAGCAAAGCTACAAGTAACAGGACAATGTAAACTTAGGTTTGCTATTGGGTCAATATTTGTAGATGAGGTTGAGTTAGATATAGTTCCCTTGGATATCTGTGGTATTGTTTTGGGATGTCCTTACTTGTATGATAGGAAAGCCATTTTCCATAGAGCTGAAAATAAGTATCAACTCACTAAAGATGGAATAGAATATATTCTAAGAGTGCATAAACTCAAAAATAACTATTCTCTCATAAACTTAGGGCAGATGAAAAGAATTGTGAATTCATGCAATAAATTTTTACTAATGGTTGTAAAGGAAAAGAGCCCTAATAAAACCAATGTATTTGAAGGCTGTGGTGCTAAACAAAAAGTTGATTTAGTTAAAGTTGTTTTAGAATATGATATCCTATTTCAAGAACCTAAAGGTATACCACCCAAAAGGGAAATATTACATGATATTCATTTGCAGCAAGATGCTCCATTACCTAACATCGGAATGTGCAGGTTATCCGCTTTAGAGAATGTAGAGATAAAGAAGCAGGTACAGGAGCTGCTCAATAAAGGGTTCATAAGATGAAGCACATCACCATGTGGATCTCCAATCATACTAGTGAGAAAGAAAGATGGTTCGTGGAGGATATGCATTGATTATAGAGCACTGAATAAAATAATGATCAAGAACCGTTATCCTCTTCCTCGTATTGATGATCTATTAGATCAGTTGAAAGAATCAGTTTACTTTTCCAAGTTAGAATTGTGTAGTGGCTATCATCAGGTCAAAGTTGCAGAGCAAGATGCATGGAAGACTACTTTCAAGACAAAGCAAGGGTTGTATGAATGGCTGGTTATGCCTTTTGGCTTAACTAATGCTCCTGCCACTTTCATGAGAGTTATGAATGATGTTCTCAGACATTTTATTGATGATTTTGTAATTGTATATTTAGATGACATTCTTGTTTTCAATAAAACATGGGAAGACCCTTTGAAGCATGTATATCAGACTTTAGATGTTTTAAAAAGAGAAAATATCTATGTGAAGTTGTCAAAATGTGAATTTGGCAAAACATCTTTAAATTATTTGGGTCATATTATAGGGGGTGGTAGATTGAATAAAGATCCCTCTAATGTCAAAGTCATTGTGAACTAGCCTAAACCCAAATCTGCTACAGAAGTTAGGAGTTTCCTAGGAGCAGCACAATATTGGAGAAAGTTTATTGCTAACTTTTCTTTGATTGCAACTCCCTTACTTGCCTTAACAGGATTGAACAGGGTGTTTTAGTGGGGAGGAAAACAGCAAAAAGACTTCGACACCCTAAAAGAAAAAATTAGTACAGCACTAGTACTAGCACTACCAGATCTTCAACGCCTATTTGAGATTGAAACAGATGCCAGTGACTATGCCATGGGAGCAGTGTTGGTGCAACATGGTAAACCCATATGCTATCATTCTGAGACATTTAATTCCGCAGTAGTTAATTATCCCACATATGATAAAGAATTGTACGCATTAGTACAGAGTGTGAAAAGTGGAAACATTACCTAATGGGCAAAGAAACAATCATACATACCGATCATCAGCCACTTCAATATTTGCACTCACAAACTAAATTGCAGAAATCAAGACATTATAGGTGGATGGGTTTCCTACAGTAATTTCATCTTATCATCAAATATAAGAAGGGCATACACAATAAGGTTGCAGATATTCTATCAAGACCAATAATAAATGCATCTACTATACTTAAGCATAACTCAATAATGCATGAAAGTTACATTGAACAATATACTCAAGATGTAGATTTTAAAGATGTATATGCAACTTTAAGTCATGGCAAGCAAGTCGAAGAATTGGATTATTATGTTAAGGACCAACTCTTATATCATTTGGGAAAGTTATGCATTCCACAAACTGAAAGAGTTAACATAATCTGAGAAGCACATACTTCTCTCATATTAGGTCATTTTGGTGTAAGTAAAATAGTTGCAAAGGTTTTGTTATTGGCCAAGAATGCATGAAATAGTTTCTAGATATATTAAAGGGTGTATTATGTGTGCTACAAGCAAGCCCAGTAATAGAAAATTAGGCTTGTATGCTCCACTTCCAGTTCCTTCTCATCCTTGGGAAAGTGTTTCCACGGAATTTTTTGGGGGGTTGCCAAAATCTAGAAAAAGGTCATTATTATGTGTATGTTGTTGTGGATAGGTTCAAAAAAATGTGTATTTTGATACTTTGTAACAAGCAGGTCACAGCTGAACAAACAACAAATTTGTTCTTTCAGCATGTATGGGTTCATTTTGGGTTACCCACTTCTATTATATCTATCGAGATTCCCGATTTGTTGGGAAATTTTGGTCAAGTCTATGGGAGTTGATGGACACCAGATTGAAGAAGAGCACAACATTTCATCCAAAAACAGATGGTGAAATAGAGGTGGTCAATAGGACAGTGATCTAGTTGCTCAGAGGCTATTGCAGCAAGCATCCCAAACTTTGGGATGAGCATTTGTGTTATGTGCAACATGCTTACAACTGTGCCAAGCACTCTTCTACTCAGAGATCTCCTTTTGAGACTTGTTTTGGTTTTATACCAAAGTCTCCCTTGGATTTTGTCTTTGGTAAAGACATAGTAGTTGATGGACACAGTGATGTGGACAAAGCAACCAAGTTCATTGAACAGATCCAAGAAATTGACCAGGCAGTGTAGGAACCTACTATAAAGAAGGTAGGCCAAGTACAAGGCAAGGCATGACAAGCATTGAATTGAGCATAGTTTCCAAGTTGGTGATCAAGTCTGGCTGTACATCAGAAAAGACAGAATGCAAGGTGAAGGTAAGAAGCTAAAACCAATAAGGTATGGGCCTTTCAAGATACTTGAGAAAAATGGTGAAAACACTTTTCACCTTGAGTTGCCAGCTTATATGCATATCTATTGAGTTTTTAATGCAAAAAACTTGAGACTGTATGAACCTTCATTGATTGACGGTCCCGAAGAGCAAAGTCAGTTTCCTTCTATTGATGATCTGTTGCCTGAATATCTCAATGAGTTGCAGGGAGACACAGTTCTAGATAGGAAGGTGAGAACTACGTGCAGAGGGGATGTTGAGTACCTGAGAATTAGACTCAAAGGTTCAAAACCAAGAAATGCACGATGGATAGAAATTGGGCAAGTGAGGAAGCTATATCCTCACTTGATCAATGCCTAAAAACCAACTTTTGGTGGTCCAAAAGCTTTTCAGTGAGAAAGCATAATCCAAAATGGATCCTAAAACCCTCTAAGTCTTTATATACTTAAAAACTATCGAAAAGGAAAAACCTTCACAAATGGCGGAAAACACTATCACACAGGAAAAACATGGAGAAATGGTGAAAACAGAGTTAATCAGAGGCTTAAGCAACATTGCATAGGAGCCGTCGGATCTGGCCAATCAATGGTCCAGATCTAATCGACATATCGCAATCGGAGGCAATAGGCAGAGTCTATCAGAGGTGGCCTTATGGAAAGCACGATTAAATGAGGGCCGTTGATCAAGCGTGCAAATCAACGGTCTAGATCTACTCGTGCTATCGCATCGCTAATATACACACAGGGAAGGACTTAACTCGCGGCCCGAAGGTTCGGCGATATGTGATTGCGATATATCGCATCGCAACTGTGTAAGGGGTGATGCCAAGAGACCAGCGACCATGTGATAGCGATGCATCGATAGTCAATAAGGTCGATCGGCACAATCGGCAATCAAAGAACAGGGAGGATATGCGATATGCGATATAGCCAGACTCGATGGGGTTTATGGATAAAAATACATATATTTTGAAGTCCGATATGAAGCCATTTGTCGGGTTTTCCTGTGTATTTGGGGTTTTCCGTTATAAACCCAAATACAAAGGAAAACCATGGCCTGCGACTTGTGACTTGCGATAGCGATATAAAGGCGGACTCGATGGAGTTTTAGGGTGGATTCAATATTATTTGAAGTCCAATAAGAGGCGTTTAGGTGGATTTTTCAGTGTTTTTTGTGTATTTCTCTATGTAAATAGAGAAATGATATTTTTGGGATTTCAACGCGCCAGTGGTCCTTTCCGTTGCAAAATAGGTGGCCACCATACCTGAAGGTATTTCACAATGATTGTTTAACACTCAGAGGGGATTTGAACAGATAGAGGCCGGGAGCCAGAGAGCTGAAAGGTAAAATGAACAGATAAGCGTTGATAGGCTTAAAAGCCACTTAGTGTGGGAGACAGGGCAGGTAGTGCTGAGATAGAGCGAAAACAAAAGACAGAGAGTGAAAGGGAGAGTCTATGTACTCAGAAAGACTTGAGGGATTCAAGTAAAACCTTGTTGTTTATTCATGTTGTGTTGAGACTCGATTTGAGCTTACACTTGTAAAAACTCTGCTCTTGAAGACATAATAGAGAGGTCACCACTGAAAGCTGGACCCGGAGACGTAGCCCAAAATTTTTGGGTGAACTTCTTGATTATTTTCTATGTTGGTGTGTGTTTGTCTATTATGTTTCTCTAACTACTCATTGTCTATATTATTCACAATATTTTTGATCCGTTGCACTAAGTAATATAGGCATTACTACACACGAGTCTGTAATGCCTTAATATTAATCTAAGATCTCCTTTTCAGATCATATACCCAACTCTGCTGTCAGCTGAAGTTTCTTTTGTGCATATTTGGTCACATGGAAATATACCGATGACCCAAAAATCTTGAAGTGACCAATATATAGCCTCTTACCAGAGAAAGCCTCCTCCGGTGTCTTAATCCCGAGCATCTGATGTAGGCTTATATTCTGCAAATAGACTGCCTTGTTTCATGCCTCAACCCACAAGTGTAGTGGTAGGCCCTGGTCATGCAACATCACTGGTGCTGCCCCTACAATGCTTATGTTCTTCCTCTCAGCCACCCCATTCTGTTGTGGGTTATGGGGTGTCGTCAACTCCTATTTAATCCCTTCTTCCACATAGAAGTTCTTAAACTCATTTGAGGCATACTCACCAATATTATCACTCCTCAAAGATTTAACCTTCTTACTGGACGCTTTCTCAACCAATGCTTTAAATTCACAAAACTTTATGAACATTTGATCCTTCTTCTACGTGAAAAATATCCAGAATCTACGAGAAAAGTCATCAACAAATATAACATAATACTTGTGTTTGGTCATGGATGATTTTGAGAATAGTCCACACACATCTGAATGGACTCACTTTAGAATAGCCTCTACTCGACTGTCTTTGTCGTGAAAGGAAACCTTGGTGTATTTTCCCAAAGAACACCCCTTGCATGTATCAACTTGCTCTAGAGTACCTTTGGGAAGACCAATAGAGATCTTTTGCATGATTTTCAAAGCCGCTTGATGCAAGTGACCCAATTGCATGTGCCACAACTCACCAACATCTTATCTCTGCACCATCTCTTCTTTCTTGCTCAAGGCAGCACAATCCTCTACCTCCAACCTATAAATATTCTTAACTTGAATCCCTTTCTTCATTACCTGACCCATGGCTATGAGTCTAAGGAACGACTTTCCTTTTCTAAAGACCACATCATAGCCTCTGTCCTCCAACATGGCTACCGATACTAAGTTCTTCTTCAAACCGGGGAAATACATAATATCCCTCAAGGTGAGAGGAACTCCATGCTCCCTCTGAAAAGTAACCATACCCAATCCTGTAGCACTATACCTCTCGTTGCCACCCATCTTGATATGCATATGGAGATCCTTCTCCTCCAGATCACTGAACAACTCCTCATCACCAGTAATGTGGAATGAAGCTCCACTGTCAAGGTACCATACACTACCCATCATTGATGACACTATGCATGCAATGAGAGTAATTTCCAATTCGAATTGAGAGGCTAAAGCCTCGCCCACCACTCCTCCTGAGGAATTCTTCTTGGACTTCTAGAGTGGACGATTTCTGGCAAAATGTCCCAGCTCATGATAATGAAAGAACTTAACTTTCGACTCTTTCTTCTTAATTCCATGGAAATAATTTGATTTGGAATGAGATGCCTTCCCTTTCCCATTCCTTCCTTTACCTACTAAGGAACAATTTTCCTCATCATCAGTCTTAGATGAGGAACCATCTTTGGTGTTCCTTCTGATATCCTCCCGCATCAAATCCAACCACATTCATTCCCAATATGCCAGTTTCTCCCTTCCATTCACAGAGTCCTGATAGCTATTCCAAATATTAGGAAGGCCTATGAGAGATAGGCTTACCATATCATCCTCAACAAAGGTTATTCCAACACTTCCAAGTTCATCATGAAAATTCATGAACTTGGTCAAGTATTTTAGAATGGTCTGGCCTTTCTCCATCTTGATTTTTCGAATTTTATCTTTCAGTGCCAACTTCCTATGGTAACTGTTGTTATGTAAAATTTATGTCAATGCTTTTCCACATAGCATATGGAGTTTCCTTCCCATGGAGACTCAAGACAATGTGGTCTCAAACTCCTTCAAAGGTTATCCTCCTCACCTTCGCTGCACACTTCTTACATTCAGCCAGATCTTTTGCATTCAATGTTGGTGGCTTAGGAATGTCTTGATCAATGAATTCCTTCAAGCCATTAGCCTCCAAAACAGCCTCCATCCTTTCCTTCCAGGCTATATAATTCGAGTTTCCTTCAAAGGCATACTCGAGCCACAAACCGTAAAAGGCCATCTATCGATCGTGAAGTATTTATTGAAAATTCGAATTTCACCTATAACCTCAAACTCAAAACTTCGTAATATCCTCTAGTATATTATATTTAACTTTGATACCATGTAGATTTTCCTGTAGATTCACATCTCATGTAATTTGCTAAAACAAAAGACAAGAATCTACTCTACTCTTTAAACCGCAAAAACCAATATATCAATGAAAGAAATAATCAACAAGAAGAAGATAATCAATGGAACATAGCACAATAATTTCTTTGTGGAAATCCCCTACTCAAAACCCTGACTATTTATTACATTGATTAGAAATCGGATTGATAATACAAAGCTTGTTCTCACTAGAACAATTCCTGCACAAGTATGATCAACTCGCTGCCTCACAAGCTCGCTCTTGCCAGCACTTAGCCAATTTTGTTGCCTACCAAGCCCCTATTTCCTTGTGCAATTCCTGTGAGGATCAACCCATATTTAATTGGGAAATCCTTCCTCCATAACTACACAATCCAAATCTAGGTACTCTTCTGATAGCATGCATGATATGTACAACTCGGATCATTCTACAACCAATAGTACATTTTCCCTGCACTCTTGTCTCAGCTGAGTCTTTATCTGAACTAACATGCATGAGTTTCTCATGAGGGAATATTTATTTAGCTGGAGTAGCACCTAAGGATGCACCAATGCACCAACTCACTACTAATCCTCTACTAGTTCCACAAACAACTAGAACTACTTTAACTCTCTATAACTTAGTCAAACTGAGTTATCTAATTACAACTCAAATAAACTCATCCTTAACCCATAAAATTTAGGAAGAAAATATAGATGACTACATAAATATTTCCAACTTGAAATCCCTAAGCTAATTAAGCTAATTAAGATTAATTAACTATTTACAAGTTTCTATGAGAATAGAATTCGATTTTAATTCTTAATTTAATTCAAGGACAAATGAAATTCGAATTTCTTGTTGCCATTTCTCAACAAGGTCTACTCTACCTTCTAGAACTATGCATTAGCCTGAATCAATGCTCAACCCTTTAGCTTGGCTCACTGAGATCACAAACTACACAATTTTCTTCCTCAACTACACATTACACAGTCTTAAGGCTCAACACCCTTGACTTCTTGGGCTACATAATTGCATAGTCCCTGACCCTCTCCCACAACCTTCGACCTAGTTCCATCTCAGTTAGTGGATCAACATGCATCATCTTAGACTAGGGATTTATCAGAATGATTTCATCTTTTCATGAGTGAATTGCAGATGTAGGTTCTCTATTAGTCCATGACAAGATGATGAACAATGAGATGGAGAAGGGAACATGTTGGAATACATCTTTGTAGTTGATTATGCAAGATGATCAATAAAGATAAATAAAAGGGACACTAGTTTGTGACAGAAACTCAATACCTAATATCACCAAAGACTCCTTACCTCTAATCCATATGGACATGGATAGAAGAGAATTTCCAAGAAGACACATAGAAATGAGCAACAAGAATGGCTTAACATTGCCATGTAATCAAGAAGTCAATGTCGGTAGTGCCATGTCACGTCATGTCATAAGTCGTCATATGCCACATCATTTTTGTGGATTATGTATTTACTATTAGAAAATGTATTGTAAAGTGGAAGTCCAAAGGACATGTACAAAAGATTATGAGTAATGTAAAGTTGAAAAGTCATAGGAATTCAAACAATCATGAGGGTAGTCAAAGAGTCCCAAGGAAGGTGAAACATCACCCCATTGGTTATATATACGACCTCACTGTATGAGAAAAGGACTTTTCACCTTGGCTCCTCCTGCAAGGCATTAGAGAGACAAGGTAGTTCTTTTGAGGAGAAAGTGGTGGTTCTAATGCTCCACTATTGGAGCTAGTGGTGTTTGATGTATACATGTGTCTTGGGACTTTTACTTAATATATGAAGCTTTATGGCCAACACGTTCTTCATTCATGGATTATGAATGTTTGTAATACTTTTATGTGAATGTTTATGATTCATATTTGTTTTTCGACCTATACTAAAGTAGTTGAACTATTTCGGCTATTTTTGTTATCATATTGAGAATGTGTTGTATTGGTTGAATTTACCTTCGCATATTTATGGACTATCCACTGGATGTTTTGTAGAACCTTTTTGTTCATGTGTGTCTCTACTAGGGATGTACGATTACCTCTCCCTTAGAGGCTCACATTTGCTTTCCCTTCGTAGTAGAAGAACCTTAACACACCTACAACCAAAAACTCACCAGGCACACTTACTTGCTTTTCGAAGGCACATTTGCACTCCTCTCTCTTGATGATAGCTAGATCCAAGGAAAATATTTAAGAAACTGACAATCGGGCCATATTTCGAATGGGGCTTTTATCCCAAATGGTGTGACTTCTAATTGGGACCACATATCAAGGAGACCCCTTGAATGTTGGCAGATCCAGTATCGTCAACATTTTTGGTGCTAGAAGGATGCAAGCCATATTTTTATCACTAATAACCTCACCCACCCTCACCATCATCTTCTGGTCAAGGAAAAAATATTCCCATCACCTCCCCTCCTCATATTCCTGAAGTTGGCGGATCTTCTCAGCCCGAACCTTGAAATAACTTGTGAAATCTCTTACGAACACATCTGGGAGATCTATCCTCTAACCCGTAAGTTTGTAAAGGCTATTAGATTGATTCCTGAAGTACACAATCTGCTTTATTTTCCAAATAATAACGTGACCACTTCTATCAGGATAGTGGTTTCGATAATCAAATATCTAGTTCTCACCACCCTTGAAGAACTAGCAAAGACTACAAAAGGCATAAAAAACCAGATCATCCTCCATATTTTAAAGAATCTAACATAGATAACATAATACTCTCAGATGATACTTTTTGCAGGTTAGGTGGTGAAGAAGAAGAAGAAGATCCATCAGGTTTCGTAGAAGAAGATGAAGATCCATCAAAATCTAATGAAGAGGAGGAGCACAGAGATAGAGATATGGCAGACTAAGATCTAGATTAGATGACTCAGGGCCCACTTGCACTGTCGAGTGTGTTACAAAAGATGTTGAGGCACCTGAAGACATTGTTAACAAAGTATGACCTTGACAAAGCAGTGAAGGTGGAGGACCATTTGGACAACTTTTACCTGCATCTGCAAATTCTTGAGGTATGTTACGATGATGTTGCATGTAGAATTTTTCCATGTACCTTAGATGGCATAACAGTTGTATGGTATCAAAACCTTCCTTTGAACTCAATCCAAAATTGGAAGGGGTATAAGAAGTTGTTTCTTGAAAAGTTTGTTGATGACAAAACCCCTGCCATGTTATTAAGAGAGTTGGAAAGTATTAAGATGGAGCATAAAGATAAAGTGAAACATTTCAATAATATTTTTAATCATATATTGAATATATTTCCTACAGATATGAAACATCATGAATCCATCATTATCGATTATTATACTTCTTCCTTACCTACAAGCATCGTGTAGTTTGTGAAGAGAACTGGAAAAGTGACTCTTGCGGAAAACTATGAAGAAGCAGTCACAGTTGAAAAGGACTTGCGTGTGATCAGAGTCATCATTGAAAATGAATCATTAAATGACTCCAAATACATGGGTAAAAAGTCTCAGGCCTCTGTAAGTGTAACAATCCTGATCAAAAATTTCATGTAATAAAGTCAATAAAGGAAAACTAATAACCAAGGTCATGGGACATGTATTCCAAGGTGAATGTTGGGGAAACTATCCTAGTGTGGGTTTTCATTTAGTTTATTATGGCTAAGGAAATTGGAAAATAAAATGAAAACGGCTTTGCAAAGGCATGAGGAATTAATTGGCATTTTATTTATGAAAAATATGGAAATTAGGAGAAAAGGGAGGTGAAAGGTTACAAGTTTCATGTGAGGAGGAAAATGAAGGAAATTAATGGAAAATTAAAGAAAATGGAGGCCTCATTAATAAAAAGGCTTCTAAGGATCATTTGGTACCTTTTTCAGTTCAGATTTAGAGCTCCCTCTCTATTGTCTCTCTCTCACACTCTTGGACACTTATAGTTTTCTTGGACAATTTCAGCTTTGGATCAAGGAAAGTAGAGAAGGAAAATAGGAAGCAAAGATCAAGAAAGGAAGAGTAGGATCAAGTAGCTCCAACAGTATTATTTGTAGGTATCGATTTGCATGTGTGATTTCCTTGCTAGATTTGGCATGCATGGTACATGCATGGGTGTATTTAGCTATCTTTCTATCATTCGCATGGTTTTTTCTAGGTGTGATAGCGTTCTTCTGCCTTGCCTTGCCACTTCCAGATAGCCATGGTGTGATCAATTCTCTAGTATTTGGTTGAGATGGATATACATATGGTTTCAAAAACTAGGTGAGGTGGTCTCTGAAAGAAAGAACACAAGGCCTAGGAATCCCTGAACCAGACTGGGATTACGTTAAAGCCAGATTTTGTGTGCCTTGGCAAGCCTAGAATTCCTCGACCGGTGAATGGAGGGATATATGGTAAATC
This sequence comes from Pinus tabuliformis, assembly GCA_031772625.1. Taxonomy (NCBI): domain Eukaryota; kingdom Viridiplantae; phylum Streptophyta; class Pinopsida; order Pinales; family Pinaceae; genus Pinus; species Pinus tabuliformis. The sequence continues at coordinate 594,805,154 of CM062815.1, read as the reverse complement.
TTAGAGGCTTGTGCCCTCGATCAGGCCTAGGAATCCTTGATTGACCAATGGCAGGATATACCATAAAGCCTAGAGGGTGGAGCCTTGATTAGGCCTAGGAATCCTTCATCATTGTATGGTAGGATATACAGTAAGCTTAGAGACTAGGAGACAGGAAAATTCTTCATGGTTGTTATGAGGAATTTGGTATCTAGGATAAATACTAATTCCCTGGGTAGGTAGTTATACCTAGAATAATACATTTAGAGCACTTATCCTTTTTCTATAAATGATAAATTCAAAGGGATCAAAGGACCTACTTGTTCTTTCGCTTTCCTTTTGTCTCCTTTGTTTGACTCTCGTCGCTCCTTCTCAAACTTAACTCACTCCAAAAGTACCTATAAACATAAAATGAAGATAGAGAACCACTCAACGAAAGAGATCTATCAAATACAAGTAAATGGAGTCAGATACATTCACACATATAAACATCATATACCAAGATAAGCATATGGAAAAAGGGTGTAAAATGCTTTATTGAGTAGAAGGAAGAATTACAACCATGAAGTCTGATCCATTGTCACTCTTCCAGCTTCAGTTCCAACCAACATCACATCAATAGCACAACACTATGGCAACATAACACTTCACTTACAATCTCAATTCTCACTCCAACATTATCTCCTTACAAATTCTCAAATTCCAGCCCCTGATCACTTAGATGAGTGCTCAAATTATAGGCCAAAGGAGGAAGTTTTATCATAAATGAGGGTACTGAATGGTCTTCCAAACTTAGAGTTAGTTTCCATGGAGGAAGGGATGAAAGGATAGGAGGTAACTTAACTCATTCCTCATCCATTTTCGAGCTCATAGGAGATGATAAGTGTGGGAATCTTCTAGATGACTCCAAAAGATAAGAATATTCCTAGAACCGTATGTGGATTTCTCTCAATCTCGCCCAGCGTAGGTCAAAGTGGGCCTAGGTGCTCTCCAGAGCACCCTGACATGGGCCTACCTGCACTGAAGCACTCTTATCCCTGTCTAAGGCTATGCTGGTCCCTTAAGGAGGAAATTCTGGAGGGTTTTAGGCCAAAGAACTCTTCGGGAAGGAAGCATTCAAAGAGGTGACTTATCTAGGGCATGTAACAACTAAATTAGGGTTTGATAAGCCCTAATGGTACTGATATGAATAATGGGAGTGACGTGCCCAAATGGATCTATAACCACTGCCCCCTAAAGCATGAAGTCAAAAATAATAATGTCGATTGATATGCTTTACGATGTAATGAGGATGTTCTGAAGTGGTTGGTGATCTGCATTGATTACAATACATAATATCATGATATTTTGATTTTTGCTCATGAGTCACTGTGGGAAGACATACCCATGCTCAACATATAAAATTTCATTATAAGTACATAAACAGTCGCCTACAGATATAGACCCATGATCGGATGACCATCAATGTAAAACCATTGTATGAATGATTTGCTACTTTACTGAAATCGTAGCCCAAATGGATGAAACTAGATCGGAGGTCTTCTATCTCGTTCAATAGTTCACTCAAGTACAAGTCTAACCATGTGAATATGTGATCTGAAGTCGAACATGGGAAAACATCATTTGATTACCAGCCAATGATGTAAGCTATTAACAGACGCGAGAGAAATCACTGATAATGATAATGATCCTCAAGGTACTACAATACATTCTGCATGGTGTGAATGGATGTTTTGATGTCAAACACCATACAAAGTCTTTCGGTCAAAGGCTAGTGATGTCAACCTATTGCTGGAAGCAAGAAACCTGCCATTGATGTATGCAAGCCTCAAGGTACTGGAAGGGTGTTTCTAAGTGAACTTCTTGGATAATGTGCTGATGTCAACAAGAAGCAACTCTTCGCAGGAGGGCCTTGATGTATCCCACATCAACGACACGAAACGAGTGTAATTATTTTTGGAGACGAAATTTGACTGAATGGCGTTATGAAAATGAAGGTTTATGAGTATTGCAAAGGATAAATTTGAAATTGAGTGACTTCTATTGAACATGTCAACGACATTAAATGGATTGGCAGCATTGACCCAAAACCAAAGTAATGGATGGTGTGATAGACCAAGGTATGATGACCATCAAGCAGATAAACTAACCCATATAGTCTGAATGAATTGGTAGCATTGACCCAAAACAAGAGTGATGGATGGTGTGATAGACCATAGGTATGATAACCACCAAGCAGATAATCCAACCCAAATAGTCACAGTGATGAAGTGAAAGTGTCATGTTCAAGAGAGACCTACTACCATAAAGTGGTTTACCCATTTTCCCATTTTCCCCAGACATTGCTGACCAGTACCTCTTTATTTTTATCAAGCTTGAGGAGGATAACATATGCTTGTTTTATAATTCCACCATTTAGGTGAATCCATCGTTATGTGATGTTTTAACGAGTCATGATGGAAAATTTTGTCGCTATTTGATCTTTTAACGAGTTTAATGACAATGATAACTCGGTCCTTTTCATGTTTAGAGAGCATGAAAAGGAACAAAAAGAAAACTCCACAAGTTTTTTTTGTAGATTTGTCTCTCAAATCTGAAAAAGAGTGAAACAATACAAGAGAGAACCTATTGACCATGTTCAATCAACGTGTTGCTTTTTCGTAAATAATCTATCTCAGTCTGGAAAAGGGTTAAACTTATACTGAGTAGATGTTGTTTCCAATCAGTTAACAAGTTGAAAAGGACAAGCGCTTGGCAATATTTTCGTATTTAGGGAGTCTGAAAAGAGATTAAAGAGGACTCCAATTAGAGGAATGAGTGGTGTCTAGGATAGAAACTGGTTCCGGTGATGTTGGAACTTCTCAAAACGTGTTGATTCATGTGAAGAGGCTAGCTAACAAGACCACTCATTGCAACTATTCCTCAAAAAAGGGTAAACAACCAAGCGAAAGCGTATGATTGGCCAAGCAGATAGTGACGATGGAAGGAGAAAAACCAAGGCTTATCTTACGGAAGAGGCTGATAGAATGGAAATCACGAGGGTTAAAATGGAGATGGGTTCATTTTTACACAAGCTTGAACCATAGGGAACTATGCTTGTGTTACGGGAATAAGTACCCTAGGGCTTTGGGTCAAAACCCCAACAGAGCAAGATTAATCTACAGCAAGAAACACACATACAACTCAGGAAACATGCTTAAATGAACAAACTATGTAAGGATGAACATATCTAGATGTCCTTCGTTTGGGTAGTCCTAGCAGGGTTCAGACCCTCTGCAACTCCTGATGATCTTCGAAACTGAAAATCAAGCAATCCGAACGTACATAGCAGCATATAGATAAAGCATTTTAATGAAGTCGAATTTATATCATATAAGCAAATGGTTAGTTATACATCAAAATAATCATTCATACATGAATTACAATGAAATATAATGCATAAACAAGGTCAATCTCAAGAAAAAGACATCGTTTATTTTTATTGTAGAAAACTATAATAAACACAGAAAGAGTTCACTTGAGTCTCCTTCTTCTGACTCCAAGTGGAACCGTCCTCCAGGTGCATCCAGTCCCAGTCTTCAACAACCTCCTTCCATAACAAATACCATGATATCTCAAGAAAGTGGGAGAATATCAACACTCAAGGAAACAAGGGTTTCCTGAACTTAGGGAAGTGCTTGAAGCACAGGGATACTTCAGACTTGATTAGGGGATAATCTTAGTATAGTAATTCTATCTCTTCTCTCCTCCTTAAGGCCTTCCCATTGAAGTCTATTTATACTTCTACCAATTAGTTTTTTAGTTGGGAAATAGTTAGGCGACGGGCAACAAGTAAAACCCATGAACTCCGCCCATAGTTAAGGAAATTTAATTTTTTTAAGTGTTTTAACACATATACACGGGTTGGGTATAGGCTAACTCATGTGTACACGCTTTTATCACAGGGAAAGGTAGTGTACAGGGAGTAAAACACTATTTTTAAAATATTTGGACCAAGTCTGAAAGGAGGGGTTGCCCTATGCCATAAACCAAGCATCAAAAATACCAAGGGTGATATTTGGAGCTATAATAGATGCCCCCTAATATATGAGGTTATAAGGGGTACATGATGGCCGAAATGTATAAAGTATATGGAAAGGAAACTTGTCGAAAATTGAGAAGGACTTCACCAGATTTCAGCCTGACAAGCCATCAAAAGAAGATCAGAAAGAAACAGCTGTCTGAGGCAGGCATACCCATGCTCACAGAAAGTAAAGCATGTCTGCATATCAAGTACAAGTGGATTCACTATGTATACAAGTATAAAGAACTGAAAGTACATAATGGATCATCTGATCATGATCAAACAAGTACATGTCTGAATATCACATATACGAATATGATCAATGAAGCTGATCACTGATGTCAAAAACTAATCCCAATAGTACCAAATGAACATGATGGAATAAGATGATACTAAATCACAACTCGGATGCCAGCATATAAGATGTTGCTATGAAGGACTGCAACATATAATGTGGAATTGTCTCGACTAGCAGCAACAGGAGCAACTAACAAGTGAACCAAAGAATGTTGATGAAACCCGAGGTCTTCACCGACCACCATGGTACATTTCTACACAATGGGAATAAATGATCTGAAGTCGACCATGTGAGAAATTGTTTGATTACTGGTCATTGATGTATACCATTAACAAACGCGAGACTACTCACCGATAATGATATTAAGAGTCAAGGTACCCAGTACAATCTAACAAGTGTGAATGAATGAGCTGAGGTTGAACACCTGGAAGAATCTATCAATTAGTGGACAATGATGGTTTCCCACTGTCGATAGCGAAGGATCTACCGCTGATGACTGCAAACCACAAGGTACTGCCAAATGGACTCTAGATCTTTTCCCCAGAGCAATGAGTCGTAGCCGATAGGAAAAGATCTGCTAGAAGGAAGTACTTAAGGCATCCTTCATCAATCTAGTGTGAGTGTAACCCGTAGGCCAATAATGTGGGAGGAATTAGATGAAAAAGATGTAGTAACCCAACTGAAGCACATTTCTGGTGTACACAAGATGTAGCTAACGCATGATAGAAACCCTCTGAACCAATCAATAATGAAAGTTGACACAGAGGCAAGGAATCCACCAATAGGGTCAAATGGTAGCCAAGGCACTACACAAATCCCAATGTGTGATAATGAAAGCTGATGTTGAACACAAGGGAAACCACTCAGTCAAAGACCCATGATACTGATTGATGCTGAGCACAAGGTGACCTATCAATAATGAAAATAGGGCCAAGGTGCAGCTCTAGGTATGCCCTCAGAGCAATATGTCATCGTCAATAAGGACAAGGCCTGCCAGCAAGAAGTCAATGGAGACCTTCTCAAACCGGCATGAGCAAAGGACCAATATAACTAATGTGATGACAAATAAGACACTGACAACTAGGGATGGCCAATTGAAAAATAGGTCAAGAAACACTGTAGAGAGGCCGACTCAGGCTTACCTCCCTTGAACAAAAGCATGAGTCAATGATGTCTATGTGGCAGTATATGATAATTCTATATAAGTTCGCCATGCAGGAGGAAAGAATGAACTTTCCATATCATTGGAAGAGATAACCAATCAGAGGAGAACTGACTCAATAACAAGGTTAAGGCATACCTAATTCAAACTAAATCCCGCCCAAAATGGAGGAGAAACTTTATTTTGAGTGCTTTGTTCAAGGGCGACACAACTAAATCTAGCTGCCAACAATATATGGAAATGTTGTCCGATTCCCACTCTTTTTTGAATATATATATTTTTTTTGTCTTTTTCTTTAAGCTCGAAAAAGAATAAAAGAATGCTATAGTATAGTGGAAAGAATGAGTGTCAGTGAAACAGATGATCTAGTTCCTGGGATGGGAACAATCCCATGCTCAATGCAGGGAGGTGAAACTAGTCAAGGACACTCAAAGGGATGTTCCTTCCATGGGTCAAAAGGTGTGTCAAGTTGCAGAAGCTAAGGGATTGTGGGTTTGAGTTTGTAGAAGACATGGTCAAATAAGTGGCTTAAACATGAGTCCAAGTGAAGCCGGCTCAAGGCCAAAAGGTGCAAACAGTCAAAATGCAATGCAGTAGTACAACTCAACACAAAGGAGCCTCTAGGGTATAAGGCCAGAACGAAGTGAAGAAGCAAAGAGGTATGAGTATTCAACGCACAAGTAATGGCGGGACTAAAGAAGACTCCTGAGCCTTCTCAATATAACAGCATGGGAAACAAATGTTAGTGAGGTGCTAACTACGATGCCCATGTAAAGGATGGCTCTACCATCGTGTCATGATTTAAAAATCGATGAGTGAACATGGTTTACTAACCATAACATGATGGGATCGACCATATGGCAAGTGTATCAACAAATGGAGCTTAGTATGCAAGATGCAACGGAAAAAATGGTTTCCCTAACCTATATGCCAGTGAGTAAACGATACTTTCCATGATCGGTCAACAGTCATGGAACCGATATGAAATCTTGAAGAAGAGTCCAAAATACCCTGAAAAAACAACCTATTCCTGACAATCCAAGCTCACAAGTTAAAAGATTCATGAGACAACAAAAATCAATTTTTGAAAAAATTTGAAAATTTAAAAGCTATTAAATGACCTTTTGACTCACCATTTGTATCATTTGTTTTGAGAGCAAAAGCTATGGAGAAAAATGAGCAAACTTTCCCCCCAAAGAATTGGACCGTTCAAATTGGATCAAAACCATCAGGTAACCCTCAATTCAGGCTTGCATTACTTTGTGATTGTTTTTAGAAATTTTTATTAAGGTTTGATCGTAAGAATTTATGTTAAAAATTCCAACTCAGCATATACGTGGGTTGGATGTTATCAACCAGCGTATACGACGACCCTACACGCGACTGTGTGTAAAGGGAACCCACGTATACATGGTTTGAAATTTAAATACAAAAATCTAATGATTGAAACTTGATTTTTTTCAGGATGACAATCACATGGAGAGAGAGGGAACATACCACAATTGATAATGAAGTTATGAATGATCAACAGGCATTAGATGCATTGAGGGGATGTGGCTTGTTGAAAATTTTCAAAATGCCCAACATGAAAGCCAACACTCGTCTGCTTGAAATGCTAATCCACTATTGGAGTGTCGAAGATGATGCATTTATGATTGATCAGATGCCTTTGAGGATAGAGGTGGAGGATATTTACTTTATCACTAGTCTCTCTTGAAGAGGAGAAGTGGTACATTTGACGGGCCAAATAGGAGGTAGTATATCAGTGGAAGACTATGTACATATATACTGTCCTGGGCATTAGGAAAAAATTGGAAGTCAGATTCCAATAAAACATGTGGAGAGCTTGTCCCTAAGGATTCTACTATTCACTATAACCAGGATAAATGGATCAGCCTCATTTTACCAAGCATCACGAGTATCCATGAGCTTGGTCGTGGAGTGTCTCACCACTATTTTTGACTGGTGTACACCTCTTCTTACCAATATGAAGAGCTAGTTGTCCTCTATTCAAAAAGGGCAGACCAAAAATTTCGGATATGGGACTATTTTATGCTCCTTCTTCTTCGAGAAGGTGCCTAGGCTACGTCCCAAGGTATCAGTCTCTATCAGCAGCCCCCGAGATCCTCGGATGGGTAGGTGGGCCGATTTGATGAAATGCCTTGGAGGCGGGGACGTGCCGAGGACTACTTTTGATGATGAGTTCTTCACCTGGTGGGAACAACAAATCATCATTGTGGACGACTATCCCTATTCTGGCATGGATTTCCGGGGAGATCCAAACTTGGTGCTGCCACCAAACGCAGCATGGGGAGAGATAGGTAACAATTTCTTAATATTTTTTTTTTATGTTGTTTAAATATGAACTTAGAAATATTTTTGATGGGGTTAAAATATTGACATAATGATCATGTTCCAGATGTGGGTCCGGTAAGACCAGACTGATTTCCATGGCACAAGAGTTGCGAAAGAGGTGCTGAAGAGGCAGCTGCTGAGACAGAGAGGGTCTTATGTGCAGTCCAAAGAAACCTGGTGAGATTGACTCACCAGGTACCGATGGTGGCCATAGAAGACCTACTTGAGGAGATGCAGCACTGCATGGTAGGAGTACCATGAGACTGGGTTCGTATCCTTCGGCGTGTGGCCAACACAGTGGTCACTTTCTTAGTTGCTCATCCTGAGCTAGGCCGATAGATAAACTGGACATGATTATGGGCATTTAGTCCTAATTTTGTATATTATTTTTGAACACTTTATGTACACACGAGCAATTTAATGATATATATATACAGTTCCAAATTTTTTATGTTTGTTTTTATCTTGATGAATGATTGATATGCCAATCTAATGCTTGATTAGCAATAGAATCCAATAATGAATTTTCAGATCGTGGAATGTGCAAATAATTAATATAAAAAAATGACCATTGCAACACCCTCACTCTCAAAAATTGGCGATATAAATAAGGATCCCGAACCCGATAAATGTTATTTAATTGTGACACTACTAGCTGTGAGTCAGGATACACTACCAACGAATCAATTTCGTAAGAAATAGCTTCATATAGTAAATTAATAACGACAGTATATTCCGAAATATTATTTGATGAAAAACCAATACATACTCCCCTTGACACCATCAACTGACGAGATGGATAATAAATCATCCAAGCTACGGAAGCGAGATTCCAAATGTGCCAACTAGCACCATCAGTGAATCTGAAATAGACCAAGTCATCCATCAACACCTGCCAAAGCAAATAAAAAAAGTGTCGATATCAAAAAAATTCCCAATAAAATATGTACAAAAATACAAAATATACAAAGAATCCATTGCTCGGCCGAAACCTAAGCAAAATGCCTCTTAAGGTAGAGCCCATCAGGGGGCTCCGCCAGCTTGTTCCTAGAGATGTTTATAGGTACAGTTCTTGAGCCAATCAATATATGACCTTTGGTAGATAAATGTGTTGGAGCCAAAGGGTTTGACACTGTACAAACATCACTAGTAAGCAGATTGGAGGACCTAGATTCGACTTCATGCAAAGGAGGATGAAAATATGAATGATGATGTAAATCTTCCAATGGTCGATCTACAATCGTCATTGCTTTGAAAATTGCTTCGTCAGATGGAAAAACTGTATCTAAGCAATCCAAAGTAGAAGTGGAGTCAAGGGTCCAAGCAGGAGCCACATCACCATCTAACTCCTCCTCCAAAGAAGGAGCGAGATGGTTGTCTGTAGAGTTATCGATAGATTCATATCTAAGTTCTACTGCAGACATAGGAGATGCTATTCCACCCACCTATCCTTCATCTGATGTGGTTGCAGATGAAGGTAAGGTCCCAGGATCCAAAAAATAATGAGTTCGAACAAACTCTTTCCGTAAAGGCTCCTTGGAGGATGAAATTGTATCGATTCTAGCTGTAGGAGGGGGAAGATCAAATACACCCATCAAGGAAGAGTACATCCCTACTCCTAAATTTTCTATAGGTTGACGAGGATTATCCACCAATGGAATGGTAGAATCCAAAGTTGCACGAGAATCACCCAGAGAATAATCTAATTGATCAATTTTAACAATTCTCCCCTCGTGAGGAAAGCAAAGGATGCGAAACAGAGTTGAAACTATGGCATCCATTTCATAAATCCAATTTCCTCCCAAGAGGAGGTTGTAATCTAGGTTGGCATCAACGATTTTTACTTCAATATTAATGACCTTTCCTCCAACACATATAGGAAAAGTTGGGATAATTCCATGTGGCCTATGAGAATGACCATCAAATGTTGTTAAGAGAGTCGGTGAAGGAAAAACTAAGGGTGATCCAATTGCTTTCCAACATGACATAGAAATTACGCATGTGGAAGCTCCCTCATCTATAACTATCTGAAAAATATTGGTTTTCTGGTAAGTAGAATTTATCTGGAAAGCCATATGATGAGGAAGTCTCTTTTTTACATTGAGCATATCAAAAGTGAGTGATAAAGAATTGTTTGGATCAACTACCCCAATCGTTGAAAGCATAGCACTTTGTTGAGTAGGACATGACTGGAGTACCTCTAAAGCAGACATAGCGCAAGGACTTTGAGCCAGATCTTCTACAATGTAGTTTTGTGTTACCCTAGCATTAGGGTTAATAGTCACACGCTTGGCAGAACCTTTTGGTATCCAAGGTATAGACATCACAGAGGGTTGCTCAATATGAAGTGGATCCATAGTTCTGGGAACAGATTTATCTTTATATGTTTCTGCTTCACCATAATCACATGACTGTGTAGCCACATTGACATTAGAACTCATCATGAAAAAATTTGAGGAATTTTCCCCTTCCTAGTTTCCCCCTGCAGAGGTACCAGGGTTTGAGTTCGTGCCAGCAAGTAACTGTTGCCGTTGGGGGAAAGGGTTAGTTAATATTGAAGTACAGTCGCCAATTCTATTATGGGAATAAGTACCTTAGGGCTTTGGGTCAGAACCCCAACAGAGCAAGAGTAATCTACAGCAAGAAACACGCATACAACTTAGGAAACATGCTTAAATGAACAAACTATGTAAGGATGAACATACCCAAATGTCCTTTGTTTGGGTAGTCCCAGCAGGGTTCAAAACCCCTCTACAACTCGTGATGATCTTCGAATCTGTGAATCAACCAATCCGAACATACATAGCAGCATATAGATAAAGCATTTTAATGAAATCAACTTTATATCATATAAGAAAATGGTTAGTTATACATCAAAATAATCATTCATACATGAATTACAATGACACCTGATGCATAAACATGGTCAATCTCAGGAACAAGACAACGTTTCTTTTTATTGTAGAAAACTATAAAGAGTTCACCTGAGTCTCCTTCTTCCAGCTCCAAGCGGAACTGTCCTCCAGGTCTGTCCAGTCCCAGTCTTCAACAACCTCCTTCCATAACCAATACCATGATATCTCAAGCAAGTGGGAGAATATCAACACTCAAGGAAACAAGGGTTTCCTGAACTTGATGAAGTGCTTGAAGCATAGGGATAATTCAGACTTGATTAGGGGATAATCTCGGTATAGTAATTCTATCTCTTCTCTCTTCCTTAAGGCCTTCCCATTGAAGTCTATTTATACATCTCCCAATTAGTTTTTTAGTTGGGAAACAGTTGAGCCACAAGCACTAGGAGGTAATCAACAAGTAAAACCCATGAACTCCACCCATAGTTAAGGAAATTTAATTTTTTCAAGTGTTTTAACACATATACACAGGTTGGGTATAGGCTAACCCACATGTACACACTTTTATCATAGGGAAAAATAGCATATAGGGAGTAAAGAACTGTTTTTAAAATATTTGGACCAAGTCTGGAAGGAGGGGTTTCCCTAGGCCATAAACCAAGCATCACAAATACCAAGGGTGATATTTGGAGCTATAATAGCTTGGATTCAATTTCATGTTTACACAAGCTTTGTTAGGTCCTTATAATACTTGTGATTCCCCCATTGCTATTGTCGTTGTATCTCCTATTGTTATTGTTGTGTCCCTATTGTCCCCATATTGTTATTATTGTGCCCCATAGAATCCCTCTACTGTTATTTTTGTGCCTTTATATTATTATTGTTAGGTCGGCTTGGTTATATTGTGACCCCTTAGACTCCTATATATAGAAAGGAGGTTTTGTCATTTGAATCATCCAAGAATTATTCATTTGTGTAATTTAAATGAGGTTTCCCCCTCGAAGAGGCTTATTTCTAAGGCGTTGATCTATATTTTCTATCTTTTTGTGAGCTAGTTTCATAACATTTGGTATCAGAGCTTTGCATTCTAGGGTTTCACTGCTCCAAACAGGTCATCGTAGAATTTTCACTATAACATTGTTTATGTGACATTTCAGAAGCTAAAAAAAAAAAAAACCCATTTGGGAAGAAATCACGTTGAACCTCGGGTCCAAATTTCATATTTTGTCTCGCTATATTTTCGAAGATATGATCTAAGGAAGTTAGGGATTTTACAAACTCCAGAATTTCATCTAAAAAAGGTCATCGTAGAATTTTCGCTATAACACTTTCAATACAAAGTTTCAGAAGCTAAAAAAAAAAAACCCATTTGAGAAGAAATCAGTCTGAACCGCGGTTCCAAATTTCAGGTCTTGTCTCGCTATATTTTCGGAGATATAATCTGAGGAAGTTATCATTTTTAAAGACCCCCGAATTACATTCCAAATAGGTCACCTTGGGAAAATCATCATAACATTTTCTTTGAGCATCAGATTGAATTTTCGTAAGAAGTTACAGAAAGAGGACGGACTGTAGTTTTTTGGGTACCATTTTTAGATCCTAAGGTTGAAACAATGACCCGTAGCACATCGTACAAGTTCGCTCTACTAAAAAAGTCTATACTCAGGTCATCGTGGGAGATTTGGCATAGCTCTTCATTGGAATCGAATCTTGATCAAACTTGTGGAATTAGAAATATTACTCAGAGGGTTACTGCAGGAAGAAATTTTGGACCTTGGAGATCTAAAATTACAGAAATACATCAGATTCAATATCAAGCTCCTACAAAGTAAAAAAAAAAGGTGTGTAGTTTTTTTTTTTTTTGCATAAGCTTGGTTTTAAAAATTAGTTTGAAGGAATTCAAAGTGCATAGTGAAGCATTATTATTGGTAATTGATGCCCCGAAGAAAGAAAATGGAAACACCTAGTAAGAAACCTGAAATCTCTAGCATGACTCATGAAGAAGAGGAAGAAATGCAACATGATATATCAAAATTACAAGACCAAGTGCAACAAATGTCACTCGCACAAAAAGTACCAAAATCTAAGATGGATGGTTTAAAGAAAGACGTAGGAGCTAAGATGGATGGTTTAAAGAAAGGCATGGAAGCTAAGATGGATGGTTGAAAGAAAGGCGTAGAAGCTAAGATGAATGGCGTGGAAGCTAAGACGGAAGGTGTGTTGGCATTTGTTTAGTCAATTTAGTGTTCCTAAATTGATGTCATTAATTGTCAACCCGGGGCTCGTAAGCTGATGAAGTGAAGGTGTACTATATGTACTTAAGCAACCTCTTAGAGCTTTTTGTCGTTTGGGGTGTTGTTTGTGGTTAATTTATCTTCCTAAGATGGAGTGGTGATTTATAAACAGATGAGTGATAGTGTGTGTAAGGTGAGTTCTAGATGAGTGAGAGTGTGTGATTAGTGGTTTCTAACTACTTGCTGAAAAGGAAAAGCTTAAAAGAAATAAATAACTTGAAATGACTTGAAAGCAAAGAACCACTTTCTAATGGCATTAGACACCATTCATGCTGCTGCAAATAAAAGGTAAGAAAATCACTTTAAAAACCAATGATAATGTTTATCTCTTCCTAACTCCCTACTTCTAACACATAGTACTGTGTAAAACACGACTAGGAAGTAGCTAAAGATGAGTTAGAAAAGTGATCAAAAATGAGAAAAATCTACTTTAAAGACTAGTTATAATGTTTTGCTCTTTCTAACTCTCTGCTTCTAACACATAGTACTGTGTAAAGCACGATTAGAAAGTAGTTAAGGATTAGTCTAAAAAGCACTCAAAGCCAGCTGTAAGTTATTAGTATTCTGATCTCTAAAAGATAAACAATTTGTGATAAAGAGATCATTCATATGTTAGCAGACAACTTTGAGAAAGTAAACTAAAAAAATCAGCTATGAAAATAAAGTAAAGGCAGCAACTTTGAATCTGTCAACTGAAACTACCACTAGATATAAAGCAAATACACAAACACAAAAACAATCCCGGGTTAAAAACCTGCAAAAGAACAATGCTGATCAGCTTAAAATAAAGGCTGGAAATGAAATAACATGAAAGTGAATTAAGCTGTACATGTTTCAAGAAAAGGAAATGCTGAATGGAAAATGAAGAAATAGCAAGAATATAAACATGAAATACTATACAAGGGCAGTCATGAACAGGGGCCCTCCATTCATAATACCCAAAGAAGACTCAAGGAATTGAAAACTTCAGAACAACACTGCTTCTATTACTCCATGTGCAGAAAATTACAGTCAAGAGTGCTAGAACAGCACTATTAAAACAGAGTCTTGGAATGCACTAAAATGATAACGAGTTCATAAAACACAGCAACTAAAAAGTAACCTTAAGCGTATGCAAACGCTAGTTTTTATAGGCATCTGAAAGATGGCCTAATGCGTACAGCTAGAAACTGAAAATTAACTAATCTGTCATGCGTAATAAAGGTGCAGCAACACGTCATGAGTTTCGTGGATGAGCTGGAGGTTCTGGTCGTTATGGGCATTGAATCCAGAGTTGGATTATGTCCCCCACAACCTGCGTAACACGGACAAATCACTGTTTGAACTGACGTGACCCAACAGCTTACGTATCACCGTTAAGCTGCCTTTGTTGACCGTAACTTGACCCTCATTAACCAGAGGTACAGATGACGTGGCTGGCTGAACCAATAGCACAGGAACCTCGAGCACCTTGATTCCTAAGTGCCCATGTGGCTCGTTTGACAAAATGACACGTGGAACCTTGAGATTAACAAAAAGGCTGCGGAATCATCAGATGGCTGCGGAATCATCAGATGGCTGCAGAATCATCAGATGGCTGTAGAATTCCTGTAAATATGTCAAAATCTAAACAAAACAGTCACACATTAGCAAAATTCCTTAATCATGCTTAAAGTCATCTAATGTAATGATCTGGGTTGGTTTGCAAGGAAAATGAGGCAAAAAAGAGAGATGAATGAGGGAAAACTGTAGGTAATGATGGATAATCAAGTGTAAAGTAGAGGCTCTACAACATTATGATACATATGTTGTACTTGATGGCAACCCACTCATCTCATATAATAAATTATAGTGTAGAGAAAAGTTCACGCACTTTTATGCAAAGAAAAGTTTATTTCATGTAGAGAAAAGTTCACGCACTTTTATGCAGAGAAAAGTTTATTTCATGTAGAGAAAAAGTTCACGCACTTTCATGCAAGGAAAAGCGCGTATATGTTGGAGAACTTACCTTTGGTCCATGGTAGTTAGTCCTTGGTATTTGAACCTATGAGGAAAAGCGCGTATATGTTGGAGAACTTACCTTTGGTCCATGGTAGTTAGTCCTTGGTATTTGAACCTATGAGGAAAAGTGCGTATATGTTGGAGAACTTACCTTTGGTCCATGGTAGTTAGTCCTTGGTATTTGAACCTATGGTTTTGGACCATGGTACGCACTTTCATGCAAGGAAAAGTGCATATATGTTGGAGAACTTACCTTTGGTCCATGGTAGTTAGTCCTTGGTATTTGAACCTATGGTTTTGGACCATGGTACCTCGTCAAAAGTGTTGATCTCACGCAATTTCATGGTTGGTTCATGGTATTAGTCCGACAGTTTTTGATCCTATGGTTTTGGCCCGTGGTATTGCATCCAAAAGTGTTGATCTCACGTACTTTCATGGTTGGTTCATGGTATTAGTCCAACAGTTTTTTGATCCTATGGTTTTGGCCCGTGGTATTGTGAAAGGCCTAAGACTATAAAAGAGGAAGGAGATCATTTGGCAAAGCATCTTCTGAATTATCGAATATCTGATAAAGTGCTAGATCTGGAATATTGTGATTGGGTTTTGGTGCAGATCTGGATCTGAATGAAGAAGGAACCTGAGCGTAAGGAGAAGGATAAGTTCTATTGATGGGTCAAAATCTTAAGGCTGGAATAGTGGTATCTCTATATGATTTTGATCTGTGATATGTGGCATACGCTTGATCTATAAATCTAATAATCTGGGTCTGAATTATTGATGCATGTTTTATTTTACACATGTTATGATCTGGGTATGTCTGATTTAACAACTGCAAAGTTATAAGGAAATATTTGCAGATCTGTATGCGGGTTGGCTTTGGTGAAATCAGATATTGATGATGCAAGTGTAGTTGATGGGTTTTTGATGTTCTTGGATCTAGTTTGAAAATTTATGAAAAGTGGTCCTCGAAAGAAAAGAAGTAGGGGGTTGTAGCTCCCTTCCAGGAGAGACTGGAAAACGAGAGAAAGTTGTAGCTCTCTGCAGGTTGCAGCCTGTGTGCTGGTAAAGGACTGCACCAGTACAAAACCATTGTAAAAGAAGTTTCTAATTTGAAAGAAGATAGAGACATATTGCAGCAGGTGGTTTTCACCCACATTGGGTTTCCACCTTACATCTTGTGTTCTTTGGTGTGACTATCTTTTTTCTTTGTTCATGCTCATTATTTTATGGCACTGACATGCAAAAATAATTCAAAGAATAAATAAGGAAGATTTATTAAAATAACTTGATAATACTGATTCACCCCCCCTCTCAGTATTATTTCCAACAATTGGTATCAGAGCAGGTCCTTCAGAGAAGCTTGATCGCTTGAAGGAAGATCATTCATCATGAGCAACTACGAGAGGGAAGCATCAATCAGGCCACCAATTTTTGATGGGACAAACTTCAATTATTGGAAGGTAAGAGTTACTGCCTATCTTCAATCTCTTGGTACAGAAGTTTGGGATATCATAGATACAGGCTACACTTTTCCTTCAACTACTCCTACAGATACGGCCGAAAAGAAGAAATATGAAACAAATGCTAAAGCAGTCAATACTCTGCTGGGATGCTTATCTCAAACAGAATTCATGAAGGTTATGCAATATAAATCCGCAAAAGAAATATGGGACAAGATTGTCTTGAGCTACGAATGGAGATGAACAGGTAAAGCGTGCTAAACTTCAAACCCTCAGGATTCAGTATGAGAATCTCAGAATGTATAATGATGAAAGTGTGGCTAACTATTTCCTTCGGGTAGATGAGATTGTTAATTGCATGAAAAACTTGGGTGAACAAATAAAAGAGGCTATTGTGGTTGAAAAAGTTCTAAGATCATTGTCCCCCAAGTTTGAATCTAAAGTGTTTGCAATAGAAGAAAAGGAAAATCTACGAATTCTTACTATGTCTCAACTACACGGAATTCTAACTGCTTATGAAATGAGAAAGGGAGGTCCATCAGACAGAAGAGAAGCTGCTTTCAAGGCTTCAGGCAAAGGAGACTATTATGAAGCAAGTCACGTGCCAGAAGAAGAAGAAGAAGAATCAAATTTTGTCAGAAATCTTCAAAGGGGAACTGGAAGGTTCAGAGGTAAGTTACCTTTTAAATGCTTTGCTTGTGGAAGAGTAGGTCATTATGCTGCAAAATGTCCTCATAAGGATAAAGGAAAGGAACCTACTAGATGGAACAAGAAATAGATTGCAAATAAGAAAAGCTACTACACTCATGAAGATAGTGATGGTCTATCAAATAGTGACGAAGATGAACGAGGTAATGACTATAAACTCTTAATGGCATTTGAAGATGATGATTACATGGATGCTATAGATGTGGATAGCTTTTGTGAAGAAATTTCTAGACTCAGGACATGTATAGAAGAAAAGAATAGGATCATTGATACTCTACAACTTCAAATTGATGAAAAAGAAAAATATCTTGAAAAGTTAGAAGGCGAAATTGTTGGTCTTAGAAAAGAGATTGAGAAAACAAATGCTATTAATCTTAAGTTTGTCAAAGGATCTGAAACTCTGGATGAGATCATCAATGTACAGCTCTCTCCTCTAAACAAGACAGGTCTGGGCTATAATGGAGAAACTTCTCAAGCATCCACCTCAAAGAGTTATCTTGATGCAGTAAGAAGGAATGAGCAAAAGCACAATGGAGATCACCAAGTAAAGCAAGGACCAATTACAAACAAAGACTATCAGGCAAATCAGGGGCAATCTGTCTTAAGGATGAACAAAAGCTACAACCAGCCACAGGTAAAATCCTCTCAATTTGCTTCAAGAATGAATGACAATAGAAATTACAATCGTTTGGCCGAAAGATTTGATAACCGCATAAATTTCTTCAATGGACAAGGCTTTTCTTGCCATAACTTTGGTCACAAAGTAGCTCAATGTGTTGCATATAAAACGATCATGACTAGAGAAGCTCAAAAACAAAGAAGTATGACCGGGATTACAAAAAGGACCTATAACAACTTTTCGGTTCTTGAAAATGAAGTTGAATGTTCTATTTGCAATAACTTTGGTCATGAAGATTCTGAATGCAGGAGCAGGTTTCAGCAGACAAAGGAACAAGCCTCAAGCACCAAAACATGGAGAATAAAGGAACCACAAACAGAAAGATGTGGGATAGCATTTTATGCAGAGGGACAGGAAAATCTATTGTACATTGATAGTGGATGTTCGAAGCATATGACAGGTGATAAAGAAAAACTTGAATCATATTCTGCTCTAGAAAAAGGAAAGAAAGTTTCTTTTGGAAATGATACTCCTGCAACTATAAAAGGAAAAGGCACTACTCAGTTAAAAGAAAAGGTCAAAGCTGGAAATGTTTTGTATGTTGATGGATTGAAACATAATCTTCTAAGTGTCAGCCAGATGTGTGATCAAAGAACAGAGGTGATATTCAGATCAAATGGATGTCTTGTTCGTGATCTTGATACAGGTAAAACAGTGATCAAAGGTAAAAGAAATCCAAATAATCTATACATATTTGAAGAAGGACAACAACAATGCTATCTGAGCAAGGATGATGAGCACTGGTTATGGCACCGGAGGTTGGGGCATCTAAGCTTTTCACAAATAAGGAAAGCATGCAAATATCAGGCAGTTCGTGGTCTTCCAGATATCAAAGTTCCAGACAACACCATATGCAAATCATGTCAGTTTGGAAAGCAAACCAGAACTACCTTTCCGGAAAAGGAAGGATCAGCTAGCATGCCTCTTGAGCTAGTACATACAGATACATGTGGTCCATTCAGGAAAAGGACACCTCGAGGAGAAGAATACTTGATATTATTCATTGACGATTTCTCCAGGTTTGTCTGGTTAGGACTTATGAAGCACAAAGATGAAGCATTTGAAAAAT
The DNA here is from genome assembly GCA_031772625.1 of Pinus tabuliformis. Taxonomy (NCBI): domain Eukaryota; kingdom Viridiplantae; phylum Streptophyta; class Pinopsida; order Pinales; family Pinaceae; genus Pinus; species Pinus tabuliformis. The sequence goes on along the minus strand of CM062815.1, from coordinate 594,786,255 downwards.
TCAAATCCTTTAAAGCCTTGGTTGAAAATGAATCAGGATACAAAATTAAGTGTCTTAGATCCGACAAAGGTGAGGAGTTTACCTCAAATGAATTTTTTGATTTCTGTGAAGAACATGGGATAAGAAGAGAATTCTCTACAGCTAGAACTCCTCTGCAAAATGGAGTGGTGGAAAGAATGAACAGAACTGTCCAACAAATGGCTCGTGCTATGCTTGATGAATCTGGAACTCCTGCAACTTTCTGGGGTGAAGCAGCACATGCTCCGGTTATTATTCTCAACAAAACAAATGTCCGAGTGAACAGCACTCAAACCTCTCATGAGCTCTGGTATGGTGAGACTCCTTCGTTAAAGCACTTCAAACTCTTTGGGAGCAAATGCTATATTAAAAATACTGATGAGCAACTTGGCAAACTTGAACCTAGAGCAGATGAAGGCATCCTTCTTGGTTATTCTCCACACAGCAAAGCATACAAGTGCTACAATAAAAGACTTGGAAGAATTGTTGACAACATTGATGTAGTGGTTGATGAGAAGGGATACATTCCTAGGCAATTAAATCATGAAGATATCGAAGAAGATGAAGGCCATCCTCAAAGACAGAATGATGAAGAAGAAGAACCTCAAGAAGAACCAGAGGAGCAGATAAGGATAGAAGAGAAGACTCCATCCAGAATCTCAGATTTTGGGACAGAAAGAAGCAAGTGTACAAACAAGAAGAACAATTGCAGAAGCTTCAAGCTATTTGGCATTACTCTCTTCCACTGAACCACAAAATGTGAAAGAGGCATGCAAAGATGAATGTTGGGTCAAAGCAATGGATGAAGAACTTGAGCAGATCAAAAAGAACAACACTTGGGAGCTGGTTCCTAGACCAAAGGATAAGAATGTTATAGGAACAGAATGGTTCTTCAAAAATAAATTGAATGAAAATGGAGAAGTAATTAGAAACAAGGCCAGACTTGTTTGTAAAGGGTATGCGCAACAAGAAGGAATAGATTTTGAAAAAACTTTTGCTCCTGTTGCAAGACTTGAGCCCATCCAAATGTTCCTTGCTCTCTCAAGCTTTCAAAACTTCAAAGTATTTCACATGGACGTGAAATTAGCCTTTCTGAATGGAGACTTGGAAAAAGAAGTATACATTGAGCAGCCAGATGGTTTCATTCTTGGAAATGATCCAAATCTTGTATGCAGATTGAAAAAGGCTCTTTATGGCCTCAAACAAGCTCCAAGGGCTTGGTACTATCGTTTGGACAAATATCTTCATCAACAAGGTTTTTCAAAAGGATCAGCAGACAACAATCTTTATATAAAAGTTGAAAATGACAAATTGATGATACTTGTTGTGTATGTAGATGACATTATCTTTGGCAGCAATGAAGAAGCTATGAGTCAAAGCTTTGCCTTGGTGATGCAGAAAGAATTCGAAATGTCCTTGCTGGGAGAACTGACATATTTTCTTGGTTTGCAAATCCAACAAAATGAAGGAGGGATCTTCTTGTCTCAAACCAAGTATCTCAAGCAGATTTTGAAGAAATATGGTATGGAAGAAGCAAAACCAATATGTACACCCATGGTCACAGGATGTAACCTCAGTGCAAATGATGAATCAGCAGCAGTGCATCAACCAACTTACAGATCTATGATTAGAAGTCTACTTTATTTGACAGGTACCCGACCAGACATCATGCATGCAGTGGGAATAGTTGGAAGATTTCAGGAAAATCCAAAGGAAACTCATCTTCAGGCAGTAAAGAGAATCTTCAAATATCTTCAAGGGACTCAAAACTATGGCTTATGGTATCCTAGAGATCTCACACTTCATGCTTATACAGATGCAGATTGGGCCGGAAGCGTGGATGACAGGAAAAGCACAAGTGGTGGTGCATTCTTTATGGGTTCCAGATTAGTATCTTGGTTCAGCAAGAAACAGAGTTCGATTGCCTTGTCTACAGCTGAAGCAGAATATGTTGTTGCTGCATCTTGCTGCACTCAACTCCTTTGGATGATGCAGACCTTGCAGGATTTTCAAATCACTTGTACACCACCCATCTCCATCTTATGTGATAATACAAGTGCAATCAGCATTTCAAAGAACCCATTCATGCATTCAAAAACCAAGAACATACCAATCAAGTATCACTTTCTCCAGGAACAAGTGCTTGAACAAAAGGTCAAGTTGGAGTATGTTCCTTCTAAGGAACAGGTTGCTGATATACTCACCAAACCATTGCCTAGTGAGACCTTTGAATACCTCAGGCAAAAGCTGGGTGTTGTTGATGCATCATCTTGTTGTTGAATCTCTTCTGATTGTTGGTTGTACGCAAGGTTCATCTGAAGTATATGCGTACATGTGCTGGGTTGCTGATTGGTCAAAGATCGAATGGCACAGGTTCAGGGGGAGCATATCATGCATTGTTGGCATTATGGAGGAAGTACAAAAGGAGATCATGGATGCTGGTCTGAATATTGTTGCAATACGTCTCTATTTCTTTCATGGTCATGGATTATGGTTCTTCTTTGCAGATCTGGTTTATAGTCCGGGGGAGCATGTTCTTAGGGGGAGCATAACCCTTTGCCCTTGATGTCAAAGGGGGAGAGTGATTGGTTGTTGTTGCCATCAAGTCCAAAGGGAGAGATTGTTGGCATTATGATACATATGTTGTACTTGATGGCAACCCACTCATCTCAGATAATAAATTATAGTGTAGGGAAAAGTTCACACACTTATATGCAGAGAAAAGTTTATTTCATGTAGAGAAAAGTTCACGCACTTTTATGCAGAGAAAAGTTTATTTCATGTAGAGAAAAGTTCACACACTTTTATGCAGAGAAAAGTTTATTTCATGTAGAGAAAAAGTTCACGCACTTTCATGCAAGGAAAAGCGCGTATGTGTTGGAGAACTTACCTTTGGTCCATGGTAGTTAGTCCTTGGTATTTGAACCTATGAGGAAAAGCGCATATATGTTGGAGAACTTACCTTTGGTCCATGGTAGTTAGTCCTTGGTATTTGAACCTATGAGGAAAAGCGCGTATATGTTGGAGAACTTACCTTTGGTCCATGGTAGTTAGTCCTTGGTATTTGAACCTATGGTTTTGGACCATGGTACGCACTTTCATGCAAGGAAAAGCGCGTATATGTTGGAGAACTTACCTTTGGTCCATGGTAGTTAGTCCTTGGTATTTGAACCTATGGTTTTGAACCATGGTACCTCGTCAAAAGTGTTGATCTCACGCAATTTCATGGTTGGTTCATGGTATTAGTCCGACAGTTTTTGATCCTATGGTTTTGGCCCGTGGTATTGCATCCAAAAGTGTTGATCTCACGTACTTTCATGGTTGGTTCATGGTATTAGTCCAACAGTTTTTTGATCCTATGGTTTTGGCCCATGGTATTGTGAAAGGCCTAAGACTATAAAAGAGGAAGGAGATCATTTGGCAAAGCATCTTCTGAATTATCAAATATCTGATAAAGTGCTAGATCTGGAATATTGTGATTGGGTTTTGGTGCAGATCTGGATCTGAATGAAGAAGGAACCTGAGCGTAAGGAGAAGGATAAGTTCTATTGATGGGTCAAAATCTCAAGGCTAGAATAGTGGTATCTCTATATGATTTTGATCTGTGATATGTGGCATATGCTTGATCTATAAATCTAATAATCTGGGTCTGAATTATTGATGCATGTTTTATTTTACACATGTTATGATCTGGGTATGTCTGATGTAACAACTGTAAAGTTATAAGGAAATTTTTGCAGATCTGTATGCGGGTTGGCTTTGGTGAAATCAGAGATTGATGATGCAAGTGTAGTTGATGGGTTTTTGATGTTCTTGGATCCAGTTTGAAAATTTATGAAAAGTGGTCCTCGAAAGAAAAGAAGTAGGGGGTTGTAGCTCCCTTCCAGGAGAGACTGGAAAACGAGAGAGAGTTGTAGCTCTCTGCAAGTTGCAGCCTGCGTACTGGTAAAGGACTGCACCAGTACAAAACCATTGTAAAAGGAGTTTCTAATTTGAAAGAAGATAGAGACATATTGCAGCAGGTGGTTTTCACCCACATTGGGTTTCCACCTTACATCTTGTGTTCTTTGGTGTGACTATCTGTTTTCTTTGTTCATGCTCATTATTTTATGGTACTGACATGCAAAAATAATTCAAAGAATAAATAAGGAAGATTTATTAAAAGAACTTGATAATACTGATTCACCCCCCCTCTCAGTATTATTTCCAACAAGGTGTGGAAGCTAAGATGGACAATTTGAAGATAGATTTGAAGACAGATTTGACAAAGTTTCTACAACAAATGCTTACTAATGGCGAAAGGGTAGTAAAGGAAACTCATGATGAGAACAAAATAAATGTTAATCATGATTTCATAGACTCTAACGTTGGATCGAAGAACCACCATGTTCCAAAGATCAATGTGAGGAAGTTTGATGGCAAGGATCTCGAAACATGGATACTACAAATGGAGAAATTTTTCGATCTCCATAATGTGCAAAACACACAAAAGGTAAGCATTGCAACTTTATATTTGGAACCAAATCAATTTGTATGGTATCAATGGATTTGCTCTCGTAAACAAATTGTCACTTGGGCTATTTTTACAGATGAAATGATAGCACATTATGAGGATACAAAAAGCAACACCTTTTTTAGCCAATTGATAAATCTCAAACAAAAGGGTTCAATGATGGAGCACATTGAGGACTTCCAAAAATTGAATATAAGGGTAAAAGATATTCAAGAGGAGCATACGATTGATGTGTTCATAGGGACTTTAAAAGATAACATCCAACATGAGGTTCGCCTTTGGGAACCAGATTCATTAGAGAGGGCATTCAGGTTGGAAAGAAAAATGGAAAACAAAATTATGGCAACAAGGAAGCCTACCACTCACAATCATAAAGATGGAAGTGTTAATGCCCCTAGCCATCCACAACCTATAAGGCTGACACCATAAAAATTGGAAGAAAAAAGTGCAAAAGGGCTTTGTTACAATGTGATAGAAAATACACTAAAGGTCATAAGTGTGCCGAGAAGAAATTATTTTACATATATTGTGAAGAGGAGGAAGAAAAGGAACAAGAAATTTCAAAAGAATAGGATATACACTAAGAACAAACCTTTGAAAAAGAATAAATGAATCCGACCATATCTTGTAATGCATTGGCTAGAATTACCACTCCTAAAACTATCAAGATAGAAGGGCATATCAAGAAGAAAAAGGTAATAGTGTTGATTGATTCGGGAAGTACCCATAATTTTATTCATTGTAAGATAGCCAAGGAATTGAATTGCTTCCTATATCCAACACCAGAGTGTCAAGTGATGGTTTCAAGTGGAGGAACCATAAATTGCCCAGGAAAGTGCCATAATATCAAGCTATCCATGGGAGAATATGTATTAAATAGCCCAATTCTTTCCATTCCAATGAGTGGCACTGATGTTGTACTAGGAGTCCAATGGCTACAATCCTTGTGTACAATGGCTTTTAATTTTCAAGAACTTTTCATGAAATTCTCTTCAGAAGGAAAGGAAATTGAATTAAGGGGTATCGTAGGGAAACCGGGAAAGATAATCAGCTCTAACGGAATGAAAATTCTTCTAAAGAAAGAACAACGAGGCATAATTGCACAATTATGTTCACTAGAGGTTCCCACATTGAAATCATCCATTTATCCAGATATCCAAAAAGTCTTGGACAATCATTCTAAGGTATTTGAGACTCCCAAAGGCCTCCCACCTATTCATGATCATGATCATACTATTAATTTGATTCCAGGAAGTGTTCCTCCAAACATCAGGCCTTACAGATATCCCTATGTCCAAAAGAGTGAAATTGAATTTATGGTTGAAGAAATGCTAGAGGCTGGTATAATTCAACCTAGTCAAAGTTCTTTCTCTGCTCCAGTAGTATTGGTTCACAAGAAGGATGGATCATGGCACATGTGTCTAGATTATAGGAAGCTCAACAAGCTCACTATTAAAGATAAATTTCCCATTCTTGTCATTGATGAATTATTGGATGAATTGCATGGATCAATTTACTTCACCAAGTTGGATCTTCGTTCAGGATATCATCAAATCAGAATGAAGACTGAAGACATTCCAAAAACAACATTTAGAACTCATGAGGGTCATTATGGATTTCTAGTCATGCCTTTTGGCCTTACTAATGCACCTTCTACATTTCAAGGTTTGATGAATTCCATTTTCAAACCCTTCCTTAGAAAATTTGTGTTAGTATTTTTTGATGATATACTAATCTACAGCAAGTCTTGGGAGGATCATGTCCAACATGTTGACATAGTGCTCAAACTATTGGAGGAGAAACAATTATATGCAAAAATCTCCAAATGTTTCTTTGGAGTATAAGAGGTGGAATATTTGTGTCATATTGTATCTCATGAAGGTGTTAAGGTAGACCCTAGAAAAATTAAAACCATTAAGGAATGGAAAATCCCCACATCCATAAAACATCTACGAGGATTTCTCGGGTTGACAGGGTATTATCGCAAATTTTTTAAGAATTATGGGAGAATAGCAGCACCTCTAACAACATTATTGAAGAGAGATGCATTTTCATGGACTCCAAAAGCAACGAAGGCCTTTGAACATCTTAAAGAGGCAATGTGCCAAGCATCAGTCTTAGCTACACTGGACTTCACAAAAGCATTTATTATGGAATTTGATGCCTCAGGAAATGGAATTGGTGTTCTTTTAATGCAAGAAGAAAGGCCCATTTCTTTTGAAAGTCATCCAATCAAAGGAAAGTATTTACACAAAGCTATTTATGAGAAGGAAATGTTGGAAATACTACATGCACTTAAGAAATGGCGACCCTACCTAATGCGAAGACATTTCAAGGTAAAAACATATCATGATAGTCTTAAATATTTTTTAGAACAAAGATTATCTTCAGAAGAGCAACAAAAATGGGTCACAAAGATGTTGGGTTATGACTTTGAAATCATCTACAAAAAAGGGAAGCAAAATGTTGTGGCAGATGCACTCTCAAGAAAGGATGAGGATGTGGAAGCATTTCTTTGTGCCATTTCTATTATCCAACCAGATTGGATAAACAAAGCAAGGGATGAATGGAAGAATGACAAGGAGTGTGGGCACTCATTGAAAAGATACAACAAGATCCCAGAACATTTGATGCATTTAGTTGGAAAAATTATTCGTTATGGCACAAGGATCGGTTATACCTATCTAAGAATTCCCAACTCAAACAAAAGATTCTTAGGGAATTGCACACCTCTCCCTTAGGAGGGCACTCAAGATCTCTAAAAACCTACCACGGGGCCAAGAAGGATTTTTTTTGGGATGGCCTTAAATTGGATATTTAAAATTTTGTGGCAGAATGTTTGGTTTACCAACAAAATAAAGTTGAAACAATTAAGACCCCGGGACTATTACAACATTTATCCATACCAAGCCAATGTTGGGAGGAGGTTTCAATGGATTTTATCATAGGTTTACCCAAGTCTGAAGGAAAGAGTGTTATCATGGTGGTAGTTGACAAAATTACCAAGTATGCAAACTTTTGTGCATTATCTCATCGATTTAAAGCGAGTATGGTTTCTGCTGCATTTATGGAAACAATTCAAAAGCTACATGGAAACCCAAAGATTATTGTAAGTGACACAGATCCCATTTTCACCCAAAATTTATGGACATAATTATTTTCTTGTCTTAGTACTCAGGTAGCTCATAGCTCATCTTATCATCCTCAATTTGATGGGAAAACTGAGATAGTAAACAAATGTTTGGAAGGATATCTTCGTTTCATTGTATCTGATAAACAGACACAATGGGTCAAATGGTTGCCTCTCGCTGAATGTTGGTATAACACTTCCTTCCATACACAAAAATGACCCCATTTATGGCACTTTATGGATATCATCCACCATCCATCACATCATATTTAAGAGATAATTCTAAGGTTCAAGCAGTGGAAGATCACGTCGAGCATCAGCAACAAGTTCTCCAAATCTTAAAGGATAACCTCACCTTAGCGCAGAATAGAATGAAACATCATGCAGATCAACATCGTAGTGAAAGAAGTTTTGAGGTAGGTGATTTGGTATTCCTACGGCTACAACCATATAAACAAATGTCCCTCAAGCAAGCTAAGAAGGATAATAAATTATCATCAAAGTATTATGGTCCATACAAGGTGTTGCAAAAGATAGGTAATATGGCGTACAAATTGGAGCTTCCTGCATCTTCCTGAGTGCACCCAATTTTCCATGTTTCATGCTTAAAGAAGGTTATAGGTGACAAGCTTCCAGTTCAAACAATATTGCTAGAACTTAATGAGGAAGGAAAAATCATATTGGAACCTGAAGAAGTCAAAGAAACAAGAACTCGATAGCTACGAAATCGATCAATTTCAGAATATCTCATCAAGTGGAAGAACTTACCCATTGAAGATTCCACATGGGAGGATGAGAATCTTATATAGAAGCATCCAGAACTACTCAAGTGTTGAGGACAACACTCTTTTGAAGGAGAGGGGCATGTTAGGTCCCTATAATACTAGTGATTCCCCCATTACTATTGTCGTTGTATCCCTTATTGTTATTGTTGTGCCCCTATTATCCCGATATTGTTATTATTGTGCCCCATAGAATCCCTCTATTGTTATTTTTGTGCCTTTATATTATTATTGTTAGGTCAGATTGGTTATACTGTGACCCCTTAGACTCCTATATATAAAAGGGAGGTTTTTTCATTTGAATCATCCAAGAATTGTTCATTTGTGTAATGTAAAGGACGTTGCCCCCTTGAAGAGGCTTATTTCTAAGGTGTTGATTTATCTTTTCTATCTTTTTGTGAGTTGGTTTCATAACAAGCTTGAAACGAAAAACTATGCTTGAATTTAGTTTCATGTTTACACAAGCTTGAAATGAAAAACTATGCTTGGATTCAGTTTACATGCCCCTAGCATGATGACTCGATCCTAGGTGCATGCCCCCCAAGCTTCATTGTATTCACCTAAGTAGACTACTCGTGGCTATGAGGTAGATGGAATCAAGTTTCATTTACGAGATCAAGTGAAAGGCTCGAGTGGGATTTTACAAGATCTAATCAAAGACTTGGATTGGAACTTTGCTCCAGGGGACCTTGTTTCATTTTTTAATGAGCTTGACACAAGACAAGGAAGTCTGCTCAGATTCCTTGTTTCATTTTTTAACGAGCTTGACACAAGATAAGGAACTATGCTCTCGGACCTGTTTCATTTTTTAATGAGGTTGACATAGTAAAATAACTATCCTCATATTCCTTGTTTCATTTTTTAACGAGCTTGACACAAGACAAGGAACTATGCTCATATTCCTTGTTTCATTTTTTAATGAGGTTGACACAAGACAAGGAACTATCCTCATATTCCTTGTTTCATTTTTTAACGAGATTGACACAAGATAAGGAACTGTCCTCATAGAAATGTTTCATATTTTAATGAGGTTGACACAGTAAAAGAATTATCCTTATATTCCTTGTTCATGACCCATAAGAGGTCATGAACTCCAAGAGGTTTTCATCAGATGGGAGAACAATGCTCTCTAAGGGATCATTAGAGAGATCTAGTTCCAATGACCCCAGTACATAATATAAAAAATCACGGAATTGATCATCCATCAACCGGGAAATGAAAACTGGTCAACTATGACAAATTTTCCATCATGTGGGAAACACATCACTCGAAAGAGTGTTGAAACAATAGCTCCCATGTCATAAACATAGGCGCGCCCAAGAAGTAAATTGTAATCTAAAGGGCCTAGGACTATCATCTCATTGAGATAAACAGTTTTTCCTCCCAAAGTAATAGGCAACTGAGGAAGGATCCCTAATGGTTGACTCGTTCCTTTGTTAAAATCCAACAAATTCTGGGTAACAAGCACAAGTGGCGGTGAACTAAGTGCTTCCCAAGAAGTGGAGGAAAGGATACTCATAGATGCACCTTCATCTATAATGGTGCCAGGTACAATCATATTACAAACCTATACTATGATCTGGAAAGGCACATAAGAAGGAAGATGGCATCCTGCCAGTCGATTACAATAAAAGGAAGTGACCAGACTACTTGGAGGGGGTATTGTAAAAATGGAAGAATTATCCCCTTGAGTTATGAGAACGGGAGGATTTTCCTCCTGTCTTGATGGAACATGAGGGTTTCCTCCAAGCTCATTCGAATATGAAGAAACGAAAAGAGCCTCATTTGTATCATACTCACTCTCTATGGGAAAGGTACGATTAACCGAAGGTGAAATCGAGTCAATTTCTACCTCGACCTATGACCGGTCAGGTATAGACTCATGGGATTCACATTTAGAGAGAGTGGGTTTCACCAATAGTTGATTTGGGTTAGCCACTTTATCAAATAGTAAGGATTAAGGGATAGTCTCCTGTAACCAAATGGAAGTCGCTGCGGAGAAGAAGGATAGTTATCCAACACTTTTTGGCTTCATCCAGATAGGGACAAAGGTGAATGGGGTGATTCGCTTCACATAACCTACATGGAAACTGAACTTTTCCCTTCTTTCCATGAACTTTACTACCACTACTTGAAGGTGCATCACCAACATGATCGCTAGAAGTTGATGACACATGATGATGTGACTGAGAAGACCATTCTTCTAAGATCTGAGGAATATTAGGACAATTTCAAAGAAGATGGTCTCCCGTACAAAGTTTACATGGATATCAAAGTTTGTGAGGCTTATCGGATGGTTTCTCATCAGAAGTTACATTCAAAGCAATGGTTGCTTGGTTACCCCCCTGTTGAATTTTCTTCTTTTTCTTCTTCTTCCCTTTCTTCTTCTTCTTAGCCACCTGGTTACTAGTGTTAATACTTTCACTAGGTGAAGAGGAAGAAGGGGAGGAAGAAAAATATGAGGAAGAAGGTAAAGGGTCAACTTTAGGATCAACTAGAGGTTGATTTTGTCAAGTTGGAGGAGTATTCAATTGCGTAGAAGTCACGACATTTTGAACAATGGAGGTTGAAAATAACCATACTAGCAAGTGAATGGTAAATCCAAGAAGGGACAATGTAGCCATATAAGGAGCACCAATATTTTTGAAAGGAGGAAAAGGACTAGGATTCCCATCAAAAGGAATTCCTTGATTGGTGGACTCCGGATTTTTCGCCATATGTCTCAACCTAAGATCAACTAAGGAGTGAGCATGGAGGATGTTATCTGCAGTCAATTAAATTTATTTTAATCAAAATAACAAAACAAAACAAAAGAGGGATAATGTAGGAAAAAGGAATACCAAGCAACTGTGAACTGTTGAATACCTCCTGGCGAACTAAGAAGTATGGGCAGGCAATCTCCCCGAATGTTGTGTTCAGTGTATAGTGTACAAGGCGGCCAACTCGGTTACGTAAGTATGGATAGCAACCTAATGTTGTCCTCCCATATATACTTGAAAGTACGTGGAGGCCCAATCTATATTAGCGATGTCTAATGTGAAACCGCATAGTGAGAGCATTCCCATATACTTTACATAATATAACACCACCCTATATACCCAAAGGTACACGGACGAGCTACGATATACTCACGTACGTGGAATGAGGTATCACACTTGGGATGTATCACAGACAAGTTAGCGACAACTGCTATGTTTTACGACGCTGGAACATGTCTCTAGCCTAGAACCTCTAAATGTTATGCGTTAAGTTACAATGCTCCATTAGGTTAATTCAGATGAATTTTAAGTTGATATTCTTTAGAATTTGCCTTTCAAGGTTCACCGCATGATGTATGTTTGCAATTCCTAGAATGCAACTATTATGATAAACATTCTTTTCATTCAATTTGAACAATGAAAACCTTAGCTAGAAAGGGATAGAGCAATCATATCTTTGACAAAGAGCAAAGAGCACATCTAATGCAATTTCCCTAACTATTCCTATCAAGCATTCACAAACTAAAATATGCACAATGAAATTTTTTCTTTTCAATTCCCTTAATGTTGAAATGAACAAAAGGAAACTAATGCACATATAATCAATCAATCCTTTTGAAAGAACGAAGACTTTGCTATAGTTCTGTTTCGAAGGATATTAATACTTTTAAAACACTTTCTTTTGAACAAAGATTAATCGATTATAATCTAACTTTTACAATGAATTGATAGTGATAAAGAAATCATTTAAGAAACACTAAACAATCAAAGACAAATTAGGGTTGGAAAAGGAAATACAAGTTCATTTATGGGACACAAGCATCATCGATCATTTAACAAGCAGAAACAAAAGGAAATTTGGCAAAAAATCAACTCAGAGGAGTGATTTTTGTCCTAAGAGGGATCAATGCAGCCTTGAATGGGAGAAAGTGCACTTTAGAGCACTGTCCTCAAGCCATGGTTGCTCTGCAGCGCTCTATCTCTAGACCAAGCCTACGCTGGTGCCAAAGAGGGCATCCTAGGGTCTTACAAGCACAAATTTCAACAAAAAACGCTTCAAAAGGCTAAAAGAAGATCAATGGAAGAAAGAAGAGTCTACTAGAGTGTACTAGGATGAAGGCAAACTACCCGGAATAATGATCGTTCCCCAGTATAGTCACCAATTTTTTATGAAGAATTTGGTATCTACGGATAAATACTAATTCCCTAGGTAGGTAGCTATACCTAGAACAACAGATTTAAAGCACTTATCCTTTTTCTATAAATGATAAATAAGACAAAGGGATCAAAGGACCTACTTGTTCTTTCGCTTTCCTTTTGTCTCCTTTGTTTGACTCCCATCGCTCCTTCTCGAACTTAAATCGCTCCAAAAGTACCTGCAAGCATAAATAAAAGATAGAGAACCAATCAAAGCAAGAGATTTATCGAATACGAGTAAATGGAATTAGATACATTCACACATATAAACATCATATATGAAGATAAGCATATGGAAAAAGGGTGTAAACTGCTTTATTGAGTAGAAGGAATAATTACAACCATGAAGTCTGATCCGTTGTCACTCTCCCAGCTTGGGTTCCAACCAGCATCACATCAATAGCACAACACTCCAGCATCATAACACTACTCACTTACAATCTCAATTCTCACTCCAATATTATCTCCTTATAATTTCTCAAAGTCCAACCCCTGATCACTTAGATGAGTGCTCAATTTATAGGACAAAGGAGGAAGTTTTATCATAAATGAGGGTATTGAATGGCCTTCCAAACCTAGATTTAGTTTCCATGGATGAAGTGATTAGAGGATAGTAGGTAACTTAACTGATTCCTCATCCATTTTTGAGCTCATAGGAGATGATAAGTGTGGGAATCTTCTAGATGACTCCAAAATATAAGAATATTCCCAAAACCCTATGTGAATTTCATTGAATCTCGCCAAGTGCAAGTCAAAGTGGGCCTAGGTGCTCTCCAGAGCACCCTGACATGGGCCTACCTACACTAAAGCGCACTTACCCCTGTTCAAGGCTGCACTGGTCCCTCAAGGAGGCGATTCTAGAGGGTTTCAGGCCATAGAACTCTTAGGGAAGGAGGCAATCAAAGAGGTGACTTTTCTAGGGCATGTAGCAACTAAATTAGGGTGTGATGAGCCCTAATGGTATTGATCTGAATGATGGGAGTGATGTACCCAAATGGATCTGTAACAACAGTATAGATGGATAAATCTAGTGGCATTAATGACTGTTTAGGGCCTAGTGATCTGGTGGGGATTGTGCTAAAGCATGGGGAAACTTGGTTTGTTTGGTTTTGAGTCCAACATTAATGCTTGGAATATGCCACAAGGATAATTGGTTAAAAGAAAGATTTGGTTCAACTAATCTATGGTTTGGTGGTTCGTGGATGTCCCAAACCTGGTTGGATTTTTCATTCATTAATAATTAGGTATTTCATGTGTAATTGTACTGCCTTATATGTGGATTATATGGTTGTTATACCCTCGTTATTTATGTTCATTATATGTTGGTTATGAATATGTTTTAGGACAAACTTGATGTATGGATCTCATCATATTTGTATTAGTAATTTAAAGTAAAATGAATATATTACCTAATAGATGATAATGCAACTATTGTGATATGTCAATAATGCTTCTTTACGAATCTCAGGTAAGTATAAGACCCCTATGCTCAGATATATTGTTATAACCTGTAGATTGCATATTTTGACATGGTTGACGAAATGTCTATCATGGATAGTAGGGTTCTAGTCAAGTCCTTGATAAAATGTTTGTATTAGTACCTGTGTTCCAATGTTAGTTATCATTTCTAAAAGTTTCATTAGGTTCTGGGTAGTGGCCTGATCCCTAGCCCTAAAATGGTGACACAGAACCTGGGGTTGCTCGCTCAGAACTAGCTGAAAAAGTCCACATTCTCTGGCATACTCTTCTTGTGGGAGAAATTGGAAGGCATAAGTAACATGCATGGCTTGTCATGGGAGTGGTTGGGGGTCCAGATCAATGAAATTTCAATTTGCCTCAAGGGCTGGTCACCTGGAATGGCTGGTTGGCTCTTGAAGGTTATGTAGCATGTGTGAAAGGTCAGATTGGTTTGGTTTTGTTAGTTCCACTCCCTTAACTATGAATGGGGAGTTGGATCACATCATAGTAGCCTCTCATCACATTTTTACCCCAGCCGGCTTGATAAATTTGGTAAATGTGGGAGGAGGGTGTTTCAGAGTGGTATCAGAGCATGGTTCACCCCTCAGACTAGATAGGTGATGTGTTGGTCATGCATTCATGTTGATTGCAAATATGTGCTATTTATGCTTGTGGTCGATGTACTTGTTGCGTATGCATGGTGTTGGTCATGGTTGAATTTGTGTCTCCATGTGAAAGTGGATGGTGTGTTGTTGGATGTGGTCATGATTAGTGTATGTTGGTTATGTATTAGTTATGCATGTTAGTGCTTATACATTAACATTGGTGTAGTTGTCATGCCTGGGGTAATGGTATTTGGTTGGTATGGTTAGGAATTGATATATAAATATTGGTTAAATTGATGTTATATGTTGATCTAATTATGATTATGCATGTATCGTTCTAATTTGGTTGATCTTGTAGATGAGATATCCTCCCCTGAACTATACCGAGGTATGTTGATTATGTTATGTTTTGGTTTTAGCTGACATGGTGTACTTGCAATAAAGAGATCAAATATGACTAGCAAGATGGTAGACTACATTTCATGACACTTTCCCTATGGATCATATCAACAGTGTGGTGTTGGACATCCTTCTGACTTAGAAAACACATTGAGAAGTTTGAAGGCATAAATAAGGAGTTGCAAGGCAGATAATGGTAGAATCATTCAGGAATAGGAGAAAAAAGAAAAAGTTAATGCATTAATACTTAAGAGTTTTTCAGAATTGAAGATAGACGGACCACTTTGGATCATCCATGGGCAGGAGGAAAAAACTAATGGGGCATATGGAATTAGGTCTCATGGTGGGCACAAGTCAGATAAGGATGACATGATCTGAGATGGAAGGCTCTTGGATACTCCAGATAGGAGGGGTCATGGACATGAATTCAAGAAGCGTTTTAGGAAGAACTACTTATCAGAGAGATAATATGACAACAAATACAAGGAGTTCTATGAGCTAAATATTGGATCAATGACATATGAGGAGTAAATGACCAAGTTCCTAGAGTTAGTGAAGTATGTACCATATCGTAAAGATGAGAAGGCCAAAGTTCAAATATTTTTTAGTGGATTTCCATTAGCATTTAGAGATGAGATTGAGTATGGTGAGCCTCAGTCACTTGAGGAATTTATTGGGAAATTGAAGAATTATTATGAGCAATCAAAGTGCAATAAAAAATCTCATAAATTTTGGAAATTGAAAGACAAAGCTAAGGGTAAATGGCATTCGAAAAGAACAAGGCCTCAAGATGCAGGTGACAAAGAAAATGTTGCACCTTACAAGAAGTTTAATGGATCATAGAATGGAGGATTGTAAAATAAAGGTGATGGTACATGACAACTGCAGTGTTGTACATGTGGTAAGGAGCACCTTAAGAGGGATTGTCTTTAGAATCAGGGTGGTAGACCTTAGATTTACAGTGCACAGGAAGTGCAGACTATTAGGGATGTTGGGCAAAGCATTCCACGGATTTATGTAGTGCTAGATAACAAGAAAGGAGATCACCAGACCACTATTATCAAGATGGATGGTAAGCTTTGTGTTCAAGTTATTTCCATTTTGATTGACCATGGATCTAATTATAGTTATGTTAGTCCTGACCCAGTGGACAAGTGTGGTTATAATAAAGAAGTGCATGCAGAATCTTGGTTAGTGTTGTTGGCTATAGGTACAAAGAAGAGAGTGTAACATCGGGTAAGAGCATGTGCATTTGAGTTGAATGGTATGTGTGCCTTAGAATATTTTTATGTATTTCCACTACGATCATATAATATGGTTTTGGGTATGGACTGATCATATCTTCATAGGACCAAAGTGGATTTTTATGACAAGATTATTGAGTGTTTTAGTGACAATGGAGAACAAATAATATTGCAGGGTAAGAAGAAGGAAACATTAGTTAGAATGGTGATAGCTATGCAAGCAAATCACAATCACAAAAAATGGTGTGTGTTATTTGTAGTGCATATTTATAGTGATAAAGGTAAGGATGTTGAGGATGAGGAGGTATTGAGAAAGTACCCGACCTTGCAGCAGTTTGAGGATGTGTTTCTGCAATAGGGATTAATGCACTCGTGTTTGGTGATGTAGAAACCCTCAAGGATCTTCCCGGGATCCTTGGAAGACAGTCAGATTAGCTGCAGTTGTCACAAAGATACATGCATATCTATTCTTAACAAATAAATATCAAAATGAGAAGGAATTATTACCTTGAGTCTTAGTGTGGTGTTGCTGGAGAGTGTAATGTAGCTAGGCAGAAGACCCCTGAGCTAGCTCCAGATCAAAACCTGCACATAGAAAAGACAAGTGTAATATCGCAACATAAAACCTTGATAAACAATCCATGAACATATAAAGATATCTAGTTGCATATATCTAAGCCACTCAATTCAACAATGTTGCATAAAGATATAAAAAAGCTATACTACCAACATCTCGGAGTGGACAACACAATTACAATTCTATATTGATGTAGAAAGAGTGATTACAACCATTTATTGCATCAGAATTCCCTTAACCCTCCAGATCCTCTCTCTCTCTCCCTTCTTAACCTCTTTTGATGCCTTAGTTTGAGACAATGCTTGACAATCAAATAGGTAATCCTTTCAAATGGTTCGACCCCTTTCAAAATGGCCCTAGCCTTTCATATATAGCATGTGAGGATAGGGCTTCCAAGTCCTTTAGGAGTTCCATTAGGAAAAATCAGTGATGTTTCCATGCCTTTGTGCTCTTTCCCATTTGCATACTCCATTAGGAATTAGTAATTCCCCCAAATAGGTCGAGTTCTAATGTTTCCCTACTTTTGTGAGCTGACATAGGAGAGAATATTGCAATATTTCTCAGTCAAATCATTCCTTTGACCCATAGAAACTCAGTAGGGTTCACTAATGCTCTTCCTGAGGTAACAGACATAGTTACTTAGGGAACTAACGCACCCTTAGACTTGCTAGGAAGCTTTATAAAGTAGATTGCTATTGTTTAGATAGCGATAGCTTGAAAACTGGGCCTGTGAACTTGGTCAGTCCTTCAGTCATCATGTATTTCTCCTCTAAGCTAATGAGGAGGCCATTTTCCTGTATAATAGATGCCCCCTAAAGGGTGAGATCATAGGCTATGACGATGGCCCAATTACTTTATATTTAACTTTCCTTTTCTTTGGAAAAAAGAGAGAGACGATCAAAGCTTCGGGCAGTACGAGAAACTTGATACACCACATATATATATAAAACAACTATAATCATGTCCTGATTTGGGCATTCCCACGCTTAGTGGCTATGTCATAGTGATTTTCTCATAAAAGAGATATGACGATGCTGGCCACTAATAAGCACAATGTAGAACCTGTGTCATTACAGGATCATTCTGATGAGCTGTCTCCAAAAAACAATAAACGCAACTTGGGAGAGGAAAGAAGGTTGAGTGACGCAAGCCTCTACCCAAGGTCTTGATTTCCGCTTCACTGCAAAAACATAGATCGATACATGTGAATATAGGCATTGAGGTCTAACATGCATGAAATTGTCTGATTATCAATCAATAATGGAGACCGTTAATAGATGCGAGGATGGCCACTAATAATGGTGATGGTCTCGAAGATGCACAGTACAATCTAGCGAGTGTGAATAATGTTTTTGTCGTCGAACACTTGTAGAATATTTTAACCAAGAGCCAATAATGAAAACCCCTGAACAAACACAAGGTTACCTGGCACTAATGTCTACAAGTACCAAGGCCCTGAAGTGTTTCTGGGTCTTCTTCCTAGATAGAGTGTTGAAGTCGATAGGAAGAGACCTATCGAAAGGTAGGCAATAACGTCTCCTACATCAGTCGACATGAAACGAGACAATAATGATTATTTTTTGAGGAATATTTTGAGCATTGGGTCAAAGTAACATAGGGCATAATGATAGGATATGCTTGATGGTTTGATGGAGGAAACAGAAGATAAAGTTTTTCCCTTGAATAATAGAAGGCACAACAATGGTTTTAACCATGCAGCACTAGAATCATGAACACCAAAGAGTGTTAGGATAAAGAGATGCAAGAACATCGGGGTATATAGTCTAAACTCATAGGATGGTAGGATTCATATTGAGAGGCAATCACAAGGAAGGTTTATCTAAGGGAGTGCCATGTTCAAGGGAGCGACTTCTGCCAAAAAACTCATTTCACAATACAAAACAAAAAGAAATTCTATTATCCACTTTCCCCATATGATTAGTTTAGTGAGTCCAGATAGGTAAACTCATCGATATTTTCATGTTTTAAGAGTCTAAAAAGGACCATAAAAAGAGCGACTCTATTCCCTATCTAATTAGTTTAATGAGTCCAGACAGGAAAACTCGTCGATCTTTTCATGTTTTAAGAGTCTGAAAAGGATCGTAAAAGGAGCCCCTCTATTCTTCATCTGTGTAATTTAATGAGTCCAAATGAGACAACTCGGTGGTCTTTTCATATTTAGAGAGTTTGAAAATATCGTAAAGAACGACTCCAAGGTGGTCCCTTTGTCATAGTTTTTAATCGGGTGTGACGAAGGTTTAATAATATACCCGGAACGGTTCCTTTTCGGTAAGCTAATCTATTGAGTCCGGATAAAGAGAAACCTATTATCAATAGATGTTTGCCCTATTTTGTTACGAGGAGATGGAGTAAACTTGATATTTGTCATGAAATTTTAATGAGTCACGAGACGACAAACTCAATAGCCCTTCATCAAATTTTAATGAGTCAAATGAAGAAAACTCGAGGTATCTTTTTCAGTTTAGTGAGCGAGGAAAAACAGGTGAAAGAACTGTTCATTCCTTCTTCATAGATTTAACAAGCCTGAAGAAGGGAAAAAATCGAGGATTTTTCGATTTAAGAGCAAGAAATAGTCCCAAAAAAGAAAGCACTCATTGTCGTCATAAGTGTTTAACGAGCCCAATGACAAAAACTTGGGGTTTTTTCAATTTAACGAGCGAGAAAAGTTCCTAAAAAGAATTCTCGGAGCTTCTTCATAATTTTTTAACGAGTCTGAAGAAGGAACTCGGGGTTTTTTCAATTTTATGAGCGAGAAAAAAGTCCCAAAAAAGAATGCTCAATCGATCTTTTTCAGTTTAGTGAGCTAGAAAAAGAGGGAAAAAGAGTTGCTCGGACTATCATCGTAAGTGTTTAATGAGCCTAACGATGAAAAACTCAGGTATTTTTTAGTTTTAGAGTGAGAAAACATCCCATAAAAGAAATCTCTCATTGAAAATTGAACGTTGTTATTTCTGTCGTTCAATCCTGAAAAAATCTTTCATCAAAACATGAACAATTTCTGTCAATATGGGGTCATGGCGCATGATAAATATCATTGGAAATGGACTACTTCTACTTTAATGACTTCAATTAAGATAATTCATGTCTCCAAAGTGACTATAAGGGAGTTCTTGAGCCTCCACTTTCACCATTTGCATCATTTGAGAGCTGTGAGAGTGTTTTGGAGCTAAAGAGGAGCAAATTTTCCACAAACGATTGCGGGAGATCTGGGTGACCATTTGATGTGCCGTCAATCCCAGGTAGATGAAAAAACCCTAATATTTCATTATTCAACTTTTCTTTATCTACGTTTTGGGTGATGTTTTGGAGATCTGGGGAGCCCTAGTTCATTAATTGTGCGTAATGCCCCCTTCCAAGCATGTAGGGAGCGTTAAACACTGTCTAGGACTTGGGGGAGGGGTTAATCCTCCCTGTTTGTCACTATGGGGGGCATTAGTGCATGATAGCGCACCACAAAACCCTAGGTAGTGATTTCATGGGCTTTTTTGCCCCAATTGCACTGGTTTTTGGGTTGATTTGTGCAGGTTTTCGAGTCATCATGACTAGTCTATGGAGAGAACGGACCCATGACCGACAATAATTGCTTATGCGAAATGATCCTGCTTGCATACTTGCATTGTGCCATTGTGGGTTGATGAAGTATGCACAATTGGACTTGATGAAAGGTCAGGAGGACCTTTTGAGCTGGATTATTCAGCGCTAGGATGAACACAAGCAGGTGTTCAAGATTGGGGATCATGAGTTGGCCATTGACCGAGATGATATATATTTCTTGACAAGTTTGTCATGCAGAGGAGCATGGGAAAACCTGACTGGGGGTAGGCCTGATCCCCGATCCACCCTAGAGTTGGTTTGAGCTTACTGCATCCCTAAGAGTAGACTCGTCAGCAACAGAGTCCCTATAGAGAGGATTAGATCCAGATCTATGAGGGCCATTTTATGGATGATTGTGCGCTTGGCGGGGTCGAAAAGTCCCCATGTTGTGACAAAGGCCCAACTATTGCTTGTAGTTGACTGTGTCTAGCTGCAAATATTCAACTGGTGTGAGGCAGTGCTTCATTAGTTGAAGGTAGAGTTGACCGCATGCAAGACTCAGACCCAACAGAGTTTTGGGTATGGCACTCTCATTGTCTCCTTCATACTTGAGAGGGTGCTAGTTATGCACCCATGGATGAGCTTAGGTCCCCTCGATCCGAGGGAGCCTAGATAGAGGCAATGGGCATCACTTGATCCTCGCATAGGAGGAGGACCCATCCGACATTTTTTTGAAGAAGATTTCTTCAAATGGCTCAATGACCAGATTGTGATGATCGATGACTATGCATGGACTTCACAGGTGACCTTGACTTGATTTTACCGCCTAGTACAAATTGGGGGCCTCAAGGTAAGAAGGATTTTGAGAGTATTTAAAGTACTTTTAAGCTTTTGAATGTCTATGTTATGTTTGTTTTATTTTATGGGTGAACAAGTACTGACATTAAGCTTTTTTCTTGACACAGATGTGGCACCAATACAACTTGCAGGCGAGCCTCGCCAAGTGATGCGAGGAGTCCAACTATCCAAAGGGGGGGGGTGATGTTGAAAGTCTTCGTGAGGTTCTGAGGAACTTGGAGGGCTTGAGCATGGGTGTGCCCCCCCTTCCGATGAGGGAGATCCCTGCTCATATGCAACGACACACTGTTGGTGTACCTAAGCAGTTTCTGGTTCCTCTTCAGAGGATAGCTAGAGTAGTGTTATCTTTTCATGAGCAATAGGCTCTATTAGCAAACGCGTGGTATAGCCAGTAGGTGTTTATAGCTAGGCTTAGTAGCCATTTTGTACTTAAAACACCCAATTTTTGGGAATTTTTCTGATGTAAATGACTGGATTCAATATATATATATATATATATATATATATATATATATATATATATATTGGTATTTTATGATGTAAATGTTTTTTAAGTGTTTTTGTAAATTTTTAAATGTGTAAATATTTACTTTGATACATGTATCTATCGTGAATAAGACAGATGCCAGTCTAACAGATAGTTTTCCAATGAATCAGCAACTATATTAAATTCTCTAGGAATGTGTTCATATGTGATAACATCAAATTGACATTCCAAGATTCATACCCTTAAATAATGACGTAACAAGATTTGATTATGAATGTGATAATGATTTGTCAATTGCATAACAACAAGCTGAGAGTCTAACCTGACCACCAGATTGGAGATGTCCCTTGATGATGCTTTAGTGAGAAGTGCAATTATGGACATGTATTCAGCAATATTGTTGGTGGCAGTACCGAGAAAGACTCCCCTAAAACAAAACAGTTCCAACACAAGTGTGTAAATCACCCAAGCAACTGATGCAATGTACCGTGTGTGACAACTAGCACCATCCACGTATCCTATGTATGCTAAGGGTAATCAATACATCTGCATAACGAGAAATTTGTATTAGACAAATAATTGAAAAAATTTACCAAAAAATCCAGTCACATCAAAAAGAAGAAAAACTTATAAATACATAAAATTACAAAGCACATGCCTAGTGCAGTACTAGGCATAATACTTTTTCAGATAGAGCCCATTTCGGGGCTCAACGAGTGGGACTCCTTCCTAGTCCTAAAGTTCATATGCCCCTTTTGAGAGGGCTTTCTTGATGACATATGGACCGAGCCATAAGGGTTGAAGTGTTCCTTCCCCCAAGAGGTCATGTTTTTATCATAGAGTAAAACAAGATCTCCCTCTCAGTAAGAACGAGGCTTAATCTTTTTGTTGTATTGGGCTTTGACCCGGCGCTTGTGGGATTCGAGTGCCAATTCGGCATCTCAATGGGTTTCATCTAGTTGATTTAGGTATAATAGGCACTCTTCTTTGGTAGTGGTGCCGAGCAAGAGTTCAACGATGATTTGTAAGGAAGGAATCTGACACTCGATTGGTAAAACTGCTTCAAGGACATAAGCTAGTTGAAAAGGTGTGAAGCCTGTAGTAGTTTTAACTGAAGTTTGGTATGCTCAAAGTGTTGGATATAAAATTCGATGCTAGTGGGTTTTATGATTCCCTACTAACCTATGGATCATGGTTTTTAAGACACCATTGACGCCCTCTACTTGACCATTAGCTTGGGGATAGTAGGAGGATGATTGATCCTAGCGAAAACTGAGCAAGAATGTTAATTTAGACATCATTTGATTCTAAAAATGAGACCCATGGTCTGTAACGATCGTGTGAGGTACACCAAAGTGGTAGATGACCTGATTAATTAGGAATAGCAGCGTGGTTTCTCCATCGGCCCGGAAGGTGGGAAGGGCTTCAGCCCATTTCATGAAATATTCCACAGCTATGATAATATAGTTGTGTCTAGCAGAGGAAGTGGGGTTTCAAGTTACGAAGTCTATCTCGCATTTGGAAAAGGGGTTGATGGAGATAACTGGGTGCAGTAAGGTAGGAGGAGTACGCAGTTTCTTTGTAAACACTTGACAAGAATGGAATTACCGGATAGCCTTGATACAATCTTTAAACAAGGTTGGCCAGTAGTAGCCTACGTGCAAAATTTTCTGAGCAGTAGAAATGCCAGAAAGATGACCGCCACATGCCCCAACATGGTAGTCATTTAAAACATGTTCTGCTTCCTCATGAGTGAGGCAACGTCGAAGAAATGTATCAGCACCATGACGATATAACGTATCGTTAAGCACTAAATAGTGTCGTGTTTGGTCACATATGTGATGACGGTCACCTAATGATAGTTCAGTGTAGAAACATTGTGCTTGGAGATAGGTGAGAATGTCACCATAACAAGGGTCAGTAGTGTCGATAAGATACATAGCTTCATCTGGAAGAGGATCATGGGCTATCTCATTAGGATCGACAATGGGAAGATCTGACAAAAGTTCATCAAAGACTAAGGAATTTTTCGCCTTGGCAGCAGTGAAAACCAAATCAAATTGTTGGAGGATCACTTTCCATTTGGAATATTTCCCTACAATGACTTTACAAGACAAAATGTGTCTCATGGGATTCTCCAAGGCAATGACAGTAGTCTGACGCAACAGTATGTAATGTTGGAAGTGGTTGACAACAATGACAATTGCTAAGGACAACTTTTCCACATGTGAATATCTAAGTTTGGGCCCAGCCAGGCCTTTCGACAAATAATATATCACATGCTCACTCTGGTCATCGTGAGTTTGAACCAAGACCATTCCTAGAGAGGATGGCGAGGCTACCAGGTATAGAAGAAAGTCGTGCCCATAGTTGGGAGTGCTAATTAGTGGGGTTGTTATAAGCGCCTTTTTCAAGACATCAAATGATCATTGAGCTTGATCATCCCACAGATACGACACTCCCTTCTTAGGTAGGTGCATAAAGCCTTTAATTAACGCAGAATAGTTTACGATGAACCGTTGTAAGAAGTTTGATTTCCCCTACAAACGTTGGAGTTAAAGAATGGATTGTGGTTCGAGCAATTGAGTAATTTCCTTTACTTTATCAGGATCAACTCTAATCTCATACTTGGAGACAGTGAATCCAAGTAAGCGTCCAGACTCGACAAAGAAAATTCATTTATGCGGATTGAGATGTATGTCATAAAATTGGCACCTCAGAAAGATAGCTCTTAAATGACCTAGGTGCTGCACTCACTTCATGGAATGGGCTGGAAGGTCATCCAAGTAAGCTTGAACAATATGTATGATATCGTGAAACATGTAGTCCATGGCCCTTTGAAATGTTGCTCCAGCATTCTTTAAATCGAATGGGATTTTTTGATAGGCAAAGATTCCCCATGGGAAAACGAAGGTGGTTTTGTGCTGGTCTATTGGTTTTATGGAAATTTGGTTGTAAATTGAGAAACCATCCATGAATGAGAATGATTCACAACCAGTGCAGTCGTCGATGATTTGGTCGATGAACGGTGTTGGATAATTATCCTTTAGACACGTGGCGTTCAAGTCTCGATAGTCGACACATACGCAGATGGTTCCTTGTTTCTTATTGATAGGAACTAGATTGGAAACCCATTCTATTAAGGGAACGGGGTAGACGAAACCAACACATAACAACTTTTCCACCTCAGTCTTGATGGTTTCCATTTTGTGGGGGTGGACTGGTCGAAGCCTTTGGCAGACAAGTTTAGCATTGTCATATATCTTGATCTCATGCTTGACAATAGACAGATCTATGCCAGGAATTTCCTCGTAAGACCAAGTGAATACATTACGGAATTCCTTAAAAAGGCAGGTGAAGCTTGCAATTTCCTTAGGAGTGCAATCTGCTCCAACCTGGATGTTTTCTATGATGCCTGTCATGATAGAAATATCGATGAGAAATGTCTTTGAAATATTTCCCATGTTTCCCTCCGAGTCCAAAGTTTGGATAGTTGTATAAGGTGAGGAAACAATTTCAAGTGCATCAAATGACAGGATTTGAAGAGGCATCATGTCCGAATCAGATATCAAAACACGATGGTGAGAGTCCTCCCAAGGTCGCTCTTCTAAACACATGATCTCTCTAATAGCTTCGTCTGAAGGTAGGACTTGATTGAGGAGGTTGAAAGAAGGAGCACTTATGGGGGGGAGGTGGTACGTTGGCCATGACCAAAGTGACAAAAGATTTGGATGCAAATTGAATGACCTGGTAGGCCAATTCAGCTAGTGATAGCAGAATGTGTTCTTCATAACTGTCAATGTCTGAAGGGGCTGGTAGGATCCAATGATCGGGAAATTTGTGAGGAATGGATGAAACCATATTGACTGTCTGTGGAACCACGGGTGGAAGAAGAGGGAAACAACCCATCAAGGAAGAGCCCTTCAATAGACTGGGGCCGATACTGATGTAAGGGTTAGGTACACCACCCACTAAGGGTACAGAGCTGCTGGGTAACGGGGAATAATCAGGGGTGCAAAAGGACAGCTTGTCCACTGTGACTGTCTTTCCATCCAATGGAAATAGGATGATGCGAAAGATAGTAGACATAATGGTAGTCATGGCATAAGTCCAATTGTGACCTAGAAATAGATTATAATCAATCTTTCTATCTACGACTTCGATGTCCACCATTACTATTTTCCCATTCAAGGTGATGGGGTAGTTAGCTAGGTAACATTTTGGGATGATAGTGTGGCCGTCGAAAGCTTTAAGGGAATTTGACGGTGGGGATAGGGTTGGAGAACCCAAAGAGATCCAACATGTAGCCGACATGACGCAGGTTGAAGCACCTTCGTCAATGACAATTCTATGTGTTCCTCGCCCTTTGGAAAATATTTGCACATGAAATGCAAGCTGGTGTGAAAGGGGAGGTTTACACTTTTCCATGTTGAAAATTGCAAGCATGGAATCCTACAAGTCAATACGACCAATTGCCAAAAGCAAAGCTTTCCTTTGTGCTAGACAGGTTTACAATACTTCGAGCGCCAACATAGTAGATGGCACTTGCGCAAAATCTTCTACAATATTGTAGTTTTGGGCAATACGCGCAGATGTATTGTGCGTTGTACAACAAAGTGCCCCTTTTGGGGGGTGAATCACAAGATCAACAATCGAACTTTCGATATGAAGATCATTAGGCAGCAATGGGTTTTGACTCAAGGAGGCTTCCTCAACATTAGCGATTGGAGTTCCATAAGATTTGGCACTAGTTTGTAGATCTACCATTTCAAAGGTGTAAATGGTAGATGGTACTTCACTAGTTGAAAGATGATGTGAACCACCGTTGCCCCCTTGCGGGGGTTGGGGTTGGTTTGCAACAAGGTGTTGCTGCTATTGAGCAGGGAAAGGATTATTTAGGACTGCAGGGGTCCTACCAGTGTCCTTTTTAGCAATGAAATCCATGCATTCCTAAAGACACAGACAATGATATGTCGTGTGGTCTTCGGCACAGATTTTGCAAGGGAATGCGATGGGTTTGTCATTCCCATCGTCAGAAGGCACAACAACCTTCTGCTTTAGGTTGTACTACTTTGTTGACTGCTCTTTAGAAGGAGCAATCTTTTTCTTATTCTTCTTGTTCTTACCACTAGGTTTTTGCGTAGACTACACAAAATTTATCACATTGGTAGGGAGAGCAGTCGATTTGGTATAGGGTTCAACTGACAACTGGGAAATGTGACCACTGAGTTCTTTTATAGTAGCCCCAAAGGTAGCACCGATAATCCCATCGGCGTGCACTCCAGGGTGTTCAGTAATGGGAGCATTGGAGTTGTGAGTTGCATTGGGAATGACAACGTATAAACCACCAAACTGCAAATATATCAAATCTAAGTGATGGGCACAACAAGTGGATTGGTCTTGCATGACCGCACCACCTAAGGTGACATCTTTAGCGATTTGGGGGAGTAGAGACTTGTAGAACCAATCCACTAATAGATAGTCTAGGAGGGGCCCTTTGACTAACCTTTGCCTATGTCTCCATTCATGTATATGATCAAAGATGTGGATGGAATTTTCCTGACTTAATGAAGTGAGGAATTCTGTCCTAGTTTCATAGCGGATGGGTAGCTGGAAGTGCTTTAATAATTTCGTCGCTAAAGCACCGAAGGTATTGATTGATGCGCATGGTAACTCGATGTACCACTTGGCTGCATTGCCAGTAAGGGTGTGGGGAAAGAGCGGTAGCTGAATACTACCATCCACCATGGAGTTACAAACACACCATAAATGATAGGTGGTGATGTGTGTACCCGGATCCTCCCCTTATTTCCCGTCGAACTTCGGGTTGTCTATCGGGATTGTATGCGAGATTGGCAGCCAAAATAAGTTGTGATAGATGGGGTCATTTGTGAGTTTGTATAGGTCAGAGATATCAAGAATTTCCAAGAAAGGCAAGGTATTTGATGCCCCAGAATCGGACCAAGGTGATGACATATGACTTGAGGAGCCTTGCGGTCCTCCCATCATGTTGTTTCCAATATTATACACAGGTTGCGTGGTATAGTAAGTGCCTTGGGGTATATTATTGTACTGTGGGTTTCCATATGGGTTGTTATGCTAGGGGTTAGAAGTTCCCCCAAGATAGGGAGTACCCCCTTGACTCATTTGAGGTTGTGAGAGGGTGCCCATATGGATTGATTGGGACCTTCTTGAGGGTTCCCTCTCACCACATAACTAACTATAGGTCCTTAACTGACATAAGGAGGGTTCATGTCAATCAATGACTGACCCTACAGGCCTCAAAACAGAGGGCGAATTGTTATGTTCCCAGCCTATATATGCATATTGGGAACTATGCCCCCAGGTATCTAAACCTAGGGGTTAGAACTATATAATAGATGCCAACCATAGTGTTGGTTGAGGGGACCCATGCTAACTGTGCTATATTGAGCGTTATAAGGAGTGTTGTATATAGCACTTGTCAAAGGTCTAGGGACTGACACAGAAGGGGTGGAACCCAAAATGTACAGGGTTCCACTCATGGTGGGTGTCACGATAGGGTTTGAACCTGGGACAGATGGGATAGTGGGGTTCACCGTCAGAGGTGTGGTACTGACTATCGACTGGGAGGTGGCGGTGGACCAGAAGTGTCCAAAAAGCCCACAACCCGTTAGTCGTCGATGCGATGGGTGGAAATGTTCCAATGGAAGAAAAAGGAGGTAAAAATGCAATGGGAATCAAGAGTGGTCCCAACAGATTGATGATCAAAGGATTGTACGGAGGAAGGAATCCTCCAATAAAGAAATCTTCCAGTAAACTTGAATTGTGGGATGTCCAAACTGATTTTGTGTTAGATCTCGGAGACTGATTGCCTGAAGATGGGGAATCCGGTACACTGGGGCTTGGTGGATCCTCCAAAGTGTTTGGGGGGAGACCTAACAACCATCTAAATTGACGATGAGTGCCGGATGTAGCCACGGTGACCGATAAATTTTATCAATAAATTTTACAGTGATGTTTATTAAAGTCTCGGTGATAACACTCTTGCACTTAAAAAATAAAAAATAGACTAAGGAAATCAATCAAAAAGCAGAGGGAAATGACCATGTCTGATAAGAACTAATCACTGGAGATGAAACCCGGTATCACAATGAATAACAGAGAGAGTTGGTCAAATGTACAGTTATGATTACTCTTAAGCTTCACTCGAACCTCAAATTAAGGGACCAAGTACTCTCGTGAAGACAAGCACCCTCCCAAAAACCGAAGACAGAGTAGGTTTCTTTGTGCTAGGTACCAGGGTAGCTCACCCCATTCACCTTGTGTTCGTCCCTAAAAGTATGTCCACTAAGGATACCTCAAATCATAGACACTGTCGGGGGGGACATTGTCACAGATAGTACGCTATGTGGGCAGGATACCTGAGTCCCTGACTCAGCTCTGATATCCCCGAAGGGATCCCCGATACACAGAATACCCAAAGGAGATGTAAGAAAATGTGGGCTACCTTCACTTACAGTCTGATGTTGTCTCGTATTTAGCTCTACTTTTACTGGAGTGGTCCCAGATAGTATGAGTGCAGAAGCATTTCTCTTTGTAATGACACTAGTTTTAGTGTATGATCTTGGGTAGTTAACTCACACTACCTTTCCCAAGATCCTAGCTTGAACTAATGTGTGTTTACTCTAAAAAGAGTTGCTGATTTTATTATGTAGATTTTAAATGTACTTCGTTAGAGTCTTCGGTAGGGGTTTTGACGTATGAAGTTATATGGGACTTTGACTCAAATCATGCAAAAACAATGCTTGTAAATTTTCACTTTCGATGTAAGATTCTTCTACAAAGGGAGATTCATTCATACATCAATATATATACCATGCATCCTATTCAGTAAAACACTAGCATAACTGACATAACTTCAATGCTCACTAAAAACTATTGAACCAAATAATGCAAATCTAACCAGCTGAGCAGGAAACAATAAAAATTTTGTGTTTTTTCTTTAATGAAAACAAAAACTTTAAGAATTAAAGTTATTTTCTTGAAAAAAAATTGTTCAGGACACATATCAGTTAAACAAGTGCAGTTGGAGATCCTTGATCAGTCTACAAGTAGATTTTCCAACCCATAAGGTCACAGAGCAAGTTGTTTATCAATAAATGGCTAGCTAATGCTCTGTACTAGAGGCTACAGGGAGTTAGTTTCAGCACTAATGCACTATTTGTGAGGATACAGTGCTTTATAAAGCACTCTTTACACTAGCAAATAGTGTTAGTGAGGAAAAAGGCTCAAAAAATAGGCCGTGGGGATCAGATCTAGGGCTGAGCACTAAGAGAATGGTGTTGAATAGTCCTGAGTGGTCGGAAAGGGAATGAAGAAGTACAGGAAGGCCTAGAAGAAAGAGAGGTCTAGGAACTTTCTGGGAAAACCAGGAATTAAGTGTAGTCCCCAGTGGATTCGCCAATTCTGCTATATGGATTAATGCATGGGTGTTTGGTCATGTAGAAACCATCAAGGATCTTCCTAGGATCCTTGGCAGATAGTCAAATTAGTTGTAGTTGTCACAAAGATACATGCATATCTATTCTTAACAAATAGATATCAAAGCGAGAAGGAATTATTACCTCGAGTCTCAGTGCGGTGTTGCTGGAGAACACAATGTAGATAGGCGGAAGACCCCTGAGCTAGCTCCAGATCAAAACCTGCACATAGAAAAGACAAGCATAATATCACAACATAAAACCTTGATAAACAATGCATGAATATATAAAGATATCTAGTTGCATATATCTAAGCCACTCATGCTAACAATGTTGCATAAACATATAAACAAGTTATACTACCAACATCTCGGAGTGGACAACACAATTGCAGTTCTATATTGATGTAGAAAGAGTGATTACAACCATCAGTTGCATCAGCCTTCCCTTACCCCTCCAGCTCCTCTCTCTCTCTCCCTTCTTAACCTCTTCTGATGCCTTAGTCTGAGACTCTGCTCAACAGTCAAATAGGCAATCCTTTCAAATGGTTCGACCCCTTTCACAATGGCCCTAGCCTTGCATATATAGCATGTGAGGATAGGGTTGCCAAGTCCTTCATGAGTTCCATTAGGCAAAAGCAGTGATGTTTCCATGCCTTTGTGCTCTTTCCCATTTTCATACTCCATTAGGAATTAGTAATTCCCCCAAACAAGTCGAGTTTTGATGTTTCCCTGCTTTTGTGAGTTGACATAGGAGAGAATCTTGGGATATTTCTCAATAAACTCATTCCTTTGACCCATAGAAACTCATTAGGGTTCACTAATGCTCTTCCCGAGGTAATAGACAAAGTTACTTTGGGCACTAACACACCCTTAGCCTTGCTAGGAATCTTTATAAATCAGGTTGCTAGTGTTTAGACATCGTTAGCTTGACAACTGGGCCTATGAACTTGGTCAGTCCTTCAGTCATCATGTCTTTCTCCACTGAGCTGATGTGGAGGTCATTTTCTTGTATAACAGTTTCTAGCATAGATTTCAGAATGACCACCTCACAAAGAAGTGGACTTTTACATTGAGTTGGTACCAGGGGTAGCACCATCATCAAAGGCATCGTATAGGATGAGCACACCAGAGTTAGTAGATCTAAAGTTATAGTTTAAGGAAATGCTTGAGAAGGGATACATTAGGCCAAGTGTATCACCTTGGGGCACAACTGTGTTTTTTGTGAAAGAAAAAGGATGGTACTCGCAGGTTATGCATTGACTACAGGTAGTTGAACAAAGTTACCATCAAGAAAAGGGATCCTTTGTCAAGGATTGGTGACTTTTGGATGAGTTAAAGGGAGCAATAGTATTCTCAAAGATTAATTTGAGATCAGGATGTCATCAGGTATGCATCAAGGAAGAGGACATATACAAGACTGCTTTCTACACCAGGTGTGAGCATTATGAGTTTGTTGTAGTTCCATTTGGTTTGACTAATACTCCAGCTACCTTTATGTGTTTGATGAATAGTGTGTTGCATCCTTATCCGGACAAGTTTGCTATTTTATTCATTGATGAAATCTTGATATATTATAAGAATAAGGAAGAGCATCTCAAGAACTTAGCAACCATATTGAGATTGCTGAGAGAGAATTAGTTGTATGATAAGCCCATTAAATGTAGTTTTCTCCAGATAGAGGTACATTACTTGGGACATGTTGTCTCCAAGCAAGGCATAACAGTGGATCCAGAGAAGAAAATGGCTATCATGGAGTGTGAAGCTCCTAGAAATTGGGATGAGGTAAGATCATTTATGGGTCTAATAGGGTATTATAGGAGTTTCATCAGGAACTTCTCTCGTATTGCATATCATATTATGTCACTGTAGAGGCAAGGTAAAAAAAAATGAATGGACAAAGGAATTTGAAACAAGTTTTGATCAATTGAAGCAATTGTTAACAAATTATCTAGTGTTAAAGATTGCATATCTAGACAAACAATTTGTGGTGTGCACAGATTCTTGCAAGAGAGAACTTGGTGGATTCCTTATGCATGAAGGACATGTAGTGTTCTATGATTCATGGAAACTAAATGAGCATGAGCATAATTATCTGACACATGATATTGAGTTGGCAGTGATCATCCATGCTTTGAAGATGTGGAGACACTATCTTCTTGGTAGGTGGTTGATCTTGATGAGTGATCACAATGGATTGAGGTATATATTTGACCAATCAAATCTGAATGCCAAACAAGCTAGATGGTTGGCCATTATTAGTGAGTTTAACTTTGAGATCAGGTACATCAAGGGTAAGGAGAATAAGGTTGCACATTCTCTTAGCAGAAGAGTACATGTAAATCACAAAGCAGCTATGAGTTCGTCTAGGATAGACTTACAAGATCGAATCTTATAGGCAGGAAAACACTATTGTAGGTACATGGAGCTTATGCACAAGTTACAATAGGGTACAAGTGGTAAGAATGTATACTATCACCTTACAGCATATGGTATGATCAAATTTAGGGATAGGATATATTTTGCATATAACAGTGAACTCAAGAAGACTATTTCATGCAAAACTATATTCAAGTCACCCAAGGTACCAGAAGATATTGACAACAGTGAAGAAATTTTATTATTGGTTGAACTTGAAGAAGGGCATGGCAGATTTTGTGGCTAGATGTTTGGATTATCAGCAGGTGAAAGCTGAATGTAGGTATCTAGGTGGAATAATACACTCTATTTCGATTCCAGAGTGGAAGTGGGATTTCATTTCCATTGATTTCATCATAGGTTTTCCTAGGACATCTAGACAACATGATTCCCTCATGTTTGTGCTGGACAGGTTGACAAAAGGTAGCACACTTCATTCTAGTGAAGTCTATGTATTCAACTAGTGTTGTGGCACATATTCATTAGAGATGTAGTGAGGCTACATGGTGTTCCAAGGAATATTGTGTCAGACACAGATTCTAAGTTCACTTCCAAGTTTTTGAAGGAGTTGTTTAGAGGTTTGGGGACAAAGTTGGCCTTAAGCACAACTTATCATCCATAGACAAATAGGAAGACAGAGAGGGTCAACAGGTTATTGGAGGACATGTTGAGGATGTAGGTGATGCATCAACAGATGAGATGGGAGGAGTATCTTCTAGTGGTTGAGTTTTCTTACAAAAATGGGTACCAAGAATATTTGAGGATGAGATTGTTCGAGGCATTGTCTGAGCAGAGTTGTAATACTCCCATCTGTTGGAGAAATCTAGTGAACAGGGTGTTGATTGGGCCAGATATGTTGGCAGATATGGAATGAGAAATGTAGGTTATCAATAAGAATATAAAGTAAGAACAAAATAGGTAGAAACATTATGCATATCAGAATAAGTTGTTTAAGGGGTTTCAAGTTGGGGAATAGGTGTATTTGTGCATAAAGACCAAGAATAGATCCTTGAGGATCGGATAGTGTGCCAAGTTGGCACCTCTGTTTTGTGGACCTTTCAATATCCTTGAGAGGATTGGACAAGTATTTTATCGACTTTCACTACCTCCAACAATGAAAGTCCATGATGTTTTCCATGTGTCATTGCTTAAGAAGTATGTTAAAGATGTTAATCATGTGATTGACTAGTCTATATTGCGAGTGGAGCCAGATGGAGTATTCCAGTTGAAACCTCAATGCATATTGGATATAAATAAGAACATGATTCGGACCAATCAATAGAGCAGGTTAAAGTCTAGTGGAAGCACTTTGGGCCCAATGAAGCTACATGGCATATGGAAGATTAGATGTGCGCTATGTATCCTTCTCTATTCGTTGGTTGAGCAAATGTTTTTGGTATATGTTTTGGTGTGATGTATTGGTACATGTACATATGTATATGGATGTAAATATTACCATGAGTTGTGTTATAGATATCTAATAAGTGGTATGCGCATCATGTTGTTATGGTTATTATGTTTCCATGTGTCATGTTATTTTTCTTCTCAATAGGTTGATCATTTTAAATACTACATCGAGCTAAGTTATAAAGCTCCATGGAAAATATGTTTTTCTTACTGTAAATTTTTTGGTTGTAGGTGTCGTTGAACACCAAGGACGGTGTTCCCCCAACGAGGAGGGTTTTGTAACAACCCTGGTCAAACTTCCATGTAATAAATTTAATAAATAAAATATAATAACCAAGGTCATGGGACACGTATTCGAAGATGGATGTTGGGAAAAAAATCTACGTCTGGGTGTTCCTTTGGTTTATTATGGCTAAGGAAATTGGCAAAGGCTTTCAAAAGGCATGAGGCATTAATTGGAATTTTATTTATGAAAATAATGGAAATTAGGAGAAAAGGAAGGTGAAAGGTCGCAGGTTGCATATGAGGATGAAAATGAAGGAAAATGATGGAAAATTGAAGAATAGAGAGGCCTCATTAATAAAAAGGCTTATGAGGATCAGTTGGTACCTTTTGTCAGTTCAGTTTTGGAGCTCTCTCTCTCTATTCTCTCTCTCTCACACTCTCTGAGACTTAGAGTTTTCTTGGAGCACTTCATATTTGGATCAAGGAAAAGAGTAAGAAAAGATTAAGCAAGGAAGAGCAGGATCAAGTAGGTACAATGGGATTATTTACAAGTATTGATTTGCATGTGTGATTTCCTTGCTAGATTTTCCATGCATGGTACATGCATGTGCATATTTGGTTCTCGTGTCGTTGTTGGCATGGTTTTTCCAAGTGTGATAGTTTTCTTTAGCCTTTCCTTTCCATTTTCAGATATCCATGGTATGATGGGTTCTCTTGTATTTGGTTGAGTTGTATTTCTTGATGGTTCCAAAACTGAGTGAGGTGATCTCTGAAAGAAAGAATACAAGGCCTAGGAATCCCTGAATCGAACTGGGATTGCGGTAAAACTAGATTTTTTGTGCCTCGGTGGGCCTAGGAATTCTTAACTGATGAATGGTGGGATATAAGGTAAATACTAGAGGTGTGTTCCCTCGATTAGGCCAAGGAATCCTTGACCGATGAATGGCAGGATATACGGTAAATCCTGGAGCATTGAGTCTTGATTAGGCCCAGGAATCCTCAAGAGTTGTATGGCGGGATATACAGTAAATCCTAGAGAATGGGAGACAAGAAAATTCTTCATGGTGTAGGTGGAGAAATACAGTGGCATCCATGCTTGTTTAGGGCCTAGTGTTCGATTGGGGATTGTGGTAAAGCCTAAGGAAACCTAGTTTGGTTTGGTTTTGAGTCCCACATTCATGCTTGGAATATGGCATGAGGGTGATTGGATAAAAGAAAGATTTGGTTTAGCCAATATATGGTTGGGTGGTTCATGGAAGTCCCAAACCTGGTTGGCTTTTGCATTCATTAATAATAGTTTCTTCTCCTTGGTATTTCATGTGTAAATGTACTGGCTTATATGTGGATTATATGGTTGTTATATCCTTGTTATTTATGTTGGTTATATGTTGGTTATGAATACGATTTATGAAAGAATTGATGTATGGATCTCATCATGTTTTGATTAGTAATTGAAAGTGTAATTAATATCTGAACTAATAGAAGAGAATGAAACTATTTTGATATGGCAACAATGTTCCTTTATGAATCTCAGATAAGTATGAGACCCCTATGCTTAGATCTGTTGTTATGACTTGTATATTACATATTTGGGACATGTTTGAGGAAATGCATGTCATGGCTAGTAGCGGTTCAGTCGAGTCATTGATCAATTTTTTACATTATTGCCTTTGTTCCAATATTATTTATCATTTCTAAAAGTTCTATGAAGTTCTAGGCAGTGGTCTGAGCCTTGGCCTTGAAAAAGTGGCATAAAACCCGGGGTCACTGGGTTAGAACTAGTTGAAAATGTCCATAGTCGCTAGCATGCCTTTGCTTTGGGAGAATTTGGAAGTCCTCAGTCACATGCATGGCTTGTCATGGGAGTGGTTGCGGGTCCAAATCAGTGAAATGTCAAATTACCTTAGGGGTTGGTCACCTAGAAGGGTTGGTTGGATCCTAAAGGTTCTATAGCATGTGTTAAAGTTCATATTGTTTTGGTTTTGTCAGTTCCACTTCCTTAACTATACATGGGTAGTTGAATCACATGATAGTTTCCTCTTGTCAGATGTTTACCCTAGAGGACCAGTTAACTTGGGTAAGTGTGGGAGGAGGGAGTTATAGTAAGCAAGGCCAAGGATAAAGAAGTTGTCGATCTTGAGAACTTAACCCGCACCATCAAGTACTTGTCCAATGAGTTGGAAGAGTTAAAACAAAAGTAAATTGAGATTACCATGAGAAGGAAGCCTCCTAAATTCAACTTTTTGAGAAGGTCTTCCAACTTCGGCAGCACCAATAACCTGTCGGCCAAGTCTGCACAAAGCTCAAACATTGTGTTGAATGTTGAGAGTATGGGCATGAACCAATAATGCTTGTTTTATCAAGAATATCATTTAGACAAAAAATTCCCACAATGGAACCATAACATGAACATTATTACTGTGCATATCATTAAAACAATACCTTTTGATGAGCATATTGAGCTAGTGAAAGAAAAGGAAAAAATTGCTAGTGTTGGACATGTAGTAAATACACTCAGTTTGGTTTATGTAGCTAAGAAGAAAAATTTCAAACTACAATCGTTTAGTGAGGACTTGGTCCAAAAGAAGAAAAATTGATAGAACTTGAGAAGCTAAGGGCCAGTCTCTCGACAAGAGTTAACAAAGTAGAAATTGAAAGAGCATTTTCTAAGGAAGATCATACTACCCATCAACTCAACCCGGAACACTTAGAGCAAGTATGGAAATGTGGCTACAACTTCTGGGAACAAAAAAGGTAAGCCCATCATACTGGAGGTAGTAGATAAAGCAACTCCTCCATACATTTCAAAAATGTCTCCCACACTTGATTATAAGATCGTCAAAGACATGAAGAAAGCTTGTGAGAACAATTCGATCTTTGAACTTACAAGGATCGTGAGCTAAACGGAACTACTTCTCCACATTTTGAAATAGTTTGCCTCAGATAACAATGCTTCTTTACAGAAGGGATTTGGTAACTCGACTGATGCCCTAGAATCTGTGCTTAATTCTTTAACATTGGATGCAAATACACTTCGCCCTCCATTTTTGTGAACGTTTGAAATTTTAAGTTATAATTTACACAATTACTTAGTTGATTCGGGTGCATTTGTAAATATAATTCCCTTATCTGTAACTCAGAAAATTAATTAAAAATGGGATAAGGTAGATGCACAAATCATTTAGTTGGATAGGGCCCTTTTCAAATCTATAGGTGAACTCATAAATGTGCTTATTTTCTTATCACTCGGCCAACGAGTTCACCCATGTATAAATATAGTAATTATGGAAATTTGAAAAGTGTATGGTGTTTTGTTGAGCAAAGACTAGTCTAGAAAACTACAAGGTTATTTTGCTACTGATTGGTCACATTTATGGCTTCCATATAAGGGCAAAAATAACCAAATCTGAGTAAACTCTAAGCCTTACATGAAGAAAATTGTCACACCCTTCGAGGGAAAAAATGAACTAGTATCGTTCACAGATCTTGCCTTTGGAAATCGATTTTTAGAAATTGATATGGGGTGCTATCATACTCAGCCTTCCCCATTCCCCCCTAACAGTCAGTTGGAAATCCTTCCTAGTATAACTAACGAAAATGGCATTTGTAGAGTAAGTACTACTACTACTACTACTAGTGCAGTGCATAGTCCTTGTACATATGATGTTTGGATTTTTTATTTTGATGATTAAAAGATGTAGGAGGGATCTAGAACTGGTTGTCTTTTATTAGACCTGTGAAAGAGGAAACACTTGATCTCAAGCTGCTTGGAATTTGAGTGCACAAACAACACTACAGAATATGAAGCACTCATTTTGGGCTTACAGAGGACCATTAACCTCAATTTTGGGATCCTCAAAGTTGTAGGTGATTCTAGAATCTTCTACAATAGGTACTCAATACTATTTGTCAGACCAGGAGGTAACTCCTCAAATCAAATCATGAAATTCATTTAGGTTGTTCATTATTATGTACAAAAGGGAGAGATTGTTCATTTCATCTCCCAGTTTCTCTTCATCTTTTCTATTATTTATTTACATTAATTATAGTTGTTCACATAATCCCTATGATTAGGTGTCAACATTCCCCCCCTTAATCTGAAGGGATGTTGGTGAGTCCAAGCATTGTTCTGAATCTTTCAAGCTTTTCTCTTCCAAGTGCTTTGGTGAAGATGTCTGCAATTTGCTCATTAGTGGAACAAAGGTAGAGATGGATTGTTTTGGCCTCAACGTGATGTCGAATCAAATGATATTTAGTATTTATGTGCTTCGTTCGATGATGGAACTTTGGGTTCTTGGCCAACTTTATTGCCAAGGTATTGTCAATCATGAGTGGAGTCGATTGCACTTGTTTTACCTACCCATCTTCAAGAATTTTCATAAGCCACACAATTTCTTTTGTTGCCTCAGATGTTGCCACATATTCTGCCTCTATTGTGGAATCTGCTAGAACTAATTGTTTGTGTGATCTCCAGGAGACAACTCCTGATCCAAGACTCATAGCATAACCTGAAGTAGATACCCTAGTTTCTTTGTCTCCATCGAAGTCTGAATCAGAGTATCCAATCAAGCTAAAGTCGCCCACCTGTGTATACTTGATTCCAAAGTCTTGAGTTCCCTTCAAGTACTTTAGAACTCTTTTTGCAGCAAACCAATGTCCCTCACAAGGCTTTTGCATAAATCTGGAGAGGATTCCAACAACAAACGAAATGTCTGGTTTGGTAGTAGTTAGGTAGTTGAGACTTCCTACAAGTTGTCTATACTTTGTTGCATCCTCAAATTCTTTTCCTTCAATGGATGTGAGATTTAAGTTTTGTTCCATTGGAGTAGTCAGAGGATTGCATTCAGTCATGCCAAACCTATTCAACAGATCTCCAATGTACCTCTTTTGAGAAAGGAATATGGACTTCGGATGTTGAGTTACTTCAATACCAAGATAGTAATGAACATAGCCCAAATCAATCATTTCAAAACCTTTCTTCAATTCCTTCTTTATGGATGCAATGTAGATTTCATTGTTCCCTGTCATCAAAAGATCATCTACATATACCACAAGATATACAACTATTTTTCCAACTTTCTTGACAAACAAAGTTGCATCATCAAGGTCATAATGTTTGAAATTGAGTTTCAGAAGATGCTCAGTTAGTTTTTCATACTAGGCTCATGGTGCTTGTTTGAGGCCATACAAGGATTTCACAAGTTTGCATACTTTATGTTCATGTCCTTTCACAACAAATCCTTTAGGATGGGACATAAAAACATTCTCTTTTAGATCTCCATTCAAGAAAGAATTTTTTACATCCATTTGATGGACTTTCCAATTGTTCTGAGCTGCTAGGGCAAAGAGTGTCTGGATGGTAGCCCATTTTGTTGTGGGGGAAAAATTCTCCTCATAATTGACCCCTTCCTTCTGTGAAAAACCTTTTGCCACAAGCCTGGCTTTGTGCTTGTCAAGTGAGCCATCAACTTTATACTTGTTCTTGTAGACCCACTTGCAACCAATTGGTTTGGTTCCTAATGGAGGATCAACCAGCTTCCAAGTGCCATTCTTTATCAAGGAATTGGCGGGCTCCAATATTGCAGCAATAATGTTGCAACTCCTGGGACTCCCTTCTTTACTTCTATCAACCCGGTAGTTCATAACAAACTTGGAAGCGACAATACTATATGCACAAGTACTAGCTTTTGCCGCAGCTGTCACTAGATCAGCTGGCACAAGTCCGCTAGGAGCTTAAGCCAACTTCTATGAGCTCTGAGAAGAAGCTTTTAATGGTGATGGATGAAAGATAAATCAAGGGAAGCTAGTCTACTTGTAGAGAAAAGCTGAAAGTGAAAAAGGAAGGCAAACCTAGCAAACCCTAGTTCTACAGACCAACAGTACCGGTGCAAAGAAAAATATGAAAGCAGTGGAAATGGATGCCATTGAATTCTAGAAATATAGAATGTTTGTGACTAAGCTACTCTCGTTGTGAAATCTGAAAAGGAATGTCTTTTTGTATTTTTGAGTAATCTTGTAGAATTATTATGCACGTGCTCGACTGTGTTGACTGTGTAGAGGTTGATTGATGGAAGGAAATGGTGAGGGCGCTTGAAGGAGGTTGGGAAGGTGAGAAGAGGGCCTAAGGGTTCCCTAACACCCTTCTAGAGAGTTTCACAGTGATCGGGTCTCGAAAGACCGCTATCTTGATTTTCTACAGGAAGTCTGCAGGGGTTCTACAGTATATTCTACAGGATGTTCCGAAGGAGATTTTGGAGGGTTGATGGTGGGAGAAAGGTGGAGAAGTGGAGATAGAGGTTGGATGAGGGTGTGAAGAGGTTTAGAACCTAGCAGGTGAAGCTTAGAAGTGATAAGGATGGTTGGATTTGCTTAAGGGTGGATGGAGCAATGCTGCACAAAAATATGGGAATTAGGTCAAAGTGAGGAAATGTGGCAATGAAGGGCAAGAATCTGAGCTAGGGGATGGAATAGGTTGCATTGATGGAGGGAGTGTAGGCAAGGAGGTTTCTTAGATGTTCTGTGCACTACTTCTTGAAACTGACCAAGCAAATCTCATCCAAACTGAGTATCTAGCTATTCTAGCCTAATTTGACTTAGGAACTAGCAATCATTGATGAACAGAAATCTCTTGGTAGAAAATTAGGTCAAACACTTATGAAAGCCAAGCAAGAATGAACCTAAGCATGTAATCACATCTGGTATTAAATTTTACAAATGAGAAACTAACACTAGCAATTGCATGAAGAAGCAAGAACAATGTTTTTGTGGCAGCAGGGACACCATGGCCTCAGCTCGTGGTCCCGAGGAGGGAGAGGTGAGATCCAAGCTTTCCTAATGGCCTTTTTCGAAGATCTTTTCTGCTGTCAACCTATCACATCACTCTGAATCATGAAAGCTTTTTCAATCATCAAAAATGTCCGAGATAACCAAGTAAGATTTTATTCTACTAACAGAAACTATTTTATGAAGGTAGTAAAGAAAAGCATATAATAGTACATGGAGGAGGTCCTAGCACTTGGGTTGGGCCCAACCCCAAGAGCTACAGGCTCCTAAAAGAAGCTCAGAATTGATGCAACATGAAGTTGGTTTCCATTACTCGAAAAAAAACCATGTCCAAAATGTGTTATAGCAGAAACTCCAAAATGGGCTGAGAAACAAAGCAACACTATAGTGCGAAATACAAATGTTCAACAAGTAACCTACAAAGGTTGGAAGCCTCCCTACTTATGCACTATGAGGACCTCCAGCAGTCCTCCTTAATTCAAGGGGCTTGGCTGCTCAAAACTGCAGTACTCAACCACTTCATAAAAGCTGCTCGGTTGCCTTTGGAAATCGACTTTGGTGGGCTGCTGAACTTTGAGCTGATGGTGGAGAACTCGAGGAAGGGGTCATTTAGTGCAGGAGACACCCTTCCTACGAATCCTCACCTTTGTCCCCTCGTATTTGGCTGTCAAATGGTCCATAAATGCTTGACCTTGGTCCAAAAGTTGTCCAAAAATCTGCAGCAAACACGTATTAGCCTTCATGGTCTAGTGACTATGCTCATTCATTCAATTATCATAAACATACTTCAAAAGCATACATAAACTATGAAAAATGGTGGATAAATGGAGAACAATAGGCAAAATGAGCCCAATAAGTTACCCATTTTTGGGGCTCATCATCACCCCCCTGCTAAATGGGTTGCTCATCCTCTGAGCAACTAATCTAGCTCATCATCCTTGATAGCTTTGACTGCCTCTCTCATGTCCTAGGCCTCTGAGGTGATGTCTTCTTTCCGGTCATGAAATTCCACTTTTCTTTCCACTTCCTCCCACTACCTGTTTTCTTCTTCTTCCTTAACTCCTTCCAGCAATCCTAGAAGCAAGGGAGGACCGAACTTTAGGCCGATCCAATTGGCCTACAGATTTTGCATTGACTGTTTATAGAGGGGTACCCTTGCCAAGGCATCCCTCATCCTGGTTGGAGAGTGGTATTCTCTTATCTTCAAACTGTGGGGCAGTGTGTTCCACCTCCTTGTGCAAGCATGAAGACAGTTCTCCCCCAACAGTCTTTCCATGTCCTCAAAGTGGGCAATAGCTTGAGCTTGTCGTTCAATGTAATCTGGTAAATCCTGAGGGTTGTTGGCCAGGTGCTGATGTATCTTTTGGTTCTGCCCTGATCATGAGTGGTTCACTCAGCTCCCTATTTATAGTATCTCGAACCTTTGCTAACGTTTTTTCCTCATGATTTAGCCAGGAGGCCATAGCCATAAGCTGCACATATCCCAATGTAGCATTGGGGTCCCAAAGAGTCATGTTTGGAAGGGCCAAGTTGTGTAAATAGAATTTAGATAACTTAGCCTTATCCTCTACTGAGCTTTTGTCACACAATGTCATGAATTGATGGTAGCTTTGAAATGGAGTGGTGCCCCTTTGGGCCAAGGTGTTAATCTGGAACTGCAACCATTAATATTTAAGATATAGGGCATATGACTTGGCAGGTTGCCTACACTACAAGGCCTCTACTGCCAAATTGGCCATGCAGGCCAGTTGGGCTTCCTTTTCTTGTACCTGCTGCCTTAGAGACTGTATTTCCTCAGCTGCTTGTGACTCCTTCTCCTATAGTTGTTTTGTTAGTGCCTCAACCTTGGCCTGCAGCCCATCCACTTCCTATTGTTCATCAGAGGTTTCTTTGTCTGCTGAATGCTTTTCCTGCTGCTACTGTTCTCCTAGAATGGAGGGCCTGATGTCCTTATGAATTCCCTGTAACTGTAGTTGTTGTTTCAGCAGCTCATTCTCTTCCTGTAGCTTGGCCCTCTGACTGCTTTCCACATGCTTCACCATGGCTAATTCTCTCCTTGACTCCCTGTCTAGTCAATTTAATGTCTTAAATTTCTCTACATAAATTATCAATCCGGGTATCGTAAACTGATGAAGTGTGGTGCACCATATGTGCTTAGTTAACCTTTCTCTTACTTCGTTGTTTTATAGTTTATGTTGTTTTTTTGGGGTTTTGTTCTTGTTGGTTTTCTAAAGTGTTTAATGCAAATGGAAATCCTATCCTAAGGTCTTAAGAATACTTTTAAAGGACAAGTATGGATAAAGATTTCAAGACAAGGCCTATGTCCCTGATGATAACTTCCAAAACTTAGCACTTCAAAAGAACTTAAAACATGTTATTGATGGAATTAGTATTTAAACAAAAGTGTAAATATATAGCTAGTTCAATCAAAATAAAATGCAATAACCAAACAATGAGCTAGTGACTATGAGACCCAGTATCCTTGCTGCTTCAGCAGAAGGACAAGATGATTCTATCATGTCATTAGTCATTAAAAGGCTATGTGCATCACTAATCTACAATCAACATAGAATGCAACAACCAAACAATGAGCTAGTGACTATGAGACCCAGTATCCTTGCTGCTTCAACAGAAGGACAAGATGATTCTATCATGTCATTAGTCATTAAAAGGCTATGTGCATCACTAATCTACAATCAACCGGTTGAACACACTTGCATGAATTAAAATTGCATGAATGAAAAATCTAATCTATCAAACTTGAAAGAAATTTATGTACAGCTAATATACAGTAGCATAACAAAATTAATGTAAAACAACAGTAATCAAAACAGCTTGTTATGTACAGCTAATGTACA
Source organism: Pinus tabuliformis (assembly GCA_031772625.1). Classification (NCBI taxonomy): domain Eukaryota; kingdom Viridiplantae; phylum Streptophyta; class Pinopsida; order Pinales; family Pinaceae; genus Pinus; species Pinus tabuliformis. The sequence goes on along the minus strand of CM062815.1, from coordinate 594,742,302 downwards.
GAAGCATAACAAAATTAAATGCAGAATTAAATGACAACTATACAAGGCTTTAGTGTGCAGGGGCCCTCTGCCACTTGCATGAATTAAAATTGCATGAATGAAAAATCTAATCTATCAAACTTGAAAGCAATTAAATAACATAATGAAATCAAAGCAATATTTGCAAAATGAAATCTACTCTACCTTACATTCTAATATGCTCCATGACATCTACTTCACATCTCCTTCCATGTTGAGAACATCAAAGCTTTATTCAATTTCTTCAAAAGTACAAAGTACAACAAAGTTCTCCAAAGCTTTCAAAAGCCATCAAGGAAGTATTACAAACTTAAGAACTAGGGACTAACAAGCTTAAGCTAAAATAGACTAACAAATGAAGGAGAGAGATCTCCTATTTATACAAAAAGATGAGAGCCATCTTATTAATGAGAGTCCCTGAATCTCTCCCTCTACCTCTAGAGTCCTAATCAAAATAGGAATTGATAAGACACATGTCTTCTTAGAGTTACAATACAATTAGGAGATGTGACACATATACTCATGATCCCATGATTCTTTCCAACCAAATTCGAATTTGGCCTTAGAGTGCCACATAAGGGTCTTCTAGAAGTCTCCTTTCAACCTACGCATGTCAACAACCTCAACCCATTTGTTAGGTATAAGCATATGCACATTATTTTCTAATTTTTAACCACAAATTCACTTAAAAGACTTAGAATTAATAAAGATTGGAAAAACATAAAGGTGGCCCAATGATAATGAAAGTGGAATGAATGTGGTGACATAGTAGTGAAATGGAGGTGAAATGGAGGTGATATAATGGACATAATAGTGAAAGTGTAATGGAAATGAATGACATTTTCAAGACTCAACACTCCCTAAGTTGTTCTTCTAGGGGGCCTATGTCCACCACACCCTTGGACTTGGCAATCCTCATCCAAGTGTGAGTCCTAATTCTTTCTTCTTCTAGTGCAAAGAAGAGTGGCACCACAAATTTCTGGGGAATTATTTTCCCGGCTTCTAACAGGTTATAGTATGAGTCCAGGCTGGGCTGAGGGCTTGGTTCCAATATTTCCTCTATCTTTTCTTCCTCCTGTGATTGTCTAGCCACCTTTTCCTCCAATTTCTCGGTCTCTTTTAGCTTAACCCGAGTTTCCTGTAGAGATTTCTCAGCTTCCTATAGAATTGTCTTCGAGTCCATTGTCTTCAGTCTCTCTCTCCAGGTGGAATTTTTTGGGCTTCCTCGTTCATAAGTGACAGATATCTTTGACGGAGACCCTTCCTTTGGTTTAGGGGTTGTGTCCTCAATGAGAATTGGCTCCTTTGACTACGGCCGAGGTCTGCCTACTTTGATCCGTGTGCTCCTCCTTGCTTTAAAGTACATGGAGGTTTGCCTCTTTCACTTCCCTTTTTGTTTTGGAGGTGTTTTTAAGGCAGAAAGCATAGTTGCTGCCTCTCTTGCCAATATTTCCGGTGATTTCCCTCTCCGTTTCCATGCTTCCTGTAGAAGTCTCTGTGTCAACTGTTTTTGCCTGTATTATGGCCATTTCGGGATCTATCTTTACCTTTTGTTTTGGTGTGATTGCTATGGCTATGACAGCCTTCACTTGGGATGTTTCTGCCTTCTCTGCTCTCCTTTGCATTCTCTTTTCCCTTAGGGTTTGTGTTGTTGTTCCTCGCTCTGTTTTAGGCTCAGCAATTTGAACCTCTCCTCCTTTTTCTTTATGTCCTTGTTGTGCTTGAAAGTCTTGTGTTATTTCATCATTAATTTTCTTACCTTCTTTAGTGTGTTCTCCCTCCTCACTGCTGGATGAGATGATGCCTTCGGCCAAGATTCCAATATCGTCATCCTGGGACATGTTTCGGAAGATTTCCCAAGATATGGGTACAGTGTAGGTATGCAAGGCATCTTCCACTAATAGCTTAATGAGCCCATGATGGGCTAGCTGATCTAAGGTCCCTTCATTCAATTTTGTACCACATTCATTGAGTGACTGAAGAAGAAAATAGGGAATGCTCAGCTTCTAGGCTGGAGGTGAATCAATCCCATGCCTTAGTTCACACAGTAACCTGAAATGGTATCCATAGACAATGCTAAACCTCCCCTCACATGTAATGTACTTCGTAATTTGAAAACTAACCTCACTCTAGAGAGGAGGCAAGTTGGTTCTCCTAACCCCATTTTTGTCTTCTAAAGATGTTCCTCTGGTAGGAAGAACATTTTCTTGGCAACCTGGCCCAATGACCTTTCTTCTTTGCTCCAAGGGAGCCCTAATGGCAGGCCAGTAACACGGCTGATGAGCTCAGGGATAGTTTCTAGTGTCAAGACCCTAAAACTTACTGTGGCCTGTGTCTTCAATTGAGGTTCCAGGGACATCAAAAATTCCTCTATTATCTCCTCGTCATGACCCCGAATTCTGTCAAAAAATGTCATCCAATTGGCCCGGGTGAAAAGATCCACCACCTCAGGATGCTCATACAGTTTGTTGGTGTTCGAGGGTTCTTTCCTTATGAACCCCCTGGCATGGTGAGAGTGTTTTTCTTTTTATTTTATTTTTATCAGAGGAAAAAAGAATGCTGCTTATGGTTTTCCCCCGTAACTCAAGAAGGGATTTCTCGGGTATCAAATATTAATTAACAGCTATTCCCTGGTTTTCAAGACTGCTATTTCCCAGAACACGACTGCCTGTTTATGAAAGGGAGAATTTCGTTTCTACAGACAGAGTACAGAGCTCAACTTTTCCAACCCAACACATATACAGACATTCAAATTCACAATTTCATACACAGGCTGACCTCCACAGTTGCATATCTTTCTACAAGAAAATTTTTTAAGACAAAATGGGAATGTGGAGGAGAATTTGGATGTAAAAACAACTAAGAAACCCATTGCAACACACAGGAAAATGGTTTCTTCTAATCCCCAGGCAGATTTTTCTCTGGTTCCCCACTCTGATATCATTCAATTTAGCACCTTTTCAAATTACACCATGCATAAAGAGGTTTTTTTGAGCCTAACTCATTTGGAGTTCCAAATTCGGTGACGAGAAATCCCGGGTTTTTCTGCTTCGGAATGCTGTACAGGCTTTCCTGTAGAACCCTTTCCTATAGAAGACTTCCCCGGTTCCTGTAGAATATCTCTGTGCTTCTAAGCGAGCCCAATATATGGCGATCCTTGAGAACAGGTAGAAAAACTGATGGTGGATGACTGGTTAACAGTTTCTGGAGCAGAGGATGCGTACTTCAGTCGAGGATGTTGCAAGTGCAAATGAATAGAGGGTGGTGTGAGTTTCAGCCGAGCACCTTTTAATTGCGGCATAATTTGTGGTGAGGGGGTGAGGTTGCCGGACCGAGCCATTGATCCAACGTCACGGCCATAATTTCTCTCTGTGTCTCTGGCCGCCATCACCTCCCCTCTGTTGTTAACTGCTGCCACCACTGCCAGTCCCGACGATTTCTCCCGGAGTGGACACTTCACACATGTTGAATATGCATCTCGTCAGAAATTTTAATGTAACTAAGCTCATTTGGATCCCACGAGGCTATGTAACTAGCCGAGGGTGGCCAGTTTAATAGCCACCGAACCCATTCTATCCAACCATTTCCATAGGCATGCGAATTTTTAAAATATAGTTTATGTAATTGATGAATGATTTTAAACACCTACCTACGTGATCACGGCCTTGTTATGCAGACTTTGGGTCTCTGAACCATTTCTTCTTTTGTTGCTGCTTCTTGCACGGGTTTTGGATCCCAATCCTTCAGTCGTTGACGCTGCATGCAAGTGTTTCGAAATTCATTCCATTTGTTGCTGTCACTACATGCTCAAGTGTTGCTTGGTGTCGACTGCTGATGATGTTTCCATGTTGAAGACGAGCTCTTTGCATGCATCCTTTGTTGTTTTTCAGCTGTCCTCGCCTCCAAAGTGTGTCTTCCATAGGGATCAGTTGCTACAGGATTCTTGTAGGATGTCCTGTAGCTGCTTCTCCTCCTGGGATGCAAGATAAACGAGTAGGGCTATACTGCTGACAAGGGATTCAGCTGATGAGGGATCCAGATGGAGATTGATAGGTAGGGAGAGAGAAACACCACTGCTAGATATGTCATTCAAAGTTCTTGCTGGCAGTGTGAGGAAAACACGTTTTTTTTTCTTATTATAATTCTTTGTGTGGCTATGCGGGCATAAATGACAGAATGGGTGGAACAGAGGTGTGAGGAGATGAAACAGGGTGATGCATCATGATGAACAGAAATAGGGGTGGTTGCAGGCTTAATAAGTGGATTCCAACCTTCGAATTACCTCCCACAATCAATTTTTGCCTGTCTAGAGGTTCTATAGGATCTTCGTGTAGAAGATATAGAACTTCCTGTAGAAGGTGAAATCTTAGCCTGAATGCGATCAAATCCTAGGAAAGGGGAGTGGTCATGGAGGAGGTGTGTGTGAGGCATGTTTGTAGTTTGGTGTTGACCTCTGTCCTTGTTTTGTGCGCCCCCCCCTGAACCTGCAATGTCTTCCCTGCAACCTACAATTATTCAACAGAAATCAGGCCTATTTCTTTTTTCCTATTTCTTTTTTATTCTTTTTTTTTTTTGGTGAGATAGCTAGGGGCGCCTCCAGGAGGTTTTCACCCTCACTGTCTGCCCCGGGCGCCTCTAAGAGGTTTTCACCCAAGGATATTTTTATTCTTTTTGTTTTTTTTGTTTTCTTTGATGATCAAGGTGTGGATGGAGTAGAGACAAGGCCCTGCTCCACTACGAGCACTGACCTGTCCAGAGTTTTAATGAACTCCTGCTTGGAAAGGGACTTCCTGTAGATTTTCAATCGGTTCCCATTGACAAGCATGGGGATGGCTTCTTCATCAATGGTCCTGATAAGGACTAAACCATTGTCGTTGCATTTCTCCACTGCATATGGTCCCAGCCATCTTGTCCTCAGCTTCCCTTTGAAATCCTTGTATCTTGAGTCATATAATAATGCCCAATCTCTTGGCTGAAATTGATTTTTGTTAAGGTGCCAGTCATGCCATATCTTTCTCTGGAGCTGAACTACTTCTGATTGGAGGAGGGCCTGCATTCTTTGTTCATCTAATTCATTCAGCTGTAGTAACCTTTCTTGTTGCACACGACTGAGATCCAGGTCTAGTTGAGCTACTAACCTTAATGTGTTGTACTCGAACTCTATGGATAGTAGAGCCTTCTTCCTGTAGACCAGCTCATAAGGTGTGGAAGCTGTTGTAGTTTTCCAAGTGGTGTTGTAGGCCTAGGTGGCCTCAACTAAGTGATCTACCCAATCCTCTCTGCTGCTGGTCACCACCTTAGTCAAAATTTCCTCTAGAGCCCTATTAGTGACTTCCACCTGCCCATTGGCTTGTGGATGATAAGGGGTGGAAGTTTTGTGCTTGATCTTGTGATGAGCATTCAGGTCTTCAATCAGGTTAGAGGTGAACTGACTTCATTGATCTGTGACTAATTCTCTTGGGTAGCCAAATTTGTAGAAGATATTTTCCCTTAAGAACTCAGCTACTTTTTCTTCTGTTGCTACCTTGATTGCCTTTGTTTCCACCCACTTTGTCAGGTAGTCTGTGCACACAATGATGTAAGAGCTTTGCTTTCAAGGAGGGTTGATAGGACCCACAAAATTCATGCCCCACTTCTCAAATGGCTCGAAAGTCACTTGAGGTTGGAGGGGCATTTCATCCCTCGGAGTGGGTTTCCCCATCCTTTGACATCAGTCACATTGGCTGATGTATCTTCTGACATCTTGATGAAGAGTGAGCCAATAGTAGCCTGCCTGTAGAATTTTGAAGGCGATCCTTTTTGTTGCAAAGTGGCCTCCACAAGGTCCATCGTGATAGGTTAAGAGAATGTCAAAAAATTCCTCCTCCCTAACACAACACCTCAGGATCTGATATGGGCCAAGTTTAAACAAGTTGCCCCCAATCTAAGTGAAGGGGGCACTTTTCCTCACAATTCTGCTCTTTTCTTTCGAGGATAGGTGTGGAGGGAACTGTGTTGAGACCAAGTAGTTCGCTATATCAGCAAACCATGGAGAGAGTATTGAAATAGCAAATAGGTGTTCATCTGGCATCTGGTCATCCACCGTCCCTTCTTCATCTACAGGCAAATCTAATCTAGACAGAAAATCAGCAATGACATTTTCCTTCCCTGGCTTGTCAACAATGGTTAAGTCAAATTGTTGCAATAAAAGTAACCATCTAATGATACGAGCATTCACATCAGGTTTATTCATCAAATACCTTATCGTAGCATGATCAGTGTGTACAAATGTTTGATAACCAGTGATGTAGTGTCTGAACTTATTTAGGGAATGGACTATAGCTAGGAGCTCTTTCTCAGTCACAGTATAGTTTAATTCTGCCTTGGACAGGTTTTTGCTGACAAAGTATATGGCATATGGTAGCTTCTCTTCAATTTGTCCTAAGGCTGCCCCTATGGCTTTGTTCGAGGCATCGGTGTGGATGTGGAAAGGTAGGGCCCAGTTTGGACCTCTCAAGATTGGGGCAGTTACCAGTTTATCTTTTAACTCATCCAGAGCCTCTTGGCAGTTGTCAGTCCATTTAAATTCAACATCTTTCCCCAAAAGACCAAACAATGGCGAGGCTAGCTTACTAAAGTCTTTGATGAATCTTCTATAGTATCCTGCTAAGCCTAGAAAACTCCGAACATCCCTTACCTTCTGAGGAGGTGGAACCTTTTGGATGATAGCAATTTTGTTAGGATCCACCTGTAATCCTTGCTGAGAGATTGTATGGCCTATCACGGTCCCTTCAGTCATCAGGATTTCGAATTTTTTAGGACTGAGGGACATGTTCATCTCAATACACTTGGTTAAAACTTTTCCCAGGTTAGTCAATGCTTCTTAGAAGTTGGACCCATAAGGAGTAAAGTCATCCATATTGATTTCCACCAAATCATGAACCAGCTCAGCGAATATGCTCAGTACTGCTCTCCGGAAAGTGGTAGGAGGATTGCATAGCCCAAAGGGAAGGACCCGATAGGCAAAGGTTCCCCAAGGACAAGTGAAGGTGGTCTTATCTTGGTCTTCGAGGCTGATTTGGATCTGATTATACCCACCGAACCCATCTAGGAAAGAAAAGAACTTCTTCCCTGCCAGCCCATCTAGCACTTGATCTATGAAAGGCAAAGGGAAATGGTCCTTCTTGGTGGCTTTGTTAAGTTCTCGATAATCTACACAAATTCTCTACTTCCCATTTTTCTTGGGCACAAGCACTAGAGGAGAAACCCACTCGCTGTCCTAGATGGGGTAGATGAATCCTACATCCAACAACTTTTGCAATTCTTCTTTAACGATGTCCTTAAGGGTTGGATTCATTCTCCTCTGAGGCTGCCTGACTGGTTTGGAATCCTCTTTAATGTAAATGTGATGGGTACAGACAGACGAATGGACTCCTTTCATTTCCTTATAGCTCCAAGAAAAATTCTCCAAATGGCGGTTCAATAGGCTACATAGCTCCTTCTCCTAAGAGGGAGATAAGGATGAGCTAATCATCGAGGTTCTTTCAGGTCCAAATTCCACATTCTTAACTCTGGGAGAGGTTGGATCAGCCATACAGAGGTCCACTAAAGCACGAGACTGGGTACTTTCCACCAGCTTCTCTAATGGCAGCACACTGGGAGGTGGATTTTGAATCAACTTCTCAATTAGGTCGTCCTCAGTTTGAGGAACTCCCTGGTTGGCTTCCATTGTGCACACTGGTGCAGAGTAGACTTCATCCCCATCTTCCTCGTCCAACCAGAGAGGTAAGTCATGTTCTAGCAGAGGTTGGGCAGGAGGGTATAGGACTAGCTGTTTGGACATAGGCCCATTCTTGATTGTCATGCTCCCAGCTCGACAACTAATGTAAGCATCCACAGTAGCTAACCAAGGCCTTCCCAAAATGAGGGGGTATCCAACGAGTTTTTCCTTTGGCTGAAGGACCAAAAAGTCCACAGGGTACTCCCAAGAATCAACAGAGACTAGGACATCCTCCACGATCCTTTCGGGAATCATGGTGGAGTGGTCTGGTAACTCCAGTACTGTCAAGGTCTTTCTTAAGGAGCTCTGGAGGTTGAGTTTGAGCATAGTGTCCCTAGTCATCACATTGATGGCAGCCCCTAGATCGATCAGGGTGCGGGGGATTATGGTGCCATTGATGTGGACATCTACTACAGGACTCCTAGGATCCAAATATTTTGGACAGATTATCTGCCCCAACATCAGATCGGACAGTTGTCCTATGACATTGATAGACGGGGCATCTCTCTTGCGCCTGCCTGGGTGCCTAAAACACTTCTCCTTGATCAATTTTTTGTAGATTGGTACATCTTTTATGGCCTGAAGAAATGGGATTTTCACACACAACTGTTTAAGTTCTCCCAGAAGTTCAGTCTCCTCTGGGTTTGACTACGTGGCTATTGTTAGTCTCTCAGGAAAGGGTGGAATGGCTTTGGGTTCACTTTCCTATTCCCCGGCAACGGCACCAAAAATATGGCGGGCTCCAGTATTTCAGCTATAATGTTGCAACTCTTGGGACTCCCTTCTTTACTTTTATCAACCCGGTAGTTCGTAACAAACTTGTAAGTGATGGTACTATATGTACAAGTACTAGCTTTTGCCGCATCTGTCACTGGATTAGCTGGCACAAGTCTACTAGGAGCTTAAGCCAACTTCTATGAACTTTGAGAAGAAGCTTTTAATGGTGATGGATGAAATCTAACTCAAGGGAAGCTAGTCTACTTGCAGAGAGAAGCTGAAAGTGAAAAAGGAAGGAAAACCCTAGCAAACCCTAGTTCTACAGACTAACCCTACCGGTGCAAAGAAAAAGATGAAAGCAGTGGAAATGGATGCCATTGACTTCTAGAAATATAGAATGCTTGTGACTAAGCTACTCTTGCAGTGAAATCTGAAAAGGAATGTCTTTTTGTATTTTTGAGTAATCTTGTAGAATTATTATGCACGTGCTTGACTGTGTTGACTGTGCAGAGGTTGATTGATGGAAGGAAATGGTGAGGGCACTTGCAGGAGGTTGGGAAGGTGAGAAGAGGGCCTAAGGGGTCCCTAACACCCTTCCAGAGAGTTTCACAGTGATCAGATCTCGAAAAACCGCTCTCGTGATTTTCTATAGGAAGTCTGCAGGGGTTCTACAAGATGTTCCGAAAGGAGATTTTGGAGGGTTGATGGTGGGAGAAAGGTGGAGAAGTGGAGATAGAGGTTGGATGAGGGTGTGAAGAGGTTTAGAACCTGGCAGGTGAAGCTGAGAAGTGATAAGGATGGTTGGATTTGCTCAAGGGTGGATGGAGCAATGTTGCACAAAAATATGGGAATTAGGTCAAAGTGAGGAAATGTGGCAATGAAGGGCAAGAATCTGAGCTAGGGGATGGAACAGGTTGCACTGATGGAGGGAGGGTAGGCAGGGAGGTTTCTTAGATGTTCTGTGCACTACTTCTTGAAACTGACCAAGCAAAGCTCATGCAAACTGAGTATCTAGCTATTCTAACCTAATTTGACCTAGGAACTAGCAATCATTGATGAACATAAATATCTTGGTAGAAAATCAGGTGAAACGCTTATGAAAGCCAAGCAAGAATTAACCTAAGCATGTAATCACATCTGGTATCAACTTTTACAAATGAGAAACTAACACTAGCAATTGCATGAAGAAGCAAGAATAGTGTTTTTGTGGCAGCAGGGACACCGTGGCCTCAGCTCATGGTCCTGAGGAGGGAGAGGTGAGATCCAAGGTTTCCTGATGGCCTTCTTCGAAGATCTTTTCTGCTATCAACCTATCACATCACTTTGAAACATAAAAGCTTTTTCAATCATCAAAACTGTCCGAGATAACCAAGCAAGATTTTATTCTACTAACAGAAACTATTTTATAAAGGCAGTAAAGAAAAGCATATAAAAGTACATGGAGGAGGTCCTGGAACTTGGGTTGGGCCCAACCCCAAGAGATATAGGATCCTAAAAGAAGCTCAGAACTGATGCAACATAAAGCTGGTTTCCATTACTCAAAAAACAACCATGTCCAAATTGTGTTACAGCAGAAACTCCAAAATGGGCTCAGAAACAAAGCAACACTATAGTGTGAAATACAAATGTTCAACAAGTAACCTACGAAGGCTGGAAGCCTCCCTAATTATGCACTACGAGGACCTCCAATAGTCCTCCTTAATTCAAGGGGCTTGGCTGCTCAAAACTGCAATACTCAACCACTTCATAAAAGCTGCTCGGCTGCCTTTGGAAATCGACTTTGGTGGGCTGTTGAACTCCGAGCTGATGGTGGAAAACTCGAGGAAGGGGTCATTTAGTGCAGGGGACACCCTTCCTATGAATCCTCACCTTTGTCCCCTTGTATTTGGCTGTAAAATGGTCCATAAATGCTTGACCTTGGTCCAAAAGCTATCCAAAAATCTACAGCAAACACGTATTAGCCTTCATGGTCTAGTGACTATGCTCATTCATTCAATTATCATAAACATACTTCAAAAGCATACATAAACTATGAAAAATGGTGGATAAATGAGGAACAATAGGAAAAATGAGCCCAATAAGTTACCCATTTTTGGGGCTCATCAGGAATCATACTCCTTTTTCATAGCTTCTTTCCATTAATCATGAGAAGAGTATTCTTTGAAGGAAGTTGGTTTAAAATCTGTTGGATACGAAAGTTGTTCACCCAATCCCTATGATTAGGTGTCAACACTATTCACTATGTCACTGCATCTGAAAGGTTATCAACAGTAGATATGACATTTGATTTCTCATTTCCAAGCTTTCAATATTATATTTGTTCCAAGAATGCATAACGCAACTGTGGATGCATTAGCAAATGGTGTTGCTAGATTATCACCACTTAGGGACCATTTTTCTGTAGAAATTTTTTATAAACCATTTGTCCTTGATAATATCACTAACTTACATGTTTTCAATGATGATCAATAGATACTACACTTTATGGAGAACACTAATTTATTCAAGGATGCAGTTATCGATGAAGACAAGAACGAAAGGGAATTGTAGCAAGTAGCTAGCGCAAATAAAGAAAACCCCATGTTGAAGAGCATGGTATCATTGGAAAATATGTATGACTTGCAAAATATCTTTAGAGGGCCACTCAACATTAAACCCACAATTCAATTTTGTCGAACGAGCAAATAAATCTTGGAACAAAAAAGGATCTGAAATTTGCACTAGTACAAAATGGCTAATTAGTTACTAAAAAACAACTAAAATTTGAATATAAATGACCATTTTTTAGTCTGTGACCAATCGTAGCTAATTTACAGTGTCTTTTAACGCGACCAACTTTTAGTCGTTTTTAACTTAATCATTAATTGGTTGTCTCAATTTTATCATCTAGTAGTGTATTTAGTCATTAATTTGGTCATTGATTTAGTCATTAATTGTCAGAATTAATGACCAAAGATACAACAAAATATATCACTATATGATTACCTAATAAAACCAATTAATGACCAAAGAAATGTGACTAAAATGTTGGTCATGTTATAAGACACTGTAAATTAGCTGCCAATAGTCATATATATGTAAATTTTAGTCATCATTTGAAACAAATTAATGACCAAAGAAATATGACTAAATTTTAGTCGTGTTATAAGATACTGTAAATTAGCTACTAATAGTCGTATATATGTAAAATTTAGTCATCATTTTTAATCACAAATTTATCATCTGCAGTAGTCATTTATCTTTTTTTATAGTTTCATATTCATTACATAAACAACTGATTTAGTAATTTTTATTCATTTCATTTAATTTCATTCATAATTATTATAAATGACTAATTTAGTCATATATTCATTTTATTTGTGTTCATCATTAATCAATATAAACTACTAATTTAGTTGTTTTAGATTGTTTTTATGTGTTCATTATTGATCAACATAAATTAATTAGTATGATTTTGCGACTAAATAATAATAATAATAAAATATTATACAATGTGCATATTCATCTAATATGATAACGCAAAGTTACATATATTAATTACAAGACTAAATAATATCAAGTGCAAATAAAAATAATTTCAACCACATATTTTATTATATAAAATGTCAAGTATTACAATATGAGTTTCCAACTTAATATTGGTTGGACTACAATTTACACATGAAATATTGTTTCATTATTTCAAAACATTATAACTGTGTTGCCATTGCAAGTGAATTCACCAACTCTAAATATTTGACCATCAATCTATATGTGCGTGACTTATGCAAGATATTGGCTCTAAGGGTATCACTAGACCAGTTATCTTCTCTCTCATTTTTCATTTGTTGCTCCAGTGTTATTTTTCTCCTCTTTCTTCAATTCCTACTTCTTACCATCAATATTGAGGTTCTCTCCTAAAAATGAAAGAAGATACGTTGCAGAGTATAAGACATGAAAAACGATGAATACTTGAATATAAACTAAAGTAGACTATAAAATATTTATACAACATATACCTCAACATCAGCAATGTCAATGCCATTTTCCCCCATAAAAACAAGAAACTCGAACAAGTTTTCTTCAGTTGGGGATAGTGGCCATTATGTGGCCATATGACCTGTATAAACAAAGCAAATAAAACATCACCATAGAAAAGAACACCTTAGTAACTTAGTTATATTCAACCTTCAGAGAAATCTTAGGCACAATCATGCCAACTAAGTTACATGTTAAAAAGTTCAAGTTGTAGATAACTTGTTAAAATAAATAATTGGTGTGATGTTTAACCCTTGTCGTTTTATTCGCAACAACATTTCATTCTCTAACACATGAATTTGGTCAAGTATATAGACAACCTGTGCTCAAATAACAACATGAAAGTAAACTTTTTTAATAATCATGAAAATATTTTAACACAAAACAACTAAAAGGATTTCAATTAATATCATGTAATACTAAACTCATCTTCAAGCTTTAGATGTTTTTTAAATGGACATGATACCAAGTATTTTCAATTTCATAGTTAAAAGACAAAACAAAATCAAAAGAAACATTTAAAATACAATCAAACAATAAAGAGAGGATATCATGGAATGAACATTGCAATTATAAGAAATTTGTTTACCTGTCCACTGTTGTTTTGTCTAGCATTCCTAAAACATTTGCTTCATGCCCAAAATAACCATGAGATGAAAGAATCACAACATTAAAAACTATAGGATTCCCTACTAGAAACATTGCCAAAGTCAATGGGTCAAGTGCCTGAAAGATCTCCAACAACAAATGAATCATCTCCAATACATGCTCTGCATTGTCTCCACATCCTTTTTTCAATCCCATTTCTTGTAACATGCCCACATCAAAGTCAAGTAACAATCAAAGGAAGGAATTGACATTTTTTTTTATCTTTTATATCTATAAACTTTGAATCTGATTTGTTTCAGGGATATATTAATTCATATTTGAAGTCTTCCTGTCATGAGAAGGTATCAATCAGAAAAATCAACCTTAATGAGGTTCTCAAACAATTCCTACAATATCAATATTTTTCTTGCTATAATATCTTGGGTAGAAAAAATAACATATCTACAAAAGAAAAATTCATATATTACTTGTGTTCAAACTCTATATATAGTGTATTCGTAGGCAACTTTTTAAGATGTTCTTCTGCCTTTACCAAAGTAAACTGTAGCTTGGTTAAACTCTATATCATTTCATTCAACACCAATTTTTGCAAGATAAATGTCACGCATTATTCTTTTCCATTTCTCAACATGCTACAAATGATAAATTGAAAGTCACATAAAACCAAGAGCAAACCTTTTTTCTAACCAAAACAAACAAATGAATAATGCCTCTAATAAAAATTCACACCTCATAAATTACTCTGCCACGTGCATGGGCTAAAGCTGAGATTCTTTGAACCATCTTTAGGTCATACTTAATAGGATATTTGTATGTTTACCGTGGTGTCAATTTTATGTTAAAAGAAATATAAAATCCAAGTTATTATCAGTGAAATTCAAGTATAATTCAAAAAAAATAACGTCATTGCAAGGTTGTGGAAAGAGAAACATCTTCGTAATTAGGATTCTCTATTTTAATTTGATTTGAATTGAGTTTGTATTTGAATATATAATTTTCTCTAAAGAAGTGAAATAGAAAGATGAGAATCGAAATAGCCTAGACAATCCCAAACCTTCCTTTCCTGGTTATCCATACCTATCTCCTAGCCTTGTTAAAATAATGTGCTTTAAATTATTCAAAGAGTAGAATGAATTTGCTACAAAAAAATTGTGGTCATCATGATATTAATTATAAGCTCCACAAAGAAAGTTGTCAATTGGGTTTATCTCTAGTGGTTGTGAGGAATGATTGTTATCCTTCCCACCTAGTTTCAATTTCCATAAGTGACGTGTTGAGCTCATAACAAGCATATTGGTGTAATGACATTGAACCTTGTTGTTGACTGGCATTCAAAAAGGTAAATATTTTGGTCACCATTCTTTCTAATTCACTCCAAAAATAATTGGCCAGTTGCTACATAAGTGATGTCATAACTGCAACTTGTGAATTATTTCCTAGCATATGGCTTGTTTCATCCTGGCATTCATCTGCCTTACCAAAACATTCAACTTATTTCTTTCATGTATTCAATCAAAAACGTATATGGTATTGAAAAACTCAATTCAACTAAATCACCCATTTCCAGCTTCTAAAAAGGATCACTAACGATTTTGTGATTCACTCTTGGCCTCAACTCTTGTATTAGCAAACCATTAGATGTAAAAAGTGAACTACCATAACTTATTTTGTCGAGAAAATCCTTCACAATCAAACTTGGAGGTAGTTATTGCACAACCATCTATTTAAGAGCAATAAGAAATCCTTTATTCATGAAATTAATATGATGGTACAAATTTCAAACAACATACATAAAACATTGTGTAAAAGATTAGCAAATGAATTTCAAAAAAAGCATATTGCAAAGCAACTACATCATAATATGTTGTTTTTAAGAATAACATACTCACCTTATCATCTTACTTATAAGAAGGAGACTATCATTTGTGCCACATGATGGGCTGCAAAATTTATCCATGGGTGGGAAACCATCTTTATGGGAAGGGAAAGGGCAAGGTGGTCTCATGTCTGCATCCTGGGGAGATAATCGTAGTTTAGTGTCCATAATCTTAGTATTCCACTTTAGCACTCATCATGCACAATCAACCATCTAAAAAATGAAGGAAGAGTGTGTTTCCTCACCCTCCTTGTACCTCCAATGTGAAACAACTCCAAAATCAACTTGTTGATGCATTTCTTTAGTCTATATTTGTATTTCAAATGGAAAACCATCATCCCCAAAAACAACAGTATGCAAATACTGATACCTAAAGCGTTTGGACCACAACAAGTGTTAGGAGAGTAACCCAAAAAATCCCATTGGTTTGTGCCTAACCTAATCTACAAATGACACAACTTCAATAAAGTGGAATGATGTATATCCCAAATCAAGGAAAGCATAAAATATATATCCTTTGCATATGAAAATGTAGTGCTAAATTAAAATTCCTATATTTGGGGAGTGGTAGCAATGCAAAAGATTTTCAAAGGGGATGTTGATGAATCATGTAAGTAGAAGCATCTGTTATCCAACATATCCAATGGAATTAAAAAAAAAAATAACAATATCTTATCAAGAAATAGTGCAAATTACGACACTACCACCATGCAAAACATGTCGATATGCCACCATGCAAAACTTGTTGATATGATTGGTGATATGCCATTTAAGTTGTACATTCTCCTATAATACCTCAAAAATGTCATCCACATATTTGCAGCAATTGATTTGAATGCCCTCTTTCACGAGAGATTTCAGCATCTGATTTTCTACTTCAAAATGTATGATGATCATCAAGAAGGGGTTTGTTAAAAGAACCTCCCTCACCTATACTACCACTATATGATCTCCCTTGTCATAATTTATTGACCTCCTCGAAGCTCAAGCCTTTCATCTCAGGAACAAAAGCAAGGAAAAAAAGGAATGCAACCCCAACAATAGCGATGAATACTATAAATGTTTTGGATGTGCCCAACACATCAATCAAAGATAGGAATCTCTTTGAAACAATCAGATTAAATATCCAACAAACTGTTGCAACAATGCCTCCACACATACTTCTATATTTTGAAGGATAAATTTCGAAATTGATTGTCCATGGAACTGGTCCCATGCCAAGTGAGAAGAAAGCTATATATAAAACCAAGCCACGAACAACAAGCCAACCATAGCTAATTGGACCCACATCACTATACCAAGAGAAAAAATGATGGGAATAGTATTGCTTGGATGTTGGCCTTTTTATTAATGAGGTCTGAGGGCATTAGTTCTGCTAGAGTCCCCAATACAACACCTAGCCTTATCCTTTTTTCGACATGACATATGGGTTGGGAAAACCCAAGTGAAAATGGGACCCTGGTATGGAAGGCCTCATACTCCGTTGAACTCAACAGTAAACTAAGGCCTTGTTGGCTATATAGAGCTGCTAAAATAATGAGTTTTAAACCCTATATGATCTTTAAAGCCCTAGCACTTGCAACAGTACCCCTACTAAGAAGGCTTGAAATTTGAAATAGTTTAGGGAGATGGCAAGGGTTTCATGCCATAAGGACAAAATATTTTGATCACAAGACTAATTATTTTCTTGATCATGCTACCAGAACGAGATATATTTCAGCAGACTCAGTCTCACGGAAGCTCGACACTAAAATTTGTGAAGAACAAAAACAATGTGTTTACACTCAAGAAGTTAATTCTAATAATCTTGCTACTATCTGTAATTTGTTGACAGGACATCATTGGGATACGCTGGAGGAATTATCATCTGAATTGATTCCATGTGTTGTAATTCAAGTATTGCTTGAAATCCAAGATAATGTTGGATTGGCATTGCAATTCTTCAGATGGTTAGAAAAACAATATATTTAGAAAACTATACAAGTTCACTTAACTCTGATTCATATAGTGATAAGGGCAAAGTTGTATAATGATGCACAGGTTGTTTGGTCTAAAATGATGATGCAAATTAGAGTTTCATTTACTATCAATCCAGGTAAATAAAATTCAAGGATCATCCAATATATATGGACTTAGAGACAAACTAAACTAAGCTAGGTGAAGAAATTCCAAAACATCCTTGCAAGAGGTCTTTCATTGGGATCTCCAGCACATATTTAGTCATCTAACAAAATGAAATCTAAAGACATTGTGACAGGTGTAAGAAATATTAAAGCTCCCTTACGGAATACTATTCATTAATATTTCTAACATCTTAATCAAAAAACTATTTAGATTGATGAAATTAAAGTACTTAAACCTAATTATGATTGATTGCATGGAATATTAAAGCTCTTTTACAAGAGACTAATCATTTATATCTAAAGCATATAAATCAGAAACTTAAACTAATGAAATCAAACATTAAATAACAAATCAGATTCATTGAAGGAAACATTAATACTTTCTTATGAAAGGTCATTCGTTAATATTCCAAACATATGAACCTAATAATTTAATCTAATGAAATTCACAAACAAACATAAAATAAAAACCTACTAAAATAAACGTGCACTTTCTAGGCAATGGGGATCCTTCCAAGGATTCACAAGCACACCAAAGAGAAGCCAAATGTAGAGGAACAAAGAAGCTCTGTTTTATTCATCATCAATTGAAAATTGAAATTACAACCATTACAATGATTCTCCAATCTAACTTCTCATTACCAACCTATAAGATACTAAGATTACAAATGAAGGAGATAACACTCCTATTTATACAAAAGCTATGATAACAAACTCATAAATGTAAATCCACTATTCCCTCCTTTGACCCACATATTTCTCAACCAATGGTGACACATAACCCTATCCTCCATGATCTCCTCCATGAATTCCATGATCTTCTCCATGAGGTCCATGATTTCCTCAAATTCGAATTTGAACATAGAGTGCCACATAAAGATGCCTTGGAAGCTTCCTTTGTACCTACACATGTCAACAAACTCATTCTAATTGTTAGGTATAAGTATATGGAGATTATTTTCTAAAGTTTAACCATAAATTTTCTTAAAAATACTAAGAATTAATAATGTTTTGGAAAAAACAAAGGTAACCCATATAATGATGAAAGTGAAGTTGATGTGGTGACATGGTGGTGGAATAGAGGTGAGAAAATGTGTGAATGGAGTGAAAGTGGATGTATTTTAAGGATAATTCCTAGGCCCAACATAGGCTGTAATGGATCATTCTGTTATTGCCCGCAAAGATCAAACTTCAATTTCGGGCATTTTTAGGGCATTAATTTCAACATATTCAGGCTATTCAGTACCTGTAGTACTTAACAAGATGAAAAAGACATGTGCACAATGTCAAATGATGCCAGAAGTCATTGACATTTTACAAGTATTTGCAAATGACGTTCATTGTTGCATATGCTTCTCAAAGCTTTAGATCATATGGGACAACTAGAATTAGTGATGGAAATCTTTAGAGAATTGCAAGAAAGGGGACTTTTTCCTACTAATACTTGGAATTACGTTGTTGAAACTTTTTGATATAGGGGTAAGCTACCAGAAGCCCCCAAAATTATACAAGCCATCCATCAAACAGGTTGTGTTCTTGACTTTTGTACCCATTTTTTACTTATTGATGGATATTACAGGGAAAGTAGAGTGTCGGAGGCTCTTGATCTTGTGAATGATCCCATTTCACGAGTCTTTGTGCCTAAAATTAAAACATACAATGCATTTATCATAGGTCTTTGCAGGGTAGGTAATTTGAAGGATTTCAGTTGCCTCCTGCAACAAAATCATCAAAGTATATTGAAACCAAGCTTTGAAATTTATACAGTTCTAAATGAAACTCATTTGCAGAAGGGAACCCTTGGACATGTTACTGAGCTACACAATCAGATGGTAGAACATGGTCTTCTCTTTGACATGGCTAGCTATAGTTCATTCATTAGCATACTTTCTAAGCTTGGAATGGTAGAGGAAGTGAATAATCTTATCTTTCAAATATTAGACGAGGGATTGGTTGTTACATCAACGATTTTCTCTACAGTTGTGGAGATCAACTGCCTCAAGGGAAATGTTGAATAACTAAACAGAATCCATGATGACATTATTAGAAAAGGTATAGTATTGAATGTTACAACTTATACTACACTGATTGAAGGGTTGTATAAAGGAGGACAGGTAGAAGAAGAAAATGAATGGTTTAATGAAATGTAGGAAAGGGGTTTGACTCCCAAAAAGAGTAGCTATGTCAAGCTTATATACGGCCATTACACCAAATACTTAAGTCTTCACTGTACTAATCATTCCATGAGATAGTTTTTGAAAAAGAGAACTACTCTTCTGTTGCATGTATAGTTCTTTGATTACCATGCCCTCACTATGGTAATTGTGTATGCCACTATAGTCTTAGAATACGTGCAGATAGCAACCCGCCCAAACATCATAGCATTAATCATACTTTCCTGAATAAAATAATTTCTAATTTAAATCATGACATGATCAATTGTCTAATGGTAACCAGCCAAGAATGATTTGCCTCTTATAAATACCAGATGGTGTAGGTCAATATATTGACCAAACATTGGAACACTAAATCACAGTACTACTGATACTTATCATTGTATCAGAAACATGGTTAAGTGTAGCAGGTCTTCCCTCTTATTACTTACATAATCAGGCTCTCAAATACACAAGGATTTGACCAAAGCTACGAGGATATTTTTACATCAAACATCATCATCCCAAAAGAAACCTGAAACGGGCTACCTTCTGATATGATAACATTGGAAAGAAAAAATAAATCTGCAAGCCTTAGTTCAGCTTCCTCCCCTCCTAGTACCATAAGTTTCACTTCCCTTGAACTGAAGCAAATTTCTCGCATACTCTAGTGTTATAAATATATGAAACGTGATACCGAAACAAAGAGAGCCCAAAAAAACTGATGTCAAACTCTCATTGGATGACAATAGTTATTTGCTGCAACCCATTTGATGCTATATCCCATACCTTGCACACTCTCTACTTCACCACTTCAATTTGAAAGAGGACTACAACCCAATAAATGTAAATGTGAACTAGCATGGTGGTAAAGATACCCTCCATTCCCTTGTGTATAGTTGTAACCTGTTCCATCATGACATGCTTTTGGCATGCTTGTAAATTGTGATCCTGACAACCCTGAATTACTATGTACCTTTGAAGAATTCATATTTCCATTTTCCGACTACAAAGCTTAAATGCTTGATGAACTAACAGCCCATGCATGTTGTCCGTTTGTTAATTTGCCATTATCAGCATTGATTTTTTTTTTGTCTCCAACGACTTTGTATTTAGGAAGCGACCACCGCATCCCCTTTCTCTTCACATTACATGAGGATGACAAGATTCATGGAGGATAAGGTTGAAGAGCAGACATCATAGTATGAGAACAATACATTAAAAGACAGAAAACATGCTAGTATATCAATAACCAAATAAGTTGACATGCTTACTTTAGAAGATGAAATCAATACAATTTGGCTTAACCAAAACAGGATGAGAGAAAGTGGAATTGAACCAGTGCTGTGAAGGAGCAGGGATTTTGACACTGGGGAGTGGTCTTTCTGCAAAAAATCTAGGGAACGATGCCAACCCGGGAGCATTTTGTACATATGATTATTAGAATGTGTGTATGTGGTCCTGGGAGAAAATGGGAGTGAGAAGCCCTAAAATGCTCCAATACAACACTGTTTTGAACAAACATGTTAGGTATTTGAGAAACAATCATAAACACAACTATTCCTTACCTTCCTTACTTTGATGAGCTTATTTTCTAATTCCGCTTTCGCTCGACATTGTCGACGTCACAAAATTCCACGATATTGTTTAACATTGACATAGATTGGTTCATATTCCATCACACCAAATAGTGAACGCAAATGAGTTAGCTCTCCAAATTCCTCATTTTCTTTGTCAGCTCATATTACTCTAGGTAAAAAATAGTCTTGATGACTCAAATTTGACACAACTAGAATTATCAGGTAAACTAGTCTTTCAACACCAATGTCTAGGCATTACAAAGGTGTCAATTATAATGTAATCTGCCATGATGGATAAAGAAATCATGCATCCTATCAAGTATGGGCATCATGGAAGATCATACAATGGGATGCCTCTACATATGACAGAGCAATGTAATCAGGTTCCATAAAAGTGACTCATTAATTTCCAGATAAGCAGTACAATTTCTTTCAGTTATAATATATTACATATAGAGAATGCAGAACTCCCTCCAGACAACTGTATCTTTTCTACAACCAAGCTTCAAGGCTATTAGTCATTTTAATATTCAAACTGCTTCTTATTCACAGTCCTCAGAGTCATGGCCACATGCAAACCAAATGCACAATGTACATTACAATGCACATCATAAATAATTGAACTAAACTAGTGGCTAATATGACAACTAAAATTGACTAGTTCACCTTCTTTCATAAACATGACCAATGATGTTGGATTGACAAATATAAGAAGCTAAATAATCTACCAAGTATCTTATTAAAATCAAATGTTATTCAATAAAACGTCATTAGTAGGTGTAAAAATCACCATTCCTTTCAAAAGGGTGTTCCCATCTTTAGTGAGCTTAATGTCTCCAGCACCTCCAACAAGCCTGTCAAAATGCACAAATCAACATCTCCTACTTATAAAACCTTCACATGAGACTACATTGTAATCTCATTAGCAAGAAAAAAATTACAATGAATATACCATCAAATCTGGTACAAATGAACATTATTTCCGGTGTATTTGATGGACAAAAGCCTAACCTGGGAGATAATTGATGTTCTAAGAAATTATATTAGACAATTGGAAGCCTATACATAAATTCTGTGGATCAATAGCAATAGTCCTAGTAGATGTAATATGTTTGGTAATATCAAGAAACAAATGCGAGTCCCATGTAATTTCACTTCAGCCAGTGATTGGGAAAATAAATGGTAATGTGGATAAGATTGAAGTTATGACCATCAAATGCGAGTAGGTAGAAGAAGCCCTAGTGAATCAACATACAAAACAAATATATATATATATATATATACATATGAAAAATGTTTTCCATGACAATCTGGTCTCGAGGGAGTTCTCCATTCTCTATATGTAATATATTGTAGCTGAAAGAAACTATACTACTTATCTAGCAATTAGTCAGTCACTTTTGTGGAACCTGATTACATTGCTCTGTCATATGTAGAGGCATCCCATTTTATGATCTACCATGATTCCCATACCTGATAGGATGCATGATTTCTTTATCCATCATAACGGTTACATTATAGTTGACACTTTTGTAATGCCTAGACATTGGTGTTGAAAGACTAGTTTACTTGATAATTCTAGTTGTGTCAAATTTGAGTCATCAAGACTATTTTGTACCTAGAGTAATATGAGCCCACAAAGAAAATGAGGAATAAGTACAGTTTCTTTCAGTTATAGAAAAATCTTAAACAAGAAAGCTGATATGTGGTGACTCATAGTCTTACAACTTTTTTTTCTTTTCTTGTTAAAACATAAAGAGGAAACTCAGAATTATAGAAAGAGATTCCATAGAAACCAAACTTTAGACCTGCTTAGCCCCAAGGAGGTCTAGTCTACGCATAAGGAGGCACCCAAAAACATACACCTACATTTTTGATTGTGTGAGGAGAATACTCTATTCGTTTTGGCTTGGTTTGAATTGTTATTGTCAGCCATAAATGGTACAATTGTTGGGAAGCCTTAGAGACCTCATTTACAGTTGGGTAGGTAATGGAATAAATAGATTGTTAAGAACATTTTTATTCCTAGACGAAGTAAATATTGGATGCATAGAATGTAGTATGTACATGCCCTTCAATCAAGGGTTGGCCTAAAACTTGTAGAGTCTTTAGGTCCTTGGACCAAGGATTTGGCGTTAGATTTATGGAGTGAAAATACAGCGAAGCTGACTCACAAACTTATGATATACAACAACATTGTTTCATTGAGTGTTCTTGGCATCAACAATCATTACATAAATAAGAATTATAGTAAAAGAAATATTTTCATATCAGCACCTTTAGTGTTAGTTTTTTGGAGTGACAATACAACAACAACATCATTTGGTTGACTAACTTGGCATCAACAATCATTACATGAAACATAATTATAGTAAAATAAATACTGTCATAATAGCACCTTATACCTAGCAAGGTGACACCTTGTAAGTATGCAGGAAGTGCAATTGGAGGCCACAGAGACTATTTACAAATTGATGTTTGCATACAAAGGAAGCCAACCATGAGTACATTAATTAATTTATTGCCATCTTGTTTTCTTTGTGCACAACAAAAACTAACAGATATGTCTAGAATTCAACACTGAGAGCATACCAACCCAAAATTCTACTTGGAACCTCCCAAGGAGAAGGTTACGATAACTCCAATTTATCTGCTACTCAATGAATTGAGGTGGAATAGTTAAGATATTTGAAGATAAGATGGCTTGCAGTTCAATATCCCTCATTCTAACCTCTAGGCATGCTTAAATCAGGTTGTTCAGTGTTAACCTAATAAGTATCAAGATACGTAATGGTCCCTTAACAGAATTATACCATACTTCCTATGGGCTCAAAATCTGAGGCTCTCATAAATCCTCACATGTCCTTTTTTCATGGCTGCATTATGCAATGTTGCTTCTCTACCATACATCTCTCTCTCACAGATATATCATTCTGTATGGATAAATTACACACTTTGAATAATACATCATATGTCTCTCCTCTCTCTACAAGTGTTTTGCATTTGTGCAAGTGCAATTTTGATATGGCAATGATGCCAAGATACACAGTTAGCATCTAGAGACTAGGAGGTCAAAGCCCTAACTAAGAATTGAGATAAAAACAAGGACCTCGAGTCACCAAGAAGAGTTGCACACTAATGAAGTTATCCTTGAAGAAGCACAAAATGTAAGTCTAGTACCCACCACCAACATGATCTACCAAAACTGCACTGGCAAATACTGAGTACTTTTGAGTTACAAGCATTTATGAAGTGATTTAAGAATTCAATTCACATTTATTTTCTTTATGGCTGCATTGTCTAGTGGCACTAGTCTACCTTACATCTCTCTCTCATGGAGATATCATTGTGTATTGATAATTAAACATTGAATACTATATCAAATGTCCCTCCTCTCATTACAAGTGTTCTGCATATGTGCATGTGCAACTTTAAAATGATATTGATTCTAAGCTACAAAATCAACATCTATCACATAGCAATAGAGGAAGTATATGAATGTTGAAAAGTAAGTGCCAAGGACTAGAAGCTTTGGTGATAGGTAAAATAATTATATCAAGGAAAATCAAGAAACAGTAATATTATGGAAAAGTTTATAATAGCTTCATGACTAAGATCAAGGATCACCAAACTCTGCCCTGCATCTTGAAGTGAGATATGCACCTCTCGTAAAAATATTGAGAATTTCAGGACAACCTAACTTCCCATTCCACTAAGAAAGGGATAGGGTTTATCTTTTAATAGGAAACTTTGTGCACCTGGTTTTTAGATTTTCTTCCACTGAGGCTCCTCCTCACATACCAAAATTCCAACAATTCCCATAATAGAATCTTGGTTGTTCACTGAGTCTTCAAATACACATCCAATCACTTTATCTTTGCATATTAGGTGAACCCAGTCCCACACTAGTAATCTTCCCAAAGGAATCTAAAGCAACAGTAAGCAGTTTCCCTCCAGCTCTCAAAAGTATGCCACCGACATATCTGGTCGAAAAAACTTCAAAGTCATGGCATTGTCTTGTAGCTCTAAGGCCTCCAACACTGATGCCAATAATAATTTTAGAAACTCACTTTGAAGCATGCAAGCAGTCATATCAAAGTAGATCCCAAAAGATTCCTAACTATTTTTTGAGTCCTTAAAACACAGTGAGGCCAGCCCTATAGCTTTACTGAACCCAGTCCCACCATAGCAGAATTCCTATGGAAACTAAATACTTCAATTCTTGTTATAAATTAAGATAATTATTTGAAATAGTTCTTTCATTTCTTTGATAAACCCTTCACTGAATCCTCAGCAAAAATGTCCACAGAAACTTGAATACCATATCCTAAAGGTCCTCTATAAAACCTAATTACCACTGATTTGGTGCAATAGTCCCCAGACTCTTCCTAAATCTATGTCTCTTATAGATGCTTTCAGAAAATAAAATTAGACCTCGATTACCAGCTGAAATTCAGCCTGTAATATGTCACTTTGATACTCAATTACATATCTAATAACAATGTTGACTACCAGCTACACACCCCCCTTTGAAAGCTCATCTGCATATATATTATGTTCCCCTATCAATGTGAAGGAATGATATGCTATAGAAACTATATTCCATGAGCTTGACCTGTTCCAGAATTGGATGCAGTTTTAGGTTCTTGCCTTATAGCTTCCTTTTATACATTTTTGTATCATCTCAGAATCCTCATAGACCTCCATCTTAGGGATCCCTTTGTTTCCTGCCAATTTTAGTAGGAATTTCAATGCAGGCAGCTAAACATAATTGTTTTTTACCCATACCCAAACCTACTTTGAAGACCAGAAAATGTTTATCAATTCTATTCAAACAGCTTCTAGCATGACAAACAAAGACTTTGTCTTGACTCACTTAATCAAAGAAGCCCAAGGACATTGACAAAATTGGGCAAAAAGTGTTGTCATTTGCACCACTTCTGCAATAGTCACCCTTTTCTATTCTTCATAAATATGTGTGAAATGATCAATTCCCTGAGAGTTGTCATGGAAGAAAATGATCATGCCATCTACCTTTGGAATTTTCCAAACAGTGTTAATTTTCTTGCAATGATTCATAAACTGGTGGAAAAAATTACTATTTTTATCCCCTTGTTCTAGGTAGATTGCCTGGCTCTCTCCAATCCTTGATCTCATTCATGAAGCTATCCTTTACTAAGGAGGTCTCAAAAGCTACTCTTCCACTAGCTTGAGGTCAAGAATCTTGGCAAGAGGCATCCTAGTTAGACTGTAAAAAGAAATGGTTTGAAGATAAATCTATAAAAACATAGATCTCTTCATCTGATTGCACTTAGAGCCATTTGGCCAGCAATGAAATCTAGCATCTTCTAGGAGGAGTTTCCTCCATTCCATGGTCAACAACAAATCAAATACCTCTATGATGGAATTAAATATATCACAAAGCCAAAAGTCCCTCTCCATGGAATGGTCCACCCTCACCATGAAGATTGTCAAATACATTCCCATCATTGGCATTGCCAATAGACACCATCATTAAAATATGGAAGAATAAAACATATACCCAACATGTGCCTTGATAATAACATGCAACAGAATGAAGGAAAAGGAATGAGAAGAGTATGAAAATAGAGCATTCAACATAAAGGGAAAAAAGGACAAGCAAGAGTAGACATAGACCTTGCCTCTCATATATTCAACAATAATGATTATGGTATCCTTTAAAATCCCCTTCAAGCTCTCCATAAACCATAGCAATGAGTTGCAGAGTTGTTAAGACCCTCCCTTAGGCCTCTCATGAAAGAAAACCCTACAAATGTGTACTTTTGTAAAAGAAATTTCACTAAGCATAAGAATGCTCCATGAGCATTTTTTTAATGGTGAGAGCACTCTCAATCACCCAAGGAAACCTATAGGCTCACTTAGGGAGTGCTTTAAGTTCCTCGTGTTCATTCCAAAAGCACTAGAGAAGTGCACTTCTGAGAGTTCCTCCCATGGAGGCATGGAACACTCCTTCATACCCTAAAGAGTGCTCCCAAACAGGTTTGTCACAAGAGTGTGCTATCAAATGTTCTTCCAAGACTCTCGCACTCAAAACACTCAAAGAGGTCAAGAATCAACAATTGTGGGAACAATTCATTTTAGCAAAAATGCAAAATTCAAACTAAACAAAGCATGAGGTAGCAACAAAAGGGAGTTACTCACTATCGTGATTTAAAGGTATGCATGAAAAATGAAGGAAGAACATAGCGTGGAATAATGTCAATGTATCTCAATTATTCTACCTTGGGCCCAGATAATCAAAATCAAGAAAAAATCTATATGAATAAGGTCAATGTATCTCAATTATTCTACCTTGGGCCCAGATAATCAAAATTAAGAAAAAATCTATATGACTAGAACCAAATGGTCACAAGGCTATCAAGACACATGCACAACAAACACAACTAGTAATCAATCTCAATGAATTGACAAAGAACTCTATACAAACTTTAGCAACCTTTACTTTCAAATCTACAAATCATGCAAAGCCACAAGGCCTTCAAACTTTGCAAGATTCTTAAAGCAATTTTTTACAAAAAAGACTTGGGAGCGAAGCATTCCTAGGGACATTCTATACACATATATTTACATTTTATATATTATAATGCATATACATTTTCAATTAAAATGGGCTTGTACAATAGGACCTAACTCATTGGTAAAGCAAGGGTGGTGATATTCCTCCCACCCCACCCACCCTAATTACCAAAAAAAAAAAAACATGTTAGCCCCTTATAATCCACCATGGTTGTGCAAATGGAATGAATATTATGATAAATAGAGTTCCTAGCATTAGTGCCAACACCTTCAAAAAAATGTATGGAATGTGAAACTAGTTATGGAGAATGTAGGATTTAATGCTAATAATATGCAATACGACATTATTAAGAGCTAAGAAATGTGATTCACAGTAGATTATAACATCAAGGATTTAGTACAAGTCTCAAGAATTTGTAACCAGTGGTAAACTATTTAGAAGTTATAAAGCCAAAATAAATAGTATGAAGCAGAATAGGAAATGAAATTGAACCAAATAACACCAGCCATCTAGAAATTACAAAAGTTATGAACCAGATTGGAAGGTGTAGAATATGAACTATAATAGGCCATCGTCACCAAAGCATTATAGAATGTATATAATAATGTTTACAAGATAGGCCATGTGCCTAATTTATAAAATAGATACTAGAAACTGAAAAACTAAATAGAGTTGAAGTTTATGACAAGTAATGAAATGAAAAAAAATAGAAACAATTCTACTATCTATTCTTGATTTTTCTTGCCATGAGCAATTCTCAAAACCCTAATAAGCAATGAATGAAATGAGTCGATGACAATTGGAATAAGAAAAGAATATGGATTGGATTTTTTATAAGCTCTAAACCATCCTCCATAGTGTTTGGGGCCTACTAGGGCCTTCACATAGTCCACAATATTTTTAGAAAAAGGAAAATAATTAGTCATCTTTCAACCATATGGGGAGTGTTCCCATGAGTGCTAGGAACATTCTTGGGAGCACTTGGATGTGTAGCTTCCCAAGTCAATCACACACTCCTACAACACCACATCCATCACAAGAATGAGAGGGGCAAGTGAACTCCCATGTAATATAGGTTTCTACTAGGCCCTCCACATTTTTCCCCTAACAAATTGTTCTTGGAGGCTCCAATGAAATTGAGCCTCAAAAGCTGACTTTCAGGCTTTCTCCAAAGGGATTAAAGAACAACACATGATAAATATCCAATAATACTCCCATGAATAGATTATTGTATTACATCTGAATTGCTAGGGTTGGAATCTAGAATGATGTCCTAGAGGTTTTGAAGATGGACAAAAAAGATAGCTTTTAGCATTTAGATATCTAATTAGGCAAAAAACCAAAATCACTTTGGCTTACAACTATTTTGGATGGGGGAAATACTGAACAATTTGATTAGACAAAAAGAAAGAAATTTGAGCTTTATATGTTTTTCAATCAACAAAAAGAAAGCATTATGAGATTTATATGTTTTTCAAAATTCAAAACCATGTTCTTATTGTTTACTGCCTTGATTATTATTGCCATGACACAAATTCCATTAAACAAGAAGTTTTCCATGTGATGTATCTTCTTTTTTTTTTGTTGCAAATCCACTTGTTGAAGTTGATTATGCATTGATGCATCTTGTAGTCAACGAGACACTTGGGTAGGAAAAGCCAAATCTACATGTTTTTCTTTTGCAATGTGCCCTTTTGGAATGAAGATAATAACATGGATTCCACAAATTTTATGGTAGTGTGAATGTTGAAAAGTATCGTAGGAATGGATTCCTTGATCTGCACCTTAATTCAAAGAATTGATTTGGAGATCTTCTTAGTCATGTACAAGTTCCAATAATCAGGATGAGTTTAAGAAGTAGTTTGACTAGTGCAAGTCTGTGGAGGATGAATTATATGTTGGGTCCCTATAATACTAGTGATTACCCCATTACTATTGTAGTTATACCCCTTATTTATACTATTGTGCCCGTATTACCCCCATATTGTTATTTCTGTGCCCATAGAATCCCTCTATTGTTATTTTTGTGGCTTTATATTATTATTGTTAGGTCGACTGGATTATATTGTGACTCCATAGACTCCTATATATAGAAAGGAGGTTTTTTCATTTGAATCATCCAAGAATTGTTCATTTATGTAATGTAAAGGAGGTTTCCCCCTCGAAGAGGCTGAATTCTAAGGCGTTGATCTATCTTTTCTATCTTTTCTTGAGCTGGTTTCATAACATAATAACATGGATTCCACAAATTTTATGGTAGTGTGAATGTTGAAAGGTATCATAGGAATGGATTCCTTGATCTGCGCCTTAATTCAAAGAATTGATTTGGAGATCTTCTTAGTCATGTACAAGTTCCAATAATCAGGATGAGTTTAAGAAGCAGTTTGACTAGTGCAAGTTTGTGGAGGATGAATTATATGTCCTCTAGTGTGAGTTAAATTGGGAACTGAGTGAACAAGTGGAGTTAGCCTCCTAAATTTTAGGAGGATACAGTTAAAGTGTGTTGACTTTTGTTAACTAGAAAAGTTCTAGTTCAACTCCTAATTTAGAAAACTCACTAACAATAGCCTAATTGAAAAGCTTATAAGGAGATTGAAGGTGTAAAATTAATCAATCAATTCTTGAGCACGAGTTTGTGAGCAAGAGAGCTTGTGGAGGAACAAGCCAAGTGTTCCCTGTGTGAATTATTGAGGAAGGAAATTTTCTCTTTGGAGTACACATAGAAATAGGGGAAATCCCTATTCAGTGCTACGAAACAGGAGATTATTTCCTAAGGTTTTATGCTAGAAACTCAAAGCCTCTAGTGCATAGAGGAGGAAGTACGTCAGCTATTAGGTAGAAGTTTCAGGCCTAGGAAAGGCAATAAAATTATTGAATTATAGATTGGAACCAGCTTGTATGCATATCAGATATGTTGCTCAATTTTCCTTAATAAAATTTTAAAGCAAGCAAGGGTTTTCCCTGTTGGGTTCCCTAGAAAAATCGTGTGTTTTATTGTGTGAATTTTGTGAAATTATTTATGTTC
Organism: Pinus tabuliformis; assembly: GCA_031772625.1. NCBI lineage: Eukaryota > Viridiplantae > Streptophyta > Pinopsida > Pinales > Pinaceae > Pinus > Pinus tabuliformis. The sequence goes on along the minus strand of CM062815.1, from coordinate 594,711,866 downwards.
TATTCCGTTGCTATTTGGTAGAGAAATCCTGTGTCTGTGTGAAAAGAAAATTTGTTTCAAATTGTTCATAACATCATATCAGAATTTCGTTGAAAATCTACATTGTATCAGAGCTGTGAACAAGAATCAATTAGCATAAGAGTCTTCAAATTTGCAAGATGACAACTCACACAGGATTGGGATTGAGAGAGCAGGATAGATTGGATGGCTCCTCAAATTTTGGTGTTTGGAAGGTCCACATATTGTTCTTGTTGGACGAGTTTGAACTTTGGGCTGAAGGAATTCATTGAGAAAGGTGTTGGAGAACCTTCAGATCTAGATGAGTTGAGGCTCTTCCAAATGCAGATGGCCAAGGCCAAGAGGATGATCCTATATGGACTTCAGGATCATGTCGTCCCTCATGTTGCAGTAAAAAATATAGTTGAGGAAATGTGGGATGCCTTAGTCTAGCTCTACCAAAACTCTTCTGAGAATCGAAAGATGGTCCTCAAAGAGAATATGAGGACACTCAAGATGCATAAGGGTGAGAGTGCCACTTCCTCTCTCACCAGAGTTTAGGAAGTTTGTGATGAGCTAGCAGCTATTGGAGAGAGGCCTATAGACACGAAGCTAGTGCGTGTGGCTCTGAATGGGTTTACCAAATATTGGCATACCTTTTTTTAGAGTATTACTGGATGAGATAAGTTGTCGAATTGGGAACGCCTATGGAGTGATTTCATCTAGAAGGAGCTAAGGCTCAAGCTAGTCAGGACTTCTAGCAATAATGGCAAGGGTTCCAAGGTCAAGTAGGAGGAAGATAATCTTATGCTTGCAAGTATAGTCAAAGGGTAGAAACAATCAAAAGGGTGACAAGAAGAAGACAGATCTGAGTAATATCAAATGCTTCCATTGCCACACTTTTGGACACTATGCTTCCAAGTGTCCTAATCGAAATAAGAAGGGGTCAAATAAGGAGCATGTAATTACATCAGTTGAGGTAGATGAGTTTTCCTTTCAATTTGAGGAGGAAATTTCATTGATAGCTTGCATGGAAGGCTCATTAGGTGTTATCAGGAAATCTAGTGTCCACTCGGAGCTGCTAGTTCCACTAAGACTGGTAGCTATCTTAGAAACAAACAAACTAAAACTACTTTCGCTTTCCTTTATGAGAAGTAGATAAGAGGGGAACAAAAGGCACCAACCTTAGTCTTGCGCTTGGTTCATTGCTTGGTTCCTCTCCCTTCTGACAGATCCTTACCACTTTTCCTTCATCTACCCAGCTTCAAAGAGCACCTGTGGAATCAAAGCAGTATAATACTATGGAAGAACAGAGATTTACAATCATAAAAAATATAGGACGAGATATATATTGACCACACAAATGCATATATCATCAAACATACAAGAATGTGGAGGAAAACTTGAATAGCTTTATTAATATCAAGAATAGCAAAGAGGATTACAACCAATTGTTCTGATCCAGCATCATCCTCCCAGCATGAAAGCCCTTCTTCACCTCCTGAAAAGCTTAGATAACCCAACACTATGATATTCCACTAAGAAACCAACAGCACTTCCTTACAAGATACAAAATTCCAGCCTCCAGATCTCTGGGATGAGGGATCCATATATAGATGATTGCAGGTGGGTGAGTCAGCTTCTAGGATTTTGATTAGTGTCCTCTCTCTGATAGTTCTTGATTCCACTTGGAGATTGATGATCTCTTACTCATCCCTGGGCGAATTCAGAGAGGCAAGTGTCACAGGAGAAGTTTCTGGAAGATTCCATGAAGATCCACCTTGCAAACTGTCTCTGCCATTTGTCTACTCTCGCCCATCGCACCCTGCAGAAGGGCTTTCCAGTATGCATCGTACCCTCTGCACTGGGCAGTCTGTATGGTCCAGCTTTGACCAGTTCTGAGCATTTTTCTGTGGAGAACTTCTGGGAGATGATATAATCAGTTGAGCTTGTTCCTTTAGGGTGTGAAGCAACACTTTTAGGGACTTAGGAGCCATTGGTTTATGGACATGTATGATTGGGGTTGCAGTGCCGAAAAATGTCTATAATAGTTGCCCCCTAAAGCATGAGGTCGTTAATCTTTTGATGTCGGGTGAAATGCTTTATCATGAGGATCCGAAGTTTTTTCGAGCTGGAAGGAAACCTGTAATAAAATACAATACAATACATTATCTTCATAATATTTTTCATGATCTAGCTGAGGCGGGCATTCCCATGCTCAACTTTATAAATTCATTTTCATGTACATAAGACAGACAATCGTCTGTGTGGTAGACTGATGATTCTGATAGAGTCATCATCCTTTGATTCGAATGATCATCTGTGAAGCAATGATGTACATTTCATGTCTTTATTTTCCTAAATATATCGCAACCCGGATGGATGAAACTAGATCCGGGGTCTTCAAACTCGTCCAATATTCACTCAGAGTACAAGTCGATCCATGTGAAAGATGTTCTAGAGTCTAACATGGAAAGACATCGCCTGATTACCAGCCAATGATGTAAGCTATTAACAAGTGCGAGAGGAATCACCGATAATGATGATGACCCTCAAGGTACTACAGTACAATTCGTGTGGTGTGAAAAGGGACTTGGCATTGAACACCACGCAAAATCTTTTGGTTGAAGGCCATTGATGTAAACCTCTCACTGGAAGTGAGAAACTTGCCATTGAGGCATCCAAGCTTCAAAGTACTGAAAAGGTTGTTCCTAAGTCGACTTCTTGGATAATGAGCTGATGTCAACAAGAAGTGACCCGTCGTAGGAGGGCCTTAATGAATCCCACATCTACGACACGAAACAGAGTAAATGATTTTGGAGGTGAAAACGATCTGATGATATGGGATTCAGGGTGGCGATCATGAAAGAATGGAGCGTGAATGTATTGCAGCGGATGAGACACAGGTGAATTCTCTGAGCAAGTTCTCTTCAACATACTGGTGACACTGACATGGATTGGTAGTGTTAACCCCAAATATGGATGGTGTGATGGACCAATGGTGATATGACCGGAGAATGGAATAACCCAACCCGACTCGGATGTGGAGCGAAAGTGTCATGTTCAAGAGCAACTTGCTACCAATAAAGTTTCTTCAAGTTTTCTTCCCAATTTTTCCCCAGTCATTTCTGACCATTACCTCTTTATTTTTGTCAAGCTTGAGGAGGATAACATATGCTTGTTCTATAATTTGCCCTTCGGGCAAACCTGTCACTATGTTTTAATGAGCCTAGCGACAGTGAAACTTGTTCTTGTCTATACGGAAAAGTTTGTCGCTATTTGTTTTTAACGAGTTTAACGACAAAGATAACTCGGTCCTTTTCAATTTTAGAGAGTCTGAAAGGGACGTAAAGTAAACTCCAATAATCCCTTTTTTCATATAATCCGTTAAGTCCAAAAAAGTATAAAATAATACGAAAGGGATGAATTTTCGGTAATTTTAACGAGCCGAACAAAACAAGTGCTCAATCTTTTTGTGTAATAATCCCTCAGGTCAAAAAAGATTAAAATCTAGAGGAGGGATAACACTCCTGATAGCATTAATGAGCTGGAGAGGCCAACTACTCGGCAATATTTTCATATTTTACGAGTCAGACGAAAAGAGCTTAAAGGAGACTCGTTTTTTGAGGAATGAGTGATAATTTCAGGTAGCGGCTGATTCCAGGTAATGTTTGGAATTTTCCAATCACAGTTGTGTCACAAGGATGGCTAACAGGATCACTCCTTGCAGATGTTCCTCAAAAAGGGTAAACAATCAAATGGAGGCATATGATCGGCCAAAACAGAGTGGAGGTGATGATGAGAACATGACCAAGGCTCAAAAGCTGATGATAATGCATTCACAATGGTTATTTACCGGAGATTGGTTCATTTTTTAATGAGCTTAAACTCTAGGGGAAACATTTGCTCATTTCTTAGGTTTAATTTTTAACGAGCTTGAACTTCGCATAAAAACTGCTCGTGGCGGGTTTATTTTTTAACAAGCTTTAACCCTGCGGTAACACTGCTCATGATAAGTTTGCATGCCCCCAGCATAATAACACAAATCGAGGTGCATGCCCCCCAAGCTTCATTGCATTCAACACGGTGGTTGGAATGAAGGTTTACCTTCGAGATCTTTGAAAGACTCGACTTGGATTTTACGAGATCGTAATCAAAGATTCTATTTGGAAAGGGATTTGTTTCCTTTTTAAAGGAGGTTGAAACGAGTTAAGAACCATCCTCAGATTCCACCATATTTACAGTATTTGATAGAAAATAAAAAACTAAAGGATGATTAAGGTTGTTGGAATAATCTTTGTGGTAATTCAGAAGATGGGAACAATGGTGGTAATCTTCCCATGGTGCCTCTCCTATCATCTTTGATTGAATGATTCCTTCGTCTGTAGAATGTACATGCGACCAAGGATTTGAAGAGGTGCCATATTCCTTAGGCCTATCTATCCAAACACTCGATGAGCGTTGATTTGGGTTTTCCCCCCAGGCCAAGAAAATTGATTGCTACAATATTTCTAAAATGGCGATGATCCATGCTGTCAAAATGTTCAAGAATCTTCTAAATCTAGAAGATATCATATTGCAGGTTCCCACTGTGGCCACTTCCGCCAGATTGTTTGGAGGTGGTAGGGAAAAAGTACCCATCAATGTAGGGTCTTTTAGTAGGCCTACTCCGATATTTTGAAGCGCCTGAGAGCTTCCATTGATCATCGGAATGCTTCCCGTAACTTGTGAACTGTTGGAGAGAAACGTTTGTTGGTCGACGATTGTAATTCCTCCTTGGAAGGGAAATTCAATCTTCCTGAAGTAGGTCAACACAATGGCAGCCATAGCTTATATCAAGGTCCTTCCTAGTAGGATGTTGTAATCAAGGTTTCCGTCGATAACTTCAACATCAATTTCTACTGTTTTTCCCCCCAGTTCAACTTGCAAGTTACTTAAAATCCCATATGGGGTGTATGTCCGTCCATCAAATACTTTTAATGTCATCGAAGATCGCAACAAGGGTGGAGATCCTAGAGTTTTCCAGCAACTCATCGACATAATACATGTAGATGCCCCCTCATCAATAATTGTTCGATGAACAGTTTTGTTGAGGGCTTTCACTTGAATAAGGAAAGCTAGTTGAGCTGGTAACTGAGGGTCATATCCTTTGTGATTAAAGGACACAAGATTGGAATCCGTTGGGTCAATCCCACCTATTACTGATAATAGAGACTGCTTTTGGGAGGGGCAATTTTGTAGTACCTCAAGTGTCGACGTAGCGGACGGTGATTGGACCTGGTCCTTTACTATATTATAATTCTGTGCTACTTTGGCACAAGGATTAAATGTCGATTTGTGTACTACTCCCTTTGGCGGCTTTATCGTTAGCTCAGGAATGATGGGTGGCACAACTTCGGTTGAAGTTGTTGTCGAACTACTCGGTTGATCAGTAGCCTTGTTGTTCAACAACTGTGGATTCCCGTAATCTTTATTCCTTGTCGATATCAAAGCATCATTTTGCTGTTTTGAAATGGACAACATAAGCACTTAGGATCGGGAAGCATTTTGATTAGCAACCAGTTTGGTTCCCGGGTTTGGAAATGGATCAGTCAATACCGCTGAGGTTTTTGAACTCTTAAAGAGTTTCTTAACTTCAGCTTTATGTGGAAAATCTCTCGTCCAATGATCCTCATCGCATATCAGACAACCCACAGGGGGTTTCCTTTTCCCAGAAGAGTTTGCAGAAGGTTTTTCAGGAGATGACTCATCCTGCTTCTTTTTTCTCCCTATCTTTTTCTTCTTGCCTCGTGGTTGCTTCAGTTGTTTGTCCTTGTCGGTCGACACAACATTTACCTCCGAGGTGAGAAGTTCTTCATTTGCATTTTGATAAAAAATCTTACGGGCTTTCTTAAATGTAGCCTTTGTCGATTTCATGCTTGTCGTACCTATCATTCCATTGCCAGCATGAGAATCTTTGATTGATTTAGGAGGGGGAGGAACAGAAAATTCTGGTCTAGGAGCATCAGGTATTTTATCGTAGAGCATGCCAGACTAAGTATAGATCAAGTCTAGATATTGTGCACGAGCAATGACTTGCTCTTCAGTGACGACTCCTCCCTTTGCCACATCTTCTGTGATAGAAGGTAATGATGACTTAATAAACCATTCAGCTAATAGTTGATCAGGAACATATGTTTTTACCATTCTACGACGATGTCGCCACTCATGAATATGATCAAATATGTGAGTGGCCGTTGTTTGTTTAAAATTGGTAAGAAGCTTTGTTCCCATTTCGTACCTTATGGGTCACTGAAAATGGGTTAAAAAGGTTGTGGCTAGGGCGCTGAAGTTATCAAATGAAGCTCTAGGAAATTCGATGTACCATTTTGCTGCCGGACCAGTTAACATTCGCTGAAAAAGGTGAAGCCTGATCGAATCATCGTTGAGAGTGTTGGATGAACACCACAGATGAAAGGTCATCACATGATTCGATGGTTCTTCACCCGGATTTCCATTAAATTTAGGAATATCTTACGGAAGTTTATGCGGAATCGCCAGCCACAAAGGGGCATAAGTAATTGGATCATTCGTCAGCCGGTTTAGATCTGGTAATTCTAGAGTTGCTACAAAGGGAAACTGTTGATTCAGGTTAGGCGAAGCATACCCAGGATAAGATGGAATCGCCTGAGCAGTGGGTCTTTTCATACCAACATAATGTATTTGATGTTGGTAACTTTGATAAGGTTGAAGGGCATAACCATTATAGCATGGTTGTTGATAACCGCTTTGGAACTGTGGTTGACCATTACTTACAAAGACTTGTTGCTTAGGTCCTTGATATGATTGCTGGAATTGCGGTTGTTGAGATTGAACTAGCCATGGTTGTTGGACCATTTTCTGTTGTCCAATACTAGATGATTGACCAGGATGAGGAGTCATAGTACTTGTTTGAGCCTGAGTCGCTCCAGATAAGGAGGCACTAACGTGAGGTTGTGATTGAATTGCTGAGACGAGAGGCTGTTGTATTGCAACCTGAGAAACTTGGGGTTGACATACAATATGTAGCGCTTGTACTTGCGATGCAGTCACGGTAGCAGGTATAATGGGAATATTTGATGCAGGATGGACTGGTTGCATTGAATATACAACCCTTGGTTACTGAGGCAATATTGGTACCCAACTGCTGGATGCCATTCCAGTTTGACTTGAACTTTGTTGTAAACTCCCATATGGTTGTTCTCTGGGAGGGAACAATGAAAAGGCATATTGTCCTCCATATGGTGGCAATCCAGTACTTAAAGGATAGATTTGCCTTTGAAGACACATTGGATCAATTTGTTGAGTTTCAACATAAGAAATACCAGATGAGAATCCGAATGAAGAAATAGGAACTAACCATGTCGTCGAAACAGTCCCTGATTGGACTCCGGCTTGTTGTTGATAACTTGCCGGGATAGATGGTATACCGGCGAACATTGTTGGAGTGATAGCAGGAAGTTCTGCCATTGTTGTGTCAGATGACACAGTCTTAGATGTCGACGGTTGTTTAGATATATCTAATCTATCTAAAAGATTTCCTAGCGATTCTATAGGAACTTCCGATAACGATAGACTAATTTCTGATGAAGAAGGATATAGGTTGATCCCAACTCCAAAATGTGATGGAGTACTAGATGGGGGATCCTCCACAATCTCTTCTATAGTAATCAATCCAGGTGGAAGAGGTAGACCGTCAGGTCCGTAAAATATTTCCGGTGCCGAAGAAGGTATAGATTCTGCAGTGATAGATGTTTGGGGAATAACACCTTCCGAATCAGCTGTAGATGGAGTTGGTTCAGGAATAGAAGTGTTTACCTTCACACTAGGATCAATTCTACTGTCCTCTGGTGGCTGCGGAACTTCTTCTGTAAAGGTAGGGATACCATAAATGTTTGGAGTAACCGGAGTCTCTGAGGGTGTCGGAACACTTGTTCCAACCAGACCGGGGGACTTTGAACTGGTTAAACGAGTTCGTTTTGTCTGGAATAGTTTTGTTTCTAGAGACAAAGATGGTTGACTCGTAAGTCTCCGCGAACGACAGGGTTTTGATTGAATTTCTTCCACAATTGCGGATTACTTGATCAACTAAAAATGGAGGGGGAAAGTGATTCTAAATTAAATGAATTTTAGATGCTTTGACACAACTTGTTTTTTCAATTTTTAAGAGTCGAGAAAAAACAAAAGAAGACTCTAGTCACCTTTGATTTTTAATGAGCCTGAAGTGACAAGTGCTCAAATGGACCTTTTCCTTTAAGGAGTCTGAAAAGGAACAAAAGAGATTACTCTGGAAATCTAGACAGAGGGATTACCAAACCAATCGCAAAACTACAGAATACTTTTTACGGTACGGCAGTCAATCTTCCCGAATGCTGTGTTCAGTGCATTACGATTGATAGGGCAGCAGACACGGCTTCCTATGGATAAAGGATATAACCTATTGTGGTCTCCCAATATATACTCGATGACACGTGGGAGAACAAGTCCGTACTGGCATTTGTCATCTCAAAGAGGAGGAATCACCCAACCAACAATGAAAGCAATAGTTACCAGGCTTTACGACGCCGGAATACGTCTCTAGCCTAGACTTCTAGATGTTGTGCGTTAGGTTCCAAAGTGTTTTTATGTTCATTAAATTTATTTTACAATTGATCTTTCTTAATAAATTTTCCTTTCAGGTTCATCGCGTGATGTAGATATACAATTCCTAAAATGAAATCTAAGATGATAAACAATTGTTTAATCTTCTTTTTGCAATGAAAATCCTAGCTACTAAAGAAAGAGAGATGATATTCTTTCAACATAGAGCAGAGAGCACACACTAGATGCACTGTCCTAAATAAACCAACAAGCAATCTAAATGCAAATGCACATGCATGTATTTGTTTTCAGCTCTCTTAATGTGTGAATGACAAGAAGAATGCTAAGTACAAATCTGAATTATCTTTTCAAAGCGACAGTACTAACAAATTTCTCTTCAAAACGAAAGGAAGATAGTGACGACAATTTGCTATTTTGAATTGAAAACTGCTTTCGACACTTGAAAAACTACTAATTCAAATCAAATACAAGAGTAATTGTATAATCGACCATAAAGAACAATAGAATTCTTTTCTTTGACTGAAAACGACACTTGCGACACTTCCAAATCAAAAGACGGCAGTTTTATTATGTTACTTTTTGCAAAAGAGAACTGTAAATGGCACACAATACATAAAAACATTCACAATTCTTTGTACTATGGAGGTGGAATGATGGAAAGGAAGGGGGTTTCCATAGTGGTATACTAATCACAGATAGCAAAACTCGTGAATAGAGCTGAAGAGAGTGAAGAAAAACCAAAGTCTGAAGGCAAAATTAGCCTTTTTTGACCATCGCACCTATTACGCAGGGAAACCAGTATGCATCCCACCTACTGCACATGGGAGGTGTGATGCATACAGACTTCCTTGAAGAGAGGATGCGATGGTACCAGGATGAGACTTTTGCTTGGTCTCTGGTCACAGTTTGTAGCTTAGTTCAGGGATCAGGGCGGAGCAAGTGATGTTCAGTAAATATAAATCACAGGGGTTGATCTAATGAGGTTACTAGAGCCACCACTAGGGAAATTAAAATGTTTGCAAATCGATTGTTCAGTTTATAAACAAAACTCGAAGATAGACTGAAGCAACATTGATCTACTTTGCACTTGCATAGCAAATGCAGTTCGAAGGCTAGCTGGCTTGACTTCAGGCTCCGTCTGTAAGTTTATAACAAAAACAAATATAGACAAGCAAACAATCTATTCACTCCCTAATGGAGTTTCCATTTTTTTATCAGGAAATCTAGTGTCCACTTGGAGCTACTAGTCCCACTAAGACTGGTAGCTATCTTAGAAACAAACAAACTAAAACTACTTTTGCTTTTCTTTATGAGAAGTAGATAAGAGAGGAACAAAAGGCACCAACCTCAGTCTTGCGCTTGGTTCCTTGCTTGGTTCCTCTCCCTTCTGACAGATCCTTGCCGCTTTTCCTTCATCTACCCAGCTTCAAAGAGTACCTGTGGAATCAAAGCAGCATAATACTATCGAAGAACAGAGATCTACAATCATAAACAATATAGGACCAGATATATATTGACCACACAAATGCATATATCATCAAACATACAAGAATGTAGAGGAAAACTCGAATAGCTTTATTAATATCAAGAATAGCAAAGAGGATTACAACCAATTTTTCTGACCCAGCGTCATCCTCCCAGCATGAAAGCCCTTCTTCACCTTGTGAAAAGCTTAGATCACCCAACACTATGATATTCCACTAAGAAACCAACAACACTTCCTTACAAGATACAAAATTCCAGCCTTCGGATCTCTGGGATGAGGGATCCATATATAGATGATTGTAGGGGGGTGAGTCAGCTTCTGGGATTTTGATTAGTGTCCTCTCTATGATAGTTCTTGATTCCACTTGGAAATTGATGATCTCTTACTCATCCCTGGGCGAATTCAGAGAGGCAAGTGTCACAGGAGAAGTTTTTGGAAGATTCCACGACGATCCACCTTGCAAACTGTCTCTGACATTTGTCTACTCTCGCCCATCGCACCCTACAAAAGGGCTTTCAAGTATGCATCACACCCTTTTCACTGAGCAGGTGAGATGCATCGTACCCTCTGCACTGGGCAGTCTGTATGGTCCAGCTTTGACCTGTTCTGAGTAGTTTTCTATGGAGAACTTTTGGGAGATGATATAATCAGCTGACCTTGTTCCTTTAGGGTGTGAAGCAACACTTTTAGGGACTTAGGAGCCCTTGGTTTATGGACATGTATGATTGGGGTTGCAGTGCCCAAAAATGTCTATAACATTAGGGAATAGTACATGGTATATTGATTCAGGAGCCTCTTTCCATATCACTAGAAATCAGGAGTGTTTCATCCAACTGGATGAGAAGGACATGCAGGTAAATATCAAGGTTGGAGATAATGGCAAGTATGCTACTAAGGGAATTGGTATTGTCATCATTGAAAGGGAGTCAGGTAATACTCTTCATCTCAAAGATGTTCTCTATGTTCCAGGGTTGAAGAAGAACTTGGTTTCAGTAGCTATCCTTGAGGATAAAGGATATGATGTCACCTTCAGTAGAGGTAAGGCTTACCTCTAGCACTTGGCTTCTGGATGTAAGAAGCATATAGTTTTAAGGGTGACAAATCTCTACAAGTTGCATGTAGAGAGTGGTGCAACCTTGAGTAACAAGGTAGGATGTGGAGATGTAGGTGAATTTTGGCATAGGCGCATGGGACACTTGCATCATGGGGCATTGAAGATCCTTCAGCAAATTTCCACACGATTACCAACAGGAGGCCTTGACAAGAGTGGAATGTGCAAGGGATGCATGCTTGGAAATTATGCCAAATCTTCCTTCCATGGTGAATATAGTAGGGCCAAATGTATTTTCGAGTTGGTGCATTCAACTATGTTTGGGCCCTTCTCTTCTCCATCACTGATGAGACATAGGTATTATGTTACTTTCATTGATGATTTTTCTCAGAAAACTTGGATATATTTTATGAAAAAGAAAGATGAGGTCTTAGACAGGTTCATGGAGTTTAAGGCCTTCGTAGAGAAGCAAACCAGGAAGAAAATCAAGGCAGTGGGAAGTGACAATGGTGGAGAATATATCTCCAATGCCTTCAATGGTTTTTTTGCCAAGGAAGGTATTAGGAGAGAGTTGATAGCACCTCATAACCCTCAACAAAATGGGGTGGCTGAGAGGAAGAACAATAGTATTGTTGAAGCAACTAGAGCTATGTTGCCTGATTAAGATCTGCCTAAGTTCTTGTGGGCAGAAGCATGAAACACTATAGCATTTCTATAGAACAGGAGTCCACACAAGGTGCTTCGACAAGCTACACCAGAGGAGGTCTTCAAAGGCAAGAAGCCTGATGTGTCACACTTCTAAATATTTGGCACAAAGGTCTACTGTCATGTGTTCAAAAATAACAGGAAGAAGTTAGAAGGGTATTTTTGTGGGGTATAGTGAGACATCTAAGGCATACAGGGTGTATCTTCTAGGATCCAAGACAATAGTTCTCAAGAGAGATGTGAGATTCCAGGAGGATCAAGCTTTGAGAGTTTCCTTAGAGCGTGAGAAAATTGTAGTACCTGAGGAGGAGCTACTCACTCTCAAACAAGAGGCACAACCAACACCTCAAAGTCATCCACAATGACAGTCTAGTGGCAAGAGGGTAGCGCAATAGGATGAGGAGGAAAAACTAGGCTGAGAGCAAATAGATCAGCCAAATCTAGCCACCACAGGGAGGAAGAAGGCCAAGTGGGTCGAGAGGTTGATCCAAGAGGCTCAAGAGTAGGTCGAGGCTCCTAGCACCATATTTAGGCAGAGTAAATAGCCACAAATGTACATAGGTTATATGGCACTAATGATAGATTTGGTGGACACTAAGCCTTCTTCTTATGAGGAGGCAGCTTCTCAATAGGTTTGGCAGGATGCCATGGTGGAGGAGTATTCCTCTATCATGAAGAATGATGTCTGGGAGGTTGTTCCAAGACCTGAGGGGAAAATCGTAGTTGGATCTAGATGGGTGTACAAGTTGAAGCATGGAGTAGATGGGAGTGTGGAGAAGTTCAAGGCCAAGTTTGTGGCCAAAGGCTTCTCACAGATTAAAGGCATAAACTGTGAGGATACCTTTGCCCCAGTAGCACAATATTCATCCATCAAGACTATTCTAGCACTTGCAGCATAGATGGGGTGGAAGATCCACCAGATGGATGTGAAGACAACATTCCTCAATGGATTTGTTGAGGAGGAGATCTATATAGAGCATCCAGAGGGGTTTGAGTAGTTCAACAGAGACACACATATGTGCAGGCTGAAGAGAACTATTTATGGGCTCAAGTAAGCTCTGAGAGCATGGTACACTTAGATTGACAGCTACCTTTGAGGATTGGGCTTCACTAAGAATGAGGCAGATGCCAACCTGTACTACATCATGGTTGGAGGGCTTCTGCTCATTCTAGTTCTCTATGTCAACGACCTTATATTGACTGGAGATGAGATCTTGATCTAGGATTGCAAGGAGGAACTTGCGAAGGAGTTTGAGATGAAGAATATGGGGCTTGTGCACTATTTCCTTGGCTTGGAGGTTTGGCAGGGTGATGGTGAGACCTTTGTGGGACAGGGAAAGTACACAATAGAGATTCTCTAGAAATTTCGTATGCAAGATTTCAAGCCCATGGCCACAACTCTAGTCACAAACTAGAGGAAGGTGGGTGCTACTAGAATATAGCAAGAGAATCTTAGAGTATACAGGAAACTCAATGGATCATTGATATACTTGGTAAACACGTGACTTGATATTTGTTTTGCAGTCAACTAGCTAAGTCAATTCATGGTTGAATTGACCAGAGTGCATTGGGTTACTGCAAAGCATGTGTTGAGATATCTTAGAGGCACAATAGACTATGGATTTTTGTAAAAACAGGTTGATTGAGTGAGGCTTGAAGGCTTCACTGATGTAGATTTGGGAGGGGGCTCCACAAATAGGAAGAGTACTTCAAGTGGCATCTTCAGCATTGGGTCAACTATAGTTCCTTGGTACAGCAGGAAGAAAAGATTAGTTGCACTTAGTTCAACAGAGGCCGAGTACATGGTTGCTAGTTAGGAAGCTTGTAAGGCTATTTGGATGGGGAAGTTACTTGTGGGACTTTTCAGATAGAGGATGGAGCCTACCATGATACATTGTGATAATCATAGTTGCAATAAACTCTATAAGAATCCAATATTTCATGATCGCTCAAAGTATATCAAGATCATGTATCACCATCTTATAGATTGTGTGTATAAGGGGATAGTCAAACTATGGTACATTCCAATAGGGGAGCAGACAACAGAAATCTTGACCAAGGCATTGACAAGAGGAAGTTTCGTTCATCATAGAGATAAGTTGGGATTTATACAAAATCCATTCCTCACTAAGAGGGAGTGTTGAAAAGTAGCACAGGAATGATTCCTTGATTTGTGTCTTGATTCAAGGAATCAATTTGGATATCTTCTTCGACATCTATGAGTTCTAGTGATGAGTATGAGTTCAAGAAGCAGTTTCACTAGTGCGAGTTTTTGTAGGATGAGTTATCTATCCTCTAGTGTGAGTTAAATTGGGAACTGAGTGAATAAGTAGAGTTATCCTCCTAAATTTTAGGAGGATCCAATTACCTAACTAGAAAAGCTCCAGTTCAACTCCTAATTTAGAAAACTCACTAATAATCGAAAAGCTCATAAGGAGATCAAAGGCAGACAATTAATCAATCAATTCTTGAGCATGAGTTTGTGAGAAAAATGAAAACACATGAGCATGGTTACAAACTTATTTCCAAAATTCAATCATATAGTAACCCCACTGAAAGAGTAACCCCATTGAAAGCCATTACCAATGATGCCAACAATGAATTAAATCCTCTCGAAACCTCACAAAAAAATTATTAGAACACCCCACATTCAAAATAAAGACCCTAATCAAAATCTAGCAAATGCATTTAGTGTTTGGGATTCAACATTTGGGATGTTACCTTACGGTCGGGTAGGACAGAGTCCAAATGACTACCTATTAAACCATGGAACAACAACCCTGTTTGACCGAGTAGTTTATGAAGTCCAAGCTAACCAAATGGAATTTACAATTTTGTTGAGTTCTAGCCCAAATGAAACCAGAGATTATTGCATTCAGTTTGCATAAAAATCCTTGTGGTATCTTGAAAATTTGCATCCAGTATATGGGATGTTGTGCAGAATAGATTTTACAAGAATAATACACCCCCCCAAGGATATCCACCGATGTGACCACATATAGAGTCACTTTCTGATTTTTTCCAATAGCTAGTCCCAGTCTTTGTTTTTGCATCCATTAGGCTTTAGAAAGAAGCCCAAGTAGGTTAAGCCATCGTCCATGTGAGTGGATTTAACCCCAAATATGTTTGCAATCTCCATTATCTCTGAGGCTTCTGGATCACTTGAGATTAGTGTAGACTTTGACTGGTTCACTTGAAGACCTGATGCATTTCCAAAATCTGAAATTATATTGTTGATTGCCCACCATTCAAAAGGGTCATATTTTCCTATTGTGAGGAGGCCGTCCACAAACATTAAATGTGAGAGGGATACCAAATGTGAGAGGGATGCCCTATTTCCAATTCTACAACTAGTAATTTGTCCATGTTCTCGAGCTCGTGTTAGTCTCCTAGACAGTCCATCAATTGTGATGAGAAACAGAAGAGGAGACAAAGCACAGTCTTGTCTAAGTCCTCTGGATATTTGGAAGAATTCGGTTGGAATTTCATTTATCAATATGGCTAGGGAGGTAATCTCAATGCAAGCTTTTATCCAATTTATCAATAAGGACCCCATGACAATTTCGTTCAGAATCATCCACAATAGTTCCCAATTAACACAATCAAACGCCCTCGAGAGTTCAATTTTCATGAGGCAAACATCTAGGTTGCAGATTTTGATAGAATGTATACTTTCCTATGTGGATGCAACTGCATCATGGATCTATTAGTTCTCCAAGAAGCCAAACTATTCTGCTGAAATGTGTTTAGACAAAAAAGTTTGATCATGTTTGCAATTGTTTTGGAGATCAGTTTGTATATGGTGTTACAAAGAGAAATTGGGCGATAATCAGAAAAGGAGGTTGGTTGAGGGATCTTGGGAATAAGGGTTATGAAAGTGGAATTTGTGGAGACC
Source organism: Pinus tabuliformis (assembly GCA_031772625.1). Classification (NCBI taxonomy): domain Eukaryota; kingdom Viridiplantae; phylum Streptophyta; class Pinopsida; order Pinales; family Pinaceae; genus Pinus; species Pinus tabuliformis. The sequence goes on along the minus strand of CM062815.1, from coordinate 594,696,113 downwards.
CAACCAAGACTGTGAGATTCCTCCACCATCTCAGTGAGCTTGGCAATCATAATCTCTTGGAAGTGGATGAAAAGTTCCATTGTCCAGCTATCTGGTCCGGGGCTTTTTCCATGTGCCATTTCCTTTAAGACCTTGAGGACTTCTTCTTGTGTGATTGGGCGTTCCATATACCAGGAGTCTTCCATGTTGGGGGTGAAAGTGAAGAGGTCACATATTTCTAGTTGTTTGTTGAAAGAGGCATCTTTCTAAGAGCATAAATTATTGTTGAAATGTCTCATTGCCTCCGTTTCAATTTCCTATTGTGTGGAGAGGTTTTCCCCTGTTTCCGAAATAATGTTCCATATACTCTCTTTTTTCTCATATTTACCTATTGGTGAAAGAATTTACTATTCTTGTCACCCTTCTCAACCCACACTTGTCGTCTTTTTTGTTGCAATTCTTCTAATTGTCTTTTCAATAGCTATGATCTTCACATTTCCATTTGAAGAATCTCTTACTTTTTGTGTTCAGTGAAAAATTTATGGTCAGATGGGTCTTCTAGACACTTGATCTATTTTTCAATCCTAAGTAATTCCCTGTTCATGTCCCTTTTTTCCCTTCTTTCCCATTCTCGAACTCTTACTTAAAGGTCTCTCAATTTTTCATTTAGCATGTCCCTTTTCCAAGAACCTCGACCCCCAAATGGCCTCTTCCAGAAATTTTGTACCAGCTCTATGAAATCAAGATCTTTTAACCAGAAGTGGTTGAATTTGAATGGTCGGGATTTAGTATGTATTACCTTGTCCCAATCCAACATGATTGGAAAATGATCAGAAATTTTTATAGGAAGAATCTTAGAGTTGATTCCCTTAAGACAATTGGTAGTAGATTTATTTACATAGAATCTGTCCAGGAATTTAGCTATACCCTGCGAGCCCCAACATCCATTTCTCCATGTGGGTCCAATTGGAATTGGTTTGATGTCTCAGAGGTTTTGCTGGCTGAAAATATCCTTGAAGTAAGTCCCCAGCTTGTCAGGCCAATAGTGGGAGCCCCAAATCTCAGAGATGTTTGTAGAGAAATTAAAATCCCCTTCCATGATTAGTGAATCAAACTCTAGGAGGCCTAAGTTTGTTGTCTTTGACCAGAATTCCTTTTTGTTAATATATGTAGCATAAACATCTATTATTCTAAGTCAAGTTTTGGATCCCCTACCTTCACCCGTGATTATTAAACTTACAAATGTTTTAAAGGCTTTGAAGTTATAATTTGCTAGATTCCACATTTTCGCTAGACCAGAGGCACTAATTGCGCATACATTCCAGGTTGGACAAATCTACAAAAGATGACCCCACATCTTATCTGTAGTAGTCATTGTTTCTTGAATCAACACAATTTCGGGATTATGTAAGTTAATTAGGCTTTTTAGGGATCTTCTTTTTTGGGTCGATCCCAATCCCCTAACATTGAGAGACATAATGGACATTATGGAAGGTCCATGTCAAAAGGATCTACTCTAAGGATCTGATTTTTTTGTGGGAGTTTCTTCATTGAGTCTATACCTAGAGGATAATGGGGCGATTGGCAGTGGGTCGCTGACTAGAATATTTTGGAATTGATCCAGTAAGTTGGATGGAGAAATTTGCAAATTTTTATTTTTGATCCCTTCCTCTGGCAAGTGGTCAAATTTTTGAAATCAGTTGGGCGAGGAGGATGGTCTACTGGGTCGAAAAAATATTTTTTAATTGTCAAGGGATCCAATGTAGATTGTGTCTCCCTAGCTAGTGTCTCGAGTTCCAATTACTCTAAGAATGGACAGAAAGTGCGTCCAGATGGGGCCCCAAATTTGATTTGGGAGGAGAACAGATGATCAACAAGATTTTGTGGTTCAGATGGAGGGACCAAATCAGTTCCCTTTCGAGAGGGTTTAGGTTTATTGGATAACAGTGCAGATAATGGAAAATGTTTTATGGAGGAGGAAGATCTAATGGTCGGGTTAAGACAAAGGTTTTTTATGTTTGCTAGGACTGCTTTTCGAAATGTCATTGGAGAGAGGAGTTATTGTACTAGGAATTATGAGGACATGGTTATTGGATGCTAGATGAGTGGAGCGATTTTTAGGTGGATGTTGAGATAAAGTGATAGGAGCATTTCTCAGAGGAGGGGATTTTGAAAGGGAAGAATCATTTGATTTGGAATTTACAGATGGATGGGTGTCCGACCAGTCATGTAGAATGGTGGAATGTCCCAAGAAATCAGCACGCCTCTCAGTAGTATTGGAAGAGTCCGCACTACCATGTCTTTCTGGGCAAACATGCATCAAATTTCATGTTGCATGACATCTGAGACAATGGAAGGGATTGACTAGTAGTCAACAATTTTTCTGCGAGAACATGGGCCCCAATATAGGTCGATTTCTGCAATAATTCCTTGTGATAGTGATCATTCAATCAACACCCATGCAGTGTTTTTAATCATCCCTCCAAACCTACTTTCATCAAGGTCAAGAATTTTCCAATTTTATTTGCAATATTTGTCATAGCTTTCCAAGTCCATAGTTCTAATGGAAGTCCCAGTGGTTTGGCCCATAGAATGTTCCTCTGAGGAGTGTCTATTGTGGGGTCAAAACCAAAGGTCCACCTCTAGAGTGATAGGTATCTATGACCTTGAAGTTTTGAACCCATGTCCTGTCAGCAATAAGGTTTGCATCCTCTGTAGTGAGGAAATGGAAAGCAAACCATCCATTTTGGAGAGCATTGATTCTCAACTGGTATTTGAGGAGTGGCTGCCACCATGTTTCAACCCATTTCTTCATTTGGGCACCATTCATATGGCAAAAAGCCCATCGACCAAATAGGGCTTGATTTTTCAATTTTATTGATTCTTCCTAGTATCCCTTTGCTTCAATGACCAGTCCAATTTTTTGAGGGTCAACTTTGATAGGTTTCTATTGGTGGGAGTGTTGTTTTCTTTTTATAGCTTTGCGGTTGTCTAGCTGTGGGATTTTCGATTGCTCAGCATATTTTGAGTTCATGTATTGTTCCTTGGCTTGGACCATGATATCTATCAACAGAGCATCATCCAGAGGAGAGGGAAATGACAAATTTTCCATTTTGTTTTATGCTTTCACCACCAATCCCAAAGTTTCAAAGTTGTATCGTAATATGATTTTCAAGGGATCAAATGATACGGAAGGCTCCACTTCCTTTCTTTCTCCACCATGCTCATCCATTTATCTCCTAGACTCAAATGCACAGAAGCAACATTATCACAGCCTGGCCATCTCTTGAGTTGTGATTTGAAGACCTGGTCTCCTTGTACTATACTGATTCTGAAACAGAACCACAACAGAATACAAACCCTGCTTTGCTCGACTCTCAAACAAAACCACAACAGAACACAAACCCTGCTTTGCTCGACTACATGTCAAGTAATCCTCTATGTGAAGTTGTGGCCACGTCTTTTATCCTTTTCTTAGACTTTTCACCACCAATTCTATGTGCATTGTCCTCCACATAAATGGTCCAGTTTGTCCACTGCCAATATTGTGGGCACTATTCTCCACATAAACGTTCCAATTTGTGTGTTGACCAGGTCAAGAAACAATTTATGTCGCCCACCCTATAGGTTAGTGGTTATATAGGTGATCAGTCAGCATGTACTGTTATCCTAATCATTGTCCACTTTGTACACTAGCAAAGGTTGTCTTGTGATGGATTGAGAGATCTCTGAAGAATCCGATGCCAGTAGTGTGATCCAGGGATTTTTTCTAAACCATTAATGGCTGACCACAAGCAAGTTGTCAGGGCCCCACCACAAACTTAGAAGATTGGTTGAAGTGATTCCAAAGTCAGACTTGTATATGGTTATCTAGAGATTGTGATGTCCTTTTTACAGCTAAAGGAAGATTTGGACTTGTCTATCACATCTCCAGATTTTTTTGTAGGTGGATTAAGTAAATCGACCGCCACCTAAAACTTTAATGCCTGTAATTCAATTTTGGGGAGAAAAACAAAGTGGATTCACTGTACCGCAGCTGAAGCATTGAGCATTGTTCGAGTCCACTAGTTGAGAGAAAGAAAACAATTTAATCTTCCTCAAAAAAGTTACCTTTGTTTTTTTATACCTTTCCATTATATTTTTTGCGCAGCAGGAACAAATTTGACATTATTTCAAGTTGAACCAGAGTCAACAGTATCTGGAATTCCATCCAAATCATTCTGTCATGTAATCTTCATGTTTTTCAGGCAGTGCCTCTCCTCAAATGCAGAACATTCTTACTGAGAAGAGATCCGAATTTTGGGGGCAAATGTCCTATGTCAATGCGTCTTTGTCTGCAGAAAACTCAACATTTCCATATTTGTGTTTCTTCCTGTTTTTGTTTTTTTATTTTAGTTTAAACAAATCCATGCATCCCTGGATTTTTTATTTCTTTAAACTTGGGATATAAGATGTTATAGGCAGCGAATATTAATATTATCTGCAATATAATTTCAGTAAACACATTATTGTCCATTTGTCTTTTTGTTTTCATACGTTATTTCCAGTGAGGGACCATCTTGGTTATGGAGAAGTAGGTACCTTGACTGAGATGACAATTCTAAAGAAAACTCACCAAATACATTGACATATACTCTCCCCTCGCTTATCAGTTGTTCCTTTTGGTGTCCCTATTTCTCCTCTTTCAGTCCTTGTCATGGAATTCATTTCTTCTCCCTGAAATCCTGGATCCTGAAGATTCTGTAGTTTCAAAGTTGTATCGTAATATGATTTTCAAGGGTTCGAATGATACCGAAGGCTCCACTTCCTTATTTTCTCCACCATGCTCATCCATTTATCTCCCAAACTCGGATGCACAAAAGAAACATTATCACAGCCTAGAGATTACAGCTTCTTTTTCTTCAATGTCCTTAAACCCTGAGCTTTGATAGCCTCTCTGGAAGAACCAGGCCTGGTCTTCTTTATTTGTTCTTTGTATTCAGCCAAGAGAATGGCGAACTTATAGCCCTGAATGGCAGTATCGAAGCTGCCCTTTTCGAGGAGATTGGCTTTGAAGAGCTAAAGACTCTCTTTGGCTCTCAGTAGTGATAGAATATGGGCAGTCTAGCATTCCATGTATATGGTTAATCCATTTTTCAATTATCGAAAATTCAAATGCTGAACAACGTCGGAAGAAGAAAAGAGCTTAACTAATCACTTCCATCAATCTAAAGCAGTCATAAATCGCAATTTCTAAGCTAAGTTTCCCTACGCATGCAATCTAGAGTTGGGGTTTGTGTAAATGGAATTGTGGAAGAAACCATGAAAGTTTAAACTCCCAAAATCGACTCAAAAAGCGAGAAAAAAAGCTGTTGAAAACAAAAATCGAAGAGGGAAACAAAGCCGCTGAACAAAAAAAATTCAAGAGGGAAAAAAAGCTGTTGAAAACAAAAATTGAAGAGGGAAACAAAGCGTCTCTGATAACTATTAATTGGATGAAAAATGGGTGAAGATAATGTTATAGGTTATAATAAGGAATATTTCACATATTACACGATTTCTAAACATAAGTCTTTCTTTTCTTTAGTTATTTTTCTAGTCCCTTGCCTTGAAGAGGCTGGTATAGGTGGTTGTATAGGTTGTTAGAAGGAAGAGATCACTCACATTAGATTTCTAGATTTTTTTTAAATAGTATTTTTAGGTTTTATTATTTTATTTTATTTTTCTATATTTTATGTTTATATATATATATATATATATATATATATATATATGTTGTTAGGAAAATTTAAGAAAATAGTCAGAAAGAAAGAAAAAAATAAATAAAAAATTTCTCTCTCCACTAAAATGATTAAAAAACAAAATACTAATAGATGTTGATATAGAGGCATGGAAATAAATTCTTAGACGATTACAAGAGGAGGAAAAGATCACAAGTGAGAGTGTAACATGAGGAGTGGACCTTAAGATACTAGCATGCATGGTGGAAGATTTATATCCCTTGCACCTTGTAAATTGTTAATTTCATATAACTAGATGGAATTATTTGATTAGTTTAATTTTATTTTATTATGTTCTTTCAAATTAATAAATGCTAATTGTGAAAACGGACCACTTCCTTATGTTCAAGTCTTTATTTTGCATTAATACACATCTCTTCTCATTTTATGTATACTTATATATTCAATTGTTAAAAACTAAATTAGGGTGAAAATGCAGTGGTGGTGATAGTTGTTAAGAAGAATCGTGTGTGTGTGTGTGTGTGTGTGTGTGTGTGTGTGTGTGTGTGTGTGTGTATATATATATATATATATATATATATATATATATATCAAATTTTCTATTTACAACAAGGATATTGACCATGTTAATATGTTTTGAGGTTAATCATTTTATTAAAATGATGGGAAACTTCTATGTTGGTTTAGTAGTGTTTTCTTTGTTTTTTAAGATTCGAACATATGACATTTTAAAGTCAATATTAGTCCGCAGAATGTTGAAGCTCAACTGCAAAGTTAGGCTATAAAAAAAAAATTGTTTAAGGAAGTATAATCTTTCAGCCAATCTATAACAGCCTTTGAATCCCCTATCACTTGTAAGTTTAGATTGTTGAAGTGACAAAATTAAAATGACTAACATAAACGACTAAACCATATTATTTTAGTGCTTGTCAAGTAATCTAATTTTTGTTCGTAGACCAATTTAGTCATTCATGTTAGTCATTTTTAGTTGTATTACTTATTAGCTAGTCATATATTTTTACCCCTCGACTAAATTAGGTGTTTATGTAGTCATTTTTAGTTGGGTCACTTAATATTTGGTCATTTTTGGTAGTATTTCACTTGGAAAAGTTGCAATGACTAAATTTTTTAGTCACCTAGTAACTAATTTCTCATTTTCTACTAGTATTGTTATTCTCAATACTTGTTGCACACCTCAAAGTTAATTCTTTCAATTGCGCTCAAATACCACCTTGGATAGCTCAAATGACCGATATGACGATTTCATTAGATTCTTCTTTTTGAGAGGACCAAAATCGACCTAAAGATCACCCAATTTAGTTAATCAAAAGTTTAGTTATGAATTATTTTATTCATACATGTATTATGGAATGGGTCGGCTCTAACAACATGAATAACTGCTTGGGTTAGTCTTAACCCCAAGTGAACCCTCAGGAAAGCCTATGAATAAAATATACCTCAAGATCATTTGGACACATCTTCTATTCTCTTTTTTCTTGGTTCGCACAAGTTTGATGGAAGGAGTTCGCTCAAGGGTCTGAAATCACAAGCAGAAAGTTCGCTCTGGATTAGGGTCATATGGATCTCGGTCGCTGATACAGAACAAGAAATTCTGGTCCATAAACATTGGAATATAAGCCTATAAGAGTGAATATAGAACCTTGGATGCTGGAACAGAGGCTTATGGGATCGAATATGGCTTCAGAGACGTATCTAGAGGCATCGCTCCTAGAGACATTTCAGTCGCATGCACAATAACTTCAAGGTAGAAACCAAGGGTTTTAGATGTGTTGCACCTTGTTCACATGCATAGAGTCTTCCATAAAGTGACCAAGTAGTCATAGTCACCCTCACATAGTATCTGAGAGAGCGACCAGGGAGTTTCGGTCACACACAAATAGTTTTGATGAGAGCAACTCGAGTTCAAATCTGGGGTTTGACATCTTGGCTTTAATTGACTTCAGATATTTGGTAGATCTAGGTTTCTCTCTACTATTATACAGATCTGTAGATCTGTAGATATGAATTTTTAGTTTCTCTTGCAAACATATATATTTGGCTCATTGACGATGACAACAGTATACAATAGTTGACATCAGTTTTTGACAACACATTACAACCATCAATATGAGGGTTTTGATTCCTAACATGATTAGATATGTTTCATAGATATCATTATTTTTTTGATGCATATATAAAGTTATGAATTATTGTACTCTCTTTTATTGCATCACTTGATTACGATCTAAGAATAAGAATATTTGTAATAGTTTTCCCCATAGTGGGTTTTGCCCTCGTCTCAAACCAATCCTAGTGTCTTTATGTGTGTGCATGCTTTCTTTTATTGTTCCTTTTATGTTCCACTGCATTGATGATGATGGTGATTTTGTTTCTTTCTATGTAATTACAAATGTTGATGTATAATCACATAGATATGAATATTGTAATCATGATATGGGGCGAACTTAATGTATTAATGATGAAATACAATTATCATAGCAAAGAACAATGTTGCCCTATGAAAAAGTAACATGGTTTCATAATTGGGCTAAAGAAAATTCATGGAGATCACCCCGATGATGAAACCTTCGAGGGAAGCTGGAAGAGGATAGTGGAGACCTAAAATAATTCTAGGGTTTGAAGATAACCCTAGACCTCTTTATGATTATGGTTTGATGTATTATATGAGGTTAAGGTTGGAGAGAAAACCCTAGTTTATGGAAAAGGCTTAAGATTAGATATATGAAACTCTAGCATGGTCTACTTAAATATGTTCAAGCACTTGATGATCTGAAAATGGGGCACTTAGGCTTCTTGTCTAACTTACAAGAACCTCTCCCACTTCCAAAGCTTAATTATTCCCAAGTCTTTATGATTAACCAGTGCATAATTAAATATGTGCTTGAATAGAAGGTGTATGCTAGTGTTGTTTATTAAAATTGTTTATGTGCTATAATTTAATGTGCTGAAACTGATATATAAATACATATAACAGTAAATAAAGCAGTAGAGACAATGCAGCAATAACACACACAGAATAGCAATATTAATTAGGAGTTCACCCAAAACTCTTGGGCTATGTCTCCATGAGCTCTAGTCAACTCAACTAGGCTCTTTAGGATTATGGTATAAGTCCTTTTTACAAGCTCTTGGCTCAACTCCTACTGTTTTACATAGAAACAGTGGGTTCAGACACCATTTTATCCCCTGGCTCTTGAAGCTTTAGGCTTTCTAGATCTCGACTCTCACTCTGGCTCTCGGCTTTGGCTCTGGATCTTGGATCTAGCTCTTGGCTCTGGCTCTTGGTCTAGCTCTAGCTCTGGCTCTTTGCTCTGGCTTCTTTAGCTCTCAAAAATGTACAGCTTTCTATCTTTTCACTTGACTTCCAAGTGACTCCCTCGGCTACTTGCGCTTCAACTTTTTCTTTCTGTGCTACTTGTTTTGCTGTTGCCTTTTCGTGCTGCTTTCTTATGCGTTAGCTTCCTGCTTTGGCTTCGCTTTCTGCTTATGCTTAATTTCAGCAACAACTCCAACAACAACCCCTCTATCTCTGACATTCATGGCTTTAAGCCAATTGGTGATTGTCTATTCATTTTCCCCTTCAGGCTCTTCGGCTCCTAGTCTCTGTCCACTCGAATCCCCTTCTGAGCATTAGCAATCATGGCATAACGTCTCCAAGGAAGGTGGCCACCTGTTCTGCAATGGAAGGGACCATCGGGCCTTTGAAATCCTCGAAATAGCCATTCTCTGTTTACACAGAGAAATGCATTCAAACATGGGAAAATCCACCAAAACGTTGTTTATCAGACTTCAAAATCCCTTAAATCCGCTCTATAACCATATCAGGTCCACCTTTTAATTGCTTATCGCATCTCCACCATTGATCTGAGAGATCTAGATCCAACGGCTGAGATCCATTTCAGACGACTCATTCATACGGGGGTTAACTGCCCGATAAGGGTGGTTTTCTTTCTCCTCAGCCTGGACACGTGGCAGCCATTGTATGGGATCAGGCGGAGACCAGTCCAAACCATTTACTGCCTTTGGTCCTCTCGAAATCTTGCATGTTTCGTGATTTCCTTTGTATTTTAAAAATACATTAAAACATTGAAATATCACAAAAGGACTTTATGGCGGACTTGAAATATTTATGAAGTGGCATTTACAAACCCTTTCGGGTCTGGTTTCATCACATCGGTGCTTCCCTTCGTATTTCGTTTATTAAATGAAATACACAAAATACATAGCAAAACACCTTTTTACGAAACTGAAAATATTTTAAACTTGGTCTATAACCCCATCGGGTCTGGCCATCACATCGCATATGGTATCGGCCCCACTCCTTTGAATAGCTCTGATGCGATAATGCGATGCAATTAATCACAATCGCATATCGCAGAGACCTGGGGTCCCGCCTTAAGCCTCATGCCATCACCGATTGCGATCCGCCGATATCGGCGATCGCAATATCGCATCGGCCCAGTCCTTTCCTCATGTTATATGCATATGCCTGCCTCCGACCCAATATGTCGGGGATCGGCCATCTGGGGTGCTTCCCCTTTTCACTTAAGTTTGCCTTGGACCTCCTCCGATGCAATTTTCTTCATAAAGCCTTTTGGGCCATTTTTAAAGCATTTTTCCTCTTTTTCTGAGGAACAAAGGGCATCTTCTTTGAGCGATAACTTATGCATCCTAAGTCCATCTTTTCCTATTCAAGTTGTAGTAGATTCAGAATGAGATGATCTCTGCAATGGGGCTAGTTCTAGGAACTTCCTTGGACTTTCATTTTTCCTCTGTGAGGAACACTTAGACTTAGGAGTCTATCCAAAATCCATTTTGGATCACTTGACGAAGATTCAATGAAGCCCTAGGTGGGATAATCCCTAGAAAATCTGGTTGGATACTTGAAGGAAACATTGGCATATGGACCATGGACATTGATAGCTCTTAAAGGTTGGTTCAAGAGGGCGAGGATCACCTCTCATTGAAGATAATTAAGTCTTGACTTATGATGATTCTTACTTGTTAGACTTATAGATCTGACGGTTATGTTTATTTCTTGTACTTCTTGGATATGTATTTGAGTATATGGATCTTTCTAACCTCCTTGATGAGATATGATGAGTAGATCATTCTTGAGGATCATTTTGAGATGAATATTGGGAAAGAGACAGAGAGTTACTTGATGAAAAGATGAAAAAGTGCTTCAAGTAGCCTATGTCTAAAGAAAAGGTGCACAAGTAATACCATAGGGTATGCATCGTATGTTTTAGCTATTGGATCGGTAAGCCCTGAGGTATGATGGGAATGTCTCTTTCTTTATTGGTTCATACATGTCTATGAAAGTGACTTGGATCTATGTCTCCTATAATGAAATGTTTCCCCTAGTGTTGAACTCTTGATTTTCTTGAATTCCATGAGGCTATCTAATGTTGATACATTGATACACTTGATGTCTTGCTAACGTCTATGATCTATCCTTTGGACATCTTGATCCTATAAATAACGCTAGCACCTTGACTCTAGAAAATGATACTCTTGATACTTGTCATGATGGATTTCATATTGAGGAGCAGTTCATTGACTCCTATACATGAGTCTGTTGGTAATACTTGTGATAAGCATGATTGACACTCTAGTTGTTTTGATAAAGGTTTATTGAATGATGTAACCTGATTTCATTGGACATGAAGAGTTCAGTAACCTTGATGAGAGAAGTATAAGTGTAACATTGATAAGTAGATATTGTTGGCATTATGATACATATGTTGTACTTGATGGCAACCCACTCATCTCAGATAATAAATTATAGTGTAGAGAAAAGTTCACGCACTTATATGCAGAGAAAAGTTTATTTCATGTAGGGAAAAGTTCACGCACTTTTATGCAGAGAAAAGTTTATTTCATGTAGAGAAAAGTTCACGCACTTTTATGCAGAGAAAAGTTTATTTCATGTAGAGAAAAAGTTCAGGCACTTTCATGCAAGGAAAAGCGCGTATATGTTGGAGAACTTACCTTTGGTCCATGGTAGTTAGTCCTTGGTATTTGAACCTATGAGGAAAAGCGCATATATGTTGGAGAACTTACCTTTGGTCCATGGTAGTTAGTCCTTGGTATTTGAACCTATGAGGAAAAGCACGTATATGTTGGAGAACTTACCTTTGGTCCATGGTAGTTAGTCCTTGGTATTTGAACCTATGGTTTTGGACCGTGGTACGCACTTTCATGCAAGGAAAAGCGCGTATATGTTGGAGAACTTACCTTTGGTCCATGGTAGTTAGTCCTTGGTATTTGAACCTATGGTTTTGGACCATGGTACCTCGTCAAAAGTGTTGATCTCATGCAATTTCATGGTTGGTTCATGGTATTAGTCCGACAGTTTTTGATCCTATGGTTTTGGCCCGTGGTATTGCATCCAAAAGTGTTGATCTCACGTACTTTCATGGTATTAGTCCAATAGTTTTTTGATCCTATTGTTTTGGCCCGTGGTATTGTGAAAGGCCTAAGACTATAAAAGAGGAAGGAGATCATTTGGCAAAGCATCTTCAGAATTATCGAATATCTGATAAAGTGCTAGATCTGGAATATTGTGATTGGGTTTTGGTGTAGATCTGGATCTGAATGAAGAAGGAACCTGAGCGTAAGGAGAAGGATAAGTTCTATTGATGGGTCAAAATCTTAAGGCTAGAATAGTGGTATCTCTATATGATTTTGATCTGTGATATGTGGCATACGCTTGATCTATAAATCTAATAATCTGGGTCTGACTTATTGATGCAGGTTTTATTTTACACATGTTATGATCCGGGTATGTCTTATGTAACAACTGCAAAGTTAAAAGGAAATATTTGCAGATCTGTATGCGGGTTGGCTTTGGTGAAATCAGAGATTGATGATGCAAGTGTAGTTGATGGGTTTTTTATGTTCTTGGATCCAGTTTGAAAATTTATGAAAAGTGGTCCTTGAAAGAAAAGAATTAGGGGGTTGTAGCTCCCTTCCAGGAGAGACTGGAAAACGAGAGAGAGTTGTAGCTCTCTGCAGGTTGCAGCCTGCGTACTGGTAAAGGACTGCACCAGTACAAAACCATTGTAAAAGGAGTTTCTAATTTGAAAGAAGATAGAGACATATTGCAGCAGGTGGTTTTCACCCACATTGGGTTTCCACCTTACATCTTGTGTTCTTTGGTGTGACTATCTGTTTTCTTTGTTCATGCTCATTATTTTATGGTACTGACATGCAAAAATAATTCAAAGAATAAATAAGGAAGATTTATTAAAAGAACTTGATAATACTGATTCACCCCCCCTCTCAGTATTATTTCCAACAATTGGTATCAGAGCAGGTCCTTTAGAGAAGCTTGATCGGTTGAAGGAAGATCATTCATCATGAGCAACTACGAGAGGGAAGCATCAATCAGGCCACCAATTTTTGATGGGACAAACTTCAATTATTGGAAGCTAAGAGTTACTGCCTATCTTCAATCTCTTGGTACAGAAGTTTGGGATATCATAGATACAGGCTACACTTTTCCTTCAGCTACTCCTACAGATACGGCCAAAAAGAAGAAATATGAAACAAATGCTAAAGCAGTCAATACTCTTCTGGGATGCTTACCTCAAACAAAATTCGTGAAGGTTATGCAATATAAATCCGCAAAAGAAATATGGGACAAGATTGTCTTGAGCTACGAAGGAGATGAACAGGTAAAGCGTGCTAAACTTCAAATCCTCAGGATTCAGTATGAGAATCTCAGAATGTATAATGATGAATGTGTGGCTAACTATTTCCTTCAGGTAGATGAGATTGTTAATTGCATGAAAAACTTGGGTGAAGAAATAAAAGAGGCTATTGTGGTTGAAAAAGTTCTAAGATCATTGTCCCCCAAGTTTGAATCTAAAGTTTCTGCAATAGAAGAAAAGGAAAATCTACGAATTCTTACTATGTCTCAGCTACACGGAATTCTAACTGCTTATGAAATGAGAAAGGGAGGTCCATCAGACAGAAGAGAAGCTGCTTTCAAGGCTTCAGGCAAAGGAGACTATTATGAAGCAAGTCACGTGCCAGAAGAAGAAGAAGAAGAATCAAATTTTGTCAGAAATCTTCAAAGGGGAACTGGAAGGTTCAGAGGTAAGTTACCTTTTAAATGCTTTGCTTGTGGAAGAGTAGGTCATTATGCTGCAAAATGTCCTCATAAGGATAAAGGAAAGGAACTTGCTAGATGGAACAAGAAACAGATTGCAAATAAGAAAAGCTACTACACTCATGAAGATAGTGATGGTCTATCAAATAGTGACGAAGATGAACGAGGTAATGACTATAAACTCTTAATGGCATTTGAAAATGATGATTACATGGATGCTATAGATGTGGATAGCTTTTGTGAAGAAATTTCTAGACTTAAGACATGTATAGAAGAAAAGAATAGGATCATTGATACTCTACAACTTCAAATTGATGAAAAAGAAAAATATCTTGAAAAATTAGAAGGCGAAATTGTTGGTCTTAGAAAAGAGATTGAGAAAACAAAGGCTATTAATCTTAAGTTTGTCAAAGGATCTGAAACTCTGGATGAGATCATCAGTGTACAACGCTCTCCTCTAAACAAGACAGGTTTGGGCTATAATGGAGAAACTTCTCAAGCATCCACCTCAAAGAGTTATCTTGATGCAGCAAGAAGGAATGAGCAAAAGCACAATGGAGATCACCAAGTAAAGCAGGGACCAATTACAAACAAATACTATCAGGCAAATCAGGGGCAATTTGTCTTAAGGATGAACAAAAGCTACAACCAGCCACAGGTAAAATCCTCTCAATTTGCTTCAAGAATGAATGACAATAGAAATTACAATCGTTTGGCCAGAAGATTTGATAACCGCAGAAATTTCTTCAATGGACAATGCTTTTCTTGCCATAACTTTGGTCACAAAGCAGCTCAATGTGTTGCATATAAAATGATCATGACTAGAGAAGCTCAAAAACAAAGAAGTATGACCGGGATTACAAAAAGGACCTATAACAACTTTTCGGTTCTTGAAAATGAAGTTGAATGTTCTATTTGCAATAACTTTGGTCATGAAGATTCTGAATGCAGGAGCAGGTTTCAGAAGACAAAGGAACAAGCCTCAAGCACCAAAACATGGAGAATAAAGGAACCACAAACAAAAAGATGTGGGATAGCATTTTATGCAGAGGGACAGGAAAATCTATGGTACATTGACAGTGGATGTTCGATGCATATGACAGGTGATAAAGAAAAACTTGAATCATATTCTGCTCTAGAAAAAGGAAAGAAAGTTTCTTTTGGAAATGATACTCCTGCAACTATAAAAGGAAAAGGCACTGCTCAGTTAAAAGAAAAGGTCAAAGCTGGAAATGTTTTGTATGTTGATGGATTGAAACATAATCTTCTAAGTGTCAGCCAGATGTGTGATCAAAGAACCGAGGTGATATTCAATCGAATGGATGTCTTGTTCGTGATCTTGATACAGGTAAAACAGTGATCAAAGGTAAAAGAACTCCAAATAATCTATACATATTTGAAGAAGGGCAACAACAATGCTATCTGAGCAAGGATGATGAGCACTAGTTATGGCACTGGAGGTTGGGGCATCTAAGCTTTTCACAAATAAGGAAAGCATGCAAATATCAGGCAGTTCGTGGTCTTCCAGATATCAAAGTTCCAAACAACACCATATGAAAATCATGTCAGTTTGGAAAGCAAACCAGAACTACCTTTCCAGAAAAGGAAGGATCAGCTAGCATGCCTCTTGAGCTAGTACATACAGATACATGTGGTCCATTCAGGAAAAGGACAACTCAAGGAGAAGAATACTTGATATTATTCATTAACGATTTCTCCAAGTTTGTCTGGTTAGGACTTATGAAGCACAAAGATGAAGCATTCGAAAAATTCAAATCCTTTAAAGCCTTGGTTGAAAATGAATCAAGATACAAAATTAAGTGTCTTAGATCCAACAGAGGTGGGGAGTTTACCTCAAATGAATTTTTCGATTTCTGTGAAGAACATGGGATAAGAAGAGAATTCTCTACAGCTAGAACTCCTCAGCAAAATGGAGTGGTGGAAAGAATGAACAGAACTGTCCAACAAATGGCTCGTGGTATGCTTGATGAATCTGGAACTCCCGCAACTTTCTGCAGTGAAGCAGCACATGCTGTGATTATTATTCTCAACAAAACAAATGTCCGAGTGAACAACACTCAAACCCCTCATGAGCTCTGGTATAGTGAGACTCCTTCGGTAAAGCACTTCAAAATCTTTGGGAGCAAATGCTATATTAAAAATATTGATGAGCAACTTCGCAAACTTGAACCTAGAGCAGATGAAGGCATCCTTCTTGGTTATTCTCCACACAGCAAAGCATACAAGTGCTATAATAAAAGACATGGAAGAATTGTTGACAGCATTGATGTAGTGGTTGATGAGAAGGGATACATTCCTAGGCAAGTAAATCATGAAGATATCGAAGAAGATGAAGGCCATCCTCAAAGACAGAATGATGATGAAGAAGAACCTCAAGAAGAACCAGAGGAGCAGATAAGGATAGAAGAGAAGACTCCATCCAGATATGTTCAGAAGAATCATCCAGAATCTCAGATTTTGGGACAAAAAGAAGCAGGTGTACAAACAAGAAGAACAATTGCAGAAGCTTCAAGCTATTTGGCATTACTCTCTTCCACTGAACCACAAAATGTGAAAGAGGCATGCAAAGATGAATGTTGGGTCAAAGCAATGGATGAAGAACTTGAGCAGATCGAAAAGAACAACACTTGGGAGCTGGTTTCTAGACCAAAGGATAAGAATGTTATAGGAACAAAATGGGTCTTCAAAAATAAATTGAATGAAAATGGAGAAGTAATTAGAAACAAGGCCAGACTTGTTTGTAAAGGGTATGCGCAGCAAGAAGGAATAGATTTTGAAGAAACTTTTGCTCCTGTTGCAAGACTTGAGGCCATCCGGATGTTCCTTGCTCTCTCAAGCTTTCAAAACTTCAAAGTATTTCAAATGGACGTGAAATCAGCCTTTCTGAATGGAGACTTGGAAGAAGAAGTATACATTGAGCAGCCAGATGGTTTCATTCTTGGAAATGATCCAAATCTTGTATGCAGATTGAAAAAGGCTCTCTATGGCCTCAAACAAGCTCCAAGGGCTTGATACTATCGTTTGGACAAATATCTTCATCAATAAGGTTTTTCAAAAGGATCAGCAGACAGCAATCTTTATATAAAAGTTGAAAATGACAAATTGCTGATACTTGTTGTGTATGTAGATGACATTATCTTTGGAAGCAATGAAGAAGCTATGAGTCAAAGCTTTGCCTTGGTGATGCAAAAAGAATTCGAAATGTCCTTGCTGGGAGAACTAACATATTTTCTTGGTTTGCAAATCCAACAAAATGAAGGAGGGATCTTCTTGTCTCAAACCAAGTATCTCAAGCAGATTTTGAAGAAATATGGTATGGAAGAAGCAAAACCAGTATGTACACCCATGGTCACAGGATGTAACCTCAGTGCAAATGATGAATCAGCAGTAGTGCATCAACCAACTTACAGATCTATGATTGGAAGTCTACTTTATTTGACAGGTACCCGACCAGACATCATGCATGCAATGGGAATAGTTGGAAGATTTCAGGCAAATCCAAAGGAAACTCATCTTCAGGCAGTAAAGAGAATCTTCAAATATCTTCAAGGGACTCAAAACTATAGCTTATGGTATCCTAGAGATACAGATCTCACACTTCATGCTTATACAGATGCAGATTGGGCCGGAAGCGTGGATGACAGGAAAAGCACAAGTGGTGGTGCATTCTTTATGGGTTCCAGATTAGTATCTTGGTTCAGCAAGAAACAGAGTTCGATTGCCTTGTCTACAGCTGAAGCAGAATATGTTGCTGCTGCATCTTGCTGCACTCAACTCCTTTGGATGATGCAGACCTTACAGGATTTTCAAATCACTTGTACACCACCCATCTCCATCTTATGTGATAATACAAGTGTAATCAACATTTCAAAGAACCCAGTCATGCATTCAAAAACCAAGCACATACCAATCAAGTATCACTTTCTCCGGGAACAAGTGCTTGAACAAAAGGTCAAGTTGGAGTATGTTCCTTCTAAGGAACAGGTCGCTGATATACTCACCAAACCATTGCCTAGGGAGACCTTTGAATACCTCAGGCAAAAGATGGGGGTTGTTGATGCATCATCTTGTTGTTGAATCTCTTCTGATTGTTGGTTGTATGCAAGGTTCATCTGAAGTATATGCGTACATGTGCTGGGTTGCGGATTGGTCAAAGATTGAATGGCACAGGTTCAGGGGGAGCATATCATGCATTGTTGGCATTATGGAGGAAGTACAGAAGGAGATCATGGATGCTGGTCTGAATATTGCTGCAAGACGTCTCTATCTCTTTCATGGTCATGGATTATGGTTCTTCTTTGCAGATCTAGTTGTTGTTGCCATCAAGTCCAAAGTGGGAGATTGTTGGCATTATGATACATATGTTGTACTTGATGGCAACCCACTCATCTCAGATAATAAATTATAGTGTAGAGAAAAGTTCACGCACTTATATGCAGAGAAAAGTTTATTTCATGTAGAGAAAAGTTCACGCACTTTTATGCAGAGAAAAGTTTATTTCATGTAGAGAAAAGTTCACGCACTTTTATGCAGAGAAAAGTTTATTTCATGTAGAGAAAAAGTTCAGGCACTTTCATGCAAGGAAAAGCGCGTATATGTTGGAGAACTTACCTTTGGTCCATGGTAGTTAGTCCTTGGTATTTGAACCTATGAGGAAAAGCGCATATATGTTGGAGAACTTACCTTTGGTCCATGGTAGTTAGTCCTTGGTATTTGAACCTATGAGGAAAAGCACGTATATGTTGGAGAACTTACCTTTGGTCCATGGTAGTTAGTCCTTGGTATTTGAACCTATGGTTTTGGACCGTGGTACGCACTTTCATGCAAGGAAAAGTGCGTATATGTTGGAGAACTTACCTTTGGTCCATGGTAGTTAGTCCTTGGTATTTGAACCTATGGTTTTGGACCATGGTACCTCGTCAAAAGTGTTGATCTCACGCAATTTCATGGTTGGTTCATGGTATTAGTCCGACAGTTTTTGATCCTATGGTTTTGGCCTGTGGTATTGCATCCAAAAGTGTTGATCTCACGTACTTTCATGGTATTAGTCCAACAGTTTTTTGATCCTATGGTTTTGG
Source organism: Pinus tabuliformis (assembly GCA_031772625.1). Taxonomy (NCBI): domain Eukaryota; kingdom Viridiplantae; phylum Streptophyta; class Pinopsida; order Pinales; family Pinaceae; genus Pinus; species Pinus tabuliformis. The sequence goes on along the minus strand of CM062815.1, from coordinate 594,677,175 downwards.
CCCGTGGTATTGTGAAAGGCCTAAGACTATAAAAGAGGAAGGAGATCATTTGGCAAAGCATCTTCAGAATTATCGAATATGTGATAAAGTGCTAGATCTAGAATATTGTGATTGGGTTTTGGTGCAGATCTGGATCTGAATGAAGAAGGAACCTGAGCGTAAGGAGAAGGATAAGTTCTATTGATGGGTCAAAATCTTAAGGCTAGAATAGTGGTATCTCTATATGATTTTGATCTGTGATATGTGGCATACGCTTGATCTATAAATCTAATAATCTGGGTCTGAATTATTGATGCATGTTTTATTTTACACATGTTATGATCTGGGTATGTCTTATGTAACAACTGCAAAGTTATAAGGAAATATTTGCAGATCTGTATGTGGGTTGGCTTTGGTGAAATCAGATATTGATGATGCAAGTGTGGTTGATGGGTTTTTGGTGTTCTTGGATCCAGTTTGAAAATTTATGAAAAGTGGTCCTTAAAAGAAAAGTAGGGGGTTGTAGCTCCCTTCCAAGAGAGACTAGAAAACGAGAGAGAGTTGTAGCTCTCTGCAGGTTGCAGCCTACGTACTGGTAAAGGACTGCACCAGTACAAAACCATTGTAAAAGGAGTTTCTAATTTGAAAGAGGATAGAGACATATTGCAGCAGGTGGTTTTCACCCACATTGGGTTTCCACCTTACATCTTGTGTTCTTTGGTGTGACTATCTGTTTTCTTTGTTCATGCTCATTATTTTATGGTACTGACATGCAAAAATAATTCAAAGAATAAATAAGGAAGATTTATTAAAAGAACTTGATAATACTGATTCACCCCCCCTCTCAGTATTATTTCCTACTGATATCTTACTAACTATGATCATTGCTAAACTTAATATCCTAACTTTGATGGAGTGAGTTGATAGAAAATGCTATTTTGTTCATAATCCTTGAGAGATGATGTTGCATCTATCTACTTATTTAAGTCTAAGCCTTTGATGAAATATTGATGTCATGATGCTGATATCCATATGTTTATTATTTAACAGATCTGTTGTGGCATGACCTAAGTAGAGACAGGTTGCTTACATGATGAATGATGTAGATCCCCAGTCAGAGGAAGAATCTCTTCTCAAGATTCTTATCCTTATTACTATTTGTATTCTGTGTTTCTGAAGTATGATTTATGTGCATCTGACAGTATTGATTTGCATCAGAGTCTTAGCCCATACAAAAATTGGCGTTTATTCTCTGGACGCAGTCACATATCTAGCAGATATCTTCCCTATATGCAGACATGATAAGGCATAGACAACATCCAGACAGCTAAAGTCGCTCTCATGCTAACCTGAATGGAGAGACCTAAGGTTTGAATATTGTTGACCATCATTTGAAGCCTTTTGGAGTTGGTTTAACTCTGCATCAATGTATCTATGACATATTCTACCACTGTCAACTGATTTCTGGAGTTGTTGGGTTAAATTGTCGAGCACATAATGAAGTATTTTCACCTGGAATATATATGTGTTGCAGATATCAAGATTTGCAAGAAGGAAAATATTTAATGTTTTCGATAACATAAACATGTAGACTAAACTTGTGTTCGCAGGTTACTGTGACATACATATAAATATATCACTATGTTTGTGCTACATGAGGTTGGCATGATTTGGCATTACTGGTATATATGAAAAGTGTTTTGATATGATGCCTTGACAATAACTTTGAATTCATGATTGATATGTGCTTTGACTATAGATATCTCTACAATAACAATTTGGACTTGACCTGATGTCTAGTGATTTGATTTGACGATTGTTGATTTATCATGATATCAATGTTACGTGGGCATGATTACTTACGTGGGTATTTGGATATTGGCCTCATTGTTCTTAGCACAATGATTGAAAGAATGATAGTTGTGATTATGAATGACTTATGATTCTGAGAATGATTTAATGAAGCCTCAAACTTATATTGCATAATCAAATTCAGACTTGATATGAGTTCTACCTGTCTCTTGGTTGAAAGTATTAATATTATGATAATAATGACTTTGATAATGGTCATAATATGACTTCTAAACTGTACTGAGATAACTTTTCTAATATGATGATACAACATTGATTTATGTCACGATGATTATGATGACTTAGCAAGGCATTATGCTTAGAATCCAAATATTTCTATATCTAATAATTATCTGATGAATTTAGGATGATGAGTTCCAAGATATGACTTTGATATTGATTATGGTCTTGATTTTATAACATGATGATCTACTTGTGACAGGTGATGAGCATTTGATGATCTAAATCAAAGGGAGATGATTTCTGAAGCCTGAAATGATGTATTGTGGCATGATGAATTGATGTCTGGAATTTGGAAAAGAAATTCCATATTGCAAAGCTATTGAAAAATGTTTTTGTAAATCCTTGATACTCTGATGTTAAGTTCAAATATGTTGTTGAACTTAGCATGGCATCTGACAATTGATTGAAGTATATGTTGATTATATTTTAAAAAAATATATATGTATATATATGATGTGCATAGAACTTGAATAAATTCATGATTGAGCTACTTCACTCACATAGAGTTTCCACCGAGCATGATTTGAAATATTTGCATGAGATATTATATTTTGAGAATGAGATATTTCTCCTATGGTATGTGTCTGCACAGATGTATTGTTGATATTTGAGATTATTGTTGATAAGAACATTTGGATGCTGATTTAGTATGTGAACTTCCATGATATCTTGGATGAGAGGTCCACAGCATGATCGAGGTTGATCTTGATGCTACTATCATGGATACATGTGAGGTAGGATACATGAGCTCCTTAGAGATTTGTTTGAGCATGATCTAGATATGACAAGGTTACAAATATATATCATTTAGATCGAGATACTCTCACATATTGAGATAGTGCAGTTGTTCGAAACAAGCTCAAGCTTGTGGTTGGAACCTCCGTGAGAGGGAGGATGATTATGGTATCCTTTTTTAATTATATGATTATTTATGATCTGAAATGCTATTTGATTTGTTGTTCTCTATGAACAAGAAACAAATACTATTGAGACAAGCAGATTTTAGATATTCTCTCAAAGGCATATTTGTTTTCAGAGAGCATCCCCTCCGAATGAGGGGCAACGTTGATTGAGGACACTGAGCCAACTCTTCCTACCCTGTTTGATCTCCTAGGGTGAGGAATCGAGATGGAAGGATCCTGGGGTTGAGGGAACTCTGGACAATAGGGCGTTACCCTATTTGTCTCTAGACAATAGGGTGTTACCCTATCTGTCTCTAGAAAATAGGGTAATACCCCTATCTGTTACCCATAGGGTTGGAGTAGTAGCTCACCCTATCTTGATCTTTGTAGAGTATACCCCAATTAGCATCATACCCACAAGATGGGATTGTTGGGAGTATAGGTCTTCATCTGGCTAGTGAGTTGAGAGTGTACTTGGGGGTGTACAACCCAAGGCGATTATGATGTAAATGTTCTACCACATGACTATTCTAGGTCATCGATGGGAAGATCAGTAGGTAATAGGATGGATTGAGCTGACCCGATGGGTTGAGATGACCCGATATGATTCTGGGTTGAGGGTAAAGCTCCCTGATGAAATTTTAGGGTCGAGCATTTACTCCCCTGTGTGATGAGGTATCTTATTGCTCAGTATAGGTGGAAGTTATTGCTCCCCAATGTGATTCCAGGTTGAGATGGTCTCCTTGATGATATGCTCTCCAATGTTGATCTATGAAAAAATTTTAGGTAGCAGCCTACCAACAAAGATTCTAGATAGCAGCCTGATGGATAGAGGATGGTAGCTTGAGCTGCCCGTCACTATCAAATTCTTCTTCTTCTAGATCAGAGAATGTTCAACATACAATTAGGAACAATCAAGAGATAAAGGAATAAGCAAAGGATAGATCGAGATGTACAATGATGATTTATAATGATGAGAGATTTGAGATGGGCATGGCACAAAGAATACATGATAGAGATGATCTGTGATGACAGTTGAAGATTCCAGAATGACATATTGTTCGATGGACAAATATTGATAGGTGGAATTCTCTCTAGTTGAGAGGGAGTGTTAATTTTTGTAACTGCGGTAAAATTCCACCTTGGAAAACTCAAATGACCTAGATTATTATTGCATTAGATTCCTCTTTTTGAGAGGACCAAAATCGACCTAAAGATCACCCAATTTGGTTAAGGAGAAGTTTAGTTATGAATTATTTTATCCATACATGTATTATGGAATGGGTTGGCTCTAACCAAATGAGTAACTGCTTGGGTTAGTCTTAACCCCAAGTGAACCCTCAGGAAAGCCTATAAATAGAAGAGACCTCAAGATCATTTGGACACATCTTCTCTTCTCCTTTTTCTTGGTTTTCACAGGTTCAATGGAAGGAGTTTGCTCAAGGGTCTCAAATCACATGCAAAAGGTTTGCTCTCGGTTATGGTCTTCTAGATCTCTGTCACTGGCATAGAACAAGGAATTATGGTCCCTGGATGCTGGCACATAAGCCCATGAGAGAAGCTATAGACCCTTGGATGTTGGCACTGAGGCTTATGGGAGCAACTATGGCTTCAAAGACAAATTTGGAGGAATTGGTCCCTAGTCACTCACACATAGTGGTCCTCAGAGCAACCATGATATTTCTATCGCATGCATAGTAAATTCAAGGGAGAGACCAAGGGTTTCAGGTGTGTTGTACCCTAGTCACATGCATACAGTCTTCCATAGAGTGACCAAGCAGTCATAGTCGCCCTCACATAGTATCTGAGAGAGCGACTAGGGAGTTTCGGTCACATATAGGCAATTTTGATGAGAGCGACTCAATTTCAAATCTAGTGTTTGACATCTTGGATTCAATTGACTTCAGTGATCTAGTAGGTCTGGGTTTCTCTCTACTGCTATACATATTTGTATATATATAGATCTAATTTTTTAGTTTCCACTACAAACATATATATTGGGCTCATTGACAGTGACAACAGTGCTCAGCAGTGTTCGGCACAGTGACAACAATATACAGTAGTTGACATCAGTTTGTGACAGGACATTATAGCCATCAATATGAGGGTTTTGATTCCTCACATGATTAGATATTTTCCATATATATCATTATTTTTTTGCTACATAGATAAAGTTATGAATCATTGTACTCTCATTTGTTGCATCATTTGATGACGATATAAGAAGAAGAAGACTTGCAAGGGTTTCCCCATAGTGGGTTTTGCCCTGGTATCATACCAATCCTGGTGTCTCTATGTGTGTGCATGCTTTCTTCTAATGTTCCTTTTATGTTCTGTTGCATTGATGATGATGGTTATTTTGTTTGTTTCTATGTAATTTCACATGTTGATGTATAATGGCATAGATATGAATAATGTAATGATGATATGGGGTGAAATTAATGTATTAATGATGAAATGAAATTATCATAGAAAATAACAATGTCACCCTATGAAAATTAACACTCAAGAGCGGAAAGCCTTCATTCGCTTGTTCAAGCAGTACCGAGATGTTTTCGTGTGGACATATGACGAGCTCAAAACTTATGACACACAAATAATCTAGCATGTGATCCTGGTCAAATAAGGGGCTAATCCTTTTCAATAGAAGTTGAGAAAAATAAATCCAAAACTTGAGACCCTGATTCAAAAAGACTTGAGAAAATTACTAGATCCTCAGGTCATATATAAAGTGTGATATTCGACTTGGGTATCTAATCTGGTCCCAGTGAGGAAGAAGTTTGGGGAAATCTGCTTGTATGTTGATTTCTGAAACTTGAGCCATGCCTCGAACAAATATAACTATCCTATGTTATCTATGGAACAAATACTATGGACAATATCAAGCTCAAAGATATTCTCCTTTCTCAATGGATATTCAGGCTACAATGAGGTTCTGGTATTAGATCTTGATAGACTGAAAAATGCATTCTGCACAAAAGTGGGGCACATTCACATTCAAAAGAATTCCATTTGAGTTAGTCAATGTGGGTGCAACATTTCAATATACAATGGAAATTGTATTTCATGGAATTATTAGACAAAGTGTAGTAGTTTATCTGGATTGATTAGACGCTTTTTTCCAAGAAGAGATATGACCACTTATGCCATTTGAAGAAAATTTTTGAGCAATCTTGGAAATATGGGATATCCCTTAATCCCAAGAAGAGTATTTTTGTAGTGTATGAGGGAAATCTCTTGGGCCACATTATTGCGAAAATTGTGATTAAGGTAGACCCTAAGAGGGTTAGAGCTATCACATAGTTTCCCTTTCTAATGAGTAAGAAAGCTATGCAGTCCTTCCTGGGGAAGATTAATTTTCTCTACAAGTTCATCTCCGATTACGCTCAGATCGTGAAACCTATGCAGGAGATGGTAAATAAGGATGCATTATACAAGTGGGATAAAAGGGAAAATAACACGTTTTCCCATATCAAGAAAGTTATCACAGAAGAACCAACCTTGTACAACCCATATTTTAATAAATATTTTTTCTCTACACTTTCTCTTCTGTCACTTCTCTGGTAGTTGTGCTCACACAAAAGGATGATCGGAAAAATGAGCAGCCGATATCATTCATGAGTGCCAACCTACAAGAACCTGAACTTAATTATCCCACCATTGATAAACAAGGGTATGAACTCTACAAGGTGGCAAAGAACCTCTAGCCAGATCTCTTAAAGAATCAATATATCATCTTTATTCTGCATACAGCGGTTAGATCATTGTTTATTCAACAAGATTTGGGTGAGAGAAGAGTGAACTAGATGATTGGTCTACAAGAGCATGATGTGGAGTTCAAACTAGTTCACACGATTAAGGGCCATTGCCTCTGTCAGCTAGCAACAAAAGAAGTGGATGTAAAGGAAGAAGATCTATCTGGATGGGATCAAGAAATCAAAATGTATAATGTTGAGCGAGATTCCCCCACTATTATCACAAAATCTTGGTACGATAATGTGCACTAGTATCTTGATCACAACACCTTCCCTCTCACTTATCTACACAGTAGAAGAGGGCACTTAGACTAAAAGAATTATCTTACTAGTTGCTGCATGGGGTGATTTTCAGCAATCACCATAACTGAGTACTAATCACATGCTTGGAAGGATATGATTTAGAGAAAATACTATGTGATCTCCATGATGGAAGAGTCGGGGGAAACTTTGCTGGTGAGAAAATAGCACATAATGTTGTGGGATGCTTTCTATTGGCCCACGTTTTAAAAAAAAATTCACGCTTGTTATAGACATTTTTGTGCCTTACAGCATTGAGCATGAAATGTCCATAATCTTAGGGATCCAAAGTCCCTAAACATGTTGTTCCTACCCCTAGAGGAACAAGGCTAACAAACCACAGCAATTCACAGAAGTTCTCCACCTGAAACTGCTCAAAAACAAGTCAATTCAGGATCATGTCAACTGCTCCACTGACCATCTGCGCTGAATGTCAATGGCTACACTGGCTACCTGCGCTGAATGTCAACTCCAACACTGGCTACCTGCGCTGAGTGAGATTGGACATGTGGCAGGCTCATTCCTCAAGGTGTCAAAACCCAGGAAGCTTCCAAAATGACACTTGCCTCAGGGAATTCGACTGGTGATGAGTAAGAGGTTCCAAATCTCCAAGTGGAAGCAAGAACCTCCAAGTGGACTCAAGAACTAACAGAGGGAGAGGACACTAGTCAGATCTCAAGCTGACTCATCCTCTCTCCAAACATCTATATATGGATCTCTCCTCCATGAGATCCAGAGGCTGGAATTTTGTTATTGCAAAGAATTGTTGTTGGTTTGAGACTGGAATCATTGGGTGCTTAATGCTTTGAAGGGAGGTGAAGATAGGAATTCCATTCTGCTGGGAAGGAGATGCTAGATTGGAGCCCTCTGGGTTGTATCTCTTCCTGAACCTTGTTATTCATCAATAAAGCTATCTTGGTTCCTCCTATATACTGATGTATCTTTGATGTATGATTGCATTAGTATGTTTAGTTTACTTCTAATCCTGAACTGGTTATGATTATGAATCTATGTCTTTGTGTAGTGTTCTTCTCTTGTGATCTTGCAGAGACCTGTTGAAGCTGGGCGAGCAAGAAGGCAAGTAGCTGTGAACTCCCAAAGAGAAGAGGATCTAGATCAAGGGACAAACAGAAGACACCGGTTAGTCCATCCATCTCTCTTCATTCTTAATTCATAAAGGAAGAATACTAGAATAGCTGTCTCTGTTTGTTGCTAAGGCACTGTCACACCGTAGGTGGATAGGATCGTCCTGCATAGGCATTTTTCCCCACAACAAATTGGTGACTCCGCTAGGGAAGACCATCAGGTCCGTAAAATATTTTTGGTGCCGAAGAAGGGGTTGAATCGACAGCGACAGTTGTTTGAGGAACAAGACTCTCTGGACCGGTCACAGATGGAACCGGTTCAGTTACACAAGTACATTATTTTTCCCCATGGTGTCCCCAGTGGAGTCGCCAATTTGTTGTGGGGAAAAATGCCTATGCAGGACGATCCTATCCACCTAAGGTGTGACGGTGCCTTAGCAACAAACAGAGACAGCTATTCTGGTTTCTTCCTTTATGAAATGGGAAAGAAGAGAGATCAATGGACTTACCGGTGTCTTCCGTTTGTCCCTCGATCTAGATCCTCTTCTCTTTGGGTGTTCACAGCTACTTGCCTCGTCGTAAAACCACAAGAAAACAGCTACTTGCCTTCCTTCAAGATCACAAGAGAACAGCTACTTGCGACAAGAGAACAGCTACTTGCGACAAGAGAACAGCTACTTGAGACAAGAGAAGAACACAACACAAAGGCAGATATTCATATTCATAAATGATTCAGGATTAGAAATAAATCAAATACACTAATGCAATCATACATCACAGATACATCAATATATAGGAGAAAACCAAGATAGCTTTATTGATAAATAACAAGGTTTAGGAAGAGATACAACCCAGAGGGCTCCAATCCAGCATCTCCTTCCCAGCAGAATGGAATTCCTATCTTCACCTCCCTTCAAAGCATTAAGCACCCAATGATTCCAATCTCAAACCAACAGCAATTCTTTGCAATAACAAAATTCCAGCCTCTGGATCTCATGGAGGAGAGATCCATATATAGTTATTTTGGAGAGAGGATGAGTCAGCTTGAGATCTGACTAGTGTCCTCTCCCTCTGTTAGTTCTTGAGTCCACTTGGAGGTTCTTGCTTCCACTTGGAGATTTGGAACCTCTTACTCATCACCAGTCGAATTCCCTGATACAAGTGTCGTTTTGGAAGCTTCCTGGGCATTGACACATTGAGGAATGAGCCTGCCACTTGTCCAAACTCGCTCAACGCAGGTAGCCTTTGTTGGAGTTGACATTCAATGCAGGTATACAGTGGAGCAGTTGACATTCAGCGCAGATGCTCAGTGGAGCAGTTGACATGATCCAGAATTGGCTTGTTTTTGAGCAGTTTCAGGTGGAGAACTTCTGTGAATTGCTGTGGTTAGTTAGCCTTGTTCCTCTAGGGGTAGGAACAACATGTTTAGGGACTTTGGATCCCTTAGATTATTGACATTTCGTGCTCAGTGATGCAAGGCACAAAAATGTCTATAACAGTTGCCCCCTAAAGTATGAGGCCGTTTATCGGGTGAAATGCTTTATCCAGGAGGGTCCGAAGTTCATCCATTTGCTGGGAGGAGACCTGTAATAAGATACAATACAATACATTATTTTTCATACTGCTTTCATGATCTAGCTGAGGCAGGCATTCCCATGCTCAGCTTTATAAATTCATTTTCCGTACATAGAATAGACAATCGTCTGATGGTAGACTGATAATTTTGATGAAATTATCATCCTTTGAGTAGGATGATCGTCTGCTGCAATGATGTACATGTCAAATGTCTTTATATTTCCTGAATATATATCGCAGCCTGGATGGATGAAACTAGATCTGGGGTCTTCAAACTCGTTCGATCTTCACTCTAAGTACAAGTCGATCCATGTGAGAATTGCGCTGAAGTCGAACATGGAAAGACATCGCTTGATTACCGGTCAATGAGGTAAACCGTTAACAAGCGCGAGAGGAATCACCGATAATGATAATGACCCTCAAGGTACTGCAGTACAATTCACGTGGTGTGAATAAAGGACTTGGCGTCGAACACCACGCAAAATCTTCTGGTCGAAGGTCCTTGATGTATACTTGTCGCCGGAAGTGAGAAACTTGCCATTGAGGCATGCAAGCTTCAAAGTACTGAAGGGGTTGTTCCTAGATCTACTTCTTGGATAATGAGCTGATGTCGACAAGAAGCGATCCGTCAAAGGAGGGCCTTAATGAATCCCACATCAGTGACATGGAACGGAGCTAATGATTTTGATGGAGGTGAAAATGATCTGTGACATATGATTCAGGGTGGCGGTCATGAATGGATGAAGGATAATGTATGGCAGTGGATGGGACCCGGTTGACTCTTTCTGAACGACTTCTCTTGAACATATGGCGACACTGATGCGATGGATCGGTAGCATTACCCCAATTATGGATGGTATGGCGAGACCATGGTGATGACCGGTGAATGAAACAACCCAACCCGATTGTGGTACGGAGGAAAAGTGTCATGTTCAAGAGCGACTTGCTACCATCAAAGTTTTCTTTAGTTTCTCCCAATTTTTCCCCAGTCATTGCTGACCAGTACCTCTTTATTTTTGTCAAGCTTGAGGAGGATAACATATGCTTGTTCTATAACCTGCCCTTCGGGAAAGCCCATCGCTATGTTTTAACGAGCCTAGCGATAGTGAAACTCGTTCTTGTCTAAAGACAAGTTTGTCGCTATTTAATGATTTTAACGAGTCTAACGACAAAGATAACTCAGTCCTTTTCATTTTTAGAGAGTCTGAAAAGGTACATAAAGTTAACTCCAAAATTCCTTTTTCGTCATCTAATCCCTTAAGTCCGAAAAAGTATAAAACAATACAGAAGGGATGAGTTTTCGATCGTTTTAACGAGCCGAACAAAACAAGCACTCGACCTTTTTGTGCAATAATCCCTCAGGTCCAAAAAGATTAAAATCTAGAGGAGGGATAGCACTTCCGGTCGCTTTAACGAGCTGGAAGGCCAAAACTCGGCAATCTTTTCATATTTTACGAGTCAGTTGAAAAGAGCTTAAAGAAGACTCATCTTTTGAGGAACGAGTGATAAACAGGGTTAGCAGCTGATTCCAGGTACAGGTTGGAATTTTCCAGTCACGGCAGTGTCACAAGGATGGCTAGGTGAAATCACTCTTCGCAGCTGTTCTTCAAAATGGGTAAACAATCATATGGAGGTGAACGATCGGCCAAATGAAAAGTGGAGGTGACGACGCAAACACGACCAAGGCTTTAATGGCTGATGAGGTTTACATTCACAGTGGTTATTTACCGGGTGGTGCTTATGTTTATTTTTTAATGAGCATGAAGTCCGCGTTAAAACTGCTCAAACTTATGTTTATTTTTTAACAAGCATGAACTATGCGCTAAAACTGCTCGGATCTTGCGTTTATTTTTTAACGAGCATGAACTTTGTGCTAAAACTGCTCGATATTATATGGTCAAATTTTGATTTTTTACCGTAACTAGCTTTGCCCTTTTCAAAGATAGTACTGCATTCTCAATTGCTCCATCAAACTAGTTAGAAATGAATAACATTTGCTTGAAAATGAGATTAGAACCCTAATATTTTGCTTTGAACTACGTAAAAAGCCATTAAAAGGTGTTTTTACCTCTCATTTTACCATTTCATTTGAACTTGGTTTGTTGGAGCTTTTGAGGTGTCTCTTCCCCCTTGATTTTCATCAGCTAAATCCGGCAGATTCTGCGGACGATTTTCAGCGCCGTCTGGACCAGGTAGGAGCTAAACCCTAGCTCTTTCTTTTCATGGTTTCCTTTTTCCATTCTGTGCCTGTTTTCCTGTTCTCCTGAGCCTCTGGGGTTTTGTTAGGGCGCTCTACCATCAACGCAGGCAGTCCACTCGAAACCTGTGTTGAATGTCAAGCTGCATGAAGGCAGTTTGACCTTCAACGCAGGCGGGACACTAGCCAGTTGCGTTGAGCACAGAAGACAGGTCTTTTTGCACAGTTTTTGATGAAATTTCGCCAGTTTCTCATCAAATCCAGGATCTTACTCATCCTCTTGTTTGTTTTGCAGGGATCTTTGAGCAAAATGTCCCTTACATGGCGAGAACGAGAACATGAAGAAGAGGACATGATTTCCCTCCATGATCCTGTCACGGTGAACGCACTGCGGAACTGTGGCCTGCTGAAGTTCTTCCATATCTCTAGCATGAGAGCACAGATCTCCTTACTGTAGTATATGCTTGATGCTTGGGATCCTATCAACCAAGTATTCCAGATTAGGGGCAAATCCATCCCCTTGACCATCGTAGACATTTACTTCTTGACTGGGTTATCAAGGCGGGGTGCCCCCATTTCTTTGTTAGGTTCGGCCCGAGGGAATGACTCCGTGAGAGATTATGTCCGCCAGTATTGCAGGGAAGGTTCCCAGCCAAGTAGAGACGGCAAGGTTGTTATCCGTGAGATTACTGACAGGTCTCTCAGGTCCATTCTGTATACTATTGGTAGGATGGCCGGTAGCGCATCTCTTCATGTCGCCAACAGATCTTATGTGCAGCATGCCTTGGAGTGTCTCCAACCGAAAGTATTCAACTGGTGTGATGCAGTACTTCTTCAGATGAAAAGTCAGTTGACCAAGGTAAAGGATGGGAAGCTGAAGAACTTTGGATTTGGTTCTATTTTGATTGCCTTTGCCTTGGAGAAAATACCATTGATGCAGCCTCAGTATATTGCACTCGACTTGCCTTCTCCGACTGAGCCACGCATGCAGAGATGGGTTGATCACATGTCTAGGCATGCTGGTCAACCTCAGATTACTTTCACTGATACCTTCTTCAGGTGGTTCGAGCGCCAGGAGATGGTCTATTCTGAGTACCCATATGTTGGCATGGATTTCCGAGGTGATCCGGACTTGGTACTACCAGATGGCGAACAGTGGGACGCTATCGGTAAAATCTCTGACCATATCACTGTTTACTGTTTTTATTCATAATGTTGCTATGCTTTATTCTGTCAAGACTTTAATCAAACTCTTGTGTGCATTGCAGATGTTGGTCCTGTTCGTCCAGCAGTTCGCCCGAGACCGCCAGTCGCTGCTCCAGCAGGGGAGCCTGCTGGGAGGGTTATTCTTCATGACCTTGACGTGACTGAGACCCTTACAGCTGTGCAGGAGCAGGTTGAGAGTCTTACTCTCGGCATTCCCGATGTGAGGATTGATGAGTTACCTTTACAGTTGCAGCGGCATACTACTGGTGTGCCTAGACGATGGACTCGTCTCTTACGCATGATTGCATAGGCCGTGATGTGCTATCATGAGCATCACTAGGCTAGGGTGCCCGCTAGCATTTTTGAGTTTTTGGGTCATGCGACTGATTTTTGTCTTGGTTACAGAACATTATGTATGAACGATAAACAGCTTTTATATATATATTTTGATTTTCGGGGTTTATTCTGGTTGAGCTATAATCCACTTGTACAACATTGATGATGCATTTCCTTTTATAAATGTCGCAAATGTCTATCTAATACATAGTTTGCTAATGAGTCAGTTAATGTGTTTAAGTTCCTGGAAATATGTTGGTATTGAATTAAATCAAACGGTCTTTCCAAAATCTTAACCCTTAGAAACATACGATAAATAGCCGGATTGCGGACAGAATATATACCAGTGAGTTGTAGTATCACGAGTTGTGAGTCTAGCCTGACGATCAGTCGGCGTATACCATGGGTGATGGCATCAGAAAGGAGTTCTATCAACGTGCTATACTCAGCGATATTATTCGTTGATTGCCCAATACACACACCTCTGAAACTCACTAACTCGCCGCTTGGATCAAAAATGGCCCAGGCCGCGAAGGAGAGGTTCCACAAACTACGACTTGCTCCGTCAGCATACCCCACACATGTCTCAGAAAGGTTCGACATCTGCAATAAATGTAAAAAGGTGGATTACTCGACCAAAACAAACACTTTAGCGAAAACAAAATACAACAAAAGCACACAGGTTACTATTTAAGCATAGTAACGCTTGAGGTACAACCCGTTGCGGGGTTGCGCCAGTGGAATTTCGTCATAATCCATTAACTCGTAGGCTCCTTTTGCTAACACTCGTTTAACAATATAGAGGCCCATCCATAGAGAATTAAATTTACCTGCTCCCAATTTGTCGGATTCTTGGTCGTAAAGCAAGACCAAGTCACCTTCTGAGAAGACACGGGGTTTGACATTTTTGTCGAACTGCGCCTTGACTCGTTTCTTATGGGCTTCGTTAGCCAAAGCGGCATCACGATGGGTTTCATCCAATTGGATTAATTCCAAGAAACGGGCCTCTTCTTCTGAAGTTCCGGGGAGGAGATCAATTGCGAGTTTAAGAGACGAAATTTCGCACTGGACTGGTAAGACTGCTTCCAGGCCATACACCAGTTGGAAAGGTGTGAACCCGGTTGCATTTCTTACTGATGTTCGGTAAGCCCACAAGGCTGAGTACAGGATTAGGTGCCACCTTCTTTTGTGAACCCCGATCATCCTTTGCAACATACGCTTCAGGACCTTGTTGATCGCCTCAACTTGTCCGTTGGCTTGCCGATAATACGGGGTAGAGCTGTCATGAGATAGCCCTAGCTTGGCAGCTAATTCGACCATCATGTGATTGCGAAAATGCGATCCATGATCTGTAACTATAGTCTGTGGTACGCCGAACCTGGCGACTACATGATTAAAAAAGAAAAGGGCAGCTGTTTCACCAGTGTTATCCAATGTAGGCATTGCCTCGGCCCATTTGGTAAAATAGTCAATGGCGACTATAATATACCCATGCCCCCCGGTCGAGGTGGGGTTACATTGCATGAAATCGATGCCCCATTTGGCAAAAGGCCCAACAGCAACTATTGGCTGTAAAGGTGCGGGTGGTCTTCTAGTTTTGCTATCAAAAATTTGAAAAGCATGGCAACTTTTGACTGCGATTATGCAATCTTTGAACATGGTTGGCCAGAAGTATCCCACTCGTAAGATTTTTTGTGCTGTTGCATATCCAGATTGATGCCCCCCACACGTGCCTGAATGACACTCATTCAGGGCTTTTTCGGCCTCCTCATGGGTAAGGCACCTCCTCAGAACTGTATCGATACCACGACGGTAAAGCGTATCACCGACGATCATGTAGTCTTTAGCTTGGTATCGTATACGTTTCTGTTCAGAGTGAGAGGTGTTAGGCCTGAACTTTTGGGTTTGGAGATAAATTATGATATCTCCATACCATTCATTGCTTGTAGATATCAGAAACAAATTCTCGTCCACGATTGATTCTTCAGATGTTTCATCGTTGGACGACGATGGGAGGTCGCATAATAATTATGCAAAAACTAGCGCTTTCTTTGATTTGGATTTTACAAATTCCAAATCAAACTCTTGAAGGATCGCTATCCATTTTGAGTATTTTCCCCCAGCAATTGTCGCGACAGTATATAAGTCATGGGGTTGCAATCTGATAAAATGGTAGTTTTTCGAAAGAGGACATAATGTCGAAATCTTTGAATCGCTTGAACAGATGCAAGTGCTAGTTTTTCAACATAAGAATATTTGTTTTCCGTATCATTCAAGTTTTTACATAAATAATATATAGGATGTTCAATTCCATCGACTTCTTGAACTAAAACCATCGCAATGGTCGTATCTGCTGTAGCTAGATACAGGTTAGAATCTCTTTGATAGTCTGGGGCATACATTAATGATGCTTTTACTAGAGAATCTTTCAGAGCATCAAAGGAAGCTTGCGCCACCTGATCCCAGACAAAAGGTACATCCTTTTTCAAGAGACGAGTATAACCTTTAGCAAGTTCTGCGTAATTAGGAATGAACCTCCTCAGAAAGTTTGCTTTCCCTTGGAGTTTTTGAATCTGAAGCAAATTTGAAAGTGGAGGCAAATTAATGATTGCCTGAACCTTGCAAGGGTCGAGACGAATCCCATCCCTAGAGACTACAAAGCCAAGTAAACGACCAGAATTGATGCAAAACACACATTTGTGTGGATTGAGTCTTATCTTGTAGTGTTGGCAACGTAGAAATATCGCTCGTAAATGCTGCGGATGATCAGTCCGCTTTCGCGAATGAGCCAGAAGGTCGTCAAGATATGGTTGAACGATGTTCTTGATGTCATGGAAGGCATAATTCATTGCCCTCTGAAACGTTGCCCCTGTGTTCTTTAAACCAAAGGGTAATTTTCGATAAGCGAATGTGCCCCACGGACAAATGAATGTAGTCTTTGACTGGTCCTATGGGCGGATATTTATTTGATTATACCCAGAAAATCCATCCATAAATGAAAAGATTTCGCATCCGGCACATTCATCAATTATCTGGTCGATGAAGGGTGTAGGGTAGTTGTCCTTTGGACAAGCTTGGTTTACATCCCTATAGTCGACACACACTCTAATCGTCCCTTGTTTCTTCATAACAGGGACAATATTTGATACCCAATCGGTTAGAGGAACCGGGTAGATGAAACCAACATGGAGAAGTTTTTCAACTTCTGCCTTAATGGCAGCGGCTTTCTTGGGGTGCACCTGCCGAAGTCGTTGTCTTACTGATTTGACATCAGGATACATCTTGATTTCATGTTCAACAATACTCGAGTCAATGCCTGGCATTTCATCGTATGACCAAGCAAAGACATCTCTGAACTCGCGAAAAAGAGCGTTATATATTTCCAGTTCTGAAGGAGAACAACCTTTGCCGACATAAATATTCTCTACAACATTTGTTTTAGTCGAGATATTTATGGCTATAGTCTCTTCAATATTGGATAAGTTTCGCTCGGAATCCACCGTATTTATAGTATTTGATAGGAATTCAAAAACTGAAGGGTGATACAGGTCGTGTTGAGTATCTTCTTCATATTCTGGAAGAAGGGAACGATGGTGGTGATCATTCCATGGTGTCCCCTCAATCAACATTGATTGTAGGATTCCTTCGTCTGTCCCATGTACTTAAAATAAACTGAATGAATTTAACAACGCTTTGCAATATAACGCACAACATAGAGATCTAGGCTAGAGACGTGTTCCGGCGTCGTAAAGCCTGGTGACTGTCGATCTCGTTGAAGGTGGGTGATTCCTCCTGAGGGACGATAGTGCCAGTACGGATTGTTCTCCCACGTACCGTCGCGTATATATTGGGAGACCCCTATAGGAATAAAACCTTTATCCTTAGGAAGCCGTGTCGGCCGCCCTACTGATCACAATGCACTGAACACAACATTCAGGAAGATCGACCGCCCGTACCCTAAAAAGTATTCTGCGGTTTTGCGAAAAGTTTGGCACACCCTCTGCCTATAACTCCAGAGCAGTTCCTTTTGGCCTTTTTCAGACTCTATAACGGAAAAAGTCCAGCCGAGAATTTGTCACTTCGGGCTCGTTAAAACATCGAAGGAGACTAGAGTCATCTTTAGCTTTTTCTCGACTCTTTAAAATTGAAAAAGCAAGTTGTGTCTAAGCGTCGTTAAAATTTATTTTAAACGGAATAATCATCACCATTCCCTCGTTGGTCTTCAAAGTTAGTCTCTTTTCATCGCAAGTTCTTGTAGAATCGCTAGAAAATCTTTTGGATAGACTAAATATGTCTGAACAACCGTCGACATCTAGGACTGTGTCATCCGACACAGCAGGAGCAGAACCTCCTGCTACTACTCCAACGATGTTCAATGGTATACCATCTGTCCCGGCAAGTTATCAACAACAAGCCGGAGTCCCATCAGGGACTTCTTCGACAACATGGTTATTTCCTATTTCTTCATCCGGATTATCATCTGGTATTTCTTACATTGAAACTCAACAAACTGATCCAATGTGTCTTCAAAGGCCAATCTACCCTTTAAGTACTGGATTTCCGCCATATGGAGGGCAGTATGCCTTTTCATTGTTCCCTCCCGGAGAACAACCATATGGGAGTTTACAACAAAGTTCTGGTCAAACTGGAATTACATCCAGCGGTTGGGTACCAATACTGCCTCAGCAACCAAGGGTTGTATATTCAATGCAACCAGTCCACCCTGTGTCGAATATTCCCACTATACCTGCTATGGTGACTGCGTCGCAAGTACAAGCGCTACCTGTTGTATGTTAACCCCAACAGCCTCAGGTTGCAATACAACAGCCTCTTGTCTCAACGACTCAATCACAACCTCAGGTTAGTGCCTCCTTATCTGGAGCGACTCAGGCTCAAACAAGTACTATGACTCCTCATCTTGGTCAATCATCCAGTATTGGACAACAGCAAATGGTCCAACAACCAGGGCTGGTTCAATCAGAACAACTGCCATTCCAGCAATCATATCAAGGACCTGAGCAACAAGTCTTTGTAAGTAATGGGCAACCATATTATAGTGGTTATGCCCATCAACCTTGTCAAAGTTGCCAGCATTATGCTGGTATGCAAAGACCCACTGCTCAGGCAATTCCATCGTATCCTGGGTATGCTTCGCCTAACCTGAATCAATAGTTGCCCTTTGTAGCAACTCTAGAATTACCAGATCTAAACCGGCTGACGAATGATCCAATTGCTTATGCCCCTTGGTGGCCAGCGATTCCGCATAAACTTCCGTCAGATATTCCTAAATTTAATGGAAATCCAGGTGAAGATCCATCGAATCACGTGATGACATTTCATCTATGGTGTTCATCAAACACCCTAAACGATGATTCGATAAGGCTTCACCTTTTTCAGAGGACGTTAACGGGTCCAGCGGCAAAATGGTATATTGAGTTGCCTAGAGCTTCGTTCGACAACTTCAGTACCTTAGCCATGACTTTCTTAACCCATTTTCAATTACCGATAAGGTATGAAACGGGAACGGAACTCCTAACCAACTTCAAACAGACAACGGCCACTCACATATCTGATCATATACATGAGTGGCGACGTCGTCGTAGGATGGTGAAAACATACGTTCCCGATCAGTTATTAGCTGAATGGTTTATCAAATCCTTACTTCCTACAATCACGGAAGATGTGGCAAAAGGGGGAGTCGTAACAGAAGAGCAAGTCATCACTCGTGCGCAATATCTGGACTTGGTCTATACTCAGTCTGGCACACTCTACGACAAAATACCTGACGCCCCTAGACCGGAATTCTCAATTCCTCCTCCTCCTAAATCAAACAATTACTCTCATGCCGGCGATGGCGTGATTGGAAAAACAGATACGAAATCGACAAAGGCTACATCTAAAAAGGCCTGTAAGATTTCTAGTCAAAATGCAAATGAGGAACTTCTTGCCTCGGAAGTAAATGTCATGTCGATCGACAAAGGCAAACAACTGAAGCAACCGGGGGCAAGAAGAAAAAGGAAACCCCCTGTGGGGTGTCATATATGCGATGAGGATCATTGGACGAGAGATTGTCCACATATAGCTGAAGTTAAGAAACTCTTTAAGAGTTCAAAAACCCCAACGGTATTGACTGATCCATTTCCAAGTCCGGGAACCAAACTGGTTGCTAATCAAAATGCTTCCCGATCCCAAGTGCTTATGTTGTCTGTCTCAAGGCAGCAAAATGATGCTTTGACAAGGAATAAAGATTACGGGAATCCACGGCTGTCGAATAACAAGGCTAATGAACAACCTAGTAGTTCGACGACAACTTTAACCAAAGTTGTGCCACCCATCATTCCTGAACCAATGATAAAGTCGCCAGAGGGAGTAGTACACAAATCGACATTTAATCCTCGTGCCAAAGTAGCACAGAATTATAATATAGTAGAGGACCTGGCCCAATCGCCGTCCGCTATGTCGACACTTGAGGTACCGCAAAATTGCCCCTCCCAAGAGCAAGCTTTATTATCAGCAATAGGTGGGATTGGCCCAATGGATTCCAATCTTGTGGCCTTTGATCATAAAGAATATGACCCTCAGTTACCAGCTCAACTAGCTTTCCTTATTCAAGTGAAAGCCCTCAACAAAACTGTTCATCGAACAATTATTGATGAGGGGGCATCTACATGTCTTATGTCGATGAGTTGCTGGAAAAATTTAGGCTCACCACCCTTGTCGAAATCGTCAACGACGTTAAAAGCATTTGATGGATGATCATACACTCCATACGGGATTTTAAGTAACTTGCAAGTTGAACTGGGGGGCAAAACAGTAGAAGTTGATGTTGAAGTAATCGATGGAAACCTCGATTACAACATCCTACTGGGAAGGCCCTGGATATATGCCATGGCCGCAGTTGTGTCGACCTACTTCAGGAAGATTGCATTTCCCTTTCAAGGAGGAATTACAGTCGTCGACCAACAAACTTTCCTCCCAGACAGTTCACAAGTTACGGGAAGCACTCCAACGATCCATGGAAGCAATCATTCGCTTCAAAATATTGGAGTAGGTCTCCTAAAAGACCCTGCCTTAATGGGTACTTTTGCCCTACCACCTGCGAGTAATCTGGCGGAAGTAGCCACAGTGGAAACCTACAATATGAAATCTTCTATATCTAATGGATTCGGAAGATTCCTAAACATTTTGTCAGCATGGATCATCGCCCTAATAGAAATACTGTAAATACAATGGGCTCCGAGGACGGTTCTTATCTCGTGTCAACCTCGTTAAAAAATGAAACAAGGAGTCATGAGGATAGTTCTTTTACTATGTCAACCTCACTAAAAAATGAAAGAAATCCCCTTTTCAAATCTCAAAGGTAAACCTTCATTCCAACCACCGAGTTGAATGCAATGAAGCTTGGGGGGGCATGCACCTCGATTTGCGTTATTATGCTGGGGGCATGCAAGCTTATCATCGAGCAGTTTTAGCACACAGTTCATGCTCGTTAAAAAATAAACGCAAGATCCGAGCAGTTTTAGCGCATAGTTCATGCTCGTTAAAAAATAAACATAAGCAATGAGCAAGTGTTTCCACCAGCGTTTAAGCTCATTTTAAAAATAAAAAATGAACCACTACCTGGTAAATAACCACTGTGAATGTAACCTTATCAGCCATTAAAGCCTTCGTCGTGTTTGCACCGTCACCTCCACTTTTCCGTTGGCCGATCATTCACCTCCATTTGATTGTTTACCCATTTTGAGGAACGGCTGCGAAGAGTGATTTCACTAGCCATCCTTGTAACACTGCCGTGATTGGAAAATTCCAACCTGTACCTGGAATCAGCTGCTAACCCTGTTTATCGCTCGTTCCTCAAAAGATGAGTCTTCTTTAAGCTCTTTTCATCTGACTCGTAAAATATGAAAAGATTGCCGAGTTTTGGCCTTTCGGCTCGTTAAAGCGACAAGAAGTGCTATCCCTCCTCTAGATTTTAATCTTTTTGGACCTAAGGGATTATTGCACAAAAAGATCGAGCGCTTGTTTTGTTCGGCTCGTTAAAACTATCGAAAACTCATCCCTTCTATATTGTTTTATACTTTTTCAGACTAAAGGGATTAGATGACGAAAAAGGACTTTCAGAGTTAACTTTATGTACCTTTTCAGACTCTCTAAAAATGAAAAGGACCGAGTTATCCTTGTCGTTAGACTCGTTAAAATCATTAAATAGCGACAAACTTGTCTTTAGACGAGAATGAGTTTCACTATCGCTAGGCTCGTTAAAACATAGTGATGGGCTTGCCCGAAGGGCAGGTTATAGAACAAGCATATGTTTTCCTCCTCAAGCTTGACAAAAATAAAGAGGTACTGGTCAGCAATGACTGGGGAAAAATTGGGAGAAACTAAAGAAAACTTTGATGGTAGCAAGTCGCTCTTGAACATGACACTTTTCCTCCATACCACAATCGGGTTAGGTTGTTTCATTCACCGGTCACATCACCATGGTCTCGCCATACCATCCATATTTGGGGTAATGCTACCGATCCATCGCATAAGTGTCACCATATGTTCAAGAGAAGTCGTTCAGAAAAAGTCAACCGTGTCCCATCCACTGCCATACATTATCCTTCATCCTTTCATGACCGCCACCCTAAATCATATGTCACAGATCGTTTTCACCTCCATCAAAATCATTAGCTCCGTTCCGTGTCACTGATGTGGGATTCATTAAGGCCCTCCTTTGACGGATCGCTTCTTGTCGACATCAGCTCATTATCCAAGAAGTTGATCTAGGAACAAACCCTTCAGTACTTTGAAGCTTGCATGCCTCAATGGCAAGTTTCTCACTTCCGGCGACAGGTATACATCAATGACCTTCGACCGAAAGATTTTGCGTGGTGTTCGATGCCAAGTCCTTTATTCACACCACGTGAATTGTACTGTAGTACCTTGAGGGTCATTATCATTATCGGTGATTCCTCTCGCGCTTGTTAACGGTTTACCTCATTGACCGGTAATCAAGCGATGTCTTTCCATGTTTGACTTCAGAACATTTCTCACATGGATCGACTTGTACTTAGAGTGAAGATCGAACAAGTTTGAAGACCCCGGATCTAGTTTCATCCATCCGGGCTGCGATATATATCCAGGAAAAATAAAGACATTGACATGTACATCATTGCAGCAGATAATCATCCTACTCAAAGGATGATAATTTCATCAAAATTATCAGTCTACCATCAGACGATTGTCTGTTCTATGTACAGAAAAATGAATTTATAAAGCTGAGCATGGGAATGCCCACCTCAGCTAGATCATGAAAGCAGTATGAAAAATAATGTATTGTATTATATCTTATTACAGGTCTCCTCCCAGCATTGGATGAACTTCGGACCCTCCTGGATAAAGCATTTCACCCGATAAACGGCCTCATACTTTAGGGGGCAACTGTTATAGACATTTTTGTGCCTTACAGCATTGAGCATGAAATGTCCATAATCTTAGGGATCCAAAGTCCCTAAACATGTTGTTCCTACCCCTAGAGGAACAAGGCTAACAAACCACAGCAATTCACAGAAGTTCTCCACCTGAAACTGCTCAAAAACAAGTCAATTCAAGATCATGTCAATTGCTCCACTGACCATCTGCACTGAATGTCAATGGCTACACTGGCTACCTGCGCTGAATGTCAACTCCAACACTAGCTACCTGTGCTGAGTGAGATTGGACATGTGGCAGGCTCATTCCTCAAGGTGTCAAAACCCAGGAAGCTTCCAAAATGACACTTGCCTCAGGGAATTCGACTGGTGATGAGTAAGAGGTTCCAAATCTCCAAGTGGAAGCAAGAACCTCCAAGTGGACTCAAGAACCAACAGAGGGAGAAGACACTAGTCAGATCTCAAGCTGACTCATCCTCTCTCCAAACATCTATATATGGATCTCTCCTCCATGAGATCCAGAGGCTGGAATTTTGTTATTGCAAAGAATTGATGTTGGTTTGAGACTGGAATCATTGGGTGCTTAATGCTTTGAAGGGAGGTGAAGATAGGAATTCCATTCTGCTGGGAAGGAGATGCTGGATTGCAGCCCTCTAGGTTGTATCTCTTCCTGAACCTTGTTATTCATCAATAAAGCTATCTTGGTTCCTCCTATATACTGATGTATCTTTGATGTATGATTGCATTAGTATGTTTAGTTTACCTCTAATCCTGAACTGGTTATGATTATGAATCTATGTCTTTGTGTAATGTTCTTGTCTTGTGATCTTGCAGAGACCTGTTGAAGCTAGGCGAGCAAGAAGGCAAGTAGCTGTGAACTCCCAAAGAGAAGAGGATCTGGATCAAGGGACAAACGGAAGACACTGGTTAGTCCATCCATCTCTCTTCATTCTTAATTCATAAAGGAAGAATACTAGAATAGCTGTCTCTGTTTGTTGCTAAGGCACTGTCACACCTTAGGTGGATAGGATCGTCCTGCATAGGCATTTTTCCCCACAACAATGCCTATGCCTACAAGTTTTTGGTATGTCAGAAGTGAGTCGTTAGGGGAAAGAAGTTAGCCACCCCATTGCATCCTGTTGCTGTGGATGAACAATTTCAACAATGGGGCTTAGATGGGATAGGTGATATTCTCCCGCACTCATCAAAGCAACACCACTATATTCTCACTGTTGTAGACTACTTCACGTGGTGGGCCGAAGAAGTTCCACTAAAATAGGTGAATGATCAAGAATTCGTCGGCTTCCTTGAACAAAATATCATTTCCAAGTTTGGCATTCCGACTTCACTTGTTTTTGACAATGCAACATATTTTTCATCGTTAATATTATATGATTTTGCATTGGAAAATGGAATTTTATTGAAACATTCAAATAATTACTATCCATAGGGAAATGGTCTTATTGAGTCTACAAATAAAAATATTATATGCTTTATCAAGAAGACCATTTTCTCTAAACAAAGGAACTGACACTTCGCTTTGGTGAATGCCCTATGAGCTGAGTGAGTCATGCCAAAAACCTTCTCTGAATATGTCTCCTTACTTCCTGGTGTACAGAAGGGAAGCCATCCTACCCCTGAACATTTACTTTCCTTCCCTACAACTTTCACAAGAATCCCAAGGCAAGCCATGCTTATTGTTTCAGAATAGGATAGACACCCTTAACAAGTTGCAAGAAGAAAGGCAAAAGGAAAAAGAAAAAAATTATGTTTGCTAGAGTCATATCAAGAGGTGGTTCAACAATAAGTCTGTAGGGAAAAATGAATTTGGTGTGGGTGACCTGGCCTTGAAGTGGGAAAAATCCCATGAGGACAAAGGAAAACACACTAAGTTCCAATCCCCGTGGATTGGACCATTCACCATACATGAAAATCGTGTCCAACACACATATCGTCCTCATTCACTAGAGAGGAATATTAACTCTCTTCCTGTTAATAGCCAAGACTTCAAACATTATTTTCAATTATGATCTAGGGTTGTGACCTACCCTATGTACATAGTTTCTTTCCTTGTTTATTGGTTTGGTCTTGTGTTTTGTTTTGTTATGTAAATAAGTGTCTTACGTGAACGTGTTTTTAGACTTATTTGTGTGTGGTTGAATTGAAAAGAGTCTTGTGACACCACAACATTTGGCTAACCTTTGGTCCTCCTTCCTTATGTTGGTTACATCTTTTGGTTGACGAAGTTTCGATGGAAAATATGATCCATCTGTAAGGAGAGTCTTGGTCAAACAATGATACTTGTGTCTATTCAGGGAACCTTATCCCCATACTCAATTCTTTATGTTTCAGTATTTTCATGCCTATCCAGTCAATAAAATAGTAAAAAGGGAAAATAAACGAGAAAACCTAAATCAAAGGTCTCTATATGCTTCTCTAAAGGAACAACCTCTCCTGCTCTCAATAAGTTAGGATCCCTCTTTTGCCCCTAAAATAAATAAGTGCCAATGCACAATTCTCTTTAAATATATAAATAAAGGTGAAAGAAGAGAAAGGCTTCCTACATAGATATGTGAAGCAAGCCACTCAGTCGGGGTATTACCTAGGCTCACTCGAAGTAGAGAAATGTTTGTGTTCTTATAGTGACTCCATCGGGGTACTGTGTGGAGTGCTAGGGAGCAACACCAGAGATGAAAAACTATACTCTAAAAGTCTAAATCTTGCAAACTACACTACCCTTTCAAATTCAAGATATTACGATATTGTTGAATTTTATGATTGTGGTCAACCAAGAAGGTACAAAAGCATCATGTTTATTCACAAGTTAAGTGGAGAGGCCAAAGTGATCTACATGATGAATCAACTCTCTCTAAAGAACTAAGACCTTGTACAGAAGAGTCAACCAAGATAGAGAAGCTGGAATTATAACAGTGTGTCGCCAAGTGTTGTTTCTCATAAAACACCCTCCGAATATTTTTCCTGCACCAAATTTTGGACAATAACTTGGTATTGTACATTGTCATTTCAAACATTGAAATCCATTCCATGTGTTTTCTCAAAGTTTTTTGGCCCCTTTTGCAAGAACAACAAAGTTTCATCTTTTCACAAATCAAGTGTCGCATGATGTATATAAGCTTGTTTTGGTGGTTTCAAGGGGTTATCTTTGTGAAAATGAGTTTATATCCATGTAAACGTCCATCACGCTCATTCCAAAAGTTTTAAGCACTTTCACACAAGTGTCATCACGGTCGTCGCAAAGTGTATCTTTAGTGTCACACTTGTCGCAGGTTGTCGCACTGAGGGAAGTATATTGTTCATGTGTTCTGGATGATCTATGTGGTTGTTTCATCAATTGCTCTTAGTGTTTGATCATAGTAGAGTCTCACAACTGTTAAAATCAACTTCATTGATCCCACACTTAGTCAAATTCTGAAAAACTTTCTCATCAAGAAACTTAGCCTCATCCAACCTTCTTGAACTACACATTACGCAGTTCCAGACCTCATGTTGCAACCCTTTCTCTTGACACTATGCAATGCACAGTTCCTGCCTCCTAGGACTGTGCACTACATAGTTTTAGTGATTACGCCCAAACCTTGGCCTCCAAAATTGTATAATTTATCCCTTCAACTTAGCCTTAATTGTGCATTGTGCATTATATAAGCTCAATCCCATCCCTTGAGATCCTGAACTGTGCACTCTCAAGCCTCAAGCTTCACCGTGACGACCTGAGTTGTACAATGGCACAGTCACTGAGCCTCTCCATCAACCTTCCACCTAGTTCCTATTCAATTAGTGGATTAGCGTGAAGCATCTTAGACTAGGGATTTATCAGACTGATGTCATCTTGTCATGAATGAATTTCAGATGCAAGTACTCTATTAGTCTATGCCAGGATGATGAAGAAGGATATGGAGAAGGGAATGTGCTGAAAGATATATTTTTAGCTGATTACACAATATTATCAATAAATAGAAAGCAAAGGGGCACCAATTTGCAATTGCATCTAAATACGTTATATCACTCTGTTGAAGCCCCGAAAATCAGGTCTAAAACAAGGAGGATACCTGCCCGGTCTGGACCTTGGTTGGCAGCTCCTTATCCGTTTGGTATAGCAGGTCCGACTGGGAATATGGGACTAGTTTCCCAATCTATGAGTGTGTGTGTGTAGATTTAATGTTCCTGATCTAATAGTTCCTAATTAAGATATTCTAATTATAAATTTAATCTAATGCTATGCTATTGTAATCTAATAAGCAGCAACATCTAAGTCTATACTAACCCGGGGTGTAATTCTTCTTTTATGAGATCTAAAAGATTTCAAATAACAACTGGTAATAAAGATCATTAAGCTATTATGAGAAAAGAAATCAATTAGGATGAACCACTTTGTATAAAAAGTTAGACGAAACAGTTGTGAAAAACATATCGCATAATGAGCTATTCATACATTAAGCATAAATAAATAGCTATCACCATACAAAAGTGCCAAATGATAACTCAGGCATTCATGCAGTAATACATAAACAAATAAAAACTGTATATCACTTTAACACATAAGCAGAAATGGTCAAGAGATGAAAGTACCATTTATGACTAGTCCTACTCATGAGCTTCAAGCGACAATGATTTATCTCTCTTTGCTCTAACATCCACTAAGAGTACAGAAGTACAACATCAGTAGCAGATATCAAATGCAAACATCAACAAATCTTGTTCCATTCATTCACCAAAACCTCCTCTGAGGGTGCAAAAGTGCATGTTCTGAGGACAAGTTTTTGATAAATTTTTGGACCCTTCTCTAAATGCGTGAAAAGGGTTTAAATACTACTAACTAAATAAATTAATTACATAGATTCAGGATACGGTTTAAATATCCGCCCTTTTTCTAAGAAAAAATAAAACAAAACCATTTCTAAAAATTAAATCTAATATCTAACTATTTATGCATCTACTCCTTAATGTTGCAATCATTCAGTATTTGCCTGAGTAGAGTCGGCTGATTGTCTTCCGCTTTTGGTTGAGCTAAGAAAACAAAATTGGTAAGAGTTGGCACCATCTTCTCAGAAAAATTGATGATATGCTCGAGAGTCATCCTCTGACTATGTGGCTTTACCGCGTATGCCTAGTAATAATCTCAGTTCAACTTGGTTAACCTTTTGGATTGCTTCTGCCTTTTCTTTAGCTTTTTGTTTCCAGTTTGTTTTTTACCACTGCTTTCTTGCATTTTCTGGGCTTACAGGTGACTGAGGAGTTAGAGGCTTTCCTTCTCGAGCAATTTTCTCAGCGATTAGCGCTAGGCGCTAATCGCGCATCGGAAAATGCCTCCATTCTTTGATCTGGGCTTGTCTGATGTGTCTTTCGCCTTTGTGCCTCTTCATCTTTATCGGGTATAAAGCTTCAAAATTTGTAAAAATAATGACCTCGTGAGATCTTGACCCTGAGCATTAAATTGTCTATTGATATCAGCATCGCTTAGTACCCATTTAATCATGGCTGTATATGAGAGACTTGTAATGGATGGCTCAGAAGCATTCTGTGAATATGTGGCTCTGGTACATGCGATATCTTTTTATGAGGGCGTCTTTTCTCTGTCTTTGAATATTGGAGCTCTACCCTTTCTCCTCATTGCTTCCTGCACATTTCTTTATGTAACTTTTGTTTTTCGTTCCTGCAGTTCACAAGTTAGGAGAGAGTAATGATAATAAATAACGACAAGAAAGCTTTAAATGCTACGGATATGGAAAAACATGCCACCTTATGTGAACTGGCTCTTCGAACAACAAAAAACCATATTTTATTAACAACTAGCATATAACTCATTAATTATTATTAAAGCGTGTATCCAGTTCTTGGTTCATGGAAAACATTTTCTTGAATATTGAGCCAGGAAAATCTGCGATGGAATGTTTCTTCGATCTGCATCGCAGTATCGCATTTCGCTGTATTGCATTATCGCAATCTCATCTTGTTGTTCTATTGCAAGGATCGCAGATCACAATATCGCAAGGATCGCAGATCGCAATATCGAAAGGATCGCAGATCGCAATATCGCAAGATCGCAGATCGCTTAATCGTTTAATCGTTATGTGTCCTCTATGAAATTTTGCGAGATGCGATATGCAATATCGCATATCGGCGTTTTTTAAGGTTTTCCAACATGAGTGTTTCTTAATACATGCGATGCGATGGAGTTCGCATCTCAATCTCGCATTTTATCATTTTGACTCATAAGAAAATGCCCTATCATTCTTTGCGCGATGCGATATTTCTTAAGGAGTGACATATATGAGTACTAATTGATTTTTTGAATTTTTTGACTAAGGGTCCCCGCTTACATAGTGTTATTGATAATACTAAATAAGGAGGGGGGTTGTTGGTGGCCACAACAATTGGCGATTCACTTGGAAGAACCAGTTATCTCTGTTTTTCTATTGAATTTTCTAAACTTCCAAAACAGAAAATTTTTCAGAAAATTAAACTTTATTATGGAAAGATAAAGTACATTATGCTCTAACCTATCAATGATATTTTGCTTCAACTATTTTCAACTTTGATTATTTGCTCCCTCAAGCTAGTCCTTGTATTTACATCAGTCATTACTTGGTTTGTAAAGATAAAACAAATTCTTCTCTGTAAACCAGTTTTAAATATGCTCATTTGTCATAGGTAGAGCCTCTGCTGCCAGCAGGTGTTTATAGCCTCGACAAGGTTACCTGTTACCCACCAATGATCTTGTATCCTACTTAAAAGCGACCTACAACTCTCAAAGAAAAATCCATATCCACACTTATTGCTTTGATTTTCTTTTTTACTCTTAAAGAACAATGTCTTGGTTTGGTAGCCAAATTATGACACAGTCATTCACTTGATTTATAACTTTGCTGAACAAGCTAGCTCATGATGAGACCCCTTGTCTTTTGATTGCAACAATCTTGAGTCATTGCCCTGTTATGGTGTACAGTATTGGCAAAGTCAGCAAGTTATAATATCTATGATTATGATAAGCCGGCTCGTGATGAGACCTCTTATTCTTCAAGATAAAGTGTTTCCTTGGGTTATTCCTCTGAAAGTTGTGATTTCCTTAGTAGGGAGGAAGTCATTGTTTCCTTAGGATAGCTCTGGACAACAGTAATAGAGTTTTTTGGAAACAACTTTTCTACAGAGAATCTTTATTTTGTTATTGATACCTTTCATTGTACTAAGATAAAACATTTTCTTCACTAAAGGTTGTTTTCATCGAATTTTATGAAGTTGAAACTAGTACCATATCTAGGCAAGAGTATTTAACTGCATCTATCAATAATAAAGATCAATTTTCCAAAAGATTTGCTATTTATACAAGCGAAAAGTTCAAAATCTGAAAGAGAATTGGTGTCTTTTTCGTAAATGCCTAATGTAACTACTCACAACTAGTTTTATTATGAAAAGAAAAACCACTACTCTACAAAAATAGAAGAATAATCTTCTATGGAAAATATTTCTTGAGAATTTGTCCATTAACAAGCAAAGAGTCTCTTTTACCTGCTAAATCCTATAACACAAACGTTGATGGACCTATAACTTCTACAACTTGAAAAGGACCAAGCCACATTCTTTGAAATTTTGTATGTTTGCCTTTCTCTTCATGAGCCTTGTCCCATTTTAAAACTAAGTCTCCCATCTGAAAATCTTTTCTGGTCATTATGTTTGAATCAAAAGAGGATTTTACTAGTGCTTGATGATGAGCATGCGTTTTCTTAGCCTGTTCTCGTTGTTCTTCTAATTTTATTATTTCCATTCATCTTAGCTGTAAGGAGGAAGTGGGTACTTCATCAATGTATTGAACTAGAGACAAAGAGGGAATTGCTAAATGAGTCGGAAGAACCACTTCTTTCCCATAAACTAAATTAAAGGGAGAAGTGACGATAGAAGCTTTTTGCATTATTCGGTCTGCCCATAAAGCATATATCGAAGCCTTATGCCAATTTTTAAGATTTTGGTCAACTGTTCTTTTGATAATCCTGATTAGGTTTTTATTTGTGGACTCAACTAACCCATTGCCTTGTGGGCAATAATTGGCCGAATATTTAAGTTTGAATCCTCTTTTAAGTGCAAATTCAGTCATTGCATTTCCAGAAAATTATGATGCATTATCAAACATTAAAGCTGAAGGCAATCCAAACCTGGTGATTATAAA
Organism: Pinus tabuliformis; assembly: GCA_031772625.1. Lineage (NCBI taxonomy): Eukaryota > Viridiplantae > Streptophyta > Pinopsida > Pinales > Pinaceae > Pinus > Pinus tabuliformis. The sequence goes on along the minus strand of CM062815.1, from coordinate 594,646,151 downwards.
TTGATCTATGAACTCAATGATATTTTCAGTGTTAGCCGTCTTGAGTGGAACTGCTTCTACCCACTTGGTGAAATAATCTGTTGCTGTGAGGATGTATCTATGATGCTTAGAAGAGTGAGGAACGATCTCACCTATTATGTCCAATCCCCACTGGCTGAAAGGTTGCTCAATGTTAACCGACTATAGTGGCAAGGATGGCTTCTTTTGTCTTCCAGCAGTAGTTTGGAAGACTTAAAATTTCCTCACGTAACTGTGCGAGTCTTTAAATAACGTGGGCCAGTAATACCCTACATGCAAGATTTTATGTGTAGTAGCATCTCCAACATAGTGTCCACTTGCTGGTCCATCGTGGAGTTCCTGCAAAACTTTTTTAGCTTCAGATTTCTCAAGACACCTAAGAAGAACAGAATCATAATTTATTCTAAAAAGAATATCATTTATGAGCTGATATTGTTTGGCTTTCAACCTTAGAGATCTTTTCTTAGTATGATCAAGGAGCAAAGGAGCATACCCGTTCTTAAGATAATAAATGATATCAGCGTATAATGACTCTGCATCGTTCAGGCTTACCTCGTACATTTGTACCTCTGTAGATGGAATTTCAGAAATTTGCGATGCTCCAGCCAGCATTTTGCAAAAGCCTTGGCCTCTCACAATGTTTGCTGGTTTAATCTCAATGTCATATTCCTGTAAGGCAGTAACCCAATTGGCCCTTTTCTCACCCACATCCTTCTGTACTAGAAGATTCCTTACCGCTGGAAATGGTACTATAATTTTAGTATGGGTTTTGAGTAAGAAAGGTCTGAAGTATTTGACCGCTTTGAAAACAGCATAAGCCTGTTTCTCCACGTCTGAATAATTTAATTCAGCACCCTATAAATTTGAACTGAAAAACACAATTGGGGCTTCCGCTTTTTCTTGATTTGCTTGAGTGAGTATTGCAGCATATGACCTATCTGAGGCAAATTTATATAGAATAAAAGGCTCTGAAAAATTCAGAGTTGCTAACGATGGAGCATTAATAATAGCTTGTTTGATCAGGTTGAATGCTTCGTGTTCATCTTGGCCCCATTTAAAATTTGAGTTCTTTTTAATCATGGCTTGCAAAGGAGAGACGATTCATGAAAAATCTGGAATGAATCTCTTTACAAAGTTGATCTGACCAAGGAAAGATTGCATGGCTTTTTTGTTATGAGGTAAGGATATTTCAGAAATCTCTTTGATTCTATCGGAATTGATGTGAATACTGGATTTTGACACTATGAATCCTAGAAGTTTCCCTTCACTTAATGCGAAAAAAATTTTCTTTGGGTTAAGTGAAATTCCATACCTTAAACACCGTTGGAAGATTTGTTTCAAGTCTTTAAGATGGTCGCTTCATTTCTTGGAATACACTGTTATATCATCCAGATAAATTACTACAGATTTACTGACTAAACCTTTGAATGCGATGTCCATGGCTCTCTGAAATGTGGCACCAGCATTAATCAAACCGAATGGAATCTTTCGATATGCGTATGTGCCCCATTTAGTTCTGAAAGTGGTTTTCAATTGATCATCAGGATGTACCAACACTTGATTGTATCCTAAAAATCCATCCAAGAAAGACATTAATTCTGAGTCGGCCACTGCCTACAATATCTGCTCCATAGGTGGTAAGGGAAAATTGTCTTTTTGACAGGCCTTGTTAAGATTTCGAAAGTCAATGCAAATTCTAATATCTCCGTTTTTCTTTCTAACAGGTACCATGTTGGAGACCCATTTAGAATGTCTGATGGGAAAAATTATTTTGGTTTTCAATAACTTATTGAGCTCAGTTTTTATGTGATTTTCTAAATTGGGATGGATCTTTCTCAATTTTTGTTGGACAGGTTTTTCATTATCGGTCATGGGAATAGTATGTTGGATGATGGAAGTGTCGTATGTTTTGTTTTCATCATAATTCTAGGCAAAAACATTTTTATATTGTCTCAAAAGATGAATATACACTGGTTTTTCATCAGGGGCTAGGCCGAGACCTAGATTAATGTTTTGTGGTTTGGCATTAGTCCCTAGGTTTACTAATTCGTAGTTCAAAGTTGAACTTTGGAGTTTTGAATTGGTAGACCTTTTAAACCGATCTTTCAAATCATACAGATCTTCTAACTTGACTACTGACTTAGGTATAGCATTGTTAGTGCTATCTTGTTGTAATTGTCGATCATGTTGTTCTTCATCAATTATTTGATTAGAGTAGGATCCTTCAGATGTGAGGAAATTTACAATATCAGGATCGTCATTGAATACTCTCCAATTTGTGATGTTATCAGGAATGGATGGTCTAAAAATTAATTCTATTGAGAATCTATCTGGACTAAAATATTCTGAAGGAATAAGCTTTGAAGCTACGTTAGCCAAAAGGTCTGCACTTGCGTTTTGGAGTGTGGGAATTGAAGAGATATTAAATGCTATGAAATGCTCAGCCAGATCTTGAACTAAGGATTGATAATGTCTTAAATGACCCGACAAGCAATGTATAGTATTACGTACCTCTTTGACTACAATATCAGAGTCTCTGAACACTTGAAGGTACTTGACATCTAACCCGATTGCTTTATACAACCCTTGGACTAAAGCCTCATATTTTGCTATATTGTTGGTGCAATCAAATTTGAGTCTGCATGTCAGCATAATTTTATCTCCTTCTGGACTAATTAGAACGCATCCTGCTCCTGCTCCTTCACTAGATTTAGAACCATCAAAAAATAATTTCCAAAACAAAGATTTATCTACAGGACTATCTAAAAAATTGATACATTTTGAACTATCTGTTTGAGAAAAAATTTCGACTTGGGACAAAACATAATGTTCTAAATAAGGTGAGGTATGAGCATTAAAATTTCCGAGGAAAGAATCTACTGAGTAATTGCCAATAATGCTATTGTTGTATGCCACTGGTTCATTTTCCCCTTCTAGCTCCGTTACTATGTATTTCTGGTGTAGTTCTCGTTCAACTTTTATTTGATTTGGCTTACCATTGTAGGGCAGCCACATGTGCGACCAGTCAGTTGCGAAGTATCCATGCAGTTTTTCTGACCAATCCCTGCTAAGAATTAAGCCATAAAATTCTGGAATATCAGCAACTAAAATGTCAATAACTTGACATACCTTTGGGTTGGATGACAGCCTTATGGTTACTTGATTTAATTCGCCGATCACTTCGACTTGGGATTGATTTAGCTGAACTATGCACACAACGGATTTCTATGGTTGAACGTTTAATTTAGCACATATGGATTTTGGTAAAATATTCGATGAAGCACCAGAATCCACCAAACAATTGTGCACATTTTTATTGAAAATTTCATAAGTAAGGAGAAACGGGGGAGTATGAGATCTCGATCTTCCTCCAATTAAAGCGATGTCATTTGGATAAATTTTGTTGGTCGCATTAGTTGGAGGTCTTCCCATGTTATGGGAAGCTTGAGAAAGTATAGCGACAGGCAAAGGTGCAACTGGCACAACATGTAATTCCTTCAACATTGTTGATGCTTCAATTTGCTCAGTTCGTAAAGAGTGATGTTGGCCCTAGTCTTTTTCATATCTTCAATAATATTGTACTCCATTTCATCCGAGACGATCAATGTTTTAGATGGAGTTGATGGATCTGTTTGGACTGGGCTAGTTTGAGTCGCTTTGGATGTCGTTTTCTTTGTTGCGACTTTATCCTTTATTGCAGAGCTTGCGCTCTTTGGCTTGGGGACAGTTTGGGGAGGATCAAGCTGATTTCTACTTCATGTGCTAACTGGGAATACTTCTTGATCTTCTTCTTGTGGGAGGATGAAATCCCACATTCCTTGTAATTCTACAACTTCTTCATCATCGGTTTTCCATTCAGTGGCAATTTCCTCTTCCTCTTCTTCGGATTCAGCATTTGAAATAGCATTGGGTGGCTTTGAATCCATTGAAGGACCTCTTTTAAAAGCTCTATAGGGCCTTTTTAAAGAAGTTTCTGCTACTTTCTTTTTGATGTCGACCATTTCATTTGACATGGTCTTTAGAACTTTTTGCAATCCCTCCAAATCGAATGGATCTTTTGCTTGTTTCTTCTCAGAATATTCTTTGAAGGTTACTTTCTTGCATTTCTGGTCTTCTATTGTGGATTTCTTCTCTAAGGCTATTATACATTTCTCTACTACTATGGCTTCTTTCATGTTTTCGGCTAAGGTTGTTTTATTAGCCCTGTCCACGAAGATTGCTATGTTTGATGGTAGAGCAATGATATACCATTCACACCTTACTTCTTCGCTAGGCTGGGAAGCAATAGGAATTTTGTTTAGAATTTTATTGAAAAGTAGATTGAAGTCTTTGATAGGCTCTCTAGATTCGGCCCTAAGCTTGGATAGGTCATTGATTAACGTTGCCGTAGACCTGTCATCACCAAACTTGGTCAGGAATTGCTCCCGGAAGATATCCCAACTAGCGATAGATCCGGAGGGTAATGAAAAATACCATGATCCGGCTGTTCCTTGTAGAGTATAAGGAAAGAGTCGAACAATAGCATCTTCATTAGTAACCCCATTGAGATTAATGGATAGCATAAAGTTGTTTATGTGCTCTTCTGCTAGCATGCCTACCTCGGGATTGAACTTAGGCAACCATTTTTCAGGATGAGCCGGTATTTGACTCAAGGGTGCAGGCATTAAGACTGCCCCAGGGTTATTCCATGGAGTTTGGGCCATTGCTGAACTACTAACAGAGGAAAGTGCAAAAGATGATCCCTGCGGTTGGGAGGATGAGGATATTACGATCACAGATGATTGAGGAGGAGTTGTAGGGGTTCCAGTGGGTGGATTGGCAATGGTCTGAGGTGGAGGAGTGGATGGTTGACTTCGCGATGAAGAGGTTGAGATGGATGGTGTTGATAAAAGAGTCTCTCTCTCAGACCCTGTGGGTGATTTCCTTCCTCTTTTCCTATTGGGAAGAGGTAATTCGGTTGGTTTAACGCCAAACTTTTCACTCTTTAATCTGGTCAGGGGATGAGCAGGGTTATATTACGAAGTCACGCTACTTTGAGATTTATCAGATCTTTGAGGAGAAATGGAAAATCATTGAAGTTTGTGAATCAGAGATTCGACTTCAGGAGTTTCAATAGTAGATTGTTATGAAATGTCAAGGTTTGTAGCAGCGGTTGATACTCGAGCAACTTCTAACTCTGGATTTAAGTGTAATGGAGAAGTCAAGGGAGATGGTGAGGGTGATTTACTCTCAGAATGGTATTCAGATTTAGATTTACTTGCCATTCATAGTTCAAGCCCTCCTTCTAGTGCCAAATATGTTGACGCCCTGAAAATCAGGTCTACAACAAGGGGGATACCCGCCAGGTCCTGACCTTGGTTGGTAGCTCCTTATCTGTTTGGCATAGCGGGTCCGACTGGGGATATGGGACCAGTTTCCCAATCTATGAGTGTGTGTGTGTAGATTTGATGTTCCTGATCTAACAGTTCCTAATTAAGATATTCTAATTCTAAATTTAATCTAATGCTATGCTATTGTAATTTAATAAGTAGTAACATCTAAGTCTATACTAACCCAAGGTGTAATTCTTCTTTTATGCGATCTAAAAGATTTCAAATAACAACTGGTAATAAAGATCATTCAGCTATTATGAGAAAAGAAATCAATAAAGATGAAACCAATGACTTGACCAAGGAAATTATGGAATAATTACATAGCACCCTTATAGCTTACAAAATTCAAGTAGATACAAAAGATAGAGAGTGAAACAAAAACGTAGCCTGTAAAAACCACAAGAATACCAAACAAAATATACATTCTAGATCAAGAATAATGGAAAAAAATTATATGCAAGCAAAAGAACTATAAGGAAAACAAAGCGGGGAAGGATAAGAAAGCATAAGTATTGTTGATTGCCATATGTTTAGGGGTAGTAGTCCAATGAAGTAAATCACCCATTGCCATTAATGTCAAAGGGGGAGAGAAAAAGAAGTGCAACATGGAGAAAAATGAAGTGAAGCATGGAAATGTGGGGGCATTAGCATTGTCATCAGTGACAAAGGGGAAGATTGTTGGAAGAAAATTTCATTGATGTCAAAGGGTGAATGTGATAGCATTTTTTTGTGTCTTGCATGAAAAAATAGTGAATTTTGATGCAAGGACCTTCTAGATTGGTATCCCTTGTCACATTATTTTGTGTGATAGATGGAATTCTTTGTGGGTCCACTTAGTTGAAGATATACTGATATTTCAAGTTATATTCCCCAAGGATGGATTTAGCACCAACACCTTTGCCCGAAAGGTTTGTGATCTTATCACTTCATTTATTCCCTAGAAGACTGTCTAGCATTGTAAATCAAACTGGCCTAAAACCATTATCAAATGTTAGACTTGAATCATGAATTTTGAAAGACACTAAAACTAATTTTTAAAAGGCTAAAAGTATCCTCTTCAAGGTTGACCTAATAGAAATTTTCTCAATTCGGCTCCAACAAAAATTTGTTCCTTTTCATGGATCAAGTTAGCCCTATTATAACCTCCTCCAAATCGTATTTATATGCCCTAGCCATCACAAATTTGAGGCAAGAAACTCATATCTACTATAAGAAACAAGCTTGGGAAGAAATCTAAGGTTTCAAATAAAAATCATTTGATATGAAGAGAAAAGATCAAGGTTAATGGAATGCGTAATTCTCAATTCTATAGCAGAAGTATGTGACTTTAGTTTATGTTTCTTTGGAATATGTGAGCTCCTGAATAAGGTATGAGAATGAGGTTTTATCTAAGGAAGGTTAATCTCTTGAATAGTCCAAATTGAGGTCTATCCTAATGCCTCTTCTCATATTTCACATGTTAGTGAAATTTAGCTTCCATAAGGCCCCATATAAGGAACTTCTTGTGCTTTCTATGACACCTAAATTCCTCCTCCCTAGGGCTCCATATCAGGCACTTGTCAGCCTACCATGAGGTCAATATTTCAGACATGCTTAGGGAAGTCTTGAAAGGAATTTTTTCCTTTCTTAGGGAAGAGTTGAAGCTAGTTTTTGGGGTCATATTGAAGGAATTGGGAAATCTAATTCCCTGAAGAATCTTGAATTTATAATTGAATTGTACCCCTATTTTGTGGCAAATCCTCATAAGAAAAGAAGTTTCAAGCATACCTTGAAACAAAATCTTTGAAGCCTTAGAAACTGTAGAGCTCATTCCTCACATCAACCTTGCAGCTCTAACATCCCACATCACATCTAGGAGTTGTCAGCACATTCAGCTCAGCTGTTTTGGGATAAGCCCGCTTTCCATGTCTTGTGTTGCATTTCTGGAAATTTTTGTGTTTCGCTTCGTATGAATGATGTCTACTTGATTTCAGTGAGAGCTTGCTATTTTTCTGATACATACTAGCTTGTACAAGCACTATTTAAGTTTTCATTAACATCTCAATGTTTTCGCATGCATGAAACTATTTTTCACGAATGGTCACTGATTCGGAAACTCTCCTCACTCACATGCATGTTGCTCTATTTTATGAATTTTTCATTCATCGTTTGCATGCATGATCATTCACTTATTCTTGCACTCAGCATCGCCATGCATCCTTATTCACCTTTGCTTTTAGTTGCCCGTCAGCGAGTCTGGGTAGCCTTGGCCGGGACTCTACCTCACCAAGAAAACATTGCGTAATCTTGAGAGGGAAGGCTTTTTCTTCCTCTCAGGAAATGCACATTTCTACCCAGTGACTGTCCTCCAGTTTTGCATTGCGCAATTCTGAGGGACAGTGACTGCTGGCCCAGAAAATTGCGCAATGCAGTCACTAAGCCTGCAACCATTGCTAGCTGAGATTGCGCATTGCGTAATTCCAATAGTTAGCAGCCAGACTGGAGTGTGCATTGCATAGTTCCAGTAGTTAGTCAGCCTCCCAATAGCCCAGACTGTGCCTTGTGCATTTTTGGAACTCAGTCTCCCGACCTCCTGGTTGAAATTGCACGACCTTAATGATTAGTCACACATGTATGTTGCAATTTGGTTCTCAAGTTCATTTTGGTTTTCAACTGACAGATTGCCTGCCATGAGCTTGCCATGTCTCTAGGTATCATAGATGTTCATCTACCTCTCAGTAGTACAGGTACAATGGTTTCCAAGAGAGAAGATTCAAAGACACCGTTCAGAGCACACTTGGGGATGCAGTCGATCAAGTGTCTATGGACTTGCCTACCCACGAAGACATCAACTTGTTCGTATACAAACACATCAAGATATGACAATGGAAACATCACAGTGAGAAGCATCATGAACATCAGCTGAAGTCAACATATTGGATGCAGCGAATGCAAGAGGAAGGTTGTTGAAAACCAAAAAGTGGAACAAATTTACGAGCTTAAGCAGATCCACTTGTGGTGAAAGAAACTTTGGATACTTAGGATATGAGGTGACAACGCGACATGAAGATCATGTGAAGGTAGAGAACAGAGCAGAGAAGGAGTTGCATGTGCTCAAGCAGCAACTCGAGGAAGAATAGGAGTTACATAGACAAGAGAATTCGTTACAACAAGAACAGGTATAACAGCGGGCACAACATGCACTCACGGATGAAACTACACCCATACAAATTAAAGATCCATCCCAGCAGTCGGCATGGAGCAAAGTGTTTTCGATCGCATGCAAGGGATTCAGTAGCATGTATGCCATTGTGCGCATGCAGTCGATCCAACCCATTCAGCACACTCACCAAGGCACAGACAAGAAGCAAGCCCGACTGGAGCTAAGCATGTAGTTGACAATTGATGCACATGAACACCATCACACACTGGAATATCGGCATGAACACTATGCATTAGTGTGTTTCCAGTTTGGCCACACCCAAGAAGACCATTCGCATGTTAAAAGATGACTTGGATGGAGGAACCATACCAATGCACCCGGATGCAACGAAGGCAACAGTTTGCTTCAGCAAGATGTCACCATGGAGCTCATGCACAACATCACAGATGACCAAGCTTAGCATCAGCTCACCACCTTCACCATCACAAGCATGTCAAAGAGTTGGTCTCACCACAATGGACCGAATGTCCATGGTGTCTTGCATGGCTTGCTCAAGCCATTTTGTCTCACATGGGGACATGTGCATTGTAATGTAACGTCTTGTCAAGTGTAAGTTCAAGTGTCGATAGTTGGATGTAACAATCAAGAGTAGATAAAGAGTCACGAGGGTAGATGAACTATCACAAATGGGAATGTCAAGGGGCACCCCACCCTTTGCTATAAATAGAACCTCATAACTCGTTGTAAAGGCTTTTGTTCTAAGACTATCTTGGAGAGAGCTTGGACAGTATTGTAATGAGCCTTGGCTTCTCCACTATGCAGAGCTAGTACATCTCTTTGGGGGAGCAGGCGGTTGTGGCTGTAACATTCCACTATTGGAACTAATGGTTGGACATGGATGTATTGTATGATTGGAACTTACACTTCTTAATATAACAAGAGCCATCACGTGTCATGCATATGTTGTATTGTATTCTATGCTATCAGGTTTACTCTAAATGATATATGTATTTTTTTTCTTATGCATGCATGTATATACTATTCTGTATAAATATTTACGAATCTTTCTGAAATGTGATGTTGGTTTAACCATCACTTTGGATTGCTCGCTAACTTTCCTTCCATGTTGTGATGTATCTTTTCTTGTGTGTTCCCTTCGAAGTTGAGTGCTATCACAGGTTTACAAGGGGTGCACTCACCTCACCCTCAGTGTGTTAGAACCTCTCATGCACCTCCCTTGTCTTATTGAAGCTATCACACCCTTGCTACCAACAAAGACATCTTACTTGCCTCTGTGTGAAATTACGGTCAATGCATTACCATCCAACCCACTATTGGGACTCATACACCAAATGGTCTGAGGTCTAATTGGGACTTATTACTAGGGAGATCCCCTTACATGTTGGCAGATCCAGCACTGTCAACATTTTGGAGCTAGAAAGAGAACCAGATGACAAGCCCAGTCCTCATATCTGTTTTGAATCTCTACATATCTATCATGACTAACTACCGAGTTACTCTTCTGGAGTGCATGTGTTATGGAAACAACTTCATTATCTCAGAAAATCTCTCGGATAACTTGTCTCATAAAACATATGATGGTGGATACCACATAGCTTGAGTTGGTTAGGCACGCAGTCGCGTTGTAGGCTCATGTGAAAGACATATATTCTTTAAAGAATACATGAGCTGCACACCAATGGACTGGTGCACCCAATGCACTGGTGTGCCATGCTACCCGAAAGATCTATTCATTATCTTCCTCATCTGATTGCAGAGATAGATCGTGCTTTCAATCACTTTGACTGTAAAGCACTCAACAAAGAAATTATGAAATTATGAAAAGCACCAGATGAATCCGTTGAATAGTTTCACGCACGCTTTTGTAATCTTGCATACCGATTCCATAAAGATGATATTGATTGGGAATTTCTAGATGGGATATTTGTGCATCTTCTTTAAATATCTAAAAATCTACAATTCTTAAAATCACTCAAATCCCACTGATACTCCAGTGATGGAATTGTGCAATCACTAACAGGCACAGTCGTTGTCGCAAGTGACTATCTACCTTCACCTCATCAAATAGCTCCACCACCACAAAGTGATGTGGGAGATCATGCACATACTGCTGTTGAACTATCACATCCTCCCACCCCACCTGCTCTTGATATCTGCATAGATTTGGCTTTCAAGCCTGTTGATTGTCACGTTGATTCATTTCCTCGACATCCGTCCTCGAATTTTGTTGATCCTCTAGATTGTACTATCTTGTGTACCTCCATTCTGGATTCCTCACCTGTTGTGAATGAGGATCAAGTTGTTGATGGAGTTGGTGTTATGCAGCCAACCTCTACCATCATTCATGATGAGTGTGTGCAGTAATCTAAAGAACCCGAGGTGAAGGATGACTCCCTTCCAACCACACCTCATCAGCTTCATCTTGACATCCCTTGTGATTCTACCACTGCTAATTTCCCCTGTGAAAACCCATTTCTAGATGTTTCTATTTTTTATCATTCACACGACATGTCAAATGTCAGTTTATCATCACAATGTGGAGAGGACACATCTTCCTCTGGAAATTTGTCCAATTTGTCATCTATCATTTCTAAAAACACAAAGGGTGAACATCTTTGCTTCTCATCTGACCCTCTGCTCAATTCATGAAATCATGAGGATGCCAAAAAACATCCTAAATTTTATGATCTTGGTTATCGTTATCTCTCTACTTATTCATTTGATCACAATGTTGATTCATTCGTTGTTAATCTATCTAAGACACTGGTCTACAATGGTCTATCTGTCAACGAAGTCGAAACCTCGCAGACTATCAAGGCACTTCAGCCCAAGATGATGGTTATGTCAGGCCCTCGCTGCCTTGAGGTTGGTTTCACTTCCGGTCAAGAAATTGTTGAAACACTCAAGGCTCCTCATCACTCTCTGCTTTACATTGAAGATCAACCAAACACCCAGATTTCTCACGTTTTCTTGCATGTCATAGTCAAGAGAATGCACACACTCAACATCTGCATGCATTGTAGCACAGTACCATGGCAGCTCCATAGAGTGCATGTCATGCGCTTTCACTCATCTATGTTTTGTGGTCGCTTGTAAACTCGGAGTGTGTTTGTCTTCACTGTTATATATTTCTTGTTTGTTGGTTCGCATAGTTTTCTTATTCGCGAACCATTCCTTCACCAAAATGGGTCAACCAATGTGCTGATTACTGCATTGGAAGTATCACTTCATGTGAGATGTCCCCTGCACTGTTAGCTCAGGATTAGGAGTAGTGCTTGATTTGTTGGTTTATTCACTTACTTTCTTGTTTTCTTACTCACTTTGCTTTCTCTTTTTCTTATGCTTCTGCTTTTCTTTGTTGTTTGTTTGCTTGTTTTGTTCTTAGGTTAGTTTCATATGAAACCATGTATGACTCTTGAAACAAGCTACGTAAAGTACGAGGGGACTTCTACATCTATCAAAATTTGGTTATCTATTGTCCACTCACTTATGTAAGAACTTTTTGTGTTCATTCCATGTTACATCAATGGAAAATATGAATTGTTCGAAGTGAACCTTGGTGAAAACAGAATGCTTGTGTGCTAACTAGTATCACATACTCTAGTCAGTTGTTTTTGGGTTAATCCTTGTCATCTCAGTCAAGTAGAGTAAGGTGAGGGGGAAAACCTTAATAGACACATCATAGGTATAATAAACTACTTCTCTGTAGGAATAACCTCTTCTACTCTCAATAAGTGGAGATCCCTCTTCCGCCTCTGAAATGGATAAGTGTTATGCACAGTTATGAAGATGAAAAATGAAAAAATGAGAAAGTGAAAAAAAGTTTGAAAAAATGAAAAATGAATAAGGTGAAAGAAGAGAAAGGCTTCTTGTGCAGAGAGGCGATGCAAGTAACTCCGCCGAGGTACTGACCAGGCTTGCTAGCAACAGAGCCATGCTTGTGTTCCTATGTGACTTTGTCAGGGTACTGTCTAGGCCTGCTGGCAGCAGAGCAACACCAGAGATGAAACTAAGACTCTGAAGACTATACTGCTTGTGCACCAATATACCCCACAACCCCAATTGAAACAACTATTTTGACTTGGCTTGGAATGTGTGTCAATCGACCAAGAGCATGGTAGATGCTACATATTACAATCAAGCAAGTGTGGAAACCGAGAGAAACTGAGAACTAAACAATACTTTTGGGGGTGTTAGACTTGTTTTCCACAAACAAGGTCCATTCAGAGAGCTGGAGTTCTACCAGTGTGTCGCCAAGTGTTGTAATGGCTACAACCACCCTCCAAAATTTTGTCTTAGCCTCATTTTGGAGCCTCCCTACCAACCTTTAACAGCAGCATGTCTTGCTTCATGAAGTACACAAGCTCCAATGATTTTCTTGCAGAAAGACAACCTGTTGATCAAACCTTGATGCATTCCCCTCACAGGATGTTCATCTGGACTAGGTCCAACAGCAAGCTGAGTAGCTCCTTCAAGAATTTGCACAAATATGGAGGGAAACTAGACTTCCCTATAGAAATTGTGCAATCTTGACTGGAAGCCCGCTGGGCCCTAGAATTGCACAATTCTGCTAAGCAAGATTCACCCAGAAAATTGCACAATCCTTCCCAGTTGGGCTGCTCAGCCCAGAATTTGTGCAAATCTGGGCAGCAGTTAGCTGCTCTACCTAGAAATTGCACAAATCTTCTGAGCAACCAGCCCAACTCCCTACCAGAAATGTGCATTTTCTCCCAGCAGTTGAGAAGCCTCTTGCATGTGTAGCCGAGTTGACCAGTTTCCTCTGGGACCAAGAAAAACAGACTTGCTTGCATGGGTTGCTTCTCCCAAGGAATCATGCAAAGGCATCCCTTGTTTTAGGGATCTATTTGTTGGCATTATGATATAGGTATTGTCCTTGATGGCAACTCACTCAGATGAAAGATCACAGTGCAGCATGTCAACAACAAAGAATTACAGTTCAAACTACAAATAATGAGGAAAGAGAGGTATATGTAGGTTCACCTTGACCAAGCTCCGTATACACATAGGTTAACAGAACAAAATGAGCGTATAATGTATACATGCACTTTCATAAGAGGAAAAGTGTGTACATGTTGGAAAACTAAGTTTTTGGTCTGAGGTATTGGTCCAAGGCATTTGGTCTGACGTATTGACCCTAGGTATTTAGTCCAACATATTTGGTCCAAGGTATTGTCCCGAGGTATTTGGTCTTGTTATCTCTCTAGGAAGCTCTCCTAGGTTGTAGCTCAGAGATGCCTGGTAACATATAATCTTCAATATTGTTCTCTGAACTATTGGAATGGATGATGGTTTGGATCAAGTCAGATGACTGTTTCAACTCTGCTTTCACTCAAGACATGCATGAACACCCTCAACTTTACAAGGCTTTAGACCACTAATGCTCAATAGTTCATAGATTCAATGGATAGATGGAGAATATTGATTGTACCAGTAGATGCATACATAAACACATATGAATGGCTAGCTACAGGAAGTAAATGAAGCTTGAAAATCTAATTTATCAATGTAGAGATAAGATGACAGTTATCTAGCATTAGAAATAGAAGAAAACATGAATAAGCTATTCAAGTGCAAGCTTAGAAGAGAAGAGAAAATGGGAATTGAACATGTAACAGCAAAGGAAGCTTATATTGCTAGAATGAAGATGAGAAGTGTAGAGGAGCAGAGTCTCTATAGTCTCCAAAAGTTGAACCCTTCATGTTTTTAACTTTCAGCCATTTATAGGCTTTTTACAATGCTCCCGAGCTCTCAAAGGCTTGAGGTGTCTTAATCTATCCCCTCTGTCCTTTTAACTATTTGATGCCATGACTAGACATGCATGAGCTCGGAGGTTTCTTTTTCTAACAGCATACTAACCAAATTCTGGTAAATGTGTTGCGCTATCAGGTGGCTCGCTTGTGCCAGCGATGCTCCATGATCATTTGTTGGTTTGGCTGTGTTGTGCTGTTGCCTTTCCCCTTCCAGCCTCCTATCTCCCGGCCTCTGTTCTATGATGGAATGGGTCTTCGGGCCTTTGAAATCATTTCAAATACTAACAATGACTGTTTCTCTGTTTTACATAGAGAAACGTTGCAATACTGTGAAATCCCGCCAATCTTTATTTATTTTGGACTTCAAAAGTCCTTAAACATGGTCTATTCCTCTATTGGGTCTGTCCTTATCGCTATCGGAAGTCGCAAATGGCCTATTTCCAGTCTTCCCTTTGTATTTTGAAATTCATTGAAAATCACTAAACTCCTGAAAAAATGGCTTTAACAGATCTAAAATATTATATATTTTCATTCCCGAACCCCTTTGGGTCCAGGTTTTATCGCATCAGCGCTGCCCCTTTATATTTCGTTAAATAACGAAAATATGCAAAATACATACGAAAATGCCTTTTAACAGATCTCAAACCTTATGAAATATTATTTATATCACCGTCGGGTCCAGTTAATCGTATCGCACATCGCTCATGCCCTAGGCCGATGTAGGCGCTCCTTGTATTTTCTGATAGCGATCCTGCAATGCAACATGGGCCGTCAATCTACGCGTTTGATCGATGGTCCATCTTGCATCGCTGATCACCATCGCAAGTTCCACACATTTGTGCTGATATCTGCCGATTGCGGCCACCGATTGCCACCACCGATTGCGATCCACCGATCAGATTTGGACCGTTGATCAGCCAGATCTAACAGCTGCTATGCATTTCACTATTTATGCCTCCAATACTTAGTTTTTTCACTGCTTCCTTGGGTTTTTGCCTCCCGATAGTGCTTTTCCGCCATTCTAAGGGTTCTTCTCTTGTGATGGTTTTGATCTTTGGCATGATTTTACTAGCTTTTGAAGACTTAGAGAGAATATTTGGACCCATTTGGGTCAGGACCCGATGCAATTATAGATGCAAGAGTAATATTTTGAAGTATGTCTTATGGCCAAAGTGGAGCAAGAGGAGATGTGGCCGTCAGAGCTAAAATAGGGGACATTTCTGCTAAAAATAGCAGCACTGCACCTTAGGGGCTAACACTGGCTCCTTCTTGGGATGAAAGCCTACTTGCAAGATTTCAAGAACCATAAACCAATGCCTTTCCTATAAAACCAAAATCAAATCTATCTCCTTGTGTTCCATTGGGCATGGAGTTTATTTTGCATAGAAAATAAAAACTGAAAAACATATTTACAATATCAAGGCTTTGAAGCCTTAAATGAAATAAAGTTTCAAGAACCGCCCATTGATTGGACCACCAAAAACATCTTCTCCTTCCAGACTCTGCAGAATAAAGGTATTGTTCTGCTGATTTTGAGTGATGACAAATGGACCTATCCATAAGGAGTCAAACTTACCATGATTACCTTTCTTTTCCTTTAGTGCATCCCATTTGAGAACCCAATCACCAACTTGGAAATTGTCCACTTTTTCCTTCCTGTCAAAGGTTTCTTTGATTTTCTTTTGATGAACTTTTGACTTCTCAACCAGCTTCTCTCTGATCTGTTGTAATTCAACCAGGTTATTCATTCTCCTTACCATGTCATTCGTTCCATCCTATTCTTCTTGAAAGAATTTGGCCACAAGGAGAATCAGCTAGATAGGAAAAAAAACATCAGTGCCATAAACTAGCTTAAATGGAGAATTTCCTATGGACTTCTTGTTGGTAACTCTGTCAGCCCATAGTGCAAACTTCAACTTGGAATCCCAGTTCTTTTTGTTGTCCTCCAATAGTTTTTTGATTATCCTTACAAGACTCTTGTTAGATGATTCTGCCAGGCCATTGCCTTGAGGACAATATGAGGTAGAATGCACCAATTGAATGCCCATGGATTCAGTCATGTCCACCTATTCTTTTGCCTGGAAAACTATCATATTATCAGTGACTAGTTTGGTTGGGCAACCAAATATAGTGAAAATATTCTCATTCAAGAAGTTCATGACAACTTGATGATTAGCATTCTTAGTGGGTATAGCCTCAATCCACTTGGTGAAATAATCAGTGGCTACCAAGATCCATTTGTGTAGGCCACTGGAATGTGGGTTGATCTCACCTATAAAGTCCAAGCCCCATTGCTGGAAGGGACCATTGGTGTGTACTGGCTTCAAGGGCAAAGATTTTAGTTGTTGTCTTCCTGCAAACCTCTGACAGTTGTCACAAGACCTCACAAAAGAACACACATCATAGAACAGGGTAGGCCAATAATACCCAGCTCTCAGGATCTTGTGGGCTATGGTTTTCCAATAATGATGCCCTCCATAGATGCTAGAATGGAACTGGTGCATGACTTCCACAGATTGTCCTTTATCTAGACATCTCAAGAGGATTCCTGATGGGTCTCTTCAATAAAGTAGGTTTTTATTAATGTTGAATTTGGTTGATCTGAGTTTAATGGCCTAGGCTTGACTTGAGCTAAGCCCTGGAGGGACTTCTAGCTTCTTCAAAAAATGACCTATACTAGAATACCATTCACAGGTGGCTAGATTTTCAGCCAAAGACTGATTCTGCTCTTGCTCTTCTATTGCTTCCTCTGTATGCTCATCACCTGAATTTGAACCCATGCAATTTATCTCTAGAAAACTACAATTTTCCTCAGCCATAAGCTTAGCTAAGCCCTGGCCTTTGACAAGCTTGGTGGGCTTCACCTCTATGTTGAACTCTATGAATTTTGAAATCCATTTAGCTCTCTTTCCATCAATATTTGGCTGAGTTAGAACATATTTTACTAAGGCCGAAGATACATATGCAATCACTTTGGAATGCAGGATATAAATTTTGAATGCCTTTAAAGATTTTATGATAGCATAAGCTTGTTTTTCAATAAGGTCATACCTTAGTTCAACATCCCTCAGAGTTTTGCTGAAAAAGGCCACAGGGTGTTCTACACCTTCATCATTTTTCTGTGATAAAACTGCTACAAGTGTATCATAAGAGGCAAAAGAGAAGATATAAAAAACCTTGGTGTAATCTGGGCTAATTAGAGTGGGAGATTCCATGATAGCTTGTTTGATGGCTTCAAAAGAGCTTCTTGCAGCATATGTCCATTTTATTTCTGATCCTTTCTTCAGCATGGAAGTGATGTGCTTTACTAGCTCTGCAAAGTTTGGGATGAACCTCCTTACAAAGTTAATCTTACCCAAAAATGATTGAATGTCCCTTTTTGGCCTTGGGATGGACAATATCTGAATTGCTTGAACTCTTGCTAGATCAATCTTCACACCTTCAGTGGAAACAATATGTCCCAAAAGTTTGCCTTCTTCTAGAGAAAATTGTGACTTCTTTGGGTTCACAGAAATTCCAAACTGTCTGCACTTTAGAAACACCCTTTTCAAATGTTGCAAATGGTCCTTGTGAGTGCTGGAAAATACTGTTATGTCATCAAGGAAAATAAGGACATACTTGTCCTTCTCTCCCACAAAGGCTATGTCCATGGCCCTCTAAAAAGTAGCCCCAATATTCATCAATCCAAAAGGCATCTTGGAGTACATGAAAATGCCCCAAGGAGTAGTGAAGGCGGTCTTTTCCTGACCTTCTGGATGTACAACAATCTGATTGTAACCTAAAAGTCCATCTAAGAAAGACATGACTCTAGCCCCTGAAACTTTTTGCAGCAAGTGTTCCATCTTAGGCAGGGGGTAGTTGTCCTTTTTAGAGCATTTGTTCAGAGTCCTGAAGTCAACACAAAGCCTGATTTCTCCATTCTTCTTTCTTACTACCACAAGGTTAGCTATCCACTTTGAATACCTTAGGGGAACTATGATCTTGGCATCCAGTAGCTTCTTGATTTCTTTTTCAATCAAAGGCAATAAGAGAGGGCTGATAGGTCTTAATTTCTGCTTAAAAGGGATGGTGTTCTTCTCTAGCGGAATCTTATGCTAAATGACATTGGTGTCATAGGTCTTAATATCACTGTATTCCCAAGAAAAAATATCAGCAAATTGCTTCATCAAGGTGCAATACTCGGAACTCTGGGTAGAAGACAAGTGAGTGGACAGATTTATGTACTTTGGATGGGCTAGACTCCCTACATTATGTTTATGAACAACAGACTCATTTTCTTTTTTGGCAGGCTTATAAGGTACATCATTATGATCAAACAACTTCTCTAGGGGCACCAATCCTTTGGGTATATGGTTACTAGGCAGCTGAACAATGTTGTCCCGACCAATCTCATCCTTTAGCTTGGACTGGCTGCATTTTTCAACGGTTTCATTTTCTTGGTCGATGTGCATTTCAGAAAATTCATCAATGACTTGTAAAAACTTATTAATTTCATCATCATCTTCAAAAAAATTCCAGTATTTGACATTGTCAGGCAGAGATGGTCTATATTTCACCTGAACTTCATAAGTCAATTTAGGAGGCAAAGGAGGAATAAACGTGTTAGTAGGCACAACAAAGGAATTAGCAAGTTGGTTCTTCATTCTCGGGATGTAAGAAATGCTGAAAATATTAAAAGAGTCCTTGAGCTTCCCTACCTCATCTTTGTATGCTTTCAGCCTTGGATTCTTTGCTTGGAAATTTTTGTTGACCTGTTGAATGATAAGGTTTGTGTCTCCAAACATTTTCAGACCTTTGATGCTCATTTTTTTAGCAGTGTTTAAGCCCAATATCAAGGCTTCGTATTCTGCTATGTTATTTGTGACCTGAAAAGTTAATTTGAAAGATAAATGAATGCATTCCTTTGTGAGGGGACACAAGGACTACACCTACCCCTGCAGCTTCCTTAGAGCAAGCTCCATCAAAGAACATGTCCCAAATTTGTGGGCCTTCTTCCTCTGTGATCTAGCAAACTGGTTTCTTAAGCTACGTGGAGGTCAACTGGGATTCTTCAATCTAAAGAAGACAAGCTCCAAAATCAGTGTCAACAGCATAGATGGGATGATTATTGGGATTCCTTTCATCACTGATGATATAGGCCAATTGAGCTTCTCTGTATAATCTTCTACTTTCACCTCCAAAAACTGGGACTATAGCATAGGACAGATCATTTTGTAATGTTCCACCTAATCTCTTGATCCAACCTCTGGAGAGAAACATGCCAAACTTGGGGGGTACATCTGCTACCACAATATCCATCATCATGCTCTTCATGGGCAGCTAAGACAAGGTGATGGCTAGATCTTTGATTAATTCCAAACATTTCATTTTTCTAGAGTCAAAAGAAAACAGGTCATGATAAGGATTGGTATTGTCAAGACCCAATTCATCCATGATAGCCTTGGGCATTAGATTATGGCTGGCTCCTGTGTCCAGAAGGTAGTTATGAAGGATTTTTTCATGAATGATCAGTGAGACATAGAATGATGGGGAGCTGTCTTCAAAATTTTTAATCATTGGGCTAAGAATAACAGCTGGTTTGTCATCTTGTAGATTTACATAATCAGTGGAGGCTTGGATGGATTTAGGCTCAAGGACCTTGAGGATGGATCTTTTGAAGGACTCATTCTTCACTAGTTCAATTAGAGGTATAGGTATTTTTAGCTTCTTAATTTCTCATTGAAAATTGAAAGGAGAAGGAGACTTAAGGCCTCTTATCCCGTGAGCCGGAGCTTTGAGGATGATGGGATCAACTGCCAGTCGCTTCTGCTTATTAGCTTGTTGTACTGCAGGGACAATAGCACTTTGAATAGGAGTTTCCTTGGCATTATTCATCTTCGACCGCAGATTATATCTATGCTAATCGTCAGTTTGCAAAACAGCTTCACCATCCCATTCTTGGTTGATTGGGTCATTGAATAATGACTTTTCATAGGTAGTTGAGGTCAAAAAGGAGGCACTGCCTTTGTCTTCTAGACAATGGATCTTCTTCAAACTGCTCTTCTTCCATGACTACATTTTGGAAAGGGGTCTTCACCCTTTGATCTTCATTGGCATATTTGCTTCTTTGCAGAATCTGGAACTGCTCGTTAGCTCTTCTATATGGATTTGGGTTTGGATTTCTTGGAGCAAAGGTATTAGCAACTCTTCCTTTCCCAAGGTGCTGCTCAACCTTTAATTTGGAGATTTCAGAGGCCAATGACTCTATCATCTTGGTCATTTTATCGATCTTGGGATCTAAAGATGATGAATATTCGCCTCTCTATCTCCTTCTATCAACATTCCCCTTGAGCCTCTCTGCAACCATGGTGTTTGATTCTACTTCCAAGGATGCATCTTTCATATCAGCCAAAGTAGCACATCTCCTCTCCCTCAATAGTAGACAGAAGTCAGAATCAAAAGCACTGGCATAGGTGTGTTTAGTAGAGGTAGTGGTGGGTTTTACTTCAGCTGGTATCTTGCTATATATGTCTTTAAATCTCTTATTGAAATTAGACAACAACTCAACATTTTCCCTCTTTAAGTTCCCAAACTCAGTGTGGTAGTAGAGTAGATCCTTCTTATCCCCCCAATGCTTTAGGAATGCATCATCTAAAGCCTCAATATCTACTATAGACCTTGGGGTCAGTTCTTTGAACCATTTTCTAGCCTCTCCATCTAGGCTTTGGACAAAGACTCTCATCCACACATCATATTCACTAATGTCCAAGTTATCAGCATAGCTATAGAATGATTCAAGGTGTTCTTTAGCTGTAAAAACTTCAGTCCCAGTGAACTTAGGCCTATAATTATGATATTCTCTAGTAGGCATGGCATTCAAAGGAGTGGGAAGTATTAGAGGCCCATACCTAGCAGCTATGATTCTTTCCATTTTGGTAGGTGCTTGTGGTCTTGCCATAGCTATGGTGGCTATAAGGGTACTGGAAGTCTGAATGACAGAGGGCTAAGCAGCGACTGATAGGACTAAAGGAGTATGATGGAAAGGAGGAGAGGTTTCCTTTAGGCTTGCAACAAAAGGAGAACCTAAAGAATAAGGAGCTTTATGATTCTCTGAGATTTTTTCTTCATTGCTAGTATTAGATGCTATACTCTTAACATGTATTTCTTCTATTACAGGAATTTCTTGAAGAGATATAGAATATTGTTTAGAGCTACCTGAAACTGATGCTCCTTTCTGCAAAGACTTTCTTTCTTTGATGATTTTTTCAGGGTTAGATATTGGGTCAGCTTGTGGCTTCTAAGGATTTCTCTGAGTATGCCTCACAAACTGAGCTAGAACTATGAAGTGGAGTCGCCAAGAGGTTCATCCTCCAGTAGAGTCGCTAGATAGATGATTACAACCGAAAAAGTGCCAAAAATTTGTCTATCATCATAGCTAGATCTGTGTCATCTATCAGGAAAGTTGAGCTTCAGTTTCCTCTCCTCGGCAATGGCACCAATTATGTTATCTCTCCAGGAAGCTCTCTTAGGTTGTAGCTTGGAGATGCCTGGTAACATATAATCTTCAATATTGTTCTCTGAACTATTGGAATGGATGATGGTTTAGATCAAGTCAGATGATTGTTTCAACTCTGTTTTCACTCAAGACATGCATGAACACCCTTAGCTTTACAAGGCTTTAAACCACTAATGCTCAATAGTTCATAGATTCAATGGATAGATGGAGAATACTGACTGTACCAGCATATATGTACATAAACACATATGAATGGCTAGCTACAGAAAGTAAATGAAGCTTGAAAATATAATTTATCAACGCAGAGATAAGATGACAGTTATCTGGCATTAGACATAGAAGAAAACATGAATAACCTATTCAAGTGCAAGATTATAATAGAAGAGAAAATGGGAATTGAACATGTAACAAAAAAATAATCTTATATTGCTGGAATGAAGATGAGAAGCTTAGAGGAGCAGAGTCTCTACAGTCTCTAAAAGCTGAACCCTTCATCTTTTTAACTTTCAGCCATTTATAAGCTTTTTACAATGCTCCCGAACTCTCAAAGGCTTGAGGTGTCTTAATCTATCCCCTCTGTCTTTTTAACTATTTGATGCCATGACTAGACACACATGAGCTCAGAGGTTTCTTTTTCTAACAGCATAGTAACCAAATTCTGGTAAATGTGCTGTGTTGTTAGGTGGCTCGCTAGTGCTAGCGATGCTCCATGATCATTTGTTGGTTTGGATGTGTTGTGCTGTTGCCTTTCCCCTTCCGGCCTTCTATCTCTCGGTCTCTTTCTCCTGGCCTCTTTCTATGATGGAATGGGTCTTCAGGCATTTGAAATCCTTTCAAAAACTAACAATGATTGTTTCTCTGTTTTACACAGAGAAACGCTGCAATACTTTGAAGTACTGTCAGTCTTTGTTTATTTCGGACTTCAAAAATCCTTAAACACAGTCTATTCCTCAATCAGGTCTGTCCTTATCGCTATCGCAAGTTGCAAATGGCCTGTTCCCAGTCTTCCCTTTGTATTTTGAAATTCGTTGAAAATCACTAAAAATCTTGAAAAAATGGCTTTGGCGTATCTGAAATATTTTATATTTTCATTCCCGAACCCCTTTGGGTCTGGGTTTTATCGCATCGACGTTGCCCCTTTGTATTTCCTTAAATAATGAAAATATGCAAAATACATAGGAAAATGCCTTTCGGTGGATCTCAAATCTTATGCAATATTATTTATATAACCGTCGAGTCTGGTTAATCACATCGCATATTGCTCATGCCCCGGGCTGATGTAGGTGCTCCTTGTATTTTTCGATAATGATCCTGCGATGCAACATGGGTGGTTGATCTGCACGCTCGATTGATGGTCCACGTTGCATCAACGCTCACCATCTCAAGTTCCACACATCTACACCGATATCTTCCGATTGTGATTGCCGATTGCGACCATCGATTACAACCACCAATTGCCACCGCCGATTGCGATCTGCCGATCAGATCTAGACTGTTGATCAGCCAGATTTGATGACTGCTATTCATTTCACTATTTATGCCTCCGACACTTAGTTTTTTCACTGTTTCCTTGGGTTTTTGCCTCCCGATAGTGCTTTTCCGCCATTCTAAGGGTTCTTCTCCTGCGATGGTTTTGATCTTTGGCATGATTTTACTGGCTTTTGAAGACTTAGAGAGCATATTTGGACCCATTTGGATCAGGACCTGATGCAATTATAGATGCGAGAGTAATATTTTGAAGTCTAGCTTATGACAAAAGCAGAGCAAGAGGAGATGTCGTCGTCAGAGCTGAAACAAGGGACATTTCCGCTAAAAATAGCAGCACTGCACCTCAGGGGCTAACAGGTCCAAGGTATTGGTCCTAAGTAGTTTTGGTCCATGTTATTTTGAGAAAGGCCTTTGCAACACTATTTTTGGGAGTTGGAGGTTACATGAAAGGATCTTTTCAGAAACCTCCCACCAAGTGTTGCTTTCCCTAGATTTGTGGCATGTGTGTCACAACTTCGATTTTATCAAAACTCATCAACCAGATGTTGCAGATCTCATTCCTCACCTCAACCTTGCATCTCTGACATCCCACGTCGCATCTAGGAGCTGTCAGCACATTCAGCTCAGTTGATTTGGGGTAAGCCCGCTTTCCATGTCTTGTGTTGCATTTCTGATGCTTTTTGTGTTTCGCTTCATATAAATGTTTTCTTCTTGATTTTAGTGAGTGTTTGTTGTCATTTTGCTACATACTAGCTTGTACCAACACCGTTTCATTTTTCATTAACATCTCATTGTTGTCACATGCATGAAATTTTTTTTCACGAATGGTAGCTGATTCGGCGCCTCGCCTCACTCACATGCATGTTGTTCCATTTTCTAAATATTTCATTCACCGTTTCCATGCATGATCATTCACTTATGCTTACACTTAGCATCGCCATGTATCCACATTCATTTTCACTTTCATTTGCCCGTCAGCGAGTCTGGGAAGCCTTGGCCAAGCCTTTACCTCACCAAGACAGCATTGCGCAATCCTGAGAGGGCAGGATCTATCTTCCTCTCAGGAAATGCGCATTTCTACCTTGTGACCATCCTTCAATCTTGCATTGAACAATTCTGAGGAATAGTGACTGCTAGCCTAGAAAATTGTGCAATGCAGTCACTTAGCCTACAACCATTGCTAGCTGAGATGGCACATTGCGTAATTCCAGCAGTCAGCAACCAGACTGGACTATGCATTGCACAGTTCTAGCATTTAGTCAGCCTCTCAACAGCCTAGACTATAGCTTGTGTAGCTTTGGCACTCAGTATCCCAGCCTCCCGACCGAAATTGCGCAACCTTCATGATCAGTCACATAGGTATGTTGTAATTCAGTTCTCAAGTTCATTTTGGTTTTCGACTGAAAGATTGCTTACCATGAGTGTTCCCATGTCTCTAGGTATCACATGTTTTCATCTACCTCATAGCAGTACAGGTACAATGGTTTCCAAGAGAGAAGAGTTGAAGACATCATTCAGAGCACACTTGGGGATTCATTCGATCAAGTGTCTATGGACTTACCTACCCACGAAGACATCAAGTTGTTCATAGACAAGGACATCAATATATGATGGCAGCAGCATCACAGTGAGTAGAAGCATGAATAGCAACTGAAGGCAGCATACCAGATGCAAAGAATGCAAGAGGAAGGTTGTTGAAAACATAGAGGTGGAACAAATTTGCAAGCTCGAGCAGATCCACTTGTGGTGAAAGCAACTTTGGAGACTCAGGCTATGAGGTGACGGTGTGACATTAAGATCACACAATGGTAGAGAATGAAGTAGAGAAGGAGTTGCATGTGCTCAAGTAGTAACTTGAGGAAGAACAAGAGATACATAGACAAGAGAATGAGTTACAGCAAGAACAAGTACAACAGTGGGCACAACATGCACTCATGGATGAAACTGCACCGGTACAAGTTAAAGATCCATCCCAGTAGCCATCACGAAGCAGACATGGTGAGCAGTGTTGTTGATCGCATGAAAGGGATTCAACAACATGCATGTCATTGTGCACACACAGGTGATCCAACCCATTCAACACACTCACTAAGGCAAAGGCAAGAAGCAAGCCTGACTGGAGCTAAGCATGTAGTTGAAAGTTGATGCGCATGACCACCAACACAAACACTATGCATCAATGTGTTTCCGGTTCGGCCACACCGAAGAAGACCATGTGCATGTTTGCAAACGAGTTCAATGAAGGAGCCATACCAATGCACCCAAATGCAACGGAGGCAAGAGTTCACTTTAGTAAGATGTCACTATGGAGCTCATGCACATGATCGCGGATGACCAAGCTTGGCATCAACTCACCACCTTCACAATCACAAGCATGTCAAAGAGTTGGTCTCACCACAACGGACCAAGTGTCAGTGATGTCTTGCATGGCTTTCTCAAGCCATTTTGTCTCACATGGGCACATGTACATTGTAATGTAACATCTTGTCAAGTGGAAGTTCAAGTGTCGATAGTTGGATGTAACAGTCATAGAGTAGATGAAGAGTCATGAGGGTAGATGAACTGTCACAAAGGGGAATCTCAAGCATCACCCCACCCTTTGCTATAAATAGAACCTCATAGTAAAGGCTTTTGGCCAGCCAAGCTTCTGATAAGACTATCTTGGAGAGAGCTTGGATAGTATTGTAACGAGCCTTGGCTTCTCCACTACACAGAGCTAGTACATCTCTTTGGAGGAGCAGGCGGTTGTGGCTATAATGTTCCACTATTGGAACTAGTGGTTGGACATGGATGTATTGTATGACCGGAACTTACACTTCTTAATATAACAAGAGCCAACACATTTCATGCATATGTTTTATTGTATTCTATGCTATTTGGTTTACTCTAAATGATATATGTATTTGCTTTCTTACGCATGCATGTATAGACTATTATGTATAAGTATGTATGAATCTTTCTGAAATGTGTTGTTGGTTTAACCATCACTTTGGATCGCTTGCTAACTTGCCTTCCATGTTGTGATGTATCTTTTCTCATGTGTTCCCTTCCAAGCTGAGTGTTATCACAAGTTTCCAAGGGGCACACTCACCTCACCCTCAGTGTGTTAGAACCTCTCATGCACCTTCCTTGTCTTACTGCAGCTGTCACACCCTTGCTACCAACAGAGACATCTTACTTGCCTTTGTGTAAAATCGTGGTTAAGGCATTACCATATCACCCACTGCTAGGAATCCTACACCAAATGGTCTGAGGTCTAATTGGGACTTCTTACTGGGGAGATCCCCTTACATGTTGGCAGGTCCAACACCATCAACAGAGGTATAATGGCATATTTATTGGAATAGATATGAAGGTGAACATGTTTATGAAAATATAAGAATGATGGAATATTGTTGTATTTGGGTCATTTTCCTTAGTACAGGATCTTAAGAGGTTTTTTTTTATCTTTTATTCTATAGGTTGTCAAGGTTGTGCTAAGCAAGGAAGTTGTAGCTTCCTTCATGAGTTTGTCGCCTCCTACCATTAGGAGTTGGTAAACATAGGGTTGTATCCATTTCAGTTGTAGTTGGTAAATATAGAATTTGTAGACTTCCTTGTAATATGTTATAGCTCTGATACCACTTGTTATAGACCTAATATAAAAATATATGAGAACACAAATAAACCCAAGAAATGACAAGATCTGAATA
Source organism: Pinus tabuliformis (assembly GCA_031772625.1). Classification (NCBI taxonomy): domain Eukaryota; kingdom Viridiplantae; phylum Streptophyta; class Pinopsida; order Pinales; family Pinaceae; genus Pinus; species Pinus tabuliformis. The sequence continues at coordinate 594,619,152 of CM062815.1, read as the reverse complement.
TAGATAAATGATTCACTTTATTGATCGAACCCTTCAGGTAGGGCAACACCATACATTCACTCCTTAAGGAAGGAGAACACTCCACAAGCCATATGCCTGTTCATACTATAATCCTTGACACCTCTCCATGTGGAGTTGCTAGCCTCTATATAGGCCTCATACATACAATACCATGGGTCATTACCATGGTTCCCTCGTACCATCAAAATAATACCATGGGCCCATTACATTATTACTAACTACTTGTGGTCCCTTACATGATACAAGTTAACCACCTTATTTATTACTATGACCCATCCCATTATTACATTATTCCCTTGGGTACCTCCCTTTGTACCCCATATTATCCCCCCTAGGTATATAACATAATACATACATACATACATACATACATACATATATCTATATCTATATATATATATATAGATATATATATATATATATATATATATATATATATATATATATATATATATATATATATATATATATATATATATATATATATATATATATATATATACATATATTGGTTAATTCTATTGATATTAAATGGTAAGAAAAAGTGAAATGTTGATTCACCCCCCCCCCCTCCCCCCCCCCCCCTCAACATTTCCAACACTTTTAAAGTTAATTTTGTTGGTACTTTTTTTTTGTTTTGAGGTCATCTTTTACCTCAAAATTCCCTTAAAAATTACTACTAATGTTATATTCATTAAAATGTTTATGTCTTTGATGATTCACTTCCATAAATTAAGCTTGATTTACTTACGGATAGAATGAATTATGTGTTGTGTGTTAAACAATGGTACTTCAAGTGTCATGGGTCTCTCGGCTTAAAAATGGTATGATCAGTGTATGAATGACACAAACCTACTTATCATGGTGATATCTAGATATTTATTGAGTATCTTGGTGTTGGCTTGGTGGACCCTCACCCAGGTTCATCGTTAGTCAGCCAAACAAGTCACTACAGTACTGGCCCTTTTGGCATCAGCCCACGGAGAAAAGACTGAAGTCTCACCCGAGGCAGTATGGGGGGATGCTGGAACCAAGTTTTCGTACCCTAAGATGGTCGCGATGTCATTTTATACCCCCTTCCCTCGTTTTCGCACAGGTCTCTAAGTCTTGGGGCTCTATCAATCTACCCCTTGTTCCACCCTTCAATACCTCCACAAAGGTGTACGATTGACCTTCGTGCATCTATGAAAATGTATTGTATAGGTTCCCAAGTTATCTCAAGTGTTTTGCTTATCTTATCAATCAATTATAGTTAGTGTCGCATAAACTGATATCTTTACTTGCGTTCAATTAACATATATAATCACATACATTCGCACATTAATAAACATTGTAAATTAAACCCAAAATGCAATATGATTAGATGTATTAACAGAGACTAAATACATAGAAATTGCATAATACTTCTCTTTATTGATATCTTCTAGTTTAATACAGACTCTATCCACCCTGTGCACATAGCTACAGGGGTCACGCACTCAGCTGCAGTCTTCCACCCTAGGCCTCTGCACACTCAACTACAGAGCCTCTACCTACGTTAAGACCCGAAACACTTAGACTCCTATACCAAAACTTCCAAGGCTTAATTGATTCTAACTGCTTAGAGCTTGCTTACTTAGCTCCTTTTAATATAATCCCATGGTCCATGGACCATGGGTAGATATTTACAACCGACTTGACACTTTACAAAATAAGGTCAGACAACCCTTTATGACTCTTGACACCTTTGTGCTCCATGACCACAAAATGCAGAGACATTACAATTTTATTACAAAATTATCCCAAAACATGGGCTTTTAGCCACAAAACTACTCTTGGGGGAACCTGTTCCCAACACGCCCCCAACACAAAGGCATGAAGATCTTGGCAGGAAGACCTCCTAACTTGACTTGTATGATGACAACCTTGGCAGTGCACTGTGTAGCCACCTACTTCACTTCCTCAACCAACTGCTCTATCGTTGGTTCTGAACTGTCACCCTGAAGCTTCTGTTGAGTTTCTTGCAGACTATCAAGCTCACCTTCAATGGAGGCCGTGACTAAATAAGCTTTGTCCAACCAAGGCTTCAAGTGTGCCTTCAGCACTGCCTTTTTGTGTTGCGCCGCATCCACCTGTTCCTTCAATGTTTTGCCATCCTGTAGCTTTTCTAGTCTTTGTGTGGGAGCAACAATGCCCGTTGTTCCTTTTACCTCATCATACTGCTACTGTAATTCTCGCGCCTCTGTCTCCAACCGCTGTACATTTGGATCCTCCTGCAGGCCGGTCAGGACCTCAAACAATTGTTCGAACAGCCGTGTGGAGTCTGCTACTACACTGACTACTGCCTTTATCACCTCTCTGACAGTGGTTGCGCATTGCTCCTTTACTTCTAGTGGAGTTGAAGGCTGGGCCTTCAACTGCAAATCTGCAATCTGTAGGTTTAGCTCTAGCTGAACCTTAGCCAACTCTGTGTGAGCATTGCACACCCCTATGGCAAGCTTGCAAACGCGCACCTCTATCGGTTCTCCCTTAGGAATGGCCAACTCTAGGACCATTCGGCATGCTTCCTCCATGACCTGAACTATGCGCTTGTTTCGGTCGGTTACCTCAGTCATGGTGGTGATGGAAGATTCTCGCAATAGGGCTAGCTACACATTATTGATATATTATTCACTGATCACCAGCACGGCGCACTGTTCGCAGGCCCTCAGCTTCGCGATCACTCCATCCTGGAGTAGGTAGAGTGCCTCACCAAGAAGTGCTACGAAGTTCAACCCTACTCCCTTGATGGTGTTGACAGCGGGCCTATCAACTTCGTTTTCTATGGTTAGTGTTCCATCTGGCAACACTATCGCTCGGGAGTCCTTTGCATGCAACATCGCGGCGGCTTCTAAAGTACCGAGGGCGAGGCTAGTTGACATCACGTTAGTGTGTGATGCATAGATCTACAACTCATGTAGACCCATCTGAATGGCCCCGAATACTTGTTGTTGCTGCTGCTCAAATTGCTGCAATACCTATGGGGTGACATCTTGCACCATATCTCCAATGTCATTCAAATCTCCCTCTGTTAGGGTGATTGGGTCCAGTGACGTCTTACTGGCCTTCGATTTCTTTCGCGGCCCAACCTTTTCCTGTCCCCTTGGACACTTGATATAGTACAACACCATCTGTAGGTCTGTTCAGTGATTCTCTATCTACTCGTCTGTTTCTTCCTCTGTTTCGAGTGAGGGCAATCTCGTACCTTTGTCAGAGTTGCACTCTTCTCCACCGGCCTGTTCTTTCACCTGCTATGCAGCATCACGCTCTGCTTAGGCCTTAGCCTTGGCCTCCTTCTTTCTCTTCTCAGCCAGCTGCACCATCTTGAGCTTGGCCTCCTCCTTTCTTCACTGCATGGAGGACGTGATCGATCCCATCGCCAAGTCTGAGGTAGTGCGCCACTCTCCCGACCAACGATCAAGAACTGCACCGATCACAGCATCAGTTTCCAAGTAAGGAAAGTCATGCGACGCGCTAAAAGTCTACCTTGAACTCCATGTACTCTTGCATTTTGGAAAACACAGTAGGCGACAATCATGGCTTGCGATTGATAGCCATGTGTATATTCATTTCCATTAAGATCCCAGAAGATCTTGCTATCCTTGATGCACTGAGAATCCTTGGTCACCCACAGTGAAGCGTACTTCGCTGCTTCTGGTAGGTCCGGTGTGACCGAGGGGAATTTATTGTCTTCACACAGCTCCCAGGCTACCAGCACAATGGACAGCAAGTGCCATGCATAATGGAAGGTCTTGCTGAGCTCCTGTGCCTTGCGATAGTTTGCAAGGAACTCACCGTAGAGATAGCGTGCCCAATTAAACTGGACTCCTTCAACGCATTGGGCTGCTAGAGCGATGACAGGTGTCAACACTTCATCTGCACAACACTTCTTCATAACTTTTCCTGCCAAAATCTGCATGGCCACCTTGACCGCAGGATCGCAGATACTCAAGATGGCATAGCCTCGCGGCTTCTTCACGAGCTTGAATTTATCCTTCATGGCCTCTACGAGGGCTTGCTCGCCACCTTTTCTGCCAAACATCATGGCCGGATTTTCCCCTGTATAGGGCAGCCGTGTGATCCTATGGATCAACCTATCAGTGATGGGTATTGGCTCCTCCAGCCATAGACACCCATCGTGCACCAAGCATAGCAGCTACTTGATGACCAATACTATAATGGGTGTGTGATTATAGTGTGGCACCCATAGCAGGTTGAGTAGACCTACCTTGTCTACACCCCTGAGCAACTTTCACGGTTCCAACGTAGTCATCCCGGTGGTTGTGTGAACAACGCAGTGCATTAGCTATTCTTTTGCCAAATGAGGGAACTTTTTAGTGCCAACTAAGTCTCAATCTTCTAGTTTCAACAGCGGGACCCACCCCAAGTGCAGTCCTTCAAAGACAATCTCGTTTTATAGTAGAGATATGTGCAAGGTGACCTTGCTTTCATCGATGTCCTTCGGCACCTTGGTCTTGGCATTATGTGGAGGGACGTATCTGGGCAACTTAGTAATAGGGTCAAAACCCTCGACTTCAACATCTTCAACTTCTACCCCTAGATCCTCATCATCCATTAGGATGTCCTCAATCTCTTCCTCCTGCAGCTCCAAGTTAATAGTTTTACCCTTTTCCTGTGCGATGGGCTTTTCCTTTTGTGGGTGTCTTCTAGGTGATGTGCGCACTAGTATCGCATCTTGCTTGCCCTTCTTATCCTTCTCACTCTCCTTGGTTAAGATAAGCTTCGGTCTAGGAGTCCATGGTGACTTGGGGACTTCAACTAGTACCTCAGCAACTTCCAGAGCAACTCCCTCTGCCTCCATAACAACCTCTGGCACAGCCCCCTTGGCTGTCACTGCTTCGACGTCCATAGCTTCGAATATTGGGATAAAATCACGGATGAAATTTTGGTTGAACTGTGGAAATCGATCAAAAACTGGGTAGTCAAGGAATTCTTTGAAAAATGTGCAGTTCATGCATGTCTAAGAGCTCACCAACTCAATGCTCAAAATGCCAAGTGTTTTTTCATGGGTAGCCATATGTAATTTATAAGCCATTTTGAATTCAAATCCAACCATTCACCCCACATTCGGTTCATTAATGCCAGATTGGCAGTGGATTTCCGAGGATCTTACCCATAAATTTCATCTTAAATGTCATCTTCCCGCTCCATTTGGTCGCATTCTCATCGTCAAATCATGAACATTGACTTTAACGGTCACTTTCCGGCTAACCTGTGCGATTTCTCCCTAGGTAGCACAGCTCTTTCCACACTGTCATGAGCCTTGTGGCATCTCCTCATTCCACACAATCCTCCAATCATGCAATTCCCCAACCCGAGCAGTGTAGTTTATAGTCCCACACCTCCTTTCAGCTACCTAGAGTGCTAAGACTAGGCTACCTTCATATAGTCACCTGGCCGAATCACCGGTGTATGGCTTCAATCAGCTGCCTTTTACCTTTCCTAGGAAGGGATCTCCATTAAATTTAACCAACTGAACTGCTCCACCGTCGACAATTTCCTTAATGACATAGGGCCCTAGCCAGTGCATCCTGAATTTCCTTGGAAATTTATCAAACTTGATGTCATATAACAAAACTAGGTCATTTACCTTAAAGGTGCGCAATTTAATGTGCTGATCATGCCATTCGTTTTCGCGTTGCTTTTGGACCTATTGGTGAAATCCAACCAGAAATATTTCTTCCTCAAGCTCAACAAGCTACGTGAACCTCTCTTCCAGGGCTTCATGATCCGTCATACCCGTGAGTGCCGCTATGCATATAGAAGCCTAAAGGGTGTTTGCCTAGTCAACTTTTTGCATGTCATTCAATAGGCCCATAGTACTGCGGGTATGCGCAGGTCCCAATCACTTCGCTGAGCATTGAAAACCTTGGTCAGTGCATTCTCTAGTACCTTATTGAATGCTTCCACCATCCCATTAGCTTGAGGGTGAAAAGGCGTGCTTTTATGGTGATATACCTAAAATTCCTCTATCAGTGTGCTGATCGTTTCGTTCAGAAAGTGCATACCATGACAACCTATCAAAATATTTGGACACCCAAATCGCGTCAGTACATACTCAAAGAAAAACTTTGCAGAGGTCATGCCTGTGCAGTCCTTCATAGGTTGTGCCTCCGCCCATCAAGTCAAATAATCAGTCACGGTGATAATGTATTGCGCTCCCATCTTCTTTCCTTGAGGCTGAATGGGTCCCACAATATCTATTGCCCATTTCTCGAAAGGTTGTAACATCATATATGGGTTCAGAGGCAGCTCATCCCTTCACGATGGCCTGCCAGTCCTTTGACAAACATCGCACGCCCTACAGGAGGCTTTTGAATCTTGATGGAGGGCTGGCCACCACAACCTTTCATGCAGAATCTTCTGTGCGGTCGCCCTTCCTGCATAATTCCCTCCTGCGGTGCCCCCATGAGCGTCCACAAGGATACTGTTTCTTTCAAACTCCAGTACATATCATTGCAATACTTCATCAGACCCCATTTTGTAGAGATGTCCAGCAATGACAGAAAAGTTTGTCACACGCACCACTAACTCCTTTTTCTGCTGGATGGTGTAGCCTTCCGGGGTAGTTCCTATCGTTAGGAAGTGTATGATGTCTTCAAAGTGACCATCTTCAATGTGCACTGCAAAGAACTGTGCGTCAAGAAATCCCTCCTCCAAACTAGTGGGCTCTTCCCCCATTTCAATGCACGACAATGGTCTAGTCCCACGTTCAATCATCCAGGATTCACGATAACTTCAAAATTACAATCCTGGAACAATAATAACCACCTACAAATTCTCCCCCCCCCAACATAGGTTTATTGACCAGGTATTTCAACGCAGAATGATCTATATACATCTTAAAATGTCCACCCAGCAAATAGTGTCTAAACTTTTGGAGCGCGTATACCATGTCTAGTCCTTCATGCTCGATGCTGAAATAGTTTTTCTTAGCCTTGGATAACCTCCTGCTTGCAAATGTTATAGGATGGTCCAATTCTCCTCCGCGAGCATGTGTCAACACTACTCCCAGCGCTATACATGACACGTCTACACGTACATGAAACTCCTTCTTCCAATCTGGGAAGACTAAAATCAGCGAGGTGGCCATTTTTCCCTTCAACTTGTCCAAGCTTTTCTGAAAGTCCTCGTTCCAACAGAACGTGACATCCCTTTTCAACAACTTCTCCATAGGAGCGATCTGGGCATAGCCCTTGATAAAATTCCTGTAGTACCCAGTATGTCCCAAGGTTGCACACAGCTGTTTCACACTCCTTAGCACCTGCAGGTTAAGTATCACTGTGATCTTCATGGGATCTACCATCAATTCCTATCTACATACCACATGACCCAGCAAAGTCCCAAAAGGGACACAAAACAAACATTTCTTCAGATTGAGCATAATCTAGTACCTTCAACAGGTGTCTAGCATTAAGCACAAACTGGTCACATGGCATTTTATGAACCCAAACACAGTCCAGTCATCAATATACACCTCCAAAAACTTATGAATGAAGTCTTTGAGCAGCAATGACTGTGCGTGATAAAATCGCAGGTGCATTATTTAATCCAAAATCCATGACAGTGTGCTAAAAACATCCCCATTCAGTCATGAAGGTCATCTTGTTTCTATCTTCAGGCACGATTTTGATTTGATGGTACCCAAAAAACCCATCAGTGGAGTACGCTTCTTGGCTACCTACATTATTGAATACCTCATCAGTGAACAAAGTCGGGAAAGGATCATGCACGAAAGCGTCATTCAACTTCCTAAGATCTACGCATATCCTTATTTCATCCTTCTGCTTCTTTTCCTGTACCACCATTGGGCTCACCCAATCAAATTCTTCTACGGGCTCAATGATGCCTACCACAAGCATCTTATCTAACTCTAAGCAGACCTTCTCCTTATACTTCGGATTGAGATGGTAAGGTATTTTCTTAACTGGCTTCGTGTCGAGTTTTAACATGATCTTCATAATGCCCAGGTCTCCTATTATCCCCTTTAACTCCATAAACTTGGTAGGAAACAAATCCTGGTATTCGCGGATCAATTTGGCGACCTTATCTACTATCGTGTCATCCTAGTAATCTCCAACATTCAAAAATTCCAGCTCCGCCTCTGTACCAATATTTATCTATTTAGTCTTCAACGACGCGATTGTATCAGGATTCTCGATCGGCGATCCATCGACCTCGCGGTGGCCCTAGATTTTAGGAATATTAATCTTTCGTGGGTCCTCATCTTCTTCTTCAGTAGTCACGTTATAGCATTCCAGCGCATGGCTCAGTTGAGGAGTCCAATCGGGTTGAATCAGATCCAATGGATCCTGCGGTATCCTAAAGATCGCTACTTTAACTTCTTATAGCACTTCGTCAATACAGTCAAATCTGTCTTCGAAGCTAAATGTCATTATGAACCCTTCGTGCAAAATATCCCATTCTCTTGTGCCATGGTGGAGCTCCGTATCCAGGTACCAGTTCATCGGGATGACATCCAAGGTGTGATAGAATAAGTGCACCCATTCAGGTTGGGGCTTTGCTCCATAGGCCTTAGCCCATTTGGCCAAGTGTGTGCATGGATCATCCTTCCCGTCATAATTTTCTATCATTCATACCTTCTAGTTCCCAAAGCGCATTCTCATCATCCTCCTAAACTCAAGCCAATCATCAAAACTACCCTTATGTGTACCCCACCATCTCGCGAGAGTAGCGTGCAGGGCCTAGTCCAAAGCCTAGAAGCACTGCTTCTTTGGTATTTCCCTCTCAAATGCATCCAAAAACACATCCACATCATTCAAGCCATCATAAGTGGGTAGATTTCTTACTTCTAACAACACAGAGTGCAGTGACCGGGTCATCATGTTACAGCTCAGCGTGGTTACTTCATGTAGATGATTCTGCCAATGCTATTCTTTGTCCGAGTCTAAGTTGCAGGAACTCTCACAATCCCATGTAATTCATCCATCCGTTGTTGGATTCACCCAATCTTGGTCTTGTGTTGTTATCTTATATATGTAGTCCAAATCATCATCGCTTTCATAATCGCGGACTGGTTCAATATAGCACGATCCTTCAGTAGGATCTAGGGGTACTATTACACAAAGTGATTTCTTTTCAAATATCATCTTACGCTTGTTTAGTTTGATTACCCCATTCATGTCAATAGCCCAATCAATGCTCGGGAGTGCAGGGTAGGGGTTGTTGTCATCCATAATTTCTATTACCTCAAAATCAGCCAATGTGCTCGTGCCTTCAATATCTATAGTTACTCCTCGCAGTCATCCCATGGGGATGATCTTTTTCTAATTTTCCATCCTTAACTGAATCAGAGACCACCATAGCACAGGTCTCCCCAACTTCTCCAAAGTCTACTTTGGCAGAATGTTCACATCTGACCCCAGATCCAGAATAACTTGATCCATTTCGTATTCTCCTATCTGCGTGGCCAGTCTCATCTCACGTCATATCCTTGTTTTATGCTTACCAATTTTTCGTACCACACAAGGTTCACCCGGAGTGGGTCCGCACACCTATTTATAAGTTCTTGCAACCCCTTCACAGCCTTTCTATCTCGTAGTAGCTTCATGCAGGTCTCTGGGAAGGTTGTAATCATAGAAGCGTCCATTTCCTAAACAATTTTATCCTGGCTCCCTGAGGTAGAGACCTCAGTGAAGCTCTTCTTTGCTTCCATGAACGTTTCGTGTGTGCGCTCTAAATCAAATTCAACCTCCTTCTCTGGAGATTTGCAAACCCATGTGCTGTCTTTAGGTTGTTTCCCCTTATCGTTGCCCGTTGCAATTCCACTTCGAAGCACTATATTCACATTTGGATCCTCTTCGCGAGTCTCAACCCTCATCATTTGCAGGTTTTGAGTCGACTGTGGTGGTAGCACCCCTTTGCCACGTATCCTTGCTATCAGTGTAGGAAAGTCCTCAGTCTCATGATCAAGCTGAGTATAATATTTTCACGACAGACACATTGGGTTAGTGCATTCGCAGGCATAGTGTACTGGTCCTCCACAATTGTAACAGATCAACTGTCACCAACCTCTACTAGGTCCTCCTCCACCTCAGCCTCGTCCACACCCTTGAAAGCCTGTCTGCACCAGCCCAGCACCCTAGTCCGGAGGCCATGTTTCGGCCTGAACTCTATAGGCAGGTGTTCTACCCATCATCAATTCATAATGTTAGCAGTTGCACTCATCATGCCCTACCGACCTACATAAGTTGATGAACAGTTGTTGCGGTGTTTGTACGAACTTCTACAGCAAATGACAATTATCAGTCGTATGTTTCCCTGCTACCTGAAATATAGCACACCACAATGCAGGCCTTGTGCTCGGTCCTACTTGGGCTTCCAGCCTCAAAGGCATTGGTCCTTCTCCTAAAATATAGTTCGCAAAGACTGTGAAGTGGTCTTTGTCATGCCCCCGACCTTTACATTTCAGGAACCATATCTCTTCGTGCGCCTCTGGTTGAACTGTTATGTCCTGCTTCAGACTTTTCATTTCAAGGCAAAGATTTTGCAACTACGCATGGATCTGCTGAACCCAAAGATTTAGATCTCACATCAGAGTCTCATGCAATCTTATTGTAATCTCCAAGGCCTCTACCTGAGTCATAATCTTCTGTTGTGATAGTGCAACCCTAAGGTGAGGCAGGAGCGAAGCCGCAAACCACTCGCGGTGTTGTCCATCTGTTAAGTTCATATTAGCTTCGTGGATTTTACACTTCAATCTCCGATCCAACTCCCAAGGTGTCTCACCTAGTTTAATCACAATTTCCTTGAACCCCACAATCGGCTATGCCTCCAATCTAGGCCTACTGAGCTCTTTCTTCAGTGAAGTCTAGATCTTTGCCAACCCAACGTTTGGGTTACCGTTAGAGTACTTGATGTACCAAGTTAGCGCATGATCTTGCAAAGCACTAACCAACATTTCCTTCTTCATGTGATCATCTATGACACCCTGAGCTTCCCATACAGCTTTTACAACGAACTAGAACTGGTTTGGGTCCTCATTTCCCAAGCCCTTAAACAAAGGCAGCTTCACTAAATTCACCATGTTGAATTGCAGTGGAGGTGGTGATGGTGTGGGAAAAGTTGCAGGCGATGATGGTGAAGGTGGAGGTGGTGTGGGTGGAGGTGGTAGTCGCGAAAACCCTTTCTTTATCAACTGAATTATACTTCGCAGAGAAGCCTAGTTGCATAACCCATTTTTCACACAATAACATCTTAATCCAAGTATTTAAAGACTTCAAGTACTTACCTCGTGGGCCTTTGAAAAAGCGTCGCTTCGCATCATTTGTAACTAACTGAGGTATCGACCGTGAATTATGTCACAAACCCTCCTATGATACAATCAAGCCAATGATTGACAACACGAGAGATCTTATCCTCAGAGGCTTCTAGTCTCTGTACTAACTCCGGGGTCCAGACAATAGTACCGTCGAGCCTCCACCTTCCCTGGCTATCCGCTAGCTTCACGATCCACTCGTATAACTCAACCAGAAAGGAACAGAAAAAGATTTCATGGATTTTTGTATACAGGTATCTGTTTAGCCACTGTTCCTTTGTCAGTCGCAGATTTTTGTTCTCCTACACCGCGAATTCGTGGATATTGCTATTCAACCAATCTTTGATCTCTTTCTTAGTTGGATTCCAGTGATATGGCATGACACATCTCTCATGCAGATTCTGGTCCCAACAATGGAACCATTTCTTGGCTTGGTGGGCCCTGACCCAGGTTCAACATTAGTCAGCAAAACAAATCCCTACACTACTAGCCATTTCAGCATCAGCCTGCGAAGCACGGACTAAAGTCTCACCTGAAGCAATATACGGTGATGCTAGAACCAAGTTTCCTCACCCTAAGATGGTTGTGATGTCAGATTATACCCACTGCCCCTCTTTCACGTAGGTTGCTAAGTCTTGGGGCTCCGTCAATCTATCCCTTATTCCACCCTTTAGTACCTCCACAAAGGTGTACGATTGACCTTCACGTAGCCCTAACTCTCGGTTCAGGGACTTTTGCGCAGCTATGAAAATGTATTGTATAGGTTCCCAAGTTACCTCAAGTGTTTTACCTATCTTATCAATCAATTATATTTAGTGTCGCGTAAACTAATATCTTTACTTGTGTCAATTAATAGATATAATCACATACATGTGCGTATCAATAAACATTGTAAATTAAACCTAGAACGCAATATAATCATATGTATTAACAGAGACTAAATACATAGTAATTGTAGAATACCTTAGTTTATTGATATCTTCCAGTTTAATACAGACTCTATCCACGCTGCGCACACAGCTACAGGGGTCTACGAACTCAACTGCAGACTTCCACCCTAGGCCTCTGCGCACTCAGCTGCAGAGCCTCTACGTACACTAAGACCCGAAACACTTAGACTCCTCTACCAAAACTTCCAATTCTTAATTGATTCTAACTGTTTAGAGCTTACTTACTTAGCTCCTTTTCATACAATCCCATGGTTTGCAGACCATGGGTAGATCTTTATAGCCAACTTGACACTTTGCAAAATAAGGGTGGACAACCCTTTATGACTCTTGACACCTTCACGCTCCGCGACCACAAAATGAGAAGAATTTATAATTTTATTACAAAAATGTCCCAAAAAATGGGCTTTTAACCCCAAAAATACTCTTGGGGGAACCCACTCCCAACACTTGGTCTATAGTTTTTTGGTGAAATCCAATCCTTGGCGTCAATCGCCTCTTTGCACCATATATGATATAGGATGGGTTTGTTAGGGCCTTGTATCTTTCATGTTCATGGAATTATTCCTTGAACAACGATGATAATATTTTAGCCACATCCTTGTAAGCCTTGGAGTTCTAGGGTAAAATTCCTACTTCATGGAATTTTGATTGAAATTTCCCTCTCTAAGTTTGGGTGGAAATCCAAATTCATTCTGGGGTGGATGGCCTTGGGAAAAACTTGGTATATAGGACCAGACATCCTTTTATTTTTCATCTGGATTTCTAGTATATGAAAATATTCCACTTTTTTGGTGGATGTATCCAAAGATATAACATCTAGGAATTTGTCGTAAGTGCACATTTGAGAAAGTTATGAATCCAGATTTTGGAAAATAATAGAGTTATCTAGGGTGGGGCCGATTGAAGGATTAATGCGCAAGGACCATATGTAAAGTAATCCAGATAGATTTGATCTATAGTGGGTCCTACAATGAATACTGTAGGTGTGAAGTCCAATGTGAAATTTGAATTTCAATGAAAAATGTGGAGTATCTAGAATGGGCCCCATGGGCCCCACTGGGGAAATACTTGCTTGAGACTAAATTCAATGGAGTTGGATTCATGTACTGTATTTCAAGTGGACCTCGTGTGGTGGACTATTTTTAAGGGGATATATGTGGGACCAGACCCAAATTCATTTGGAACCAGAGTGAATTTGAAATCCAACGAACCTGTAATCTTTCCAAAGTGGAAATTTATATATACTTACTTACCCCATAAAATCAGATATAATGAAGAAATGGTGGAGATAATTGGTGTGTAAGACCTTGTGGGTCTCCCTGGTGAGAGATGAGTTGTAATATGCTTTAATGGCCTGATATGGCCATGCAGGAACAATGCTTGACCACAGAAAATGTGGAAGAGCCATGTAGGTCACTTAGGGGTGCCACATCATAATACCTTGTTGATATGGCAAGGGTTAATGGGATGAACTTTAAAATGGTATTAATTTTCAATTAGGGAGTCTGGTTGAGATGGAATTTATATTGTCGGAAATATCTCGATGTGTTGAATGCGATGGTGGTAATGATTTTAAGTTTTAGCGAATTTGGTTGAAAATAAGGATTTTGGAACCCCATCTTCATAATAAACCTCATAGATTGCATAAATTTTATAAGTAACATCTTTCATATCCAAGAATAACAAAGGGGTGGGAGGGAGTATTACACACCATAAACAATAATAAATACTTGTATTCATAATTCATTGAGTCATTGATTCTACTATAAATATGAATCTCCTTGGATTTCTAATTGTCCTTCCACCACCTTCAAAAAATAAAGTCGGTTGGTTGAAGGCCCCAATATGTATACCCTAGTTTATTTTTAAAACCTCGTAAACCCATTAATACCATCTAATATATCAATCGAATTACATTTTAACAATCTTTAAACCCCAAATATGAACCCATGAGTTATGATATTTGTTTTCCATTTAATCACCTATTAGAGCAACTTACATTTACTTATGAGAGAAAAAACATGCAGTGATGCAATATAATCTTAATAATTTCACAAATAATAAAATTAATCACATAAGGAGAGAAATCCATGAAAACACATGCCTTATTTTTCAATCTAGGGAAAAACAAGCCTTATTGTACAATTAAAAAACAAAATAATAGTTGGATTTTATTTATATACCATAAGTTAGTTGACTATCCTAAGATTTTATTCTATGTCAAAGAAATACAAATAAATAAATAATTTCAATGCTAACTTTGTCCAAGTAGTGCTAACAAATAATGACATAGGAAATCAATACTCAACAATAAGATTTTATGCAAGGAAATGGAAAAATATGCAAGCCATAGTTGCTAATATAACTATGATAGCAATCTTCACAAACACGAAGAAATAAAATATAAGCATTGCTTTCAATGATTTCTCTAAGTTATCTTCTAGAAAATAGGGAAATAATAGTTTCTACAAGTATGACATAAACAAAGAAAGAACCAAATTGAATCATTATGCATGTGAGAATTTATGATGACAAATTTTCACAAATAAAAGACATACAAAGATATGAAAAGGTCAAGTGTTCAAAATAGGAAAATGTTAATGAGAAAAAATGTTATTTAAGGTATAAATTACAAAATATAATCCTTTTTAAAAGGTTTTAGTTTTTAATAACACAGGTCAAGTAAATTCGTCCACTCATGAAATTCGATCTAAATTATCAAATATTTCTTTGTTTTGAGTTAGGAGTGGAAAAAATAAAGATAAAATAAAAAAATGTTGCTCTTTGTAATGGCATAGAAACACATTCATTATGAAAGAGAAATAACTCTAGAAAAGCGTTTTGGATGATTTTAGGGACAAACGAATTTTATAACATGTAAGATTCAAAATTATTAGAGGTAGTGTTGGATCTTTTGGAAATATTCCACTCTTACACCAACTCTTCAAATAGTCCCTCGTTGATTTCCTATGTAAATAAAAAATAATAACAAGGTCATGGGGAAAGTATTCCAAGATGAATGATGGGTATCACTAGTGCTTAATAAATGGATATGGAAATTTTCAAAGGAAAATACGCATTACTTTGCATTTTATTTATGAAATAAAGCAAAATAGGAGAAAAGGAAGGTGAAGGGTCACATATTTTCATGCGAGGAAAATTGAAGGAAAAATAGAGGAAAATGAAGAAAATAGAGCCCTCAATGATAAAAAGGCTTCTAAGGATTAGTTCATAGCTTTTTCTTGTTAGCCTTTTGAGAGTTTCTGGTTGGAGCCATCTTCTATTCTCTCATTCTCTCATACTCTTGCACACTTAGAGCATTATTGTAGGATGCTTGGATCACCATAGTTTTCACTTGGATTGGAGAAAGAAGGCAAGAGGAAAGTAGGAAAGCACAAGGAAAAAGGTAGATCAATAGCTGCATTCGGGTTTCTTTGCAAGTGATAGGTTGCATGTATGATTTCCTTGCTAGTTTATGGATGAATGGTATATGCATGTGATTTTCTGGTTATGTGTTGTCATTGGCGTGGATATTTTCTGAGATTGGCAATGGTTTATCCTTTCCTTTCCATTTCTTGGAGAGCCATGTTGTTGTGGGTTTTCCCATCTAATTTTTTTCTAGTTGGTGCTCATAATTATTTATGGTTGGGGGTTGGAACAAACACTCTAGAAGCCCTGGAACAAATTGGGTTGAGTTACTAGTCCTAAGCCTAGCATGGGACAAACGCTTTGGATCCCTTGGTGGGTTGAGTTACTAGTCCCTAGAGCTGGGTTAGACAAATGCTTTCGAGCCTTGGAAGGTTTTGGGTTGAGTTACTAGTTCCTCAAGCCATGTATAACATGGGTAGGGAACGCTCTAGTAGTTGTTAGTGATGCTTGGATATGGAGGTGGAATCAATGTGGTTGAGGGTTGAGGTATTTTCGCCTCCCAAAGCCCTGGTTTGGTTTTTCTTGGTTTATTCCATGAGATCCCACATTTATGCTTGGAATATGGCACGAGGGTGATTAAATGAAAGAGAGATTTGGTTCATCATAATCTATTTTTGGGTGGTACGTGGAAGTCCCTGACTTGGTTTATATTTTCATATGTTAATAGGTATTATTATTCTATTATGATTCATGTATATTTGTGCACTATAGTTTCCATGATTTCTATGTTGGTTATTTGTTGGTTACATGATGGTTATGTGTTGTATATTACTTATGGCTCTTGACATGTTTTTATGAATGTATGAATGGTTAATGAATGCATGGACTAAATTTTTTTATTGTAGATATTATGAGAGGGAATTAGACCTTCTTGGTGATTCTTAGATAAGTTTCAAACTCCCGTGATTAGATATGCATTCATGACTTCTAGCTTACATGTTCGCCATATGTTTGATGAAATGACTATAATGGTTAGGCATAGTTAGGTCAAGTTCTTGTTAAATGTTTGTATGTTTAGCATTTTCCTTATGTTATTTATCATTCTAATAAATCTTAGGCAGTTCTTGGCAGGGGTTTGGAGACTGACCTGGAATTGTGGCTCATGTCCTGGAACTGTAGGCACTGAACTGAGAAATTTAGGTCACAACTGTAAGGAGCAAGGCTTTAAAACACATGGTGCGATTGGAGGCCTTCAGCCTCATGTAGGCAGTGTCAAGGGTGTGATTAGGAGTCTAGCATGTTATAAATTAATTAACAGAGAAATGAAACACATTCAATATTGTGGAAACACAAATACAGAAATGCATAAAACAAAGAGACACAGATATACGTGGTTCACCCAATTTAGGCTACATCCATGGAGAAAAAACCATTACTTCCTTTTATATTATCCAACAAAATGAAGAAATACAACCTACAGTAGATCTAATGTAATTTCCTCTTCACTCTCACACAACCTCCTCTCTCTCTCTCGCTTAGAATAATAATACACAGTCGTAATACAATTCCCTCATATAAATCGAGGGTTTACTTCTAGGGAAAAAACTATAAATTACCATAACTCCTACCATCAAATCAGCTGCTTAATGAACAACCCATATTGATTACGAAATTACAATATTTTACAAAGAAATTTTTCATGTATTTTTAGTTTCGAGGGCACTACCCCTGAACTCTAGCTAGGGTGGGTTCATAAAAGTCATTGTCGCCCTCCCCTGAAGCCCCCTTATGAAATTTAAATGGGATTCATTTCTACCTCATTAGAAATAGGAATCCAACATGGCTAAAACAAAAAACCTCTAAATAGTCAAGAAGATAATAAGGCTCCACACCTAACAATCTCCCACTTGGAGACTTATTATATAAACTCCATCATTTCTTCACTTTCTAGAAAATGAATCCACTTGGACCTGGTTTTTTATCATCATAGCCATCATACTTGAACACTAATTGAAACTGAGCATAATCTCAGTTTTTCCCTGGTTACAAATTTTTTTAACATATCCGTAGGATTCTAGGTAGTGTGTATCTTTTCCAGCTTCATATATCCATCTTCCAACATTGACCGTATGAAATGGTACTTGATATGTATATGTTTAGAGTCTTGGAATGAAATTTTGTGTTATTTTCAATATGAATGGAAGTCTAGTTGTCATCGTAACCTTCCCATCTCCCGCTTCTTGCCCAATTCATCCATAGAACGATGTAACCAAATCATTTCTTTACTAGCGTTTGTAGCAGCAACATACTCTACTTGATTTATTGAAATTGCAACAATGTTTTGTAATTTTGAAACCAAATTGACAATTGTTCCACCGACAGTAAAGACATACCCTATGGTGCTCCTCCTTTTATCTCTATCACTTGCCATATGTACATAAACATATCCCTGTAATGTAATATTTGAATGACCAAAGCATAATTCTTGATTTGTGGTACCTCTCAAATACCTGAGAATCCACTTCACTTCCATCCAATGCTCTTTTCCTAGATTGTTCATATACCTTCTTACAACTCCCACTGCATGTGAAATATTATGCCTTGTGCAAACCATTGCATACATTAAGCTTCCAACTACTGATGCATATGGAACTTTAAACATATAATCCATCTCTTCCTAAGTCTTGGGACACATCTCCATACTTAGTTTGAAATGACTAGCCAAAGGTGTACTAACTAGTTTATATTAAATCTTTCCAACACCTTTTCTATGTACTCACTTTGAGACAACTTTAATTTGCAATTTTTTCCATCTCTAGTTATTCTCATACTAAGGATTTATTTTGAAACACCCAAATCCTTCATTGCAAATGAATTTACCAATTTTCCTTTGAGCACATTTATTTCCTGCATTTTAGACCCTTCAACAAGCATGTCATTTACATAGAATAACAATATAATATAGTTGCCATAATTTTTATTTTTAAGATAAACAAAATGGTCAAAGTGACATTTAGTATAACCTTGTTCGGACATAAACCTATCAAATTTTAGATATCACTACCTTGGAACCTATTTTAAGTCATACAAGCTCTTCTTCAATTTGAACACTAACTTCTCATTCCCTTTGACCTCATACCCTTATGGTTGTTGCATATATATTTCTTCCTCCAAATCCCCATGGAGAAAGGATGTCTTTACGTCTAACTGCTCAAGATGAAAATATTCTACTTCCACTATACTTAAAATAGTTATGATTGAAGTCATTTTAAAAATAGGAGAAAAAATGTCATCAATGTTTATACCTTTCTTTTGTGCAAACCCATTCACCAAAAGTCTAGCCTTATACCTTTGTTTTCCTCCATCTTATTCCTTCAACCTATAAATCCATTTACGATGCAATTTTGTTTTACCTAGAGACAACTTGACTAAGTCACAAGAATGGTTATGCATCATGGAGTCCATCGCTTCTTCCATGGCTTGCTCCCACTTCTTCCTATTTTCTACCTACATTTCTTCTTCATACCTTTCCGGTTCAACAAAACTAGTCAACAATACATAATATAATGAAGGAGAGTATGGTTCAGGGGGTCTACTTATCCTGGTAGATATTCTAGCACCACTCTCAAGTGTTTGAGCTGCCTGTTGCTAGTGTGGTTGGCATTGTTTTTGTGGCTGCTGATCATTATAATTTTCAGGCACCTTTTCTTTTTCTATGATCTCATCAAGCACCATGTATTCTTCTTTTTCATTTTCCTATTTCCTTTCCTGCATCTAATCCTTATACAAGACATTTTCATTGAATTTGACATCCCATATCCCAATGATGTTGTGGTTTTCATAATCATATAAGTGATAACCAAAATCATTTACATCATATCTAATAAAGGTAAATTTATTCGATTTTTCTTCAAGCTTTGTTCTATTTTCTTTATTAATGTGGAAAAAGGATTCACAACCAAAAGTCTTTACAAATAAGCAGTTTACCTTTTTACCTATCCATGCCTCCTCTAGAATACCACCATCCAAGGAATTTGAAGGCCTTCTAACATTATCTACAACATCATCCAAAAATTGTAAGGGCAATCCTTCATGCACCTTGCATGCTCCATGACCATCATGTTCATCCTTTCTGACACACCATTTTCTTCTGGTGTTCTTGGAACTGTCTTCTCTCTGTGCATTCCATGCTCTGAATAGTAGTTATCAAACTCTTTTCTACAATAATCACCTCCATTGCCTGATCTGAGATACTTCAACTTCTTTCTTGTCTTACTCTCAACCAAATATTTCCATTTATTTAGAGCATGAAATACATCATATTTATTCCGAATACAATAAATCTAGGTTTTCCTAGTTGCATCATCAATAAAAGTAACGTAATAGTGAAAGAAACCAAGAGATGATAGTTGAGAATGCCCCCATACATCTTTATGCACAAGTTCTAATTTTTCCCTCTTCTTTTCTTTCCCAACTCTGATAAATTTGACTCTCTTCTTCTTTCTATAAACAAAATTCTCACAGAAATCCAAATCAACATACTTCAAACCTGGCAAAAAATTTCCTGAGTGAAGAATCTGCATCCCCTTCTCACTCATATACCCGAGCTTATAATGCCACATTGTTGTATCTTCTCTTGTGGATGTTAAATCGTTAAAAAAATTAGAAATACTATTACATAAATACAATGTTCCAACATTTTCTCCTTCCTATGACCAGAGATCCTTTAGTGACCTTCCAAGTTTTGTATATAAAAGTAGTTACACAACCTTCACTTCGAAATTTCCCTGTTGAAATTAGATTTTTCTTTAGATATGGAACATGCCCTACCTACTTTAATATTCATTGGTTTCCATTCTATTACTTTATAAAAGCTTTACCAATTCTAAGAATTTTAAAAGGTTTATCATCATCTAGACAAAACTGTCCAAAATCTCCTTGAACATAGTCATTAAAATGTTTCCTATCAGGTGTGGCATGGACCGAGGCCCCCGAATCTACCACCCAGGCATCAATAATATTCTCTAATGAAAGAATCAAATAATATCGCAACACATCACCTGTCACATTCGCTTCATGACTCTTCTCTTATTGTCCATCTCCTTATTTTCCCTTCGTAGATTTACAGTCTTTCTTTAGGTGTCCTTTCTTCCCACATTTCCAGCACACTATCCTTGATCTGGATTTGGATATGCCTTTTCTTAACTTACTACGATTTCTTGGGCTCCTTCCCCTTTCCATTTTTCTTCCCCTAGTCTCTATAATCAAATAATTACCTGATGTCTCACCAAAGATTTTTTGTCGCATTTTCTCGCTAAGGATGGCACCAACAACATCATCAAAATTTAAAGTACTATATCTAAAGACAAATTCACTAATAGTCGCAACTAATCCATTCCAACTTTCTAGAAATGAGCGTA
Source organism: Pinus tabuliformis (assembly GCA_031772625.1). Lineage (NCBI taxonomy): Eukaryota > Viridiplantae > Streptophyta > Pinopsida > Pinales > Pinaceae > Pinus > Pinus tabuliformis. Next base: position 594,598,075 of record CM062815.1, on the reverse strand, counting down.
GAAACAACAGAGCCCTAACTTCATCATAAAAATTTACCCCTACAGAACTTATCTAACTGGTAACTCTGTTAAATTCATTTAAATGATCAACAAAAGTCCCACCTTCTAACATCTTCATATTAAATAGAAGCTTCATAAGAAATACCTTATTTGAGGCTGAGGGTTTTTCATATATTTTTTCTAATGTCGTCATTAAAACTTCTCTTGCCATTTCCTTTGAAATGTTGAATGCCACCGATGCTTCCAGACACAACTGTATAGTTCCTAGTGCCTTTATGTTGAGAATCTCCCATTCTATGTCCGTCATACTCATTGACTTATTTTCTTTCCCACTCTATGGTATGTACATATCTTTCTGATGTAGATAATCTTCAAGCTACATCTTCCTCGGTTGGAAGTTTTGGCTGTTAAATTTCTCAGCCCTAAACCTACCATCTTCCACCATTTCTCCACTCGAACTAGGAACCCTTCTCCCTTGTGAGTTTATCAACCAAATAGACCTTTGGCTCTAATACCAGTTGTTAAAAAATAATTAATGAAGCAATGAAACACATGTAGTATTGCAGAAACACAAATACATAAACACATAAAACAAGAGAGACACAGATATGTGTGATTCACCCAATTTGGGCTATGTCCATGTAGAAACAACCAGTATAGAAAAATGAAAAGGTACAACCTACAATAGATCCATTGTAATTTCCTCTTCTCTCTCACACAGCCTCCTCTCTATCTCTCACTTAGAATAATAATACACAACCACAATACAATTCCCTCATATAAACTGAGGGTTGCCTTCTCGGGAAAAAAACCTTAAATTAACATAACTTTTACCATACGATCATTTGCCTAATGAACAACCCATATTGACTACGAAATTACGATATTTTACATGGAAAATTTTGATCATTTTTTAGCTTCAAGGGCGCTGCCCCCAAACCCCTGCCAAGGGGGAGCTCATAAAATTCATTGCCCTTCCTTGGACTGCCCTAACAACATTTAAACAGGAGATGTTGCCACCCCATTAGGAACATGAATTTAACGTAGTTGAAGAAAAAAACCTTTTAATAATGAGGAAGATAATCAGGCTCCAAACCCAACATAAGCCACTATAAACAAGCCACAACTAAGCGTTTTGTCACTTGGGGTGGTTCTTTGGCCTCTGAGTGTCCTGTAAGCTTTAAGAAATGTTTGTGAGTTTTCACATGTCTGCCCCACTTCCATAACTAAAGCTTGGAGTTAGGGTCTTGTCGTAGTAAATATCTGTCTCATGTTTACCCTGGTAGGTCGATGAAATTGGGTAAATGTGGGAGGGGTGGTTACAGATTGGTATCAAAGTTGGTTTCATTCTCTTTGGGTGATATTTGATACCACATATTGGTATCAGATCTCCCAGTTTAAAAACTTGGACTAGATGGGAAAAATGTGTTTATCGTGCAGGCATTGTGATAGTTATTGTTGTGGTTTTGTGTCATCTTGTATAGGTTGATGATGTTGATGTTGTGATGATTGATATGTTGATTTCATTATGTATATACATATGTTTTTCTAATCCTGATTGATTGTGAAGATGAGATAGCTTCCCCTGAACTTCATTGAGGTATGTTTGATCATGTTTATATTTGGTTTATCTGACATGGTATGTTTGCAAGAAGAAAAAGATCAAGATCACTGGAAAAACGGTGGACTACAGTTCATGTGATTCTCCCTACAAGTAAGATGAACAACGTACTCCCCTGACATAGAAGATACATTGATAAGTTTGAAGGAAGATATCAGAAGTTGTAAGATGAATAATGATAGAAGCATTAAGTCATAGGAAAGACGTGCTAGAGCACAAGAGAAGTAAGCAGAAGTTAATGTAGTCATCCTTCAAAGTCTATCAAATTTATAGAGAGATGGACTACTTAGGATCAGTCATGGATAGGAAAAATGGGGCATATGGAAATTGGTCTCAATTAAGATAATGGTTTGATAGGGATGACACAGTCAAATATGGTAGATTATTGGATACACCTAACAAGAGGTGTAATGACCATGGGTTCTATCCTAGTTCTATTTCAGAGAGACATCATCATCATCACCGCCACCATCCATATAGGAGGAGTGAGAAGCAATACTTTCTAGAGAAGTTCAAGAAAGAAAAGCCTCCTACATTTGATGGAGAAATGAAGAAGTGACAAAATCAATAAACTTGGTTTATTGGGATGAATAAGTTTCTTAGATTGCATGATTATTCAAAAAATATAAAAGCTAGAATAGCTACTTTCAATCTTAAAGTGAAAGTAGACATTTGGTGGGAATATGTGAAGAATGTCAGAGGCATTCGAGAAGAGGAGTTGACTTGGAGTGAGTTTGAGAGAATTTTCAATAAGAAGTATCTATATGAAAGATATGATAATGATAGGGAAAAGGAGTTCTATGAGTTAAAGTTGGGATCTATGACCAATGAAGAGTATACTAGTAAATTCTTGGATTTGTTCAGATATGTGTGTTATCTTAAGGAGGCTAAAGAAAATATCCAGAGTTTCATTAGTGGGTTGTCGGTATCATTTAAAGATAGAGTTGAGTTTGATGAGCCTATATCGTTGGAGGAAGCCATCATAAATTTGAAGCACTATTATGAGAAATCGAAGTGCAAAACTAAGTCTAAGTAGGATTGGAAATGTAATGAGAAGAATAAAGGTAAGTGGGATAAGAAGAGAGGAAAACCTCGGGATACATATGACAAGGAGAATCTGAGTGTCACACAAGAATTTCAATGAAAGTGACAAAGGACAAGGATTTTAGTTTGAGGAGTAGAACAAGGGTGATGGTAGGAAGCCTTTGCAGGGTTGAACTTGTGGCGAGGATCCTTTTAGAAGAGATTTCCCATAGCATCACAGTGAAAGACCACATATTTACAGTGCACAAAAGGAACAGACAGTTGGGGATGTTGGATAGAGTATTCCTTGGATTTATGTAGCATTGGATAATACACAGGTTGATCATTAGGAATCTATTATCTAGATGCAAGGTGAACTTTATGATCAAGTCTTTTATAGTTTGATTGAACCTAGATCTAACTATAGTTATGTTAGTCCTGACCTAGTGGATAAGTGTTGCTTGAAGAAATAAGTGCATGCAAAGTCTTGGTTTGTGCAATTTGCTACAGGTACCAAGAAAAGAGTTCATCATTGGTTGAGATCTTGTGCATTTGAGTTGAATGATATGGCTACATAATAGCATATAAATGTACTTGTTTTTATATCATACAGATGCTGTTAGGTATGGATTGGTTATACATTCACAAGAATAAAGTAAATTTCTACGAGAAGGCTATTGAGTGTTTGGATGATGATGGGGAGAAGAGAATCTTGTAGGGTAAGAATAAGCCTATGCCAATGAGAATGGTTAAAACTATGTAGGAAAAACATAGTGGAAGGAAAGAGTGTGTATTATTTACAGTTCATATTTCTAGCGACAAAAGGGAAGCATGTTGAGGATGTCGAAGTCTTGAAGAGGTATTTGGTTTTGCAGTAGTTTGAATATGTATTTCTAGCAGAGTTATCAGAGTTACTACCTCGTAGGGAAGTGGAATTGCTTATTGATTTGATGCCAGGAGTATCACCAGGATCGAAGGCACCGTATAGGATGAGCACTCCAGAGTTGGTGGAATTGAGGTTGAAACTTAAGGAAATGTCTGATAAGGGATACATTAGGCCAAATGAGTCACCTTGGGGTGCCCTAGTATTGTTTTTGAATAAGAAGGAATGTACTCTTAGGTTGTGTATTTATTGAAAGCAGTTGAACAAGGTGATGATTAAGAATAGATACCCTTTTATGCATATTTATGACTTGTTTGATTAGTTGGAAGGAGCATCAGCATTCTGAGAGGTTTATTTGAGATAAGGGTATCATCAGGTACACATCAAAGAAGAGGACATCTACAAGACTTCTTTCCGAGCTAGGTATGGGCATTATGAGTTTGTAGTAGTTCCTTTTGGTTTGACCAATTCTCCAACTACTTTCATGTGTTTGATGAAAAATGTGTTGTGTCCTTATCTAGTCAAGTTTGTGATAGTATCGATTGATGATTTATTGATATACTCTAAGAATGAGGGAGACCATGCAGAACACCTGGAAATAGTGTTAAGACTATTGAGAGAGAATAATTTGAATGCAAAACACAGTAAGTGTTGTTTCTTTTAGAAAAAGTTCATTACTTGGGGCATGTGGTTTCTAAGGACGGTGTAGCAGTGGATGCAGAAAATATCAAAGCTATCATGGAGTGAGAAAATCCTAGGAATGTGGATGAGGTCACATCATTCATGGGATTGTGGTTCATAATGAAATTCTCAAGGATTATTATCCTATTAAATCTTGGTAGAGGAAAGGAAATAAATTTGAATAGAGGAATGTCCAACTAGTTTTGAGCAATTGAAGTAGTTACTTAGAAATGCTCCAGTTATAAAGATCGCAGATCTAGATAAATTGTTTGTGGTATGTAATAATGCTTGAAAAAGAGGAATTAGTGGAGTTTTCATGTAGGAAGGATAGGTAGTATGGTGAGTCAAGGAAGCTAAATGAGCATGAGAAGAATTATGTGACTCATGATCTTGATTTGGCATTCATGCACTGAAGATGTGGAGGCACTATCTTTTTTCCAAGAGGTTCATTTCGGTGAGTGACCAGAGTGGGTTGAAGTACTTGTTTGACCAACCTAATCTGAATGTGATACAAACTAGGTGGTTGGCTACACTCAGCATTAAGGGAAAGGAGAATGGGATTGTAGATGCTCTTAGTATAAGGGTACAGGTAAATAACATTACAATTATGAATTCATACGTGACAAAATTGCAGGAGCGAATCTTAGAGGCAGGATAATAAGATGAAAAATATCAGTAGTTGAGACACAAGTTATAACAACAGAGTACAAGTAATCAAGATGTCGATTATCATCTCACAATAGATGGCGTGGTCATATTTGGGGACATGATCTATGTGTCAGACAACAATGAGCTCAATAATCTTATCTTGGGGAAATTTCATGTCAAGCCATATTCAAGTCACCAGGGATATCAGAAGACATTGATATTAGTTAAGAATTTCTATCACTAGCCAAACTTGAAGAAAGTGATGGCTAAGTATGTTGTGAAATGTTTGGATTGTCAGTAGGTAAAAGTAGAGTGTAAGAATCCAGGTGGTTTATTACATTCGATTTAGATTCCAAAGTGGAAATGGGATTTAATTTCCATGGAAATCATTATAATTTTGTCGAGGACATGAAAGCAACATGATTCCATTATGGTTGTGGTTGATAGGTTGACCAAGGTAGCTAATTTCATTGTAGTTAAGTCTACGAACTTAGCTAGTGGCATAGCTTAGATTTTCATCAAAGAGATAGTGAGGTTGCATGTTGTTCCTAAGAAGATTGTATCAGACAAAGATGCCAAGTTCACTTCCAAATTTTGGAAAGATTTTTTTACATGTTTGGGGATGGAGTTAGCTTTTAGTACATCTTATCATCTGCGAATAGATGGATAGATAGTGAGGGTTAACATGATTCTTGAGGACATGTTGAGAATGTATGTCATGCATTAGCAATAGAAGTGGGAAGAGTATCTTCCACTGGTAGAGTTTGCATATAACAATGGATATCAGGAGTCCTCGATGATGAATCTGTTTGAGGAAATTTATTGGCGGAGTTGTAATACTTCCATCAGTTGGAGTGATACTAGAGCAGGGTATTGATTGGACCAAATATGTTGGTAGAGATGGAATAGGAAATGCAGGTTATCAAGAAGAATCTAAAGGTAGTACAGGACATGCATAAGTGTTATGTAGATCAACACAAGGTATTTAAGAAGGTTAAGGTTGTGGAGCATATGTACTTGCGCATCAAACCCAAGAGGAGCTCCCTAATGAATAGATCATGTGCCAAGCTGACACCTCAATATTGTGGGCCTTTCGACATCCTCGAGAGGATTGCACCAGTGTCCTATAGACTGACACTACCTCCGACAATGAAATTCCATGATGTTTTCCATGTTTCATTTCTTAAATGATACGTGAAGGATGTTCATCATGTGATTGACTAGTCTGTATTATAGGTGGAACTAGAAGGAGAATTATAGTTGGAACCTTAGTGTATTTTGCAGTGAAAGATGCTCATGCTCTGAAATCAAGAAATCGAGCAAATTAAAGTGTAGTGGAAGCACTTTGGGTCTGGTAAAGCTATGTGGGAGATTGTTGATCAGATGCAAGCTATGCGTCCTTCTTTATTCGCTAGTTGAGCGGATGCATTTTGATATATGTGTTTTATGTTATGTTTTGGTTATGTCTATATATATGCATATGTATGTAGATATTGCATAGAGTAGTGTTATAAAGCTCCAATAATTGGTATGGTGTTCATGGTTTGATGGTCACGGTCTTGGTAGTATGATATGATGTAAATGTTGTATTGAGCTATGATATAAAGCTCCATGGGAACCATGTGTTTTTCTAGTTTACAAGTATCATTGAACACTATTGACGGTGTTCCCCCAAGGGGGTGGGATTTGTAACAACCCATATTTGGTTTCCTATGTGAATAATGTATATTTTCACTTGTAGATTCAACAACTTATGTGATATGCTAAAACACAAGACAAGAATCTACTCTACCCTTCAAAGGAAACCAAAATTGATCGTTGAAATAAATAAGCCAAAAAGGAAGTATCAATCACACATAACACAATATTTTTTGGGGGAAAGGAACTGTTCAAAACCCCAACTATGTATATTGCATTAACCAAAAGATCTGAGAAGAAAATACAATGCTTGTTCAACCCTGAGCAATTCCTGCACAAGTACAATCTATCTCTATACCTCACAAGCCAGCTCAAGCTAACACTTAACAAATTTTGTTTCTTGCCAAGCCCCTACATCCTTGCACTCACAAGCTCCACGCACAAAATTTTGCTTCCTATTGCTTGGTCTCACCAACTCATGCTCACCAAAAAATTATTAAACTTGTGCCTTCATTCCTTCTTTTAAAGTAAATTTCTCTAATTAAGGAATGATTTATTTTAGGCCTTCTTTTGACTACATGCATCACCTATACAATTTGATGTTTATACAAATGATTGTACATTTTCCCTGAACACTAATATCAACTGGGTATTCCTCTGAACTAACATGAATGAGTTATTTATGAGTGAATTATTAGTTAATTGATTGATTATTTCATGTCAATTAAATCCAATTCAATTCACTTGACCACTCACTAGTTCCTCAAACAGTTAGAACTAGTTTAACTTAATTTAACTCAGTTAAACTGAATTAAATAAGTACAACTCAATAAGAATTCAACCTGGGCCCCTAAAATTTAAGGATCACTCTACATGAATCTAGATAGACTTTCAAATCAATTTTCATAACCCAACTAAGTCAACTTATCTTAGTTAAATGTTCCAAGTTACTATGAGAATAGAATTACAATTTAATTCTAATTTAATTCAAGGAAAAATTAAATTAGGATTTTTCTTGATTCTTTTTTTAACATTTCTTGTTGATATTTTCAACACTCCCTCTAAAAAAGAAAGAAACTCAACTCTATCCTGATCCGGTAACTTTGGAATGTCTTCATGCAACACTTCTCTCTAGTGTTGTTGTTGCTACAACTTCTTAAACTAAAAAAACATCCAAATTGAATCAGTATGATGCATTTGTTACCATAGTCTTTGACTACTACTAGATATTGCATTGTCTACTAAAAATTATGCGTTGTTGCTAACTCTGCACTATTGCCAACTCTACCTTACACTCCCTAATATCTGTTTACTGCTAGTCTTTGCCTTTGTCAATCGGATACCTGACTGCATCAACTGCCACTAATCCATCCTTCTACTATGTACTATGGGCTCCCATAGCAAGGTAATGATCCCTGAGACAAAACATCTCAATGGACCCTGCCCATATTTTTGCAAGCTTCGGACTATTACTTCACATCACCCCACCACTCACTTGGAGGTATGGTTGTATGTGCTCCCTCTACCCACTTGGATTGAAATTTCCCCTAACTAGAGGTCTCTACTTGAGTGGATTCTCCACTTGGTCTCCTCTCTTCTTCTCTAATTGTGGCTACTCCACAACTTTTTGAGGCTGCATGTTGAGAGGTAATTCATGTTCCCTCTCAACCACCAAGTCTCTAAGCTTTTCCTTTCTCCTTAAAGACTTGCATGCATCTTCAACCTCGAGAGCATACAGTTTCTTGACTCGCACACTGATCTGTTTCATCTGTCCCATGGTGATGTGTCTTAGTACAAACTTTCCTTTTCTAAATATCACATCGTCTGGCACTCTGGAAACTCAAATCCGTGCTATAATTGTCCCACTGTCACAAAATTTTCTAAAAAAGGAGTTGATTTTAAATCGGTGATATCTCCCTCATCCGAACACTGATACGACCAAATTATTTTTTGAATTTAGGTTTTTTTGCAAGGAATCTAGATATTCTATTTGTTTTTGAAAATGTTGCACAAAAAAATTTAGATCTTCTATGTAAACTCGCTGCCCAAAAAATTCCTACTCTGATACCATGTAAATTTTTACTTGTATATTAAACAACTTATGTGATATGCTAAAACACAAGAAAAGAATCTACTCTACTCTTCAGTAGAAATCAAAATTGATCGATGAAAATAATAAGCAGAAAAGGAATAATATCAATCGCACATAACAAAATTATTTTCTGGGGAAAGAAACTACTCAAAACCCCGACTATCTATATTGCACTAACTAGAAGATCAGAGAAGAAAATACAATTCTTGTTCAACCCTAAACAATTCCTTCACAAGTACAATCTATCTCTCTATCTTAGAAGCCATCTTGAGCCAACCCTTAGCCAATTCTGCTACCTGCCAAGTCCCTACTTCCCTGTGCTCACAAGCTCCATGCACAAACTTGTGCTTACTATTGCTTGGTATCAACAACTCATGCTCACTAAAATAATGATTAAACTTGTGCCTTCATTCCTTCTTTTAAATTCAATTTCTCTAATTAAGGAATGATTTATTTTAGGCCTTCTTCGAACTGCATGCACCACCTGTATAATTTGATGATTATACAAATGATAGTACACTTTCCTCTAACTCTAATCTCAATTGTGTCTTCCTCTAAAGTGACATGCATGAATTATTTATGAGTGAATTATTCGTTAACTGATTGATCACTGCATGTGAATTGAATCCAATTTAATTCACTTGAACACTCACTAGTTCCTCCAATAGTTAGAACTAGTTTAATTGAATTTAACTCAGTTAAACTGAATTAAATAATTACAACTCAACAAGAACTCAACCAGGGCCCCTAAATTTAGGGATCACTCTACATAACTCTAGATAGACTTCCAACTCAAATTTCCTAAGCCAACTAAGCTAGTTTAACTTAGTTAATTGTTACAAGTTGTTATGAGAATAGAATTACAATTTAATTAAAAATTAAATTCAAGGATAAATTAAATTAGGATTTTTCTTGATGTTATTTTTAACATTTCTTGTTTCTATTTTCAACAAACAAAAAATAATACCAAGGTCATGGGACATGTATTCAAAGTTGAATGTTGGGTAAAACATAGTTATAGGTATCACTGGTGCTTAATAAATAGCTATGGAAATTGACAAAGGCACTGGGAATGTAAAAGAGGCATTAATTTGAATTCTATGTACAAAATAAAGTAAAATAGAAGAAAAGGAAGGTGAAAGGTCACATATTTTCATGTGAGTAAAATGGAAGGAAAAATAGAGGCCTCAATGATAAAAAGGCTTTTGAGGATCAGTTCACAATGTTTGTTGGTTAGTATTTTGATGATTTTTGGGTGGATCTCTCTTCAATTCTCTCATTCTCTCATACTCTTGAAAACTTAGAGAATTCTTGGAGCATGCTTGGAGCACTCTATTTTTCACTTGTATTGGAGAAATAAGGAAAAATAAAATAAGGAAAGTGCAAGAGAACAAGTGGATCAACAAGTGTAGTTGGGTTTCTTTGCAAGTATCAGGTTTCATGTATGATTTCCTTTCTAGTATATGGATACATGGTATATGCATGTGATTTTATGGTTATGTGTTGTCATTGGCATGGATATTTTCCTAGAATAACAAAGGTTTTATCCTTGTCTTGCAATTTCCTGGATAACCATGCTATTGTTGGTTTCTCCACTTGATTGTTTTCTAGTTGGTGCTCATAATTCTGTATGGTTTTGGGTTGGAACAAACGCTTTGGAAGCCTTGGAACAAATTGGGTTGAGTTACTAGTCATGGAGTCTAGGTTAGGAGAAATGTTATGGAGCTCTTCGTTGGTTGAGTTACTTGTCCCTAGAGCTTCTTTGACAAACGCTTTGGAGCCCTAGAAGGTTGTGGGTTGAGTTACTAGTTCCTGGAGCCTTGTGCAACTTGGGTAGAGACTGATCTGGTTAGAGTTAGTGATGTCTGACCATGGAGGTGGAATCACTGTGGTTGAGGATTGAGGTGGTTTGGCCTCTGGAAGCCCCAGTTTGGTTTGTCTTGTTTTATTCCATGGGATCCCGCATTTATGCTTGGAATATTTCTCAAGGGTGATTGGTTGAAAGAGACATTTGGTTCAACCCAATCAATGGTCACTTGGTACGTGGAAGTCCCTGACTTGGTTGGTATTTTTATATGTTAATAAGAGCTATTATTATATTGTGATTCATATATTTTTTTAGTGATTATGTTGGATATATTATGGTTGAGTTTCCATGGTTTCTATGTTGGTTATTTGTTGGTTACATGTTGGCTATGTGATGTATATTATTTATAGCTCTTGACATGTTTTGATGAATGTATGAATGGTTGATGAATTCATGGACTAACAAATGTTATTGTAGCTATTATAAGAGTGAATTAAACCTTCTTGGTGATTCTCAAATAAGTTTCAGACTCATGTGATCATATATGCATTCATGACCTATAACTTACATGTTCTCCATATCTTTAATGAAATGATTGTTATGGTTAGGCCTAGTTAGGTCAAATTATTTTTCAAATTTTTTATGTTTAGCATCTTCCTTTTGTTATTTATCATTATGAAAAATCTCAAGTAGTTCTAGGCAGGAGTCTGGAGACTGACATGGAATTATGGCTCAGATATCGAGACTGCATGCACTCAGAAATTTAGGTCACAATCGCATGGATAAAGGCTTGTTGGTGTAGTTGGAGGCCTTCAACTGCATGTAGGTAGCGTCAACAGTGCAATTGGTAGTCTAATTCATTTAAAAGTAGTCACAGGTTAGGTTTGGTTCACCTGGGGGGGGTTATTTAGCCCCTGAGTGTCTTTTAAACCTTAAGGAATTTCTATGAGTTGTCTGTTATCAGCCCCACTTCCATACTTGAAGCTTAGAGGTATGGTCATATCATAGTAAATATTTTTCTCATGTTTACCCTGGTAGGTTGGTGAAATTGGGTAAATGTGGGAGGGGTGGTTATGACTCTCATGTAAAAAAATTGCATCTGGAGTCAAAGATGGAACCAAAAGGAAAGTTTATGGTCACATTCAATAAACTTGTCTCAAATAACATACTTGAATACAATGATAGTTACATGATAAACATCATAATAATAAAATTAGATGAGAATACCACAAAATCCTTTACCTATCCTCATGGAAAAAAATATTTCAAAAGTTCAAACACCAACACACCCAAAAACCATTGTCACAGTAAAGGGAGAGAATATGATAAATCTTTGTCACAACACTATTGTGGGAAATATTAAGAAATTGAATTTTGTCCTTCAATAATGGAAAAAATAGACTCAAGGAAAATAAACATGAAGATGAATATAAATGAAAATGGTATCAATGAGTACCATGGAAATCTATTTCCATCCCTTCAGAAAGATTTAAGGGTTATGTGTGTCTTCTCCCTATATACGGAACCCATGCAGTTGAGTTTATAATCATGAGTACAACAATAGGAGAACTGTGATTATGTGCACAAATATTGTTGACAACTTTGGAAATGTTACACTTTTCACATGTTTGTAATTCTTGTTGTAGAATTTCTCTATCAATTAAATTTAAGAGTCAATATACAAACATATTTAGATAATTGAATGTCAAATATAAATCATTCTAAATGAAAACCCTTACAAGCAGTTAACAAATTAATATAAATACATGATATTTTTAAAGTTAATACAAAATTCTAAAGAGATAAAGTTGATTTAAACATAAACAGAAAATAAACAAAATATTTGGAATAATAACATTATATTTTTTAAAAACTAAGCCATACAGAAATCATTATATGTTGGGTGTGGAGACTAATTATCTTCCTGATTGTTCAAAGGTTTTTTGTTTCATCCACATGGGATCCTTGTTCCTAACAGGGTGGCAATGCCACACATTTAATCCGTCAGGGGGGTCTAGGGGGGGCAACGACGACTTTTTTGAACCCCCGTAGTAGTTGTTCAGGAGCAATGCCCCCAAAGATTAAAATAGATGAAAAATATTCTTTGTAAAACATTGTAATTTCGTAGTCACAGTAAAAGTAAATAAAGGAAAAATAGTAACCATAGAGGATGGGACACTTATTCCAAGCTGAATGTTGGTTAGAATCCTAGTGATGGGGATCTCTTGTGATTGTTTATGGCTAATGAAATTGGAAAAGGCCATGGCCAAGGCTTTGGAGAGGCAAAATGGCATTTTTGGCACATTTATTTATGAAAATAATGGAAATTAGGAGAAAAGAGAGGTGAAAGGTCCCAAGTTACATGTGAGGAGGAAAATAAAGAAAATAGAGGCCTCATTCATAAAAAGGCTTCTGAGGATCAATTGCTAACCTTTTGTCAGTTCATTTTTGGAGCTATCTCATTATTCTCTCTCTCTTTCTCTCTCATACTCTTGGAGACTTATAGTTTTATTGGAGAACTCTTGGAGGGTGTGACATACTTGGATTTTTAGAGAAAGAAGGTAAAGGAAGAGTAGGAAAGCACAAGAGGGCATCGAGAACAATAGCTACATCATATTTTCTTGCAGGTACCAAGTTCCATGTATGTTTCCTTCACTATTTTCGACGTCCATGGCACATGCATGTGGTTTCTTGGTTGTGATCTATCATTGGCATGGAGGATTGCTTGGATTGATAGTGGATTGCCTAGCCTTGCCATTTCCAGGATATCCATGGTGGGTTTACTTTAATTGTGTTTTTGGTTGGTTCTCATGTTTCCTTAGCTTAGGTTGATTTCTTAGTTCTTGGAAGCCCATGTTGGAAAAATGATCTGGAAGCCCTATAACAACTTTGGTTGGGATACTAGTCCTGGAAACCTTGGTTGGAAAAATGCTTTGGAAGCCCTTGGTGGGTTGAGTTACTAGTTCTGGAAGCCTTGGTTGGAAAAATGCTCTGGAATCCCGACAGAAACTATGGGTTGAATTACTAGTCATGGAAGCCTTGGTTGGAACAATCACTCTAGAAGCCCTGGAAGGCTTGGATGGAGACCAATCTGATGATGGTTTTTTGATGTCCAACCATGAGGTGGAATCACTATTTGATGGGTTGAGGTGGGTAGCCTCTAGAAGCCCTTGATGAGTTTTGATTGATGTATTCTATGAGATCCCAAATTCATGCTTGGAATATGGCACGGGGTTGAATGACTGAAGAGAGATTTGGCTAAGCCATTCTATGGTCTGGTGGAACATGGAAGTCCCACCCCAGGTTTGGATTTTTCATCATTAATGAAAGGTAATTTATCTTGTTATTTCTATGAGTATTATGATGGATTATATGTGGTGTATATGGTTGTGATTTCATTGATGTTTTTGTCTTTATTATGCTGGTTATGTATGTGTTTTATGATAGTAGCCATGCGTGGCTCTCACCATGTTTTTACTTGTAACTGAATCATCAATATATCTATGACCTTATGGATGGAATGGTAGTTGATGTGATGAGGCATGAATGTTTCTTAGTGATTCTAGCTAAGTATGATACCCCTATGCTCAGAACTGTTATTTATACATGTAGATTACATATTTGCGATATGTTTGACGAAATTCCTAACATGGCTAGTATGGGTCGAGTCAAGGTCTTGAACAAGTATTTTCTTTAGTACTGTCATTTCCATGTTATTTAATTGATTTGAAGAGATGGTTCAATTATGGGTAGTGACCTAGGATCTGGGCCTGAAAAAATGGCTCATGTTGGTTTAAGGCGGCTTGACCCAGGATCGTAGTGTACTATGCACCAACAAAACCCTCAACCACTGGCCCTTTTGGTAACAACATGCAAGAATATTGTAGTCTCACTCGAAGAAGTTATGGGAGGTTACAGAACCAGGTTTCTGCGTCCAGAGGGATACTACGCTATGGAATCCATGTGTTTTCTTTCTGTTTAGGCTTATCTACAACTTTTGATACATAAAATACTTTTTGTTGATGCTTTATTCCATATATTTTCACTTATTACATAAGCATACTAGAGAACAACATAACAAGTGTTCTTTCACATAAATAAATAAAAAGCATGCATAACAGTAAGTATGAACATAGATTAAGAACATAGATACACAAGTCTTCTTCAAAGCTTCTTCTTCTTTATTAAGATAGATATTTCAGTACATACAACTTCTTTGACCTGCACAACTAATTGTAGGTGGTCTGCGCACTTAGTTGTAGTCTCTTCCAAGGCCCCCATGCACTCAGCTGTAGAGCCTTTCCAGAAAGTATGATCAATTTTTCCACATATCACCTCTCCTCAACAAAGCATTACATCTCCTTATATACATTTCATTACTAAAAATCCATGGTCCATGTTAGCTACCTATACCAATAGGTTTCATTTTTCATGATTGGCAGGGGAAGTGCCAATATGATCTACTTTGGTGATGCAAAGATCTCATATTTTGTGGAAAACACATTTCTACAGTTGTTTGATGCAGTCCTACTTCTGAATGGGTGATCCAACAGTCTAAGCTGGGTCATGCCATGTTTCAATTTTTGTTGTAGACTAGAGAAAGAAATCTATCCAAACTGTTCAATCTTGGCAGATAAGTAGTTAGGTAGAGAATGAAGGTTCCCAACTGTTGAATCTGGGGCCTTGGAAGTAATAAGGCTAGCCTTAGATAGAAAATCAAAAGAAAATTCCAAAGGAAAAGAAAAGGCACATGAGGGTTTGCAAGTCTAAGTGCACCCTCCTTGAAGTAACAAAAATGCTAGGCAATAGAAGGGGTAGGTAGATGGGGTTGCAGTAGCATGATTTCTTTCATATCACTGGCCTAAGCAAAGGAAAAACATGGTGTCAGTGCGGATCTTCCTATTCAGCAGTTTTGCAGCAACAAAATGAAGCATGTCTAACTTCCCAAACATCCCCCATCAAACTCTTTGCTAACATCCCAATACCACCTTTGTTCATGAGATAAATCAAACTCACTGATCGATCCTTGTTGCATAAAGAGCCACATTTCCTGTGTAAAAATCTTTTCATTTTGATCTACTCCCTAGCTAAGTTTGTTTCCTAAAAAACTTAGTATCTATCACTTCTCATTCATATTGCCCTCCAATACTAACTACTAACTCTTTCTACATTTAACTCCCTATGTTCCCCTTTCCCTATTACCATAACACTATTGTGTATAAAAACCCAAAATATGTATATATCCCTCCCCTTTAGAATTATAGCCATATGTTCAAAAAACTGGAAAACCATGCAGAATCAAAGTCTTGTTGGATATGGTTTGTTTAAAGTCAGGGATTAAACTAACCCCTGGTTGGTTTAATAACCTAAACTCTACCCTTGTCCCCTTACAACCCCTTCACAATGCTTTACCCGCACTATTTGCAAAAACCTTGTTAAAACCCACTTTTGCCGCCTATCCAAAGTTTTGTTACAACGCGCATTTCGCAAAAAACAAAAGAAGTCATTAAAATAATGCCGCCGGGTCCCGCCGTATTGTCCTATCACCTTTGCGCCCCATCACCCGTCGGATCTGGGCCCTCCCATCTGACGGCTTATATCAATATCGGGCCGCCCCCGATGTCCGGACGATAGCACCCGAAAAATGTCAGAGGGTGACGTCAGGGCTCGGCCACGCGTCGCTCCCAAATCGTATCGGGAGGCCGCCTGCCAAAACCGCTCCCGTACTATGAGCGGTCCGATGGAACCGCTTACCGTTTTTTTTTACCGCCTGCCCACGTCACGCCCACATCACGCCCACGTCATGCCAAGTCGGCCCCGCATCGGCGCTTAGCCCGCCAGTCCTCCACTTTGTCTGCCACCTCATCAGTCCCCGTGGACCACTCACAGGCCGCCACGTCACCTTTCCGTACCCGACCCCACCCGATGATGTCATGCTGACGTCATCCAAAAAACGCGCCAAAGCCCAAAATGTCCATATTTGGCCAAAAATCACGGTTTTTTGCATTTTTTGATAAAAGAACTACTGTGCTCCCTGCATGTAATTTACGACCATTTCACCAGCCAACCTGCAGAAATTGATTTAAAGACCGTGGGCGCCCTCAACTCACCTGCATTGCCACCATTGGCCGTCTGCACCAGGTATTTATCAAAATCTCCCCTCCGCGCCTGGTTTTTTGCATAGTTCACCAAAACAAGCGAGAAAAGAGAGAAAAGCACTGTAATTACCAGCAAATCCTCGGTGACCACCATTTATCTCCAACTATAAGGCCGAATTCACCTACAGACTGTCCGCATTGAGCCAAATTTCCACAAATTTACAGTCAGTTTGCGCATTCGCAAACTAAAACTTCTGCTACGCAAGTCCACCAGGAAAACGACTCTTAAATCCCAGTATTTGCTCATTAAACCTTTTCAGGAGCATTTCAACTTGTTTTCACCATAATTCACCCTGTTTCCCCTGCAAATTGCCTTGCTTCTACAGAATTCATTGCTCTGTATCATTGTGCCCAGAAAAACAAGTTCAAATACATATCAAAGCACCAATTGACCATGGAGACACCAGTTGCATTGAATGTTACACCTCTAAATGCCCCACAAAGAGAGCTAGAGTGGCTGCCCTTGGCTGACAGAGACTACCAAATGGCATAGGGAATCCCAGAATATAGCAAGTACCACATTCATGTGCTCAATGACCTTAAAGCCAAACATCTCAGTGGGAATGATATCCTAGGGATTTGGGACTCCAATTTGCCCATTTTCAATCTCCCTCAAGTCAATATCCTCCCAGACTTGATACATAGATGCAGTGCCAACTATGACCCCTGTCAGAGAGCTGTCCTCAATTCCTCAAGCTCAGTTTTGTTCCATGTCACCCCTGAGGCCATAAATGAAATGCTACACTTTCATACTTCAAGGCCATTGAATCCCCTCTCCATCATGGATTTGATAAAGAAAGGAGGCAAGCTGTCCAGTGCCCAAATTGTAAAGATCAATCAATTATTCATTCAATCAGGCTCTAAAACTGAGGACTCCCCCTATTGGAAATGTGTATCTAAATGAACTGGGAAAAATGCTTGTGGATATGATCAGTTATGTCCTGGGATACAGAACATCTGAGGATGTTGATGAAACCATTCTGGCCATGCTATCCATCTTTTCCCCTGGAAAGCCTCCTGTTGTTCACTATGACTATGCTGCCTACATTGCCAATAAGATTCATGAGCAATTGATGAATCTAGAGAGGGAGAGGATATTTAGATATACTTCTTATATCTATCACCTGTTTCTATTCTATCAGCCTGATAGCTTCCCTATTAATCTCAAGAAGCTTGATGCCCAAGGGAACCAAAGGTCTGTAGTGTTTTGGTCTTCAGTTTTCCATCACATCTCTTTTTCACCATATAACTACTGTGAATTCATAGACCTGTTTATCCATCCAGCCATGTCCTTGCTGTTGAGTGCCCCTCCTCCAAGATTAACAGATGAGATGCAAAGGATCCTCCAGCTCTCAAAGGCATACAGCATTGGGGATTGGTACTTTTACCAACACCATACAGTGATCAGAATATATGGTTGTGAGTTAGCCCCATATAGGCTACCAAGATATGTCCCTATGAGACTCTTTGCCTTAGAGTATTTCAGACAATTTGGAAATGTAGACATGGTCCATTTCCATAGCAAAAATAAGAAGGTGCAATTAAAAGTCAGAAATCAGCTAGGACCATTCATTTATAATAAAAGAGAAGAGGCATGGCAAGAGGCAGATAAGATCCTGCAACGCCTCGGATTGCAAACTAGTTTCCTCTGGATACCCTATGATCCCAATCATTTCATTAGCCTTAGAAGGGTCAAGTATAAGTTGGCTAGCTATGATCATGTCAGGCTACCTCATATCGAAAAATATGCAAATCTATTAAGATGGAAAGAGGGCACATTAGAAGAGGCAAGTACTAAAGAGGAAATTCTACAAAAAGAAGCAAAGAATCTTGAGAAGGAAGCTGACTTGGAAAATTGTGGGTAGGTTTCCTCTTCTTATCAAGTTCAACTTGGAGCAGCTGCCTCATCCTCTACAGCCCCCCAGCAGGCAGCTCAAACTACTCCTAAGGCAGCCAGCACAGGTAAAGGAAAAGAGATGGAATAGGAGCAGCCACCCCCAATAGCAGAACAACAGAAGGAGCAGCCCAAATAGCAAGAAGAAATGGCTGAAGCTCCCATATCTACATAGCAACAAGCTCAAGAAAATGTGCCTCCAAGGCAGGAAACAGTAGTGGATGCCTCGGTGCTCCAAACCCCATTAAATGAAGAAAGAACCGGAAAGAGGGATAGAGAGCAGGAAACTCCCCTCACTACATCAACAAGTCAACAAGGGGAGAAAAGGCAGAGATTAAATCCTCTTTCTGAAGAAGAGATGCCTATTGGGCAATCCATGGGTATGGGCCCCCCTAGCATGGAAGCATCTGCCAGTTCCTTCCAACAGGAATAAGAAAGAACACTTGGAGGAGAGGTCAGCTCCTCAAGCCAGCAAAGGAGGGCTGAATCCAGCATAAAGCAGCAATTCATTGACATTAAGAAGAGGAATGAGCCAGTTAGACTCCAGCTATACAATCATCTACTCAAAATTTATCCCACAAACCAGCAGAGGCTTATGTCAGCATATGACATAACAGAGGGGAAGATGACTATGAGTCATTTCATGCCTACTATGCTGCAGCCACAGTCAGCTACAGATTACATAAGGACCAACCTTGAGGTATTTGCAAAAGACATCCACCCAATGGACCAGATAGAGCTTCACAAGCAAACGGGTGAGATGGTCTATTCCACTCTTGCAGACAAGACCTTCCTTGCACACAAATTGCAAAATAGCCTCCATAATACCACTGCCCAATTAGAATTGGAGAAGGCATCCTCTCAAGCCAAAGACAACAGGATTAGGTCTTTGGAAGAGATCATTATAGAGCTTGGGCATGACCCAAGTGATCCCAAAGCTGTGCAGGCATTACTGAAGGAAAAAGAGGCAGATATAGCAGCTTTGAGGAAGATGGTAAAAATTCCAGCAACCCTTCACCCTCAAACAGAAGATGTTGCTCAGCAGAGGAAGGACCAAGATGTAGCAGCCATGCTGCTAACACTACACAAAGAGTTGGTACAAACAGAAGGGAAATTTGTAGAAACAGAGGCTGCATTATAGGCAGCCCTGAAGCAGAAAGAAGGAGGCCAGACATCTCAGCCCCCACAGCCAGTGATCAACCTTGAGGAACCTCCTCAAATTATCAGTCCTCCCACAGAACAAGCAGCTGGGATAGGCCCATCAACATCAGCACCAGCAACAACATCAGAACAGGCACCAAGCCTTGATATGCAGAAGATGATGAAGGAGATTCAAGTTCTAGAGGCCCAAATGGCAGAGCTAAATGAGGCCAAGGAAAAATTGGCTACACTTAATGAAAAATATGACAAATCAAAGCAAACTGTAGCTGAAAAAACCAGAGAGGTGAGGGCTCTTGAGAAAAGGATAAAAGAACTGGAGAAAGAGCTCTCCCTTGACAAGGTTGTGGCTGAGATCAAGAAAGTCTTGTGGGCCAATATTGGTCAATCAATAACAGATCAATGGCAATATATAGAAACCATTCATGAGCACATAGATCTCATAGGCAGGGCCCACAAGGAAAGTCAGAGAGCAAGGGCATCTCTAGGCACTATGCCTGAGATAGCCAATAGAATGATTAATGTCCTTAATAACCGTACAGGCCCTCAACTGGTGACCATGGGTATCCCCAACAGAACTGATACCATTTTGCTAATAAAAAGGGTGCTCACTTTAAGAAATCTTGTGCAAACATTGGATAGGAGATGCCAGGAAATGCAGACAGAGGTGAACAAATTCACAGAGAAGTTCACAGCATTGCATAACAGAGGCCTTCCCAGCCTACTAAACAGTGCAGGTAGATTGCTATCCCATGAAAATTATGCCAAAAGGGTAAACACATTTGCTACAAATCAAATCACTGTAGGATCAAGTACCCCAGAGGAAACAGGGCCTGCATCTGGGCAGAGTCTCTATGACAGAATAGAGAATTTGTTTTTTATCATGAATGAGATCAGACATCTATTTGAGGTGCCTCCCAATTACTACAAATATACTGAGGCAGATGAAACATTAGGCACAATTTTGAGACATCAGTTGCCTACTCAGGAATGGTGGACCAGCATGATACAGACATTGCTATGAACAAACAGATTTTCATCAAATTTTTACATCAAATACAAATCATCATGTTCAGATAGTTGATATATTTACTATGACTGCAAAAGAGTGGACTGAGCCAACTCAACAAACCAACTTGGCCACTAAAGCAACCTCGACAGATGCAGATGACAGGGTCGAGAAAGCTACAGCACGACTGAACATTAAAGGCGTATTATTCAGAATCAACGCAAAGCATCCTGCAGAGCCAGTTGCCCTCAAAGTCAAGAACTTCTGACAAACAACAAACAGTTGTTATGTATTCATTAAAGTAGCTTTTAATTTTGTAAAAATATCTTTGGAAGTTTGGTAAGAGCAGTTATTGTGCAATAACTCAGAACTAAGATATTTTTTGTAATATTTTTGTATATATGCACCCCCGCGCTGTTTATTGGGGGTTGTTGTTACTCATATTGTTCAAGAGAACTCGGCTGTATTTCTTTTGAAAGAAATAATAAAAAAGAGCTGTTGGTTTCCAGAAGACAGGTGTGGCTCGGATGTGCTGTGATGAAATTACTGACTGCTGCAAGATTCTCGTGTTATGGCGTGATGCAATAAGTGTTTTCTAACTGTATTTATGTTTTGTCTTTTCTGTAATCTATCTGTGAATGTATGGTGTTTAATCTTGGTAGAAAGGTAAAAGACTAGTTCAGGATTTGTCTATTAAAGACACCCTAAACTCAATCCTTACTACTAAATATGTTTTCTTCAAGGTTAGCTGCAACTATGGAATTCTTAAATGCTCCCAATTGCTCTAATCACATGATAAGTCTTTATTCAGTAATTCTTGTTGCTGCTGAGTAGGATTTGTTCTTCATCTCATATTGTACTGTGAAAGAATTCTTAATTTCCTTTCCTGGTGTAATTTGTACTGTTTTCTTGCTAAAATTCAAAGTTTGTATCATGAATACCCATCTAGCCTTGCAGTGAACCTTTCTTTATCACAGACATCAAAACAATGCTTATTTCTGGACTCCACATGCCCAATGGATTGAACTCTCTTTCATATTTGCATGCCCTTCTCTGAACAACAGTCTGCAACCAAAACTCAAACAAACTCCCAACTCATAACTAGCCTAAGATCTTCAAAAACAAAGCTAAAACTGAAAGAGAGAGCCCTCTCTGATTACAGGTAGGCTAGGACCTGTAATCCAAAGCTTGGTTAGTGGTTACCCCGGCCGTATTCCCTCAGGAGTCAAAGGGAACAACCTGGGTGTTAACAGTCCACATGCTATGGATTCAACAAAAAAATGAACTAAAGCCCAAATACCTATTACAAAATGAGGGGCTTTGACCCACCGTGAAGCACCTAGACATTGCACGGTAAATATAACTTCATGAACTTCGCTCCTCAAAATGTTGAGTCTTTGGCCAAAATTAGACCAAGTTGGGTTGCACCCAATAGGCCCCCACCACTCACCTGTGACTCATCTTGAGTCAATCAGGTTTTATAACTTGGATCTTCGCTGCAATTCGCATGTAGGCATCATTGTAGGTGTTACACCAGACAATCCCTCTTGCAAACAAGAGTGATCTCCCTAGATCTTAAATGGAAACTAGAAACAATCATGACAATTGAACTGACTCTTTCCCTAAGTTGAACTTGTTTGAATTATAAGAAGTATAGCTAATGGATGAGCCTCTTACCTATTTCACAAAATTCCTGATGAAGATCCCTTGTTGTGACTTGATACAATTCTTCAATGCTTGATAATAGCTACAAACATACACCATAAAAGGATCAAAAGCACATGTGATATAATAATCCAAACAACTTAGCCTAATGATCAAGGAAATTAGGGATTGAATTTTCCTTAATAACATTATAAACAATTGTAAACCATTCATCATCCACATAAGACAAAATCAATGGGAGAAAGATTTCATTTTTATTATTCAGAAAATAAGAGGAGCCTTACAACCTTTGCCTTGATGTCATGAGGTCCCTCCCAAATTCCTTCAATCTCCTCCTTAGATGACAAGCTTTCCAATCTCAAACCAACATCATAAGTTTATTTTCTCTCAATTCTGACCTCCTCAATCCCTCTACCCTCTAGTCATTTTATAGGCTAAGAGGAGGAAGTTTCAGATCCATGAGAGGAGGATGAGACTCCTTTATTGAGGGATTAGGTTACCATGAGAAAAGGGATGGAGATGCATCTTTTGAGGGTTATAGTTCGAATAGTCATCACCTGGAAGATTTTAGTTTGGAAATATTCGACCAACTATGTTTCTAGAATGTGTTTTTTATTTTTACTTTCTAGAATTAACCTGTGCGGGTTTATAGTGGCAGACAGAGTGCTGCTCTGGTTGTTCTCATAATCAATTTCACTACATGCACGGCAACCTCTAGGGAAAATGGCACAGATGAAACTTAAAAGGATGTGACAACTATACTCAAATTTCTCATGTACTTCAACATATTTTGGGTTGTTTGACTTCTAAGGGAGCTGGTTCAAACATGTTCATGGATGGTAAAAATATCCATAAACTAATCAAGTGTCATGGCAACAAATTGACATGTAACAGATTTCCCCCTAAAGTGCGAAGTCTATAAAAACAAGTTTAAATATTGAAGCACTTTATCATTCCAAGGATCATATCAAAGGCAATGGTCAGAAACCTGCAAGGAAAATTCAAGAAACATAATTCAAATATATATATATATATATCAAAATCATCTTTGAGGTAGGCATTCCCATACTCAGAGTAAAGTGAACTCAATGAAAAAGCATGGAAAAACTAAGATCATATAGATGGTAGACACAGCATGGATGCAGCCACCTATCTACATAATCATGAATATAAAATTTCCTCGCAACCTGGATTGATGAAACTAGATCCAGGGTCTTGATCTCCATCTCTCGATCCACAGTACGATTCTAACCATGCAAGTGAATGTCTCGAAGTCGAACATGGCAGAAACCACTTGATTATCGGTCAATAATGTGAATCGTTAACAAGTGTGAGAGAAACCACCAATAATGACAATGGCTCTCAAGGTACTCCCAGTACAATCTATGAAGTGTGAATAAGTGATCTGAAGTTGAACACTCATAGAATCATTCAATCGAAGGCCAATGATGAGAACCTTTCATTGAAAGTGATAAACCTGCCATTAAGGCATGTAGGCTTCAAGGTACTTAAGGTTTCTAAATCAACTTCCTAGATAATGATTCGAAGTCGATAGGAAGCGATCCATCGTAGGAAGGCCTATGACACAAAACATGATATCAAGTTTTTGAAAATAGTTTGCATGGAGTGAATCAAGGATGGCCGACGTAAATGAAGGCATATAATTTGCAAAGGGTTTTGAATTGAGGTTGAACTTCTCTTGAACACATAACGACATGACAATGACTTGGTAGCATTTGACTTAACGATAATACCCAAAACCATGAAGAATTTCAATGAGGTTTGATTAACTATAAGTAAAATGGATTTCCCAACCTAGACATGAATGTGATGGAGTGCCATGTTCAAGAGTGACATGCTACCTTTTAAAACTGAAAATGTAAAATGGACACCTTCCCCAATTCTCCTCCACCATTACTGGAAAGTACCTCTTTATTTTTTACAAGCTTGTAGAGTCCAAGGACTGTCTTACCTTGACATCCTTTTTGCCTATATTTCTTCCCTTTTTCCTATATTTATCACCTAAATAATGCAATAGACAAAAGGTTTTGTTAAAGGTAAGCATTTACATGTCTTATTCTTCATATTTGTCTATCTACCTTATTGTTTTGTTAAAGTATGCATTCGGATACGAAGTTGGCCTGTTTCTATAGCTAATCCGGATTTCCACAGCTGCCTCCATTGTTCATAGGGTTTAGAAGCTCCAGCTCAGTGAAGAAACATACGAAGGGATAAGGAATAGTCCCCTCGTGGATTCCTTCCTATTCGCTCGCAGTAACTCATCAAGAAGGTCGCATGATTACATGGTCAACCCCAAAGTCAACTGCAAGATTATCGTCGGGACAGAATTTGAGTCTTCACGAAATCTTTCGATTTGATTTTCTGAATAGCAAATCGATTGTTTAGCGATATAGTTTGATCAAAATAAAGATATTTAGGCTTTAAATGCTCATACTTTTATGCCAAGAAGTATTATAAAAAACTATGGCCACTCCGTGTTTTGGGTGTGCACCGATTTATGTAATTTTTTAGAACAATTTGTTAAGACTCGTTTGCAAGTAATAGACTTGGTCTTATGTTTGCTATACACTGCATTGACTAGAGATTTTTGACTGATTCATGGAGGGCCCCTACGACCAGTACATGTCCTTAACCGACTGCACTTAGATTCATTTTATTACTTAATCATAGATGCTCTATTTTGTGTGAAGAAATGCAGTATGATGAGTTCACCATTGAATCGTTGTATGCATAAGCAATTTCTTTTTCTTTATACCTAGCTTAACTCTGCCATTTGATTTTCTTTTTATCTGGTACAGTGTGGTCATTTTCATTTTTTTTTATTTAGTGTAGTTCAACTGTTTTATTTCATAGCATAGTTGTTGTTCAGAATGTCTTGTTTGGATGAAATTGAATAAGTAAAAGAGTGAGAGTCTTCTCCTTAGCAATTAAATTCAGACATTATTCATTTACATTTTGATAGAATAGATTTCTTTTGCACATAGTAAATTAGATTTGCCTACAGCATAAAAATTCAAGACAAAAATCCAAAATAGTCTAACACAAGTAAAGTCTAGAATCACTCTCATATCATCCATAAACTGATTCAATAGAGAATAATTCCTAAGAAAATTAGCTAACAACTTTAGGGATCAAGACACTAATATAATTAACAATACCATCTCCATACTAATTTTAAGTTTAGATCCTAATAGGAACATAACGACATAAAATAACTTCTAGCACATATAGTGCACATGTGCTTCATCAGTATACCTGCCCTGGTCAATAATTTATGATTGACAATTTAAGGACATTAAATTGTCCAAACATTTTGGTGCCATTGCCGGGGAAGTGAAAATAAAAGTTAAAAAAAATCATTAATTTAAAACATGATATGCGTAGGGATAAAGACTCTAGAGGTAGATTTGTAGGGAAAGGAAGAAGTCTAATTCCCACAAATCCACTCACTTCACCATGATTTCAAGATTCCACACCACCTACTCAAACCCGAATCCCATTTGGAGGTCGAAAAAGACTTCCTGAAGTCTCAAGATTAGAAATCCAATCCAGAACTTCACCTACTTCATCTACTGAAGCTGTAATTGAAGAAAATCCTACATCCCCAACTACAAGAGTAATTTTTCTATCCTCCACTGGTGAACAAATTTTGGGAGAAGAATTAGAAGTTCCTAGTGAAGAAGGGGAGCAAGAAACTTATTTTGAACAACCATTGATAGAAGAACCAGAAGAATTAGAAGAACCCTATATTAGTTTTGAGGAATCTATCATGGTTGAAGAAGGGGAAGGAGAGGTACACAATGTCAATGGTGAGGAAAATAGGATTGGAGGAGGTAGAGGTAGAGGTAGAGGTAGAGGAGGAGGTGGAGATAGGAATAGAGGAGGGGGTAGAGGTAGAGGAAACCAAGATCCTTTTGGATTTCCTATTCTTGATGAAGATACAATCCTCACAATGAAAACTATATCACCCTCAATTCTTCCTAATTTCCATGGAAAAATAAATGAATACCTAGAGACAATTTTGTTTGAATTCGAGGTATTATGTAGATCATATGATTATCTGCATGATGCTCAAAAACTAAAATTGTTCCCTGCTACATTAAAGGACTCAGCATTGAAATGGTTCATGAGTCTAGGAGTGCATTCTAGAACAACATGGGGACAAATGAAAGAGGATTTCTTAGGCAAATATAGGGATTATTGTATTCCTAGCAAACTTAAAGATGAAGTATTCAAAATGACACAAAAAGAAGATGAAAATCTTGAATATTCAGTAAAAAGATTTGTCTACAATGTTAAAAGAACAAAAATGGACAATTTGGATGAGGAAACTTTAAAATCCCTCCTGCTTAAAGCTATTAGAGATGAATGGATCAATCTCCTTAACCTAACCAAGAAAGGAGATATTTCTCAACTACCATTTGTAGATATTTGTGATTTATGTGTACATATCTCAAGGGGTAAAACACGAGTTGGAAGGAGTCCTAGAGACCCTCTCTTATCAATAATTTATAAATCTATAGCTAGGATAGTCAGCAGGGTAGAATTAGGAATTTTTCTTGATACCTTTAAGACATATATTTTAGGGAGCCTAAGTGAGTATATAGACACCCTTAAAATAAAAAACAAGAAAAATTCTAAAAATGTTGCATTATCTATTTTTTGTCCTAAATGTCGAAAGAAACATGCTCTAAGAGAGTGTCCCTTAGATTCAAAATCCATAGAAACTTGTGTCATATGTGCAGATAATCATGATACGAAGGAATGTCCTTCTTTACCAGGTCTCAAGGTTGTATTTAATGATGAAGGAATACCAAAACAAGTAGACCCTCTTTACTTTATAGCCAAGAGACCATGGAAAAACCCCCAACCAAATCAACCATAAGAGTTGAGACCAAAATAATATGCTCAGTCTTCACAAAATAATTGGAATCCATCTTGGCAGCCTTGGGCTCGGCCACAGTCATAATCTTGGAATCAACGATGGAAAAATCCTTATGGGGCTTATGCTCAATATCAACAATATTCACCATCCTATCTTCCACCACAATTTCTATGCCAATCTAATCAAATTCCCCAAGCTAATCAATTACCGCAAATTTAAGTTCAAAATAAAAACCCATAGCTCTCCCTACCGTTTCCATAAAAACCAAATCAACTACCTGCTCAACCACTTCCGAATCCTAATAATAAAATACCACAACAACCTGTGTACAACATGGAAGGGCAGAATCCTCAAACTTATGTAATAACTCCACTAGATCTAAATAATGTCCAATTAAGGTCTGGAAGAGTGTTACAAAGAAAACCCCCTATTGTCATATAGGAAACAAGACCAAATCTTCAAAATCACAGAAACCAATTAGAAGAAAGAGAGACCTCTCTCCCTCAAAAAGATAATAAACAAACAGAAAATGTTCCAATAAATACTCTCATCATAGAACAACCCTTGATATCAATCAAACCACCTTTCCCTGAACGATTGAAAATTGATGAAGGAGTAGAAAAACAAATTATCTTGCCTGATTACAATATGATGGATGAATTGATAAATATCTATATCAAGATTCCTTTATTACAATCCATAAAATAAATACCAATATTTGCGAAAACAATTAAGGAACTAAGTACCCAAAGATCAAGAAGAAAAAGAAAAGACATAAAAAGAATTCAATTAGTTAGAAAAATTGTAGACATTATGATGGGGAAGATGACAATTCAAAAATATTTAGATCCAGGAAGCCCCATTATAAAAATTCACATCAATGGAACTGAAATACCAAACACACTGATTGATCTAGGAGTAGCCATAAACATAATGAGTAAACAAGTTATGGACACACTTAGGCTTCCTAACCTTCAATACACACCAACCTTATTACAATTAGAAGATAGGTCTATGATTAAGCCTGATGGTGTGTTGGAAGATGTTTACATATCCTTAGATTCTTGGGAATATCCTATTGATTTCATGGTCTTAACACCCAATAATAATTCAGGAGGACATCCATTAATTCTAGGAAGGCCTTGGTTAGCTATAGCTGATGATTTCATCGGTTGTAGATTAGGTGACATGTTTATCTCATATGGAAATTCTACAAAGAAATTTACATTATACCCTCCTATAAGAACAACAATAGACAGAAAAAATGGAGAATGGAGAGAATATGAAGAAGATATACAACCCATTTTTACTACTGAACAAGTAAGAGAGGAAGACCAAATTCCAAACCTACTGGAAAATAACAAGTCTTCCTCACATTATGATTGTAGTCGAAATGAGTATCTCTCATCTAAACAAGTATCATTTCTCTCAATGGAGAAATTTGGGAATTCTTTGATAGAAATCTTTCCAGGTAAAACCTTGAATGTTAATGAAAACTTGGAAGAATTACAAAATAATCAATTGATCGAAGTTTTACAGAAACATTCTTATGCTTTTGCATGGGAATACATTGATATGAGAGGGATTGATCCTAAGACTTGCATACATCATATCTACATTGAACAGAGTGCAAGACCAGTTAGACAACCTCAACGCAGAATGAACCCAAACTTAAAAGAAAATGTTAAGGAGGAATTGCAAAAGTTGTTAAATGTAAATTTCATCTATCCTATATCTGACAGTCAATGGGTTTCACCCTTAGTAATCGTTCCAAATAAAAATGGAAAATGGAGAGTATGCATCAATTACAGGGAATTGAATAAAGCAACATTAAAAGACCACTTTCCACTACCTTTCATATATCAAGTCTTAGACACATTAACAGGAAAAAAGTATTTTCCCTTCTTGGATGGGTTCAATGGATATAACGAGATTCAGGTAGCCCCTAAAGATCAAGATAAAATGGCATTCACTTGTCCATGGGGAACTTACGCTTACTGAGTACTTCCCTTTGGATTATGCAATGCTCCAGCAACATTCCAAAGAGTAGTCCTCGGAATTTTCTCTGATCTTATTCATGATTGTGTGGAAGTGTACATGGATGATTTCACAGTTTATGGGGATTCTTTCAATGAAGCACTGGAGAATTTAGAAAAGAGTATTAATAAGATGTAAAGAAACAAATCTCTCGTTAAGCCATGAAAAATTTGTCATGATGTTTAACGAAAGAATTTCTTTAGGTCACCATATTTCAAGAGAAGGAATTAAGGTGGACATCTAAAGTTGAGGTCATTTCTAGGTTATCAATGCCAAATTGTCAATGAAATGTTAGAAGTTTTCTTGGTTCTACTAAATATTACAAAAGATTTATAGAAAACTCCACAAAAATTGCATCTCCGCTTTTTAAATTACTTACCAAGGACTGTGAATTCAGTTGGGATTCTGAATGTCAAGCTACCTTTGAAACTTTAAAAAGATAATTGGAAATTGCCTTTCCATATCTCAACAGATGCTTCAGATTTAGCCTTAGGAGTTGTGTTCAGACAAAAAGATCTTACTCCTTGTGCAATCTATTATACTAGTAAAAATTTAACTCCTGCAGAGTTGAATTACACTGTAACTGAGAAGGAGTTTTTAGTTGTAGTTCATGCCATTAACAAGTTCAAACATTACATAACTAGCTACGAAACTTTTGTTCACACAGACCATTCTGCCATTAGATACCTAATGAATAAACCAGTCACTAATGGAAGAATAACCAGATGGATCTTACTGTTACAAGAATTCAACATAACCATTCTAGATAGGCCTGGAAAACAAAACACAATTGCCAACTTTTTATCTAGAATTCAAAATGATAATAATGATCAACCTGTAGAGGATAAATTTCCTGATGAATATCTTTTTGTAGTATCTACTAAATCACCTTGGTATGCAGATATTGCTAACTATTTAGCTACAGGAAAAATGCCATTTCATTTGTCTCCTAGAGAAAAGAGGAGAATAGTCCACAATAGCACATCTTATTCATGGATAGATGAAGAGTTATACAAGACATGACCAGATCTCATCATCAGAAGATGTGTTCGAGAGGATGAAATACCAGAAATACTTAAATCTTTCCACGAGGAGCCATGTGGAGGACATTTTTCTGACAAAAGAACTTCTTATAAAATCTAGCTCTTAGGATATTATTGGCATTCCATTTTTAGGGACACTAAGGAATATGTTAAGAGATGTGATAGCTGTCAGAGAATGGGCAAACCCACTCTTTCAAATGAAATGCCACTACAACCACAGGTACTCATTGAACCATTTGAAAAGTGGACACTAGATTTTTTTGGACCAATCAGCCCACCTTCAAAGAAAAAGAGGTATATTCTGGTATGTACTGATTATGCCACTAAATGGGTAGAAGCTAAATCACTTCCTTTTGCTACTGAAAATGTTGTAGTTTCATTTTTTTTAGGATATTTTCACTCATTTTGGTGTTCCATGAGAAATTGTAACAGATCAAGGACCACAGTTTACATCCAGATTAGTGCAGAAGCTTATGGAGTAGTACAAGATCAAACATCGGAAGTCCACTCCTTACCATCCACAAGCCAATGGACAAGTTGAGTCAACAAATAAGGTAATTGAAGCAATCCTTACCAAGACTGTACATTTACACATAAAGGACTGGGTAGAAAAGCTTCTAGAAGCTTTATGGGCCTATAGAACTACATGGAGAAATACTTCAGTACATACTCCCTATGAACTTGTTTATGGGAAGCAGGTCTTACTTCCAATAGAGTTCTAGATCCAGACCTATAAAACAATAGTCCAGTTAGATCTTGACTTATCAGAAGCATAGAAGCAAAGGATGAAACAACTTAATGAGCTTGATGAAATCAGACAAGAAGCCCTCCAAAGAACTAGCCTAGTTCAACAACAGAGATCTAGATGGCATGATAAATACATTAAAGAAAGAAAATTTCATCAAGGAGATTGGGCATTACACTTTGATTCAAAGTTCAAAAATTTTCAAGGAAAATTCCAAACCCACTGGCTTGGACCTGCACCATTAGAATCATGACTATTGATGAAGAGAAAATTCCTCTTTTAGTAAATGGACATCAAATCAGACTTTACCAGAAGCCATTGACAAAAGAAGTATTTGTTAAAATGTTCCAAGATATTTCAGAACTAAAGATGGTCAAGAAGAATTCTTCTTCTTTTCCACCTTAGAAATTTTACTCATTTTTACTTTAAAAAAATAAATAAATAAACTATATATATATCTATATATATATATATATATATATATATATATATATATATAATAATAATAATAATAATAATAAAGGGGTATAAGCAAGAAAACCAACATGTTGTTGGCATGTTTATACAGAAAATTTAAAGTGAACACCAATCTTTGTTGGCACTTCAAATTCTCTTTTCAAAATAAATAAATAAATAAATAAGTTCCTTTATTAAAGTTTTTCCACCTTAGCTGCAGAATCACCAACTTTCCACAGCTCAGACAATTTTCTGTAGCTAAGACAAGTTTACGCAGCCTAATAAAATTTTTGAAGCCTAGAGGGACACTTGGTGATTTAAATTGAAGGACAATTGACAGATAAAAGTACTTGCAAGAGATCTTAAAACAACAAATAAGGTTAGCAAAGTGAATCACAGGTATGTGCTAATTTAATTTAGCAATAGGGATTGATATATTGCATATATGACTAAGAAGATATAGTACTACCAAAAATTAAAATGAAATCATTACGATTTAAGGGTGATGGTTGCTTATCAAAAAAATCATAATCCACTGCTTAAAAACCTTGTCACGTCCTCATTCTGAATCTACTGAAGTAATCACTGAATCATTATTTTAAATGTGCCCCAACGGTCAAATTCATTTCCACAACCCTCATTATAATCCACCTGTTCTTACATTTCTCCGAACTCTCATAGCCACTTTGTCCCTCTGCCACTAAACAAAACCCTACCAACACCATTCTCTTGTTAAGATAACCAGTCTTTGAGGCAAAGCATCCTCCATAATCAGTGTCATTGTATGAATCGAGCCAGCAAGGAAGAAATTCTTGGAGGGATATCCTCAGACCAGGGAGCTGTTGCAAAAGAAACAATGGTTGCAGTTCATAGAAAAATTCGATGGTTTTCACAGGGAAGTGACAAAGACTTTTGCACGCTCATTTGATGGAACAAAGGCTGAAATAGGAGACATTAAGATCACCATAACGGAGTCCATGATCGCAGAAGCTACTGAATTTCCTAGGAGTAGAGAGAAATGGTTCAAAAACAGGGGAATCAATGGAGAAGATTGGAAGGTCTTCCTAAAAAATCCAAATATGGACACCACTGTCTTCAAGAAAGGTATTCCTAGTACAGCCCTTAAGAGTAAATGGAGGAATTTACTACTTATACTTCAAAAATTTGTCACTTGTGAGGGTCAGTTTGGATATATGTATTTTTACCATGTTAGGATAATGATGCATTTTCTTGAAGATCACTAGATGAATCTTCCTTATTATCTCTTACATAGTCTCAAGAAAATGTCCATGAACATTCAAAAGAAAATTCAATTTATATAAAATACCATGTATCATCATGGCTTGATAAAGATCTTGGTTGAGTTCCACCTTCGGAGTGTAGGGGATAACTGGGAAAGTTTTCTAGTGAGGAACCATTTTGAAGAAAGATCTCTCGAACAAGCTAGCAACAGTAGGACCCTCAGGGGAAGAAAGAGAATAATGGAAGTAATAAAAGAACAGGAACCCCAGAATCAACTGGAATTATCAGAAGATGAACTGCCCATAGTGGATATTTTGCATAAAATGAAAAATGGAAATATTATAATAAAGAAATATAGCAAAAGAAAAAAGGATTTATCACAAACTAGGACCCTTCCTCAAGAAGAAAAGCCAAAAACCAAAAGAAGGAAAGCACAGGAATTATTGTCCTCGGGTCTAAGGAGGAGTACAAGGTTGAGCACAGTGCAACATAGAGTCTCAAAAGCTACAGAATACATTGATCTTGAGGAAAACGAGCCAACTGAAAACCCTAAAGGTTCCCCAAGAGGATCACCAAAATGATCACCGAGAGTGTCACCACCACCATGCAGTTTGCCTCTAAGGATCCTAGTGCATAGTCCAGGTGTTGACCTGTTTAGCAAGATATTTATGACTACATAAAGCCATTAGAAAGAAAAGAGACAAAAACTAAAGAAACAATTCAAAGTCCTGGAGAAGGGATCAATCAGTTCAATGAACCACAAGAACCTTCAACATAAAATGTTTTAAAGCAAGAGATTTTTGAGCTGGAGACACTGAACAGATATCTCAAGAATGAAAATCAGGCATTGAAGGCATAGAGTGAGATCCAAATTGCAAAAAGTGACAAACTCATCCTTCATTTGAGTTTTTGGTACAAAAATAACAAAAAGCCGAAGGAGGAAATCAGGGCAATGCAAAGAGAAATTATCAACTTAAAATATAAAATTCTCATGAGAAAACCAAGGATGCCAGTGGTTTCCAGAAAGAAGAAGAAAGTGAATCTTGGAGGTGATGATCAGAAGGCACAAGTGACTGACAATGATGAAGTGTATGAGGACATACAAAACCTCCAGCATGGGGGAATGTAGAGTCCAAGGACTGTCTTACCTTGACATCCTTTTTTCCTATATTTCTTCCCTTTTTCCTATATTTATCACCTAAATAATGTAGTAGACACAAGGTTTTGTTAAAGGTAAGAAATATCATGTCTTCTTCTTCATATTTGTCTATATACCTTATTGTTTTGCTAAAGTATGCATTTAGCTATGGAATTGGCCTATTTCTGAAGCTAATCTGGATTTCTCCTACTGCCTCCATTGTTCACAAGGTTTAGAAGCTCCAGCTCAGCGAAGAAAGATACGGATGGATAAGGAATAGTCCCCTCATGGATTCCTTCCTATTCCCTCAAACCAATTCATCAAGAAGGTCACATGATAACATGGTCAACCCTAAAGTCAACTGCAAGATTATCGCCAGGATAGAATCTGAGTTTTCACGAAATCTTATTGATTTTCTTTTACGAATAGAAAATCTATTGTTTAGCGATATATTTTGATCAAAATAAATATATTTAGGCTTGAAATGCTCATACTAATATGCTGATAACAATTATAAAAAACTATGGCCGCTCCATGTTTTGGGTGCGTGCCGATTTATGTAATTTTTTAGAATAGTTTGTTAAGACTTGTTTGCAAGTAATAGACTTGGTTTTATGTTTGCTATACGCTGTGTTGATTGGAGATTGTCGACTGATTCATGGAGGGCCCCTACAACCAGTACAGGTCTTTAACCAACTGCACTTAGATTTCTTTTATTACTTAATCATAGATTGTCTATTTTGTGTGAAGAAATGCAGTATGGTGAGTTCACCATTGAATTGTTGTATGCATAAGAAATTTCTTTTGCTTTATACCTAGCTTACTTTTCCATTTGATTTTCGTTTTATCTGGTACAGTGTGGCCATTTTCAATTATTTTTTTTTGTTTAGTGTAGTTCAATTGTTTTATATCATAGCATAGTTGTTGTTCAGAATCTCTTGTTTGGATGAAATTGAATAAGTAAAAGAGTGAGATTCTTCTCCTTAGCAATTAAATTCAGACATTATTCATTTACAGTTTGATAGAATAGATCTCTCCTGCACATA
This sequence comes from Pinus tabuliformis, assembly GCA_031772625.1. Lineage (NCBI taxonomy): Eukaryota > Viridiplantae > Streptophyta > Pinopsida > Pinales > Pinaceae > Pinus > Pinus tabuliformis. The sequence continues at coordinate 594,563,185 of CM062815.1, read as the reverse complement.
GTAAATTAGATTTGGCTGCAGCATAAAAATTCAAGACAAAAATCCAAAATAGTCTAACACAAGTAAAGTCTATAATCACTCTCATATCATCCATAAACTGATTCAATAGAGAATAATTCCTAAGAAAATTAGCTAACAACTTTAGGGATCAAGACAATAATATAATTAACAATACCATCTCCATATTAATTTAAAGTTTAGATCCTAATAGGAACATAATGACATAAAATAACTTCTAGCACATATAGTGCATTTGTGCTTCATCAGTATACCTGCCCTGGTTGATAATTTATGATTGAAAATTTAAGGATATTAAATTGGCCAAACAAAGCTTGAGGAGGATAACATATGCTTAGATTGTAAGCTCATCCTTCGGATGAGTCCATCGAAGTATTTTTAATGAACCCTAAGAAGGAGTGGTTCGGTATCGTCATGCTTAATGAGTCTTATACTGTTCAATTTTTACAAGTCCAATAAAGGGGTAACTTGATGTCGTTCTATTTGAAGAGTTTGAAAAATACACAAAAAGGAAACTCATTTAGTTCTTTTACCATAAAACTTTAACGATTTCGGAAAAAGTAAAGCTCGACATTTTTCATTTTTAGAGAGTCAGAAGAAAAAAATAAGTAGACTGCATCAGGTTCTTTTTTGTCAGTTTAGTCTCTCAGGTCCGAAAAAGGATAAAATAATACAAGAGAGAACTCTATTGACCATTTCTCATCAACGTATACCTTTTTCGTAAACAATCCTAGCTCAGTCTGTAAAAGGGGTAAAATTATACTGAGTGGACAGTTGTTCATTTACTTTACGAGTTTGAACAAGAAAGTACTCGGCAATCTTTTCGTTTTGAAAGAGTTTGAAAAGGGATTAAAAGAGGATTCCATGATTTTCGCTTTTCATAAATTTTTAATAGCATGGAAAGTGATAAAAGTCTGTTAAAATATCAAAAATGATTCATCTTGACTCCGTAAACTATCCTGCACATTTAAACTCAATAACTCGCCATAACTGCTCAAAAGTTGCATTTTCCCTCCCAAAAAGGTTCAAAACATGAAAAATAATATTTTTTAAGATTCAAAAAATTATAAAAGTGGGAAAACATAATTTATTTTTACCATTTTCATTTGCACCAGTTCAAAGTAGAGAGGTTTTTATTGTCAAACTTCTAGGACTGATTCTGAGCCAACCGGTGGATGAATTTGGACATTATTTCTTCCAGGTAGAAGATCTCTCCATATGTTAGTTTTCTATCTATTTAGTTTTTCATTTTAAGCTTTTATTTTATTTTTTGGAGCAAAACCTTGTTCAAAAATGTGCCCTCGGTCCTGCGCAGGTTTTTTTCAATTGGGCCCACGTAGGCCGATAAAATTTTCCACATGGAAAATCATGGCTTGTGCGAAATTCCGCAGGAAAATTCCGCTCAGCTGTGCCCTGTCCATAAAAGGGCAGTTGCACAAGCGATGGGGGCTAATTTTTAAACACGTTTTTAGCCATAAAAAATGTGAAATGATTTTTAAAAATGTTTCTAACTTATTTGAAATGTTCATTTCATGCCATTTGATTGCTCAAAAATGGAAAGGAGTGAAAGAGAGCATGAAGCCAATGATTTGGCATGTTTGGCAGATTAGTCCACCTTGTAGGCTCTTAGGACTTATGGACTCTTGAAATACTGGCTTATGCCTGGGATGAAAACTCAGGTAGATCTAATGACGTGGTTGGTAAGGACCTGGAATATTCAGGAACAATGTTTTGTGATCGTTGATTATCACCTTACCATTGACATTGATGATATCTATTTCCTGACTAGGTTGTCTCATCAGGGAGCTAATATTTCATTATTTGGATCAAGAGCAGGGGGAGACACTACTGATGGATACCTATGATGCTTTTGCAGGGGTGCACCACCCAAGGATGGATGAATTAACATTCATTCCATCGAAATTTTACCCTTGAGGACGATTTCTTTTACTATTTGCAAACTGTGTGGCAGTGCTGCCCTTCATCTACAGGCACAAATATAGATGGCTATGGAATGCTAGGAATCCACGGTATATAACTGGTGTGAGGTAGTGGTGGTGAACATAAAGGGCCAGTTGACTACGTGCAAGAATGGAAAATTGAAGAATTTTGGTTATGGTGCCATTCTTGTTTCTTTTTCCCTAGAGAGGGTTCCTATTCTTCGGCCACAGTAGATTCTGGTAGATGAGGGGAGTTCGAGGGATCCACGCATGATGAGGTGGGTTGCATTGATGGCACACCATGGAGGTGATGGGCTCGTAGTGAGGTATACAACAGAGTTTTTTGACTGGTTGGATCAATAGATTGTCCCGATCGAGGACTTTCCATATGTCGGGATGGATTACAGAGGTGATCCTGATATCCCACTTCTAGCTAGAACTCAGTGGGGTGATCTAGGTAAGAATTTCTCATTTTGACATATTTTCAAATTTTTAAATTTTTATGTGTTTTTGTCTTCAAAGGCTAATTATCCGAAATTGATGTGCATATGTGGGTCCAACCCATCTAGCTCTGAGCTAGGCTGAGATGATACGATAGACAAGGTGAGTATCCTATAGTAGCTACAACAGCGAACCCAGATGCAGAGGATATCTTGACAGAGTTGGAGCACAACCTTGAGAGGTTGACTTCCAACATCCCAGAGACTAGGACCGATGACATTCCACGCGCCTATCAGAGGCATGTAGTTGGGGTTCCAAGGCCTCTTAGATGTTTTTTGCGTCACGTTGCTTATGCTATCATGTGTTATCATGAGCATCATCATGCCTAGTTGTTCTAGTTTCTAGGACCATTTTTTACTTTTTGGTGTCAGCATATTCGGAAAATAAAAGGCCACAGGGCCTTGTGTCCTCGGATGACATATTTTGTAGACACACCCAAACTCTATTTTAATGAAAAACCTACTACTTTTTACCTTTGTTTGTCTTGATCAATGTACGAAAGGATATTTCTTTTAATTTACATATGTTGAAAATGTCTATTTAACACATGATTCGCCAATGCATCTGTTAATGTGTTTAAATATCTCGGAATGTGTTGATATTTGATGTAATCAAATTGCCTTTCCAAGAGATGGACTTGTAAAAATACTCTTAACATGGTTGGACTCCTTACTGTATAGACACCATTTAAATGTAATACCACGAGCTACGAATCTAACCTAACAATCAAATGTTGGATACCAAATGTGATGGCATCAACTAATAGCTCAATGACTGCACTATATTCTGTTATATTGTTTGTTGTTTGATCGAGGCATATTCCATGAATAGAAACTAGCTCATCACTAGGTGAATAGATAACCCAGGTTGTGGAAGATAAATTCTAAGTACTACAACTAGTGCCATCAACAAAGCCAATGTAAGTCTGAGAGAACATCGACATCTACAAATCAAGTGTAAAAACAAGATAAGCAGGAGAAGTAGTAGAAAATGTAAAAACACTAATTATCACACGTTCCTAAAAAACGGTAAATAATGTACAAATCTTCACCAAAATTTTATGCAAAATATTTCTTTAGGTAAAGACCATTTCTAGGCTTTCCCAAAGGAACACCATCGTAATCAACCAGCTCATAGGCACCTTTAGCTAATACGCATTTTATGATGTAAGGGTCATGCCACATGGGTTCGAATTTCCCTGCACCTAACTTGTCATGAGCTTGATCATAAACCAAGACTAGGTCACCTTCTGAATATGTACGAGGATTAATGTTTTGATCATATTGGGCTTTGACACGTTTCTGGTGAGCTTCGCTAGCCAATACAGCATTACAGCAATTTTCATCTAAATGAGCTAAATGTACAAAGCGTTCTTCATCTGCAGAGGTAGCAGGTAATAATTCGATAGCTAGCTTGAGGGATGGGATTTCACATTCAATAGGTAATATGGCTTCCAAACCATAAACAAGTTGGAAAGGAGTAAAACCGGTCAATGTTTTTACAGTAGTACAGTAAGCCCACAGTGTTGAAAAGAGCATAGAATGTTAGTTTCCTTTATGCATACCAACTATCCATTTAATCATATCGGTTACAACCTTATTGGAAGCTTTGACCTGGCCATTAGCTTGTGGATAATACAGAGTAGAGTTATCATGGTGAACGCCAAGTTGTGCGGATATTTCAACCATCATAAAGTTACGAAAATGACTACCATGGTTCATAACAATAGCTTGTGGGACACCGAACCAAGCAATTGCATGATTGAAAATGAAAATGGTTGCAGTTTAACTGTCATATTTATATGTAGGCATCACCTTTGCCCATTTTCTAAATTAATCGACTACAAGGATAATGTATCCATGCCCCCTGGCTGAGTGAGGGTTACATGTGACGAAGTTGATGCCCCATTTGGCAAAAGGACCAACAACAATGATAGGGTGAAGAGGAGCTGGAGGTGCTCGCATTTTGCGATCATAGATTTGGCAATTATGGAATTTGTGGACTGTAGTGATGCAATCTTTAAACATTGACGACCAAAAATAACCAGCACGTAATATCTTTTGGGCAGTAGCATACCCAAACATGTGACTGCCACACACTCCAAAGTGGTAGTCATTTAATTTTTTTTTTGGCTTCTTGAAAAGTTAAACAACGTCGAAATACAGAATTGGCACCATGACGGTAAAGAGTGTCGCCAATAATATTTTGTTGCTGGAATTGGTACCGAATTCACCGACAATCAGTTTTGGATAACTCGAGCCTAAAATTTTGTGTTTGGATATATACAATGATGTCTCCATACCACGGATCTAACGTACTAATAAGAAAGAGAGATTCATTAGCAAAAGAATCTTCTGCTATAGTTTCCATATCAGTATGGGGAAAGTTACACAATAGTTCGGCGAAAATCAAGGATTTCTTTGATTTGGATTTCTCAAATTCCAAATCAAACGCTTGTAAAATAACTATCCACTTCGAGTATTTGCCACCTAGAAATTGTTTCCTAAGAATGTACATCACGGGGCTACAATCTGAAATGACAGTTGTTTTTCAGAGAATTATATATTTGAGACTCCCACTCAAATAGTAAATCACATGTTCATTGCTAAAATCATCCACTTTGACTAACACCATGTCAATGGTGGCATCAGATGTAGCTAAGTACAAAAAGTAGTCTCAATGATAATCAGGTGGACGTAGTAACGGTGCATTAGTCAGTGCATGCTTTAATGCATCAAAAGCTTTATCAACAAGCTCATCCCAAAAAAATGGAATACCCTTTTTCAATAGTCGAGTTAAACCCTCAGTTAGTTCAGCATAATTGTGGATAAATCTACGCAAAAAAAAATTCCTTCCCTTGCAAACTTTGGAGCTGAGTAAGGCTAGAAGGAGCAAGAAAAATCAAGATTGCCTCTACCTTGAGGGCATCGACACAAATTCCTTCCTTTGAAATGATGAAACCTAGAAGCCGACCTGATTGTACACAAAAAATACATTTGTGCGGATTCAAGCGAATATTGTAATGCTCGCACCTAATGAGAATTGCTTTTAAGTGCAATGCATGATCCTACAGTTTCATAGAATGAGATGGTAGGTCATCTAAATAAGGCTTAAAAATATGCTTGATATCATGGAACGCATAAGACATTGCTCGCTGAAAAGTTGCACCAGCATTTTTTAGGCCAAATGGGAGCTTGCGATAAGAAAAAATTCCCCATGGGCATATAAATGTGGTTTTATATTGATCGGGAGGGAGTATGCTTATCTGATTGTAGCTAGAAAATCCATCCATAAAGAAAAAATTTCATTTGCGGCATAATCATCGACAATTTTGTCGATATACGGAGTTGGATAATTGTCCTTGGGACAAGCTTTATTGATATCTGGGTAATCAATGCGTACTCAAATAGTTCCTTGATTTTTATTAATGAGTACAATTTTTGGCACCCGATCGGTTAAAGGAACCTGATAAATGAAACCTTCTTTCAATAAATTTTCAACTTCATTTTTGATGGCGGTAGCCTTTCGCGAATGTATAGGACATAATTGTTGTTTAACTGGCTTAGTTTCCAGATAATTTTTTATTTAATGTACAACAATGCTAGGGTCAATTCCTGGCATCTCTTCGTAGGACTAGGAAAAAATTTCACAGAATTCCTGAAATAGGGATTTGTAAGTTGAAATCTCTTCTAACGAACACGAAGCTCCTATATGAATATTTTCATTTATCCCAAGTTTCACTGAGATACCTATAGGTATCGTTGTCGATATGTTCCCTAAATTGTGTTCAGAACTGGAAGAAAAGGTAGATATTGGACATTGAGGATCACTAAGGGTCTAAGATGAAAATGTAGATGAGAAATTATTCTCAATTTTGTCAAAGGATGGAAAGAAAGTCGAACAATGATGAGTATCATCCCATGGCATTTTGTCCAAGGTCATAACTTCCATAATCCCTTCATCAGTTAAAAAATCTGTGTTAAAAGGATCAGGCATAGAGATTTGTTCCAAGCATGACAAATGAGAATATTCGTCAATAATCGTATTCATTCAATCATTATCAAATGTTGATGAGTTGGAAAAAGACTGAATTGCCTCATAGGCTAACTCAAAAGGGCTACGAAGCATTTCATCGCCATATAAGATCATTTTCGATTCTGAAGGTACTTTCCACATATCCCTTGATTCGAAAGTACTTGATGTAATCATGTTAATTTGGGCATCATTATGAGGGAAATTGGGTGGAGGAAATGAGAAAGTTCCCATCAAAGATGAGTCTTTGAGCAGGCCAACACCAACTTCCTCATAGGGAGTGGTTGGTTTTCCAACAAATGGGATACTACTGGTGGAATTAGGGTCTGAGGTATGGTAGAATAATTGATCTACTTTCACAATTCTTCCTTTGTGAAGAAACATAATCATCCTAAAATATGACGAGACTACTATCGTCGTGGCATAAGTCCAACTCCGACCAAGAAAAAGGTTATAGTCAAGTTGAGGCATCAACAACCTAAACATCTACTGCAAAAAATTTTCACTCTAATTTGATTGGTAAATCATTTAAAAGTCCATACGAACAGAAACCTCTTCCATCGAAGGCCCTCAAAGTCGTGGGAGATTGATTGATTATTGGAGAACCCAAGGCTTTCCAACAAGCAATGGACATAATACATGTCGACACTCCTTCGTCAATCACTGTTTGAAAAACTCGTCGAGTTTTGATGTGAACTAGTATTTGAAAAGCCAGTTGGTGCGGGCGCTGGACATGATTTGCAAGATTGAAAAAAATGAAATGGGAGTCTTGAGGATCTACTGCTCCTATAGATGATAATTATAATTTCTTTTGTGCTAGGAAATTTTGCAGCACTTCAAGGGAAGATATTGTTGAGCCTCGAACCTACACCTTCCTATACACCCTCTCAGCCCTCCTTTTCCACTCATTTCATCCACCAAGTTGATTAAATCATTGTATTTTAGTTTAAAAAAGAGCTTTTGACATGGTTTTCTAACTACGCTGATGACTGTTGTTTGGTTTAGAATTTTGTTCAGACAGCTGCGGAAGCTTCTCAGTTTCCGCAGTTGACACAGGTTTCCGCAGCCGACCCAGGTTTCTGTAGCCAGCACAGGATTCTGCAGCCGTTTTGTCAAACACCATGCTACAGGTGTCCTTTGAAGAAACGAGCCGCATGGTCAAGTTACAGGAGTCAAGGACATGGAACGTGTCCCTCCAGATCATCCAGCATGCCCATAAAAGCCCGCGGTCAAACAAGGGGCAAAGGATAGTCAACGAAAGTGTTCAGCGGTGGCACGACTCTACGTAGCTCTGTTTTTGAGCACGTGAAGCTACGTGGCACAGTCCTTAGCCACGAAGACATCCTGGTAGCGTGAATCGAACAGCCATACCTCTCAGATTTAATAAACATGATGACAGTTACCTAGATCCGGGCTGAAGAGGATTTACGTGTCTCTGGCAGCGTGGTTAATAGCATAGATTTAGTTAATTTGTTTAGCTTTCTTTCCGTATAAATAACACGTCCATGAATGCTGTAAAATTTAATCTCTAGTAATGTAATTCAAAGTTGTTGTATTTCCCCACTGCACTTTTACATTGCTGTTTAATATATGAGAAGACTAGTTTAAACTTAAGCTTGTAGCTGTTCGTTGAATCCGCTGAAGTGGCAGAGGGCCCCTTCTCACTAAAGTCTTGTACAGTTGTCCTTTAACTCTTGCATTACTTTTTTTTTCCTGTTCATGTATATTAGCTGTACAGTTGTCATTTAAATGCTGCGTTTTATTTCATCATGTATATTAGCTGTACATAACAAAGCTTTTTGATTTCTGTTGATTTACATTTTCATTGCTGCTCTTTTATGGTTACAACTGATCAGTGTTTTCTGCACATTTTCTTAGGCAGCCCAGGGCAATTTTTCACCTTTTCTTTTTACAACTATTGGCATACGAGATCATCTTGTCTTTGTCGCTGACTCTTGTTTTCTGAAGTTTGATTTCCAGTATTGTCATTTCCTTAAGTTGTACATTTATTTTCTGCTCTTAGATATCATGCTATTCATTTGTTAACGGTTTCTTTCTATAATCAAATAACTTTATTAGGAACCAGAATATCACTCATTATAGCTTGATTTAGTTTGCTTTAGATCTCACATTGCTTGACTTGTTCATGATTGCTTCTCACAGGGTAAATAAAGCTGAAAGGCAAAAGGTCAAGAGAGTTAAAGTAGTGTGATTAGTTTCTTTTATGCAGTTTAACTTCTTTTAGATTTCACATTGCTTAACATTTCATGATATCTTTTCACAAGGAAGATTGAGTTGAAGAGTTGAAATAGTGTGGATTAGTTGTTCTTACTTTTAATTGAATTTAGTGTAGATTTCACTTTCATTTTCATTCAGCAACAAAGATACTGGGCCGATGTCATTAGTTCATTGTTTGATGTCTTTATTTATTTTCAAGAATTGATTTCATTGCAGCTATTTTAAAGCTTTCTTTCTTTTCAGTTTTGAAAAACCACTTAGAGATCACCATAATCATCCATATTTCACTTGCTTTATCACCTTTTCATCATCTCACATTAGGGAAAGATAAATCCAAAAACAAACTTAAAAAAAATAAAAACGACAAAAGACTAAGGAAATGGTTATCTAGTACATATAGTACACTTCACTTCGTCAGTTTACGAACCCCGGGTTGACATTTTAAAGTAGCAATTTAGACCTCACTAAATTGACCAAACAGATATGGCCGAAGGTGACATAGCCAAATCTTCAACGATGTTATAGTTTTGGGCAACCCTCGTATGAGGATTAAAAGATGACTTACGAAGCATACCCTTAGGAGGAGGACGAATTATCATATCAAGGTTTGTCTTTTCAATATGTAGCAGGTCAGAATAAGGAGGAGTAGATGTGGAAGTTTGACCAAGTGAACTGGAGTCATCTCCATCTTCAACAAAACTCTTTGATGCGTAATCTTTGGATGTCGTTGCTACCATAACTCTAGAAGAAATCATCATGATATCTCTCGATGTGGATGATGAGGATTGGTCATGCTAAACCATTTTGTTGTCTTGTAGAGGAAAAGCATCCTTCCAAACAACGAATGTGGGTGAAATTTTGACAAATTTGGAAACCTCGGCCTGATGAGGGAACTCCTTAGTGTAATGATCTTCCTCACAAATTAATAAAGGATATCGAGGTTTCCTCTTTTCATCAAATGGTTCATTCTTGTTTGATTTCTCCTTAGACCAGTTGTCTTGTTTAGTTTTGTCTTTTCTCTTTTTATTATTTTTGGATTGCTTACCCTTGCCAGTAGATGACTCTATGGCATTAATTTCTGAAGTAATTTCAGGAGAAGGATCTTCGCCAGGTGAATCACATAGAGCCAAAACCTAAACTTTCTTAGAAGTTTTCTTTTTGTTATTAGGTTTTTGGCTCACAGAACCAATCACGCCATAAGTGGCATGTGATCCTAGAAGAGGTGGGTTATTTGGGGTAGATCGGGGTAAATATGGGATCTTTTCATACAGAGTACTAGACTGAGTATAAAAAATATCAAGGTATTGAGCATGAGAAATTACCTGCTCTTTAGTTACAACTCCCCCTTTGGCCACATCTTCAGTTATTACTAGTAAAAGAGATTTTATGAACCAGTCAGCCAAAATTTGTTCTGGAATGTAAACTTTAACTAAGCGAAGTCTTCGTCTCCATTCGTGAATGTGATCTGAGATATGGGTTGACGTTGTCTGCTTTAAAGAAGTTAAATGTTTAGTTCCATTATCATACCAAACGAGCAATTGAAAATGGGTCAAAAAGGCTATAGCAAGGGCATTAAACATGTTGAAGGAAGTGCGTGGTAATTCTACATACCATTTGGTTGCTGAACCAATTAAGGTTCGTTGAAAAAGTTGTAATCTAATAGAATCGTTGTTTAATGAGTTGGACGCTGATGCAACCATATGGCTACTACACGCTCACACCTTATCGGGATTATTTCACCCTTATAACCCTTCAAAGCTTCATCCTTCATATATATATCCGAAGCGTAGTTTTTGTGCTTTTTCTTTAAAATCGGGATCACTTAAGCTATCAGAACCATTACACTATCGAAAATGGTTTATATCGCTTTTAGCCTTAAAAAAACCCTGGCAACACTTTTATTTGAAATACACAGGAATGCGAGAAATACACGAGAAACCCCGCTCCACACAAATAATTGGATCTCAAATATTTATAAGCCCGCTTCTATATATCGCCGGGTCCATCCTTTGGTCCACCACCTTCCTATTACGCGTTTTGATCACTGATCCCTGATCGGCTAATCTCCACTATTCAACACATCCTTCGATCCAACGGTCCACATTTACTCTAAACATTTAAATTGACGTGTCGATTCTCCACCGTTGATATACGCGTAGTGGATCTGACGACCCACACCTTATTTCAGGGGGGCAATTTATACGGGAATTAACTGCCCGATAAAGTAGTTTCCCTATTCACCCTTGTTGCTACGTGTTGAGTGGTGAATGGGATCGTGGGTCTAACCTTCGATATAGCTTACAGCCTTTTGCTTGCCCGATAACCACTTCTACTGTTGCGAAACCTCTTCCGCGTGTTGAAAATGGCAACAAGAAATGCTAAAAATAGAAGTGCTAAAAATAGCACTGCTATAAATCGTTGTTTGGGTACCAGTGCTGGATTGAGCAATAGGGAACCAAAAATGGAAGTGCTAAAAATTAGCATTGTTATTTTTAGTATTTCGGGATGGATTCCTATTTTTAGTCAGTCCCTGGACTAAATAGGAAGTAAAATTCGAATTTGAACTTAACAGTTGTTTGAAAATAAATTAATTAATTCACCATGAGTTAATTAGTTGAGAAAAATCAAACATGAAGTCTATGTGAGGACATGCAACAGTTTCTCTATTGATTGAGGAATTTATCCATTAGTTAAAGAGATAAGGATGAGTTCTAATTTGAGAAGTAATTAGTTGGCTCAGTTAAGTGAGTCAAGTCCAATTAGATTGATTTAATTAGTTTGTTTAAATTAATGTGAGTTCAATTAGTTAATGCATGCTTGGATATAAATGTTGCACTTCAAATAACTAAATATTCTCTCATGAATAACTCATGCATGTTAGTTCAGACAGAGACCCAGTTGATATCAAAGAAGGGACAGTGTACTATCAGTTGGATGAATTTTTTCCCATAAAGGAAACTCATCCATGGAGAAGGATTTATTTCCTTCAGGATTGCGTAGTTAGATCAAAGGTTAGTGAGTGTCTGAAGAGGCCAATTCACACAGTGGCTGCACTGGACCCCAAGGAAAATTGCGCAAAGAAATAGGAGGCTTGGAGGGTAGAGGAGAAGGTTTGAGAGAGGCATTTGACTGTCTATGAGCAGCAGAGGGATTGCAGAGAGAGCAGGATAGCTTGTGAGATGATTCTTTTTGTAATCAGACTATATTTCCACTTGTATGATAATACAGAGTTGGGGTTTTAGGCTGAGGCTTTCCCTAGGTTATTTCTTATGTGTTATGTGTGATTGCTTCTCATTCTCAGTTATATGTGTTCTCATTGATCGTGCTCAAATTGATTAAGCTTCCACAAAGTGTTGTCGAAGTAGATCTTGTATTGTGTTTTAGTATATTGCATAACCTGTTGATCTACAATGGGAATTTCTACACCGCGATCCAACGATCATGGTTGATCGCGATCCAATGGTTGCGATATATCGGGATCTATTGGCCACGATTGAATCGGTCGATCGCAAATCGCAAATTCACTTGCCAAGCTCCTTCCACTTCAAAGTGATGACTAGATCAGTCTTCCAGACCTGATAAGGGTATAGAGCCTTGTCTATAAATGGTTCAAATCTAGATTCCAAATCCGACTATGTTTTGTGCTCATTCTAAGTGAAAACTGGGTTTTTCGCTTGCGGAACCAAAACTAAGTAAATAGATTTCGCCGACCCACATCAAACAATGATATTCAAAATAAATCTCGACTTCTATCAATCATACAATTAAGCATTTAAACATAACAAATTAAGGGATAATCACCCAGCCTGAATACAAAGAATCCTGGAAGCATACAAGGGTTTTCGCAAGCTCGATAATCAATCATAAACACACAATATCATTCATTCAATATAAAACGATTACAGAATCTCGCCTTGGCCGATTACACAAATTAAAAGACCTCTATTTCAATTACAATCCACACACACTATTCTTCTCTCCTAAGTCTTTCCTCTTTGGCCTAATTCTTCAATTAGTGGCCTTTATTCCTAATCTACCCATAGGCTTACAATTTCCTCGTGAATCCTATCTCTCTGTCTCTCTCGACTCTTCCTTCCATAAAAGAAAGGAAATTACATATATGTTCTATCTAACAGTTTCCTTCCACATGTTAGTGCCTAAATCTACCTCAAGCTGAGAGAAGGCAAGTCTAGGGTAACATCAAACCACACATAACCTGGTAGCTAGCCCTACCAGATCGGGAGAGGGCTCTCTCCTTGTCAATCTCAACTAGAATATGGAAACTAGGGCTTGAGATGACTGAAATGAATGTTGATTTTAGGCTAGGTATAGTAGATTAGGGTTTCTGGTTTTGATTTTAGGTTTTGGTTGTTGGATCAAATGGAGAAGGCAGATTGGGTCCGGGAAATCAACTCCGGGATACGGTCATGTCCTGTGGGGCAGGGTAGACAAGAGCTTCATGTACTAGCAAAGGATTGAGATGATGGAGTAAGACAGCTGAGGAGTTGAGGAGGGCATAAGAAGCTACGAATCCTCTTCAAGCAATGAAAACATTGAAAACTAAATGCAATCCCAAGACAAAGCATTGTAAATCTAGTGCATTCTGTCTATTCACCTTGATTCATTTAGTTTAGAAGAAAGAGAGAGATTTGGATACATATAAACATTAGAAAAAACTCATTACAAAGAAGAAACAATACACAAAACTCATTGTCACAAGAATCCCACAAAAATAGCTATGAAACCTGGTTTTATTCCTTGCCAACTGCTAATACAAAATGTTCAGTGAGTCCAACACTTCTGCCAAAGTCCAACCTTTACAAATGAATCAAAAAGTACATGATATAGGTAAGGAAACTAATCAAGCTAGCTATCAGGCTCAAATCCATAAGAAAAGGGATGGTTTCAACCATATCTAAACTACGAACAGGAATATAGGTAGTGGAACAGCTTGCCTCTAAAACCAAGGAAACCAATTCATTCAACTCAAAACCACCTTTGACTTGATGTATCTACCCTATTAAGTGTTTTACATCCATAATTACATCAAGTTACATCATTTACCATGCTAATTTCACCAAGAGAGCAAGAAAAAGTCAACTGTAGAGAAAACTAGGCGAAATCTGGAAAATCAGGCAAAACTGGCAAAATTCATCCTATGCGCAACACCACTGATCCCATGTATAGCGCTTTTTCTAGGCCAATTTGGAAGGCTTCGCGGAGTCCAAATCAAGTGTAGGATATATCGTTGGAAAGCTTGGAGAGTCTACTTTCTGGAACAACTTGAATTTATGAATTTAAAGTCCATTTGCCCCTCCAAAAATTGATTCTCCCAAGACTGCTTCCTGTGTGGCAAAAAAGTGGCAGAGAGGGCACTTTTTAGGTGTTTTTTTTCCCTTTTGGAGACCTAGAACTTGTCCAAAATTCTCATCCATTTCTGAGCTTTCATATTTTTCCATGTTGATTCCAAAAATATAAACTTTTTTGCAAGAAAGTATCCCCAAAACCTGTGTTTCCAATTAAAAAAATTCAAAAATGACAAAATTTTCTCCAAATTTCTTGAAATTTGGCATGAGGGATCCTTGTTAGGTGCTTTGTTGAGCCAATGATGCTTTAGCCAAGATCTTGAGTTTGTCTTTCTCTTTCTTGTTCCTCAAAACTCGTCTTAGCTTGGCCTTTAGCCTCTTTGTCCTTGCATTACAAATCTTGTTCCGGGTTAGGTAGTGATTGGCTAAGTGAAAAAGAATCTTTTTGTCTTTGTTAACCCTCTCAATCAACTTCTCCAGGTGTGTGTTAACTGCTCAAGACAAATCTCCTTAGGATTCTCAATTTCCTTTGCCTTTTGTCTTCTAACCTTGCCTCTTCACTGCCTAGTCACCTGGCCTTTTTTATTGTTTGTGAACACTTTTGGTGAATGATGAGATAGGGTGGATGGATGAAAGATGAGTATGAAAGATTTTAGGATGAATGCGATTTAAGGAGTGACTAGGGTTTAGGGGAGTGAGTAGGGTTTTAGGAGTTTATGTATGGAAATGGGATGTATATAAGATAGGGTTTTATATGGAGGGTAGGGTTTTAATTTGTAGTGTATGGGAGTTTAGAAATAGTAGCAAAGATGAATGAGTGACCTTGATGAATAGTGAAACCATAGTGGATAAATAGACTTTGACAACTATGGTGAACAATGAAAACTAGGGTTTTGATTTCATGGATGAAAAACCAACAAGACAAAATCACTCTTTGGCAAGGAGGAATAATTCACTTACTTGTAAAGAAGGTGAACTTGGCGATTTGAAGTGATTTGAGGTGATTTAGCAGTGTTTTGGGAGTATTCAAAAGGTACGCAGCGCCAGTGTAATTTTACACTGGAAACCTGCCACAAGTGCGCAGCGCCTTTTCTATGCGCATCGCCTTTTTGCAGACCACTTTTGGAGGCCTTCCCGGTGTCCAAATTTGGCATGTGATAGCTTTTTGGAAATATTATCGAGTCTAATTTCCATAACATCTTGAATTTTTCAATTTGGAGGTCATTTTCCCTATCAAAAGTCAAATCTCCCAAGACTGGTAAAAAATGTGCAAAATGAGGCTGCCTAAATGCAGAGTGCTCTTGCAGTCAACTTTTGAAGGTCTTCATCAACTCCAAATTCAGCTCATGATAGCTCATTGGAAATATATTTGTGTCTAGTTATCATTTGACTCATCAAGCAAGTCATTTGGCCAACCACTCTAGGAGAAATCTTGATTTTCCCAAGGTCACTTCATAGGTGCATTAACTCTCCTGAGGCAACTTTTATTTTTGACATTTCTCTAAAACCATGACACCTATGTAAAAAATGAAGGACTTTTTTATTCCTTGGCCTATTATGGACAATAACCTCTCTCACTGCTTCCAAATTTATTTTTTCATGCTCAGAAACATCATTTGAGTAAAACTTATCCTGATGTGTGGAACAGGGGATTTGTCGAAATAAAGTGAATTGAAGGGGATAAGGGGCTTCTAAATTCTTGAGAAAATTTTGGGAAGTAGGGAGGGATGTTAGGAAACAGGGGAAAGTGGAATTTCAAAGATTGAGTGAGGGAAAGGGGTCGAAAAGGGAAAAACATGGGCTTAGCCTAGAAAATTGTCAAATTGTAGCAAGAAATAGGGTTTGTGGGAAAATAAGGAATTTGAGGGATATCAGTGATGGGAAGTGTTTAATAAGGTACATTAAGGATAGGGGAAGGTTTATGAGCATCAAGATGCAAGCTTTGTTGATGATTTGACCATACAAGAGAAATTACCTTCAAAACCATAGGAGAGGGAAATGAGTCTTGCCCAAGTACAACTGAAGCACAAACAAGGTGTAAAATGACCCATGGGAACTTAAAATAATGATGAAAAATCTCTGAATGTTGGTACACTCAGCTGAATGGTGACATGGACCAAAATTTGGACAACTTTGAAAGGAGTGAAAACAAACCATAGACCTAATACCTAGAGACCAAATTTTACTTGAAGACTCACTGAAATGACAAAATTTGACTTTGACACCCTAAGACCACTTTGTAAGAGCATGTTTGATCACTAGTGGAAGGCTTCAAAGACTGACACTAACACCACAAATGAAGGAATTCACTATATTCTTAGAAATCAAATCCTACTCTAACTAATCAATATAGCTATTTGGCTTGATCTCCACGTAGGGAGGATCACTTGCCACTTATTCCCAATTCTGTTCAGAATTAGGCAACAATTAACTATTTACATAATTTGAAATTAATATAAATTGATAACCAATTCTTCCTCCAAACTTTCATTAGCCACAACATGTGACCACACCATCAGATTGTTGGCTAGGCCTAGATGCTCTTGCATCAGACTCCCAAGGTTAAAAATAATCATGATCTCTTGATCATGTGCTTTTGATCTATGTCCTCCTGGATCCCATACTTTGTTTGGTAGTGTGTCCTTGGTTACTGTTGTTGTTTGTTTTTCTATCAGTCTCCATACTTTATGCTACATTGTCCCATTAGCTATGCTCTCACTATCTCTTGTTGTCTTTTCCATGTATCTTACTAGTTTTTGCTCACCATCACAATTTATGTCAGGCTTCCACACTTTAATTTGCACTCTACCATTACCTTCATCTGTATCATTCTTTCCAGCAAATCTTCCTTCCTTCTTTTTTCCTCTATTTCGTTTATTGGAATGTTTTTGTATGAGTCTCCACAACTCATCAATTTCGTTTTCCACTTCACTTCTCAGATGATGAATACTATTCTCCTACAACTGATTGTGTTCCTGAATAAGAACATCATAATCCCTATGCCAATATTTTTCCATATACATTTATGAAATTTACAAATACCTTCTCCATTGATCCCCTACAATAATTCCAGTTCCTTCTTCTGGTTTCTCATTCATGGCTTCACCACTTCTTACAACAATTCTCAGTATACCTGCAATCCCACAAATTTCTTGATAACTAACAATTTTTCCTGCTTGCTTAGGTACTTGGAATACCTCTTCTTCTAGTTACTTAATTTCTGCACCCTTAATGATTATGGCATCATACTTTTTTGCTTCTGAAATGTCATCTGCACCCTCTTCTTCATCAATAAGTCCCTGTTGTACAATAATATTCTTGTTACTACCATCCCTTGAGTTCATCTCTAGTTCAACAATTCTATATTGTAGATTCAACATCATTCCATCTTTCTGAGACATTCTGATCTCATCCTTCCTCACCTCGATCTGATTTTCAAAATTAACTCCTTGTTTCAAATTGACTTCACATTGCCTCGTTCCTGCATATAAATCTTCACCATAATCAATAATTTCATTAAACACCAATGCTTTACCTTGTCTCTTCATTATCCCAACATTTCTGACAACTTCTTTTCCATATAGTCCTTCTTTACTCTGGCTTTGTTCAAGGCCAATAATCTTCAATAACTGTTTAATATCTACAAAGTATTCTATATCAACCTTTTGTAACTGTTCTCCTTTGGCTTCAATAGTTGTCTAATATCTGCATAATTCACTACAACTATGTTTAACAGCTGCCCTTTCCTCTGCATCACAAGATTATGTGAATTTCCTTCTAACTTCTGAAAAAGCATATCTTTGCTTTTCCCTTCACTTATGACAACACTAAACAGTTGTCTTACTTCAGTGTATCCTACATTTACACACAAAATATTAGTTTCAAAACTATGAGACACCAAGGTCTTCATAAGATTCTCCATTTGTTTTGTATTAGCTCCATCAGTTTTCTTGAGAAAACTCTTTGTTCCATATTCATGTGAATAGATCTCTTTCTTTCCAAACATTTCTTTGACCTGAATAATTCCTCTGACATCCTCCTTTTGACTTATCATTTGGATGTCATCTGACTGGACATCTTCCTTCACTTGGCTGAAACTTTTCTCCTTATTCTTCATATGATTGTGAGTAGTCATCTCTTCACCTGTTGATGTAACTGTTTCCACTAACTTCTTGTCTTCCTTCAAGTTTACATAACCTACAAACACACAACAAATTTCAGTTTTCAAAATATAATACCTTTAATCTTCTTTTGATGCTTCAAGCACCAATCTTTCATCATAGATCTTCTGGATTTAAGCAGATCCTTCTTGTTGTGACTCCATTCCTTTGAGTCTCTCCTTCTCTAACAAATCAATATGAATTTGTTCAAGTTCCCTAAACTCGCTTATCAGCTTGCCATTCCACCTCTGTTGCAATAGCTTCCACTTGACTCTTTTCTTCGTTCTCCATCTGTATCTTCGATCTTCACTTGTCTTTCCTTGCAGCCCTTCTGTTGTTATATTCACTTCTACTCCCATTACTGCCAGACTACTCTCTTGTTCTTCATTCTGTTGCTAGTTGCTATACTCCTGCAATCTAATGCCTTCCTCAAATTCACTCTCATGTTGTTGATCATCTCTTTTAAATTGTTGGTTCCTTCCATCTTTATCTTGCTGGATTAATTCTTCTGTCTCCTTCATGTCTCTGACGACATAACTTCCTTGTTGTTCCTAATCTTCCATCTCACCTTCAAATAATCTCTGCTCAATTTCTCTGATTTTAGCATCATATTTATTAATTTTGTCTTCCATACCTGTAGTCACATCATTAACTGAAGAGTCTAAACATTTACTTAACTCTATAAATGTTAGAGACAGTTCATCCTTATCATGCACAATAACCATTTCCTTTTCTTTATCAAGTTCTAAAAGCTTCATTTCTTCTCAGTCTTTCCAAGAATTCTATTTCCATGTGAAATCTCTCCAACAACTCATCACAACTTCCATCCTTAGCTTCATTCTTTTCCTAGCAATCCCCTTGAGTCATCCTGTTTTCTGCACTATCATATTGCAAAGTTCTTTCATCAATTCCATCAGACAGATTCATTTTCTTGCCTTCTTGGAATACCATTATGGCAATTTCAGTGGACTTCTGGTCCATATCAACTTCATCTGACTGTCTTACACCAAACAGAATTTTGTCTATGAACTCTTTCTGCTGTAATAAATCAACACCTTCTTCCTTTAAAAGGCATTCTCCATCATAATTCACCTCAGGAGCTTCATTCCTGTTTGTGACAGTTTCACCAGACTATCCATCATCCTCTGTATATCCTGCAAACATACACAAACTATGAGAATTAAAATCACAAGGCTTCATTGCCTCATCTTCTTCCCTTGTCATCATATCCTCAAATTGTTCTGAACTATGCCAATAGTCCATGAGATCTTCAGCTAATCTCTCATTATCCTCTTCAACCAACATTTCAACCTGTTCTGTTCTACAAATGAAAACTTCCATTTCTGCTTCTGCTTCTCTGAGGTTCTTTATTAACCACTTTACCTGTTCTTGTTGCAACCTTCTCTGCAAATCAGGCCACTTCACAAGCTTCCTCTTCAAGACCCAACCTTGTCTTTGGTTCTCCTCTAGAAGTATTACTAACACATCGAGTTTTTCTCTTATCTCAGCTATTTCCTTGTTAATCTCTGCTTGACTCATTCATTCCCTATGGATTGTTTGAGCACTCTTCTCCTCTATCTTGTAGCCTTCTTCTGAATCTTCCATATGAATTTCCATAGCCATCTTCTCTTCTGTGTGAGCTCTTCACTTGCAGCCAATCAACTTCCTTCTAAGTTGATCTTCTCCCAAAGTTTCTCCTCTACCTAGTCTCCAAGTCCCCTTTTCTTAGAACTTTCACTGAGCAATCTTGCTCTCTCTCTGGTTGCTCCACTCACTTCTCTTAAGGACTCCCCTCTCCCTATCTATTCCAAGCCTTAGCTAGAATGAGGTTCTGCCACAATTTCTAAGAACTTCCAAAAGTTCTTCCAACAGTCTTACTGCTGTAGTCCTGTGCCCAACATTGCCATTCATTCAACTACTGCAACTTTCATAAATCCTCATAAGAAAGACATCCTTCTCGCAGGAAATTTCTTTCATTTTCCTGATCTGATACCAAAAATTGATGCAACCATTTGCTGCTACACTCTCACACCTTATCGGTATTATTTCACCCTTATAACCCTTTAAAGCTTCATCCCTCATATATATATTGGAAGCGTAGTTTGGGTTATTTTTCTTTAAAACTGGGACAACTTAAGCTATAGGAACCATTACACTATCAGAAATGGTTTATATCACTTTTAGCCTTAAGAAACCCCCGGTAACACTTTTACTTGAAATACATAGGAATGCGGGAAATACACGGGAAACCCTGCTCCACACAAATAACCGAATCTCTAACATTTATAAGCTCGCTTCTATATATCGGCGGGTCTGTCCTTTGGTCCATCACCTTCCTATTGCACGCTCTGATCACCGATCCCCGATCGGCTGATCTCCACCATTCAACACATCCTCCGATCCAATAGTCCACATTTACTTTGAACATTTAAATTGGCGATCTGATTCTCCACGGTTGATCTACACGTAGTGGATCCAACAACCCACATCTTATTTCGGGTGGACAATTTATACGGGAATTAACCACCCGATAAAGAAGTTCCCTATTCACCCTCACTGCTACATGTCGAGTGGTGAATGGGATTGGGGGTCTAACCTTCAATACAGCTTACGGCCTTTTTCTCGCCCGAAAACCACTTCTACTATTGCAAAACCGCTCCCACGATCCAACGGTCACAGTTGATTGAGATCTAACAGTTGTGATATATCGTGATCTAACGACCACGATTGAATCGGTTGATCGAAAATCACAAATTCACTTGCCAAGCTTCTTCCACTTCAAAGCACTGATTCGATCAGTCTTCTAGACCCGATAAGGGCATAGAGCCTCATCTATAAATGGTTCAAGTCTGGATTCCAAATCTGACTATGTTTTGCGCTCATTCTTAGTGTAAACTGGGTTTTTCACTTGCGGAACCAAAACTAAGTAAATAGACTTTGCCGACCCGTAATCAAACAATGATATTCAAAATAAAGCCAAACTTCTATCAATCATACAATTAGGCATTTAAACATAACAAACTAAGGGATAATCACTCGGCCTGAATACAAAGAATCTGGAAGCATACAAGGGTTTCCGCAGGCCCAATAATCAATCATAAACACACAATATCATTCATTCAATATAAAATGATTACAGAATCTTGCCTTGGCCGATTACACAAATTAAAAGACCTCTGTTTCAATTACAATCCACACACACTATTCTGCTCTCCTGAATCTTTCCTCTTTGGCCTGATTCTTCAATTAGTGGCCTTTATTCCTAATCTACCCGTAGGCTTACAATTTCCTCATGAATCCTATCTCTTTGTCTCTCTCGACTCTTCCTTCCAAAAAGGAAAGGAAATTACATATATTTTCTATCTAATAGTTTCCTTCCATAAATGAAGGAATTCACTCTATTCCTAGAAATCAAATCCTACTCTGAGTAATCAATATAGCTAGTTGGCTTGATCTCCACACAGGGAGGATCACTTGCCACTTATTCCCAATTATGTTCAAAATTAGGCAACAATTAACTATTTACATAATTTGAAATTAATACAAATTAAATAACTAATTCTTCCTCCAAACTTTCATTAGCCACAACATGTGACCACACCATCACATTGCTTGCTAGGCCTAGATGCTCCTGCATCAGACGCACACCAAAGATGATAGGTCATAATATGGTTGGATGGAGCTTCACCCAACTTACCTTTGAACTTAGGAATATCATTGGGAAAATTAGTAGGAATAG
Source organism: Pinus tabuliformis (assembly GCA_031772625.1). Classification (NCBI taxonomy): domain Eukaryota; kingdom Viridiplantae; phylum Streptophyta; class Pinopsida; order Pinales; family Pinaceae; genus Pinus; species Pinus tabuliformis. Next base: position 594,541,251 of record CM062815.1, on the reverse strand, counting down.
CTGGCCAAAATGGTAAATAAAGAAGTGGATCATTAGTTAACTGAGAAAGGTTAGGAAATCCGAAGTTGTAGTGAAGGGAAACTAAAAATTAGTGTCCTACAATAGATATTGATAACCTTGAGGGACGAGTCCTGTGCTGACAGGAGGATATCCAAGATATCTTGGGATAGCCTCGGTAGTTGGAATATGCATACCTCCTGGGTATCCAGGATGAGCCATATCATATTGCAGTTGAATAGGTTATTGAAACGTATGACCGAGGTATGGTTGATTCTAAAAGGGGAGACTCTAACCCATTTGACCTTGAATTAACTATCCATGAAAGGGTTGGCTTTGTAAGGGTTGACCTTGGAGAAATTCAGTTTGAAAAGGTGGACCCTGAACAAATTGAATCTCGAGTAAACATTGGAAAGGTAGTCCTTGAAACAATACTTTCATATATGGGATGTAGGCTCTACAACAGGTATTTGAGGTGTTGACAGAATCATAGGAATAGATTGAACACCAGATGCTTGAGGTAAAGACTGAACAAGGGATTGCATAGTAACATGTGACGTAAGCGAGACAGTTACTTGTGATACTCCTAGAATGGGAGTTTGAGGCGAACCCAAACCTAGGTTCTGAACAGTCATTGGCATGGCAGACTGCACCAAGGTTTGATGAGTACTCGGGACAGGCTACCGAAGCAGTTGCTGGGCAGGTGTCGATGGGTTAGCCTAGATGGTTGATTGGACTTGAAAAGGCATACCTTGAAAAGGAATTTTCTATATAGGTTGTCCAAGAGGTTGGCTAGGTTGATACAAAGGCACTTGAGAAGCAACGAGAATTGACTGTTGAGAAGGGTTCCAAATTGTATTCAATCTAGGGTAAGGCATTCCAATGGTGGGTTGAGGCATAACAGGCTGACCAAAACTGGTTTGTGGCATTTGAGCATAATTAAAGTAACTTTCGGCAGGGGGTTTCCCCCCAGCTGCAGGGTAAGGCCCACCAAAAGGTTGTCCTCCCGGTGGAGGATATGACAGTTGCCCCCCAGGCGGATAATAACCACCTGTTGGGTTAGCTTGTGGGTTACCAACATTACTGGAAATCATATTAATATATTTTTCAAATGTCAAACCTTCATTGGTAGGGTTAATTACACCAGTTGACATGTTTGAAGATGAGTTCGAGGAAGAAGCTCTTGAATAAGCTCCTACAAGAGAGTGATATCTAGGTGGTAAAAAACCACCATACAATGTTGACTCCAGAGAAGTAGAAAACTGGGATGTATCTGATGCAATACTTCTAGCAATCATTGCAGACCAGTCAAAACCTAGTATGGTAGAATAAGGAGTCATGTATTGTGGAGTCCCTTGTCCTAAAAATTTTAAGGGTGTGAAATGCCAAGGGTCAAGGTGAAGATATCAAAACAAGAGTTATGAGATATCTAAAGGTTCACTGGTAAAAACTACAAATTCTTCCTCTTCGTCCAAAACAATTTCTTCAATGGAAATGAGACCAGGAGGGAGACTATTAGTAATAAGTAGTTTCACATGCGCTGAAAGTGGAGGATCCGAAATATGTGTTGTAGAAGATGTATGAATTTTAGGCTCGGAAATATCAGACTCAGGTTCGTCAATATCTAGTTCAGAGATGAGGTTTCTATCCGGCAGTTCTCCAATATCTGATTCAGTTTGAACGAATTCAGTAATTTGTAAATCAGTTGTTGTTGAGTGTGATGTTAAATTCTGAGTCTGATCAAATTCAGTTTCTGTTACTTCAAGGCATAAGATAGTAGATGTTATCGGTTGATTAACTTTAGTTCCTCTTACATCAAAATCTATAATAGTAGAAGTTTCAGTTTCTACTGCAGTTCTAGTTTCAGATGATTTAGATTTTTTTTCTTTAATCTTTTCTAACTGACTCAGTGTATACTTAGGGGGATCCTCAAGTATCCTATGTGATTTTCTTGGTAGTTCCGCCACAATATTTTTTTTTTCAATTAATCAATTTACACAATATCTAAATTACACCTAAAGTCTCTAAAAAGTAAAAACAACACAGAAAGTAACACACACTAAAAATCTAGGAGTTCAAACCATACAAACTTACTCTTCACAGTGGTCAATAATTACTAGTTGGTGATGAAATCCAACATTGCATAGATCGAGGTGAAACTTTTAATAGAAATAAGTATTTGGAACCCATTACCCTGACAATCTGCTTAATGAAACAGTCTAGTACAAGTAACTCTGCTATAAACCATCTCGAGCAGTGATTACCCACCAAAAAATCCAAGTGAGTCAGGCCAACTTCTATTCTAGGTACAACAGGACCTTTCCTCTGTCGTCACCTTAAGTAGAGCCCTTGGATTATAGTCAAGAAGTTTACCAAATACAACAATTTTACATGGGGGGCAATTGTAGATCGGACGTACACGGAAGGGAAGAGTAACAAGCTCAATCCCCTTGAAGGCTCCTCCACGTGATCAATTGGAGGTTTACTTTCAAGTGACCCCAAGTACCTTTCAGCACCATTGTAATACATGCAAATCACTTTATTTAGGCCAATGGATTGGGTATAATCACTTCACCAGATTTGACATGACCTCGTGCTTAACTCATGTATAAGAAGAGCTTCCCATAGAAAAACGGAAATAATTGGATTTTCTCTCCCTAACTCAAGATTCTATTGTTTGTTTGTAGCTTTGGAAAGTTTACTTCCTTCCCTATTCCAAATCCTTACACTTAAGCTAATGTAGGTGACAAGATCCCTAAAAAATATAAAATTCTAGGTGAATTTTAATTAACATTGTATTATTAAGCTATTGTTTACTCAATAGGTGATGAAGGTGAAACTTATGATGTTATGACACAACTCAAAATCTTAATGCACTCTAAAATGAAATAGCAACTTTCAAATTCGATGAAATTCTATTTAGAGAAAAGAAAGAGTTTCTTTGATTTTTTTCAAGAAATGAAATGAAAAAACTCACAACTTTTCCAATTTTCTAAAGCAACCAATTTCACTATTTTGTAATGAAAATGCAGTCAACAAACTAATTTCTAGATTTCCCTAATCATCAAATAAGCCAAAATACTATTTTTCTCTAATCACTCAAAACTTTCAAGCACACATAAATCAATCAAGAGAGTTGGAGAAAAGACATATTCTCCTATGAATGCTTTGATCTAATGATAATAACAGTGTAATCGCGAAAAAAATTCCAAGATGAAAGAAACAATTTATTTTATCAAGCAAAAATAAGTACAATTCTTTCACAAAAGCACAAGGTCTTAAGAACCCTAATTTGCAATTCAAAATGATTTTGACCACAAATAAGAAACAATTAAGGATTAACCATTGTATTTGACATAACAAAATAAGAATATCATAATCAAGAGGTCACTCTATCTTGTTTTGATCAATTAGAAAATCAACTACGCAAAACCCTAAGGAATTTTTTCAAAAAGAGCTAATTCTAAAAAATCATCAATAAAACAATCAACTGAGTTCAGAAAAGACACAACACAATTCAAACAAAGATAATGACATTGTTACAAAAACAAATTCAGGTCTGGGTTGAAGTAAAAATATTTTTTTCAAAAAATTCAAAGGCATGCACGGGTATTCAATAGAAAACAGATCGCATGCACTCCATTGCTGAGGCAAAAAGAGTGCAGAAATGTTGTTTGTTAACAAACATAAATAGTGTAGGGAGAAAAACCTAATTAAAAAAAAATTGAAGAATCAACCACTCAAATCTAAAAGGCCATTAATTTATGAATACTCAGTTCTGGATAAATCAAAGAAATCATAAAGTCAGGCTTAGGAAAAAGATGAGAACAAATACGTTCCCCAACGGAGTTGCCAGTTTGTTACACCGGAAAATCACTCTTGTGGACAAGAGAAATATCCCTAGATCCTAAATGGAAACTAGAAACAATCATGACAATTGAACTTACTCTTTCCCTAAGTTGAACTTGTTCAAATTATAAGAATTATAGCTAATGGATGAGCCTCTTACCTATTTCAGAAAAGGTCTGATGAAGATCCCTTGTTGTGACTTGATGCAGCTCTTCAATGATTGATAATACTTGCAAACATAGACCATAAATGGATCAAAAGCACATGTGATATAATAATCCAAACAACTTAGCCTAATGATAAAGGAAATTAGGGATTGAATTTTCCTTAATAAACATTGTAACCAATTGTAAACCATTCATCATCCACATAAGACAAAATAAATGGGACAAAGTGTTCATTTGTATTAATCAGAAAATAAGAGGAGCCTTACAACCTTCTCCTTGATGTTGTGAGGTCCCTCCCAATTGCCTTCAATCTCCTCCTTAGATGACAAGCTTTCTAATCTCAAACCAACAACATAAGTTTATTTTCTCTCAATTCTGACCTCGCCAATTCCTCTACCATCTAGTCATTTTATAGGCTAAGAGGAGGAAGTTTCAGATCCATGAGAGGAGGATGAGACTCCTTTATTGATGTATTAGGTTACTATGAGAAAATGGATGGAGATGCATAGTCTGAGGGTTATAGTTCGAATAGTCATCGCCTGGAAGATTTCAGTTAGGAAATATTCGGCCAACTATGTTTCTAGAATGTACTTTTTATTTTTACTTTCTATAATTCACCGGGGATAGTTTATAGTGGTAGACAGAGTGCAACTCTATGTTGTTCTCAGAGTCAATTTCAGCACATGCGCAGGAAACTCAAGAGAAAACAGTGCAAGTGAAACTTAACAAGGTGTGACAACTATTTGACTCAAATTTCTCATGTACTTCAACATATTTTGGGTTGTTTGACTTCTAAGGGAGCTGGTTCAAACATGTTAACAGATGGTATAAATATCCATAAATTGATCAAGTATCATGGTGACAAATTGACATGTAATGGTAGGGATGAAGTATCTCTGCTATCTATTTCTCCTCTCAGTGCACTTCTTCCAGTGGTGCCTACGTTGTTGGCGCGATGATCTTATGTAATAATTCTTTCTTCGTCTATCGAAGCTCCTTGAGCTTGTCATCCACTACCTTGGAGAGATGGACAGCCTCATCCCGCGACCATTGAGTCTTATCTTTTAGAATTTTCTCTTTCCTGCGAAGGTCATCAATCTGCTTCTAGAGAATCTATCCTTTAGTGATCTTAGCAAGCCTATACGAAATTGGGTGAGTCTTCACAGTTGCCCTGATTTTCTCCAACTATTTTTTCCTTTTCTAGAGCTCCTCTTCGATCCTATGAATGTTTTGATCCTCCTCCAATCAGGTCCAAATCTACATGGTTTCATCAAGTAACTTACCAAATTTCACCACTATTTTGAAGATTCCTTTGAGTGCAGATTTCATATCCACCTCCCTTTACTCGTGAATGTCTAGCGACATGGTTGGCTGTAGCCTCATTTATAAATTAATGATATTTTCTTCGTATTCGAACTTCATCTCTGTGATCTTATTCTTTGAGTCCCTTATCATGAGGGCAAGCTTCATGACCTTCTCTGCTGATGGCTCCTCTTCGCGGAACTTCATGTCTAAAACTATGTTATAAGTATCTCCAATGACTTTTTCTAGTTGTTGTTGTTGTTGGTGTTCGACATAGATTGTCATTGATGTCAATATGGCAATATTCAAGAGGAGGAGACAGAGCATATCGGAGCCAAGAGGAGCAAAAGGAGCCAAGAGGAGCGGACCAAGCCAGAGGAGCCACATATATCGGAGGAGTGCCAGAGCAAGAGGAGCCATATCGAAGGAGTGTCAGAGCAAGAGGAGCCATCGGAGGAGCTACAGGAGCAAACAGAGTGGACCGAGAAGAGCAGAGAAGCTATTAACATAGAGAATCGACGCCAAAAACCCTTAGCGGAGCACTGGCGGACTTGAAACCATATTAAATTTGCCTGTGGAGCTTATCGGGTTCGATAATACCATCGCATCGGGATATCAGCGATATCGCAGCGATATCGTATCGGAACCCTTAGGGATGAGAATGGACGCGATATAATATATATCGGGTTAAAATGCCAAATCGGGTCCGGTTTTTGTATCGGCAGATGCATACAGATATAACTCGCAACGAGCGATCACCAATCGCCGATGAATTAACATTGGGCGGAGGCGGATGTGATAAAATATAAACTGTGGTGCATTGCATATCAGGTCCGCGGAGGACCTGTATCATTTCGGAGGTAGCGATCAGCGAAATCGCCGAAGGACCCGGAGCCGAAATTAAGTTAGGAAGGAGTATAAGGAGGTGTTGGGTCCGCGTGCTGTTGAAGGATTGGGACTATTGCTTACAACGAGTGCCGATATACATCGGACCCGAAAACAACATAGAAGGGAGTCTAAAAGAGTATCGGGTCCGCACCTCGTCGGAGGTCAGGGCTTAAGGACTTATTGTAATCGCCGAATTCCGGACCCACCGATAATTATAAAGGCGGATGGATAAGATTTAAGATCCGCATCAGTTGAATGAATGGAATTACATGGATTCCCGTGTATTAAAATATATGCAACCGTGGGGTTTTTATAGTGTTGGCCATATATTTGTATACGTGCATTTTCGCGGGGCTTTACAGCTTAACCCGGTAGTTAACACGCGGTTGGGTGGTGGCTTCCGATAGTACTAAAGCGCCAATAAAAGGTGGTTTTTGATGGGTGATTAAAGTGCTTGAGTGGTGGTCTCTGATAAACATAAAAGCAGCATTATTACAGTCTTATGAATATAGTCCTCTGTGGTGACTCAATGCTTGCCATTGATACAACGCGTCCTACGAATATTGGAACACTTGTATAGACAGAAGAAGCAAAGGAATGGGAAGCCGAAGTGCCAAGCAATCAAGTGAGTCAGAGGAAATGATAGCCACTGAGGAGGAAGCCAAAGAGCCAGCATGTAAGAGGAAATGAATGGACAGGGGCATGGAAGTATATAAAAGCAGCAAAAACCAGAAAACCAATGTTGTTGTTCGTGGACGGTATAACCTAAGCATGAGATAGTGGAAGTAGCAAAAGAAAAGGGGGCAGCAGAAGCAGTGGAAGCCTGAAAAGAGCGCAGCAGCACACCAGTGTATACCAAAGAGGTTGGAGCCTCAAAATAGAACAGGATTGAAATCCTTGGGAGTTGGTGCTCCTAAGTCCAAGATTGGTGTCTTGGCAAAATAGAGTTGGTGCTCAGGAGGTTGGAGCCTCACCAAAGTCCAAGTTGGAGCTTGGCAACCAATTGTGACAATCTATTTATTGTATTTATTTTACTGCATAGTTATATTAATAAAAGCATTTATTCCTGCTGTTCATTTTGTGTTCTGAACATATATGTTTTAACTAGTAAAACAATAGTGAGAAAAAGAAATACTTATTTACCCCCCCCCCTCAGTATTTCCAACAATTGGTATCAGAGTAGGCTTCTTCATTCTATCCTAACAGCTTGAAGAAGGATCAGCAGCCATGATGAGAAATCATGAAGCATCAGGAAAACCTCCTATGTTCGATGGCACTAACTTTGGGTTCTGGAAGAAAAGAATGACTTACTACTTAATGTCCCTTGGACCTGAAGTCTGGCATTTTTGTCAAACTGAATACCAAGCGACTTCCACTCTTCCAATAGACCAAGATGAGAGGAAAGCCTACATTGCAAATGCAAAGGCCATGAACTCCATCACTAGTGGAATCACTGATTCCGAGTTTACAAAAATCATGCACTGTAACTCTGCCGAAGAAATGTGGGAGAAGCTAGTTGGCTTGTACGATGGAGACTCAAAAGTCAAAAAGGCAAAGCTTCAAACTCACAGAAGACAATTTAAAAGCTTGAAGATGGAAGATGAAGAAGACATTGCAGCATACCTCCTCCGAGTAGCTGAAGTGGTAAATTCCCTGAAAGGATTGGATGAAAAAGTTGAAGAAAGTACCATTGTTCAAAAGGTATTAAGGTCTCTTCCAGACAGATTTGACTCCAAAATAAGTGCTATAGAAGAATCAAAGGATCTTGACACCCTCAAAATGGATGAACTCCATGGAATTCTCATTGCCTATGAAATGAGGAAAGGTGGTCCTAGCTCCAAAGATGCAGCATTCAAGGCCTCAAAGTCAAAGAAAGGGAAAGAAAGGAATGACTGTAGTGATGAGTCAGATGTGGAATCCGAATTGGCTCAATGTGTACGAAAGCTGAAGAGAGGATCTAAGCTTAAAGGCAAGTATCCTCTTATCTGTTATAAATGTGGTAAAATAGGTCATTATGCAGCAAAATGTCCTCATAAGCATGACACTGATGATGAAGGAAATCCTAAAAGAATGACACACAAAAAGAAAGGGTTCAATAAGAAAAACCTCCTCTCCAAGCAAGATGAGTCTGATGAGGATGAGTTTATGGTCATCAAAAAGAAATCAGATGAGGAAGAGCAATCATGATGAAAGCCAAGAAGCATTATTCATGGCACTCATAGATGATGATGACTCGGGGCCAGAAGGAAATGTGGATGAACTATTAATAAGTGCCATTGAAGAGAACGAGAAACTATGGAACAAAATCATCTCTCTCAAAGTGGAAAACGAGGAAATAAGAAGGAGAGAAGATCTCTTGGAAACGAAGCTTAAAGAAAAAAAAGAGACCTGTGAAGAACGTGAGGCTGAAGTAGTATCTCTGAGAAAGGAGTTGGAGCAAATTAAAAAGGGCTCTAAAAGCTCTCAAATACTTGATACTATTCTGAAAAATCAAAAACCTCAACATGATAAGTCTGGAATAGGTTTCAAGGGAGAATCCTCAAGCACCAAGAATAGTGCGAAAAGCTATGCCGATGCACTTTCCTGCAACCCAAAAGATGAAAAAGTATGTTATCAAAAGTGCATCCCAGATTCCAAGAATAAAGAAAGAGTTACTCCAAAGAAGAATGTGGAGTCGAATCATGAGCACTACAGCAAATACAAACCTGTACTCCACCAAGGGCCCATCAAAAATCCAAAGGACGAGGGAGGAGTAATTCTCAGGAAGGAAATCGAATTAAACCGTGGTTGCTTCAAAACCATCTTTCTTGGACGTTGTTTTCACTATAAAAACTTCGGTCACCAAGCTAGACACTATATGGCTCGCAGAAGTGAAAAGACAACACAAAAGGACCGAGTAATCAACTCATATGCTCCCAAAAGACAGGGACAAATCAAAACCTTCAATTCATTCGATCCCTTGACTAAATTTGATCTGACTTGCTCTTTTTGCTACAATAATGGACACTATGAACAAGACTGCCCACTCAAAGGAAGAAAGACGAGTAGCAAGAACTCTGCAATGGACAAATGCAGCCTGGCTCTATTTGCGCAAAATAATGGAAACCAGTGGTTTGTGGATAGTGGGTGCTCCAGACACATGACAGGAGACAGAAGGAAATTTATCTCACTGAGCAAAAAGGAAGGGAATGTGTCCTTTGGAAGTGGAACTGGCAAAATTGCAGGAAGAGGAATAGTTACTCTGATCAATGGAAAAGGAAAAGCTCAAGATGCTCTGCTGGTTGACGGACTCAAACACAACCTTCTAAGTGTCAGCCAAATTTTTGATCAAGGACATAAGGTTGTTTTCAGCACCAAAGACTGTGAAATAAGGAACTCTGCCTCAGGGAAACTTGTGGCAAAAGGGGTGAGAACACCAGACAATATTTACGTTTTGAACAAGATTTAGGAAAATAAATGCTACTTGAGTCAGACAGATGAGAGTTGGTTGTGGCACAAGAGACTTGGACATACCAGCTTCGAAAATCTGATCAATATCAGCAAGATCAAAGCTATACAAGACATCCCAAGGCTGTTCAAACCAAAGCAAGTAGTGTGTGGACCATGTCAACATGGAAAACAGACCAGAACCAGCCACAAGACAAAGGAACACTGTACATCAAAGCCCTTGGAGATCATCCATGTTGATGTGTGTGGGCCAACTAGAAATCAAGCACTCCAAGGAGAAAGGTACTTTGTGTTATTTGTTGATGATTATACTAGAATGATGTGGATATATTTCATAAAGTATAAGTCTGAAACTTTTGAGTGTTTTAAGAATCTAAAAGCCCTTATAGAAAACGAAAAAGATTCAAAAATTAAGTGTCTCAGAATAGACAGAGGAGGAGAATTCACATCAAACGAGTTTAGTGAGTTCTGCAATATTCATGGAATTAAAAGGGAATTCTCGGCTGCCAAAACACCTCAGCAAAATGGGGTAGTTGAAAGACGAAACCGAACTATCCAAGAAATGGCAAGAACCATGCTATTAGCAGCAGACCTCCAGCCAAAATTCTGGAAGGAAACAGTAGGGACAGTTGTCTATACACTGAATCGGACTCAATTAAGACCAAATTGTGACAAAACTCCTTATGAGCTATGGAAAGGGAGACCTACTTCGGTTAAGTACTTCAAAATATTTGGAAGCAAGTGCTTCATAAAAATAAATGATGGTTCACCTGGAAAATTTGATTCTCGAGTTGATGAGGGGATATTTCTTGGATACTCTCCTCGGAGCAAGGCTTACAAGTGCTACAATTTTTGACTGAAGAGAATAGTGGAAAGCATCGATGTAAAGGTTGATGAAGATCTTCCAGAAAAGGAAATTGAAGAATAAGAAGATGAATTTCTCATTGAAGAAGAAGAACCTAAAGAAGAAAAGATAGATGATGAAGAAGAAGAAGAGGAAAGAGAACCACCTCATACCCCTTCAAAGATGAAGTATGTAGAAAGATACCATCCAGAAGAACAGATCATTGGCAATAGAGATGAAGGTGTGCAGACCAGAAGAAGGATAACAACCTCACCCAAGAGAAAAGTCGTTGCCCTCCTATCTATGATAGAACCAGAAACATTCACAGAAGCAAGTAAGGATCCTCATTGGGTAAAAGCAATGGAAGAAGAAATGTCCCAAATTGAGAAGAACAAGACATGGGAGTTGCTACCTCGTCCAAAGGACAGAAACATAATTGGAACCAAATGGGTGTTCAAAAATAAAATGAATGAGGAAGTACAGGTTATCAGAAATAAGGCAAGACTTGTCTGTAAAGGCTATTCACAAATTGAAGGAATTGACTTTGAAGAGACATTTGCACCAGTGGCCCGTATGGAAGCTATCAGGATGTTCTTAGCATTTGCTTGCTCGAAAGAATTCAAAATCTATCAAATGGACGTGAAATCAACATTTCTAAATGGGGAACTCAAGGAGGAAGTCTACATGGAGCATCCAGAAGGTTTTGATCTGATAACAAGAAAGGACCTAGTCTGTAAGTTGAAAAAGGCTTTGTATGGGTTGAAACAAGCTCCTAGACGTTGGTATGCAAGACTGGATAACTATCTCCAACAATAAGCCTTCAAAAAGGGAGTGGCTGGAAGAAATCTATACATAAAGACAGATCAAGGTAAGTTACTAGTTGCTCTTGTTTATGTCGATGATCTGATTTTTGCTAGTAATAATGATGAAATGAGCCATGAATTTTCTCAAAGCATGGCAAAAGAATTTGAGATGTCAATGATAGGTGAACTGTCCCACTTCCTTGGACTTCAAGTATCTCAAACCAGAGCAAGATTGTGTATATCTCAAGCCAAATATCTAAAAGACATACTCAAAAAATATGGAATGGAGGACTGTGCACCCATGAGCACTCCCATGACCACAAACTGCAAACTGAGCAAAGATGATGACTCCCCTCTAGTAGATGCAACTCATTACAAGTCAATGATTAGAGCCCTTCTATACTTAACAGCTACACGACCAGACATAATGCAAGCAGTAGGAATGGTGGGAAGATTTCAATCGGCTCCCAAACAATCTCATTTATTAGTTGTAAAAAGAATTCTCAGATATTTGAAGGGAACTTTTGATTTTGGTCTCTGGTACCCAAAGAGTTCAACATTGACTGTAACTACATACACCAATGTTGATTGGGCTGGAAACATAGATGATCAGAAAAGTACTAGTGGGAATGCATTCTTCCTAGGAGACTGTTTGGTATCCTGGCTCAGCAAAAAACAGTCATCCATATCATTATCCACAACCGAAGCCGAGTATATTGCTGCAGCAGATTGTTGCTCTCAGATACTTTGGATGAAGGAAGCGCTAAAATATCTCGACATATGTACAAATCAACCGATTATCGTATATTGTGACAACACTAGTGCTATCAGTCTCAGCAAAAATCCAGTGATGCACTCAAGAACCAAACACATACCAATCAAGTATCATTTCCTCTGTGAGCAAGTAGCTGAACAAAACATCACTCTGGAATATATTAGTACTAAGGAGCAGATAGCTTATATTTTCACAAAACCTCTTCCTCGGGAAGCATTTGAACATCTGCGACAAAAGATGGGGGTTATTTCTTTATCATCACTCAAGTTCATTCATAAAGATGCAGCAGGACAGGGGGAGCAGTTCGACAAGGGGAGTTCGTATGCATTCCTTTGCCATTGATGTCAAAGGGGGAGAAAGCAGAGGAATATTGCCATCAATAAAAAAGGGGGAGATTGTTGGATACAGAATGTCATTGATGTCAATATGGCAATATTCAAGAGGAGGAGACAGAGCATATCGGAGCCAAGAGGAGCAAAAGGATCCAAGAGGAGCGGACCAAGCCAGAGGAGCCACATATATCGGAGGAGTGCCAGAGCAAGAGGAGCCATATCAAAGGAGTGTCAGAGCAAGAGGAGCCATCGGAGGAGCTACAGGAGCAAACAGAGTGGACCGAGAAGAGCAGAGAAGCCATTAACATAGAGAATCGACTCCAAAAACCCTTAGCGGAGCACTGGCGGACTTGAAACCATATTAAATTTTCCTGTGGAGCTTATCGGGTTCGATAATACCATTGCATCGGGATATCAGTGATATCGCAGCGATATCGTATCGGAACCCTTAGGGATGAGAATGGACGTGATATAATATATATCGGGTTAAAATGCCAAATCGGGTCCGGTTTTTGTATCGGTGGATGCATACAGATATAACCCGCGACGAGCGATCGCCGATCGCCGACGAATTACCATTGGGTGGAGGTGGATGCGATAAAATATAAATTGTGGTGCATTGCATATCGGGTCCGCGGAGGACCTGTATCATTTCGAAGGTAGCGATCAGCGAAATCGCCGAAGGACCCGGAGCCGGAATTAAGTTAGGAAGGAGTATAAGGAGGTGTCGGGTCCACGTTCCGTCGAAGGATTGGGACTATTGCTTACAACGAGTGCCGATATACATCGGACCCGAAACCAACATAGAAGGGAGTCTAAAAGGGCGTCGGGTCCACACCTCGTTGGATGTCAGGGCTTAAGGACTTATTGTAATCGCTGAAATCCGGACCCACCGATAATTATAAAGGCAGATGGATAAGATTTAAGATCCACATCAGTTGAATGAATGGAATTACATGGATTCCCGTGTATTAAAATATATGCGACCGTGGGGTTTTTATAGTGTTGGCCATATATTTGCATATGTGCATTTTCGCAGGGCTTTACAACTTAACCCGATAGTTAACACGCAGTTGGGCGGTGGCTTCCGATAGTACTAAAGCGCCAATAAAAGGTGGCTTTTGATGGGTGATTAAAGTGCTTGAGTGGTGGTCTCTGATAAACATAAAAGCAGCGCTGTTACAGTCTTATGAATATAGTCCTCTGCGTTGACTCAATGCTTGCCATTGATACAACGCGTCCTGCGAATATTGGAACACTTGTATAGACAGAAGAAGCAAAGGAATGGGAAGCCGAAGTGCCAAGCGATCAAGTGAGTCAGAGGAAACGATAGCCACTGAGGAGGAAGCCAAAGAGCCAACATGTAAGAGGAAACGAATGGATAGGGGCATGGAAGTATATAAAAGCAGCAAAAACAGAAAACCCATGTTGTTGTTCGTGGACGGTATAACCTAAGCATGAGATAGTGGAAGCAGCAGAAGAAAAGGGGGCAGTAGAAGCAGTGGAAGCTGAAAAGAGTGCAGCAGCACACCAGTGTATACCAAAGAGGTTGGAGCCTCAGAATAGAACAGGATTGAAATCCTTGGGAGTTGGTGCTCCTAAGTCCAAGATTGGTGTCTTGGCAAAATAGAGTTGGTGCTCAGGAGGTTGGAGCCTCACCAAAGTCCAAGTTGGAGCTTGGAAACCAATTGTGACAATCTATTTATTGTATTTATTTTACTGCACAGTTATATTAATAAAAGCATTTATTCCTGCTGTTCATTTTGTGTTCTGAACATATATGTTTTAACTAGTAAAACAATAGTGAGAAAAAGAAATACTGATTCACCCCCCCCTCAGTATTTCCAACACTTGGTGTGCCAGATCTCTTTCCTTAACCAATTTCTCTAGCTCTTTCTTCAGCAAGGATTTTTCGTTTTCCACCTAGATGGTTAACAATGAAGTGCATTGTTCCCACTCCTGCAACTCAGTTATTATGCTCTGGTGAAATTCATGCAGTACCTGAACTGGTAGTGTGGCAATGTTCATGTTGACAATGTCCTGAGATTTTTCTCGTTCCCTATCCTTCACTGATTCAAACTGCAATGCTCCAGCTGGCACTTAGAAAACCCTTACCCCAAATGTTGCTTCTATCTGTTGCTCTATCTACTATGGCTGAGTTCTCTACTCTGGTTGTCTTGTTTTCTGCGGTAGTGATTTCAAATCTACAATCCCTTGCTAAACCTCAGCTAAAATTACTCTATAATGATCGTCAATTATGACCCAAGTTTCTGTTGCTACCTCCTAGACCTTTTCCCTGATCTCATCAATGTCCCCATTAGTGAGGACACATGGTATGGTGCCCCTGGATTTGTATGCCTTCTGCGTTTTCCTTATGCCCATCGTAGTTGTTGTAGGTACCCTCTTTTTGAGGATGAATGGTGACTCCTCTGATACTCCTTCATCATTGAGGGATTACTGAGTACGTGGTCTTGCTCTAGCTCTATCTCTTCGATTTATTTTTCTTTATCCTTTCCACTAGGACCTGCATCCTGCAAAGTACCCTTCTTTGTTTCAATATCTTCGATGGGTGGAGTCATCCACTCTGTTAACCAACACTATATTACTATGAGAAAGTCATCATTGGTGAAAAAATATGGCAATGGGTGCCATGTCTCAATTGGGTCCTTCCTAGCCTTCACATAGATTTGGTGGAAGTTTGCTTTAAAATATGCAATGTTGCAACATTGCCCATACAGATTGGGTGACAACCTTGGATGTTGATTTACCACCATGTGAAATTCCATTGATAATAGCACGAAGAAAATCATGTTTTCTTGTGCATGCGATGGCTCCTTAGTATGCCAGAGGGAGGCATACCTCGCGTCTTTACAAATGTTTGCTTCAATAGGAGGAAATTGTGAGTCCTTCAACTCCTTCCAGGTAATCAACGTGATGATCAAGATCAACCACATGTAATGAAATGTCTTCCCTTCCTCCTGCACTTCCTGGTAGTCCTCCAAAAACTCCTTACACCAATAGGCGGCCTAGTTAAAGGCCTGTTGGGAGGAACCCAACTTGGTCCAATTTTGGCCAAAGACTTCACATTTTAAGGAGCAGAGTGCAAGAATTTATATTTACCGCGTGATGTCGAGAGGCTTCACGGTGGGTCAAATCCCCTCATTTTGTAACAGGTATGAGGGTTTTAATTCATTGTTTTTTTAAATCCATTATATGTGGACCATGGATTTTTAGTAATGAAATGTATATAGGGAGATGTAATGCTTTGTCGAGGAGAGGTGATATGTGGAAAAATTGATCATACTTTCTGTAATAAGTAGAAATCTTCAGAGCGATGTTGGCCTCTCATTCTATAAATCTCACACCACAAACTTGATCTAGGTTTACTGGATTAGGTGCTCCGCGTTCCAAGTAATCTCTGAACACAGAGCATTGATCCTTATAATGGTCCCCTACTTTGCATTTTGTACATCACACTTCTGATCTTGTTTCTTTACTTTCTTGAGATCTTGCAATTCCAAGGTCAAATTTGCTAGCTAAATCTAAATTTTTTGTACTCTTGCATGAGTATCTCCAATCGGCGAGGCTTCCAGTTTCATTGTAATCTCCAATGCATCGGCTTGAGTTTCTATCTTCTGCTACGTTACGAGTAACCTGATATGTGGTGGTAGAGCATCTATAAACCATTATTTATATTGTTCTAGGGGTACCTTAAAGCTTACTTGTCCCATTAACACCTTGAATCGTTGATCTAACTCCCACATAAACTCAGTAGTCGTCTGTTTGATTTCCTTCAGCTCTGTGATGCACCGTGATTCTAATTTTGACTTCTTGAATTCTAATACTAGCGATTTCTTTATATCATCCAGCGAAGCACCTGATTAGTCATAGAGTACTTCATGTACCATGTCAGTTCTCTTTCTCACAGCGTCGTGATGAGTTGTTCCTTATTTACATGTTCGTCAGTGATTTGTCTTACTTTCCATACTGCATAGGCTACAAACGAGAAATGGCCAAGATCCTCTGATCCCAGTCCTCTAAAGATAGGCATCTTAATGTCATCGACCTTTTTTCTTCTTAGGGGGCTATGGGGAGGGGGAGGGGGAGGTGGCATAGGGGAATTATGGAGAGGGGGGTGGGGGGTAAGGGGAATAGATGGATGGGGAATCCCAAAGATGCCCTGATTTTACTCAACTCCTAACTTCAACGAACCTTCTGCAACCAAGATTCAGTCGACAATCATGCATTCTTGTTTTCCTGAACTGCGAATTCTCGCTCTTTCTGCTCAACCCACTCCTAGATTTCCTTCTTCAACAGATGCCAAAACATATCTCTCAAATAGATCTCAGTCCTGACAACGGAACCATTTGTTGGTTTAAGGGGGCTTGACTCAGGTTCAGAGTGTACTGCACACCAACAAAACCATCAAATGCTAGCCCTTTCAGCAATGACCTGCAAGAAGATCGCAGTCTCACCTCATGCAGTTATGGGAGGTTGCAAAACTAGGTTTCTGCATCCAGAGGGATATTGCATCGTGACATCCGTGTGTTTTCTTTATGTTTAGACTTATCTACAACTTCGCATACATAAAATACTTTACGCTGATGCTTTATTCTGAAGATTTGCACTTATTACATAAACATATCAGAGAACAACATAACCCTATGAATTATTTCGCATAAATAAATAAAAATCATGCATAACAATAAGTATGAACACATATTACGAATATTGATACACAAGTCTTCGCCAAAGCTTCTTCTTCTTGATTAACATGGATATTTCAGTACATAAAACTTCTTTGACCTGTGCACCCAGTTGCAAGTGATTTGTAGACTCTTCTAAGGCCTTTATGCACTCAGCTATGGAGGCTTTCCTTAAGGCCCAAAATACAGACTAAAAACAGAAAGTATGATCATTTTTTCCACATATGACCTCTCCTTGACAAAGCATTACATCTCCTTATATACATTTCATTACTAAAAATCCTTGTTCCACATACTATGGATTCAACAAAACAATGAAATAAAACCTCGATACCCATTACAAAATGAGGGGTTTTGACCTGCCTCGGAGCCCCTAGACATCACGCGTTAAATATAACTTTGTGCACTCTGCTTCTCAAAATGTGGAGTCTTTCGCCAAAATTTGACCAAGTTGGGTTACACCCAACAACTCAAATCACAGAGTCAGTTGCATAGCACTGACAGATTTGCTCTCTAGTCATTGGCAGGGAAGCCTATGAGAGAGACTTTGGGTTTCTGGTTGCGCTCATTCCTATAGCATGGGAGCGACTGAGGCTTAAGTTGTCCAAAAGTTTAGTGGGACCCCAACGCAGGTTGTCTAAAGTATTGGATTGGTTCCTGAGGGTCATGTAGCTGATGATTAATGTTTGTATGGTGTGTTTCCTTTAGTTCCACTTCCTTAATGTGACTTAGGAGGTATAATCATATCATAGTGGCCTCTCGTCACATGTTTACCTCATATAGTTAGTTGCTTGGGTAGATGTGGGAGGAGGGTGTTATAGAGTGGTATCATAGTATGGTTCACCCCTCAAACTCGATAGGCTATGTGTTGGTCATGCATGCATGGCAGTTGTATGTGTGTCTCTCACACTTGCATTCTATGTGCTTGTTGCATTTGCATGATGTTGTTTATGGTTGTAGCGATGTCGTCATGTGAAACTTGAGGATGTTGTTGTGGAATGCACCTTCGTGAATGTATGATTGGTTACATGTCGATTTATGTCACTTACATGTATTGTTGTAGTATGTTTGGTTGCAATCTTGCTTGTTGGTTACATTATTGTATGCTTGGTTGCATGTGTTATTCTTGTAGGCTCGATTTCAAGTATCATTCATTCATGCCTTATCATACATGTTTATGCATATGTCTTGATGGTTATGCATCACTTATGCAAGTTCATGTTTGAATGTGGTCAAATGTATAGTGACTTCATGATGGTGGTTTTCATGCATGAGGTCATGGTGTGTGTTGTTATTGAGGTCATGCATTGATGACTGGAACCTAGCTAGAATGACAGTTGCATGGTCATATGCTTATGTTTTCTGTTTCTATATGATGTCATGATTATGTTATACATGTATCACACTAGTTTTTTGATCTTGCAGACAAGGTATCCTCCCCAAGCTATACTAAGGTACATTGGTTTATTGTGATTTTGTTTAGCAGACATGATACACCTTACAAGAAGAAATATCAAATGGCTAGCAAGATGGTTGACTATAGAGACTCTCCCTATGAATCCGAAGAGCAGTATGGTGTTGGGAACTCTTCTGATTTGGCAGTTACACTGAGAATCTTAAAGGAAGAATAAGGATTTGTAAAGAAAATAATGACAGAATCATGCATGCACATGAGAAACAAGCAGAGTTAAATGCATTAATAATTCAGAGTTTCAGATTTACAGTGATAGGGACCATGTCAGATCAGCTATGAGAATTCCGATAAAACTAATGGGGCATATGGTAGTTGGTTGCATGGTGGTCACAGATCCAATAGAGATGACACAATCAGAGATGACATATTATTGGACACTCTAGATAGGAGAAGGGATAGACACAGGTATGACCCTATTTTTTATTCAGATAAGCACTATGATTGTCATTGGTGTCATCCTTATAGGATAACTGATAGGCGATATTTTGCGGATGATTTTAAGAAATCGAAGCCACCAACATTCGATGGAGAGATGAAGAAACCACAGGATGCTGAGGCATGGTTTCTTAGCATATGAGAATTCTTCAGGTTGCATGACTATTCAGAGAACATGAAATCTAGAGTGGCTACATTGAGTCTCAAAGGTAAAGCATACATTTGGTGGGAAGATGTGAAGAATGTAATATGCATTCATGAGGAGGATCTAACTTGGAGTGAGTTTGAGCAGCTATTCAAGAATAAGTACTTGTTAGAGAGATACTTTGATGATAGAGAAAAATAATTTTATGAGCTAAATATGGGTTCCATGACAGATGATGAGTACACTAGTAGGTTCTTAGAGTTACTAAGGTATGTGCCTTATCTCACAAAGGAAAATGCCAAGATTTAGAGGTTCATTAGTGGGTTACCGGTTGAATTTAAAGATAGAATTGAGTTCGATGACCCTATATTATTGGAGGAGGCCATTTCGAAGCTAAGGCATTTCTATGAAAAATTGAAGCGTATAACTGAGACTAAGCCAAACTGGAGAGGTAATGCAAAGAACAAAGGAAAATGGGATAGAAAGAGAGCAAGGCCTCGAGATATAGGTAACAAGGAGAATGTTACGCCACCTAAGAAGATCAATTTATCAAATAGACGAGAGTAAAACAACGAGATGGGTTGGAAGCCTATAGAGTGTTGGGCTTGTGGCAAGGATCATCGCAGGAGAGATTGTCCACAGAATCAGGGTCGTAAAGCTCACATATATAGTGCGTAGGAGGCACCGACTATTGGGGATGTTGGTGAGAGTATTCCATATATCTATGCAACATTGGTTAACAAACAGACATAGCATTAGACATCTATCATTGAAATGGAAAGTAAGATTTTTTATCAAGTTATTTCTATTTTTATTGACCCTAGATCTAATTATAGCTATGTTAGTCCTAACTTGGTGGAAAACAATGGTTTGAGTAAGGAATTTCATGTAGAGTCTTGGTTGGTGTAGTTGACTACAGGTACAAAGAAGCAAGTTCATCATTGGGTAAGAGCTTGTGCATTTGATTTGAATGGTATGCCTACGACAACACATTTGAATGTATTACCATTGGGTTGATATAGTATGTTGTTGGGCATGGACTGGTTATATCTTCATAGAACCAAGGTAGATTGTTATGACAAAGCTATTAGGTGTGTTGATGAAAATGGAGAACCGAGAGTCTTACAGGGTAAGAAGAAAGCTACATTAGTGAGCATGGTGACAACTATGCAAGCAAAGTGTAGTCGTAGGAAAGGGTGTACGTTATTTGCAGTGCGCATTTCTAGTGATAAGGATAAGGAGGTTGAGGATGTAGATGTGTTGAACAGGTACCCAGTTTTGCAACAATTTTAGGATTTATTTCTTAAGGACATTTTAGAGTTTCCACCTCATAAGGAGGTAGAATTTTTTATTGAGTTAGTGCCAAGGGCAGCTCCAACATCAAAATCACCTTAAAGGATGAACACACCTAAGTTGGTTGAATCAAAGTTGCAGTTGAAGGAAATTTTGGACAAGGGGTACATTAGGAAAAGTGTATCACCATGGGGTGCACGGATATTGTTTGTGAAGAAGAAAGATGGTACTCTTAGATTATGCATTGATTACAGGGAATTGAACTATGTGACTATCAAGAATAGGTACCCCTTGCCGAGGATTGATGACTTGTTTGATTAGCTAAAGGGAGCAACGGTGTTCTCGAAGATTGACTTGAGATATAGATACCATCAAGTATGCATCAAAGAGGAATATATTTACGAGACCGTATTTAGGACCAGGTATGGGCATTATGAGTTTTTTGTAGTTCCATTTGGCTTAACTAATTCTCCAACTACGTTTATGTGCTTGATGAATAGTGTGTTGTGTCCGTATTTGGATAAGTTTGTTATTGTGTTCATTAATGATATACTGGTATATTCTAAAAATGAGGAAGAGCATATCGAGCACTTAGAAATAGTGTTGAGGTTTTTGAGAGAGCATCAGTTGTATGCTAATCTCAGCAAGTGTAGTTTCTTTCAGACTGGGTTACATTACTTGGGGCATGTTGTATCCAAGGAGGGCATTGCAGTGGATCTGGAGAAGGTAAGGGTCATCATGGAGTTGGTAGCTACTAAGAGCATGGATGAAGTGAGATATTTCATGGTTTTTCTAGGTTACTATAGGAGGTTCATGAGGAACTTCTTATAGATTGCTTATCCTATGACATCATTGCATAGGAAAGGAAAGAAGTTCAAATGGACAAAGGAGTGTGAGGGTAGTTTTTAGTAGCTCAAGAAGTTGTTTACACATGCACCAGTGCTACAAATTGCAGATTCAAAAAAAGAGCTTGTGGTATGCAGAGATACTTACAAGAGAGCGCTTGGTTGAGTCCTTATGCAGGATGGACAGGTGGTATGTTATGAATCCCTGAAACTAAATGAGCACAAGCAAAACTATGCCACACATGATTTGGAGTTAGAAGTGATCATACATGCATTGAAGATGTGGAGACACCATATTCTTGGAAAGCTATTTGTACTTATGAGTGATCATAATGGGTTGAGGTATTAGTTTGACCAGCCGAATCTAAACGCCGGGTAGGCTAGATAGTTGGCCACGATCAGCGAGTTTGATTTTGAGATCATGTATATCAAAGGTAAAGAGAACTGAGTGGAAGATGCTCTCAGCAGACGGGTACATGTAAATCATTTGATAGCTATGAGCTCCTATGGGACAGACTTACAAGATAGGATCTTGCAGGTTACTTAGTAGGATGTTAGATATATGGATATTATGTGCATGTTACAACAGAGAATATTTACAGGTACAGGTACATGCCATGATACTGGTATAGGTACAGGTGATTGTACAGGTACATGTATAGGTAGTGGTAGAAGTGCAGGTGCACAGGGTATAGATTATTGTCTTACGGCAAATGGACTAGTTTGATTCAGGGATAGGATATATGTGCCAGATAGTAGTGAGCTCAAGAAGGTAATAGAGGGAGTTTCATGCAAAACCTTATTCAGGTCACCCAAGGTATCAAAAGACACTAACAACAGTGAAAACATTTTATTATTAGTCGAATTTGAAGAGGGATGTAGCAAAGTTCGTGGCTAGATGTTTTGATTGTCACCGAGTGAAAGTAGAATGTAAGCATCCAGGTGGATTGCTATAGCCGATTGCGATTACAAAGTGGAAATGGGAGGTTATTTCCATGGACTTCATCACAGGGTTTCCTAAGACTGTGAAACAACATTATTCCATTATGGTTATTATGGATAGGTTTACGAAGGTTGCAAATTTCATTCTGGTGAAATCTACATTCTCATATAGCGATGTAGCACATGTATTCATTCGAGATGTGGTCAGATTGCATGGTGTTCCAAAGAAGATTGTGTCAAACAAGGATGACAAGTTCACTTCCAAGTTTTAGAAGGAGTTGTTTGCAGTTTTGGGCACAGAGTTGGCCTTCAGTACGTCTTATCATCCGTAGACAGATGGATAGACAAAGAGGGTCAACAAGATATTGGAGGACATGTTGAGGATGTATGTGGTGCATCAGCAGTGAAAGTAGGAAGTGTAGCTTCCACTGGTTGAGTTCACATACAAAAACGGTTATCAGGAGTCATTAAGGATGAGTCTTTTTGAGGCATTGTATGGGTGGAGTTGCATTGCTCCCATCAGTTGGAGTGATCTGATTAGCATGGTATTGATTGGACCAGATATGTTGGTAGACATGTAATATGAAATGCAGTTGATCAAGAAGAATTTAAAGGTAGCACGAGATAGGAAGAATAGTTATGCATATAGGAACAGGTGTTCAAGGAGTTATAGGTTGGGGAATAGGTGTACTTTCGCATCAAACCAAAGAAGAGCTCCTTGTAGATTGGATCATGTGCCAAGATGGAACCATAGTTTTGTGGACCCTTCAATATCATTGAGAGGATTGGGCCAGTAGCCTATCAACTTGCACTGCCTACAATAGTGAAATTCCATGATGTTTTCTATGTATCTTTTCTTAAGAAGTATATTAAGGATGTTGATCATGTGATTGACTGGTCGGTATTGCAGGTGGAACTAGATGGAGAATTCTAGCTGGAGCCTCAGTGTATATTGTAGAAAAAGTTGTTGATGCTCTAGAACCAAGAAATCGAGCAAGTTAAGGTGCATTGGAAGCACTTTGGGCCTAATGAAGCTACATGGGAGATGGTGGATCAGATGTGGGCTATGTATCCTTATTTGTTTGTTGGTTGAGGCAAACTAGTTTTGGCTTGTTGTTTTGGTATATGCTTTGGTATATGTTTTGATATATGTTTTGATGATGTCGGTTTATGTACATATGTATATGGATGTAAGTGCCACCATGAGCTGTGTTATAAAGCTCCATTATGTGGTATGTTGTTATGTTGTCATGTTATTATGTTGTTATGTTGGTTTTCTTTTCAGCAGGGTGATCAGTGTAAATACTACATTGAGCTAAGTTATAAAGCTCCATCGGCAGTATATATTTTGCTTACAAAATTTTTGCGGTTATAGGTGTTGTTGAACACCAAGGATGGTGTTCCCCCAAGGTGGAGGGTTCTGTAATAGCCCTAGTGAAAATTTCATGTAATAAATGTAAATAAAGTAAAAATAATAACCAAGGATGATGGGACACTTATTCCAAGCCAAATGTTGGGCATAATACTAGTGATTGGGCTCACTTGTGATTATTTGTGGCTAAGGAAATTAGAAAAAGCAATGGCTAAGGCTTTGGAAAGGAAAAATGGCATTTTTGGCACATTTATTTATGAAAATAATGTAAATTAGGAGAAAACAGATGTGAAAGGTAATAGGTTTCATGTGAGGAGGAAAATGAAGGAAAATAATGGAAGATGAAGAAAATAGAGGCCTCATTCATAAAAAGGCTTTTGAGGATCAGTTGGTAACCTTTTGTCAGTTCAATTTTGGAGATCTCTCATTATTCTCTCTCTCTCTCTCATACTCTTGGAGACTTACAATTTTCTTGGAGCACTCTTAGAGGGTGTGGCATACTTGGATTTTTGGAACAAGAAGGCAAAGGAAGAGGGGAAAGTGCATGAGGGAATCGGGATCAACAACTACATCATATTTACTTGTAGGTACCAATTTGTAGGTATGTTTCCTTCACTGGTGTTGAAATGCATGGCACATGCATGTGGTTTCTTGGTTGTGATCTGTCATTGGCATGGAGGATTTCCTAGATTGATAGTGGATTGCCTAGCCTTGCCATTTCGTGGATAACCCTCAGGATTGTGGGTTTACTTTCATTGTTTTTTTTTGTTGGTTCTCATGTTTCCTTAGCTTGGGTTGAGTTATTAATTCTTGGAAGCCCTGGTTGGACAAACGCTATGGAAGCCCTATAACAGCTTGGGTTGAGTTACTAGTCCCGGAAGCCTTCGTTGGAAAAACAATCTAGAAGCCCTTGGTGGGTTGAGTTAATAGTCCTGGAAGCCTTCGTTGGACAAACACTCTGGAATCCCGGCGACAGCTATGGGTTGAGTTAATAGTCCTGAAATTCTTGTTTCGAACAAACACTCTAGAATCCCTAGAAGGACTGGATGGAGACCAATCTAATGATTGTTTTGAGATGTCTGACCATGAGGTAGAATCATTGTTTGATGGGTCGTGGTGGATGGCCTCTTGAATCCCTTGAGGAGTTTTTATTGATGTGTTCGATGAGATCCCACATTCATGCTTGGAATATGGCATAAGGGTGAGTGACAGAAGAGAGATTTGGCTTAGCCATTCTACGGTCGGGTGGAACATGGAAGTCCCATCCCGGGTTTGGATTTTGCATCATTAATAAAAGGTTATTTCCCCTGATATTTCTATGATTATTATGATGGATTATATGTGGTGTATATGGCTATGATTTCATTGATATTTTTTTCCTTATTATGTTGGTTATGTATGTGTTTTATGATAGTAGCCATGTGTGGCTCTTCTCATGTTTTTACTTGTAATTGAATGATCAATGTATCTATGACCTAATGGATGGAATGGAAGTTGATGTGTTGAGGCATCAATGATTCTTAGCGATTCTCAGCTAAGTATGAGACACATATGCTCAGCACTGTTATCTACACATGTCGATTACATATTTGTGATATTTTGACTAAATTCCTGGCATGGCTTGTAGGGGTCCACTCAAGGTATTGAACAAGTATTTTCTTTAGTACTATCATTTCCATGTTATTTCACTGATTTGAAGAGATGTTTCAATTTTGGGCAGTGACCTGGGATCTGGGCATGAAACAGTGGCTCAAATCCAAAAGTCCCTGGCATAGTACTAAAAAATTTGGTATCTAGTCATTGGAAGGCAAGCTTGTGAGAATTACTTTGGGTTTCTAGCCACCCTCATGCCTATAGCATGTGAGTGACTAAGGATTAATTTGTCCAAACATTCAGTAGGACCCCAATGCAAGTTGTCTAAAGTATTGGATTGGTTCCTGAGGGTTCTGTAGCTAATGATTAATGTTTGTATTGTGTGTTTCCATCAGTTACACTTCCTTAACGTGACTTAGGAGTTCGAATCATATCATAGTGGCATCTCGTCACAAGTTTACCCTGGCTAGTCAGTTTCTTGGGTAGATGTGGGAGGAGGGTGTTACAAACACCTCATGCACAACATGAAACATCATGGTCGAGATATAAAATGGGAAAATTATTGACTCCCACTATCGTTTTCACTACCAAGTGCATCCACAATCATGATCTTCCTCATTTTAGTGTTTGAGAGAACTCAATTCTTCATGTCTTTTGGATTTTCTTATATTTCTAGCGATTGGAAAAGGAACATACATCTTATAATGTTTTATCCACAATTCTATCAACGAAAATACTTAAAAACTTATATTTCATAATTCTATTTAAAAAAACCTCACTGCATAAAATAGTGCAATTTAGGAGGGTGTTGCCTTCATCTATGACCTTCACCTCTCCACAAAAACTCCTTATAACACTTACAAGAATCAAAGCATAAAATGTAATCAAAATAGCTAAAATAAATTCCATTCATGTTGAATAAATATTTTATCAATGAATGATCTCACCATAAATAACTCATGAAATGACAAAGAATGGCTAGTAAATGAATTGCTTGGCCAAGCAAGCTATTACGAGGCAACAACTTACATAAATTCAATGAGTGCAGTCATAGTAGATGAAATACGGGGGTGAAACAAGGTGGATTGGTGCAAGGTTGACAATTTTAGCCATAGTGGATGTAACATGAGGGGCTATAGTAGGGAAAGTGTAGAATGTTGTAGGAAAAATGGGTGGTGAGGATGGGGAAAAATCCCCATGGGATGTAAAATTGAATGAAGTGCCTAGGGAGTTTGGAGGCGAGGGCTATGAAATCCAAAGTGTTAGGAGAGGGTGGCCAACAATGAAAACCACCTTGCAATGTGAGATGTATGTTGTAGCTGACTAATGGATGGGGTAAGGTCACAGTGGTAAATGGATGAATAATGGCAGTGCTTGCATACACATTTATAATATTTTGATTGGTACAAAAACATGATAATTAACCAAAATAAGATAACAAATTTTGGATGAAAGTAAGATTTAACACGACACATTTTACTTGGGAATGCTTTGATCTATCAATCCCAATTAAAGATGGTCACTCGATATCTGTAGTAGAAACATGTAGAAAATAAAAAAAATTATAATCAATTTCTCATAAATAACTTGGACATTTTCAAAAAAACAAATTTATGAAACTTTTTAAGTTGACTATTTTCAGATTAGACTCATGTGGTCTAAAACATTATAAAGATAAGAAGTCTACCAGAATTAAATTTTTTATATTCTATCATATTTAAGGAGGACCAAATATTTTTACCTCAACTCACTCCTATATTTCAATGCATACTATTAATATTAAGACGTGATCCAATATTTTTGTTTTGAGACTTCTTAGAATTAGATGATTGTGCTATGAACACGCTTTCTACATTCATGCTCATATTGTATGGGGTACCTCCATAAAAGTCAAGAAATTCAATCTAAGTGGTCCATTTCCATTTATTAAAAGTTATGTACATGAATATTAATTTGCAAGGAAAACCTTGCATAGAAGAGAGTTTTTTAACCATGTGAAATGTTATTCTCTCTTCCATAATTAAAATGGTTTTAAGTGAACAAGGTACCTAAAATCTTAAAGCTCTACAACTAAAAAAGATTATTTTCTAGACGAAAGACTCAAGTAGGATGAAGTTAAACATATAATGAATTAACCCATCCTTACGTAGGGTGGGCAAGAGGAAAAAACCATAAAATGTTCTTATAAATTTTAACATGCCATATTAACAATAAGGATCATTATGAATTTCCAAGTGAGTAAGTCCCTTATCTAAATAAAACTAGCATGATTAATGATCATAGAAATTAATAATTGAGCTCTAATATTAGATTCCACATATTACATAATCGCAATAACCAAGATTTCTTCTTAGACTTAAGCATCCATAAATTACTAATAAAATATTAATATTTTTTCCCTTCAACTTTAAAAAATGATTCAAATTAACAAGGCTTCAAGAAGACAGACTCTACAACTTGAGGGAATTCATCTCATAAGAGAGATACCTTTTAAGAAATGGTAATAGGATTAAGTTGAACACAAATGCATGGACCGACAATTGATTATTAGAAAAAAATACCATAAAATGTTCTTAAGCATTTTAACAAGCCACACTAACTACATGGACAATTATAAACAACTAGGTGATTGAATCACCCATTAATGATCATTAACCAAATTATTGCGGTTAGATAACCCAAATATTTCCTTTGACTCTAGGGATATAAGTTGTTCCCTTAATTGTTTGTCATATATGTTATTGAAAAAGATAATATTTTCCTTGTAAAACCTAAGGGCCAATAACTAGGTAATATTGGCCAAGGTATTACCATCCTATTTCAAAATAAGAGTTTGTTATACACAATGTTTATTAAAGTATAATCAATTTGCAATGATAATATCATCAAGAAGATATTAATACAATCACAATTATTCCACATGTTTTGGGAAGCAAATGACCTTTGAACTTGACCATAGTAGGTGTAATTATAAAGTGTTAGAATGAAAGACCCTGCCAATGGTTTTCTTGTATTGTGGCAATTCAAGAGAATTTAGATTCATAGAGATTACCTTCTAAACCTAGTGATATTCATCGATGGCCTTAATCACTTATTTGTGACATAGGTTTCAAGCTTATGTGGGGACCTTCAAGGTATCCATGTCTCTACAATCCTTCAAGGTACAACACAAATGCTATTTTACTGTGCAATCCTTTGGCATGATAATTTTTGGGAAATAAAAAGTTTCATAGATTCTTCTTCATGCTTTGATGTGATTTCATTAATGCATATATCAAATCATTCAAAACTCCAAATCCAACAAATGAAGAAGCATCTTTTAATATTTTGTACATATAACAATAATTCTTTTGTGGCTAACATCTAATATGCTAAGTTAACTTTGTGTAGATAACATATGCATATTTCATAATCATGTGGGTAAACTGAAACTATTTAATCCAATATTTTTAAATATTTCTTAGTATTTTATCGATCTTGAATTGAAAGAAATTTGTTAAATTTACAATTTCATTAGCATAGATACATACATATATCCATTCCATGGGTAAATAATTCATCATTAATCCAAATGACAACAAACCCAATTTTCCTTCCCCTTTGAGATGTTGTAAGGACTTGTTTTAAATTACTCAATTATTATTATATGATGAATATATTGACTCAAAAAATGATTCATTATTGAAATATTTGTTTTTAAATATAACTCTTTTCATAAAACCAGGCTCACTCTTTTCTAGGCACAAAGAAAGATAGAAAATGCATGTCATATGAAGAATATAATTAATTTGTAACCATGTGACATCATAAATACCTAGGTGTGGGGAGTTCCAATGAAACATCTCATAATAACCCTTGCATAAATCTTATTGTGTGAAAGGAGGTAGGTCATGTCTCCAGAGCTATCCATGATGATGATGAAAAAAAAAAAAAAAAAAAACAAACTAAAAGAAAAAACTTAAATAAAACCTAAATACATACGTAAATGAAAATATAAAAAATTATGATGTACTAATATTTTTCAAGAAACTATTTCAAATAAAATTCTTTGTTAGGCCATGATAAGTATCTTTGCAAGCATCAACGTGCAACAACTACATTGGAACCAAAATGGATAACCTTACTTGAAGGTATATTTATGTGTAGTGGTATAACATCATGAGATGATGACATTCAATGGAAGGATGCCACAAAAAATCTATGATAAATTTCACTACATGTCAAGCATGAGATCACAATAATAAGTGTCTAAATCCATGGTATCACAACAATAATTGTTTAAATCCTATATTCATGTTGAGCTGGCTTAAGAGTTGACGTTGTTTAAATAATAATTTGGATTGGCTGACCCTTTTAATCGGTTGCAATTAGTAGTTGCTAGATCTTGAGAATAGCTAAGACCCGTTCAAGAGAAATATACGTAATATACCTCTTTCTCGAATTAAGTGATTGGTGGGCTTTAAGGTCAATGCATAAATTAACAATACTCTCTTGGTTTATATTCATTTTTTCTAACACCTTTCTTACTCATGCCTACTCAGTAGCACTCCCTCATATTGTTCCCATATTTAAATATATTAAATAACTGATAATAGGTATGATTAACTAAAATCACGATGGCTTTCTTGTGTTCCTAAGCTCCTAATTAAATTTAAAATTTATTTAAACATTAACTAATTTGTTTCTATAAATTTTACGTGGAGTTATGCTTTGATCTTTCATCTATATTTTTCTTCATGATAATAGAATAAAAACTACATTTAAACAATAATATTTTTTTACACAATACATAAATTTATAAAATTTAAAACCAATAAAAATAATACTTAAAATCAAATACAGGTAAAGAGGGTTGATGATGACAACGTCGTCGTCTAGCTATTGTTTTTCTTCAATAATTTTTGGGATGGATGATAAGTACATTTAGAGAGATAGGAAAATCCATGAATTTTGAGTCTCAGAGAAGCATGTACAGGAGAAACTGCCATAAATTAATTCAAAAATGAAAGAAAAAAAAAGGTTAATATTATGTTTATAGTATATTGAAAATGGAAACCCATAAACCATCTTTAAAAACCAAAGCACACTGCGGTACACTGTATTTTGCACATTGGCTCCATACCCTTAATCAGTTTTGCATTACATTCAATTTAAATTTGATAATAAATATATAAATAATAAGGTGCATTTTTATTATGAAATTCTGTTAGATGCTTTTGTATTAAAGACAAACAGAGAACATTTTCATTTATAGTAATAAACGTAAAACAATAATATATCCCATGCCTTTCTATGAAATTGTGTATAGCACCCGTTAACGCGTGTGTGGGGTTTACCTTGACGATGCGATGGAAAATTCTGTAGACAGCAGAATATAGTATTCGACCTTCGGAACATTTTGCAATTTGAACTAGCGGAGGCGGGATCGACCATATTCATTCTGGTCGGCTTCTGATCGACGTCTTTCCCTAGGCTTCTTTGTCATATAACGGAGAAAGACCAGCTCTCGGTTAAGAACCCATAATACTGACGTTTAACGAACCCATGCTGATGTGGGGAAGAGGAGCTTCGCCTTCCAGTATTTGGCAAACATGGCGCATGCGCAGCCGGTTCTCCGGCTCTGGGTGAGAACACAACAGCCCCAATTTCAGCACCTTCTCCATCTCGCCCACATCATATCCGTCCTTCCCCAGCTTTGAATCCGATGCCTCCAGTAGCCTGTCCTCGCTGTACAGCTCCCATGCCCACTCCACTAAAATCATTTGCTCAGCGTCCTTCGACAGATCCACGGGTCTCCTCCCGCATGCCACTTCCAACAGCAGAACCCCGAAGCTGAATACATCCGAGCTGGGAGTGGCCTTCCCCGTGTATATGAGCTCCGGCGCTATGTATCCAAATGTTCCGACCACACGAGTCGTCGAAGGATTCTCGCTGTGATCATGCAGCCGAGCGAGACCAAAATCTCCTAGCCGCCCGTTTAGCTCGGAATCCAGAAGCACGTTGCTTGCCTTGATGTCTCTGTGGATGACCATTTTTTCCCATTCCTCGTGCAGATACAGTAGTCCAGCCGCCACGCCTTTCAGGATCGCGTATCGCCTAGGCCACGGCAGTACTATGGTTGGGTTCCCGAATATGAGATTATCCAAGCTGCCGTTAGGCATATAGTCATAAACTATGAATAATTGTTTTCCCCTCCGGCTCCAGCCCCGGAGATGGACCAGATTCCGGTGCTGTAGACGTCCCATGCTCGAGATCTCTGCCACGAACCCTTTCATTCCCTCCGTGAACTCCTTCGTTATGCACTTCACTGCGACTTCTTGGCCGCTGCTGGGGAGAACGCCCTTGTAAACTTTGCCAAAACCCCCTTGTCCCAAAACATTATCACCCCGGAATCTGCTGGTGGCGATGCTGAGCTCCTTGTAAGTGAATCTATGGGGCCAGTACTCTTCCTCCCATTCTTCGATCGTTTCCCTGTTTTTCGCTCTTTTGAGAAACAGGACCGCCCCAATCCCCAGCGAGAAGAGAACCAAGGTGGCCACGGTGACGCCGGCTATGAATCCCGGGTCCAGACGTTTGGAATACATGTTAGCAAATGAAGGGAGACGCGACACATCGAGAGGCGGCGCCGTGCCTTCGGTGGTGAAGCTCCACGCCATAACGTAATGGTCTTCCACTAAGACTCCTGTGGCTGCTGAAAATCCAACAAACATCTTCTCTTTCAGAACACTGTGCAGATCAATTTTCATAGATATCAATGGCCTGTGCGGTCTCGGCAAGCCGGCCAACGTGATGGTAATGTTGAGGCGGCGTTGAGGATGATTGTAATCGATCCAGGCCTGTATGTTCTGTCCACTCTTGAGGCTCAGTCCATGGAAGCTGTCCACCCCATCCCAATAACCGGCAGGCACGGTCTGCTCCGAGATGAGGCTGTTGACGTCTACACCCACGTGGTTGTCGTCGGGATCATTGAATTCCGGATTCTTGGTCGTATCGAACTCCACTGCAAATAAGTGATTGTATGGCTGCCCGTTGCTGGTGAGGTCTAACAAGCCCAAATACTGGGACGCCAAAGCGCGAATGGGAGATCTGTGGGGCATCATGATGAAGGCTAGTCCATGTCCTGCTGCGGTGGAGGGACGATGCACCATCGAAAAGACGAAGGTAGTGCTAAAGGAGAAAGGGGTCTCGTTGCTTTTCATCTGGACGGGAATTGAATAGAGCGCGCGGCCGATCATAAAAGGCGAGTGCTTTGTCAGAGCGAGCACGGATTTGGAGCCGATGACAGAAGCGTCCGATTCCAATATCAAATGGGTTCCATTAAACCCGTCGAAGGTGAAAGTGGTATGTGGATGATCCTCTTCTGCGCCCCGTGCAGGAATAAGTGGTATGAAGAGGGAGGTGCAGGCTATCAGGAGGAGTATGCGCCATGGTATTCCCATCACTGGACGTTTCTTTGGGTGGAGCTAAATTCCTTCTTCGGAAAACTAAATAGATGATGGATATTAATACATAATCAAGTGATCTATAGCCGCAAACATCTATCAAATATTTGAAACAGACTGCAGCGTTGGGTGCAGTTGTCCTTCAAAGATTTGTTAGCACCCTCCTGGCAAGAGCATTGAAGGACTACGCTTCTTATTGTAAAATTCTTATTAGTGAACTTGTGACTAGTGACCAGGAAATTTCACGAAAAAATTAGTAAAATGAGCAACAATACGGAATGGCTTCGACGAAATAACCCATATTGAGCCATGGAAGAAGAATAAGACGGCAACGACAGAGAAAATAAGACTTCTCATTGAGGAAAGAAAGTGAAACAACACGTAATGCTTCCAAATAATGCCAAATTCTTGGAACGGTTAAAATATTAGTGTGTTTATTTTGGAGGAGGTTTCTATAACTATAATTAAATTAAGGGGAGTGGAGATATTTAACTTTATGATATGGTTAAACTTTATTTAAAAATAATTATGTTGTTTATAAATTTTTAATTAAATTGATTAATAAATTAATTGATGGAATGATTTTAAAAAACTTATGACGATTTTCAATATGTTTATACAAGTTAATATGTCCTTCGAAAATAGAATTTGATGTTTTTTAAAAAATTTGAAAATTTTTAACACGTCTTAATTTTTGCCATACAAGCTAACAAATTTTTGGAAAATAAAATCTTGATAGAAGGGAATTAAATTAGTTAACTACCATTCTAATTATTATGTTTTGAATTTTAATAAAATCTATTTACATGTTAAAAATCTTCATAATACAATGAGAATAGATATTTTTATATGTTTATTTATAGATATATGTTTAAATTATATATTAATTTTTTAATAATAATTTAAAATAAAGTTATGAATAAGTTAATTTCAATATAATGTGAGATGTATTATTCTAGGATGGTGTGATAATTTTGATGGAGAGGGGGAGTAGGATGTTTCCTCCCCACTTAGCAAACATGCGATAGGACGTGACAACAAGCCCCAAGGAATATAATGAAGTGTGAACATGAACCAAGTACTTTAGTAGTGTGTGTTTTAATGGCAATATTAATGGAGTTTTTTGCACAAATTGTTGATGGCGATCAAAGCACGTGCACTTGTGTGGAGTTGCACGACTAAGATGTTCATTTAAACTCATGGTAGGATGAGGAGAGCAGTGTAAATTTCCGAAAATAGGTAATTAAAGGAGAAAGCTAGCACCTCCCTGTAAGTTGTTAAGTTGGGTGCTTGGGAGTGTAGGAGGAGATGTGCAGAGGCCTCTGAGGGATCAACATCTTGTTATCCTCTTCCTAGGATGGCACTTGTCTATGGAAGCTGGTTTAAGAGGACGGGGAGTTGCTGGCTTATAGTTATCCTGGTGTCTAGGATTTTGGGAGCTATTTTTAATCCCAAAGCTAAGGTAATTTACCAGTTGGTGTGCAACCTTCAAACAAATTGGTCTTGGGAATTAGCAAGTTTCCTCCCCCCTTCTGCATGTGCATTAGGTTCAGTTGGGTGACGGGTGGACTTGTTGTTTTGTTATGGCTCAGTGGATTGAGGAGGTGACGAGTGTGTGACCTCTACATAGTCATTGTGAACTTTACTTCAGAGCTCTGAGGTGAAGTCTTTCCCTTTGTTTTTATCTTATTATTCTTTCTTCTGGGGGGAAAGGGGTTACTTGGCACCTATGGGTATAGCTTTGATGCTCTAGGGTTGTTCTGGAGGGAATTAGAATGTTGGGAATTCTAAGGGGGGAAGGATTTTTTATCTCTAGATTTTTATTATTAGTTTAATTATTTGTTCTGCTTAAATGGTAGGAATGGTATGTGTGTGGTTATAAAATTATCCGCAACTATAGCTATTTTGTTCCTCCAAATCCCAGATTTTTTTAAATCTTTCAAGTTTGGATTGAATTTGCATGTTGTTGATCAAAGAGATATAGAACAGTCGGTGAGGGAGCGCGCTGTTAAGGCGCTATGTAAGCAAAGGTCACCGGTTCTAGTCTCACTGATACCAAAAATCCAACATGGTTTCCGCTGGTGCGACTCAGGCCGGGTGCAATCCCCAGGTGACTTTGATGGCTTAGACGCCCCTGAGTCGTGGCCTCTCAGCCATAGGGTAAGGGTGATTTTCAGGATTCACCCACTTATCAACCAAAAAAAAGAAGTTGCATGTTGTTGAACAAAATTGAACCCTTTTGTTTGTGGTTGAAGGGGGGAGCCAATTTTTTGGAGTAGTGCTCATGGTCATATAACCCAGAAATAAGTAGGGATGATCTCACCACTCCGCAGTGATAAAATACAATCCTCTATCTGCAATTTTCTTGTATTTTCTAGTCATGTTAGTGGCTTATCTTATTCCATTGATGAAGAGACTATTAGTGATCCCTTGATGTGCATTAATTTTGTTGGGTATCTGAGTTATCAAGATGGGACAAGGCCCAAATATCGAGGGAACTAGGTAGACTTTGTTGGAGAAGTGGTGAGAATTTGGCTAGATTCAATTCTATGTTTGCATATATTAATGCTTTTACAGGACCGCTTCACTATCATTGTGAGTGATATAAAGTGGGTGGTTGTCTAGTTGTGGAATTCTCTATTCAAAACAATTTATTTTCTTAGGTTATTGTGGGAACATCATTGGAGGCTTGTACATGTTACTTGGAAGCCACATTGGAATCAATCAATTTCATCCAAGATGTCATGCCAACTAGCTAGAGTTCAAAGGGTGCAACTCGTTATCAAGAGAAGGCCCAAAGAGGGAAATATTGTAAGAACCAATAGCTACAAGACTTTATAGGTTGATACAAGGGACTTATGCTATATCTGATTCATGGGAAAATTGCTAGAAGAGAGAATGAGGCTCGATCCTCTCTTTCTAAAAATGAAGTGTGGTTTGAATGGACCAACTGGATCCTAGATAGAAAGAAAAACAGATGATGTTTCACCAAATATATGCAGACTATAGATTCATACTGGCAAATGAAGTTTATTCTAGGCACACATTGGCTGATAGGAAGGAGCATAAGAACAATGTCCTCCACTCATTGGAGTTCCTACACACCCAATACTTGAACACCATGGATCGAAATTGATGTAGATTGAACAATGCCTTGGCTTACCTCCTATGGGTAGCACGACTCAGGAGAAGACCAAAGCATTTGTTAGGATTACAGTTTCCAATCCAAAGCCCTCAGTATAGCATCTTATGACATTTCTTTTCATGTCTTTTGTCGTTACTATTTGGCGTTAGTATATCTCAAGACAGTACAGTAGATATAGCGAGTTTCTTGTATTATTTTTTTTTGGCTTCTCAGTTCTGGAGAGGAAGATTCATTTTTGTTTATGACCAAGTCTCCTTAGCGAGAAACTCGCATTGTCTATTTATCTCATGATGTAATCTCCTATTTTTCTAATTAATATAATTTTCACTTTAAAAAAATTATAAAATATATTACGAAAAAAAAATTATTAATCATTTAATTTATATAACTATACTAACTATTAATATAAAAATAAAATTATAATTTATAAATATAAGAATAACCTTTAATAACATCTTACATGTAATAGAGATGGCTTCTCATCTAAAAATTGTGACATTTTTCCATCCACCAATTCTTCATTGTTAATGGTTAAGTAATTTCTTCATTGTGAATTCGTGTTCAACATTTCTAGTTTCATTAAAAATCACTTTGGCAATTAATTTCTCATTTCATTATTATAGAATATGGAAATGGGTCTTTCTTAAAAAATTAAAAACCAAAGTACGAGTATCTAAATTTTATAATTTCGTAATTATATTTAAATTTATTAATTGAATTAGGTGGCAAGAACATAGTTTGATTAAAATTTGTTTTCATAATTAAAGATGAATGTAGAAATTATCAAATGTGGTTCAATCATCATCGACCTTGACACTGAATCCCGGGAGATTGCCTTCCGTAACTACAAAGATGGTTTTTTTTGGGATTGAGGGAGATCCCCATACTTTCGACATCGGTCAAAGATCTATTTGAGTTAAGCAATCATCTCTAGCCTGGGAGAAAACAACAACATCATCAATCCCCTAAAAGCAACATGCATTGCTCTTTGAAAGGCTGCCCCCATGTTGATCAAACCCAAAGGCATTTTCCTGTATGCGTAAGTCCCCAACTTAGTTTTAAAATCCGTTTTCACAATTGATCAAGGTGAGAGACAAAAACGTGATTATAGCCCGAGAAGTCGTTGTCGTTTTCACAATTGATGAAGGCGAGAGACAAAAACCTGATTATAGCCCGAGAAGTCGTCTAACAACGAGAGCATTTGTGAGCTCTAATAAAGTTCTGGAAAATAACACACAACCTAATATCTCCATTCGTTTGTCAGTTGACTAAATTAATCACCCTTTCTGTGTGACCGTGACGTACATGCAAAAAAAATTGCCACGACAAGCATATTGAAGTTTTGAGCAGTACCCATTTCCATTATTTTGCCTGTTTCTTTTATTCATGATAGTGGTATCAAAAAAGGCTAAGGGTGGAAAAGCCACAGACTAGATGTGCATTGAGATTGAAACATAATCTTCTTCGTTTTGTTAAATTACTCAAAACGGTTATAATGTATCTCTAAGGGATATGATTATTTCATATATGATAAATTTCTTAGTAAGATGTTGATTGCAATAGTAAATATGACAAAGAATAAGATGTATTATCTTGCCATGAATCATGATAGGAAGGATAACTTATTTGCTGAAAAGCAATTTATTTGGATGAATTTTTGTTATGACATTTTAGGTTTGGTCATCTACATTTTGTAGATTGTTAGAAAAATAGAATTGAATTTAAGCCCAGAGACAGAGGGGAGAGGCAGAGTAAAATTGTTTCGTGAAGCTAGATTTACGCGCAACTTACAGAGACTTAAAAATACAGCATTCATTCACTGCAAAAAACAAAGTAGAACAGAGTCAGTTTGGAGCAACACAATAATAACTTAGGATTGAATTCTAAATCATGAAAATACATTGACATGAGACTGCTGCTCATTCACCAAGTAAAACAAAGGTTTTACGGTGATTTACACTTCATGCGAAATAACACATAGTAAAACAGTAACTGTTGATTTTCATGTGCCCACGTGCCCACCAAAATTTGCTCCACCATTTTCTCCTCGGAGACTCTCGCTCTCTTTCTCTCTCTTTTTTTCAAAATGACTTTTACATACATATTTATCTCAACATACAATTTTTACATTAATACATAGCAGAGAAAATAATTAATATGTTTTTGTTGTTGAGTGTGGACAGTAATAGTCATGGAATGAATGTTTGCCCATATCTATTTACCAAAATACATTAAATGCCTTAAATACTTTTCTGTGTTGCGGAATGGTTCACGTGGTACTTCTATTCTGGCTTCAGTCCTTCCATCTTCAAACAGAGACGCAACCTGCAAAAATACTTCTAACAAGTATGGTAGTTGTCAGGGTGTTTAACGCGGTGGTTGGGATTAATATCTCCAACACTCCCCCTTAATCACAATTGCCGCCATTGACAATTTCCAAACAGTTTTTGAGATAAACAAAACTTTCACGTGCCAATGGCTTTGTGAAGATATCAGCAAATTGTTCCTATGACCTACAATGTTGCAACACAATTTCATCATTGTTAATCAACTCTCTAATAAAATGATATTTAGCATCAATATGCTTGGCCCTCTTATGAAAGACAGAATTCTTTGACAATGAAATTGCTGAGGTGTTGTCACATAAAATAGTTGTCGCTCCCTCTTGGTCATGACGAGGATCCCTCGACATCCTTCTCATCCAAACTGCCTGAGACGCTGCTGCTGCTGTTGCGCCATATTCATCTTTTGTTGTTGACAGTGACACATTTCGCTGCTTCTTGGAGGCCCATGAAATGGCTCCAGAACCCAAATTAAAAACATATCCTAACGTGCTCTTTCTGTCATCGACACTTCCAGCCCAATCACTGTAAGTGTAACCAATCATCCTGAAATCACTTTTTGCTGTGTACAAAACGCCATACTATTTTTTCCCATTGACATACCTTTAAATCATTTTCGTTGCTTTCCAATGTGTTTCCTTGGGTGTCTACACAAACCTCGACACCAAACTTACTGCATACATTATATCCAACCTAGGGGAGGTCAAATACATCAAGCCGCCTATCATGCTTTTGTATAATGTTGGATTGACATTGTTGCTACAATCTTCTTTGCTCAACTTCAACCCGATGACAATTGGAGTTGGTGCGGGCTTGTTGTTATGCATTTTAAACCTCTATAAAATTTCCACCACATATTTTGCTTGAGAGATAAAAATGTCATTTTTTGTTTGCTTCACTTCTATGCCCAAAAAATATCTTAACAATCCCAAGTCAGTCATTTCAAATTCACTCTTCATGACTTGTTTGAAATCAGTGATGAGGAAATCATCACTACCTGTAAAAGTAAAACCATCTACACATAAGATGACAATGAGAATCTTACCTACGCTCTCTTTGATGTAGAGAGTGGGTTCACCATTACATTTGTCAAAACCATTGTCCAACAAGTAGGCATCTATCCTATTGTACCATGCACGCGGTGCTTGCTTGAGCCCATAAAGAGCTTTCCTTAACTGATACACTTTTCCTTCTTGGCCTTCAACCCCATAACCAGGCATTTGCGCAACATACACTTCCTCTTTCAGCGCTCCATTCAAGAATGTTGATTTTACGTCCATTTGATACACTTTCCATTTATGTTTCACTGCAATCACCACAACTATGCACACTATCTCCATCCTCACAACTAGTGTGAACGTCTCCGCGTAACCTCTTCCATGTTGTTGCCTATATCCTTTGACCACTAGCCTTGCTTTGTGCCTTTCAATATTTCCCTCAATGTTGCTTTTGGTCTTATAAACCAACTTCACTCTAATGACATGTTTTCCTTTCGGAGGGCTCACTAACTCCCATGTGTCATTCCTTTCTATTGCTTCTATTTCTTCCTCCATTTCCGCAACCCTTTTTTCTTCTTTGACTACATCTTCAAAATGGATTGGGTCATCTACATGACAAAATAATGCAAATAAGGAATTTAGACCAGCACTGCTATCAACTTCTTCTTGCTCATAAATTTCATTTATATTTCTAAATTTTGGTCTTCTTGTGCTTGTTGAAGATGGGATTGACATGTAACTTTGTGTTGCGCTTTGCAGTGTGCTTGGAGAAGCACTTCCTTGGATGTGCAAAGCTATCCTATTATTTGTTGTTGGTGTTTCTTGCTACCTGCTTTGTTGCGCTTGAATAGGAGTAGAGGGTCACTATTGAGGAATTACTTGATGTTGTTAATTCCTCTTTGTCCTCATGTGGTATACATGCTTTGACATTGGCTATATTTTCTAAACTTCCATCCCATGCTTCCTCTTCTATGAACTACACATCTCCACTAATTATGACATTTTTGGTTAATGGATTGTAGAGTTTGTATGCCTTTGATTCATAATTGTATCCAACAAATATACATTTCTCCCCCTTGTTGTCCAACTTCTTCCTCAACTCATCCAGGACATGTGTATATGCCACACATCCAAAAACGCTCATATGGGTGACACTATGCTTTCTTCCACTCTATGCCTCTTTAGGAACTATGTTTTGGATGCTTTTGGTTGGACATCTATTCAAGATATATGTTGCACAAGCGACAACTTCAGCCCAATAATC
Organism: Pinus tabuliformis; assembly: GCA_031772625.1. Taxonomy (NCBI): domain Eukaryota; kingdom Viridiplantae; phylum Streptophyta; class Pinopsida; order Pinales; family Pinaceae; genus Pinus; species Pinus tabuliformis. The sequence continues at coordinate 594,500,851 of CM062815.1, read as the reverse complement.
ATTTGGAAAATGCTTTGCCTTCATCATACTCATTTCCATTTCCATAATGGTCCTATTCTTCCTTTCTACCACACCATTTTGCTAAGGTGTATACCTTGTTGCAAATTGCTTATGAATTCCATGCTCCCTACAAAAACGGAGGAAATCATTTGAGATGTATTATCCACCTCTATCAGTCCTGATGACTTTGATGTATTGTCCACTTTGCTTCTCAACAAGAGCTTTGTATTGGCGAAAGCACTCAAACACTTCACTTTTCTGTTTTAAGAAATATACCCATGTCTTCCTTGTGAAGTCATCTATGAAGGTCAATAAATAGTGGTTGCCAACAATTGATGGTGTGTGCATTGGTCCACATAAATCCGAGTGGACAATCTCCAAAGGTGCCTTTGCCCTTACTCACTTTCTTGCTGGAAATGTCTCTTTATGTTGCTTGCCCAAGATACATCCTTCACATAGGTTGTCTGATTATTCTATGAGTGGTAGTCCCTTCACCATGCCTTTCCTATGTAGCAAATTCAAACCTCCAAGGTTGATATGTCCGAATCTCAAATGCCATAACTAATTTTCATCTTTTACCTATGGTTGAAAGTTTACTTGTATGATAGTTGCATCTTTTCTTCCATTCTCTTGTGAGTTCATTGAGATTTGTGCTTGTGCACCTTCTTTTTACAAATCTGATTTTAATTTTAGTGGAAACACTCTATTGTTTGTTATCTGAACCTTTGCAATCAACTATCTATTTGGAGGTCTATCCAAAATTGTGCACACATCATTTTTGAAGAAGACATTGTAGGCCTTTTGCATGAGCTGTACAATGCTTATGAGGTTATGCTTTAGACCGGGGATAAAGTAAACATCTAAGATGTACTTCTTATCCCCCTTCTTTGTTAGGATATTAACTCTACCTTTCCCCATGACAGAGACTTTGCTATCAGTCCCTAATGTCACTTCATATTTCACACTTTCATCTATATTGGAAAACATTTCGATGTTTCCCGACATGTGGTTGCTACACCCTAAATCTAGACACCATATATCACTTTGTTTTTCTTGACATGCTACATTACAAGCTAAAAACATGCTATCTTGGTTCTGATTTTCTTTTGTAAAATTTACACTTAGTTTGTTACTAATGTCATATTGCTTCTTTCTACATTCATTTGCATAATGACCATACTTCTTATAGTAATGACATTGAACTTGAGATTTATCATACCTCTGACCTTGTGCTTGATTTTGGCTTGGGCCTTGACTTGGATTTTGATTGTTGCCTCTTCCACTTGAGCTTGAAGGGATGCTTCTTCCTCTTCCTCTAGCATATGATCTTCCTTTTCCTCCACCTTAACCAAATGATACTTGTGTCTTGAAGGCATGCTCCAATGAGGAGCTTGTTTCTCTATTCAGTCTATGTTCATGAGAAATCAGTGATGCATTAAGCTCATCCACTGAGAACTATGAGAGATCCTTTGTCTCTTCTATGGCCACAATAATGGCATCAAACCTTGCTGGAAAACTTCTCAAAACTTTCTCAACTATTCTTCTTTCCTCAAGTGTCTCACCATGAGACCTGATTTGAGTAACCAACCCACTTACATGTGTAAAAGACGAGTCTACATTATCATATCCTTTCATACCAAGTGTTTCAAAATATCTCCTCAACATTTGCAGCTTTGTTGTCTTGACTTTTTCCATGCCTTGGTAGGCTATTTGGAGGGTGTCCCATGCTTGCTTAGACTTCGTTGCTGCTGCAACCCTTGGGAAAATACTTTCATGAACTGCTTGGAAAATATAGAACAGGGCTTTTGAATCCTTCTTCCTGTTGTCCCTTAACAAATCTTTTTCTACTTGAGATAAGGCATTGTATGCTGCTGCATCTGCTGATTCTTGAAAACCATTCTCCACCAAATCACAAATGTCTTGAGAAGAAAACAGGGCTTTCATTGTAATAGCTCAATAATCATAATTTTTTCCATTGAACTGAGGTATCTGAGGATTATTCAAGCTTGTGCTTGATGTTTCCATTTCTAAGTGAAAAGAAAACTTTGTACCTGTTGGTAAATATGCTCCAAATATTCTGCCCTCAAAACTATTTTAACTACTAGTAAAAACACTTGTTTTTACATTAATAGAGTTTAACCCACTCTGGTACCCTGTTATAAAAATAGAATTGAATTTACAGAGAGAGGCAAAGGGGAGAGTCAAATTAAAATTGTTTAGGCTCATTCACTAAGTAAAACAAAGGTTTTACAGTGATTTACATTTCACGTGGAATAACACACAATGAAACAATAACTATTGTTTTTCACGTGCCCCCAAAATTTGCTCCACCATTTTCTTCTTAGAGACTCTCGCTCTCTTTTGCTCTCTTTTTTGCAAACTGACTTTTACATACATATTTATCTCAACATACAATTTTTACATTAATACATGATAGAGCAAATAATTAATACGTTGTTGTTGTTGAGTGTGGAAACTAACTGCGCAGGTGTTTGGAGTGTCGGCAGAATGAATTCTTGCTCATATCTATTTACCAAAATACATTAAATGCCTTAAATACTTTGTTATGTTACGGAATGGTTCATGCAGTACTTCTGCTCTAGCTTCAATCCTTCCATCTTCAAACAGAGACACAACCTACAAAAGTACTTCTAACAGGTATGGCTGTTATCAGGGTGTTTAATGCAGTGGTTGGGAATAATATTTCCAACATGGATTTATATTATTGCACTAATAAGAGATGGTCAAATGATTTATTTGCCTTCAAGAGACAACAATTTTATGTGAGAGCCGCATTCTAGCAAAGAACATAAGGATACTTTTCCTAAAGGAGTTCCTTATAGAGAAAAGACGCCATTAGAGCTTGTTTATACAGATCTATGTGTTCAAATGCATGTCGAGTCACTTGGAGGAAGCCTACCTATTTCTAGCCTTCATAGATGATTATGGAAGAAGGACTTAAATGTATTTCCTTGTAAAGAAATTTGAAAATTTTCACAAGCTTAGAGAGTTAAAGGAAATTGTAGTGAAACGAAGTCGTCATTATTTTAAAGTGTTAATATCAGATAAAGGAGGTGAGTATGATTAGAAATGTTTTCATAACTTCTATAATTTACAACAAGGTACACACCATTGAAATATGGTATAGCTAAGAGGAAGAGAAAAACCATCATGAATATAGCTAGAAGCGTGATAAAATAAAAACATACATCAAATGTTTTTGTGTATAAGCGATAGCTTGCTCAACATATGTTTAAAAACAAATATCCCACTAAAAATGTGAGGAAAAAAGTTCCATGGGAAGTATGGACAGGTATGACTATAGTTTAGCACACTTCAGGGTATTTGGTTGTGTGGCATGTGCCTAAAGAGTTGAGAAGGAAGCTAGATGATAAAAGTGCAAAGTGCAATTTTATATCCTAGTAAAAGAGAAGTTGATAATAAGAAAATATATTGAATTTAAATAAGATGAAGCATGGGATGGAAGCATTGAAAAATCTATAACAATTGGAGAAACAATACTTCAAGTGTAAGTTGAATACCTCAAAATAGGTGGAAATATTATCATAGGGATGTAAAATCAATTATTTTGAATGACATTTATAAAAATAAGTGTTTGTGGAGAGGCTACCATGATATGTGATAAAAAGACATGAAAATAAGTTATATAAGTTAAACAAATCTCTCTATAGAATTAAGTAAGTTTTCAAAGCCTAATAAATCCAGAGTGATTTATATTTGATCACTAATGGACTTAAGAGAGCAATAATGAGCCTACAATGTATACAAAGGTGAATGAGAAAGGAAAAATCTAATTGTTTGTTTTTGTGTTGATGATATGATCTTCACAAAGAATCTATTAATAAACAAGTTCAAAATAAGCTACAAGTTTAAAATAAGCTATGACGTAAGAATTTGAAACATTGGCTCATTTGGAGTTGATGGGATTTTTTTATTGATATTGTGGTCATTTAATTATATATAGGTAATGTTTGCTTCAAGGAGGGTGTGTCATGGATGTGTTAAAGAGGTTTAGTATGATGAAGTGTAAACTAGCACCAACTCTACTTGCAACATGAATATAACTTACCAAATTATAGATCCCACTCTATTCAAGAGATTGGTTGGTAGTCTTATGTATCTCATTGCCACTAGACTAGATATTATGTGTTATTAATTTGATTTCTAGGTTCATGAAGTTGGAAAAGAATTCTAAGATATATTGTTGGAACAACATGATATGGTATATTATGTTCCAACACTAATAATGATATCTTGGTTGGATATAATGATAATGATTTTGTAAGTAGCATGGATGACACAAAGAGTGCCTTGGGAAGTGTTTTTCATCTTGGCTTAAGTACATTATTACAATCTCATCAGTTGAAGTAGAGTCTATAGTAGCAATAGCAACAACTTGTTAAGCAATTTGGTTACACCAAAGTATTGGGTGATGTACAATAAGAACAAGAGTATCATGACAAAAACTCACTTGTATCTAATTGATACAAGATATCACTTCATTAGAGAGTTTGCAAACAACGGAAAAATCCACTTGTAACATTGTAAATCGAAAAAACATTTGATTAACACATTCACAAAGACATTAAGAGGAGATGCATTTAAATTTCATATACAAAATTGAGAGGTTGTAAGCCTAGTTTACACATAAACAAGTGAGTAGTAGTGGTCATAAATAAGGGGAAGTGTTAGACATAATTTTTCCCAATTAGCTTGTACTTTTTGATAGATTACATAAAATCTAAATTAAAAAAAAAAAATTAACATGACTATAAAAGTTAAAATAAAAATATCTATTATTAACTTTCTAAAATACTTTTAGAAAATCTCTCCATGAATTTTGTGTCTACTTATTGTTTCCTAATTTGAGCTGTATTGTGTACTTGTGTGGTTTTATTGTGAGCTATTTAGTGTGTTGAGCTGCTTTAGCAATTATGATACCTACGACTATTTGATCAAATTAAATGAAACTTTGTTATTTGGTTCACTCACCAGTCGATTATTCTTTCACATAAGCTAAATTTCTCCCGAAGCAAATCTTTAGAATACATGAATGTTGATCTTAATACATGGGTTTTCTAATCTGATATTTCTCCCTTGAGTAAATGAATGGATCTTAATATACAGTCCATGAATTTTATAAAAGAGAGGCTATAAAGAGGAGTCAGAGCCAATGGAAACATCACACATCAATTACTTTCACATGCGCTAAATTTCTCCCATGAACAGACGAATGGATTTTAATAAGAGTTGTCTTCAGTGACAACCCCATATACGGTCCATGAACTCTATAAAGGAGAGGCTATAAAAGAGTCCGAGCCATGGAAATATCACACATTAACTACTTTCACGTGTGTTAAATTTCTCGCTCAAACAAATGAAAGGATGGTAATCAGTGATCAAATTTGAACACATCAGAGCCCTTCAAAGGGCCTCTGGCACGTCACAGAAGTAGGGAGAAAATTTTACTAGTCAAAAAAAATTTAAAATTTGAATTTTGCCATTTTAAAAAGAAATTGGAATAATATTATAAATTTTTTTAAGAAGGGCTGTTAAGTTGTCAACTCGTCTAATTTTTTTTTTAAATTTCATTTTTTCTGAAATCCAGACTTTGAGAATTTCAATTTCCAACTGATGTGCCTCTATCACAAATTACAATAGTTAAACTTGTAAATTTCCTTAGAATAGTTAAACTTCTAAATTTCCTTTCTCAACTGATGTTAAATCCCATTTCAGAAATGACAGTTTCCAAGTTGCTCCAATTTCAAAAACAACAGTTTCCTTTTGAATTGCATTTTCTAATTTGGGCTAAAGCTTTCCATGCTAGCTTCAAATGAAATAAAACTAGATTCAAATGGAATAAAGCTTTCCATGTTAGCTTTTATAGAAAGTCAGTGACGATCGAGATTAGGGCCAACCAGTGCAGAACGAAGAGGAAAACATTTCGGAAACAAAAGTATTTCAATGAAACACATTAGGTTGTTCCTATGTTGAATGGATGGATGAATTAGCTCGTTTCTCTGTTGAATGGATGCATAAGGTACGAGAGATTTGAACTTTCTTCATATTATTATGAATAGCAATTGGAATCTCTAATTTTTCTGGTTTCTGTTTTAGTAATTCATTTGTTATTTGTATGTGTTTCTAGATTAACATTTCTTTGTCAATTTGTTTTTAATTTCTTTATTCCAGCGTCGAGGGCAGAGCATTGGGTGAAAAGCACCTAGTGAATAGTAACAATACTACTGTAATTTCTTGATTCCAGCGTCTAGGGCAGAGAATTGGGTGCAAAGCGTCTAGTGAATAGTAAGAATACTACTACAGAGTCATACTTTTTTAAGGTATTATATAGTGTGGTGTTTATGGATTTGATTTCTTTGTGAACAATAATTCATCTAATTATTTTCAAAATTGGTAAGGTGATTTGTTTGTTCATTTATTGTTTTCAGTGACTTTGTTAAGTGTGTAGGGTGGAGAGTTTCCTGTACAAAGGTTCCGGTGAGCACTGTTTCTCTCAAGCAATATCATTCTCAGGTACCTTCCCAACTTGTCTAGACTTTTCTCTAGACTTCTGCTCCTATTCTTCGTGATTCCGCTCTTGTTGGTGTAGTCTATTCAATGAGCAATTATCTCACGAGAGAGCTGCATTTTTTTCAAATTATGTCATTATTATTTTTTATCTATTACTGATAAAAACCATTAAGGCTTAATAGCTTTCTATTTCATAATGGTAAAAATCACCGCTGCTTAATAGCTTTTCATTTATAAGTCTATGTGCTCAGCAATAGCAAGGTGTGGTTATACTATGTTTTAGAGTTTTTAGTTGAGAATTGGTAAAAATATTTTTGTTGGATTATGTTATTTCAATTATCCATGTTGTTATATCATGTTTTGGAATTTTTAGTTAGAATTTAGCAAAATCATTTTTATTAGATTATATTTTTTATTTATATATATATATTCAATGAAAAATCAAACTATGATTCTAATAAATTTCTGCCAAACAAATTTGATAGAAAATATCATAAAAACCCTGATAACATAGAATAGTTACACCAACGCTTCACAATCAATAGTTGCAAGTGTGAGATGTTACAACAGATTCGATTTTGACAATTTTACTTGTATGGAATTGGAAGAACTGAGGTATTGAATTAAACATTGTACTAAATACTGATATAGTGAAGTTATAAAAGAAACTTTGGTATGCACAGGAGAAACAATCTATCATAAACATCTTACAAGCCAGAATGAAAGTTTGCCATACAACATTGTTGGAATTGGAGGTATTGTATTGAACAGTGTACTACATACACACACACAAATATATATATATATATATATATATATATATATATATATATATATATATATATATATATATATATATATATATACATTGTGTGCTCAGTGGAAAGATTCTATCATTAAGTAAAATTGTTAATCTCGCAAAGTCTCAAACAACAAATCCATAAACAATACACATTAACCTCACAAATTCTCAAACAACATATAAGAAACGACATGCTAAGCATTGGAGAATTATTACATTCGAACTTGGAACTGTTGTATAAAAGAAAAGTTCAATATATAAAAAACTGAAGCCTTTCAAACGCTGGCAATTGAATATTTATAGAAGATTAAAAAGCATGCCTTGAGTTTAGATTAATTACCATATGCAACAATTATATATTCTATTGTAAATGCAGATCAATAGGTCTTCAAGCTATTCTTGTTGGAAGGGAAGTCTAGTGAGAGGAAACACCAATTCCTACTCCAAATAGATTAGTACAAGTTCCTTCTCTAGGTGAATTAGTACAAAGACCAGGAAGTAATGATATAGCAAGATAAATGTCAAACCACAAAAGCAAAGGCAGCAAGACATTACAAAATATGAATGATAGAAATTAGTTGTGGTAAGGGAATTCTTGGCCCGCAAGAGTGGAATTGTAAGCTGTTGAAATGAAACAGATAAAGAAGGGCAGAACTGCCATTTGCCTGAAGTCCAGACAACAGAGAATGCAACAAACATGTTAAAAAGGGGCCATTCTTGATGTTGTAAGGCAAGGGAGAAGAGTTTCTTTTATCAAAGAAAAAAAATGCTTTGATGTGGTAAGCATGTTTTTCTTAACTTTGTGAGTATTACTAACATTTAGGAATAACTCTTCAGCTAAGGTGCTGAGTGTGGGTGAAGGTATTTATTCCACCAAAGATACTCGGTTAATCCCAGAAACTATTGGAAACCTGTTTATATGAGCAAAATGGCCTTGTTACTCTTAGAAACTTGAAGAAATCTGGCTATCTGAGCAAAATGGCCCATAGATGGCAAACATGTCCTATTGGGGAAGTTGAATTGATGTAAAATATAACCATTCCTTAGAGCAACAAGGAGTTCCATCTCCTTAGATACTTTATTCAAATGCCACATCTATTTTACTCATCGCTTGAAAACTACCAAAAGCACTCTTTCAGTCCAATGTAGCATGTTTGTTATTACAAATCCCATTAACCATAGTTTGATCATGCATCGAAACAATTTCCTTTTACTGTTTGGATAACATTGTATTTCTTACACATATTTTCTTCACTACTCATATCAATTTAATATGGCAATTTCCCATACCACATCAAATGACTCTTGGCATAGTGGAATTTGTACTGTGAAATCATCTTATTGAGGCTCTTCTGCCCCATGTTTTCTTCAACTGCATGTTGAGATGTAAAGTTTTTCTTTCATCTCAAACTAATTCTTTTTTGGATGTCCTTACACCAATCTCTGCGTAATATAACAGTAATTCAAAGACAGAAAACATAACATTTGGTGAACATAAATGTTATGAACACAGTTGCCCTATCACTTGTTAGTTACAATGCGTATGAATTGTATGATGAATATTAGACTTGCAGGTGTGTTGGAAGGGGTTATTGTTCTTGATAAACTGAGGAATATCTTGTAGCTTGCAACATTGTCAAGGCATCGGAAACCAATAGTATGTTGTCTTCAAACTCAATATTAGTTCCAAACTATTACTGATTCACCATGTGTTAAAAAAAGAAATTTGAAGATAATTTATTGTTGTCAATTGAATTGCTTCTTTTTTTATGCTTTTCATTATGGAAGGGCGACCTAAATGTGCACCCTTCTAAATAAAATTAAGTCTTGCCCTTCAAATTTGATCACTGATGGTAATATGCACTCCGTGAATTCAACAAAGGAGAGGGAATGCCCATAAAGAGGAGTCTGAGGGAAAAGATCCGCGATTCCTCGGGACAGAAAGCTAGGTAGTACGGTAGGGATCACGGGTTGACCAGCGCCATCGTTTAATTCTTGAATCTCCTGTGTCAGACGTTAGGTTTTCTGTTCGTTGCCGTAGCATAAATCTCGGTCTTGGTCATCATTATTAAACGATGGCGCTGGTCAACCCGTGATCCCTACCGTACTACCTAGCTTTCTGTCCCGAGGAATCGCGGATCTTTTCCCTTAGACTCCTCTTTATGGGCATTCCCTCTCCTTTATTGAATTCACGGAGTGCATATTACCATCCTTTCATTTGTTTGAGCGAGAAATTTAACACACGTGAAAGTAGTTAATGTGTGATATTTCCATGGCTCGGACTCTTTTATAGCCTCTCCTTTATAGAGTTCATGGACCGTATATGGGGTTGTCACTGAAGACAACTCTTATTAAAATCCATTCGTCTGTTCATGGGAGAAATTTAGCGCATGTGAAAGTAATTGATGTGTGATGTTTCCATTGGCTCTGACTCCTCTTTATAGCCTCTCTTTTATAAAATTCATGGACTGTATATTAAGATCCATTCATTTACTCAAGGGAGAAATATCAGATTAGAAAACCCATGTATTAAGATCAACATCCATGTATTCTAAAGATTTGCTTCGGGAGAAATTTAGCTTATGTGAAAGAATAATCGACTGGTGAGTGAACCAAATAACAAAGTTTCATTTAATTGGATCAAATAGTCGTAGGTATCATAATTGCTAAAGCAGCTCAACACACTAAATAGCTCACAATAAAACCACACAAGTACACAATACAGCTCAAATTAGGAAACAATAAGTAGACACAAAATTCATGGAGAGATTTTCTAAAAGTATTTTAGAAAGTTAATAATAGATATTTTTATTTTAACTTTTATAGTCATGTTAATTTTTTTTTTTTTTAATTTAGATTTTATGTAATCTATCAAAAAGTACAAGCTAATTGGGAAAAATTATGTCTAACACTTCCCCTTATTTATGACCACTACTACTCACTTGTTTATGTGTAAACTAGGCTTACAACCTCTCAATTTTGTATATGAAATTTAAATGCATCTCCTCTTAATGTCTTTGTGAATGTGTTAATCAAATGTTTTTTCGATTTACAATGTTACAAGTGGATTTTTCCGTTGTTTGCAAACTCTCTAATGAAGTGATATCTTGTATCAATTAGATACAAGTGAGTTTTTGTCATGATACTCTTGTTCTTATTGTACATCACCCAATACTTTGGTGTAACCAAATTGCTTAACAAGTTGTTGCTATTGCTACTATAGACTCTACTTCAACTGATGAGATTGTAATACTGTACTTCAGCCAAGATGAAAAACACATCCCAAGGCACTCTTTGTGTCATCCATGCTACTTACAAAATCATTATCATTATATCCAACCAAGATATCATTATTAGTGTTGGAACATAATATACCATATCATGTTGTTCCAACAATATATCTTAGAATTCTTTTCCAACTTCATGAACCTAGAAATCAAATTAATAACACATAATATCTAGTCTAGTGGCAATGAGATACATAAGACTACCAACCAATCTCTTGAATAGAGTGGGATCTATAATTTGGTAAGTTATATTCATGTTGCAAGTAGAGTTGGTGCTAGTTTACACTTCATCATACTAAACCTCTTTAACACATCCATGACACACCCTCCTTGAAGCAAACATTACCTATATATAATTAAATGACCACAATATCAATAAAAAAATCCCATCAACTCCAAATGAGCCAATGTTTCAAATTCTTACATCATAGCTTATTTTAAACTTGTAGCTTATTTTGAACTTGTTTATTAATAGATTCTTTGTGAAGATCATATCATCAACACAAAAACAAACAATTAGATTTTTCCTTTCTCATTCACCTTTGTATACATTGTAGGCTCATTATTGCTCTCTTAAGTCCATTAGTGATCAAATATAAATCACTCTGGATTTATTAGGCTTTGAAAACTTACTTAATTCTATAGAGAGATTTGTTTAACTTATATAACTTATTTTCATGTCTTTTTATCACATATCATGGTAGCCTCTCCACAAACACTTATTTTTATAAATGTCATTCAAAATAATTGATTTTACATCCCTATGATAATATTTCCACCTATTTTGAGGTATTCAACTTACACTTGAAGTATTGTTTCTCCAATTGTTATAGATTTTTCAATGCTTCCATCCCATGCTTCATCTTATTTAAATTCAATATATTTTCTTATTATCAACTTCTCTTTTACTAGGATATAAAATTGCACTTTGCACTTTTATCATCTAGCTTCCTTCTCAACTCTTTAGGCACATGCCACACAACCAAATACCCTGAAGTGTGCTAAACTATAGTCATACCTGTCCATACTTCCCATGGAACTTTTTTCCTCCCATTTTTAGTGGGATATTTGTTTTTAAACATATGTTGAGCAAGCTATCGCTTATACACAAAAACATTTGATGTATGTTTTTATTTTATCATGCTTCTAGCTATATTCATGATGGTTTTTCTCTTCCTCTTAGCTATACCATATTTCAATGGTGTGTACCTTGTTGTAAATTATAGAAGTTATGAAAACATTTCTAATCATACTCACCTCCTTTATCTGATATTAACACTTTAAAATAATGACGACTTCGTTTCACTACAATTTCCTTTAACTCTCTAAGCTTGTGAAAATTTTCAAATTTCTTTACAAGGAAATACATTTAAGTCCTTCTTCCATAATCATCTATGAAGGCTAGAAATAAGTAGGCTTCCTCCAAGTGACTCGACATGCATTTGAACACATAGATCTATATAAACAAGCTCTAATGGCGTCTTTTCTCTATAAGGAACTCCTTTAGGAAAAGTATCCTTGTGTTCTTTGCTAGAATGCGGCTCTCACATAAAATTGTTGTCTCTTGAAGGCAAATAAATCATTTGACCATCTCTTATTAGTGCAATAATATAAATCCATGTTGGAATATTATTCCCAACCACTGCATTAAACACCCTGATAACAGCCATACCTGTTAGAAGTACTTTTGCAGGTTGTGTCTCTGTTTGAAGATGGAAGGATTGAAGCTAGAGCAGAAGTACTGCATGAACCATTTCGTAACATAACAAAGTATTTAAGGCATTTAATGTATTTTGGTAAATAGATATGAGCAAGAATTCATTCTGCCCACACTCCAAACACCTGCGCGATTAGTTTCCACACTCAACAACAACAACGTATTAATTATTTGCTCTATCATGTATTAATGTAAAAATTGTATGTTGAGATAAATATGTATGTAAAAGTCATTTTGCAAAAAAGAGAGCAAAAGAGAGCGAGAGTCTCTAAGAAGAAAATGGTGGAGCAAATTTTGGGGGCGCGTGAAAAACAATAGTTATTGTTTCATTGTGTGTTATTCCACGTGAAATGTAAATCACTGTAAAACCTTTGTTTTACTTAGTGAATGAGCGTAAAAAAAATTAATTTGACTCTCCCCTTTGCCTCTCTCTGTAAATTCAATTCTATTTTTATAACAGGGTACCAGAGTGGGTTAAACTCTATTAATGTAAAAACAAGTGTTTTTACTAGTAGTTAAAATAGTTTTGAGGGCAGAATATTTGGAGCATATTTACCAACAGGTACAAAGTTTTCTTTTCACTTAGAAATGGAAACATCAAGCACAAGCTTGAATAATCCTCAGATACCTCAGTTCAATGGAAAAAATTATGATTATTGAGCTATTACAATGAAAGCCCTGTTTTCTTCTCAAGACATTTGGGATTTGGTGGAGAATGGTTTTCAAGAACCAGCAGATGCAGCAGCATACAATGCCTTATCTCAAGCAGAAAAAGATTTGTTAAGGGACAATAGGAAGAAGGATTCAAAAGCCCTGTTCTATATTTTCCAAGCAGTTCATGAAAGTATTTTCCCAAGGGTTGCAGCAGCAACGAAGTCTAAGCAAGCATGGGACACCCTCCAAATAGCCTACCAAGGCATGGAAAAAGTCAAGACAACAAAGCTGCAAATGTTGAGGAGATATTTTGAAACACTTGGTATGAAAGGATCTGAGAATGTAGACTCGTCTTTTACACATGTAAGTGGGTTGGTTACTCAAATCAGGTCTCATGGTGAGACACTTGAGGAAAGAAGAATAGTTGAGAAAGTTTTGAGAAGTTTTCCAGCAAGGTTTGATGCCATTATTGTGGCCATAGAAGAGACAAAGGATCTCTCATAGTTCTCAGTGGATGAGCTTAATGCATCACTGATTTCTCATGAACATAGACTGAATAGAGAAACAAGCTCCTCATTGGAGCATGCCTTCAAGACACAAGTATCATTTGGTTAAGGTGGAGGAAAAGGAAGATCATATGCTAGAGGAAGAGGAAGAAGCATCCCTTCAAGCTCAAGTGGAAGAGGCAACAATCAAAATCCAAGTCAAGGCCCAAGCCAAAATCAAGCACAAGGTCAGAGGTATGATAAATCTCAAGTTCAATGTCATTACTATAAGAACTATGGTCATTATGCAAATGAATGTAGAAAGAAGCAATATGACATTAGTAACAAACTAAGTGTAAATTTTACAAAAGAAAATCAGAACCATGATAGCATGTTTTTAGCTTGTAATGTAGCATGTCAAGAAAAACAAAGTGATATATGGTGTCTAGATTTAGGGTGTGGCAACCACATGTCGGGAAACATCGAAATGTTTTCCAATATAGATGAAAGTGTGAAATATGAAGTGACATTAGGGACTGATAGCAAAGTCTCTGTCATGGGGAAAAGTAGAGTTAATATCCTAACAAAGAAGGGGGATAAGAAGTACATCTCAGATGTTTACTTTATCCCCGGTCTAAAGCATAACCTCATAAGCATTGTACAGCTCATGCAAAAGGCCTACAATTTCTTCTTCAAAAATGATGTGTGCACAATTTTGGATAGACCTCCAAATAGATAGTTGATTGCAAAGGTTCAGATAACAAACAATAGAGTGTTTCCCCTAAAATTCAAATCAAATTTGTAAAAAGAAGGTGCACAAGCACAAATCTCAATGAACTCACAAGAGAATGGAAGAAAAGATGCAACTATCATACAAGTAAACTTTCAACCATAGGTAAAAGATGAAAATTAGTTATGGCATTTGAGATTCGGACATATCAACCTTGGAGGTTTGAATTTTCTACATAGGAAAGGCATGGTGAAGGGACTACCACTCATAGAATGATCAGACAACCCATGTGAAGGATGTATCTTGGGCAAGCAACATAGAGAGACATTTCCAGCAAGAAAGTGAGTAAGGGCAAAGGCACCTTTGGAGATTGTCCACTCGGATTTATGTGGACCAATGCACACACCATCAATTGTTGGCAACCACTATTTATTGACCTTCCTAGATGACTTCACAAGGAAGACATGGGTATATTTCTTAAAATAGAAAAGTGAAGTGTTTGAGTGCTTTCGCCAATACAAAGCTCTTGTTGAGAAGCAAAGTGGACAATACATCAAAGTCATCAGGACTGATAGAGGTGGAGAATACATCTCAAATGATTTCCTCCGTTTTTGTAGGGAGCATGGAATTCATAAGCAATTTGCAACAAGGTATACACCTCAGCAAAATGGTGTGGTAGAAAGGAAGAATAGGACCATTATGGAAATGGAAATGAGTATGATGAAGGCAAAGCATTTTCCAAATGATTATTGGGCTGAAGTTGTCGCTTGTGCAACATATATCTTGAATAGATGTCCAACCAAAAGCATCCAAAACATAGTTCCTAAAGAGGCATAGAGTGGAAGAAAGCATAGTGTCACCCATATGAGCGTTTTTGGATGTGTGGCATATACACATGTCCTGGATGAGTTGAGGAAGAAGTTGGACAGCAAGGGGGAGAAATGTATATTTGTTGGATACAATTATGAATCAAAGGCATACAAACTCTACAATCCATTAACCAAAAATGTCATAATTAGTGGAGATGTGTAGTTCATAGAAGAGGAAGCATGGGATGGAAGTTTAGAAAATATAGCCAATGTCAAAGCATGTATACCACATGAGGACAAAGAGGAATTAACAACATCAAGTAATTCCTCAATAGTGACCCTCTACTCCTATTCAAGCGCAACAAAGCAGGCAGCAAGAAACACCAACAACAAATAATAGGATAGCTTTGCACATCCAAGGAAGTGCTTCTCCAAGCACACTGCAAAGCGCAACACCAAGTTACATGTCAATCCCATCTTCAACAAGCACAAGAAGACCAAAATTTAGAAATATAAATGAAATTTATGAGCAAGAAGAAGTTGATAGCAGTGCTGGTCTAAATTCCTTATTTGCATTATTTTGTCATGTAGACGACCCAATCCATTTTGAAGATGTAGTCAAAGAAGAAAAATGGGTTGCGGAAATGGAGGATGAAATAGAAGCAATAGAAAGGAATGACACATGGGAGTTAGTGAGCCCTCCGAAAGGAAAACATGTCATTAGAGTGAAGTTGGTTTATAAGACCAAAAGCAACATTGAGGGAAATATTGAAAGGCACAAAGCAAGGCTAGTGGTCAAAGGATATAGGCAACAACATAGAAGAGGTTACGCGGAGACGTTCACACTAGTTGTGAGGATGGAGATAATGTGCATAGTTGTGGTGATTGCAGTGAAACATAAATGGAAAGTGTATCAAATGGACGTAAAATCAACATTCTTGAATGGAGCGCTGAAAGAGGAAGTGTATGTTGCGCAACTGCCTGGTTATGGGGTTGAAGGCCAAGAAGGAAAAGTGTATCAGTTGAGGAAAGCTCTTTATGGGCTCAAGCAAGCACCGTGTGCATGGTACAATAGGATAGATGCCTACTTGTTGGACAATGGTTTTGACAAATGTAATGGTGAACCCACTCTCTACATCAAAGAGAGCGAAGGTAAGATTCTCATTGTCATCTTATGTGTAGATGGTTTTATTTTTACAGGTAGTGATGATTTCCTCATCACTGATTTCAAACAAGTCATGAAGAGTGAATTTGAAATGACTGACTTGGGATTGTTAAGATATTTTTTGGGCATAGAAGTGAAGCAAACAAAAAATGGCATTTTTATCTCTCAAGCAAAATATGTGGTGGAAATTTTATAGAGGTTTAAAATGCATAACAACAAGCCCGCACCAACTCCAATTGTCATCGGGTTGAAGTTGAGCAAAGAAGATTGTAGCAACAATGTCAATCCAACATTATACAAAAGCATGATAGGCGGCTTGATGTATTTGACCTCCACTAGGTTGGATATAATGTATGCAGTAAGTTTGGTGTCGAGGTTTGTGCAGACACCCAAGGAAACACATTGGAAAGCAATGAAAATGATTTAAAGGTATGTCAATGGGAAAAAATAGTATGGCGTTTTGTACACAGCAAAAAGTGATTTCAGGATGATTGGTTACACTTACAGTGATTGGGCTGGAAGTGTCGATGACAGAAAGAGCACGTTAGGATATGTTTTTAATTTGGGTTCTGGAGCCATTTCATGGGCCTCCAAGAAGCAGTGAAATGTGTCACTGTCAACAGCAAAAGATGAATATGGCGCAACAGCAGCAGCAGCGTGTCAGGCAGTTTGGATGAGAAGGATGTCGAGGGATCCTCGTCATGACCAAGAGGGAGCGACAACTATTTTATGTGACAACACCTCAGCAATTTCATTGTCAAAGAATTTTGTCTTTCATAAGAGGGCCGAGCATATTGATGCTAAATATCATTTTATTAGAGAGTTGATTAACAATGATGAAATTGTGTTGCAACATTGTAGGTCATAGGAACAATTTGCTGATATCTTCACAAAGCCATTGGCACGTGAAAGTTTTGTTTATCTCAAAAACTGTTTGGAAATTGTCAATGGTGGCAATTGTGATTAAGGGGGAGTGTTGGAGATATTAATCCCAACCACCGCGTTAAACACCCTGACAACAACCATACTTGTTAGAAGTATTTTTGCAGGTTGCGTCTCTATTTGAAGATGGAAGGACTGAAGCCAGAATAGAAGTACCACGTGAACCATTCTGCAACACAGAAAAGTATTTAAGGCATTTAATGTATTTTGGTAAATAGATATGGGCAAACATTCATTCCATGACTATTACTGTCCACACTGAACAACAAAAACGTATTAATTATTTTCTCTGTTATGTATTAATGTAAAAATTGTATGTTGAGATAAATATGTATGTAAAAGTCATTTTGAAAAAAAGAGAGAGAAAGAGAGCGAGAGTCTCCGAGGAGAAAATGGTGGAGCAAATTTTGGTGGGCACGTGGGCACATGAAAATCAACAGTTACTGTTTTACTATGTGTTATTTCGCATGAAGTGTAAATCACTGTAAAACCTTTGTTTTACTTGGTGAATGAGCCGCAGTCTCATGTGAATGTATTTTCATGATTTAGAATTCAATCCTAAGTTATTATTGTGTTGCTCCAAACTTACTCTGTTCTACTTTGTTTTTTGCCGTGAGTGAATACTGTGTTTTTAAGTCTCTGTAAGTTGCGCGTAAATCTAGCTTCACGAAACAATTTTACTCTGCCTCTCCCCTCTTTCTCTGGGCTTAAATTCAATTCTATTTTTCTAACAATCTACAAAATGTAGATGACCAAACCTAAAATGTCATAACAAAAATTCATCCAAATAAATTGCTTTTCAGCAAATAAGTTATCCTTCCTATCATGATTCATGGCAAGATAATACATCTTATTCTTTGTCATATTTACTATTGCAATCAACATCTTACTAAGAAATTTATCATATATGAAATAATCATATCCCTTAGAGATACATTATAACCGTTTTGAGTAATTTAACAAAACGAAGAAGATTATGTTTCAATGTCAATGCACATCTAGTCTGTGGCTTTTCCACCCTTAGCCTTTTTTGATACCACTATCATGAATAAAAGAAACAGGCAAAATAATGGAAATGGGTACTGCTCAAAACTTCAATATGCTTGTCGTGGCAATTTTTTTTTCATGTACGTCACGGTCACACAGAAAGGGTGATTAATTTAGTCAACTGACAAACGAATGGAGATATTAGGTTGTGTGTTATTTTCTAGAACTTTATTAGAGCTCACAAATGCTCTCATTGTTAGACGACTTCTCCGGCTATAATCAGGTTTTTGTCTCTCGCCTTCATCAATTGTGAAAACGACAACGACTTCTCGAGCTATAATCACGTTTTTGTCTCTCACCTTGATCACTTGTGAAAACGGATTTTAAAACTAAGTTGGGGACTTACGCATACAGGAAAATGCCTTTGGGTTTGATCAACATGGGGGCAGCCTTTCAAAGAGAAATGCATGGATAGGAAGGTCCAACAACAGCAAATGGTCCAACAACCGGAGCTGGTTCAAACTCAACAACCGCAATTCCAGCAATCATATCAAGGACCCGAGCAACAAGTCTTTGTAAGTAATGGGCAACCGTATAATAACGGTTATGCCCATCAAACTTGTCAAAGTTGCCAGCATCAAATACATTATGCTGGTATGCAAAGACCCACTGCTCAGGCGATTCCATCTTATCCTGGGTATGCTCCGCCTAACCTGAATCAACAGTTGCCCTTTGTAGCAACTCTAGAATTACCAGATCTAAACCGGCTGACGAATGATCCAATTGCTTATGCCCCTTGGTGGCCAGCGATTCTGCATAAACTCCCATCGGACATTCCTAAATTCAATGGAAATCCAGGTGAAGACCCATCGAATCACATCATGACTTTTCATTTGTGGTGTTCGTCGAACACCCTGAACGATGATTCGATAAGGCTTCGCCTTTTTCAGAGGACATTGACGGGTCCAGCGGCTAAATGGTATATTGAATTACCTAGAGCCTCTTTCGACAATTTCAGTTCCCTAGCCACGACTTTCTTAACCCATTTTCAATTACCGATAAGGTATGAAACTGGAACGGAAATCTTAACCAACTTCAAGCAGACGACGGCCACACATATATCCGATCATATACATGACTGGCGTCGTCGTCGCAGGATGGTAAAGACTTACGTTCCAGATCAGCTGTTAGCTGAATGGTTTATAAAGTCGTTACTTCCTGCCATAACGGAAGATGTGGCCAAGGGGGGAGTTGTAACGGAGGAGCAAGTTATTGCTCGTGCACAATATCTAGACTTAGTATATACTCAGTCCGGCACGCTCTATGATAAAATACCTGACGCCCCTAGACCGGAATTTTCAATTCCTCCTCCTCCTAAATCAAATAGTGACTCTCATGCCGGCGATGGCGTGATTGGCGCAACAGACATGAAATCGACAAAGGCTATATCCAAAAAGGCCCGTATGAGTTCCGGTCAAAATGCAAATGAGGAACTTCTTGCCTCGGAAGTAAGTGCCGTGTCGGACGACAAGGGCAAACGACTGAAGCAACCAGGGGGCAAGAAGAAAAAGAAAGGGAGAAAAAGGAAACCCCCTACGGGGTGTCATATATGCGATGAGGATCATTGGACAGCAGATTGTCCATACAAAGCTGAGCTTAAAAGATTCTTTAAGAGTTCGAAAACCTCAGCTGTGTTGACTGATCCGTTTCCAAGCCCGAGAACTGAACTGGTTGCTAATCAAAATGCTTCCCGATCCCAAGTGCTTATGTTGTCTGTATCAAAGCAACAAAATGATGCTTTGACGAGGAATAAGGATTACAGGAACCCAAAGCTATCGAACAACAAGGCTAATGAACAACCTAGTAGTTCGACAACAACTTTGACCGAAGTTGTGCCACCCATCGTCCCTGAGCCAATGATAAAGTCGCAAAAGGGAGCAATACACAAATCGACATTTAATCCTTGTGCGAAAATAGCACAGATAGAGGACCTGGCCCAATCGCCGTCCGTTATGTCGACACTTGAGGTACTGCAAAATTGCTTCTCCCGAGAGCAAGCTTTATTATTAGCAATAGGTGGAATTGACCCAATGGATTCCAATCTTGTGGCCTTTGATCATAAAGGGTATGACCCTCAGTTACTAGCTCAACTAGCTTTCCTTATTCAAGTGAAAGCCCTCAACAAAACTGTTCATCGAACAATTATTGATGAGGGGGCATCTACATGCATTATGTCGATGAGTTGTTGGAAAACTTTAGGATCTCCAACCTTGTCGAGGTCTGCGATGACGTTAAAAGCATTCGACGGAAGGACATATACCCCATATGGTATACTAAATAACTTGAAAGTTGAACTAGAGGGAAAAACTGTAGAAATAGATGTTGAAGTCATCGATGGGAATCTTGATTACAACATCCTACTAGGAAGACCATGGATATATGCCATGGCAGCTGTTGTGTCGACCTATTTTAGGAAGATTGCATTTCCCTTCCAAGGAGGAATTACAATCGTTGACCAACAAACTTTTCTCCCCAACAGTTCGCAAGTTACGGGAAGCATTCTAATGATCCATGTAAGGAGTCATTCGCTCCAAAATATCGGAGTAGGTCTCATAAAAGACCCTGCCTTAATGGGTACTTTTTCCCTACCGCCTTCGAGTAATCTGGCGGAAGTGGCCACAGTGGAATATGAAACCTTCTACATCTAATGGATTTGGACGCCGAGGACGGTTCTTATCTTGTGTCAACCTCATTAAAAAATGAAACAAATCCCCTTTCTCAAAGGTAAACCTTCATTCCAACCACCGAGTTGAATGCAATGAAGCTTGGTGGGCATGCACCTCGATTTGTGTTATTATGCTGGGGGCATGCAAACTTATCATCGAGCAGTTTTACCGCGGAATTTATGCTCGTTAAAAAATAGAAAAGCGAGATCCGAGCAGTTTTAGCACATAGTTCATGCTCGTTAAAAAATAAACATAATATCGAGCAGGGTTTTGGCGCATTCAAGCTCGTTAAAAAATGAACCCATCCCGGTAAATAACTATTGAGTATGTAACCTGATCAACCATAAAAGCCTTGGTCGTGTTTGTGTACCGTCACCTCCACTTTTCATTTGGCCGATCGTTCACCTCCATATGATTGTTTACCCATTTTGAGGAACAGCTGCGAAGAGTGATTTCACCTTGCCATCCTTGTGACACTGCCGTGATTGGAAAATTCCAACCTGTACCTGGAATCAGCTGCTAACCCTGTTCATCACTCATTCCTCAAAAGACGAGTCTTCTTTGAGCTCTTTTCAACTGACTCATAAAATATGAAAAGATTGTCGAGTTTTGGCCTTCCAGCTCGTTAAAGCGACCGGAAGAGCTATCCCTCCTCTAGATTTTAATCTTTTTGGACCTGAGGGATTATTGCACAAAAAGATCGAGCGCTTGTTTTGTTCGGCTCGTTAAAACTATCGAAAACTCATCCCTTCTGTATTGTATTATACTTTTTCGGACTTAAGGGATTGGATGACGAAAAAGGAATTTTCGAGTTAACTTTATGTACCTTTTCAGACTCTCTAAAAATGAAAAGGGCCGAGTTTTCTTTGTCGTTAGACTCGTTAAAATCACTAAATAGCGACAAACTTGTCTTTAGACGAGAACGAGTTTCCCTATCGCTAGGCTCGTTAAAACATAGCGATGGGCTTGCCCAAAGGGCAGGTTATAGAACAAGCATATGTTATCCTCGTCAAGCTTGACAAAAATAAAGAGGTACTGGTCAGCAATGACTGGGGAAAAATTGGGAAAAATCAAGAAGTCTTTGATGGTAGCAGGTCGCTCTTGAACATGACACTTTTCCTCCGTATCACATCGGGTTGGGTTGTTTCATTCACCGGTCACATCACCATGGTCTTTGCCACACCATCCATACTTGGGGTAATGCTACCGATCCATCGCATCAGTGTCGCCATATGTTCAAGAGAAGTCGTTCAGAAAGAGTCAACCAGGTCCCATCCACTGCCATACATTATCCTTCATCCATTCATGACCGCCACCCTGAATCATATGTCACAGATCGTTTTCACCTCCATTAAAATCATTAGCTCCGTTCCGTGTCACTGATGTGGGATTCATTAAGGCCCTCCTTTGATGGATCGCTTCTTGTCGACATCAGCTCATTATCCAAGAAGTTGATCTAGGAACAACCCCCTCAGTACTTTGAAGCTTGCATGCCTCAATGGCAAGTTTCTCACTTCCGGCGACAGGTATACATCAATGACCTTCGACTAGAAGATTTTGCGTGGTGTTCGACGCCAAGTCCTTTATTCGCACCACGTGAATTGTACTGAAGTACCTTGAGGGTCATTATCATTATCGGTGATTCCTCTCGCGCTTGTTAACGGTTTACATCATTGACCGGTAATCAAGCGATGTCTTTCCATGTTCGACTTTAGCGCAATTCTCACATGGATCGACTTGTACTTAGAGTGAAGATCAAATGAGTATTGAAGACCCCAGATCTAGTTTCATCCATCCGGGCTATGATATATATTTAGGAAAATAAAGACATTTGACATGTACATCATTGCAGTAGATGATCATCCTACTCAAAGGATGATAGTTTCGCCAGAATTATCAGTCTACCATCAGACAATCGTCTGTTCTATGTACCAAAATGTATTTATAAAGCTGAGCATGGGAATGCCTGCC
Source organism: Pinus tabuliformis (assembly GCA_031772625.1). Classification (NCBI taxonomy): domain Eukaryota; kingdom Viridiplantae; phylum Streptophyta; class Pinopsida; order Pinales; family Pinaceae; genus Pinus; species Pinus tabuliformis. The sequence continues at coordinate 594,478,024 of CM062815.1, read as the reverse complement.
TCAGCTAGATCATGAAAGCAGAATGAATCATAATGTATTGTATTGTATCTTATTACAGGTCTCCTCCCAGCAAATGGATGAACTTCGGACTCCCCTGGATAAAGCATTTCACCCGATAAACGGACTCATACTTTAGGGGGCAACTGTTATAGACATTTTTGTGCCTTGCATCACTGAGCATGAAATGTCAATAATTAAGGGATCAAAAGTCCCTAAACATGTTGTTCCTACCCCTAGAGGAACAAGGCCAGCAAACCACAGCAGTTTACAAAAGTTCTCCACCTGAAAACACTCAAAAACAAGGCAATTCTGGATCATGTCAACTGCTCCACTGAGCATCTGCGCTGAATGTCAAGTGCTCCACTGTCTACCTACGCTGAATGTCAACTGCAAAGAAGGCTACCTGTGCTGAGCGTAACTGGACAAGTGGCAGACTCATTTCTCAAGGTGTCAATGCCCAGGAAGCTTCCAAAATGACACTTGGATCAGGGAATTCGACTGGTGATGAGTAAGAGGTTCCAAATCTCCAAGTGGAAGTAAGAACCTCCAAGTGGACTGAAGAACTGAAGTGGGAGAGGACACTAGTCAGCTCCATGAAAGCCTCAAGATGACTCATCCTTTCTCCAAAATTCCTATATATAGATCTCTCTCATGAGGTCTAAGGAGGCTGGATTGTAATTGCAAAGAATTGCTGTTGGTTTGTGGTTGGATCATTGGGTGTTTATGCTTTGAAAGGGGCTGAAGAAGGAATTCCATTCTGCTGGGAAGGAGATGCTGGGTTGGAACCCTATGGGTTGTATCTCTTCCTGAACCTTGTTTATCAATCAATAAAGCTTCTCGGTTCTTTCCTATCTGCTGGTGTTTATTGTATGATTTGCATTAGTGTATTTGATTTAATTCTAATCCTGAATCATTTATGAATATGTATATTTGCCTTTATATTGTGTCCTTCTCTTGTTGCATGTAGCTGTTCTCTTGTCACAGGTAGCTGTTCTCTTGTGATCTCGTGGGAGCAAAAGCGAGGAGGCAAGTAGCTGTGGACACACAAAGAGGAGAGGATTTAGATCGAGGGACAACCGGAAGATAACGGTAACTCTACCAATCTCCTCTCTTTCATATTTCATAAAGGAAGAAACCGAAGTAGCTGCATTCGTTTGTTGCTAAGGCACTATCACGCCTTAGGAGGATAGGATCGTCCTGCATAGGCATTTTTCCCCACAATAATGAGTCTAAGGAGTCACAATATAACTCAGCCGACCTAACAATGATAATATAAAGGCACAAAAATAACAATAGAGGGATTCTATGGGGCACAGTAATAACAATATGGGGACAATAGGGGCACAAAAATATTAATAAGGGATACAAATACAATAGTAATGGGTAATCACTAGTATTATAGGGACCTAACACTTGGAGGGTGTTCCATACTTGAATTTTGGAGTAAGAAGGCAAAGGAAGAGTAGGAAAGCACAAGAGGAAATCGGGATCAACAACTACATTGAGATTTTTTTGCAGGTACCGAGTTGCATGTATGTTTTTCTCACTAGTTTTGGCATGCACGGCATATACGTGTATATTCTTGGTCATGATCTATCACTGGCATGGAGGATTGCATGGATTGAGAGTGGATTGCCTCGCCTTACCATTTCTTAGATAGACATGGAGATTATGGGTTTATTTATTTGTTTTTTTTTTTGTTGGTTCTCAAATTTCCTTAGCTTGGGTTGAGTTATTAGTTCCTTGAAGCCCTGGTTGGAAAAATGCTCAGGAATCCCTATAACATATTCAGTTCAGTTACTGGTCCTAGAAGCCTTGACTGCATAAACGCTCTGGAATCCCTTGGGCGTTGAGTTACTAGTTTTGGAAGCTCTGGTTGGAAAAATGCTTTGGAAGCCCGACAACAGTTGTGGGTTGAGTTACTAGTGCTAGAAGCCTTGGTTGGAACAAAAGCTCTGGAAATCCTGGAAGGATTGCATAGAGACCAATCTAATGACAATTGTGTGATGTCATGAGGTGGAATCATTTTTTACGGGTTGAGGTGGATGGCCTCTAGAAGACCTTGATTGTTTTGGATTGATTTGTTCTATGAGATCCCATATTCATACTTGGAATATGGCATGGGGGTGAATGGCTAAAGAGAGATTTGGCTCAACCATTCTACAGTCTGGTGGAACGTGGTAGCCCCATACCGGGTTGGCTTTTGCATCATTAATATGAGGTTATTTCTCCTTGTTATCTCATGAGTATTATACTGGTTTATATGTGGATTATAAGGTTGTTGTTTCCTTGGTATTTCTATTGTTATTTTGTTGGTTATGAATATGTATTATGATAATGGCTATTGTATGGATCTCATCATGTTTTTGCTGGTAAATGAATGAGCAATGTTTCTATGACCTATGGATGAAATGGTAGTTGATGTTCTGAGGCATCAATGCTTCTTAACGATTCTCAGCTAAGTATGAGACCCCTATGATCAAATATGTTATTTACAACTGTAGATTACATATTTGTGATATGTTTGATGAAATGCCTATCATGGCTAGTAGGGGTCCAGACTGACACAACATTATGCAAAAAAATCCCCTGGATGCTAGTTTGCAGGCCTATGAGAGTGTCCATAGGTCCCTCGACACTAGCATGCCCATAACATCAGAGCGTCCTCTGTCAAGTGGTCCAAAATCTTAGTGGGACCCAGGGGCTGGTTGGTAGAAAGGTTGGATTGGTTCATGAGGGTTCTAATGCTAATGTTGAATGTTTTTATGATGTGTTTCTGTCAGTTCCACTTCCCTAACATGAATTAGGAGGTCAAATCATATCATAGTGGCCTCTCGTCGCATGTTTAACCCGACTGGCCGGTTTCTTGGGTAGATGTGGGATGATGGTGTTACAAATAAAAACAAGTTGTAACAATAGCCATCATCCTAATGAGTTGATTGAACCAAATGTTGATATTTTTGTATATGTTCCTATATTAAAGAGGATATAACCTTATATTGGAATTTTTCCATAGTGGAAGCCAACATTTTACTATTCCATGCATGTATTTTCCAAAACAAAGAAAGCATATCATAATTAGAAAATACATACAAACAAATAGAATAAAATAAGTATATACTTTTGTGTGTTGAAAGAACTTGGAAAGAACAAATATCAATCAGGAAAGAGAGAGAGAGAAGTGAAAATAATTTATCTTACTGAAAATGGAATCATATTAACATTAGAAAAAAAATTAAAGATACCTTTATTATAGAAAAAAATGATGAGCCTTATGGTGGAGGCAATTGTCTTGTAACATTCTCTCTTTTATTTGGTGTCTTCTGTTAGGCCCCTATACTACTAGTGTAACCCCTTATTGTTATTAGTATAACCCACTTATTATATTGATGTACCCATGTAGTGCCCATATTGTTACTATTATGCCACATAGAAGCCCACCATTGTTACTGTTGTGCCCCACAATATTATTGTTATGTAGGCTTTGATTGTATTGGGACCACTTAGACTCCTATATATAGAAAGGAGGTATTTTCATTTGTATCATCCAAGAATTGTTCATTTATGTAATGTAAAGGAGGTTGCCCCCTCGAAGAGGCTGAATTCTAAGTCGTGGATCTCTCTTTTCTATCTTTTTGTGAGCTGGTTTCATAACATTTGGTATCAGAGCTTTGGATTCTAGGGTTTCGCTGCTCCAAACAGGCCATCGTGGCATTTTCGCTATAACTTTTTTTCTGTGACGTTTCAAAAGTCGCAAAAAAAACCCATTTGAGAAGAATTGGCGCTGAACCTTGGGTGCGAATTGCAGAGATTTTCGCGTGATATTTTCGGAGATATGATCTAAGGAATTTGGCCTTTCTGCAGACTCCTGAATTACATTCAAAACAGGTGACCTGGGGAAAATCATCATAACTTTCTTTCTGAGCATCGGATTGAAATTTCGTAAGAAGGTGCAGAAAGAGGATGGACTGTAGTTTTTGTTTATATATTTTTTAGAGTCAAAGGTTGAAATAGTGACACGTGGCACTTCATACAAGTTCGCTCTACTGAATTAGTCTATAATCAGGTCATCTTGGGAGATTGTGCATAACTCTTTCTTGGAGAATCCAATTTGGATCAGACTGGTGGCATTGGAAAGAGGACACAGAGGGCTACTACAGGTCACACTTTTAGAAATTAAAGATCCAAAAGTACAGAGTTACAGTCATTTCAAGGTAGAGCTCCTAAAATCAAGAAAAAGCAAGATGAGGAAGTTTGATGGCAAGGATCCGGTAAATTGGATACTTTAGATGGAGCAATATTTTGATATACATGGTGTACAACTGTTACAAAAGGTATGTATTGCATCTTCATATTTAGAACCAGATCAATTTTTATGGTACAAAGGGCTTTGTTCTCGTAAAAAACTTGTTACATGGTCAATTTTCACGGAGGAAATGATAGCACATTATGAGGATACAAAGAGCAACACCTTCTTTACAGCAACACCACAACAATTGGAAAGAGTAAAAGGGCTTTGTGACATAGTGGAAAGCAAAATTATGGAAACCAGGAAGCATATCCATCACAACTATAAAGATGGAAGTGTTGTTTCTCCTAACCTTCCACAACCTACAAGGGTTACACCACAACAATTGGAAGAAAAAAGAGAAAAAGGGCTTTGTTACAATTGTGATAGCAAATGCATTAAAGGTCATAAGTGTGCTGAGAAGAAATTATTTTACATAGAATATGAAGAGGAGGAAGAAGAGGATCAAGAAACATCAAAAGAAGGAGATATGCGCCAGGACCCCATCCCAGAGAAAGAAGAAATGAATCAGACCATATCTTGTAAAGCATTGGCAAGAATTACCACTTCTCAAACTCTCAAGATAGAAGGACACATCAAGAAGAAAAATGTTCAAGAAGTGAAAGATCACATCGAGCATCAAGAAATGAGTCCAACGATATCTTGTAAAGGACTGGAAGAAATTACCATTCCTCAAAAGATAGAAGGACATATCAAGAAGAAAAAGGTTCAAGCAGAGAAAGATCACATCGAGCATCAACAACAAGTTCTCCAACTTTTAAAGGATAATGCCACTTCGGTGCAAAATCAAATGAAACAACAGGTAGATCAACATCGTAGTGAAAAATGTTTTGATGTAGTTGATTGGGTAATTTTACTGCTACATCTCAAGCAAGCTATTTATGAGAAGGAAATGTTGGCAATACTGCATGCACTTAAAAAATGGCAACCTTACCGAATGGGAAGACTCTTCAAGGATGAGGATGTGGAAACATTGTTTTGTGCTATTTATATTATCCAACCAGATTGGATAAACGAAGCAAGGGATGAATGGAAGAAGGACGAAGAAGTATGGCCACTGATTCAAAAGTTGCAAAAGATCCCAATTCAAGCAATATTTCCAGAAATTGAAGAGGAAGGAAAAATCATATTGGAACCTGGAGCAGTCACAGAAACAAGAACCCGACAGCTACGAAATCTATCAATTTCAGAGTATCTCATCAAGTGGAAGAACTTACCCGCTGAATATTCCACATGGGAGGACAAGAATTTTATATAGAAGCATCAAGAACTACTCAAGCGTTGAGGACAACGCTTTTTGAAGGAGAGGGGCATGTTAGGCCCCTATACTACTAGTGTAACCCCTTATTGTTATTAGTATAACCCACTTATTATATTGATGTACCCATGTAGTGCCCATATTGTTACTATTATGCCACATAGAAGCCCACCATTGTTACTGTTGTGCCCCACAATATTATTGTTATGTAGGCTTTGATTGTATTGGGACCACTTAGACTCCTATATATAGAAAGGAGGTATTTTCATTTGTATCATCCAAGAATTGTTCATTTATGTAATGTAAAGGAGGTTGCCCCCTCGAAGAGGCTGAATTCTAAGTCGTGGATCTCTCTTTTCTATCTTTTTGTGAGCTGGTTTCATAACATTTGGTATCCATAACCCTTTGGCGCCATCCTATTCAAATGTGTTAAATGTGAATTTGGTATTTTCAAATATTGAATTTCTTGATCATAGAGCCCCTCGCCTCTTCAAATGACTCTATTCTATGAATAAGTTGTTTAACTTTAGCTTGGACAAAATCATATTCAATCTCAGGCCTCAATTCCATAGGATGTCTATCAACAACATTCCCTACTGCATGTTTCCATCACAATGTACAAACATTACTTCCTTGTTGACTACATCCATATCTACCTGATTCCCTTTAGGAGAGTTGCATCTTCTTGATCTTGTAGTTAAGTTTTCTTAGTTAAAAACATCACGTGTGCTAGATTTTTTGTTGTTTTCATCTTCCATAGGTAGAGTAAAATATGAATTTATGGTGATTTATTCCTCTGGAGTCAACATGCCTTCCATGTCCAAATTGTCTTCTACAATCTCTTTGATCATCATACTATTAGACACCACTTCATCCTCTACAAATATCCCCTGACAATAATTAGATCCTTTTTTAGAACAGGGCACTGGTTTGGTTTCAAGCACCTTCTTTATCAAAATGTGTGAGACATGTCTCTGGGAAGATGAATCTCGTTCTTCAAACAGATCACTCATACCAGACTTTCTGTCTCTTTCATTCTCACACTCAGTAACATTTTCTCCTAAAGATGAGCTGTTGACATTGGGATCTGATAATCCATCACTCCCACCTGAACTTTCTTCATCAGCTTCTCCCTTGCTGGAAAGCCTTCGAAAAGATTTATTCGACCCATCTCTCAAACTAGCTGAATAGGCTGTTAGATTTCTTTGAAGCACCTTCCTTGTTGCAACCCATTCAATATCCAACTGATCGTTGTGTGTCCCTTTCTCTAGCTGCTGCACCCTCTGGAACAACTTCTCAACACATTCCCATAGAGTTAGGTTATCGTCTGCTAGGGACTTTTCAATGATATCCATTTCCATGTTCTTTGCCTCATCAACATCATATAAAGAGATGCGTGAGAAGGATGGGTTGAGGTGGATGGGGTAACAAATGAGTTGTTGGCATTATGGCTAATGTGTTGTCCTTGATGGCAACCTACTTGATAAATATGTCAACATTATGTGTTTTTAAACCAATACAGATGCTACAGGACATATAAATAGATAAATGACATTTCAAAATCATATGAATGTTAAATATGAAGTTTGGGAAAGTATACGCAGATCCTATTCATAGGAGTCATGCACATACACAGGTATTGAGAATAAGAGTTGCATACATAATCCACACCATCGTAATATGGATACCATGGATCTTTAGCATAGTATTGGCCCATAGTAATGGGTGTGAAAACGGTTATTTGATGTCGTAAAAGAATACCAATGACATTACTAAGGGATTGTCCTAAGGTATTGGCTGAGGCTAAAGTTATAAGGAGATGGAGATCAAAGTGTTAAGGTTTCAAGTATTGAGTAGTCTATGAATGATTTGATCTAAAATAGGTGTACACCAGGGAGCAAGGAGAAGACTCAGATCTAAAAGACATGAAATAGGTTGACATGTATGCTTAATTGATTTACTTGCTACAAATGTCTAATATCGATGAAACTATGATACTATGATCTAAATGATTTATTCAGAATTTTGTAGTATTAACAGTAAAGATTGCGGAAAGTAAAATTACGTTTGCACCGAAAGTTTTTTAGCTCTGTATGTAAGTGTGTGTGGGCATAGTCGCATACAGACATGCATCCAGCTTAGAAGGGTCACATATATATTCCGCAAAATAATTTTTTAGTATGTGAAAATATGTATGTGGGTGTTGTGCATTGTAAGTGCATACATACATTGATATTCCTTATGGAGGTCACGTACACAAACCAAGGTTTGATCTATTGATTGATGCTTACAGATCTAATTATTGATGTTTACAATTGATATTATCTAGTTTACTTCTTGTTGTTTTTCGATGACGTCTTTATCATGACTGAGGTGAGTTGGTTGAATTAATCAGTTTTAATGGCACAAAAGTTTGATTGAGTGTATTATTTGTAATTGATTCATAAATATGTGATTGATGCAGTGATCTGTATCTAGTGAAATGGCCTATGAATGATTAAGTGATTAATGGTTTAATGTTCAGTGTTCTGAGATATGTACGCAAGATTTATACAGAGAAAATGCATATATACTCAAATATTATTCAATACAGTCACGCGCATAATTTGATATTTATCATGTCTAGTTGGGTTTTGCATTCAGTGACGTAATGCTTCATAATTTCAGTTAATTTGCAGTGTGACAGTGTCTTAGATTTAGAGCTTCAGATTTTTTTGGTTTATTGTAGATATGGATCTAGTTTGAAAATTTGATGAAAGGTGGTCTACAGGTTGTGTGATGATTGTTTGACACATGGATCTAGTCTGAAACATTCTGAAAAGTGGTGCACAAGGAGTTGAGGGTTGCAACCTTCAGAAAGGGGGTAGGAGTTCCCTTCTGAAAAGAGTTGGTAAACGAGTCTAGGGGGTTGTAGCTCCCTTCCAGTGGTTGTTGGAGAACGAGAGAAGATTGTAGCTTTATGTAGGTTGGTTTTTACATAATGACAAGAGTATACATCAATACAAATGTAATACTTTTTTTATATCATAAGAAAGAATACAAAGACATCAACAATGGTGGTTTTCTCCCACATTGGGTTTCCACCTAAAATCATGGTGTTCTATGTGTGTGTGTTATGATTTATTTATGGTCTTTACTTCATAATAAAATTGATTAATCAATTGATGCACTTCTTGAAGATAGTTATTTGATAGAATACATAAAAAAATAGTAAACTAGATATATGCTAGTTTTATGCTCTAAAGTAGTGTACATACGTAGGTTTCCTTAATAGCAGTAGCATATATTTTCATAATATAAAATTTGGAAGTTTTGAATTTAAAATAATGATTCACCCCCCTGCCCCCACCCATCTCAATATTTTTCCCAACAAATGGAATCAGAGCAAGACCTTCACAAGAAGCTTGATCACTTAAAGGGACATCCATCAAGATGAGCAATAAAGAGGGAGTATCTTTTATCCACCCACCTTTGTTTAATGGAAATAACTTGGTATTTTGGAAATTCAGAATGAGAGCATATTTGTAGTCACTTGGAGTTGATGTATGGTAAATTGTTGAAGGAGGCTATCAATATCCATCCTCCATTTCGAGAGATGATGCAGGGAAGAAAAAGTTGAGATCAACGCAAAGGAAGTAAATGATTTGTTAGGAAGCTTGCAAGAATCATAATTTTTGAATGTTATGCAGTTGAACACCACAAAACCTATATCAGATAATATTATCTAGAGTTTTAAAGGTGACACTAAGATAAAGAGTGTTAAACTTCAAACATTTAGAATTCAATATGAGACTCTTAGAATGCATAATGATTAAAGTATTGCAAGTTTTTTTCCTAAGGGTAGATGATATCGTTAAGTCAATGAAAAATATTGGTGATGAAGTAAAAGTTTCAATTGTTGTTGACAAAATTCTAAAATCTCTAACCCCAAAGTTCTATTCCAAAGTATCTTCCATTGAAGAAATGCATGATTTGAAGAATCTCACTATTGAATAGATCCATGGGATTTTAATAGCTTATGAAATGAGAAAATGGGGTCCATTACATATTAGATAAGAAACATTCAAAGCTACATACAAAGGAAAGGAAAAGGAAGAGCTTAAGGAAACAATTTACATTTCAGATGAAGGAGAAGAAAACTTCATGAAGATACTCCAAGTAGGAATTGACAAGTTTAGAGGGATGATTCCTTTCAAACTCTTTGCATGTGGAAGGGTTGATCAATATGCTACTAAATGTCCTTATAAAGAAAATAATGAGAAATGGAAGAATTCTTCAAAAGGAAATGTTAAAGGAAGGAAAAGTTTGTATACTCCGGAAGACAATGAATATTCTTCCAATAATGAGGATGTTAAATCTGATCAAGATTGTCAATTTCTTATGGCATTTTAAGAAAAATGTGTAGATGAATCTGATGATGTTTTTATGGATTCTCTAGAAGAAAATGATATCTGTAAGGAAAATACTCTTATTGAAGAAATAACTCATCTAATAATTTTTCTAGAAGAAGCTAAATTAGCTAAATAAATTTTGAAGAAACAAGGTCTAGAAAAGGAAAGGCACAGTGAAAGTTTAGAACTTGAAATATTGAATCTAAGAAAGGAAATTGAGAAAACAAGGGCTCTAAATATTATATTTTCTAAAGGATCTAAGACTTTAGAAGAAATCATCAAAGTGCAATGCTCTCCTCTAATTAAGACATGTCTTGAATACAATTCAAATGGTGAATCATCAAAAACTTTAAAATCTTATGAAACAGGTACATGAAGCTACCTTAATGTAGTAAAAGGAAGAAGTCATCATAATAGCTCTTAGCGAAAGAATGAAGGATCAAATATCTCACAAGAAAAATAACCTTACCATAATCAAAGGGGAAGCTACTCAAAAAGGTATTATACTCCCAGGTGCTCCTACTTCAGTGGTCAATGCTTCACTTGTCATAATTTTGGTCACAGAGTTGTTCATTGTGCCACTTATAAAAATATTATGACTAGAGAAGAAGGAAAACAAAAGAATGAGATCGGGGCAAAGAAATCTTCTTATAATGTTTTCTCCCCTCTTCAAGATGAAATTGAATGTTCTCTTTGCAATAACTTTGGTCATAAAGAAACTGAAAGAAGAAGTGGAATGGGGCCATCTTACCAGCATGAGAAGAATACAATAACACCCAAGGTATGGAAAAATAAAACTACAAACTCTGAAAATTGTGGTCTAGCTTTGTATGCGGGAGATCAAGAAAATTTGTGGTACATTGAAAATGAATGTTCGAAGCATATGACATGTGACAAAGATAAGTTCATGTATTTTAATGAAATAAAGGAAGAAAAGAATGTAACTTTTGGTAATAACTCACTTGATACTATCAAAGGGAAAGGAACTATGTTGCTAAATAAAATGGTCAAGGCTAGAAATGTTTTATTTGTTGATGGATTAAGACATAACTTATTAAGTGTTAGTCAAATGTGTGACCAAGGGCATGGATTTGTTTTCAGATCAAAATAATTTTGTGGTAATAAATATGGACACGGGTAAGATCATAATAAATGGAACAAGAACTCGAGGGAATTTCTATGTCTTGCAAGGCAGCCAAGAACATTGTTACTTAATAAAATCTAAAAAAATTTGGCTTTGGCACAAATGGTCAGGACACCTTAGCTTTTCTCAATTATACAAATCAAGTAGAATGGGAGTAGTTCGTAACTTGCCCAATATATCCACCTGGAAATAACATCTGCAAAGCATGTCAATTTGGTAGGAAATCTAAAGTATAGTTTAATGCTAAAGAAGGTACTTCAATTAAACCACTTGAACTTATTCATACTGATTTATGTGGTCCTATGAGAAAGAAGTATCCTCGTGGTGACCAATACTTTATATTATTCATTGATGATTTTACAAGAATGTGTTGGATTGGCTCACTAAAATATAAAGATGAAGCATATGATAAATTTAAAGTATTCAAGGCTCTCATAGAAACTGAGTTAGATTTGAAAATAAAATGTCCTAGATCTGATAGAGGAGGAGAGTTTATATCAGATGAGTTTTTCAATTTCTATGAACAACATGGCGTCAAAAGATAATTTTTTTATAGCTAAGACTCCTCAACAAAATGGAGTAGAAAAAAGAATGAACAGGACAATCTAACAAATGGCACATGCTATTCTTGATGAGTCAGGAACACCACATACCTTCTAGGGGGAAGTAGCACATAAAATCATGAATATTCTTAACAAAGGTCATGTTAGAGTAAAAAATGATAAAGATCCATATGAACTATGGTATAGTAAGCCTGCAATTCTCAAACACTTTAGAATTTTTGGAAGAAAATGTTACATAAAGAACAATGATGATAAGCTTGGAAAATTTGAATGCAAAGATGATGAAGGAATACTTCTTGGATACTCTTCTAGAAGAAAGGGATATAAATTCTATAATAAAAAGCTTCAAACGATTATTGAATGTATAAATGTTTTGATTGATGAAGCATCCATAGGTACCAAAAATGAAGAATCAAAAAATGACATAACCCTCCCTACTACAAGCCAAAAGGTTGTAGAAGAAGCAAATAGAGAAGCATCAGAAAAGGAAATGAAGATACAGATTCATCAAAAAACAATCCTTCAAGGTATGCTCAGAAAAATCATCTTGAATCTCAAATTATAGGTGAAAAGGAAGCAAGAATAAAAACTAGAAGAACGCTTGTTGTAACTTCTAGTTACGTAGCCTTACTATCCAAAAAGGAATGTTGGGTTAAGGCAATGCATGACGAACTTGATCAAATATAAAAGAACCATACATGGGAATTAGTACCAAGGCTTCATGATAAAAATGTTATTGGGACAAAATGGGTGTTGAAAAATAAAATGAATGAAAATGGAGAAGTAATTCAAAATGAAGAAAGACTTGTATGTAAAGGTTATGCTCAACGAGAAGGGATAGACTTTGAAGAAACATCTGCACTTGTAGCTAGACTTGAAGCCATAAGAAAGTTTCTTTCATTTTCGAGTTTCCATACCTTTAAAGTATATCAAATGGACATTAAGGTCAATCATCATGAATTTTGGGCTCGAGATCAAAATTGGGACCAGATTTTCAAGCGTATTTCTTCAAAACAACCAATAATGAATTTTTTCAAGCGTAATTTTTCAAAGATGATCAATAATGAATTTGGTTCCATTACAGATGTATAAACTAATGTAATCTTTTCTCCAACGAAGTTGTTCAGCTATCAACTTTTTGCGCTGATTCCCTAGGAGCTTGTGAAAAACGAGTCGTTTTCAGTCCTGAAGTGGCTCTGAAATTGAACAAATCCTCTTTGATTCGGACCAGATTTGTAACAAATTTAAAGCTATTTATATCGTTCTTGGTTTTGCATTTTCTAAATCTATGTATTATCTCAGGTGGGACGAAAATGAAAGTCTTAAAGATTCCATCTCTGGCTGGCAATGTAATGCATGCCACTGAATCGAGGTAGCTCGAAGTACTCATCATGATGGGGTTTGACTTGCGTTGGATTTTCCATGGTATTGAACAAGGTTTGAGAATTGTATGGAGCACAACAACTTGTGTTGGGCATCAAATAAATGTGTGGATGCAACAAGTGTTGAAACTTGCTGAAGTTTGAATTAAATTTATTAGGCGGTGAGATCTTAACAATTTCACATGCTATTAATTTAATATGTGATATAACTTTTCATATTGGTTATCTGTAGAATCATCGCAATATGTGAAACATTCAGCGTGAAGTCCAAGTGAAGCACCCAGCGTGAAGCCAGTGAAGCACTCAGCGTAAAGCCAACATACTCAGTAGAAGAAGCCAGCGTGAAGCAACAACATTGTTCCTTGAAGAGTGGAAGCTTGGTAGCACGGCTTAAGTAGAAAAACAGATTTTTTTGTGATAGACAGCACACATTTCTAGGAGAAGGTGTGAAAGGATCAGTTGTCAGTTCTGTGAAGTGGTAAAAATTTTAATTCTTGGAGTAATCGTGAGATTTTGTATTTGGTAATTTTTCATTTTTTATTTTGGAGAGATCTAGTGAGTTTTAGAATTTTGGGGAATTTATTGTTTTTTGGAGTAAAAAGGTCATTTGTAAATTTTTGGAGTAATAAGGAGATTTTATTTCTAATTTTTTATTTGGAGGGATAAGTGTGACATTGTAACAGTCAAATTTTGAAAGTTACCTTGTAAATATTTGAGAAATTGACTACAGCAAAGTGCAAAGCTCAGTCATTTTTCTCCTGCTTCAACGACTATACGAGGGTCAAGACCAAGCCCCAATAGATCGTTTGTTATTGTGTTGTGTGTTGCATGTTGTGTTTCCCATCTTGATATTTTTTTCTTCTGAGTTTGATTCTTGGTGCGAAGCTTCAACGCTACAATGTCAAGGTTGATTAATTTGTTTTCTAATTCCGACAAACTTGAAGTTACAAAATCCTATAAAACATGGCAACGCCTCATCGAAAGCACTCTCATTTATAATGAATTATGGCAGGGTATATGTGATGGTGATATTAAGCAGAATAAACCCACAGATGTAGCTACACTAGCAAAATGGGAAGTTAAGAATGCCAAAGAATTAGCTCTCATTAAATCTTTTGTAAATGATGAAATGTATGTCCATATAGAAAATGCTACAGATGCATGGTCTGCTTTGAAAAATTTTAAAGACCTCTTTGATACTCAGCCTAAGTTAAAGAAAGTTGATCTACAATTAAAATTATTGCAACAAAAATTGACTGAAGGAGGTGATGTTCTTGAATATATTTAAAGACTTAAGAATATTAGGGAGGAAATCATTAATGTTGGTTTACCAGCAATAGATGATAGTTTTATGGTCACAATTTTAATTGTTGGACTTCCTTCTTCCTACACACATTTTTTGGAGACTCTACAATTAACTGGAAAATTAGAGAAACGAAAGTTTGATGAGCTCTGCAAAATGTTGACCCAACATGATAAAACCTTTGGGAAGAAGAAGAAAGTTGCTGAAGATGTTTTTCTCACAGAGGCCAGCACTAGTAAATCATTGACTGACAGTTCTAGAAGCAGAGGCAGAGGGAATTTCAATCAGAATCAAGCAACACATAATGTACAAAGTCGATGTCGAAGCCAAAGCAGAGGAAACAACTTTAATAGAGGCAACAGTTCAGGAAGGAGTAATTTTCAAGGAAGAGGAAACAACCAAGGAAAGGGTATTTTCAAGGACAAGGAAATAATAATCAAGGTAGAGGACAATCTCAAAATAGAAGTCAAAGCAGAGGCAGAGGACAATCTTTAGGAAGAGGAAGAGACTTAAGTCAAATTGTGTGTCGAAGATGTAACAAAGTTGGACATTATGCTGAAGATTGTCAAACTTCTCATAATAAAATTCCCAAGTTTCATCAGCACTCAGCACAATTTGCAAATGATCAAGATGATGATAACTTAGAATATTTTTTTACTTCCTCGCTGGCATTCCAACTTTCATCCCATCTTAGAAGTGATTATGAAGATGCCTGGATTTTGGATTCAGGGGCAACTCAGCACATGACTTGTCAATGTGATTTTTTTGGAATTTTCAAGATTGCCAACTTAATTCCATTTTTCTTGTAGATGACACAAAACATACTCCTTATGGAAAAGGAGTAGTTAAAGTTTTTCTCCCTGGCATTGGAGAAAAAATGATTTCAAATGTATGATATGTACCAACATTTAAGAAAAATTTGTTGTCTTTAGTCACGATTAGACAAGCAGGACATTAGGTCATTATGGAAGATGGCTTAGTTAAGATTAATTCAGTCAAACAGAGCTTGAAAACAGTGATGACAAGTTATGAAGATGGAAAACTGTTACGAATGAATGGGACAGTTATTCCAAGGCATTTTGATTTTGCAGGGGCAGTCACTACAGGAATTTCACCTATCAGATTATGGCATGTAAGATATGGACATTTAAATTTTGATAGTCTTTCTCAATTGCAGAAACAAGGAATGGTTAAAGGACTTCCCACTTTCAAAAAGGAAAATGCAAAATGTGAAGCTTGCATTTATGGCAAACAAAGTCAAGAAAGTTTTCCAACAAGTTCATGGCGTGCAAACAGGCGGCTACAACTAGTTCACAGTGATGTTTGTGGACCACTACAAACTTCATTTGGTGGTTGCAAATATTTCTTACTATTCATTGACGATTTCAGTAGAATGACTTGGGTTTACTTCTTGAAGAACAAGTCAGAAGCATTTGAGAAGTTTAAAATTTTTCGCCAACTTGTTGAAAATGAGGTCAAAGAAAAGATAGGTACTCTCACGACAGATAATGGGGGAGAATTCACTTCAAATGAATTAAAAACTTATTGCAGTGAAAATGGCATAAGACGACATCTTACAAATGTTTACACTCCACAGCAAAATGGAGTAGTCGAAAGAATGAATTGCACCTTGTTAGGAATGGCGAGATCCATGTTAACTTTCAAGAGGTTAAGTCCAACATATTCAGCAAAAGCAATTCACACAGCTGTCTACTTAAGAAACAGATCTTCAACTGCTTCTTTAGACGTAATCACACCTTATGAAGCTTGGTATGGTTTCTAACCATGAGTTAAACATCTTAGAGTTTTTGGATCAATATGTTATGCCTTAGTTCCAAAAGAAAAACGAACTAAGCTTGACTCAAGAAATTTAAAATGCACAATGATTGGCTATTCTAATGAGAAGAAAGCGTATCGTCTTTTGACCAATGGAAAATTCATTATGAATAGGGATGTCATTTTTTATGAAACAGAGAGTAAGAGTGCCGAAGAAATCGAAAGACTTCTTCAAAAGTTAGAAACTAAAGGTAGTCGAAGAAAAGGAAATACACAAAGTCAACCAAATTCACAAAATTGGTATGAAATCGATTTTCCTTCATCTGAAGATGATTCATCGAGTCCATCAACTTCAACAACACCATCTAGATCTTCTAGCAGTTCATCCACATCTCCAAGCAGCAACAGTTCTTCTGACAGTGATTCTCCACTGCCAGAACGAACATTAGTTTATATTAATCATCTTTACAATGATGGAGACTTTTCAGAATCTCAAACAACTAAGCATCAACTACCAAAATGGGCAGTTCAACTTTTGAATGATGTAAAACCTGATGAGTAGAATAAAACAGGCACCAGAAGGGCACATAGAAGTGAAGGCAATTTTGCCTTGTTAGCAAATGATTTTACTGAACCTTCCACATACAAAGAAGTAGTAAAACATAAAGAATGGCAATAAGCTATGGTTGAAGAATATCAAGTAGTTATTGATAACAACACTTGGAAACTTGTTGATTGTCCACAAAATGTTCAACCCATAGGATGCAAATGGGTTTACAGAATTAAGTATAATCAAAAGGGAGAACTTGAAAAGTATAAAGCACAACTTGTCGCAAAAGGTTTTGTGCAATAGGAAGGCATTGATTATGAGGAAACTTTTGCTCCTACAGCTAAATGGAACACCATCTGATTACACTTGCATTGGCCACTCAAAAAGGATGGAAAGTTCATCAAATGGATGTGAAAAGTGCTTTTCTCAACGGGGATTTACAGGAAGAAGTGTATATGACACAACCATCAGGTTTCGAAATTGAAGGGAAAGAACATAAAGTCTACAAATTGATCAAGGCTTTATATGGATTAAAACAAGATCCCCGAGTTTGGTATGTAAAGATGGATGAATACCTTAAGAAAGTTGGTTTTCAATGAAGTGAATCTAATGATACTTTGTATGTGCGACAACAGGGAAAGGATCTAGTAATTCTTGTTATGTATGTAGATGGTTTGATCATTACTGGCAACGATGATGATCATATTGCACAGGTGAAAAAGGAGTTACATGCAAGTTTTAAGATGACAGATTTGGGATTACTTCACTACTATCTTGGAGTTGAAGTCTTCCAACATCCACATCATATTTTCATTTCTCAGAGTAAGTATGCAATAGAGGTTCTTCAACGATTTGGCATGTAGGATTACAAGCCTGTTCTTACCCCCATGGAGAAAAACTTGAAACTTTCAAAATTTGAAGGGGGGAAAATGTAGATAGTACAGCTTACAAATAGTTGATTGGTAGCTTAATTTATTTGACAAATACTCGCCTTGATTTATTTTATGTAGTTAGTATTCTTTCACGTTTTATGCAGGAACCACGAGACAACCACTGGAATGCAGCAAAAAGAGTTCTTAGATATATCCAAGGAACAAAAGATTTTGGTCTTCTTTACACAAAGACTAAAAAATTTGTACTTGGTGGATATTCCGATGCCAACTTTTCTGGAAGTATTGATGATTGAGCATCAACATCAGGTTATTTAATGAACATGGGGTCAACAACAGTATCTTGGAGTTGTAAGAAACAAGCTATAGTGGCCACTTCTTTAGCAGAAGTAGAGTACATTTCAACATGGGAAGCAACATATGAAATTGTTTGGTTGCGCAGAATTTTGTAAGACTTGGGCATTTCTCAAGCAGAAGCTACATCATTATTCATTGATAGCCAGTTAGCCATCAAACTTGCCAAGAACCCAGTTTTTCATTCAAAGACAAAGCATGTGGACACCAAGTATCATCATATCAGATCTCTTATTGCCAAAGATGTCCTCAAGCCAGTTTATTATCCTTCCGAAGATCAGATCTCCGACATTTTCACAGAACTGCTTGGCATAATAAAATTTACTAAGTTGAGGGACAAACTTGGTATTTAGAAGAGGAAATATTTTTTTCTAATTATTAAATTTATTTAAATTATATATATATATATATATATATATATATATATATATATATATATATATATATATATTAAGGATATAGTCAGGTTACATTTAAATTGATATATAAGATGGAAGTGAATGTGAAGATAAATGTGTGAGAAATACTCAATAACATTCCCAAACTCATAATTTTCACAATATTTCTTTCTACCGCAATTTCACGCCCTTATAGGTTATATTTTTCCCAATATTTTGAACCTTTCAAGTTGTCTTTAGTGAGACTTTTTGGAAGTTGTGGGTTTTTCCGATCTAATTTCTCTAAAATCCCGCAGGAATTTATTGAAATCACAAACTTGATTCCACGTGTTGAATCCATATATGTAGTTAAAAAACCAGTTTAAATAACACAAACCAATATTTCACCTCAAATTTTTCAGCCAGATTCCCGCACTGGAAAGTCCAAAAAGTCACACTAAAGGCAACTCCTTTTCCTTTAGCCTCTACCCTCACTCTCATATGTAAGGGTGGGGTTGAGAAAATATGGAGAGAAAAATATTAATTTACTCAATATTTCCCCCACTGCCACTTAGGAAATATTGGAAAAAACATAAATATCAGGGTGAAGGTGGATGGAAATATTGAGAAAAATAATATATTTTATCCAATATTTCCTCCCACCCTAGAATGGGAAATATGTGGAAAAACATAATTTTATTGTAATATTATATTTTTCCCAATAAGATTTGAGGTGAGGGTGAGGATGGGGATGGAGGGAAATATTGGGTAAATGATGAGGGTTGAGGTGTTATTTACCCCATATTTTCCCTTTACCCCACCTTTATCTCCTATATTTTTTCCATTATTCTGCGCACCAAGCCTAGTCGTCATATGGGTGTGGGATTATATTTTGGCCATTATGCTCCCTTATCCCTACCCTCATATATTAAGGGTGTATGATTACAAGTATGAGGGTGAAATAATGGAAAAAATATAATATAATATATTATATTCCCCGCCCCCTATATAAAGTCAAGAGGAGGGGATACATATTGGGTAAAACATATATATATATATATATATATATATATAATGGTAGGGGATGATGGGAATATTCGGTAAATTATATTATGTATGTTAGATAATACATAATATACATAATATGCTTTACCTAATATTTCTCTCCTCCTAATACACTTATATGGATATTATATAGTATGTTCTACTTAATATTTATCTTGTCCCCCCACCTTTATATGGATTTATGAGGTACATAATAGGTTTTACTTGATATTTTCTCTCTCCCCCACCATTGTATTATTGATCTATACATATTTGTTTTATCCCAATATTTTTCCTTACCCCCCACCTTCATATGGATCTATGAGGTACATAGTATGTTTTACCTAATATTTTTCCCCTTCGCCCATCTTCATATGGATCTATGAGAGTGAGGGGAATGGAGGAAATATTGAGAAAAACATACTATGTAACATATGTAGTATGCTTTATCCAATATCCCCGCTTTCAACATCTTATGTATTAGTTATGTTTATTATACTTAAAAACACTGAGTTAGTAGGGTTCATTTTCTTCCTTCAAACTAAATCCCTCTTTTCATTATCTAGAATTTGGAACTCAAGCAATAAAAAAAAATTGAACTGAGTTTTTATTATTGCTGCTTGGATGGGTTGCTTTGCAAGAATCACTAGCAGGGTAGCTTCAAACCTCGCATTATTTTAGCGGCCATGCTTGATAACAAGGTTGAAAAGCATAGGGGAACCTACATCTTGATCAAATCCCCAAGTTCCACACATGCTTGCTTGCTTCTAATAGATGAGTTTGGTTCACACATTTTCAGTCACTTCAACCCCCATGATATAAATTTCTTTCCATTAATTATAATAATGAATGTGGCAAGGGTGGGGTAAAACGTACTACCTATGTTAAATATTATTTCTTACCCAATGTTTCAGAACATACATATTGGGTAAAACACACTATGCATATTACATATTATATTTGTGCCTAGAGACACTCTATAGCCTAGTATGAGAGAGAAGTGGTAGTGGTTGTAATATAAGCTATTAGATAATAATCATAATAATAATAAAAAATTAAGAAAGTAATAAAAATAATAAATTCATTCCATTTAATTTATTATATTATGTTTTTCAAAAACAAAAAGATAAATATCACATTAAATTAAATTTAAATAATAACAATTCATATTCTTAATTATGACATTTTAGATTATGTATATCACTATCAATTATGCTATTTATGCATAGGGATTTGAACACTCGACCTCGTGGCACATAATATTTCATTTACATGGTTCCCTAATGCTTAGATAATATAATTAATAAACATATAAAAATTTTAAAATTTAATTAACAAATATATAATTAAATACAAGAATATTAGAAATAAAGAGAGATTCATTTTACCATATAAATTAAAATATTGATTCAAATTGGTAACTTTTATATTCAAAACTACATATTTAAATTTAACTAATAGACATATAAAAACATAACATTTATAATATATATTTTTTCCTAAATTATATATATTATGCATATCACCTTAAAAAATTAAATTATAAAAATTATAAAAAAAAACACATATATTTGTATATAAATTGTAAAAATTATAAAAAAAACACATATATTTATATAACTATTTATATACATATGCTTTTAGAAGATAAATTTGAAAAATTATAAATAGAAATGTATATATATTTTGATATATAGAAATTTGAGATGTATATAATTGTAGATAATATTATTGAAAACAAGAAATGCAAAATTTCTTTTATGTTTTGATAGGTTTATAGTTGGATAGATTTCATCCCTCTTCATACTTGGTAGATCCAAAATTAAGATGAATATAAGCTAGTTTACCCAACATTTCTCCCCTGGCCCTCATAGATCCATATGAAAGCAAAAGGAGGAAAGAAATATAACACAAAACATACTACACCATTTATGTTACATAGTATGTTTTACCCAATATTTCCTTTTCCCTCTATTCTCATAAATGTTGTAATCCATGCGAAGGTAGTGGGAGAGGGCAAGAGTGGAAAAAAAAAACAAATATTAAGTAAAAATATTAATCCATATAAAAATATGGAGAATAGACAAATTGAATAAAAGATAGGTATATTACATAGTATGTACTTAATATTTCCTCGTTCCTCATTCTAATGTAATAATTATGTTTAGTATATTTAAATAAAAAATCTCTCCATCCAAATTTAAACAAAATATTAATAAATATAAGGAAATTTATGAAAATTTGAAAGAGGAGATTTTTGGTTTAAATATAATTCACAATTAATACTTATAGGGAGGAAATATTGGATAAAATACACTTTGTAACCCAAGTAAATATTTTATCTAATATTTTTCACTCGCTCAGAAATTCTCTTAATTCTATTAATTTTTAATTTAAATATAATAAACCTGATTAACTTATATAAAACAATTAAGATTTTTATTTGCAACTTAAATTATAATAATAACCTTTAAAAAGTATTCAAAAATTTCCTTCCACTTAAGCTGACCTGAACAGGAGTAACAACTCTGAGAATATCACAGAAACAACCTACTGAACAGTCTAATTTATTTCATATATTAAGGGGTGGTGGGATCCTTATTATCTATCTGATCGTCCAATTATTGATTAAGAACAGACGGCCGTCAATTCAACATTATTTGGGAAGAGTAGACGACGGTCAATATTATTGTTACGTGTCAGGGTTCTGAAAATCAAGGATCAAAGAGTCATGTAGGGCGACTAAATGGTGGTCGTCGTCGCCATATTTTATTCATGATAGTGGTATCAAAAAAGGCTAAGGGTGGAAAAGCCACAGACTAGATGTGCATTGAGATTGAAACATAATCTTCTTCGTTTTGTTAAATTACTCAAAACGGTTATAATGTATCTCTAAGGGATATGATTATTTCATATATGATAAATTTCTTAGTAAGATGTTGATTGCAATAGTAAATATGACAAAGAATAAGATGTATTATCTTGCCATGAATCATGATAGGAAGGATAACTTATTTGCTGAAAAGCAATTTATTTGGATGAATTTTTGTTATGACATTTTAGGTTTGGTCATCTACATTTTGTAGATTGTTAGAAAAATAGAATTGAATTTAAGCCCAGAGACAGAGGGGAGAGGCAGAGTAAAATTGTTTCGTGAAGCTAGATTTACGCGCAACTTACAGAGACTTAAAAATACAGCATTCATTCATTGCAAAAAACAAAGTAGAACAGAGTTAGTTTGGAGCAACACAATAATAACTTAGGATTGAATTCTAAATCATGAAAACACATTCACATGAGACTGCTGCTCATTCACCAAGTAAAACAAAGGTTTTACGGTGATTTACACTTCATGCGAAATAACACATAGTAAAACAGTAACTGTTGATTTTCACGTGCCCACGTGCCCACCAAAATTTGCTCCACCATTTTCTCCTCGGAGACTCTCGCTCTCTTTCTCTCTCTTTTTTTCAAAATGAATTTTACATACATATTTATCTCAACATACAATTTTTACATTAATACATAGCAGAGAAAATAATTAATACGTTTTTGTTGTTGAGTGTGGACAGTAATAGTCATGGAATGAATGTTTGCCCATATCTATTTACCAAAATACATTAAATGCCTTAAATACTTTTCTGTGTTGCGGAATGGTTCACGTGGTACTTCTATTCTGGCTTCAGTCCTTCCATCTTCAAATAGAGACGCAACCTGCAAAAATACTTCTAACAAGTATGGTTGTTGTCAGGGTGTTTAACGCGGTGGTTGGGATTAATATCTCCAACACTCCCCCTTAATCACAATTGCCGCCATTGACAATTTCCAAACAGTTTTTGAGATAAACAAAACTTTCACGTGCCAATGGCTTTGTGAAGATATCAGCAAATTGTTCCTATGACCTACAATGCTGCAACACAATTTCATCATTGTTAATCAACTCTCTAATAAAATGATATTTAGCATCAATATGCTTGGCCCTCTTATGAAAGACAGAATTCTTTGACAATGAAATTGCTGAGGTGTTGTCACATAAAATAGTTGTCGCTCCCTCTTGGTCATGACGAGGATCCCTCGACATCCTTCTCATCCAAACTGCCTGACATGTTGCTGCTGCTGTTGCGCCATATTCATCTTTTGCTGTTGACAGTGACACATTTCGCTGCTTCTTGGAGGCCCATGAAATGGCTCCAGAACCCAAATGAAAAACATATCCTGACGTGCTCTTTCTGTCATCGACACTTCCAGCCCAATCACTGTAAGTGTAACCAATCATCCTGAAATCACTTTTTGCTGTGTACAAAACGCCATACTATTTTTTCCCATTGACATACCTTTAAATCATTTTCGTTGCTTTCCAATGTGTTTCCTTGGGTGTCTGCACAAACCTCGACACCAAACTTACTGCATACATTATATCCAACCTAGTGGAGGTCAAATACATCAAGCCGCCTATCATGCTTTTGTATAATGTTGGATTGACATTGTTGCTACAATCTTCTTTGCTCAACTTCAACCCGATGACAATTGGAGTTGGTGCGGGCTTGTTGTTATGCATTTTAAACCTCTATAAAATTTCCACCACATATTTTGCTTGAGAGATAAAAATGCCATTTTTTGTTTGCTTCACTTCTATGCCCAAAAAATATCTTAACAATCCCAAGTCAGTCATTTCAAATTAACTCTTCATGACTTGTTTGAAATCAGTGATGAGGAAATCATCACTACCTGTAAAAATAAAACCATCTACACATAAGATGACAATGAGAATCTTACCTTCGCTCTCTTTGATGTAGAGAGTGGGTTCACCATTACATTTGTCAAAACCATTATCCAACAAGTAGGCATCTATCCTATTGTACCATGCACGCGGTGCTTGCTTGAGCCCATAAAGAGCTTTCCTCAACTGATACACTTTTCCTTCTTGGCCTTCAACCCCATAACCAGGCAGTTGCGCAACATACACTTCCTCTTTCAGCGCTCCATTCAAGAATGCTAATTTTACGTCCATTTGATACACTTTCCATTTATGTTTCACTGCAATCACCACAACTATGCACACTATCTCCATCCTCACAACTAGTGTGAACGTCTCCGCGTAACCTCTTCCATGTTGTTGCCTATATCCTTTGACCACTAGCCTTGCTTTGTGCCTTTGAATATTTCCCTCAATGTTGCTTTTGGTCTTATAAACCAACTTCACTCTAATGACATGTTTTCCTTTCGGAGGGCTCACTAACTCCCATGTGTCATTCCTTTCTATTGCTTCTATTTCTTCCTCCATTTCCGCAACCCATTTTTCTTCTTTGACTGCATCTTCAAAATGGATTGGGTCATCTACGTGACAAAATAATGCAAATAAGGAATTTAGACCAGCACTGCTATCAACTTCTTCTTGCTCATAAATTTCATTTATATTTCTAAATTTTGGTCTTCTTGTGCTTGTTGAAGATGGGATTGACATGTAACTTGGTGTTGCGCTTTGCAGTGTGCTTGGAGAAGCACTTC
The DNA here is from genome assembly GCA_031772625.1 of Pinus tabuliformis. Classification (NCBI taxonomy): domain Eukaryota; kingdom Viridiplantae; phylum Streptophyta; class Pinopsida; order Pinales; family Pinaceae; genus Pinus; species Pinus tabuliformis. The sequence continues at coordinate 594,453,175 of CM062815.1, read as the reverse complement.
CTTGGATGTGCAAAGCTATCCTATTATTTGTTGTTGGTGTTTCTTGCTGCCTGCTTTGTTGCGCTTGAATAGGAGTAGAGGGTCACTATTGAGGAATTACTTGATGTTGTTAATTCCTCTTTGTCCTCATGTGGTATACATGCTTTGACATTGGCTATATTTTCTAAACTTCCATCCCATGCTTCCTCTTCTATGAACTACACATCTCCACTAATTATGACATTTTTGGTTAATGGATTGTAGAGTTTGTATGCCTTTGATTCATAATTGTATCCAACAAATATACATTTCTCCCCCTTGCTGTCCAACTTCTTCCTCAACTCATCCAGGACATGTGTATATGCCACACATCCAAAAATGCTCATATGGGTGACACTATGCTTTCTTCCACTCTATGCCTCTTTAGGAACTATGTTTTGGATGCTTTTGGTTGGACATCTATTCAAGATATATGTTGCACAAGCGACAACTTCACCCCAATAATCATTTGGAAAATGCTTTGCCTTCATCATACTCATTTCCATTTCCATAATGGTCCTATTCTTCCTTTCTACCACACCATTTTGCTGAGGTGTATACCTTGTTGCAAATTGCTTATGAATTCCATGCTCCCTACAAAAACGGAGGAAATCATTTGAGATGTATTCTCCACCTCTATCAGTCCTGATCACTTTGATGTATTGTCCACTTTGCTTCTCAACAAGAGCTTTGTATTGGCGAAAGCACTCAAACACTTCACTTTTCTGTTTTAAGAAATATACCCATGTCTTCCTTGTGAAGTCATCTATGAAGGTCAATAAATAGTGGTTGCCAACAATTGATGGTGTGTGCATTGGTCCACATAAATCCTAGTGGACAATCTCCAAAGGTGCCTTTGCCCTTACTCACTTTCTTGCTGGAAATGTCTCTCTATGTTGCTTGCCCAAGATACATCCTTCACATAGGTTGTCTGATTATTCTATGAGTGGTAGTCCCTTCACCATGCCTTTCCTATGTAGCAAATTCAAACCTCCAAGGTTGATATGTCCGAATCTCAAATGCCATAACTAATTTTCATCTTTTACCTATGGTTGAAAGTTTACTTGTATGATAGTTGCATCTTTTCTTCCATTCTCTTGTGAGTTCATTGAGATTTGTGCTTGTGCACCTTCTTTTTACAAATCTGATTTTAATTTTAGTGGAAACACTCTATTGTTTGTTATCTGAACCTTTGCAATCAACTATCTATTTGGAGGTCTATCCAAAATTGTGCACACATCATTTTTGAAGAAGACATTGTAGGCATTTTGCATGAGTTGTACAATGCTTATGAGGTTATGCTTTAGACCGGGGATAAAGTAAACATCTGAGATGTACTTCTTATCCCCCTTCTTTGTTAGGATATTAACTCTACCTTTCCCCATGAGAGAGACTTTGTTATCAGTCCCTAATGTCACTTCATATTTCACACTTTCATCTATATTGGAAAACATTTCGATGTTCCCCGACATGTGGTTGCTACACCCTAAATTTAGACACCATATGTCACTTTGTTTTTCTTGACATGCTACATTACAAGCTAAAAACATGCTATCATGGTTCTGATTTTCTTTTGTGAAATTTACACTTAGTTTGTTACTAATGTCATATTGCTTCTTTCTACATTCATTTGCATAATGACCATACTTCTTATAGTAATGACATTGAACTTGAGATTTATCATACCTCTGACCTTGTGCTTGATTTTGGCTTGGGCCTTGACTTGGATTTTGATTGTTGCCTCTTCCACTTGAGCTTGAAGGGATGCTTCTTCCTCTTCCTCTAGCATATGATCTTCCTTTTCCTCCACCTTAACCAAATGATACTTGTGTCTTGAAGGCATGCTCCAATGAGGAGCTTGTTTCTCTATTCAGTCTATGTTCATGAGAAATCAGTGATGCATTAAGCTCATCCACTGAGAACTATGAGAGATCCTTTATCTCTTCTATGGCCATAATAATGACATCAAACCTTGCTGGAAAACTTCTCAAAAATTTCTCAACTATTCTTCTTTCCTCAAGTGTCTCACCATGAGACCTGATTTGAGTAACCAACCCACTTACATGTGTAAAAGACGAGTCTACATTCTCAGATCCTTTCATACCAAGTGTTTCAAAATATCTCCTCAACATTTGCAGCTTTGTTGTCTTGACTTTTTCCATGCCTTGGTAGGCTATTTGGAGGGTGTCCCATGCTTGCTTAGACTTCGTTGCTGCTGCAACCCTTGGGAAAATACTTTCATGAACTGCTTGGAAAATATAGAACAGGGCTTTTGAATCCTTCTTCCTGTTGTCCCTTAACAAATCTTTTTCTGATTGAGATAAGGCATTGTATGCTGCTGCATCTGCTGGTTCTTGAAAACCATTCTCCACCAAATCCCAAATGTCTTGAGAAGAAAACAGGGCTTTCATTGTAATAGCTCAATAATCATAATTTTTTCCATTGAACTGAGGTATCTGAGGATTATTCAAGCTTGTGCTTGATGTTTCCATTTCTAAGTGAAAAGAAAACTTTCTACCTGTTGGTAAATATGCTCCAAATATTCTGCCCTCAAAACTATTTTAACTACTAGTAAAAACACTTGTTTTTACATTAATAGAGTTTAACCCACTCTGATACCCTGTTATAAAAATAGAATTGAATTTACAGAGAGAGGCAAAGGGGAGAGTCAAATTAAAATTGTTTAGGCTCATTCACTAAGTAAAACAAAAGTTTTACAGTGATTTACATTTCACGTGGAATAACACACAATGAAACAATAACTATTGTTTTTCACGCGCCCCCAAAATTTGCTCCACCATTTTCTTCTTAGAGACTCTCGCTCTCTTTTGCTCTCTTTTTTGCAAAATGACTTTTACATACATATTTATCTCAACATACAATTTTTACATTAATACATGATAGAGCAAATAATTAATACGTTGTTGTTGTTGAGTGTGGAAACTAATCACGCAGGTGTTTGGAGTGTGGGCAGAATGAATTCTTGCTCATATCTATTTACCAAAATACATTAAATGCCTTAAATAGTTTGTTATGTTACGGAATGGTTCATGCAGTACTTCTGCTCTAGCTTCAATCCTTCCATCTTCAAACAGAGACACAACCTGCAAAAATACTTCTAACAGGTATGGCTGTTATCAGGGTGTTTAATGTAGTGGTTGGGAATAATATTTCCAACATGGATTTATATTATTGCACTAATAAGAGATGGTCAAATGATTTATTTGCCTTCAAGAGACAACAATTTTATGTGAGAGCCGCATTCTAGCAAAGAACACAAGGATACTTTTCCTAAAGGAGTTCCTTATAGAGAAAAGATGCCATTAGAGCTTGTTTATACAGATCTATGTGTTCAAATGCGTGTCAAGTCACTTGGAGGAAGCCTACTTATTTCTAGCCTTCATAGATGATTATGGAAGAAGGACTTAAATGTATTTCCTTGTAAAGAAATTTGAAAATTTTCACAAGCTTAGAGAGTTAAAGGAAATTGTAGTGAAACAAAGTCGTCATTATTTTAAAGTGTTAATATCAGATAAAGGAGGTGAGTATGATTAGAAATGTTTTCATAACTTCTATAATTTACAACAAGGTACACACCATTCAAATATGGTATAGCTAAGAGGAAGAGAAAAACCATCATGAATATAGCTAGAAGCATGATAAAATAAAAACATACATCAAATGTTTTTGTGTATAAGCGATAGCTTGCTCAACATATGTTTAAAAACAAATATCCCACTAAAAATGTGAGGAAAAAAGTTTCCATGGGAAGTATGGACAGGTATGACTATAGTTTAGCACACTTCAGGGTATTTGGTTGGGTGGCATGTGCCTAAAGAGTTGAGAAGGAAGCTAGATGATAAAAGTGAAAAGTGCAATTTTGTATCCTAGTAAAAGAGAAGTTGATAATAAGAAAATATATTGAATTTAAATAAGATGAAGCATGGGATGGAAGCATTGAAAAATCTATAACAATTGGAGAAACAATACTTCAAGTGTAAGTTGAATACCTCAAAATAGGTGGAAATATTATCATAGGGATGTAAAATCAATTATTTTGAATGACATTTATAAAAGTAAGAGTTTGTGGAGAGGCTACCATGATATGTGATAAAAAGACATGAAAATAAGTTATATAAGTTAAACAAATCTCTCTATAGAATTAAGTAAGTTTTCAAATCCTAATATATCCAAAGTGATTTATATTTGATCACTAATGGACTTAAGAGAGCAATAATGAGCCTACAATGTATACAAAGGTGAATGAGAAAGGAAAAATCTAATTGTTTGTTTTTGTGTTGATGATATGATCTTCACAAAGAATCTATTAATAAACAAGTTCAAAATAAGCTACAAGTTTAAAATAAGATATGACGTAAGAATTTGAAACATTGGCTCATTTGGAGTTGATGGGATTTTTTTATTGATATTGTGGTCATTTAATTATATATAGGTAATGTTTGCTTCAAGGAGGGTGTGTCATGGATGTGTTAAAGAGGTTTAGTATGATGAAGTGTAAACTAGCACCAACTCTACTTGCAACATGAATATAACTTACCAAATTATAGATCCCACTCTATTCAAGAGATTGGTTGGTAGTCTTATGTATCTCATTGCCACTAGACAAGATATTATGTGTTATTAATTTGATTTCTAGGTTCATGAAGTTGGAAAAGAATTCTAAGATATATTGTTGGAACAACATGATATGGTATATTATGTTCCAACACTAATAATGATATCTTGGTTGGATATAATGATAATGATTTTGTAAGTAGCATGGATGACACAAAGAGTGCCTTGGGATGTGTTTTTCATCTTGGCTTAAGTACATTATTACAATCTCATCAGTTGAAGTAGAGTCTATAGTAGCAATAGCAACAACTTGTTAAGCAATTTGGTTACACCAAAGTATTGGGTGATGTACAATAAGAACAAGAGTATCATGACAAAAACTCACTTGTATCTAATTGATACAAGATATCACTTCATTAGAGAGTTTGCAAACAACGGAAAAATCCACTTGTAACATTGTAAATCGAAAAAACATTTGATTAACACATTCACAAAGACATTAAGAGGAGATGCATTTAAATTTCATATACAAAATTGAGAGGTTGTAAGCCTAGTTTACACATAAACAAGTGAGTAGTAGTGGTCATAAATAAGGGGAAGTGTTAGACATAATTTTTCCCAATTAGCTTGTACTTTTTGATAGATTACATAAAATCTAAATTAAAAAAAAAAAATTAACATGGCTATAAAAATTAAAATAAAAATATCTATTATTAACTTTCTAAAATTCTTTTAGAAAATCTCTCCATGAATTTTGTGTCTACTTATTGTTTCCTAATTTGAGCTGTATTGTGTACTTGTGTGGTTTTATTGTGAGCTATTTAGTGTGTTGAGCTGCTTCAGCAATTATGATACCTACGACTATTTGATCAAATTAAATGAAACTTTGTTATTTGGTTCACTCACCAGTCGATTATTCTTTCACATAAGCTAAATTTCTCCCGAAGCAAATCTTTAGAATACATGGATGTTGATCTTAATACATGGGTTTTCTAATCTGATATTTCTCCCTTGAGTAAATGAATGGATCTTAATATACAGTCCATGAATTTTATAAAAGAGAGGCTATAAAGAGGAGTCAGAGCCAATGGAAACATCACACATCAATTACTTTCACATGCGCTAAATTTCTCCCATGAACAGACGAATGGATTTTAATAAGAGTTGTCTTCAGTGACAACCCCATATACGGTCCATGAACTATATAAAGGAGAGACTATAAAAGAGTCCGAGCCATGGAAACATCACACATTAACTACTTTCACGTGTGTTAAATTTCTCGCTCAAACAAATGAAAGGATGGTAATATGCACTCCGTGAATTCAACAAAGGAGAGGGAATGCCCATAAAGAGGAGTCTGAGGGAAAAGATCCGCGATTCCTCGGGACAGAAAGCTAGGTAGTACGGTAGGGATCACGGGTTGACCAGCGCCATCGTTTAATAATGATGACCAAGACCGAGATTTATGCTACGGCAACGAACAAAAAACCTAACGTCTGACATTATAGAATAGCTTTCTAGATACAAGATATCATGTGCATTTAAACACCTTGTGCCATAATGATGAGCCATTGGAAACATCACACATCAATTACTTTCACATGCGGTAAATTTCTCCCTGGAACACATGAATGGATCTTAATATACTCTCCATGAATTCTGTAAAGGAGAGGCTATAGAGAGGAGTATTAGCAATTGAAACATCACACATCAATTACGTTCACATGCGCTAAATTTCTCTCCGGAATAAATGAACGGATCTTAATATACGCTCCATGAGTTCAATAAAAGAGAGGCAGTAAAGAGGAGGCTCAGCCATGGAAGCATCAAACATCAATTAGGTTCACATGCACTAAATTTCTCCTTGGAACAAATGAGTGGATCTTAATATACACTCCATGAATTCTATAAAGGAGAGGCTATACAAAGGAGTAGCATCACACATCAATTAGGTTCACATGCACTAAATTTCTCCCTGGAACAAATGAATGGATCTCAATATACACTCCATGAATTCTATAAAGGAGAGGCTATACAAAGGAGTTTGACCCAGGGAAATATCACCAATCAATTACTTTCACTTTCTCTAAATTTATCTCCAGAACAAATGAATGGATCTTGAGAATACATGCATGCTGGACCTTAATACACGGCTTCGCTGATGATATTGCCGGTCGCGTCTATTTCTGTCCCGCGAGGTCTCCGACAAATTCATAAGGCGACGACGACCACCATTTCGTCGCCCTACATGACTCTTTGATCCTTGATTTTCAGAACCCTGACACGTAACAATAATATTGACCGTCGTCTACTCTTCCCAAATAATGTTGAATTGACGGCCGTCTGTTCTTAATCAATAATTGGACGATCAGATAGATAATAAGGATCCCACCACCCCTTAATATATGAAATAAATTAGACTGTTCAGTAGGTTGTTTCTGTTATATTCTCAGAGTTGTTACTCCTGTTCACGTCAGCTTAAGTGTAAGGAAATTTTTGAATACTTTTTAAAGGTTATTATTATAATTTAAGTTGCAAATAAAAATCTTAATTATTTTATATAAGTTAATCAGGTTTATTATATTTAAATAAAAAATTAATAGAATTAAGAGAATTTCTGAGCGAGTGAAAAATATTAGATAAAATATTTACTTGGGTTACAAAGTGTATTTTATCCAATATTTCCTCCCTATAAGTATTAATTGTGAATTATATTTAAACCAAAAATCTCCTCTTTCAAATTTTCATAAATTTCCTTATATTTATTAATATTTTGTTTAAATTTGGATGGAGAGATTTTTTATTTAAATATACTAAACATAATTATTACATTAGAATGTAGAATGAGGAACGAGGAAATATTAAGTACAACCTACTATGTAATATACCTATCTTTTATTCAATTTGTCTATTCTCCATATTTTTATATGGATTAATATTTTTACTTAATATTTGTTTTTTTTTTTCCACTCTTGTCCTCTCCCACTACCTTCGCATGGATTACAACATTTATGAGAATGGAGGGAAAAGGAAATATTGAGTAAAACATTACAAATGGTGTAGTATGTTTTGTGTAATATTTCTTCCCTTTTCTTGCTTTCATATGGATCTATGAGGGTGAGGGGAGAAATATTGGGTAAACTAGCTTATATTCATTTTAATTTTGGATCTACCAAGTATGAAGAGGGATGAAATCTATCCAACTATAAACCTATCAAAACATAAAAGAAATTTTGCATTTCTTGTTTTCAATAATACTATCTACAATTATATACATCTCAAATTTCTATATATCAAAATATATATACATTTCTATTTATAATTTTTCAAATTTATCTTCTAAAAGCATATGTATATAAATAGTTATATAAATATATGTGTTTTTTTTATAATTTTTATAATTTAATTTTTTAAGGTGATATGCATAATATATATAATTTAGGAAAAAATATATATTATAAATGTTATGTTTTTATATGCCTATTAGTTAAATTTAAATATGTAGTTTTGAATATAAAAGTTACCAATTTGAATCAATATTTTAATTTATATGGTAAAATGAATCTCTCTTTATTTCTAATATTCTTGTTTTTAATTATATATTTGTTAATTAAATTTTAAAATTTTTATATGTTTATTAATTATATTATCTAAGCATTAGGGAACCATGTAAATGAAATATTATGTGCCACGAGGTCGAGTGTTCAAATCCCTATGCATAAATAGCATAATTGATAGTGATATACATAATCTAAAATGTCATAATTAAGAATATGAATTGTTATTATTTAAATTTAATTTAATGTGATATTTATCTTTTTGTTTTTGAAAAACATAATATAATAAATTAAATGGAATGAATTTATTATTTTTATTACTTTCTTAATTTTTTATTATTATTATGATTATTATCTAATAGCTTATATTACAACCACTACCACTTCTCTCTCATACTAGGCTATAGAGTGTCTCTAGGCACAAATATACTATGTAATATGCATAGTGTGTTTTACCCAATATGTATGTTCTGAAACATTGGGTAAGAAATAATATTTAACATAGGTAGTACGTTTTACCCCACCCTTGCCACATTCGTTATTATAATTAATGGAAAGAAATTTATATCATGGGGGTTGAAGTGACTGAAAATGTGTGAACCAAACTCATCTATTAGAAGCAAGCAAGCATGTGTGGAACTTCGGGATTTGATCAAGATGTAGGTTCCCCTATGCTTTTCAACCTTGTTATCAAGCATGGCTGCTAAAATAATGCGAGGTTTGAAGCTACCCTGCTAGTGATTCTTGCAAAGCAACCCATCCAAGCAGCAATAATAAAAACTCAGTTCAAAATTTTATTTTTATTGCTTGAGTTCCAAATTCTAGATAATGAAAAGAGGTATTTAGTTTGAAGGAAGAAAATGAACCCTACTAACTCAGTGTTTTTTAGTATAATAAACATAACTAATACATAAGATGTTGAAAGCGGGGAAATATTGGATAAAGCATACTACATATGTTACATAGTATGTTTTTCTCAATATTTCCTCCATTCCCCTCACTCTCATAGATCCATATGAAGATGGGCGAAGGGGAAAAGTATTAGGTAAAACATACTATGTACCTCATAGATCCATATGAAGGTGGGGGGTAAGGAAAAATATTGGGATAAAAAAATATGTATAGATCAATAATACAATGGTGGGGGGAGAGAGAAAATATCAAGTAAAACCTATTATGTACCTCATAAATCCATATAAAGGTGGGGGGACAAGATAAATATTAAGTAGAACATACTATATAATATCCATATAAGTGTATTAGGAGGAGAGAAATATTAGGTAAAACATATTATGTATATTATGTATTATCTAACATACATAATATAATTTACCCAATATTCCCCTCATCCCCTACCATTATATATATATATATATATATATATATATATATATATATATATATATATATATATATATCTATATATATATATATATATATATATATATATATCTATATATATATATATATCTGTTTTACCCAATATGTATCCCCTCCTCTTGACTTTATATAGGGGGCGGGGAATATATAATATTATATTATATTTTTTCCATTATTTCACCCTCATACTTGTAATCATACACCCTTAATATATGAGGGTAGGGATGAGGGAGCATAATGGCCAAAATATAATCCCCCACCCCTATGACGACTAGGCTTGGTGCGCAGAATAATGGAAAAAATATAGGAGATAAAGGTGGGGTAAAGGGAAAATATGGGGTAAATAACACCTCAACCCTCATCATTTACCCAATATTTCCCTCCATCCCCATCCTCACCCTCACCTCAAATCTTATTGGGAAAAATATAATATTACAATAAAATTATGTTTTTCCACATATTTCCCATTCTAGGGTGGGAGGAAATATTGGATAAAATATATTATTTTTCTCAATATTTCCATCCACCTTCACCTTGATATTTATGTTTTTTCCAATATTTCCTAAGTGGCAGTGGGGGAAATATTGAGTAAATTAATATTTTTCTCTCCATATTTTCTCAACCCCACCCTTACATATGAGAGTGAGGGTAGAGGCTAAAGGAAAAGGAGTTGTCTTTAGTGTGACTTTTTGGACTTTCCAGTGCGGGAATCTAGCTGAAAAATTTGAGGTGAAATATTGGTTTGTGTTATTTAAACCGGTTTTTTAACTATATATATGGATTCAACACGTGGAATCAAGTTTGTGATTTCAATAAATTCCTGCGGGATTTTAGAGAAATTAGATCGGAAAAACCCACAACTTCCAAAAAGTCTCACTAAAGACAACTTGAAAGGTTCAAAATATTGGGAAAAATATAACCTATAAGGGCGTGAAATTGCGGTAGAAAGAAATATTGTGAAAATTATGAGTTTGGGAATGTTATTGAGTATTTCTCACACATTTATCTTCACATTCACTTCCATCTTATATATCAATTTAAATGTAACCTGACTATATCCTTAATATTAATATCTCTATATATATATATATATATATATATATATATATATATATATATATATATATATATATAATTTAAATAAATTTAATAATTAGAAAAAAATATTTCCTCTTCTAAATACCAAGTTCATCCCTCAACTTAGTAAATTTTATTATGCCAAGCAGTTTTGTGAAAATGTCGGAGATCTGATCTTCGGAAGGATAATAAACTGGCTTGAGGACATCTTTGGCAATAAGAGATCTGATATGATGATCCTTGGTGTCCACATGCTTTGTCCTTGAATGAAAAACTGGGTTCTTGGCAAGTTTGATGGCTAACTGGCTATCAATGAATAATGATGTAGCTTCTGCTTGAGAAATGCCCAAGTCCTACAAAATTTTGTGCAACCAAACAATTTCATATGCTGCTTCCCATGTTGAAATGTACTCTACTTCTGCTGAAGAAGTGGCCACTATAGCTTGTTTCTTACAACTCCAAGATACTGTTGTTGACCCCATGTTCATTAAATAACCTGATGTTGATGCTCAATCATCAATACTTCCATAAAAGTTGGCATCGGAATATCCACCAAGTGCAAATTTTTTAGTCTTTGTGTAAAGAAGACCAAAATCTTTTATTCCTTGGATATATCTAAGAACTCTTTTTGCTGCATTCCAGTGGTTGTCTCGTGGTTCCTGCATAAAACGTGAAAGAATACTGACTACATAAAATAAATCAGGGCGAGTATTTGTCAAATAAATCAAGCTGCCAATCAACTATTTGTAAGCTGTACTATCTACCTTTTCCCCCCTTCAAATTTTGAAAGTTTCAAGTTTTTCTCCATGGGGGTAAGAACAAGCTTGTAATCCTACATGCCAAATCGTTGAAGAACCTCTATTGCATACTTACTCTGAGAAATGAAAATATGATGTGGATGTTGGAAGACTTCAACTCCAAGATAGTAGTGAAGTAATCCCAAATCTGTCATCTTAAAACTTGCATGTAACTCCTTTTTCACCTGTGCAATATGATCATCATCGTTGCCAGTAACGATCAAACCATCTACATACATAACAAGAATTACTAGATCCTTTCCCTATTGTCGCACATACAAAGTATCATTAGATTCACTTCATTGAAAACCAACTTTCTTGAGGTATTCATCCATCTTTACATACCAAACTCGGGGATCTTGTTTTAATCCATATAAAGCCTTGATCAATTTGTAGACTTTATGTTCTTTCCCTTCAATTTCAAAACCTGATGGTTGTGTCATATAGACTTCTTCCTGTAAATCCCCGTTGAGAAAAGCACTTTTCACATCCATTTGATGAACTTTCCATCCTTTTTGGGTGGCCAATGCAAGTGTAATCAGATGGTGTTCCATTTAGCTGTAGGAGCAAAAGTTTCCTCATAATCAATGCCTTCCTATTGCACAAAACCTTTTGCGACAAGTTGTGCTTTATACTTTTCAAGTTCTCCCTTTTGATTATACTTAATTCTGTAAACCCATTTGCATCCTATGGGTTGAAAATTTTGTGGATAATCAACAAGTTTCCAAGTGTTGTTATCAATAACTACTTGATATTCTTCAACCATAGCTTATTGTCATTCTTTATGTTTTACTGCTTCTTTGTATGTGGAAGGTTTAGTAAAATCATTTGCTAACAAGGCAAAATTGCCTTCACTTCTATGTGCCCTTCTGGTGCCTGTTTTATTCTACTCATCAGGCTTTACATCTTTCAAAAGTTGAACTGCCCATTTTGGTAGTTGATGCTCAGTTGTTTGAGATTCTGAAAAGTCTCCATCATTGTAAAGAGGATTAATATAAACTGATGTTCGTTCTGGCGGTGGAGAATCACTGTCAGAAGAACTGCTGCTGCTTGGAGATGCGGATGAACTGCTAGAAGATCTAGATGGTGTTGTTGAAGTTGATGGACTCGATGAATCATCTTCAGATGAAGGAAAATCAAGTTCATACCAATTTGGTGAATTTGGTTGACTTTGTGTATTTCCTTTTCTTCGACTGCCTTTAGTTTCTAACTTTTGAAGAAGTCTTTCGATTTCTTCAGCACTCTTACTCTCTGTTTCATAAAAAATGACATCCCTGCTCACAATGAATTTTCCATTGGTCAAAAGACGAAACCCTTTCTTCTCATTAGAATAGCCAATCATTGTGCATTTTAAATTTCCTGAGTCAAGCTTAGTTCGTTTTTCTTTTGGAACTAAGGCATAACATATTGATCCAAAAACTCTAAGATGTTTAACTCATGGTTAGAAACCATACCAAGCTTCATAAGGTGTGATTACATCTGAAGAAGCAGTTGAAGATCTGTTTCTTAAGTAGACAGCTGTGTGAATTGCTTCTGCCGAATATGTTGGACTTAACCTCTTGAAAGTTAACATGGATCTCGCCATTCCTAACAAGGTGCGATTCATTCTTTTGACTACTCCATTTTGCTGTGGAGTGTAAACATTTGTAAGATGTCGTCTTATGCCATTTTCACTGCAATAAGTTTTGAATTCATTTGAAGTGAATTCTCCCCCATTATCTGTCCTGAGAGTACCTATCTTTTCTTTGACTTCATTTTCAACAAGTTGGCGAAAAATTTTAAACTTCTCAAATGCTTCTGACTTGTTCTTCAAGAAGTAAACCCAAGTCATTCTACTGAAATCGTCAATGAATAGTAAGAAATATTTGCAACCACCAAATGAAGTTTGTAGTGGTCCACAAACATCACTGTGAACTAGTTGTAGCCGCCTGTTTGCACGCCATGAACTTGTTGGAAAACTTTCTTGACTTTGTTTGCCATAAATGCAAGCTTCACATTTTGCATTTTCCTTTTTGAAAGTGGGAAGTCCTTTAACAATTCCTTGTTTCTACAATTGAGAAAGACTCTCAAAATTTAAATGTCCATATCTTACATGCCATAATCTGATAGGTGAAATTCCTGTAGTGACTATCCCTGCAAAATCAGAATGCCTTGGAATAACTGTCCCATTCATTCGTAACAGTTTTCCATCTTCATAACTTGTCATCATTGTTTTCAAGCTCTGTTTGTATAAATTAATGTTAACTAAGCCATCTTCCATAATGACCTAATGTCCTGCTTGTCTAATCGTGACTAAAGACAGCAAATTTTTCTTAAATGTTGGTACATACCATACATTTGAAATCATTTTTTCTCCAATGCCAGGGAGAAAAACTTTAACTACTCCTTTTCCATAAGGAGTATGTTTTGTGTCATCTACAAGAAAAATGGAATTAAGTTGGCAATCTTGAAAATTCCAAAAAAATCACGTTGACAAGTCATGTGCTGAGTTGCCCCTGAATCCAAAATCCAGGCATCTTCATAATCACTTCTAAGATGGGATGAAAGTTGGAATGCCGGCGAGGAAGTAAAAAAATATTCTAAGTTATCATCATCTTGATCATTTGCAAATTGTGCTGAGTGCTGATGAAACTTGGGAATTTTATTACGAGAAGTTTGACAATCTTCAGCATAATGTCCAACTTTGTTACATCTTCGACACACAATTTGACTTAAGTCTCTTCAGGAAGTCTCTTCCTCTTCCTAAAGATTGTCCTCTGCCTCTGCGTTGACTTCTATTTTGAGATTGTCCTCTACCTTGATTATTATTTCCTTGTCCTTGAAAATACCCTTTCCTTGGTTGTTTCCTCTTCCTTGAAAATTACTCCTTCCTGAGCTGTTGCCTCTATTAAAGTTTTTTCCTCTGCTTTGGCTTCGACATCGACTTTGTACATTATGTGATGCTTGATTCTGATTGAAATCCCTCTGCCTCTGCTTCTAGAACTATCAGTCGATGATTTACTAGTGCTGGCCTCTGTGAGAAAAACATCTTCAGCAACTTTCTTCTTCTTCCCAAAGGTTTTATAATGTTGGGTCAACATTTTGCAGAGCTCATCAAACTTTCGTTTCTCTAATTTTCCAGTTAATTGTAGAGTCTCCAAAAAATGTGTGTAGGAAGAAGGAAGTCCAACAATTAAAATTGTGACCATAAAACTATCATCTATTGCTGGTAAACCAACATTAATGATTTCCTCCCTAATATTCTTAAGTCTTGAAATATATTCAAGAACATCACCTCCTTTTGTCAATTTTTGTTGCAATAATTTTAATTGTAGATCAACTTTCTTTGACTCAGGCTGAGTATCAAAGAGGTCTTTAAAACTTTTCAAAGCAGACCATGCATCTGTAGCATTTTCTATATGGACATACATTTCATCATTTACAAAAGATTTAATGAGAGCTAATTCTTTGGCATTCTTAACTTCCCATTTTGCTAGTGTAGCTACATCTGTGGGTTTATTCTGCTTAATATCACCATCACATATACCCTGCCATAATTCATTATAAATGAGAGTGCTTTCGATGAGGCGTTGCCATGTTTTATAGGATTTTGTAACTTCAAGTTTGTCGGAATCAGAAAACAAATTAATCAACCTTGACATTGTAGCGTTGAAGCTTCGCACCAAGAATCAAACTCAGAAGAAAAAAATATCAAGATGGGAAACACAACATGCAACACACAACACAATAACAAACGATCTATTGGGGCTTGGTCTTGACCCTCGTATAGTCGTTGAAGCAGGAGAAAAATGACTGAGCTTTGCACTTTGCTATAGTCAATTTCTCAAATATTTATAAGGTAACTTTCAAAATTTGACTGTTACAATGTCACACTTATCCCTCCAAATAAAAAATTAGAAATAAAATCTCCTTATTACTCCAAAAATTTACAAATGACCTTTTTACTCCAAAAAACAATAAATTCCCCAAAATTCTAAAACTCACCAGATCTCTCCAAAATAAAAAATGAAAAATTACCAAATACAAAATCTCCTTATTACTCCAAGAATTAAAAATTTTACCACTTCACAGAACTTACAACTGATCCTTTCACACCTTCTCCTAGAAATGTGTGTTGTCTCTCACAAAAAAATCTGTTTTTCTGCTTAAGCGGTGCTACCAAGCTTCCACTCTTCAAGGAACAATGTTGTTGCTTCACGCTGGCTTCTTCTACTGAGTACGTTGGCTTTACGCTGAGTGCTTCACTCTGGCTTCACGCTGGGTGCTTCACTCGGACTTCACGCTGAGTGCTTCACATATTGCAATGATTCTACAGATAACCAATATGCAGAGCTATATCACATATTAAAATAACAGCATGTGAAATTGTTAAGATCTCACCGCCTAATAAATTTAATTCAAACTTCAACAAGTTTCAACACTTGTTGCATCCACACATTTATTTGATGCCCAACACGAGTTGTTGTGCTCCATACAACGCTCAAACCTTGTTCAATACCATGGAAAATCCAATGCAAGTCAAACCCCATCATGATGAGTACTTCGATCTACTTCAATTCAGTGCCATGCATTACATCGCCAGCCAGAGATGGAATCTTTAAGACTTTCATTTTCGTCCCACCTGAGATAATACAGACCTGCGCTGATTTACAAAATGCAAAACCAAGAACGATATAAATAGCTTTAAATTTGTTACAAATCTGGTCCGAATCGAAGAGGATTTGTTCAATTTCAGAGCCACTTCGGGACTGAAAACGACTCGTTTTTCACAAGCTCCCAGGGAATCAGCGCAAAAAGTTGATAGCTGAACAACTTCGTTGGAGAAAAGATTACATTAGTTTATACAGCTGTAATGGAACCAAATTCATTATTGATCATCTTTGAAAAATTACGCTTGAAAAAATTCATTATTGGTTGTTTTGAAGAAATACGCTTGAAAATCTGGTCCCAATTTTGATCTCGAGCCCAAAATTCATGATGATTGACCTTAATGTCCATTTGATATACTTTAAAGGTATGGAAACTTGAAAATGAAAGAAACTTTCTTATGGCTTCAAGTCTAGCTACAGGTGCAGATGTTTCTTCAAAGTCTATCCCTTCTCGTTGAGCATAACCTTTACATACAAGTCTTTCTTCGTTTTGAATTACTTCTCCATTTTCATTCATTTTCTTTTTGAACACCCATTTTGTCCCAATAACATTCTTATCATGAAGCCTTAGTACTAATTCCCATGTATGGTTCTTTTATATTTGATCAAGTTCGTCATGCATTGCCTTAACCCAACATTCCTTTTTTCTTTCTTGATTCACATTTTTCGGTTCAATTGTGGATAGTAAGGCTAGGTAACTAGAAGTTACAACAAGAGTTCTTCTAGTTTTTATTCTTGCTTCCTTTTCACCTATAATTTGAGATTCAAGATGATTTTTTTGAGCATACCTTGAAGGATTGTTTTTTGATGAATCTGTATCTTCATTTCCTTTTCTGATGCTTCTCTATTTGCTTCTTCTACAACCTTTTGGCTTGTAGTAGGGAGGGTTATGTCATTTTTTTATTCTTCAGTTTTGGTACCTATGGATGCTTCATCAATCAAAACATTTATACATTCAATAATCGTTTGAAGCTTTTTATTATAGAATTTATATCCCTTTCTTCTAGAAGAGTATCCAAGAAGTATTCCTTCATCATCTTTGCATTCAAATTTTCCAAGCTTATCATCATTGTTCTTTATGTAACATTTTCTTCCAAAAATTCTAAAGTGTTTGAGAATTGCAGGCTTACTATACCATAGTTCATATGGAGCTTTATCATTTTTTACTCTAACATGACCTTTGTTAAGAATATTCATGATTTTATGTGCTACTTCCCCCTAGAAGGTATGTGGTGTTCCTGACTCATCAAGAATAGCATGTGCCATCTGTTAGATTGTCCTGTTCATTCTTTTTTCTACTCCATTTTGTTGAGGAGTCTTAGCTATAAAAAACTTATCTTTTGATGCCATGTTGTTCATAGAAATTGAAAAACTCATCTGATATAAACTCTCCTCCTCTATCAGATCTAAGACATTTTATTTTCAAATCTAACTCATTTTCTATGAGAGCCTTGAATACTTTAAATTTATCAAATGCTTCATCTTTATATTTTAGTAAGCCAATCCAACACATTCTTGTAAAATCATCAATGAATAATATGAAGTATTGTTCACCACGAGGATACTTCTTTCTCATAGGACCACATAAATCAGTATGAATAAGTTCAAGTGGTTTAATTGAAGTACCTTCTTTAGCATTAAACTATACTTTAGTTTTCCTACCAAATTGACATGCTTTGCAGATGTTATTTCCAGGTGGATATATTGGGCAAGTTACGAACTACTCCCATTCTACTTGATTTGTATAATTGAGAAAAGCTAAGGTGTCCTGACCATTTGTGCCAAAGCCAAATTTTTTTAGATTTTATTAAGTAACAATGTTCTTGGCTGCCTTCCAAGACATAGAAATTCCCTCGAGTTCTTGTTCCATTTATTATGATCTTACCCGTGTCCATATTTATTACCACAAAATTATTTTGATCTGAAAACAAATCCATGCCCTTGGTCACACATTTGACTAACACTTAACAAGTTATGTCTTAATCCATCAACAAATAAAACATTTCTAGCCTTGACCATTTTATTTAGCAACATAGTTCCTTTCCCTTTGATAGTATCAAGTGAGTTATTACCAAAAGTTACATTCTTTTCTTCCTTTATTTCATTAAAATACATGAACTTATCTTTGTCACATGTCATATGCTTCGAACATTCATTTTCAATGTTCCACAAATTTTCTTGATCTACCGCATACAAAGCTAGACCACAATTTTCAGAGTTTGTAGTTTTATTTTTCCATACCTTGGGTGTTATTGTCTTCTTCTCATGCTGGTAAGATGGTCCCATTCTACTTCTGCATTCAGTTTCTTTATGACCAAAGTTATTGCAAAGAGAACATTCAATTTCATCTTGAAGAGGTGAGAAAACATTATAAGAAGATTTCTTTGCCCCGATCTCATTCTTTTGTTTTCTTTCTTCTCTAGTCATAATAGTTTTATAAGTGACACATTGAACAACTTTGTGACCAAAATTATGACAAGTGAAGCATTGACCATTGAAGTAGGAGTACCTGGGAGTATAATACCTTCTTGAGTAGCTTCCCCTTTGATTATGGTAAGGTTGTTTTTCTTGAGAGATATTTGATCCTTCATTCTTTTGCTAAGAGCTATAATTATGATGACTGCTTCCTTTTACTACATTAAGGTAGCTTCATGTACCTGTTTCAGAAGATTTTATAGTTTTTGATGATTCACCATTTGAATTGTATCCAAGACCTGTCTTAATTAGAGGAGAGCATTGCACTTTGATGATTTCTTCTAAAGTCTTAGATCCTTTAGAAAATATAATATTTAGAGCCCTTGTTTTCTCAAGTTCCTTTCTTAGATCCACTATTTCAAGTTCTAAACTTTCACTGTGCCTTTCCTTTTCTAGAACTTGTTTCTTCAAAACTTATTTAGCTAATTTAGCTTCTTCTAGACAAATTTTTAGCTGAGTTATTTCTTCAATAAGAGTATTTTCCTTACAGATATCATTTTCTTCTAGAGAATCCATAAAAACATCATCAGATTCATCTACACATTTTTCTTCAAATGCCATAAGAAATTGACAATCTTGATCAGATTTAACATCCTCATTATTGGAAGAATATTCATTGTCTTCCGGAGTATACAAACTTTTCCTTCCTTTAACATTTCCTTTTGAATAATTCTTCCATTTCTCATTATTTTCTTTATAAGGACATTTAGTAGCATATTGATCAACCCTTCCACATGCAAAGAGTTTGAAAGGAATCATCCCTCTAAACTTGTCAATTCCTACTTGGAGTATCTTCATGAAGTTTTCTTCTCCTTCATCTGAAATGTAAATTGTTTCCTTAAGCTCTTCCTTTTCCTTTCCTTTGTATGTAGCTTTGAATGTTTCTTATCTGATATGTAATGGACCCCATTTTCTCATTTCATAAGCTATTAAAATCCCATGGATCTATTCAATAGTGAGATTCTTCAAATCATGCATTTCTTCAATGGAAGATACTTTGGAATAGAACTTTGGGGTTAGAGATTTTAGAATTTTGTCAAAAACAATTGAAACTTTTACTTCATCACCAATATTTTTCATTGACTTAACGATATCATCTACCCTTAGGAAAAAAACTTGCAATACTTTCATCATTATGCATTCTAAGAGTCTCATATTGAATTCTAAATGTTTGAAGTTTAACACTCTTTATCTTAGTGTCACCTTTAAAACTCTAGATAATATTATCCGATATAGGTTTTCTGGTGTTCAATTGCATAACATTAAAAAATTATGATTCTTGCAAGCTTCCTAACAAATCATTTACTTCCTTTGCATTGATCTCAATTTTTTCTTCCCTGCATCATCTCTCGAAATGGAGGATGGATATTGATAGCCTCCTTCAACAATTTACCATACATCAACTCCAAGTGACTACAAATATGCTCTTATTCTGAATTTCCAAAATACCAAGTTATTTCCATTAAACAAAAGTGGCTGGATAAAAGATACTCCCTCTTTATTGCTCATCTTGATGGATGTCCCTTTAAGTGATCAAGCTTCTTGTGAAGGTCTTGCTCTGATTCCATTTGTTGGGAAAAATATTGAGATGGGTGGGGGCAGGGGGGTGAATCAGTATTTTAAATTCAAACTTCCAAATTTTATATTATGAAAATATATGCTACTTCTATTAAGGAAACCTACGTATGTACACTACTTTAGAGCATAAAACTAGCATATATCTAGTTTACTATTTTTTTTATGTATTCTATCAAATAACTATCTTCAAGAAGTGCATCAATTGATTAATCAATTTTATTATGAAGTAAAGACCATAAATAAATCATAACACACACACATAGAACACCATGATTTTAGGTGGAAACCCAATGTGGGAGAAAACCACCATTGTTGATGTCTTTGTATTCTTTCTTATGATATAAAAAAAGTATTACATTTGTATTGATGTATACTCTTGTCATTATGTAAAAACCAACCTACATAAAGCTACAATCTTCTCTCGTTCTCCAACAACCACTGGAAGGGAGCTACAACCCCCTGGACTCATTTACCAACTCTTTTCAGAAGGGAGCTCCTACCCCCTTTCTGAAGGTTGCAACCCTCAACTCCTTGTGCACCACTTTTCAGAATGTTTCAGACTAGATCCATGTGTCAAACAATCATCACACAACCTGTAGACCACCTTTCATCAAATTTTCAAACTAGATCCATATCTACAATAAACCAAAAAAATCTGAAGCTCTAAATCTAAGACACCGTCACACTGCAAATTAACTGAAATTATGAAGCATTAAGTCAGTGAATGCAAAACCCAACTAGACATGATAAATATCAAATTATGTGCGTGACTGTATTGAATAATATTTGAGTATATATGCATTTTCTCTGTATAAATCCTGCGTACATATCTCAGAACACTGAACATTAAACCATTAATCACTTAATCATTCATAGGCCATTTCACTAGATACAGATCACTGCATCAATCACATATTTATGAATCAATTAATTACAAATAATACACTCAATCAAACTTTTGTGCCATTAAAACTGATTAATTCAACCAACTCACCTCAGTCATGATAAAGACGTCATCGAAAAACAACAAGAAGTAAACCAGATAATATCAATTGTAAACATCAATAATTAGATCTGTAAGCATCAATCAATAGATCAAACCTTGGTTTGTGTACGTGACCTCCATAAGGAATATCAATGTATGTATGCACTTACAATGCACAACACCCACATACATATTTTCACATACTAAAAAATTATTTTGCGGAATATATATGTGACCCTTCTAAGCTGGATCCATGTCTGTATGCGACTATGCCCACACACACTTGCATACAGAGCTAAAAAACTTTCGGTGCAAACGTAATTTTAATTTCCGCAATCTTTACTGTTAATACTACAAAATTCTGAATAAATCATTTAGATCATAGTATCATAGTTTCATCGATATTAGACATTTGTAGCAAGTAAATCAATTAAGCATACATGTCAACCTATTTCATGTCTTTTAGATCTGAGTCTTCTCCTTGCTCCCTGGTGTACACCTATTTTAGATCAAATCATTCATAGACTACTCAATACTTGAACCCTTAACACTTTGATCTCCATCTCCTTATAACTTTAGCCTCAGCCAATACCTTAGGACAATCCCTTAGTAATGTCATTGGTATTCTTTTACGACATCAAATAACCGTTTTCACACCCATTACTATGGGCCAATACTATGCTAAAGATCCATGGTATCCAGATTACGATGGTGTGGATTATGTATGCAACTCTTATTCTCAATACCTGTGTATGTACATGACTCCTATGAATAGGATCTGCGTATACTTTCCCAAACTTCATATTTAACATTCATATGATTTTGAAATGTCATTTATCTATTTATATGTCCTGTAGCATCTGTATTGGTTTAAAAACTCATAATGTTGACATATTTATCAAGTAGGTTGCCATCAAGGACAACACATTAGCCATAATGCCAACAACTCATTTGTTACCCCATCCACCTCAACCCATCCTTCTCACGCATCTCTTTATATGATGTTGATGAGGCAAAGAACATGGAAATGGATATCATTGAAAAGTTCCTAGTAGATGACAACCTAACTCTATGGGAATGTGTTGAGAGTTTTTTTAAAGGGTGCAATAACTAGAGAAAGGCACACACAATGATCAACTGGATAATGAATGGGTTACAACAAGTAAGGTGCTTCAAAGAAATCTAACAACCTATTTAGATAGTTTGAGAGATGGGTTAAATAAATATTCTAAAAGGATTTCCAAAAAGGGAGAATATGATGAATAAAGCTCAGGTGGAAGTGATGGATTATCAGATCTTAATGTTAACAACTCATCTTTAGGAGAAAAGGTTAATGAGTGTGAGAATGAAACTGATAGAAATTCGGGTATGAGTTATGTGTTTAAAGAATGACATTAATCTTCCCAGAGACATGTTTCACACATTTTGATAAAGAAGGTGCTTGAAACCAAACCAGTGCCCTGTTCTAAAAAAGGATCTAATTATTGTCAGGGGATATTTGTAGAGGATGAAGTGGTGTCTGACAGTCTGATGGTCAAAGAGATTGTAGAAGAAACTGACAAATTGGACATGGTAGGCATGTTGACTCCAAAGGGGTCAATCTCCATAAATGCTTCTTTTACTCAACCTATGGATGATGAAAACAACATAAAATCTAGCAGAAGTGATGTTTCTGACCAAGAAAACATAACTACAAGGTCAATAAGATGCAACTCTCCTAAAGGGAATCAGGTAGATATGGATGTAGTCAACAAGGAAGTAATGTCTGTACATTTTGATGGCGACATATATACAGCAGGGCATGTTGTTGACAGTCATCCTGTGGAATTGAAGCCTGAGACTGAATATGATTCTGTCCAAGCTGAAGTTAAACAACTTATTCATAGAATACAGTCATTGGAAGAGGCAAGGGGCTCTATGATCAAGAAATTCAATATTTGAAAATACCAAATTCACATTTAACACAGTTGAATAGGATGGCGCCAGAGGGTTATGAAGGACAGACACCAGATAAAATCGACAATGTTACAAGACGGCTGCCTCCACCGGAAGGCTCGTCATTTTTTTCTATAATAAAGGTATCTTTGTTTTTTCTTCTAATGTTAATATAATTCTGTTTTCAGTAAGATAAATTATTTTCACTTCTCTCTCTCTTTCCTGATTGATATTTGTTCTTTCAAGTTCTTTCAACACACAAAAGTATATACTTATTTTATTCTATTTGTTGGCATGTATTTTCTAATTATGATATGCTTTCTTTGTTTTGGAAAATACATGCATGGAATAGTAAAATGTTGGCTTCCACTATGGAAAAATTCCAATATAAGGTTATATCCTCTTTGATATAGGAACATATACAAAAATATCAACATTTGGTTCAATCAACTCATTAGGATGATGGCTATTGTTACAACTTGTTTTTATTTGTAACACCATCATCCCACATCTACCCAAGAAACCGGCCAGTCGGGTTAAACATGCGACGAGAGGCCACTATGATATGATTTGACCTCCTAATTCATGTTAGGGAAGTGGAACTGACAGAAACACATCATAAAAACATTCAACATTAGCATTAGAACCCTCATGAACCAATCCAACCTTTCTACCAACCAGCCCCTGGGTCCCACTAAGATTTTGGACCACTTGACAGAGGACACTCTGATGTTATGGGCATGCTAGTGTCGAGGGACCTATGGACACTCTCACAGGCCTGCAAACTAGCATCCAGGGGATTTTTTTGCATAATGTTGTGTCAGTCTGGACCCCTACTAGCCATGACAGGCATTTCATCAAACATATCGCAAATATGTAATCTACAGTTGTAAATAACATATTTGATCATAGGGGTCTCATACTTAGCTGAGAATCGTTAAGAAGCATTGATGCCTCAGAACATCAACTACCATTTCATCCATAGGTCATAGAAACATTGTTCATTCATTTACCAGCAAAAACATGATGAGATCCATACAATAGCCATTATCATAATGCATATTCATAACCAACAAAATAACAATAGAAATACCAAGGAAACAACAACCTTATAATCCACATATAAACCAGTATAATACTCATGAGATAACAAGGAGAAATAACCTCATATTAATGATGCAAAAGCCAACCCGGTATGGGGCTACCACGTTCCACCAGACTGTAGAATGGTTGAGCCAAATCTCTCTTTAGCCATTCACCCCCATGCCATATTCCAAGTATGAATATGGGATCTCATAGAACAAATCAATCCAAAACAATCAAGGTCTTCTAGAGGCCATCCACCTCAACCCATAAAAAATGATTCCACCTCATGGTCAGACATCACACAATTGTCATTAGATTGGTCTCTATCCAATCCTTCCAGGATTTCCAGAGCTTTTGTTCCAACCAAGGCTTCCAGCACTAGTAACTCAACCCACAACTGTTGTCGGGCTTCCAAAGCATTTTTCCAACCAGAGCTTCCAGAACTAGTAACTCAACGCCCAAGGGATTCCAGAGCGTTTATCTAGTCAAGGCTTCTAGGACTAGTAACTGAACCGAATATGTTATAGGGATTCCTGAGCATTTGTCCAACCAGGGCTTCGAGGAACTAATAACTCAACCCAAGCTAAGGAAATTTGAGAACGAACAAAAAAAAAACAAATAAATAAACCCATAATCTCCATGTCTATCTAAGAAATGGTAAGGCGAGGCAATCCACTCTCAATCCATGCAATCCTCCATGCCAGTGATAGATCATGAACAAGAATATACACGTATATGCTGTGCATGCCAAAACTAGTGAGAAAAACATACATGCAACTCGGTACCTGCAAAAAAATCTTAATGTAGTTGTTGATCCCGATGTCCTCT
This sequence comes from Pinus tabuliformis, assembly GCA_031772625.1. NCBI lineage: Eukaryota > Viridiplantae > Streptophyta > Pinopsida > Pinales > Pinaceae > Pinus > Pinus tabuliformis. The sequence continues at coordinate 594,428,235 of CM062815.1, read as the reverse complement.
TGTGCTTTCCTACTCTTCCTTTGCCTTCTTACTCCAAAATTCAAGTATGGCACACCCTCCAAGTGTTAGGTCCCTATAATACTAGTGATTACCCCATTACTATTGTATTTGTATCCCTTATTAATATTTTTGTGCCCCTATTGTCTCCATATTGTTATTACTGTGCCCCATAGAATCCCTCTATTGTTATTTTTGTGCCTTTATATTATCATTGTTAGGTCGGCTGAGTTATATTGTGACTCCTTAGACTCATATATATAGAAAGGAGGTTTTGTCATTTGAATCATCAAAGAATCATTCATTTGTGTAATGTAAAGGAAGTTTCCCCCTCGAAGAGACTAAATTCTAAGGCGTTGATCTATCTTTTCTATCTTTTTGTGAGCTGGTTTCATAACATTTGGAATCAGAGCTTTGGATTCTAGGGTTTCATTGCTCCAAATATGTCATCGTGGAATTTTCGCTATAACTTTTTTTCTATCACATTTCCGAAGCGAAAAAAATAACACATTTGAGATGAAATCACATTGAACCTCGGGTCCGAATTTCAGAGCTTTTCGCGCTATATTTGTAGAGATATGATCTGAGGAAGTTGGTCTTTTTGCAGACTCCTGAATTACATTCCAAACAGGTGACCCGGGGAAAATCGTCATAACTTTCTCTCTAAGCATCAGATTGAAATTTTGTAAGAAGGTACAGAAATAGGACAGATTGTAGTTTCTTATATATATTTTTCAGAGCCAAAGGTCGAAACAAGGACATGTGGCACGTCGTAAAAGTTCGCTCTACTGAACTAGTCTATAATCAGGTCACTGTGGGAGATTTGGCATAAATATTCCTCGGAGAATCCAATTTGGATCAGACTGGTGGCATTGGAAAGAGAACACAGAGGGCTACTATAGGTCATAATTTCAGAACTTGATGATCTGAAATTACAGAGATACATTAGAGGCAATATCGAGCTCCTACAAAGTGGAAAAAGGTGTGTAGATTTTTTTAAATTTTTACTTAAGCTTGGTTTGAAAAAATATTTTGAAGGAATTCAAATGGAATAATAGAGAATTATTATCAGTAATTGATGCCCCGAGAAAAGAAAATGCAAACACCTAGTAATCAACCTGAAAGCTCTAGCATGGCTCATGAAGAAGAGGAAGAAATGCTACATGATATATCAAAATTACAAGACTCACTCTCACAAAAGCTAACATAAGCTAAGATAAATGGCGTGGAATCTAAGATAAAGGGCATGGAAGCTAAGATGAATGGCATGGAAGCTAAGATAGATTTGAAGATAGATTTGAAGACAGATTTGAAGACAGGCATGGCAGATTTGAAGACAGATTTGACAAATTTTCTACAAGAAATACTTACTAATGGTGAAAGGGTAGTAAAGGAACTCATGATGCGAACAAAAGAAATGTTAATCATGATTTCATAGACTCTAATGTTGGATCGAATACCCACCATATTCCAAAAATCGAAATGAGGAAGTTTGATGACAAGGATCCTGCGACATGGATATTACAGATGGAGCAATTTTTCGATCTCAATAATGTGCAAAACACACAAAAGGTACGTATTGCAACTTTATATTTGGAACCAAATCAGTTTGTATGGTATCAATGGATTTTCTTTTGTTAGCAAATTATCACTTGGGCAATTTTTATGGAAGAATTGACAACACATTATGAGGATACAAAAAGCAACACTTTTTTTAGCCAATTGATAAGTCTCAAACAAAAGGGTTCAATAATGGAGCACATTGAGGAGTTCCAAAAATTGAACATAAGAGTAAAAAATATTCCAGAGGAGCATAGGATTGATGCGTTCATAGGGACTTTAAAGGATAATATCTAACATGATGTTCGCCTTTGGGAACCTTATTCATTAGAGAAGGCATTCAGGTTAGCAAGAAAAATGGAAAGCAAAACTATGGCAACCAGGAAGCATACCACTCACAACTATAAAGATGGAAGTGTTGTTGCCCCTAGTCTTCCACAACCTATAAGGTTGACACCACAAAAATTGGAAGAAAAAAGAGCATAAGGGCTTTGTTACAGTTGTGATAGCAAATACACTAAATGTCATAAGTGTGCTAAGAAGAAATTATTCTACATAGATTGTGAAGAGGAAGAAGAAAAGGAGCAAGAAAGGTCAAAATAAGAGGATATACTCCAGGAACAAAGCCTAGATAAAGAAGAAATGAATCCGACCATATTTTGTAATGCATTGGCTGGAATTACCACTCCTCAAACCATCAAGATAGAAAGACAAATCAAGAAGAAAAAGTTAATAGTGTTGATTGATTCAGGAAGTACCCACAATTTTATTCATTGTAAGGTAGCAAAAGAATTGAATTGCTTCCTATATCCAGCACCAGAGTGTCAAGTGATGGTTGCAAATGGAGGAACAATAAATTGCTCTGGAAAGTGTCATAATATCAAGCTATCCATGGGAGCATATGTATTGACTAGCCTAATGCTTTCCATTCCAATGGGTGGTGCTGATGTTGTACTAGGAGTCCAATGGCTACCATCCTTGGGTACAATAGCTTTTAATTTTCAAGAACTTTTCATGAAATTTTCTACAGAGGGAAAGGAAGTTGAATTAAGGGGTATTGCAGGGAACCCGAGAAAGATAATCAGCTCTAATGGTATGACAAAGCTTCTAAAAAATGAACAAAGAGTTGTAATTGCATAATTATGTTCACTAGTTGTTTCCACATCGAAATCATCTATTTCTCCAGATCTCCAAAAAGTCTTGGACAATCATTCCAAGGTATTTGAGACTCCCAAAGTTCTCCCACCTATTCGTGATCATGATCATGTTATTCATCTGATTCCAGGAAGTGTTCCTCCAAACATCAGGCCATATAGATATCCCTATGCCCAAAAGAGTGAAATTGAACGTATGGTTGCAGAAATGCTAGAGGCTGGTATAATTCAACCTAGTCAAAGTTCTTTCTCTGCTCCAGTAATTTTGATGCACAAGAAGGATGGATCATGGCGCATGTGTCCAGATTATAGGGAGCTCAACAACCTCACTATTAAAGATAAGTTTCCCATTCTTGTCATTGATGAATTACTGGATGAATTGCATGGATAAATTTAGTTCACCAAGTTGGTTCTTCATTCAGGATATCATCAAATCAGAATGAACACTGAAGACATTCCGAAAATAGCATTTAGAACTCATGAGAGTCATTATGAATTTTTGGTCATGCCTTTTGGCCTTACCAATGCACCTTCTACATTTCAAGGTTTGATGAATTCCATTTTCAAACCCTTCCTTAGAAAATTTGTGTTAGTATTTTTTGTTGATATACTAATCTACAACAAGTCTTGGAAGGATCATGTTGAACATGTTGACAAGGTGCTACAACTATTGGAGGAGAAACAATTATATGCAAAAAGATCCAAATGTTTCTTTGGAGTACAAGAGGTGGAATATCTGGGTCATATTGTATCTCATGAAGGAGTTAAGGTAGACCCTAGAAAAATTAAAGCCATTAAGGAATGGAAAATCCCCACATCCATAAAGCATCTGCGAGGATTTCTTGGGTTGACAGGGTATTATCGTAAGTTTATTAAGAATTATGGGAGAATAGCAGCACCTCTAACAACATTATTGAAGAAAGATGCAGTTTCATGGACTCCAGAAACAATCTTAAAGAGGCAATGTGCTAAGCATCAGTCTTAGCTACACCGGACTTCACAAAAACCTTTATTGTGGAATGTGATGCTTCAGGAAATGGAATTGGTGTTGTTTTAATGCAAGATGAAAGACCCATTGCTTTTGAAAGTCGTCCAATCAAGGGAAAGTTTTTACACAAAGCTATTTATGAGAAGGAAATGTTGGCAATACTACATGCACTTAAGAAATGGTGACCCTACCTAATGGGAAGACACTTCAAGGTAAAAACAGATCATGATAGCCTTAAATACTTTTTAGAACAAAGATTATCCTCTGAAGAGCAACAAAAGTGGGTCACAAAGATGTTGGGTTATGACTTTGAAATCATCTACAAAAAAGGGAAGCAAAATGTGGTGGTAGATGCACTCTCAAGAAAGGATGAGGATGTGGAAGCATTGTTGTGCGCCATTTCAATTATCCAACCAGATTGGATAAATGAAGCAAGGGAGGAATGGAAGAATGATGAAGAAGTGTGGGCACTTATTTGAAAGTTACAACAAGATTCCAGTACATCTGATACATTTAGCTAGCAAAATGATTCATAATGGTACAAAGATCACCTATACCTCTGTAAGAATTCCCAACTCAAACAAAAGATTCTTATGGAATTGCACACTTCTCCCTTAGGAGGGCACTTAGGATTTTTAAAAACTTACCACAGGGTTAAGAAGGAATTTTTTTGGGATGGCCTTAAATCAGATATTCAAAATTTTGTGGCGGAATGTTTGGTTTGCCAACAAAATAAAGTTGAAACAATTAAGACCCCGGGTCTATTACAACCTTTATCCATTCCAAGCCAATGTTGGGAGGAGGTTTCAATGGATTTTATCACAGGTTTACCCAAGTCTGAGAGAAAGAGTGTCATCATGGTGGTAGTTGACAGACTTACCAAGTATGCACACTTTTGTGCATTATCACATCCATTTAAATCCAGTACAGTTTCTACTGCATTTATAGAAACAATTCAAAAACTACATGGAAACCCAAAGATTATTGTAAGTGATAGAGATCCCATTTTCACTGGAAATTTTTGGACAAAATTATTTTCTTGTCTCAGTACTTAGTTAGCTCATAGCTCATCTTATCATCCTCAATCTAATGTTAAAATTGAGATAGTAAACAAATGTTTGGAAGGATATCTTCGTTGCTTTGTATCTGATAAACATACACAATGGGTCAAATGGTTGCCTTTGGTTGAATGGTGGTATAACACTTCCTTCCATACAACAACAAAAATGACCCCATTTATGGAAATTTATGGATATCAGCCACCATCCATCACATCATATCTAAGAGAAAATTCTAAAGTTCAAGCAGTGGAACATCACATCAAGCATCGACAACAAGTCCTCCAACTCTTAAAGGATAACCTCATGGTGGTGCAGAATAGAATGTAACGATAGGAAAATCAACATCGCAGCGAAAGAAGTTTTGATGTAGGTGCTTGGGTATTCCTGCGGCTACAACCATATAAAAAAATGTCCCTCAGGCAAGCTAAGAAGGATAATAAATTATCACCAAAGTATTATGGTCCGTACAAGGTGTTGCAAAAGATTGGTACTATGGCATACAAATTGGAGCTTCCTGCAGCTTATCGAGTGCACCCAGTTTTCCATGTTTCATGTTTAAAGAAGGTTATAGGCAACAAGCTCCCAGTTCAAACAATATTGCCAGAACTTGACGAGGAAGGAAAAATTATATTGGAACCGGAAGCAGTCACAGAAACAAGAACTCGACAGCTACAAAATCGATCAATTTCGGAGTATCTCATTAACTGGAAGAACTTATGCATTAAATGTTCCACATGGGAGGATGAGAATTTTATACAGAAGCATCCAAAACTACTCAAGCATTGAGGACAATACTTTTTTGAAGGAGAGGGGCATGTTAGGTCCCTATAATACTAGTGATTACCCCATTACTATTGTAGTTGTATCCCTTATTAATATTGTTGTGCCCCTATTGTCCCCATATTGTTATTACTATGCCCCATAGAATCCCTCTATTGTTATTTTTGTGCCTTCATATTATCATTGTTAGGTCGCCTTGGTTATATTTTGACTCCTTAGACTCCTATATATAGAAAGGAGGTTTTTTCATTTGAATCATCAAAGAATCATTCATTTGTGTAATGTAAAGGAGGTTGCCTCCTCAAGGAGGCTGAATTCTAAGGCGTTGATCTATCTTATCTATCTTTTTGTGAGTTAGTTTGATAACACCAAGAGTGCTCCAAGAAAACTCTAAGTATCCAAGAGTATGAGAGAGAGTGAGAATAATGAGAGAACTCCAAAAATAAATTGACAAAAGGTTACCAACTGATCCTCAGAAGAGTTTCTATGAATGAGACCTCTATTTTCTTCATTTTCCATTATTTTCTTTCATTTTCCTCCTCACATGCAACCTATGACATTTCAACTCCCTTTTCTCCTAATTTCCATTATTTTCATAAATAATTGTACCAAAAATACCACTTTTCCTATCCAAAGCCTTAGCCATTACCTTTGCCAATTTCCTTAGCCATTAATAAACAAATGAACACTTGCAGTAGGATGTCGTGCCCAACATTGAACTTGGAATAAGTGTCCCATCAACTGTGGTTATTATTTTTCCTTTATTAACTTTTATTACATGGAATTTTCACCAGGGCTATTATAGAACCCTCCCCCTTGGGGGAACACCATCCTCGGTGTTCAACAACACCTATAACCATGAAACTGTTGTAAGAAAAACATACCATCGATGGAGATTTATAACTTATCTCGATGCAATATTTACAATGATCAACATGTTAAGAAGCAAACCAACATGAAAGCACAACAAACATAACATCATAATGTCATGAAACCCATACTACTTATTCGAGCTTTTTAACATAGCTCATGGAGGTATTTACATCCATATACATATGTACATATAGAAACATCACCAAAACATATACCAAAACATATGAGAAGACATATACCAAAACACCATACCAGGACATATACCAGAACACCATACCAAAACTGCTTTGCCTCAATCGACAAACAATGAAGGATACATAGCTTGCATCTAATCCACCATCTCCCATGTAGCTTCATCGAGCCCAAAGTGCTTCCATTGCACTTTAACATTCTCGATTGCTTGGTTCGCGAGCATGAGCACCTTTCTCTACAATATACACGGAGGCTGTGGTTGGAATTCTCCATCTAATTTCACTTGCAATACAGACTAGTCAATCACATGATCATCATCTTTAACATACTTCTTAAGTAATGACACATGGAAAACATCATGGAATTTCATTGTTGGAGGAAGTGTAAGTTGATATGTTATTGACCCAATCCTCTCAACAATACTAAAGGGCCCACAAAACCATGGTGCCAACTTGGCACATGATCCAATCTGCAAGGAGCTCTTCTTCGGTTTGATGCTCAAGTACACTTGTTCCCCAAACTAGAACTCCTTAAACAACCTATTCTGATATGCATAAATTTCCTTCATATCTTGTGTTACCTTTAGGTTCTTCTTGATTACCTGCATTTCCTATTCCATGTCTGCCAACATGTCGGGTCCAATTAACACCTTGTTAACTGGATCACTCCAACTGATAGGAGTATTACAATTCTACCCATACAATGCCTCAAATAGACTCATCTTCTAATATTCCTGATACCCATTGTTGTAAGCGAGCTCTACCAATGGAAGATACTCTTCCCACTTTCGTTGTTGATGCATCACATACATCCTGAACATATCCTCCAATATCCTATTGACCCTCTCTGTCTTTCCATTTGTCTGTGGATGATAAGTTGTACTAAAGGCCAAATCTGTGCCTAAACTTGCAAATAACCCCTTCCAAAACATGGAAGTGAACTTCAGATCCCTGTCTGACAAAATCTTCTTTAAAACACCATGCAATCTGACCACATCTCTAATGAATACCTGTGCTACATCACTAATTGAGGATGTAGACTTCACTAGAATGAAATGTGCAACCTTTGTCAACCTGTCCACAATAACCATGATGGAATCATGTTGTCTCACTGATCCCGACAAACCTATGATGAATTCCATGGAAATGACTTCCCAATTCCACTACGTAGTTGCAATTGGTTGTAGCAGTCCACTTGGATGTTTACACTCTACCTTCACACGCTGACAATCAAAACACCTAGCCACAAACTCTGCTACATCGCTCTTCAGGTTCAGCCCATAATAAAATCTCTTCACTGTCGTCAATGTCTTCTAATAGCATGGGTGACCCGAATATGGTTTCGCATGAAATTACCTCAATATCACCTTATTGAGCTCACTATTATCTGACACATATATCGTGTCTCTGAATCTAATCAATCCATCTGTTATAAGGAAATAATCCACATCGTATGCGCCTGCACCTATACATGTACCTGTACCTGTACATGTGCTACTACATGTACATGTACCTGTACTACTACTTATACCTGTACTTGTTGTTAGAATTTTTTTTTTCATATATGACAGAGAAATGCAAGACATATAATATGCGGAAAAACACAAACACATAAAACCAGAGAGACACAGATATACGTGGTTCACCCAATTTGGGCTACATCCACCCCTAACAGCCAGTCCTTCCTTTATATTATCCAACAAAATGAAGAGACACAACCTATAACAGATCCACTGTAATATCCTTTGTTTTCTCTCACTGTCTCACCTCTTTGTTTCTCGCTCTGAGAAAACACATATATTCAACAGCCTCAATACAATACCCTCATACAAAGAGAGGGGTTGCCTTCTAGGGAAAAAATCCTAAACTAAACATAAATTCTACCATCAGATCATCTGCCTAATGAACGGCCCAGATTGACTAGAAATTACTATACTTTTACAAGGCAATTTTACATCTGTTTTTAGCTTCGGGGGCGCTACCCCCGAAACCCCCGCCGGGGGACCGCTAGCCCCTAGACCCCTCAGCGGGGGGGGGGATGGCCCCCGCAAAACCCCCACAAGGGGGGGACAAGTTGCCCCCGCACCCTCTCGCATGGAGGGGTGTACAATCTTCCTGAGGTATACATCTGGCTGAAACAAAGACCTTTAACTTTGGATGATAATCATGCTCCACACCCAACACCTGTACCACCACATGTACCTATTCATGTACTCTGCTGCAAATTTTGAATAATCTCCATATACCTAACATCCTGCTAACCTGCCTGTAGTATCTTATCCTGTAATTCTATCCCATAGGAGCTCATAGCTACTAAGGGATTTACTTGTATTAACTTGCTAAGAGAATTTTACACTCTGTTCTCTTTACCTTTGATGTACCTGATCTCAAAATAAACCTCACTGATCGTAGCTAGCCACTAAGCTTGCCTACAATTCAGATTTGGTTGGTCAAATAGATAGCACAAACCACTGTGATTGCTCATCAATGTAAATCTCCTACCCAGAAGATAGTGTCTCCACATATTCAACGCATGTATGATCCCTTCCAACTAAGATCATGTGTGGGGTAGTTCTGCTCATGCTCATTCAGTTTTCGTGACACATAACATACCACCTATCCATCCTATATGAGGACTCCACCAAGTCCTTTCTTGTAAGCATTTGTGCATACCATAGACTCTTTATCGAGATCTGCAATATTTAACATTGGTTTATGTGTCAGCAAGTGCTTAAGCTACTCAAAACTAGCCTCACACTCCTTTATCCATTCGAACTTCTTACCTTTACTCTCCAATGATGTGATAAGATAAGAAATCTGTGAGACATTCTTGATGAACCTATTATAATAGCCTACCAACACCATAAAATATCTCACCTCATCCACATTCTTAGGAGCTACCCACTCCATCATGGCCCTTATCTTTTCTAGATCTACTGCAATTCCCTCCTTGGAGACAACATGTCCAAAGTAATGTACCTTAGTCTAAAAGAAGCTACACTTGCTGAGCTTAACATACAACTGATGCTCTCTCAACAACCTCAACAGTACTGATAAATTCTCAACATGCTCTTCCTCATTTTTAGAATATACCAATATGTCATCAATGAACACAATAAAAAACTTATTCAAATAAGGATGCAACACACTATTCATCAAGCACATAAATGTAGCTAGAGCACTAGTTAAACCGAATGGAACTACAACAAACTCATAATTCCCATACCTAGTTCGGAAAGCCATCTTGTAAATGTACTCCTCTTTGATGTGTACTTGCTGATATCCGGATCTCAAATCACTCTTTGAGAACATTGCTTCTCCCTTCAATTGATCAAAAAAGTAATAAATCCTTGGCAATAGATACATCTTCTTAATGGTCACTTTGTTCAACTACTTGTAGTCAATGCACAATCTGAGAGTGCCATCCTTCTTCTTCACAAACAATATTGATGCTCCCCAAGGTGATACACTTGGCCTAATGTATCCCTTGTCCAAAATTTCCTTCAATTGTAGCTTCAAATCTACCAACTTAGGTGTGCTAATCCTATAAGGTGATTTTGATGTTGGAGCTGCCCCTGGAACCAACTCAGTAGATAAGTCTACCTCCCTATGAGGTGGAAACTTTGTAATTTCCTCAGGAAATACATCCTTGAACTGCTATAAAATTGGGTAACATCTCAAACATCTGCATCCTCAACTTCCTTACCCTTGTCACTAGAAATGTGCATTGCGAATAACACACACCATTTTTGGCGGCTATGCTATGCCTGCATAGTTGTTACCATCCTAAATGATGTGGATTTCTTCTTTCCCTGCAAGACTCTTGGTTCCCCATTGTCACCCAAGCACTCAATATATTTGTCATAAAAATTCACCTTAGTTATATGAAGGTACAACCAATCCATGCCCAACAACATACTGTATCATCCCAACGGTAATACTTTCAAATGTGCTATGGTAGGCATACCATTCAAATCAAATGCACAAGCTCATAACCAATGATGAACTCACTTCTTTGTACCTATAGCCAACTGCACTAACCAAGATTCTACATGCAATTCCTTACTTAAACCACACTTATCCACCAAGCCAAGACTAATATAGCCATAATTAGATCCAAGGTCAATCAAAATAGAAATAACTTGATCACAAAGCCTACCATCCATCTCAATGATAGATTCTTGATGGTCTGCCTATTTATTATCCAATGCTTCATAAATATAAGGAATACTATGACCAACATCCCCAATAGTCTATGCATCCTGTGCACTATATATCTGAGGCCTACCACCCTAATTTTGTGGACAATCTCTCTTGTGATGATCCTTTCCACAAGTCCAACAATCTATAGGGTTCCAGCATGCATCCTTGTTCTCCTTCTCAAATCGATGTCCTTGTCCTTTATCTGACACATTGAACTTCTTAGATGTTGTTGCATTCTCTTTATTACCTGTACCCTGAGGTCTTTCTCACTTTCTGTCCCATTTCCCTTTGTTCTTTGTAGTACCTTTCCAGTCTGGCTTAGTCTCAGATCTATGCTTCGATTGTTCATAGCAATGCCTAGGCTCATCAAACTCAAACCTATCTTTGAATGCATCCAGTAAACCACTAATAAATTTTTGAATATTGTGAGATAAGGCACATGCCTCAATAACTCCAAGAATATATTAGTGTACTCATCATCTGTCATCGATGCCATCTTTAGCTCGTAGAATTATTTTTCCCTATCATCAAAGTAGATCTCTGAAAAATCCTTCTTCTTGAATAACCACTCAAAGTCACTCCAAGTCAAGTCTTCCTCATTAGTACATCTAACATTCTTCATGTCTTCCCACCAAATGTCTTTTGTAGCTTTGAGATTGAATATATATACTCTGGCTTTCATGTTCTCTGAATAGTGATGCAACCTGAAGAACTTCCTCATGCCAGGCAACCATGCCTCTGCATCCTGTGGTTTCTTAATCTCTCCATCAAATGTAGGTGTCTTTTCTTTCTTAAACTCATATGGAAAGTATCCCCTATCACTCCTCCTATACGGATGATAATGATTACAATCATAGTGCCTATCTGAATTATAACTATAACAATAACTATGTCTATCCCTTCTCCTCTCCGGAGTGTCCAACAATTTCCCATATCTGAACATGTCAACTCTATATAACCTGTGACCACCATGTAAACTACTACCATATGCCCCATTAGTTATGTCCTCCTTCTCATAGCTGATCCAATGTGGTCTCTATCGCTGCAAAACTGAAAAACTCTGAATTTTCCCCGCATTTACCTATGCTTGTTTCTCCTAGGCCTACATGATTTTGTCATTATCTGCCTTACAACTCCTTATTTCTTCCTTTAATATTATCAATGTATCTTCCAAATCAAAAGAGTTTGAAACACTATACTGCTCATTTGATTTATAGGGAGAGTATTTGTAGTCTACCATCTTACTAGCCTTTTGATATTTTTTGTTGCAATGTATATAATGTTAGCTAAACCAAATCACAATAAGACAACGTACCTTAGTATAACTCGGGGAGGATACCTTGTATGCAAGGTCAACAAATCAGCGTGATACGTGGATAACATAATCATGACAACATGTAGAAACATAAAACATAAGCATATATCCATGCAACCATCATTCTAGCTAGGGTCCAATCATCAATGCATGACCTTATCAACAACTCATACAAAGACCTCATGCATGACAACAATCATTACAATAATGTACACTTGACCACATGCAAACATTAACATGCATAAGCATGTGTAACCAACCACAAACATTCATAAACACATATGATCAAGCATGAACAAATGATACTTGAAACCAAACCTACAAGAATGATACATGCAACCAAGCATACAAGAATTCAACCAAACACACAAAAATGTAACCAAGCATAAAATAATGATACATGAAAGTGACATATAAAAAAATGTAACCAGTCATACAGTCATGACGATGCACTCCACAATGACAACATGAAATTCCACATGGCGACATCACTACAACCATGATCATCATTATGCAAATGAAACAAGCACATGGAATGCAAGCATAAGAGGCACACATGTGACTAACATGCATGCATGACCAACACACAACCCATCCAGTTTGAGGGGTGAACCATGCTCTGATACCACTCTGTAACACCTTCCTCCCACATCTACCCAAGTAACTGTCTAGCTGAGGTAAACATGAGATGAGAGGCCACTATGATATGATTTGACCTCCTAAGTCATGTTAAGGAAGTGGAACTGAAGGAAACACACCATAAAAACATTCAACATCAGCATTAGGACCCTCAAGAACCAATCCAACCTTTCTTCCAACCGACCCTTAGGTCCCACTAAGATCTTGGAGCACTTGACCTTTTGATGCTCTCATGCTATGGGCATGTCAACATCTAGGGACCTCTCAATGCTCTCACAGGCCCATAATCCAGCATCGGGGGAATTTTTTTTGACATTGTTGTGATGACGTCCTTGGGATTTGAGCCACTTTTTTAGGCCTAGATCCTAGGTCACTACCCATAATATAATGACATGTTCAGAATGACAATATAATAGGGAAATGATAGTGCAAAACCAATTACATGAATAAGACCTTGACTGGACCCCTATTAGCCATGACAGGAATTTTTTCAAACATATCATAAATATGTAATCTACAGTGTAAATAACATATCTAAGCATAGGGGTCTCATACTTAGATCAGAAATGCTAAAAAGCATTGATGCCTCAACACAACAACTGACATTTCATCCATTACGTCATAGATACTTTGTTCATTCATTTACTAGTAAAAACATGATGAGTTCCATACATAGCCAACGTCATAATACATATTCATAACCAACATAATAACAAAAAAAAATATACCAAGGAAACAATAACCATATAATCCACATATAAACCAGTGTAATACTCATGAGATGATAAGGAGAAATAACCTCATATTAATGATGCAAAATCCAACCCGGTATGGGACTACCACATTACACCCAACCATAGAATGGCTGAGCCAAATCTCTCTTCATCCATTCACCCCCGTGCCATATTCCAAGCATGAATGTGGGATATCATAGAACACATCAATCCAAAACTATTCAGGGCTTCCAAAGGCCATCCAACTCAACCCATCAATAGTGAATCCACCTCATGGTCGAACATCACAAAACCATCATCATATTGGTCTCTATCCAAGCCTTCCAAGGCTTCCAAGACTAGTAACTCAACCCACAACTTCCACTAGGCTTCCAAAGCATTTCTCCAACTAGGGCTTCCAGGACTAGTAACTCAATTCCCAAGTTGTTATAGGGCTTCTAGAGTGTTTGTCCAACCAGGGCTTCCAGGAACTAATAACTCAACCCAAGCTAAGGAAACGTGAGAACCAACCAAAACAAAACAAAGAAATAAACCCACAGTCTCTATGGCTATCTAGGAAATGGAAAGGCTAGGAAACCCACTGTTAAGCCAGGCAATCCTCCATGCCAGTGACAAATCATCACCAAAACTCCACACACATATTCCATGCATGCCAAAACTAGTGAGGAAAACATATATGCAACTTGGTACCTGCAAGAAAATCTCACTGTAGTTGTTAATATTGATGTCCTCTTACACTTTCTTTCTCTTCCTTTTCCTTCTTACTCCAAAATCCAAGTATTCCACACCCTCTAAGACTGCCCAAAGAAAACTCTAAGTATCCAAGAGTATGAGAGAGAGAGAGAGAGAGAGAGAGAGAGAGAGAGAGAGAGAGAGAGAGAGAGAGAATAATGAGAGAGCTCTAAAAATGAACTAAAAAAAGGTTACCAACTGATCCTCAGAAGCCTTTTTATGAATTATGCCTCTATTTTCTTCATTTTCCATTATTTTCCTTCATTTTCCTCCTCACATCCAACTTGTGACCTTTCACCTCCCCTTTCTCCTAATTTCCATCATTTTCATAAATAATTGTGCCAAAAATTCCATTTTTCCTTTCCAAATCCTTAGCCATTGCCTTTATGAATTTCCTTAGCCATTAATAATCAAATGAACACCCACACTAGGATGTCTTGCCCAAGATTTAGCTTAGAATAAGTGGCCCATCAATCGTGGCTATTATTACATTATTGAATTTTACAAATGCGTGAGAGAGATAAACAGAAGCATGCACCCATATGTTAAAGACCTGATCTAAAGTGGAAACCCATAACAGGGAAAATCACACAAATATATATTTATTACCATCGGCCAATCAAGTGAACATTAGTCATTTGAGGCTCTTTGCAATGGAAAAGATAATTCATTTAAATAGTATTCCTTCTCATGAATATCATGTGTCACCATAAACCACATATAGTAAACTGACCATTTATTAAAGTAATATTGACCTAAGAATCCCACATGTAAGTTTATTTGAGAATCTAGGATTGTTATAATAGCCCCCTTATATCGCCATTAAATTTGAGTCTCAACATTATTAGACGAATCCATGAATCAAGGTATTCAGATGCAATATTTTCATGTCATTCCAATTGGCCTTTGCGTGCTTCTACCAATGCTTGCTTAAACCATTGGAATTTCATCACCATTGTGTGGGAATTTCTCCAACAAAGACTTTCTCATTTTTAGTCTGTAGGATGGACCCCATAACAACAACTGCAAATTTGTTGCCTCTTTCATTTTCCATTCCATCCTACTAGGAAACCATCATGCTTTCTACATCAAATTTTAACATAATGAATTACACACCCTTTCTCCATGGCTCCCATTCTCAAACTATTCTCATGAGAGAGTATAGGTCTATTTGGGCTTTGATGCCCTATTAAATTCTCAAGAGAAAATAGTAGAAACAACAAGCACCCATAAAAGCCAAGATTTATGTTGGAAACCCTTTAATCAAGAAAACCAACTTCCAACATACATATTTATTATCCTTGGCCAATATGGAATTTCAATGCACTTTACAATGGATATAATAAGCCACACACATTACAATGTCGACACTAAACCACTTAAATAGGTGATCATGTGCTAATACTATGCATCGTTGTAAATCACCTTTAGTAAACCCACTCTTGGTTGTGTCAAAGAGGAAAACCGAAGGGAAATTAATTTGATTCATAGGTTTTTATTGTTGTACTTAGGCTTCTAGGATAATATATAAAATTAAATGACGAGCAGAAGAAAGTGAGGCAAGAATTTAAGCACCTCTCTTCTAAATGACAATGGCACTTAGACATGAAATAAGGTAGTAAACATAAATTAGGGGGCATGTTAGCCATATTAGCATGCTCCATACTAGGTTAATTGGATGAAATAATGAATAATTATAGTTCAACATAGAGAAGGATGCATGTGTCAAATATAAAAATTTCATAAATAATTGAGACTCTCTCCGGATTTGTTTATTTCCTCATTATCATTATCATTGATCATTTCCATATATGTTTGTATCCTTTTTCTAATATCTGGGATGAATTGAAGTGATATTGTATCAAAGAGTAGGATAATATTAAGGAGAAGTGAGACATTCTGGAGCATTGTGGAGGTTACTCATGAGGCATCTACTAACTATGCTAGATGATGTGCATTGGCTCACATGTTAGAAGTTAATTGCCTTCGAATAGTTCCTAGGATTTTAACTATCATATTATTATCTAACATTTTTGTTAATTGTTTTATTATTTCTCACTTTGAAAGCACAAGTTTTCTTCTTAGCTAAACCTGAGATATTGTTTTTTAGAGGTTGATGCAAGATGCTAAAATACATAATGTTTTGGATCGCTTTCAAAAGGAATTCAAGGGAGAACTCTCAGCTGAGATTTAGGGTGAGTAATAGATGCATCTATCTTATTTTTTACAATTTCCTATTCTACAGTTGGTGTGTAATAGATGAAAACATAATCATGGCATGTTACTAAATTAGATTCCTCTATATATAATGAATATTAGTTGTCTTGTTGTGCTGTGAGAGGAAAATTTCTCTATAGCTTAGGAGGGGGGAATGTTTTTGTAGTTGTTTGTGTATGACAATTAAGAATAAAAGACAAAAAGGTTATTTGACATCAAACACAAGCAAAAATAAATAAATAAATAAAATAAAATAAAATAATAAATAAATAATAAATAATAAATAAAATAAAATAAATAAAAAATAAAAATAAAAAATAAAATAAATAAAATAAAATAAATAAAAATAAAAATAAAAAATAAAAAATAAAATAAAATAAAATAAAAATAAAAAATAAAATAAAAAAATAAAATAAAAAAATAAATAAAAATAAAAATAAAAATAAAATAATAATAATAATAATAATAATAAATAAATAAATAAAAATAAAATAAAATTGGATCTCCAAGGTGGTTTCCATGCCCCCTCAAAATTTGGAATAGGTATAATCCAAGGCTTCCCCAAGTTAGGTTACTTACTACCAACTGGATTAATACTCCAAAAAACCCTCCATTGCTCATTACGGTCAGTCTCACCGACCTAGGGCTTTGGGAATCTAACTAGACCTGACCCTGTCATTGGGCTACTCTACCATTCTACCAAGTCCATTTAATTGAAAATAGAGCCACATGCCCAAGAAGAAACTTTGTTTGGAATTTCTAGATGAGAATTGATATTTTGTTCTAAGAACTTTGAATGCCAACCTTTAGCTTGGTAGGTTGATTGGAATGTATGGTGTAGTTTTCTCTTAACCTTGTGTGTAATTCCAATGACTAATGGTTCTTTTTGTTGTGATATCATTCCCCCATCTGGGTGAATTGATTGGATCCGTTTCTAATGAATTAATTAATTCAAGATGTATTGTACACGTTATTATATGGTACTTGATTTAACCTCATATAATTGTGTAATGAGTGCCCCAATTTTTTGTGAATGAATACAAGCCATTTGTCTGCAACATATATGATAATATATTGAGTTAATCCAACATGCATTTCCTTAAATATCCTTGATATTTCCTAGCCAAAGGCTTTTGTGGTTTTGATTTGAATGGCTTTCTCAGATTCATTACGGGCTACAAATATCCAAGGTTTGCTAGAATCATAAGAGCAACAAAATTTTATCCAAGGTTAAGTAGAATAGGCATAATTCACATACCATGATCCTTCTATTAGTGGGTAGTTGTCATGATCCCTTTCTTAATGAGAAATAGAGATAGTGGCTCTCCTATTAACATGATTTTTTAGTAAAGAATATGAATGCTTGTTTGTAATCTCCTCTCCTTCTCATCCTCTTCTCCATTGCAAGAAGTAAGATTATAGATAAAGGCTATAAATGTAGGCAAAGACCCCAACTCCAAGCTCCCTTCTTCTTCTCTGCTAGATTCTTAAATCTATCACAAGGGACCTAGCAATTTACCCTTCTGTTTGAACATGAGGAAGTCTATCATAAGCTTCCAAAGATTTTAATAACAAGTACCAAAAGGCTGCTTGATTTTCTTTGGCTTATTAGTTAAGAAGTGACCTACATCAAGCACCTTATAGGTGATGGTTCTAATGGATAGCCAGGGCATATGTGAGCTGGGAGCTTTTGGTATTCTTGTTTTTTTTTGCAGTTTGTGTGGGGTTAAAATGAAGTTTGAGTGCTTATCATATAAAGGAATTATTATTGTGACTATGTGTGACTTTAGCTGAAATAGTGGCATGATGCAAGAAGAGAGGGTGTACTAGAGGAAAAAATAGATATGATGGATTTGTATCCTCCAAGGAAGTTTCTGGATCATTCACTAAAACCTTAGGAAGATCAGGCCATTCTCAAATGCCCTCAATGTGATTCGACCAACACCAAATTCTTCTACTACAATAATTATAGGCTAACTCAGCCTTACCATTTCTGCAAGACCTGCAGGCACTACTAGACCAAAGGTGGCTCTATGCGTAAAATTCCTATTGGTGGAGGTTATAGAAAGAACAACAAGAAAAAAAATAGCAACAACAACAATGGCAAGAGATCTAGTGGCAAAGCATGTAACTCAACGACAGGGAGAACTCATCTCTCACCTTTCCTAGTTGGAAGTCTCCAATGATTGCAAGTACTACAATGGTGATGGAAAGGAGCTAATTGGCATTACCTATCTAAACTCATTGAGGTAAGTGGATCATGAGGGCACATTTGCGGGTTGCAATATGAACTTTGGTGTCTACAGGATTTAGAAAAATGACCATCAGTCCTATGAGAGTTTCCATCCTTGCCACCTTTTGACATCTCTTCATTCTTTGTAAGGAAGTTTAATTTCGGGCTTAGATCAGGCACCCAATGTTTTCAATCAGGATTCCAACAAAGGAGATCTAGGTCTCGTGAAACAACATGTAGCTGGTGATGTCTCTTATAACAAATAAGCATACCATCCTTACATAAATATGTCACTTGATCAATCAGATGGGCACTCTAGATCCCCTCCGTAGCACAAGAGAAATAATATTACCGAAAACCCACCACAAGCATTAGTGTATAAAGGTGGGTATTGGAATGGTGGGGTTTGGTCAGATCTCTCCACTTTTGGGCTCTACAACATAAACCCTAATTCAATGTAGACTCTAGAGAGGTATGATTTGTTGTGAAGTTAACCCTAGGATTTGGATAAACCAAAAGACATTTCTCATCTCGTTAAATGTATATTCCACAACACAATTTGCAAAAGGATTTCACCAAAGATCATATCATAATTTTGAGTGCTCATATAATAACAGGTCAAGTGACATATCTTTTTCTCATATCCTATTAATACACTATCTCGTCTTGTTGGAATATAATGTTAGTTGTTTAGTGTGTTTATAACAATAATTCAATAGGATTCAACTCATGTATTAGAAGGATGGATTTGAAAATATGGCGAGTATTGTCTAGGTTTGTGCATGTCATTTCCTTTTATTAATCTTCTAGCAGCATAAGATTGATAATTTTTCTAAGATTTGTTGTTGAATTCTCTTCAAACTGTGCTACAAAATGGTAAAGGTGTTATTGTCAAAATTTTGGTAATGCATGATGTATTTGGGTGAAATGTCAAACTTTATTTTGTAAAGTGATATTCCATCTTGATCTCAATCCCTATTATGTAGTATGGGATAGTTCCAATCGTCTACAATGTGATTGTACACCATGTTGGAATCTTCCTGCAAACCTCAACGAAAAGGGAAATATGATTTTTCTTCATGGTTTTAGACTATTAGAATGCATTCCACATATGTATCCCACCAACAAACCAGATTGAATTTCTATTGTAGAAGGAAAAAATACTTGACAAGACCTTGACTTAGTTTAAATTTTTCTCTAGAAATATCTATCTCCGATAATCCTATCATACAAACCTCAAATTACGTTGTGGTGAAGATATACATGTACATTAATAATAACATTTTCTATGAATTTGTTTAACACTCAAAATAGAATCTACCTCAATTTTAGTCTAATTGATTTTATATAAGTGAGACATTGTAAATTATTCTCCCTCCATATCACATCAAACTGTTATGAAATCAGCTCACAAAAAGATAGAAAAGATAGATAAGTGCCTTAGAACTTAGCCTCTTCGAGGGGGCAGCCTCCTTTACATTACACAAATGAACAATTCTTGGATGACTCAAATGACAAAACCTCCTTTCTATATATAGGAGTCCAAGGGGTTACAATATAACCAATCTAACCTAACAATAATAATATAAAGGCACAAAGATAACAATAGTGGGATTCTATGGGGCACAATAATAATAATATGGGGACAATAGGGGCACAACAATAACAAAAAGGGATACAACGACAATAGTAATGGGAGAATCACTAGTGTTATAGGGACCTAACATGCCCTTATCCTTGAAAAAGGTGTTGTCCTCAACACTTGAGTAGTTTTCGATGCTTCTGTATAAAATTCTTATCCTCCCATGTGGAATCTTCAATGGGTAAGTTCTTCCACTTGATGAGATACTCTGAAATTGATCGATTTCGTAGTTTTCAAGTTCTTGTTTCTTTGACTGCTTCAGGTTCCAATATGATTTTTCCTTCCTCATCAAGTTCTGGAAATAATGTTTGAACTAGAATCTTGTCACCTAAGGCCTGATCTTTGGAGGAACACATTGGAATCAAATTAATAGCATGATCATAATCACGAATAGGTGGGAGGCCTTTGGGAGTCTCAAATACCTTGGAATGGTTGTCCAGGACTTTCTGGAGATCTAGAGAAATGGATGATTTCGATGTGGGAACCTCTAGTGAACATAATTGTGCAATTATGACTCGTTGTTCTTTCTTTAGAAGCTTTGTCATTCTGTTAGAGCTGATTATCTTTCCTGGTTTCCCTGCGATACCCCTTAATTCAAATTCCTTTCCTTCTAAAGAGAATTTCATGGAAAGTTCTTGAAAATTAAAAGCTATTGTACCGAAAGATTGTAGCCATTAGACTCCTTGTACAACATCAGCACCACCCATTGGAATGGAAAGCATTGGGCTATTCAATACATATTCTCCCATGGATAGCTTGATATTATGGAACTTTCCTGAGCAATTTATGGTTCCTCCACTTGCAACCATCACTTGACACTCTGTTGCTGGATATAGGAAGCAATTCAATTCCTTGAATATCTTACAATGAATAAAATTATGGGTACTTCTCGAATCAATCAACACTATTACATTTTTCTTCTTGATATGCCCTTCTACCTTAATAGTTTGAGGAGTGGTAATTCCAGCCAATGCATTACAAGATATGGTCGAATTCATTTCTTCTTTTTCTAGGGTTGTTCCCTGGTGTATATCCTCTTCTTTTGATGTTTCCTGGTCCTTTTCTTCCTCCTCTTCACAATCTATGTAAAATAATTTCTTCTCGATACACTTATGACCTTTAGTGTATTTGCTATCACAACTGTAACAAAGCCCTTTTTCTCTTTTTTCTTCCAATTGTTGTGGTGTTAACCTTGTAGGTTTTGGATGGCTAGGGGTAGCAACACTTCCATATTTATGATTGTGAGTGGTAGGCTTCCTTGTTGCCACAATTTTTATTTCCATATTTCTTTCCAACCTAAATGCCTTCTCCAATGAATCTGGTTCCCAAAGGCGAACCTCATGTTGGATGTTATCTTTTAAAGTCCCTATGAACACATCAATCCTATGCTCCTCTGGAATATATTTTACCCTTATATTCAATTTTTGGAAGTCCTCAATGTGCTCCATCATTGAACCCTTTTGTTTGAGATTTATCAATTGGCTAAAAAAAGTGTTTCTTTTTACATCCTCATAATGTGCTATCATTTCATCTATAAAAATAGTCCAAGTGACAATTTGTTTATGAGAGCAAGCCATCAATACCATACAAACCAATTTGGTTCCAAATATAAAGTTGCAACGTACCTTTTGTGTGTTTTGCACATTATGGAGATCGAAAAATTGCTCTATCTGTAGTATACATGTTCCGGGATCCTTGCCATCAAACTTCCTCATATCGATCTTTGAAACATGGTGGTTCTTCAATCCAACATTAGAGTCTATGGAATCATGATTAATATTTATTTTGTTCTCATCACGAGTTTCCTTTACTACCCTTTTGCCATTGGTAATCATTTCTTGTAGAAACTTTGTCAAATTTGTCTTCGAAACTGTCTTCAAATTTTCCATGCCTTTCTTTAAATCATCCATCTTAACTTCCATGCCATCCATCTTAGCTTCTACGTCTTTCTTTAAACCATCCATCTTAGCTTCTATTAGATTTTGTGCAAGTGAAATTTGTTGCACTTGGTCTCGTAATTTTGATCTCATGTTGCATGTCTTCCTCTTCTTCATGAGTCATGCTAGAGCTTTCAGGTTTCTTACTATGTTTTTCAATTTTCTTTCTTCGGGGCATCAATTACCGATAATAATGCTTCACTATGCCCTTTGAATTCCTTCAAACTAATTTTTCAAACCAAGCTTATGCAAAAAAAATTTAAAAACTACAGACCCTTTTTCACTTTGTAGGAGCTCGATATTGAATATAATGTATCTCTATAATTTTGGATCTCCAAGGTCTGAAATTTCTTCCTGTGGTAACCCTTTGAGTAATATTTCTAACCCCGCAAGTCTGATCAAGATTGGATTCTCCAATGAAGAGTTATGCCAAATCTCCCACGATGACCTAAGTATAGACTGGTTCAGTAGAGCGAACTTGTACGACATGCCGCGGGTCACTGTTTCAACCTTAGGTTCTAAAAATGATACCCAAACAACTACAGTCTATCCTCTTTCTGTAACTTCTTACGAAAATTCAATCTGATGCTCAGAGCGAAAGTTATGACGATTTTCCCAAGGTGACCTGTTTGGAATGTAATTCGGGGGTCTGCAAAAACCCTAACTTCCTCAAATTATATCTCCAAAAATATAGCGAGACAGGATCTGAAATTCGGAGCCGAGGTTCAGAATGATTTCTTCTCAAATGGGTTTGTTTTCTTAGCTTATAAAACTTCGTAGCGAAAGAGTTATAGTGAAAAATCCATGATGACCTATTTTAGATGAAATTCTGGAGCTTGAAAAAACCTTAACTTCCTGAGATCATATCTCCAAAAATGTAGCAAGACAAGATATGAAATTCAGACTTGAAGTTCAGTGAGATTTCGTATCAAAAGGGTTTTATTTTTAGCCTCTGAAATGTCACAGAAAAAAATTTATATTGATCATTCCATGATGACCTGTTTGGAGCAGCGAAACCCTAGAATCCAAAGCTCTGATACCAAATGTTATGAAACAAGCTCACAAAAAGATAGAAAAGATAGTTCAATGCCTTAGATTCAGCCTATTCAAGGGGGAAGCCTCCTATACATTACAAAAATGAAAAATTATTGGATGATTCAAATGACAAAACCTCCTTTCTATATATAAGAGTCCAAGGGGTCACAATATAACCAAGCTGACCTAACAATAATAATATAAAGGCACAAAAATAACAATAGTGGGATTCTATGGGGCACAATAATAATAATATAGGGACAATATGGGCACAACAATAACAATAAGGGATACAACGACAATAGTAATGGGGGAATCACTAGTATTATAGGGACCTAACACAAACTTAATCTAACCACCTTGGAGGGGGCATGAAAGTTCAATGGCTGATTAAAAGTTCATGATTCGAAAAGCATTAAAAAGGGAAACCTTTGAAATATTAAGGTCAATGCAGTGGTTGGATATCACTAACTATATCAAATTTCTTGCACAAAAGTTATTAAAAATGGAAAATAATAGTTTTGCACATGAAGGTTGATGTAGTGTTTGGAAACTAACTATGCAAAAAATTCATTAAAAATGTCAAGTCTAAGACATAAAAGGTCAATGCGGTGGTTGAAAATTCCCTAATCACTATGGTTAATATATTGCATAGAAATGTTGGCAAATGTTGTAGCCAATAGATCTAAGGATATAGTACCTAAGGTCTCTGGGCATGTCCAGATGGTATTTGTTAAAAAAATTGTTTATTCTTAACAATACGATAAGCTTACTAGTATTCGTCACAAATTTGTTTGATGACCTTGTTTAAGCCTGTCACTATCTCAGGGATTTCATTTTGGTCATGTTAGTATGGATCGTGTTTGGAAGTAAGTTATGAAAATAGTCAAGGTCTTGTTTAGAGACATTGTAGCTAGATTTTGTATCAATGAGACTTTCTTCCATAAATAGTGTCGTCAAAATCCTCTTTGCTATGCTTTCACTGTATATCTCCTTAATTATCCCACATTCAGTATATTAGGTACACATATTCGAGGGGTTTTCCATGTTGTTACCAGTTACATGACTTACACAAGTTTCTAGTCCATTGTCATTAGCCAAAGATAGTTCACATTGGAAATATTTCTGGAACTTATAAAAGTTGGTGGCTGCATAAGTGTTGCCATTGGTAAAATCAAAATGTCACTACAAATTGAAATATCAAACTACCTCATTTGGGTTGATTACACAATAGGTCTCATTAGTAAAATAGAAGTGTCCCTACAAAACTAAATGGTCATGTAATAAAAAAGCTTCATGCATTTAGGCATGTATTTGTTTTCTACATATAAATCACTCTACACATAGGAAGTAGATGTGATGTTTATCCATTGATTTACATTGTCCTTCAATGAATTCGCTATGCAGGGGTTTTTCATCCTCACTGTTGATTGTATTTGTGATTTTATAGTTGTTTTTTGTTGCTAAGGTAGATAAGTTAGTTATGGTTGGCTTGGTCTTCATAAAATCTAAATCATATGCTATATATATGTTTTCAATTAGAAGCTCAAGTTCACCTTTTGTGTTCTTTCAACTATTTTTTTCTTCTAATTTGTCAATGTATAAAAGTAAGAGGTTATTTAGGGAAAAAATAAATCCCATGATGTCCACGTAATAAATCGTCATGTAGAAAAACATAACATAATTCTTCTTCATTAATATAATGGTATATTTCATATTATTGATTTTTCTCTTTTCTAATGGAGAATAACACATTTCTTTAAAGGGTGCTAGCTCAACTGGAAGAGCACCTGTCTCACAAGTGGGAGGTTGGTGGTTCAATTCCATCATGTTATAACATGAATTAATCACTAAAGAAACAAAAATATTCACATTATATATTTTGTTTGCAAAGAGAGTTTTTTATTGTCTATAGAGAGATAATATCTGGGATTAAAGACATATCATCTCTATAGAGTCAATAATTAAGATTAGATACATATTGTCTTATAGAGCTAATATGTCTTTAAATGTAGCTATAGTCTCCTTAGAGACAAAAATAAATTTTCTCTTAAGAGACAATAATATTTGTGTTTTATATTGTCTTTATAGAGACATTTTTTGAAGACAATAATTTGAGACACTCACTTAAAGACAATATTTAAGATAGTTTACAAGTTTTTTTGTCTCAAGTTGAGGCAATTTACTCAAAAAATTTTGAAAATATTGTCTTAAAACCCACATCTATGTAGTAATGAATCAATGCTCTATTCGTAACACCCATGTCAACAATGCCACTCGAGAATGGATTCCTAATATAGGAACCTCCTCTCGGTCCCAATTTTCATGGTATACATAAGTTGTAAATGTATATTGGTACAAAAAGATATTCATGGGGTGCATGCTCACATATAAAGCTAAATCCCATAAAGAAATTGTAATATAAATTTTAGAGTTAGAGGATAAAATCCACTGCATTGATTGTAAGCATTCTAGCCAAGATATCACCGACATCACCTTCTCCTCAGATGACGAAGGTGATCATTAGTTGCATATACATAGGGATCCTCCTCACTATCTATCATGCTCCATTATAATTTTATTTATGCAGTAGGTGATATATTTTTTTTAGTTATGTCGTATTATAAAAAGGGTTGGCACAACCAACCTATTTATAACAATTTCTGTCTAAAGGATGCTATGATCCGTAGAGGTATTAATAAACAAAAAAAATTGAATGTGTGCTATCGTTATGGTTTCTCTTTGGGAAAACTAATAGTAATCTATATTTGATTATGTAATTTCCTTTCAAAATAATGCAAAGTGCCCAACCTTACAAAAAAAAATAAAATTAATGGAATTTTTATTCATATAATTTTAATTAATTTTTTATATTTTGAAATTAAATTTTAATGAATATTGATTTATTATTTACTAATACATTATTACAAAAATTCTCTAATATTTACTTTTATTTTCCAAAGCTACAAATTTGTGATCTTCAAGGTTGTGATCTTCAAGGAAATCTATTTAGTACAAAATTATTTCACTCTATATGATACTCTCTTTCAAATATAAATATACTTCATTTCCTTTTACAATATAGTAACTATATTAATCCTGGATACAATCTCACCTTCCTCTTCCATTGGACGATGATGAGCCACCGCCATCTACCTTCATTTTTCCTTCTTAGTTTAGATAGTTGGTAGCATGTTATAAACCTTAACACATGCACCACGATCCAAGTTTATTGAAGGTAGTATTGTGCTTTTGTTTTTCATGTAGGCTATTTCCTTCCCATTTGAATGATGAATTCATGTGTCCTTTATCTCCTCACTTTCTTATTAGGACGTTTGACTTGGAGACTATTTCAAACAACATGAAGTATTAAGCTCTTATGGATTTGAGCTTACTACTTTCTTTGAAATAATAGTTTTTTGCTCGGCAAGATTAACTACTGTTCTATTAATATGTACATATAACTTTACAATCTGAGAGACTATTGACCCAAGGCCTACAACGGCTCATGGGTGGCCTTTTCAAACAAGCACATTCGCCGCGCAGGGCCTTGCTACCAGAGAGATCAAAACACAAAAAACTGACAGTTTCCATAGTGACTCCATAACTGCCCGCGCAGGGGCCTTTCCAAACAAACCTACTCCCCAACCTACAGTGGAACCTGAAGACCAAAACATGAACAAACCAAGAACCAGGCAATTACCAAGGATTTGCGCCCAACAGAAAGTTAAATCCCCACTGCCGTGAAGGAGACCGCATACAAAACTTGTCGGAAACAAAACATAGACAATATTGTGACCCAGGAAATTGTAATTTTTCTTACCCCACGGCCTGACACAGAACCCCCCGCCAGGGCTATACCTCTGGCTCTTCTTCCATGGCTGACGAAGAAGGCACATGTTCCGGCTGCTCGATAGCTCGAGATTGGGGAGTGTATTGAGAGCGGTCCGACCCAGAATTGCTCTCCTCATTCGCTGCCTCCTCCACTGGGAGCTGCCCTCGACTGCTTGCTGAGCCCTCCTCTTCAGTAGACTGCTCCCCCATTGGGCGTTTGCCTTTGCTCTGCACAGCATTGTCTTCCGCCAGGACCAAAGACGATCCCTCTGCGTTCTCCTCCTCAGCTTGGGTGAACAGCACAGAGATATGGGCGTTGATGCCTGGATTATCCTCAGAACTACCCAAAGTAAATATAACAGAACCAAATGCAGGTAACTTGTGCTTCCCTCCGCTTGAGCTGCCCACTTCCATGACTTGACTGGGCTGGATAGGGGTGGCTCCCATCCTCCGGTGGCAATAACAACAACAACAGTGATGGTGAATGTCAGCAGCTGGAGGTCGAGAGGATTCTCCACGCCAGGTCCCTCTCCGACAGGGCATTCTCTCCCGCAACATGACAGCCACCAAACTTTGGTTTCTTTCCCCAGCCGACGAGAACCAGCTATGGAGCTGCGCCTTCCCCACAGCAAACGCTTCCCAGTTTGGGACCAAGCAACTCTTATATAGGCTAAAGACTGGTACGAGGAACGCAAGCGAGAATTGGAACGCGGCCCAACTCTCCACCTCCTGCTCTTCACACAGACTCTCACCACACTGCAAATTCCTATTACCAAAATGAGCGCCCTTCTCCAGGCCTTCCTCATTCTTAAACCGTTCTCCATAACCTATGAAATGACCAGCCATGAATGCCTTCCGCAGGATAGTAATTCCCTCCCTTTGCTCCATTAAGACTGCTCAAGGCCGCTTCAGACGAGGGGTACTGGCGGCGTATAACTTTTAATGGAGGAGCTTCATCACGTGGCGGCCCATGGCTGTCATGTGGCGCGCCATTGAATGTCAAGCAGCCACCCGCATCCGAGGTTCTTTGAAATAATAGTTGCCATTATTATATATTCAATTTTTTATAAACCTCGAAATATTAGTTCGTTTTGATAATTTAAAATATTATAAAAAATATTTATAGAATATAAATATAAAAATGTATATATATATATATATATATATATGAGAAATATTATATATATGTTATTATATAAACCTAATAACGTTTATTTAAAACGAAGCCTTTCCAAGGAGCAATAAATTTATATAAATGTTTATAATATATTAAATCTAATAATTAAAATAAAAAATAAGTTGAAAATCATTTGGAAAAACATTAAGTAAGATGCAGAAAGAAAGCTTATGAAATATTTATTTACATAGAAAGTATTTTATAATGCTAGTAAAGTCTGCATATGGCTTAACGGTGCAATATATCCTGGAACAAAGTAAATAAGAGCATTGTATCGCTGCGTCAGAGATAAGCCTTCCAT